>CM029536.1:13250748-15650748 GCA_017141395.1 Laodelphax striatellus | reverse complement strand
AAATCATCAATGGTTACATGATTTCAAAATATTGTATTAGTATTTTGGTGAGATAAATTAACTACTGTAGTACATCAGAGATGATAAGTACTAAACTATAGAGTTTTTGATACCCTGAAATTTTGTGGGTACCTACCTAAATACTTCAAGATTGCGCTGTTGTACTTGAATTTATTTAATTTTTAAAAGTAAAGGCCAGTAAGCGCAGCAAGAAGCAATTTAAAAAATGCCTGAAGCCTCCAAAAAAGTCATAGCCTCTACGACTTGGTGCAAGGTATAATTTTGTTAATTTTTTGAGAACTGTTCAGTTGAAATGAAGGGTAATGACAAAAATCAAGTAACGTCTATAAACGTTTTTAATAAAAACAAAACCTTCGGCGTAACCATACACGATTTAAATATTAATTTGACGGTATACACGGCAAAATTTGAATATTAATTTAGTACGCAAGTGTGGAAGTGTATTAGATGGATTATAATAATAATTATTATGGTTTTTATTACTATTACTATGGCTATTAAGATTATTACAAGCTTCAGAGAGATTGAAGTCTGTAGCCAAGTATCGATCATAGACTGAAGGTTTTTGAACAGTTGGCTCTAGTGGCCTAGATTCGCAAATGTTTGGCCCTGACACGCACACCACAGTACATTAGCCTTTGGCTTCTATTTGCGTGCACACCTCAAAAATATAGTACCTATAATGCTGCGTTCACACGTTGCTAGCGGATGGGATGCCAGTTGCCAGTACAGCAATAAATTGAGCACTGGCAACCTTTCAACTAGCATATGCCATTAGCAACGTAAAAACGTGACATAAGCCTGTACAGTGTACACTATAAGACTGTGTGTCAATACACAGTTGAATGAGAGTTGAAATATTGGAAATTCCACACCTATCGGCGTAATTTGGGAACTAGATTGAGCCGGCACAAATCCAAATCAGGGTGAAATGAGCCGGGAAGCATACTAGAAACCTTTTATTTATTTGTATTAATTTACTTAGTAAATGCTTATAAATCATTTGTGTAGGCCCAAGCAGAAACAGTTATTACAGTGAGTGTCACCAGATATTTATTTTATTTATCATATCTTAGCATTTTTTACAAGATGTTTGAGGGGGGGCACAGGGTGGGTGGCACAGCAAAATTTATTGCTCTGTACCCCTCCTCCCGGCGCGACACCTATGTCCACATTCATCTTTATGCAACAGAGAGTTGCAGATCAAAATTTGTTAAGCTACCGTAATAAAATATGTAGCCTATATGTATTATAAAATATGTATCATGGTACTGGCAATTTCATCATTCTAATGGCTTTGAAATTTTTACTGCATGATGTCATTCACCACCAATCTTTATAATGTTCGAGTACTTACCGTAGGTGTTTCCATGAATGTGTAGTTGTAGCACGCAGAATATAAATTTATTCAGCTTTCCAAGTGATTATTATTATTGCCAGCTGCAAGGTTAACGGTTTGCTATCTGCATAGACATCGATTAGCATATAGCAATTTGGAAGGAACCACCTGGACTTTATTATTATTATCATCCATCTATTCATTTTTATGATGTCACAGATAATTATTTTCAACTCCACGTTTGTATTTTATATTCTTATTGTGTTTTATCAAGACAACCTAATTTCTTTGTGGAATATAGAAGATAGCAGAGCTAATCCTACATTCTGTTTCAATGATTTAGATCTACTCGTCTGTTTGGATTCTAGGAATGGCATATATATAGGTCTACAATATTGGTCTCGATACTTCTCAAGCTAAATCTTCATCATAAACCAATAATCCAGTAGATATACACTTTTTACCTGGAAAATATTCCGAAGTCTATGAAATTTTTACATGGTGTCTGGGGGTACTCTGGGATGTATATCCTGAGTTTTCCCCCTCCAGTACCCTGTGCTAACTTCGAGGGCCAAAACTTCTAAATTTTCGGTATTTTCTATGTTTATCGTGTATATCTTGTAAATTAAGCATATTTTGTGTACCATTGTGCATTACAAAGTTGTAGAGCATAAAATTTGCTAAATTTTGGTTGGTGAAACATTTTTGTAGACTCAATATTAACTGGAATACAGCCCACCAAAGTTTGAATTTTTTATTAAAAATGTAAACAAATTATTAAAAACTGAAGTTTTCGGCCCTGTAACTCACTTTATTACTATCATATTTGTTATGTAGTTATTTTAATAATTCATCAATAACAATATCTTGGAATATCTATCAACGAACCTCCCCCCCTTTTTAATTCTTGGTTAGTAATTCTTCATCTTTTGAGAATAAGATTCGGATATTGAGCATACAGGGTTGGTGAAAATGATGGAAACGGCTTAATATTTATTAAACAAAGGTAATTTGACGGTAGGTGACATTGGAGATCGTACTAAAATTGAAAATACTACTTTACTGTGACTTCAAAAGTCTGGTCCGCCATCTTGAATCCGCCATATTGATTCTAACTTCATTTTATTAAATGGGAAGGTGGTCATGTTATACATGATTTCGATACAGAATTTCAAGAGAAAATTAATGGCGAAAACCGCACATCGATATGTGGAGCCGTTTTTAAGATATTTCAATTATTAATCAGACGTATTAAATCGACTTCACTTACTATCTAAAAAACGGGTGAAAAAATTCAAACTTTGGTGGGCTGTATTCCAGTTAATATTGAGTCTACAAAAATGTTTCACCAACCAAAATTTAGCAAATTTTATGCTCTACAACTTTGTAATGCACAATGGTACACAAAATATGCTTAATTTACAAGATATACACGAAAAACATAGAAAATACCGAAAATTTTGAAGTTTTTGGCCCCTCCCGAAGTTAGCACAGGGTACTGGAGGGGGAAAACTCAGGATATACATCCCAGAGTACCCCCAGACACCATGTTAAAATTTCATAGACTTCGGAATATTTTCCAGCAAACCCACTTTTTTTCATTATATCGACTGGACTACAAACAAATTCACCTATTCCAAGATATTTAGGGGGGGGGGGTGTTGCTATTTTGGGGGGAGGGGCTGCGTCATAACGCTTGAGGGGGACACCTGTTTTCGCCAGCTGTCAAAAGTTATTCAAAAATTGAATATCAGAAACGAGTACAACGCCATCTAGTAGTGGAACCAAGAACTGAAGACCAAGTTAGAAGAAGTACAGAATTCTTGTTTCAGAACAGATTAGATCCCAAGATTATTATTTTTTTTTGCTAGGGATGGTGCCCACATAAGATCTAGGCTTGTGCGTGGGTAATGGGAAGGATGATGATGGGATATGAATGGACCTACAGCTTTAGGTTGGTTCTGAACCACCGGGAAGCGATTTTGAAGCTCATAAATCTTTGTATTTGGAGGAGCCGGTCACCGATACAACGTGAGTGGTAGGCGCTGTCTCTTATCTAATCTCACCGATTAGCCTCGCCTCTGCCACTGGGACCAACCCGCTTCCCACATATTCCAAAAATACTTTTAATTTATCCATTTTCATAATAAACATATTAATTTATTGTTCTCTATCATGTTCTAGGACCGAAATGCCGAAAATAAAGTCGGAGAAAAGAAGTGAAAAAGAGGTGGTAGAAAATGGAGACAAAAAGTCATCGAATGGATGGGGCCAGGGTCAGTTGTTCGGCACAGAGGCCAACGAAAACACTTTCCAAGGAGCAGGATTCAAGGATAAGGAAAAGGCACAAGAAACCCTTCGTCTATTGGATGGAAGAGATCCGCCCTACCAGTTCCAAATCATCAATTCCATGTACAACAGGGCCAAGGTCATCTATAAGAGGACAACTGATAAGGTAACTGGGAATCGAATTACTGAATAATAATAAGGTAGAGATGGAATATTTAAATTAATGCACTTGAAAAAAAATGGTTGGAAATACCGGGTGTTCATAAATAAATATAGCCTAAGGGTTCCAACTCTTTATAAAATTTATTATATTAAACTTACAGTTATAAATGATATGCCAAATGAAAGAGTAACTCAAACAGTTTTGTTTGTTGGCATCAGTGCTAACAATATTATAAAGAGTTAAACCCCTATATTCATTTATAAACACCCGGTATTTCCATAATATGCGGTTTCACTAATTTATACATGTTGTTATCATTATGTTCTTATCAAGAACATAAATGATAGAAAAGAAGTGAACGTTGTTTGTTTATTCCCACGTTTATTGTTGTTATTCCCACATCTTCTAGATAAAAAAAGTGGACAACATCAATAAAAATTCTACAAAGTGTTACCGCCAATATCATCGGCCAATGCCTCATATTGCGGTAAGCGTCGGCTGTTGTAATTTGAATCAACCGCCTTGTGAACAGTCCGCCAACTTCGTATAGTGGCAGTGAATAATTTAATTTATTATGCATTATCCGGCAATGAATTTCTGATTGCACGGGCAGTGAACGCTTCCTGTTCCTGTGGCGTCTTTTTTTCTCTTGTGTGTTCCCGCTTAATGAAGGCACGCTCTCCGATTTATTACGCTTAAATACTTTCAACCAGTGAAATTCTATTAATGTTTTGGACCGCATTGTTCGCTAAGTATACTAACAAGCTTAACAGTGATTCGTCTTATGAATTAGCGACTGATCACCGCTAATTCAGTACGGTATAGTTACCTCGCGACTGACGCCCAACCCTTTCATCTGCTCTACGCGTCCCCATGCTATAATACGTCTCCTGAAGTCACCACAAACCCTGTGTTATTTTCAACACCCAGACTGGTGAGCTCCACATCTCCCAGGTACCTGGGAACCGCCGCCGTTCGCATGAGTTGCTGTAAACCGCTGTTCCTGACCGCCTGCAAGCTGTGATGCCCGCTTAGCCCGCCAGGTGACCACTTCAGGAATTTTACTGTGAGTACCGCTAATTTTCTATGTCTTGCCCTAAGACAGAAAACCAAGGGCTGGTCCTCCATTTTTAATATACAAAACGATTTAGAGCACTTCTACCACTATTGCAAATTCCCGCCTCTCTACCACAGAAGCTACTACGCTACGCGTTAGCACGCCTTGTGAGAGGCTCTAACACGATTTCTGGACCTCAGCGGGCCGGATATTAATTGAACCAAACGCCTATGTTGAAAAAGTCCACCAGTGAACGAAGTGCTAAAACAGACTTGAACAAAATTGACTCTTGTGAACTTTAGTGAAATAGACTCACGCTCACCGCTAGAGTTAACCTATAACCTAAAAACCCGCAAGTGTGTAGGCTACCCGCTTAGATTTGCCAATTTTGTGAAAGTGAAAATCCTTTTCGTTCATTTTCCTTGCATTTCTCTCATTTCGAATCAGTGTTGTGTTGCTGACAAGTTATTATTCGACCTTCGACTATCGATTATCGTTTGCGCCGCAACTATCGACTGCACGCAGTTAGTCTGTCGAATATCGATAAAAATGTTGTTTACCCCCGCTTACTTAACCTAAAATAAGGTCTCTCGCTTATCAAATGTGATGGAAGTTTTAGGAACTCAGGTAACTGTAAATTTATTGAACTATTTCTAATTATATCAGCACAAAATGGCTAGTGTTCCGCTAAGTAAATTGATAAAAGACTTTGGAAACTCAATGTGGTTATTTTGATGAGGTTAGTGATTCTAAAGGTACCGCCAGCTATGTCCACTTACAAGCAATACCACTATGCCGCTCTAATTCTATGATATTTATTCTATTGCTTTTTAATTCTAATGATGAACTAATTGATTTTGTGATTGAGTTGACCAAGGAAAATCAATGAGGGACTCTGTGTTGAATGAATTACCACCTACTATTACTGATGTTTCTATTGATGAAACCGCTATCAACACAGTGAAATTGGGTCAATTCATGTATATTCTAAAGTAAAACCGCAAAGTAGCACCACTTACCCTATGAACAATACAGATAAAGGTTGTGCAATTTGTAACTCATTACATCCATTGAATTAAAGTGAATCTTGCCGTACCGCCGCTATGACGTCATCGCCGCCTCCAAGCTGCTATGATTTTTCAAGATGCCACTGTCAAGCCGCAATTGGAAGCACCAATTCCTTGGTGCTGCCCACCTATGATTTGCCGCCACCTCCCCGTCCTGGCAGTAATCCGCAGCCTCCCTATAGGCCTACTGTAAGTAATTCAAAATTAATTTCATATACTCTCTTTGTCGCTGCCTAATGTCTACACCGCCGCTCTTGTCTTCACCGCCGTCCTTGTCTACACCGCCGTTCCCGTCTTCACCGCCGTTCCTGTCCACATCGCTCACCGCAGCTGCTACCGCATCGATCACCGAAGCTCTGCCCGCTATCATCGCCACCGCCGTTATGCACGCTCTGGATGCCTCACTCGCAGCCCGCTCCACCTCGGCCACTGCTCGCTGGAAGACCGCTCTCCCTCGTCCGCCGCTTGTTTTCGCCGCCTCGCCCGCTACTCGCTCCGCTCGATGTCAGTACCGCCTCGCTTACTGCCCGTCCTCGTCGACTCGCCCGCTACTCGCTCTGCTCGATGTCCGCACCGCCTCGCTTGCTGCTCGTTCTTGTCCAATTCGCCGCCTCGCCCGCTACTCGCTCCGCTCGATGTCAGTACCGCCTCGCTTGCTGCTCGTCCTTGTCGACTCGCTCACTCGTCGACTCGCTCACCGCTCGTTCTGCTCGATGTCCGCACCGCCCCGCCCGCTACTCGCTGTCCTCGATGTCCGCACCGCCTCGCTTGCTGTTCGTCCGCGGCTCGCTCTCGTCAACCCGCTAGCTGCTCGTCCTCGTCGACTCGCCCGCTACTCGCTCTGCTCGATTTCCACACTGCCTCGCTTGCTGCTCGTTCTAGTAAAGTTCACCGCATAGCTTAGTTAGATCACTGCTCACCGCTGTACATAGTTATTGATATGCCGCTTATAACCCCATTTAACGCAGTTACCGCATCATTCGCCGCAGACGCCGCCTTGCTCGCTGTTTGCTTTCGCCGCCTCGCTTGCCGCCTGATCTCGCCGCATCGTCAGAAACACCGTGTAACGCTATTGAGTCTACTTCCACCGCTATGAACTTCTAGTGTCACCGCCATTGCCGCCGCATCGCCGTGTTTGATCGCCGTCTCCGCTGATGTTATCGTCCGTTGGACTTTGAGAGAAATGCATTCCTTCTCCTATGTTCCTTCCCTACCCTCGGTTTTTACTGTATCGCGCGGGTCAAAAACTGTCCGTTTTTGAGGGGGGGGCATGTTACCGCCAATATCATCGGCCAATGCCTCATATTGCGGTAAGCGTCGGCTGTTGTAATTTGAATCAACCGCCTTGTGAACAGTCCGCCAACTTCGTATAGTGGCAGTGAATAATTGAATTTATTATGCATTATCCGGCAATGAATTTCTGATTGCACGGGCTGTGAACGCTTCCTGTTCCTGTGGCGTCTTTTTTTCTCTTGTGTGTTCCCGCTTAATGAAGGCACGCTCTCCGATTTATTACGCTTAAATACTTTCAACCAGTGAAATTCTATTAATGTTTTGGACCGCATTGTTCGCTAAGTATACTAACAAGCTTAACAGTGATTCGTCTTATGAATTAGCGACTGATCACCGCTAATTCAGTACGGTATAGTTACCTCGCGACTGACGCCTAACCCCTTTCATCTGCTCTACGCGTCCCCATGCTATAATACGTCTCCTGAAGTCACCACAAACCCTGTGTTATTTTCAACACCCCGACTGCGAGCTCCACATCTCCCAGGTACCTGGGAACCGCCGCCGTTCGCATGAGTTGCTGTAAACCGCTGTTCCTGACCGCCTGCAAGCTGTGATGCCCGCTTAGCCCGCCAGGTGACCACTTCAGGAATTTTACTGTGAGTACCGCTAATTGTCTATGTCTTGCCCTAAGACAGAAAACCAAGGGCTGGTCCTCCATTTTTAATATACAAAACGATTTAGAGCACTTCTACCGCTATTGCAAATTCCCGCCTCTCTACCACAGAAGCTACTACGCTACGCGTTAGCACGCCTTGTGAGAGGCTCTAACACAAAGAAGTATAAATTTAATGATAGATTTGAAAAAGAATATGACTTTGGTTTCTATTCAAGAAAGTACGGTACTGTACAATAAGAATGCAATTAATATTAAAAAATATCCATCAACCCAGTTACTGAGCAATTCTAGAGCAGAGATTGTCAAAGTATACTTATTTTTTGTAGAAAGAGAATAAATCATCGGGAGTATTATAATGTGTACTTTCGAGTAATTGAAAAATATATCAATAAACGATCACGGTAGAAAATTGGAACCCCAAAGTGTGGTCTGTGGAAGCTTGTCAAATAATAAAATATCCACACTTTAAACAAAGATTGGAATAGATAGTTAGGCCCTTCAAGTTACCTTTTTCATCATGTTTTTTTGCGGAAGGAGGCTTGCTGAATATTTTTTATTGATTAGGATATAACAAGAGCGTTTGATTCATCTCCTTGTTTAATTTGAAACTTTGATTTATCTTGAAAAAATATCTTCAATACAATAATTATTATTATGAAACAAACTAGTGGGAGATCTAATACAGATTAATGTAGGCTATACAAATTTAATATTGAAATAAATTCACCTACCATGATGAGTAGGTATAAAAATGATATCATTCTTCCTTTTTGAATTACTACTCAAAAGTAGCTCTACACATTATACTACTAGCTTGAATAATTCTCTCTCTACAAGAATTAAGAATTAATTTCAATTACAATTACAATTGAAAAATAGTTCCATACGATAAGAATACTAGCTTAAATAAAATAATTATTTCTCTACAAGAATCAAGAATTGCTACCACATACAGGATAGAGGATCATAGTGTGGAGTATCGTTATAGTGAAGGATTGTATCGTCTAGCGTTTTCGAGGGTTTGGGAAACCACTCGGTCAATGAAATATTATTAAGTGGAAAAATTGAAATAATACTGTAATGATAATTATAATTCCGTGTAACCTGGCTGGCTCAGGTCTGGTGTCAGAGTTTTCAGGTCAATCAGTTCAGGGTCTCTGACGTGAATGAATAAGAATGATGCAAAATGCGATGACAGACCATTTAATACTTATAAGGCCATGTTCTTAATATACAGTGTAATACAGTTTAATACAATTTTTTATCTGTTTCAAATCATATGAAGAAAAAATCTTCCTATCAAGCCTTCCCTTTGAATTGTTATTGATATTTAAACTAACTTAAAAAAACTTATATGTAGAAAACAACTTGACTTATATCGATCGTTTCGTCCTGGTGTTGAACTTCTTCAGACTCATTTGTTATTTGTTGTTATTTTCAAAGGATAAACGCCACAACCTCAACGAAGCAATAGATGTTTTCGAAAAATGGATAGACGACTACAAATCTCACAGCCGATCCAAAGAGAACTTCAGCTATCTGCCATTGGAATTGATGGAAGAATATGCGCCGTTAGCCAAGCACTACAAAATCTCAGATTCATTCCTGAATGCATTCAAAGAAGTGGATGGTGATATCAAAAAGCTACGCATGAAAAAAGTGCCAGACACAGATATTACCTGGGACATTGAAAGGAATAGGAATTTGAAAAAGTTGAACGAAAATATAAAATCGAATTACTTGCAACTTTTTGAAACCGATGAGCCTCTACGAGGTCTACCTTCCAAGGAGCACACTGAAATGATAATGTGGGGGTACAGTAATGACAGCACGAAAATAAAGAAATGTATTCCATTGATTAAGGAGAAGTTGGATGGTTAATTATAAGTTTGATACCGTTTAAATATACAGTCAAACTGTTATTTTTCATTCACTTATTACAATCTACGTTTTTTCAATGTTCATTAATATTATTAAATACTTTGTTGAACATTGAACATGTTCATTATATATAAAAGTCTCGTATTAGATACAATCACATTGAATGAAACTTATTTATGTATCACGACCAATTTTAATAATAAGTACCGTGTAGGCCACATTACTAAAGGGCCACTTATGCAGGTGTATAATACAGTAGGTAGCCTACATAAATACAGTCCACAAAATGTTTAATCAAATAGGCTACTGTAGAATATTGTTATATTTTTGTGGACCATCGAGTTTACAGAAAAAAAGTGAATATAAAGTATTATTGTGTCAAAGCCACTTTAATCAATAATTTTGTTTAATTAAATCTAAGGTTAAATGAAGTATAGAGGGTTATGATTCAATTAGGCCTAGTTCAGGATTTCAAAGAGATCCCTCATTGATGAACGAAAGTTTTTGTATTGAATACAGTTTTGATTCATCAATGAAAATTTGTGAATTGATATGGACATAATATTACATTCCATCTGAAGTAAATACTGTACGAGTACGGGTCGTTTATGTTCAAAAATAGTTGAAAAAGTCATCATGAATGATGAATTGTTATTTATATGTTCCATCTAATTTACAGTTAATTATTGTATGAAAATAAGTTGAATAGATGGTTGTATGTAAACATTCATTGTTTAATAGAAATATAGAGAGGTTGATTTTAATATTCAATATTGATCCCTCAATGACGTTTAATAACCAACGAATTTTTAATTGTGAATTAGTTGAAACATTAATTACATGTCGAAAAGTGAAAGTATAATTTACAGTAGGCCTATAGGGTTTTTGAAAAATGTAAGTTACACCATAGATAACAGATTAGAATCTCCTATCTCTTCTGTATGATTATACTGTACATAATATGTAAACATACACATTTATATTTTTGTAAAAATTTATAATAGGTACCTATTTGAATCTCTAATGAGCTTTGTTATCATAAAAAGTCAAGTCAATCATTATTTATCACGTCTAATGGAAAATCTAGAATGGAAATATACTTTTCTAATTAATACGAATGTTTTATTATGTTTTTATTTTGAGGTACCTAGTAGCTAGTAGCTTACCTCATCTGGTGACCAGAGTATAGGTGAGGAACATCGTTTATTCATGGAGGATGTTTAAAAAATTAATAGCTTTTGGTAAATCATTCCACCAAATGGTGGTCATAATTGTATAAACTGCATAATTGTAACTCATATACTGCATTATATAAATGAAGACTTTTTCAATAAATATGATTTAATTCAACAACAAAACAACACAAAATAATTATATATATAGAACAATAGTAAAATAAATTAAAAAGTAACTATTTAATCGTCTCAATCACTCTTCAAGAAATACGATAATAATCATACTCAAAGGGTATCACTTTTCATTATTTGTAATTTAGTCACAAATTTTAGAAATAAACTTATCTATTCAGTGGTTGTATAGAATTTTAATTATTTTTCTTAATAATTTTACTCATTTATTATTATGAGCATTCAATGATACTTATAGTCAATTCTTCCATTATTCTTGTCCAATGTAAGATTCCTTATTCACCAAGATCTGTAGGAAAACGAATTAGGAGTATAATTCGGGATTTTTTGTGTAGTAGTGAAGGTGATATTGTGGTAAGTTACGGTATCCATAATGAATAAAAAGACTCGTTGTCAAAACGCCAAATTTACTTAAATATGGAGATACCGGTTTCTAATTATTTTAATAAATTTGTGGTTTTGACAACTTCGAGCCTTTCTATTCATAACTGATATTCATGATAATGAGTAGTTTTTCAATAAATTGTGTCACTGGGTTTGACAAATTCAGTAGTTTATACAATACAACGTTCATAATCACGTTCTATTTGTAATAATTGTTCTACATCAATCATTGTTCTAGATGTATAATCACGTAATAGTTGAATTCCATTCAAATATTCAGTACAGTACCGTACTGCAATTTTGTACCAACATGTACAATTTATTACAAACAAAAATATGTCATTCTTCGGCACTCATACCTAGGCTTTGCTTGGTATGTTGAGTGTCAAAGAATGTCAATCCTGATCTAATGAATAACCTAATAGATAACCAATCATTTCCATACATTTGAATTTATTTCATGGGATTGAATGTTGGAAAAAATAAATTATTTGCAAAAAATTGGAAGTGGGGGTGCTTGAAGGCACTAAGGTAGAAAGAAAAATATGGAATTTGAACACAGTAAATTCACAATTTAAACGAAGTCCAGTTATCAATGATTTTCATTGATTACATTGACTTACATTGAAAAAATAAACTCTAGCTCAAGAAAAGTTTTGATTTAATAAATAAAATATATTATATGTGTAATAATTTTTGTCATATTCACCCAAATAGTATCTGGTAAACTTAGTTAGACTTGAACTAACATTATGATTATCTATCTGTTCTAGATAAAAGTTTTTCTCATTTTCAGATTTTTCAAGATCAAAGGAATAGATGTTAACCAACTAATCATAGAAGAATATCGATAACAAATCATAGTAGACTAGTCTTCCACAGTTCTAATTTATGTTCTGTAAACTAAATTGTTTTTTTATAGATCACAATAGGTTCTCTGGAATATGGTAACCATCTTTCAATGTGGTAGTAAATTTGCAACTTTAAATAGAAATCTCATTAAAAATGATGTATCTTAATAATCCCATTTTGAACAAACATGTAGATAAGTTACAATTCAATTAAATATCTTAAATCAGTTTAAACTTCAAGAATTTTGAAGGCAACAATATTCGTCATTAAAAATCTTACTTCGTGTGTCTCTTGAGCTATAACATGAGTTATTATATCGCATAAATAATAATGAATTTAAAGCACATTATTACTTTCTCACACCCCTAATAACAATAAATTGAGAACCCAGAAATGACATCCATTACATGGAGATAAAAATAACACAACAAAACACCATCAATAATTTTCCAGCAACTAAATATGTAAAATATTTAATCACCGATAATTTTTTGGAATAGATAAATCACAAATTCTCTCTTATCACAAGTTACTTCTTTTTTAGTTTTTTAGTGAATCAATAATAAATTCAATTTATTTAGAATTCAATCGAGGAAAGAAGAGTAACAACATTTCTTTCACAACAAATAATTTCGGATGCATAACACCATAACTTTGTATAGTCTTTCAAACGGAGTTCTATAAATATTTTTAAAGAAAGTCTTTCTAGATTTTTTTTCACTTTCAAATTCATAGTACTCTTACCATTCATACCACTTTCATAGTACCATTACAGTACTGTATCTCCATTCTCCAACATCTTTTTCCAAGAAAAGATTATTTTTTCAAGGACCGAATTCAATTCGGACAGAATTTAAGTCAAAACTATCCAATTTTCTGACAGTAGCAATTTTCACTTGAAAGTTTATCAAAGTAGCACATTCTAGTCCGATTTTGGTGATGAGTTGACATGAATTTCTGATTTACGTTGTGTCACTTCTTCGGAAATTTTCGCAATTTCTGTTGTCATTGAGTTGCGTGCTTTCTGCATTAAACTCTCAATATCATCACGCTGCATATTCTTAGTCGAGATCGCCGGTAGAATGCTGATCACATTCTCACCTGTAAACAAAATAGAAGATTTTGAGATCAAATTTTTAATAAATAACACTAGGTACTGTACTGTATATAGTAGTATTTTTTTTAATTCGGTGGATGGCGAATGACTTTCATTTAACGTTTCTATGGTATCGTAACAGGTGATGTTATGTTAAATTTTTTCACATAAATACAGTATAAAAACATATATAAAGAAGAAATAAAATGAACATCGCCCGTGGCCGTTATTACCATGGAAACGTTAAAAAGTCATTTGCCATCCGCCAAATTAGAAATAAATTACATATTATATTTATTACTTATGTAAACAATTTACACTAATGATATTTTACAGAAGAATTGAATTAATAAGCAAAATTTATCGCATCTTCTGTCACAAGATTGCAAAAGCATTTGCAAGTAGAACTTCTTCGAAAATTATAAGAACCAAGGCTATTATGTTTGGAAAATATAAATTTAATGTATAAAACCATGATAAGTTCAAAGATATAATTATTCCACACTAATATCGTATCTTCATCTCATATTTTCACCTCGCTTCAACCGCCTGGAGCTCGCGATCAACCGATAAGAGGCCATGAGACTCATTTGAGTTGAACATTACCGATACTGGTAAGTATTTTGTAAGTATCTATCTAGGTGCTTTCTCTATTGTAATAATTAATCATGTTACATAAATTACATTAGTGGTCCCGATTATGTTGAATTTTCTCACATAAATACTGTATAAAACATGTAAAAACATATTCCCAGGATACGTATCCCTGAAACCCATGATCAAGGTTCCTAGCTTTCTAGCTCTACTAACTCAAAAGTAAGTTAAAAAGGAAACCAAGCAGGAGGATCTGGAATTTACAGAATACAGATTAAAAGTATAATTTTCATTATCACGGGATAACGCCCTCTATTAGATTCACTTAAATAGTATAATATAATTCAGTGGTATAATTTATTCTATTATTGTAAGTTAGTAAAGTATCTTAGATCATTAGTACTTAGTATCAGGTGATATCACGATAAAAAGGTCACTTGTGTGAGATACGCTGTTTGATACCTCAACCTCCCAAAAGGGGGAGAATCCCCTATTAACACTATGATTAATCCTATGTTTCAGTAATTTAACCCTAGAGAGACACGCTGGGGTGTTTAACACCCCAGGGATTTTTATTCTGTTCCACAGTTGATTATAACAAAGAGATGGGAATTTTTGTCCTACTCTAAATTAGGCTGGTATCATTGCCAACTGCTTCTCACCATTTTCAGTTGCTACTTGTGGTCTAGAAGGTTAGCAGCTCTTATTGTTCTTCGTTTGGGGTGTCAAACACCCCAGAGTGTCTGTTAGGTAGGACTTTAATCAAATCATTCAGAATTGTATTCCACATAGATTCACTTGTTTCAATTACAGAACAATGGCTTTAGGTAGTGATGACATTGGAGAATTACTCATGAATGAGGGCAGTGATAATAAAAGTGCTCTAGATGGGTTTAGTGATGATAACTCAAATAATGATCCCGATTTTGTTTTCGAAGATAGTGATGTTTCTGAGAATGAGGAAGCAAATGAAGAAGATGAACCAGAACCTCCCCAAAATGTAATTTTTGAAAGAGAATTGAACTCACCTGAACCTTCAAACACTTCTGTTCCATCTACTACTACTTCTACTACTACCACTACTACTACTACTACTACTACTATCACTACTACCAGAAATCTGGTAGTAGTACCTATACCAGAAATCTGTTCTTATCCACAAATTATATTTTTCCTATGTAAATATATTTATACCTTTCTACTTTGAGTGATTCATTTTGAACCTAATCAATATACAGAAAAATATACAAAAATTCAAGGTATTGATTGCAAATAGTGATTATTTTGAAACACACTCATATAAAACTTGAGTTAATATTGATAAGTAGTGCTTCTACTTATGATTTCTGTACACACTCACAACAAGAATGATCAAGAAATGATGACTAAAGGGTCAAGTAGCTTTTTTCTCTATACTTTTCAAATAAACTTGCATTATTGGGATTAGGGTGCTCAACACCCCAGTGTGTCTACTGTGTTAGCATGCATCAAGTGTGTCTCTGTAGGGTTAAATACTGTGGTTTTCTTGATTATTCGGATCACCTCAAGGGTAATCCTCTGGAAAAAAATTTTTCATTCTGTATGTCATCGAGTAAAGGTCTTAGAAAGGAAGTCAGCAAAATTCAATGAAAAGTTTGTGCGAGAAGTACAAAACTCTATGCTACTTAACATTACTAAAACAAATCAATGTTGATTGAAACTATTACAAAAATATACAGCATTAAAAAACCTTCAAAACTAATTATTGTTTCAGCACAATCCTTATCATTAGGATAATAATTTACTTGAATAAAGCAAAGAAGATTGAAAACATGACATATGCTGCCATCTAGCGGAGCTTGATGGAACTACATGAAACTAGAGTGGCGCTTGATTCAAAACCTGTAAGGTACAGAGCGTATGCGCATGGTAATGTAACAGAGACTCAACATGGCGACTTCAAAAAGTCTACAGATCAAAAATATTTTTTTGAGATTCATTTTCTACAAACCATTAACAATTAAACAATCACAGTAAGAAACAGATTGATGTAATAATTATTGTTGGAGATTGAAAATGGTTAATGGTGTAAAATTGGAAAATAATTTCTCAATGAACCTTTTGGTCTCCCCCACTACCAGTACCGTTAGGCAGTAAAATCAATAAATTTCAATCTATAACCCTGTTCAATAATGATTCAACAATTTAAATATAATATTAATAATAATAAGAATATTATCAAACCTGTATTGAATATATGTCGCTTGGCATCAAGGAAGTAATACCTGGACACCACTACAGGCTGAACGTAGGTCTGTGAAGCAATAGCAATGTGAAAGGCACCTTTTTTAAATGGTAGCATTTCAGTCTCACTGTTGCGGGTACCTTCAGGAAACATACACACGCGTGCCTGCAACAAATTAACAAATTAATCATCAATCAAAATAACATAATGAAGAAAAGTGAACTCACAATACGGTAATGTAATAAGCTACTGTATTCTAATTTGGTTTCCAAAAAAATTTCAACCAATCAACATGTTCACACTGGTCAATTAACTTAAAAAAAATGAAGAATGACAACCTTCTCAAACCCTTCCATTATTTCTTATTTTCCCCATATCATATTATTATGTTATTGTTTTCATTTTCTAATCTGTCTTTTCCATTTTTTTAATGGCTGTAACTCTCAACCACTTTATCATCATATTTCAAGGGATTCAACTTCAATGTAAATCGTCATATATAAAAGTTTACGTTTATGAGATGAGATATCATCATAAATAACAAATTGTAGTAGGCCTAACATGAAAAAACAATAATAGGATGCTTTGAACTATACTGTGAGACAATTTTCTTCTCTCCTATTATAATCTTATAATTCCACTTTTAGTTTGTAAAACTCCTTAGACTATGCGATCATGAATACTAAATAATTCCTATGTTATGGAATATAATACTATTTATTGTCTATTACAACCGAAAAGTTTCGACCATCTAGCAGTGGATCTTGGAACTAGAGATCGATTAGAGATAGTAGTAGCGGTTTCTAGTTTCACAGAAGAAAAAGTCCAATTTTAGTTTGAATTTTTACAAAACTCAAGTTTTGAACTAGATTTCAGTTTCAATTCAACCTTCATCTGAGAATTATTAATGCTATGAGCATTGAAACTTGAATTTCGTAAAAGCGATCCTTTTCAATAGAAATAAACAATATTTTGTGTTTTTATTTCATCACGGAACAATCCTAAAACATCCTGGAAACAGTGTTGTATTCCATGTTATAATGAAGCAGAAACTTTGGTATTCAACTGACATTTTTAGTTGTTGAGATATTCATCTTAAAAAAATATGAAATGTAATAAAATATTAAAATATAAAATGCTGGTATTGACCTTTTTAGACCTGATAGTTTCACCAGTTTTGTTAACAGTGGTGATGGCTTTCTCCACATTGAGCCTGTCAATGAATATAGTTCCCCACAGCCAGCAGGCCAGCCCAAATGGCCAGAAAAAGAACACTTCTCTTTTGGCTATCACTGTGCATCTCTCCATCAGGGGCCAGATTTCTGCTAACACTGCAAAAAAATGGAAACGTCAATTTTAATAACTTATTACTATACTCAAACAAAGCTTTCAATTTGTTCCATACAATTTCACAATAAATTCAATTTTGAAACAATAACAATAATTAAATTTACAATAAATTCAGTTTAATATTATACTTAAGGTAGCATGAAGTGAAATTAACGGAGTCGGTTGTTTGCTTAGGGTGATTCATTCACAAGTTCTTGTCTAGTGCGTGGTTAATCGTAATAGGAAGGATGATGCATGATGCAGTGAGATAAACGAATTCTTTTGTAAAATAACGCATATGAACCGCGACAATGTGATGTTTGCAGCTTTATTGAAAAGGTTTAATGAAGTGATGTGTGGTAATTAATAATTATCAATTTACCAATCAGTTCTTTTCCATGAATTAAAATTGTATAACACTCATATAGCTTGCACTAGCTTCAGATTGTAATAATAGAGAAGCATTGAGAACATTTTAGGAAACGTGAAGTATTTATGTCTATCTTTTAAAATATAATTCGTCAAAACTATTGCACAATGACCTGTTTCTCTATTAACTTAAACAATATGTACACTTAGTTAATTCTGGATAAGAAGACTTGATGTTGTCAAAACCACATATTTGATAAAACAACGAGAATCTCGTTGTTTTATTAAATATGTGGTTTTGACAGCATCAAGTCTTCTTATTCAGTATGGATAACTACCACAACATCACCTTCACTACTACACAGAAAACTTAGTTAATTATTTTAAAAACTATTTTCCAATTGATAAAAATTACACTTGTAGGGCTACCTAATTCCACAAAAACTCTAATGAATATAGTTTTTGATCAAGATTTTTATGTTTTTAAGTTAATGAAGTATAATTTTAGGAGTACAGTCGATAAATAAACAAGGATCGAATTTTACAATAATTCACATTCAATAATAAAAAAGAAAGAAAGAAGAAAGTAAGTTCGAGGTATGATATTATTTTCATCGTGCATTTTTCAATTAAAATCATCCAGACATTTATAATTTCAAAAATAGACACTAGAACAGTAAAATACGAAGGTCTATATTAAGGATTTTCAACTTTCAACCACCAACTTTGGAGTGGTTCGTAGCCGAGGCGGCTAAGGCGTCAGACTGATTAAGTTATCAGCAGTCAGATAAAATCCATTGGGCCAGGGTTCGAGCCTGGTTGACGGAAGGATTTTTGACAAATACGGCCACTCCCGTCTTTCGGAGGAGACGTTAAGCCGTCGGTCCCGACTGCCTAAAAAGTAGTCGTCATATCTCATCATAACCCCACTCATTACCCACGCACAAGCCTAGAGCTCATGTGGGCATCATCCTCAAAAAAAAAAAAAAAAACTGGAGTCTGAAGAGAATAGACAAATTTTACCACAAAGACAAGTTCACAGCCTTAAAATACAGGAAAAAGGTACTATAACACTGCCAATTCCATGATAATCGTGAGCATTTATTCGGACTATTTAATCAAATGAATTAAACTAACTTACAGTGAAATATGTACAAAACGTACATAGACTAACTATACAGTCATGAGTTAGTCTATGATTCGATATTCTATCAATAGTTTGTTTCTTTTCGTATATTGTGTGCCAAAAAATGAAATGAAATGAAATTTTTTATGAAAACGTTACACTGTATTGAAATGAAAAAGTTGTAAACGTTATTTTAAAATAAACAGTTTGGATCAAAATCCTGTTTTTCTTTTTAAGGTCTTGTATTTTTGTAAGTTACTTGATTATGGGAATGATTAAAAAAGTTCGACAAACCTAGCAAATCCAGAGCACTTTGATGATTGATGATGACCACACAGCCGGAGTCTTTGACCACATTCTCCAGACCTCTCACCTTCCACTTCAAACCCAGTAGCTTTGAGATTTGTCTGGCACCCCATGCTGGTAATCTACACATGAAAAATACATTTAATACAATTAAAATAAGTACGTGATATCAAAACATTAAAAAATTTACTTTAGGCTCACTTTAGTCGAGTTATGCGATAAATGCTTGATAGCTATGCTTGAGAACCTCTATTGGTCTAGGTCTAGTGGAAGAGTGAAAACAGAGACAATTGGAGTACTAATTTAGAGTACAATTGGAGTACCATTTTAGTTCCAATTGTCTCTGGTGAAACTGACTCGGAAAGAGAAAACCCGATATTTTTTCATAATAGACTAGGTTATATAAGATTACGACTTAACATAATACATACTAATAATAATATGTACAAACGACTTTATTAACGATAATTAATTGAGTTTTCCAACAACTTTGAAAACGATATTTCTTAACAAAAGTTTTGATCCACAGTTGTATCTCACACCAGAGGAAATTGAACTGTATTATCTGTGCTCATACACAAGGACCAACTAAATGTCTACCTAGTATTATATCAAGTTCTTTTTTATGATTACATAAATTACATTTCATTTTGAACAATTTTTAATTGAAAAAGCATGGAAAATCGATTAAGAAACCGAGGAATTAGACAAGCACAAATTACTTTTCCATGATTTTGATCACTGTCTTCTCAGAACAATAATGTGAATTGTTGTGTATATCCATACTTCGTGTACTGCAGAGATAATTAGAATAAAAGATAACTCTATACAGTACTTACACGTCGCGAACGCGTTTCGAACAATGATGTTCATCCTCGGCGCTTTGGGCTGCGACTTTGGGTCGTGTAAAGCGCTCGAACATCGTGTTCAAACTGCGTCCGCGATCTTTATTCTAATGTGAAGTTTTTCAAGTAGCTGAGAGATACTAGAAAATAAGACGAAACGTTTTCTTCTGGAAGAATAATATATTTTTGTTGTTTATTTAGGTGGAGTTCATGTCCAAAAATTACCGTATCTATCTGGAGATTTCCATGCCCACAGCACTTTTGTAAAAGTAAAAAGTGAAAAATAAAGTCATTTGTCTATCTATCTATACAGCAACCATTTTTTTATTAAATATTTACATGTCTTACATACCGTAATTTTATTCCACACATTTATTACAAAAAATACAAACTATTTATGATTGTTCATTGTTACAGAGCTATTATCCATCTTGAACAAGCTACGATTTGATGATCTACGTATTACAAAAACTTGTAAAACTAATTCGTTACAGAAACTTAAGAGAAGTTGATTTTTGTTGCAATAAAGAGAATATTTACAATGCATTCCTGTAGTCACAAGGCTTGAGAAGCATCAATGGAATAAATGCAGTGGCAGCAACGGTGCTGAGCAGTATGAACACCGTGAATTTGACACAGTAGCGTACCACGTGACTGGCACTCAGCAGAATCACCAACAGCAACAGAATGCCCCCTCCCAACACCTCTGTCGGGATCATCATCGCCAGCATCCCTCCTAAACAAATCAAAGATCAAAATAAAAATCATCCACAATCATACAAGAATGAAGAAATTAATTGAGTAAACATTGATAAAACAAAAGGATTACAGTCTGGCTACAGACAAAAGAACCTTTGCGCATCGTATCACTTAAGTGATACAGTATCACATAGTACCACTACTCTAGTGAGCGAGTGAGATAAACTGCTGCATTGCATAACGTGCGCTCTCTCTGCGCAGTAGAGTTCTTATTTTGGAGGCTCTTTTGTCTGTTGCCAGACTATAACATCTTTATTTGGGCGCGTACAGTTTATAATGCGTCAAAACAGGTAACAACGAAATTAGAAGCGTTAAAAGAGGCGGGGTTTTCAAGTTAAGGTGCGGATACACATTACATAGTAAATATGCATACTGTACTTCTTGTGGACCGACATTCCATTGGATTGAATAGGAAATGTCGGTCAACTTTTCATTTCATTGAATTAAATGGGAAATGTCAGTCCACACGCTGTACAATAAGCATGCATACTATCAGAGACAATTGGAATACTTAGTTCCTTGGAATTCACCCGACGCTGAGAGGCAGAAGGGTTAGGAAAAGAAGAAGAAGTTCCTTGGAATAATATAGTTCCTATCGTCTTTGATACTATGCAATGTGTATCCGTGCCTTTAGTAGCAGTGCTTCTTTAATGTAGTTCCTCGTCTCGCTCACAGATGTCGTTATTCCATTATAATACGATAAATATTATTTCTAGATAGGCCTATATAAAAATGTTTGTAAAAGTTGTATTTGTTCAAAATAAATAGTGTATTTATATTGTGTATACAAATCTATTGTTTATTAAGTCAAGATTGATTTAATGATCATTAAATCAGTTACATTGATAATTTACAAACGTTTCATGAGTGTAACTTTTATTGCGTTTAGTGTAGCAGCTTGGCGTTTACATTAAAGTAATTCCACCCATACAATTTCCAAAAGGTAGTAGGTTGATTTTCACCTTTCATATGAAACATCAATGCACGTTTTTGGAGATGAATCTATTCTAAATATGAAATCAAATTTCAAAACAAATGGAACATCCCTCGAATCAAATTTTGATTAGTGATGAATCTCATGTCAGGGGATTCCTATTACTAGGTCATTCGCTTAATTGAGTTGACAAAGTAAATTAACAGCTGTCTGAGGACTGATGAGAAAAGAGAAGGGGAAGGGGGATCAAATCCCTCCTGAGGAATCACATTACACAACAATTCCGCGCTTGATTAATCAAGTTCACCCTTAATTTATCAAGTACTGCGCATGCGCGGAGTTGATTTACATTCAAATCTACCGCATTTATCAGTTGAATCGTCTACTAATCCATCTCGTAGGCTATTTTGGGAGTGTTGATGATAATAAATACTCAAATCTACCTCATTTGTCACTTGAATAAACAACTAATTCAGCTGGTTTTGGGAAGATTGGTGGTGATGATGATAATAGTAATAATAATGAAGCAATATTATAGTTGGGTTTGAAACCAATGGGTAAATTATTATTATAGAGTAGAGACAATCACATTATTAACGAAAGGAATACGACAATCACTTTAGTAACAGTAATGAAAATACTAGATAAAAGTACTAGTTAAATACTAGATAAATACTAGACTAAAGTACTAGATAAATACTAGTTCATGAAATCTGAAAACAAACTCAGGTTCAATTTCATGAGTAATATTGTTTGTTACTGTTTATTAAATTTAAAACTGTTTTAAAATTCTTTAGAAGATATTTACATAAAATAACATAGATCCTTGAAACAAGTAAACTGACATTGACTGAATATGATGGCGTTCCTCATGGTTTAGTTCTCTCACCAATAATATTTTTAATCTACATCAATGATCTCTTGAAATTTACAATCAATGGATGCCATGAAATCCTTTACCGATGATACGTCATTAATTTTCACTAGATCCAACTGGCAGGAGGTTAAATGTTTGACAGAGGTTAAATGCTTGTAAATTATCTTCCATTGTATGAATTTTATTATGGCAATTAAAATGAATACTGTAGTAATAAAATGTATTTATATTTTTGAAAATGTCATGCATTGATAAGTAATTAGGAGACAACTCACTAACAAAAATAGAAGCTGAAGACTGAGATAATCCAGAACTTCAAAGCTTCACTCAACTCATTACAAATCACACATATTCAACTGTCTGCAGTCACAATTTTATATCACAGACAAAACAACTTCAATATAATTTAGTTACTACAGTGTGTACCATTGAATCAAAATACTGAAAAAATTCAACTATGTAGTTTTTTAACAAACGTTTCAAAACTTCCACTTGTTATACCAAATCAATTCCACTATACACCAAATCGAAGCTTGAATAAAAATGTGTTAGTCACGTCCACTGAAACGAAGTCAATGATGACAAAATTTTGCAATATACGCAGTGCAAAAAGTAGATACACATTTATATTGAAAAAAAAAAAACATATAAGAAACTGTGAAACTGATTGAAGGAAGAGCACGGCTATCGACACCTAATAGACTAGAACTGAAGCACGCCGCAACAACTTTGTGATTACGGAAATTGACGCGGCATAGATAATATTGTAGGAAGGAAGTATAGAGGTGATTGAGTGAGCATTACAAGAAAAGAGTGAGAGAGAATGAGAGGGTGTGAGGGAGTAAGAGAGAGGGTTCGAATGAGAGTGAGAGTGACCTGTGGATCGGGAGCCTTGACCTTCACAAATACCTTATCAGTGGTGTGAGTCTTGTCAAGACAACTTTTTTAGGTTGCAGAAACGTACTCAAAGGTGAATGAATGAATTCAACCAATCTACTGTTATGACAAAATCATGCATACTACTGTTATAATCAAAATCCGCATGCGGCCCGCGAGCCGATTTTATGTGGCCCGCCATGTTGCCATAAAGACAAAAACATTAACAAAACTGAAACGTAAAACATTAACATGGTGTTCCAGCTAAAACCGAAAAGGAAAATTTACATTACAGCATTAAAATGTGTTTTATAAGGGTAAAAATTACAACATTTCCTGGGGGAGCCCCCCGACCCCCCGCTTTCCTTCCCCCCGGCCCGCCTTGTCTTTGAATGTTGACAATGTGGCCCTTGATTGATAAAGGTTGGGCACCCCTGTTGTAAGTGATTAAAATTGTTTCAAATCGGTCAAATTTATTTATAGAGGTAGTTATTGAGCTTAAAGTTTTGTGCATGAAGAGTAATTACAAATCAGTTTCAAATCGGTTAAATTTAGAGAGGTAGGTACTGTATTAAGTTTGAAGTGTTGTACATGATGAGTAGGCTATATAGGTGAGCTTAGAGTATGTAACTTTGTTATAAAACATTTGTTATATAACAAGTTTTCTGTACCTTTTGTTATAATATATAACAATAGCTGACACTACACAAAAGTATTCATTTTGTTATATAAAATTTGTAACATTTTTGTGAAACTTGTTATATAACAAATGTTTTATAACAAAGTTACATAGTCTAAACGCACCTTATGACCTGAAAAAGAAGTAAAAAACAGTCCAAGAAACTGGTTACTCATAAATAAAAGAATAATTGAAAATAAAATTTTCCTTGCAGTATTGAAAGAAGTACAGTATGATTAACTTGAAGTTCTGTTTGAAAAAATTGTCAACAACTGAAAAACGATTCAAATACTGTTGCTTAGTTTAAATATACAGCTATTTATCTAAAATCATCGTAAAAAAGAAGATTTCTGGATGAAACGGGAGGAAAACAAAAATAAAAATATGATAAATGAGTTTAAAAAAATTGAATAAATAATCTCGAATCTTGAGTGTTGTTTCGGAACACCTTTCCTGGAAAACAAGACAATATTATTGTTGCATAGTAATTTAAAAATCAGCTGACAACTTTTCAAGGTGATTCAGTTCGAAATATTATCACAGTTCAATGATCAGTTTTGAAAATGACGAAAAACACGCAATAGTGTGCAGTTATTTGACAGGAAATGAATATTGAAACCGCTTTTGTTGCAGCTGATGAGGGTAAAACATGCTCACATAAAATTATGTGTAAAAATAAAAAAAAGGTCTTTCATGTTATTTATTTCATTGATAATTCAAAGTTGTTTTCAGTTTGGTAAAGCCTCTGAAAAATTATAAAGTGAGTACCGTAAATGGGGGTAACTAAAGCCTAGGGGGAAACTAAAGCCATAATAGCAGGGTGATTTTTGGATGGTGATAGTGGCAACACTGTTTGGAATTTACATCTGATCTTGTACTCTCCTAACAGCAGCTGAGGTGTACTTTCAAAATACGTGTCTTTTTTATCAAACAATATCAAGGTAAGTGTACATTAAAACTATGACATTTAACCTAAAAATCAATAAAAAATTTACCTTAAATAACTTCTGCTCTGAACAAGTCGTTTCCAATCTTAAATTCTCAGAACTCTCAACAAAAATAACTTTAATTTATGTTTCAACACACCTTTGAAAGTTATAACCTATAACTTGATTCTTTCTTTTGTTGTGATTTTTTTTCTTAGTGATACACACTATGGGGTAACTAAAGCCACATCATAAAGGCTATAATAAGTCAAAATTTATTCTTTTTTTTCTTCTTCATCTTCTTCTTCTTCTTCTTACTTGAGTAATAATTAATAAATTTTTCTCTTTTTTAGGACCAAAAATGCCTCGAAACCCAAAGAAGAGTGGTCCGTAGCCGAGGGCGATAAGCACCTGTCTGATAATCCAAAGGTTTGAGATCGAATACCGGAACGGATTTTGACAGAAACGGCCACTCCCGTCTTTCGGAGGAGACAAAAAGCCGTCTGTCCCGACTGCCTAAAAACAGTCGTCATCTCTTATCATCACCCCTCTCATTACCCACGCACAAGCCTAGAGCTCATGTGGGCATCATCCTCAAAAAAAAAAAAAGAAGAAGCTTGGTGCCAGGAAGTATAAGGATTACACAGATGAGACAGGTTTCCAAGACTTCTGAAAAAATGCCTTGATGCTTTGGGAGACGAGAACATACGAAAAAAACTTGAAAAGGTGATTCAAGGCAGCTGGCATTGTACCCTTGGACCGAAATGAAATTATGAAAAGGCTTCCTGATGGTGATGCCACTGCCAAAACTAATTGCCCACAAACAGTTTTTCAAGAGCTTAGGCTAATTCAAGCAACAACTGGACTGATTCTTTGTAAGCTTTTTCTGAAGAAAGGAGGAAGAGTGAGACAGAACCTCTTAAACAGCGTAAGAAGAGGAAACTGAATGTACCAGCAGGAAGGGGGATTGAAGGGATTGAAGGCACGATTCTGATCAACTAGGATGATCCTCAACCAAATATGTCCAAAACACCTGATACTGACTAAAACAAAGGAAACCTTTGAAAAAAATGACAAAACTTTGTCATTGCGATTGTGCAATCATCAAATATGAACAGAGGCCGTCATACTTTTCCTTATGAACTGAAGCACTAATTTCAACAGAACTGAATTAAAGACACTTATTAAACAGAGGCCATTATACGCAATAGACCTATTTTCAATAATTTTTTTTTCTTAAAAATAAAGCTTTTCTCTTGTCAATAGTAGTTCTTTATAGTTACATATGCTTAATTTATGACTTTAGTTACCCCAGCACTCTCTAACTAGAGCCAAACATTGATTTTAAATGGATGGCTTTTGTTACCCCTTTTTCAGGGGAAACTAAAGCCACCATGTTTTTATTTTTTTATTCAAAAGATATATATTTCCGCCATTTTATGAATATATATTTTTAATGTATAACTACAGACCCAAGTTTTGCAATATTTATTTAACCTATAAATTAAAGGGTCTGACTTGGGCAGAAGTTTGAATTTTGAAAGTGGCTTTAGTTACCCCAATTTACTCGGTACGAGTCGAATCATACAATATTGACTTGGGAAATAAATTTATTAGTTTTTTATGAGAATTCCGTTATGACCAAAAAATAATGCAATTGATTAGCCTGCATTATACATGCTACACATAAATATAGACCAATTTTAATTAATAGACCAATAGAACATAATTCGGATTATTTGATATTACTACTTGATAAAATTTTTTCAAGTTCAAATACCTCAGATATTTACCATCATCATTTAAATACCTGTTGAATAAACATACAATAGCGGTAACCTTGACATTGACACTTTGACCAAGGCCTGAGACAACATCCGTTTATTAGTACGGTATAGCCTACAGTAGGCCACTATACACAGTAGTGAGCAACCAGTTTCAAGAAAGTTTGAATTAGAAGTGTGAATTTTGATGATGATAAGATAATAATATTGTATAGCTGTGTAGCTGACGAGCTATGCATCTTGAAAACTTGTTGCGTCACTGATTTGACGGATAAAGTATAGCAGGATCCTTTTAACTTGTCAGAAAACATATGTTTTACTCGGCCACCAGTACAATACTTAACCTACGAATGCTGAATCTCGCAGATTATTAAAAAGGTCTTTTAAAAAGTTATTCTTTTAAAGGTCTTTAAAACTTTCAAGCCTTTTGATTATTGTGTCGAAATCACTGTTTAATTATTACCGAACAGCTGATTTCTGACAAGTTAAATGGATCCTGCTATATAACACGTCACTATACACAGATACGCACTTTTCCTTTAATCTGTTAAATTTACTTTGTGCTTTACTTTACCTATACCTCCTTTATCTATTTGCTACCCCACGTGGTCTGGGCGTGGGCTGGAGAACTCGCTTGCGAACTTCCAATTCTACCAATATGACCACAGAAAGAAATAAAGGAGTACACACGTCAGGCAGCTGCAGCAGTGCAGTTGCGGTGCCGCAGCGATACCGCGCTGTGCAGTCGATTGCAGGGTCTGCTTAGCGGCAGATTTTTTATCTAATTAGTCTAGTTGGCCCTAGCCACTAGTGAACAGAATCTCCAGTCGGATAAATTCAGTAGCATTCCTTAGATCCCGTTGCAAAGCACGGGTGACGATAGTTTTGTTGATCAAAGTTGAATGTTACTATTTCTCACCATGAAAATGGTGGAAAAATTTCTCATAGCCTAACGTAAATATTCAAAATTTCCGTCTTCTATCAGTTGTTCTCCTGTTCAAACTACGTAGACTTAAATCACATGCTTCAGATAAATAGATTCCGTATGATTTTCTAATCATTTTCATATAATAATTATTATAATCCCCCATACTGACAGCTTTGTCTAGTTGTCATAAATGTTGGTGCAAAGTTTCAATTACATATGTTTCACCATTATTGAGATAAAAAATAATAAGTTAAAAAAACAAAATGGCAGCTGTGTGAGTAACTAAGGACTTCTGGACAATTTAAATATGATATTTAGATATGGTTTTCAACAAGGAACAATGTCCTAGAGTATTGGTAGGGAGTTCTGAAACACCCTGTATATAGGAATATACATTGACATTTAGAATCTATCCTTTCTCCGCCTCAAAAAGGATGAAAGAGTCGGGTAATTTAATTGGCCAACGAACTTGACCTGCATAAAGTTTCCCAGAATATGTGTTTCAAATTTGAAGTTAATTGAAGTGTTCGAGAGTTATCGTCGAACATAAGTCATATAAACATACAAACGTACAACGCCGCGAACCTCAAGTCAAAAGGAAGAACTTCGCTATAATTATACGCTCGTACAATTAGTACTAGAAATAAAATCTCAGCCTGAATACAGTGGCTAATGCAGTAAAACTTACCAAATACTACTCTAAATCTCTTTCTGAATTGGTTTCAAAGTTTACATTTGGACTGCTTGAGCACAGACCACCCATCTTCGTAAATATACAACTTCCATGTTTACTTGTAGAAGTATGGAGCTACTTATAAACTGAATTCACACAACCACAGTGTAGTATTGATTCTGGTTTTGGATAAACGCTGGCTTTGTAGGCAGCGTTGTGGCTTCAAACAATGAACAATATTCAATGTATTTGGAACAAAATTTTTATTGAAGAAACAGACAAAATACGTTTAGCAGCATGAGAGACAACGTACAGTAAAGCAAACAAAAAGAAACATACAAAAACAAATTCAGGGAGTAGTTAATGCATATTGCCAGAAGTTGAAATCTTCAGAAAGGACACTTATAGTAATTAGGTATTGTTTAATATTGGCCAGCTCACTATTTGAACAAACTAATAGATGTAGCGACAACTCTGAGAGAAAATCTTTTTCTCACTCTTTCATGAAAACCAAACTATCGCAACATCTCACTCCCTTCTTCTGTACGTTTTAAAAGTTAAGTATCAATACATATATAGATAGATTCATATTATATAATTATAGTTTGTGTTATAAATGGATAGTTAAATAGATATAGGCTAGTTGAGAGTAGTCTGAAAACATGTGGACATTACGAGAGTAGGTGAAAAAATACATTTGACAACTTCTCTTGAAATACAAGACACATACAAGGTGAGCAAACAGAAACTATTAAAAAAGCAACAGACTATGACGTACTAGGAGAACATGATGGGAAAGTCAGAGAAAGAAGAGGAAAAGACGACAGAGAAGAAGGAAAATGTGAATTGGTGAGAGAGGACACACAAGAGACAAGGAATGGAGAAGGTGAGAAGAGAAATAAGTGAAAGAAAAAAGAGGAAATGACAAGACAGAGAAATAGAGATGATGATGGAAAAGAATTGGTGGAAGAGGAAGAAAAGGTGAAGCATAGAGAAAAGAAGACAACGAGAAATGAGATAAATTTGGGGTAGGAAGAAAACAGAGAGGAAGAGTAGGAGGAGGAGGAGGAGGAGGAGAAGGAGGAGGAGGAGAAGAAGAAGAAGAAGAAGAAGGAAAAGGGAGTTTGGAGAAAAATTAGGGCGAATAAGAAAAGATTATCAGGTATCAGGGAAATAAGACAAACAATTGAAATCATTTCCTTTTTTGGCAATAAAATAAATTGAATTGAAAGAAAGATGTAATTGAAGAATATGTGAAAGCGCAAAAGAAGAGTAGAAGATTGTATCAAACTAAACTGAGAATCAAACTAAAGATAGGAAGATTATAAAAGAAGTCAGAAAAAGGAACTGAAATAAAATTGAGGGAGAAGAAGAATGAGGCAGAACAAAAAGGAGAAAATGACAGGAAAGAAGGAAAAAACATTGAGATGGAGAAGGAGAAAGGACTAAAAACAATTGCAATGACTAAGTAGAATATGGAGAAGGAGCAGAAGAAGATGAAGCAGAGGATGAAGAAGAAGAAGAAGAAGAAGAAGAAGAAGAAGACGAAGAAGAAGAAAATAAAGATGAAGAAGCAGAAGAAGACGAAAGGGAAAAGGAAGAAAAAGAGAAGATCATGATGAAGCAGAAGTGGGAAAGAAGATGAAGTTGTTGAGGAGGAAAACTTATGGAGGTGAAACACTGTTCAAACATAAATGCAAACATCGTTTTCAGTACGTACTATTTGCATCCACATTATCGTCTCATTCTGCTCGGATAGTGCTTAAGTGTAGAGCAAACACAGGGAAAGAAGAAGACAAACATATATGAATTAATAGAAGAAAGAGAAAGAGAGAAACACAAGCTGAGGTAGGTAGGCTGTAGCGCAAATAAATGAAACTTTGGCGAATGCGACACAAGATTTTAGTTGGTGAGCTCTCCTAGATGCTGAGAGGTTTTCTAGATTTCGTCTCTTACTGAGTTCGTGGTTCGATTCACTAACCATAACAAGTGTGTTTACTGCAAGCAGGATTTACTACCGTATTGAAGTAGCTTCGAAATACTCCTTGACCGCAGGAGAAGATCCTTCGCTGAGGATCATCGATAACTTGGAGGTTAGTGTGATTTTGTTGAAATTTGATAACGGATACCTCGAATACATTGAAGTTATGACCTCTAGCGAAACTTATGCAAGGAGCACTTGTGTATGTTTTGATTTGGATAAATGTTTGAAAACAAACATACAATGTTTGAATGTTGAAATAAAATAATGTTCATTCACAATGTCTGAGGAATTGTTGAAGCTCAAAAATATCTCTTGAAAGCTCTAAACAAATTGTGAGAGAAAATGTTTCAAGACTTGTTAATTGAGTAATTTAAAATGTTGGGATGTTTGTCTTGATGCATCATGATTTCATTGATGCCCAAAATGTTAAATAACTCCGGGGTTGCACACAAATAATTTCATAATAGAGAGATGAATGATATTATTGAAGTGAGAGGAGAACTTGATATTCTTCCTCTGTCTCCGAGGGCTTGCTCCTCTACCTGTTTGATTCAGTGATATTCAGTTTATTCCTTGAATATACAGTTAAAGTCCTATTACAGTACTACTTTCATACTAGTCTACATCATACTATTCAATATCAAGACAGTACTGCCTGAGTCTGAGCTCCGTGTCCCTGGGATGAATGCAATATGTCATCGAAAACTAGTCATCGAGAAGGTTATATATTATAAATCCATATGACTCAATACAGTAAAGCTGGTTCGTTTTGCTAAGGCATCTGGGGCTGAATTCGGACTGTTAGTATCAATTAGAAGAGCCTCTTTTACTCTCAAATAAGCCTCTAACACTCTTATGAATAAGCGTGTTTTACTCTCCTTTGTGAATGATTAAATTGATTAAATGATCGATTGTTTAAAAATTTAGGCCTGTGAAAAAGGCATTGGATTTATAAATTTCGAAAAGACAAACCAACATCTATCTCTTAAACAAATAAAACAAAAGTTCTTTTAGTTATTCGATATCCCTTGAAACGTGCTTTTGATTCTATTGCAGCTCTTGAAAAGATTCCCGTTTGTTTGGCTTTTCCTACTGTAAGGAGTGATAAGTAATCTTTACTTGAACTATTCACGTGTATTGAGAATAGCTGGTTCATTGCGCTAAGCACCTGGGCTGACAATGAATCACCTCGTTACAGCTTTTTACAATTTTTAAAGTATATCAGAATTTATTCGCTCTGATGTAGACATGTTGTACATATTGTTCAGTTGATGAATTTCTATACTTTGAATGTTGCGAAAAGCGGTAATTAGTCATAATGACAGTTCATTTCCAATCCAGGGGCATGTTACGTGAAAATTTAGAAGTTATGTAAAACAGGAAGAAATTGAACACTAATACTCTACACTTTTTACACAGTACGAAGTGCTATCATAGAGAAGCGATACTCTCTAGTAATCTTTCTAATCTGTTCTCTGTGGTGCTATTCAAGTGTAGTGTATGTGTTTGAAACTAATTATTGGTGAATAAGAGGTTTGGAAATTAAATGATTCCATCAGTTAAAATAAAAGTATGTTTTTACCTAAATCCAGGTATGTGAGGATGATTAGTTGAACCCTCCCCACTATAACAGTCCTGGACAGCACCAGCCTTCACTCGGAATGAATAATTGTCCTGAATCATTAATAAAATGCAAGTAAATAAACGCTTTCCTATTGTGTCCAATGAAATGTAGTTCCAGTACATTCTAAATTACAGCCAATAATTTCTGTTTTCTATGCTACATCCCTGAATTCATGGAACATTGCCATTTGAATCTAAACTATTTAATCAGGTGCAGCTGTAAGTTGTATGATATCTAGCATTCAAACATCAAATAAAGCATCTAACATTCATTGTAGTAACTATAAATCTCATTCGAAACCACTAACGTAGACGAAATGCTATTCACATTACAACTTCATTATAAATATCCTTGGAACGAAAAATGAATCAAGCTTAACACTGAAATACCTTGACTATTATTGGTTCTGAACAAATGAAAACAGAAACCTACTTTTCATTCACAAGTTTTAGTAAGGTTGTACTAGTAGTTGTACACGGACTTACTAGACGGTCAAATCATACCAACGTTTGAAGGTTACCCTGTGTTTCAATAAGAAATAGTTTCTTTTGTAGTAGAATACTGTTTCAGCAGTAGATAGGTAAAATCTCTACCATTTAAATCGATTTCATGAACTCTATTTGATGGTGGTTGTAAAAAGTTATGATTTACTTTTGATGGATGATAATGGTTGTAAGAAGTTATGATTTACTTTTGATGGATGATGATGATTGTAAAAAGTTATGATTAATAAATAATCGTATAATAGTATGTAAAGGCTGTCCCAAAGAATAATAGTGATTGAAGTACCACCAAAATATCTTCTTCTTCTTCTTCTTCACTTCACGGATTAGGTTTTATTACACCTGTTCCGGTACCCATCTTTTCCTCGGTCGACCTATATCTCTTTTACCTATTGGTTTGTAATTTTGAGCTTCTACCGGCATCCTTCCATCTGGCATCCTATTCAAGTGGTCGCACCAGTTTCTTCTGTTCTGTAATATTTTATCATGCAGAGGCGTGACAGACAGAGTTCTCCTTATATGGTCGTTTCTTATTCTGTCTGTTCTAGTGCAACCAAACACACTTCGTAAAAACCTCATCTCTGCAGCTTGAATATTACTGTCAATTCTTTTTGTATGGATCCAATTTTCACTGCCGTATAATAAAGTTGGAATGGCAATAGTATCATAGAACTTGATTCTTGTTTCCTGTCTTGTTTTATTTTTCAGATTTCTATTAATATTGCCGCATATTCTTTGGAATTTTGCTAATTTATTATAAACATCTTTATCCATGTCAAATGTTATATTATTGCCAAGGTAATTAAAGTGTCTCACCTGTTCTATTATTTTGCCATTTATTACTATTTTTGTTCTTATAGGGGTTTTTCCTTTAAAAGCCATTGATTTTGTTTTTAATGTAGAGATTTTTAAATTATATTTTTGAGCAGCTTTCTCCAACATAAATACTGATTTCTGTAAGGCGTCATCATTTTTTTGAATTACAACTAAATCATCTGCATACATAATAGAGTTCACATACATACGGTCGGAAAGCTGTATACCTGAGTCCACAAGCTTTTTCCATGTGCGTAACATATCGTCAACATAAATATTAAATAATGTCGGAGATATACAGCATCCCTGACGAACTCCTTTGTTGATCGTGATGACTTCAGTCAACTCTTCATCTACTTGCAAACGAATCGTTGTATTTTCATACAGGCTCTGAAGAGATTGAATGATATGTTTGGGATAGCCTCTATATTTCAGAACTGACCATAATAAACTGCGATTCACTGAGTCGAAAGCTTTTGTAAAGTCGATGAAAGCCATATGAGTCTCAAGGTTGTACTCTCGTCTTTTCGATATAATCTGATTCATGGTGAAAATTGCATCTGAACATGATCTCCCTTTCCTGAACCCCATCTGCTCCTCCAAAAGTAATACGTCAGTGATTCTTTTAAGTCTATTATTAATTATCTTGGCATATACTTTGTAAGTGGTGTCCAGAAGACTGATTCCTCTGTAATTCTGAGGGTCTGCCCTGCTTCCTTTTTTAAATAGGGAAATAACTTTGGACTGTAGCCATTCTTTGGGAACTTGGTGTTTCTTCCAGCACATGTTAAACAGGTGTAACACTCTAAGGTGCAAGAGTATCCCACCATATTTCAACAGCTCCATATTTATCCCATTCAGGCCTGGGGCTTTCCTATTCTTCGTATTTTTCAGTGCATCAATCAGTTCCTCTACCGATATCATATCCACACAACAATTTTCACAGAGAGTCTCAACCCTATCCGGCGGTATTTCTTCACACCAAAGCTTCTTATAATGTTTGATCCAATCATTTGTATCTATGCAATTCAATTTAACATTATCTCTTTCATTATTATTTATAGTTTTCATGATCTTATATGCTAATGATTGTCGCCCATGTACATCTTGTTCAATGGTTGTTATAAACGTGTCCCATGAATCTTGATGAGCTTTCCTCACAACTTTTGATGCTTTATTCCTAGCAACATGGTAAATTGTTCTGTTAAGTGGTGTTTGAGCTCCTAGATATTTCCTATATGCTTCATTCTTCTCTTTAATTGCTTTCTCTATCTCTTCCGTCCATATTTTCACTCCTTTTCTACTTCTATACCTCTTTTTCTTACCAACAGCTTCATTTGCGCTTCTTATTATAATGTTTTTGATATTGTTCCATTCATTCTCAATGTTATCTTCTGTTGGTATATTTTGAATATAGGAATTGATTCTTTGTTGGTATAGGTGCCTAATACTATCTTGTTCCAGTAGATGTACTTTGAAAACCTCATTATTATTTTTTGATCTCTGATTCTCTTTCTTATTGTTCGTTTTCTTCCACTTTGCATATAAGTCAATCTTACCAACAACCAAGTAGTGATCCGAGAACACATCAAAACCACGAAACACATTCACATCTGTAACCTGCCTTGCTATATTTTCATTAGCGATTACATAGTCAATCAATGATCTCGTTCCACGAGCTGCCCATGTAAACTTGTGGATCTCTTTTTTTCGGAAGAACGTGTTCATGATCTTGAGTTCATTGAAAGATGCAAATTCTCTAAGGCTATCACCATTCCTGTTCTTTGTGTTCTCACCAAAAGTTCCCACCACATTGGTGATTGGTTCTATTCCAACTCTTGCATTCAGGTCTCCCAGTATAAGCACACTATACTTTTTATTGTATTTCTCCAATTCTTTCTGTAGAGTATCATAGAAAGTAGTTGTTTCCTCATCTTTTCCTTCTTCGGGGGCGTAGACACCCATTATCACCAAATAACCTCGATCGTGTTTGAATTTAATGGTGATAATCCTCTCATTGATGAATTTGTAATCTACAATTCTCTGCTCCCATTTTCTATCAACAAATATGGCCACACCTTTGGCTGCTCTACTTTCCTGATCAACACCACTGTAAAACATAGCGTAATCCTCTACATATTTTGAGCCAGTCAGTTTCATTTTTGTTTCTGTTACAGCAGCAATATTTATGTTCTGAACTTTGAAAATTTTACATAGCTCTATTTCTTTATTTCTCAATCCTCTTACATTCCATGTGGCTATTTTTAAATGTTCCGTAATCCATTTCCGTTTCTTATTTTGGGTAGTCCTGTTTATATTTCCGATAGTCCTGTCCGTTCCGAGGCTATTTTGGGTACTGCAAGTAATTAATTTTTTTCCATGGATAGGGTACTGGCCTATCGCAAAACCCCCTTACTAGGAGGACCAGAATTTGGGGTTTATTCCCTAAAGTATCAGCCGCCCAATATGGGTACAGACGCTGTTTGAAGCCGCCCAATTTGGGTACAGACGCTTCGAATCCCTCAAAGGGTTCCCTTTTAGTCGCCTTTTACGAACAAGCAGGGATACTGTGGGTGCAATTCTTCTGCCCCTACCCACTGGGCGTACCAAAATATTCTACAAGAATTATTACAATATCGTCATTTTATATGGTGTTATAATAATTATAGTAATAGAGATTCCACATACGCAAGCGAATTTGGAAAAATATTATTATATTTGCTTTTAAATTTAATAAATTGGTTGAGTTCTGAGTTTGACACATCACGAGACTGCCCGTGACATTCATGTTCGTACAATTCAAGAGAAAAAAAAATGAGGAAAACTTCTGATTTCCTTATAGCACATATAAAAATACACCACGCCTTTCGTTACAAAAGTTAACAAGTGCCAAGGCTTTTTGAATAGGAGCGTTTTTGTCATCGTCTACATAATGCACAATCACTGTTTCACAAGACAACTTATTACCCAATTGTTTACTTTTTAGTTTTTCACCATGTTTACAGTTAATTCAGCCAACAAAAATGAGCATTATTCATTTTCGTTTTCCTGTTACAGTACGTGTGGGGCAAATGACAAATGCGTGACAAGCAGAAGATCAAAACAAAAGAGAATGTCGTTGTACAAAAGAAAGGGGGAACAGACGAGGCTATGGTGACTATGAGTAGAGATAAGGGAAAAAGAAAGAGGAGGAGGTAGAAGAAGGGGATGGGAAGTAGGAAGTGAAAGGATGAGAAGAGCGTAGAAGAAGGAGAAGCGGCAGAAAAAGGAGAAGAGAAGAGGTAGATGAAGAAAGATAAGGAAAAGAGGGATAAGAAAGAGGGGTTGGGGAAATAATGAAGTAAGAACGAATGGAAACGACAAGAGAAAGTGAAAAAGAGGGAAAACGATAGATTACAAGAGATGGTAGAGTAGTAGAGTGTAGAGCAGTACAGAAAAACTTTTTACTTTTACGTAAAAGTAAAAAGTACAAGTTTCTCTTTCATATTACTCTCTGATCTTATTAAAACGCCTCCATGTTCCTGAATTGAATATAATGCAAAAATAAAATCTATACTTTACCAATTCAAAGTGTATATTCATATCTACCACATGTGTTTGTGGCAGAAACGTCCTATACAGTTCCACTCCACAATAGCGTAGCATACACTACTTTTGCTATTGTACTATTAGCGACTTACAAGGGAAAAGAAATCCAAACCCCACTCCGATCTGAAAGAAATTCAGCAAATCAAGAAGGTAGAATTAGACAAAGGATAGAGTTGAAGGTGTTGAACAAAGGAAAGGCTCGAGTACATTGTACCCTGATAAGGTTGAGGCCCCCCGAGGGGGTAGGGGGCTCAGAGCTCCCTAGAGGGCGGATACGGGTCTTCCTGATGTAGGTGTGGGTGGGGGGAGGACATTGCGTGACCTCTACAATTTCGGAATCCAACTCTCTCAACATTGCAGCTCTGCGTTCCACAAAGAAGTAAATTCCACTTCAAAATATACGGTGGATATAGTGGATAAGGTTTATATAGTAAAGATATAGTAATACAGAAGTAAAATAGTAAACATAGTAATAGAGTAAAACGTAGTTATACTTAAACGTATTATACATATATATGAATAGCCAAAGTAGGTGTAGTGAGGGTCCACTACAATATACACAACTTATTTGAAATGAAAAATATAACTATACTGTAATACTCAAGTTATTCTCTATTGCTTGAAGAGATTCCATAAAAATCTGTAATGATTTCAACGATACTATTGAAAAACATGTAAACGCATTGCAGTAGTCTGGGGGAAAAAGGTAAATGAAATCGAAACTTCTTAAATATTCATGAATTTCTTATAAATTCAGCGAAGTTCGGCGAACAGTATTTTTATCTGAATTCGAGAAGGAACACGTGGAATTGAATTTTAACCTAGAAGGAGTTGAGAAAACTATTCACAACTATCTGAAATCGAGAATGGCTACATATAATTGAATTAGGGGGTCATAACAAAATTATTATAATTAATACTAGAACACCCCAGGTCGCATAAAACTGCGATTATTGAACTACATGTAATAGTTTCGAATTCTCCTCCTCCTCCTCCTCCTCCTCCTACTCCTCCTCCTCCACCTTCTCTTTCTTTTCAACCTTCTTCTACATCATCCTCTCTACCTTCTTCTTCTCCTTCTTTTCCTCCTTCTTCTCCTCCTCCTTCTTTATCCAAATCTTCAAACAAATAGTCCAATGCACACCAGTCAGTGTGCATTGGACTACTTGTTTGTATAGAGTAGACGATCATATGATCCACCTGCCTTCAGTAACCTGAACGTCTACTGGAATCGTGAAACCAAACCATAACTGCACTGTCTGAACAGTATTTAAGTTATGTCATCATTGTGTGTGAACAATAACAAAATCGTAATTTTTCGGCAGTTGGAGCAGCACAATAGAAGTTTCTTGATTGATTTATGAATCATCAGTTGTGTTTCTTAGTTTGGGAATTCCATAATCAACTGTCAACAAAGACATAAAAATTTTCCATTATTATCATTGCTTTTAGGTTATCAAACAATAATTGATATCCTTTGCTTCCAAGTTTATTACCAGTAAAGACATGAATAATTATTAAAAATCATCCTAGTTTTACAAGAATCTATATGCCATCAATTAAGTTCAAAAAAACGTAATAGGCCATTTAAGCTGTAATATCCATGAAAATTAACACTCCATCTGATTTTAACAATGTGCAATATTTCTTAATCGTTAATCAACTGTTTAATCTGTTTCTTCCTCAAACACACTCACTCACTCTTTCTCTCTCAGTTTCTCTCTCTCTCTCTTTCAGTATTTCTCTTCTTTCCTATCACTCAGTCAAACTCTCTCTCACTCTCTCTCAATCTCACATAACTTTTTAAATCTTTCACTCCTTCCACAGTCAATACAATTACAATTACAGTCAATACACAGAAGAAATACAATTATTGTAATCATAAATGTCCACATTTTTGTGTATTTATTATAATTCACAATGCATTATCACGCTGTTTAACTGTTAGTGCCTCATTACACGTTACATTTATGGTAGAACAAATACTGTAAGTGTACACACATTACATTAACAACAAAAACAGTGACTAGTTCTTTATCTAGCTTCGTTAGTCATGCTTCTATTAGAAAATAAACGAAGCCACAAGTATTTTTAAAGTCTCTAGTCATGCTTCTTGCAATTTCAAGTCATGCTTCTTCTGAGTTTCAAGTTATGCCGATTTACCTAATAGTGACGACACGGTTGCTTACGGTACGAAGTAAACTATCTGTAATAGTGTCATTGTCAGTGATGAGTTTGAAATACTAATATATGGTCACGGTGACATTTGAATTCTAATCAACCATTGATCAACAAATTAGAAAATCGTTAAAGGTTGTGACTGATGGAATTTGAAAATACCTTACATTGTTATATTTTTGTTGACAGCATTATGAAGGTGTGATGTAAACGTAAATTTGTTCAAATGTAATTCAAATATGGAAGAATAAAATACACACACACACACACACACACACACACACACACACACACACACACACACACACACACACACACACACACACACACACACACACACACACACACACACACACACACACACACACACACACACACACACACACACACACACACACACACACACACACACACACACACAAACATACTTCAATCGAAAGACAGGACTTGATATTCTTTTTCATCACATCTGAATCAAATAAAGACATTAATTTTGGCAAATAGTAAGTAACTGTGTGATCATGTGGTTAAGTAACGAAAACTCAAGACTGCTCTAGGATAGGTGACCGACACAAAAATAAGGCTAGGTGTAACCCCTTCCCGCAAAGGTCTTACCCTCGAAAAAAACATACGAACAAGAGTGATCTTACCTATCTTCAGAAACTATTGATCACAATTCAATTTTTTGAATAATGCAATAATAATGAACAATAGTCAATAGATTATGATTATGATGCTTTTCAATCATATTAATCAGTATTGATAAGATAAAAATAAACTGATCAGTTGCAGTTCTTAATCCATTGATTGGCTATTTAATAACAGATAAATACTGCACTGTAGAATTGTATAAAGTACAGACAACTCTCATCCATTACACCTGATCCTAATCAAGGCCTTGAATATTGGCAACAAAATTGGCGATTATAATTGATGAAAACAATATCAGTCACTATGACCTTGAACCAAGGTCACAGCCTACTAAACTCCAATTTCGTCAATGTCATTGCTCATCACCACCAATATTACTGTACGTACAGTAATTAAAATTGTTATCAATTGCAGATAGTCACACTAACGCTCTGTTTGATTCACAATAACAAAAAACGTACGACATTTTTCCGTAAATAAACATTGTTTCGCTAAGAATATAACTCTCATTACATTCATAACGAAATCTCATTAGAAGATTACTTAATAGAATGCGAAAAATATGGTTCGATTAGGCCTAAATCTAAATAATGAGGAATAGTCATCTCCGTAAATATAGTTTTACTAAATTAAAGGGTGTACAGATAAATGAGTTCACGCGATCAAATTGACCTATGTATAAAAATCACAGGATCATTATTTGGAATATGTATGAATATACAGTACTGTATACTACGATTACTCTTCGGTGCCAAATTCCTATAAAATTTCTCAAATAAGAGGAAAAGCTGTCCCATTGAAATCCCTCCCACAAATAATAAATGGATGCCTAATTCACCTTTTAGCCTATACCAGCTTTTAACATTCATAATCATTTGGATAACGGAAATAACAATATAAAGCTCCCTGGCTAGCCTGCTAAGGCGAGTGACGCGAGCCTGCTGACTATTAACAATATATATGAAAAATCAATTTAACTTAATCCTCTCATAAACTAATTCAAGTGGAATACTGTGAATTGAAGCAATACAAAACAATATGAGATTCTGAGCAGCTGAGCTATATACTGAAAGCAACTGAAAATGCTCAAGCCTTTACGAAAGGAATCATTATAATGACTATTTATATTAATAGCTCCTATTATTCTAATAGGAGCTTGAACGAAGTGGATAGTGGGAGGACAGACATGAGCCGGTTTTGGAGTGTTTGAAATGTGGACGATTTATGAGACAGTGATGTGGACGACTTGAGGTGCGGAAGCTGTGAACATTGGAGCATCTGAAAAGTGAAGGACTTGAAAATACAACCTGAGTGGATGGTGAGTAACCCTCTCCGATACTCAGTACCGCAACTAAAATCCGACTCAACTATTACTATATTATTTTTAGTGTACTAATTTTAAAATTATCCAACAATGAAGATGAGTGGAATAGGACAATGGCATCGTTTCAATTGTTGTGCAAGTCAGCGGAACAAAGTAGAAAAATCCAATTCGTCTATTAAAAAATCCAAAAATATAAGAGATTAAGCTGACGAAAGAAATTGATATTGGTTCAATAATTGTACTAGTCAGCGGGGCAAAGTAAAGACAATATTTAAAAGGAAGGCGAGTAGGAACTGCGGTACTTACTTGATATACAGTATTGCAACAATATTAATAGTGTTATTTATTATTTATCGCTTTGAAAAACACAATGCTCTTTTTTTGAAAAGCTTAAATTTTTTCATTTTTAAAAGCCAACTCAATTCAACCTCCGTGAAATGACGTCATTTCACGCTCAATTGCGTTGTATTGATTATGGTTAAGTCAGATGAAATCAATTTAAGGCGATTTGAATTTTATTGAATTTTTTGCAATCGGCCGTTAAAGTTTGATCTCAACTTTTGTTTTAATATTATTGAATAACTCTGTAAATGAATGTTATTTTGAAAAGTGTCTTACTGTAACTTTTGAGGGCTCATTTCGTGCTAACTTCACCAGGTGATTTTCGAATCAGCAGTGTTAAAATAATAGGTTTATGATGAGCCTCCAGTCAGGTAACTAATCAATCCAAATATAGATTATTGATTCACATACTTCAAAATAAACTCGCTCTCTACAACTCTCCTTCCTCAAACAAGTAGTTCACACCAACATACATTGTTTATGTTCATTATTCAAATCAACTACTGCTGGATATTGCCATACTGCACAGACATCCATGAGTTTTTTCTCCAAGGGAAAACATATTATAGGAGTGGAACAATATAAAAATGATCAATTCTACAATAATTGATTACATGGTTGCAATACACTAAAGTAGTTTCAACTTATTCACTACAAGAATCGTGTTTAGGCTACTAAAGGAATCTAGGAATCTAAGGAATCTTCCATTTTAATTTCCGTCTCCCATTATGTTGCCTCTACTTTAGTCTTTAAATTAAGTATATAGATTAAATAGAATTATATATATTTTTTTAAATGATTCCAATGCAATAAAGTGGAAATTCCAGGGTAATGAATGAAATGATTTATTGTTCTACAACTATAAAATTATTACGTAGTGTGGAATACACTCTTATTATTGTAATTTTATTTTTATATTGGTAGCTCGTTCGTTCACTTTGCAACGGGATCTGAACTGGAAATTAATTATGTCCATCACAACCTTTTACAGCTTTCTACCATGTTCAAAGTTTATAAAATATCCACTATACTGCATTATGCATCATCATAGAGAATGAATTCTTATACATATTCGTAATTTTAAAACCCTGTATTGAGTCAATTTATTATTAGTCAAAGGTGTCTTAGCAAAGTGAACGCCCTATACAAATATATATCGTTGAAGTTTTCATACCATGATAATTAAGTTATGTTTCGTTTGAAACACCCAGAGAAAATTTGAAACCCAGAGTTGAAAAATCGACCAAAGTACGCCAGAATCAATGAATTTTTCATGAGCCGCAATGTCGACAATATATTGGCCAATCACAGCGGAGATAAGACTGAGAACAGAAATTGAAGTGCCCGATCTTATCACTGAAAGACTCTTGAGACTGCATCATTACTATTTAAAACTGCTAAGCAATGGTGTTTTAGACACAATTTAGCCTTCAAACAATTCTCCAATCTCAGCAGTTAAACGGGTTTTAAAATAATCACTTTCCAAGAAATAACAGAAAAAAGTATTTTTCGCGATTTAATAAATTTGGTGCAAGCAGTTTTGGATACACGTTGCTCAGTGGTAATGCCACATTTCATTATTTTCGTCATTCATAAATAGCAGGATTCTTTTAACTTGCCAGAAAACAGCTGATTTAACGTTAGTAAACGAGCGTACATCAATCAGCTGTTTTCTGACAATTTAAAAGAATCCTGCTATACTCGTATAATTCATGGAAAAAGCCTAAGAGAGTCATTGATGGAAATGTAGATAGAATAGTATGACTGTATTTTTTTGTGTCGTGTCGAATTTTGAGCATTAATATCCACTCTACTAGGTAATAATATCATTATTAGTGATATTACAATGAACAATATAATTATCATTATATTTTTCTGTGCAGTGTACAGTTGGAATAGTAAAAAATCTTGATTTTTGATTTTATTGTAATTTGATGCTTTAGCTTACGAATAAATCCAAATTATTTACTAAATTGAAATAATTTCCCATATTATTTCATAACTTTTGGTTCATTAGCAATTGATTGAAAAGGATAATAGTGTACTGGATAGAGTTTTCTTTAGATTTTTTTATCAATCATCACAAGTTACAAGATTTGAAGGAATCCACGCATTGGTTATGAGAGTAAAATGGATATATCAATCAAAACTATAGAAATTTGAAATCAGCTTAATTATTTGATCAGTTTTATTGAGTTGGATAATTTTTAATTACATATCAAGTAATTTAATCCTTTTGTTCGTTTAGTTGCTGATTGAAAAATCTTAAGAATGAAATTAATGTATTGATGTATTTAAAAAAAATTATTCAGTTTTTTTTTTTAGTAAATGAAATGTATTTTCTGAGATGAGATGTAATTTTTCTGAGTTGAGATGTAATTTTTCTGAGATCTAACCTGGTTATTATTTATGCAAGTATCTGTCCTACCTGGTTTGTGAGACCAGCAATGTGAACATCCTATGAATGATTCAGTCAATGGAAAAATGAATACATTATACTGTCGTCAGAGAAATATTTGCCAAAACTTAGTCATTTGATGAAAAACAACTGTAGAAAAGTAAAAATGACGAAATTAGAATTAAGAGTGATGAAATCGACAATATTCGATCTGATGAATCATGAAAAATATTGAACTACACCTATTTTGGTCAACCATGATTCATATAGATCTCCAATAGAATTGTAAATGGAATACAACAAAAGAAATATGCGACATTAATTTTTATCAAACAATTTTTTATTCACTTTATTGGACAAAGTGAATATTCTATTGAGATAAGACCAGTTTATATAGTGAATTCGTCCAAAAAACGCCATAAAAATATGAGTTGTTGCAGATAAGCAAGAAAAGTACATAAATTCTTTCTGGCAATAACTTTATATGCCTAATATTGACTTTATCGATGTAGAATACTTTTGTTACAGGAAATTTCTACTAGATTGTGTATACACGTTTTTTTTTTGACAAAAAACTCAAATACCACGGAAATTCCATTTTTTGTCAAATGTATAAAAAGACTTGAAGATTATTAATCACGAATGAAATATATTCTGTCAAATTATTTAAAATAGCCCTGCAGTAATATAATTCTGTCACAGTATTTTCTTTAGCAGAACTTAACTTTGCTAACTTCAATTTTCAACTAGCGAACTTATTGGAAACCATTTGGTCAACTATGAATGAGCGATGAATCAAATTGTAATTTAGTAATTAGGCTCACAAAAGAGGAAATTCAACTGGAAAAGAGATGTACAATCTCTTTAAAGATTGGTAAAGAGATTTAACTTATCGCAATGTACATGTTTACATACATATACAGATAACTACATTTATTTATTCACGTCAAATCGTCAATTGACATCATTTGAATTTTCTAGAAAAAGTGTGAATTGATTGATAATATTGGTCAGTGGCACAGCCATGTTTAGCTGATTGAATTTTGAATCCATAAAGGATAGATAGTAACCCAATAAAATAGTACATTTCACCGTACATGAAATGGGGTAGTGGGATTCTTTTTTCAATAATAGTCCTGAGATGTTAAATAGTCCGGATCATCTCTAAAAACCGTAAAAAAATGCAAAACGTTGAACTTTTTCATGTTTGGCCATTTTTTACGCTGAAGAATCACTCTTTTATATCGGACACCCACCATAAGTTTTAAAATAAATTAAATTACCAATTTGAGACTTTTTAAAAAACTAATTTAAAAAACAATTTGAGACTAGATTCGTTATTGTAGACCCAACAGTTTACGAGATATTTGTTTGTTTGTCAATGGCTCGACAGCCCTATGTGGGCTTAGGCTTACCGTATAGCTTTATACGAGATATAGCTCTTCAAAATTAATCAAATTTACCATCAATGCTAGTACGTTTCAAGCGGTTTCTCGCAATTTCACGTAACTTCTCGTAATTCCAGGTGATTCCCGCGATACCTGGCGAGAAAATCGCTTGAAATGTTATCTAGCAACTTTGAACATTGAAGACTTCTATCTCGCAAACTATTGTGCATACAATAACCAATTTGGTCTCAATTGTTGTAGGTGATTCAATTTGCAATAATTATGCTTCAAAGCTTCTGTGTCAAAATTGACCAAAAGAAAAAAAACAGTGCAAAATTCCGCCAATTTGATGAACGTAGAATACTATGAATCAAACTTCGATATATCGAATACGATTTAGCTTTATCTCGTAAACGCTTTGTCCTAAAATAACGAATTTAATCTAAAATTGTAGGTAATTCACTTCAAAACGTATGTTGAGTGTTCATATGTAAAAGTTAATGGACAAACGTGAAAAAAGTGCGAAATTTCGACACTTTTTACGGTTTTTGGAGATAATCCGGAGGTTTGTGGAGGTCGAAAACTTGGATTTAACATCCCAGGACTATCACATACATTATTAAAAAAATAAACCATTTATGCAAGGTGGACCCTACTTTTTATGACAATTTACTGGGCTATAAAGCAACCAGGCTGAATTAAAGGCTGGGTGTAAAGCAACCCAGTTGAATTTTCAAGTCACAGAATTAAATTAGAACGTTAGTAGGTAAATTATTTTAGAGTTTGTTTTTAGGGTTGTGTTATTTATTATTTTTTCATATTATTTTTAGGTTTGTGTTAATTATATTGACAAAAACTATACATGGAACCATAACAAAAAAAGACCGGCAAAAAACAATATTTTTACTCACCAACTATAGACAGGAAGAACAAATATCGTTTAATAGACAAGTCTATGAATAACTACCGCACAATAAAAACATCCCAATGATTTATAAGTATGCCACACAATATTATAACATCAATTTTATGCGAATTTAATGAAATAAACAATCCATACAAAACCCAACTTGTGTATTGTAATGTCAATCAACGACTGAATTCAGAAAGAATCGTAAACGTCAGTGCTACCAAACTCTGAAACGTTAAGGATAGCAGACGAAAATTTCTCTTATCGTTTTCATCAACATAATTTGAATTTGACTAGATTTTTCAAAAATAATTAATTGCAAGATAGAACCCAGTGTATTTCTTTCTTATTTTATTCCACCTATAATCACCTATTATTTATTTATTACTTCTCAGTACAAAATTCAAACATGCAAGGTTTGCAGCCTTTGGTTCGTTATGGCGCAAACTATTTGAAATACCGTATATTGTAAATAATTATTGTAAAATGGTATGAATGTTTTGAAGCACTGTCCTCGTTTATAAACTGTGAAATGCAAATTAATGTCATTCATGTTTTATATAGTTTAAAAGTCTGATTATTGATTATTATGGATGAGGAGCTATCATTACAGGTTGGCCAGATAATTATTATGTTTTTGTGAAATAATAATGGGTAATAGACGAGTAGCTGCCAAACACTAGCGCTCAAGTGAGAGACAGAGGAACAACTTGTCGGGATTGAAGATGGGTTAACATTGAATCAAATGTAAAAATGTCTGTTTTCAAACACATCGTATTTGATAAATATTCAGCCAAAATATTCCAGTAACTTATAAAATCAAAGCTAGGATGTTTTAGAACACCTTAGAACACAGTTGCATTTTTAAGAGAGAAAAAACAAAGATAATTTTAATTTGACCCTCTTTCCAAAAGCATTCCTTTCCAAAAAAGAGTAAGATAGGTACTGATATAAAATATAATATTGAACGTGAATAGATGAAATATAGCAAATATAAGATGTAAATATAATATTGTGATTGAATTAAATATTATTTGTGTAAAATAGTTGATGTCTCTGAAATAATAATGTCTTTTTTAGTCACGACATTGATTGTTGCACATATAATATTGAACGTAAATAGATGAAGTATGGAAAATATAAGATGTAAATATAATGTTGTAATTGAATTAAATATTATTTGTGTGAAATAATTTATGTCTCTGGAATAATAGTGTTTATAATACATAGGATACCGATGGTTACACATAGCGGGAAGTTCAAACTTCAAAAACCTAACCTAGCAAGAAGAGTCTAGCAGCAAGATGACGAAAATTCGTATAAAAGTACTTTAATCCAATTAATACATTCATTAAAACACCTTGAAACCACTAAATAATAGATAGCAATAACGTATTGATGATACATTAATGATTTAATTGAATTCTATCCTAAAATCGTGTTTTGTTCCTATCTCACAATGTTAAAATCCCGACAAGTTGTTCGCTCTCTCTCACCTAGAGCGCGCTGATCAGGTCTAGGAGCTACTCCTCTATACGTGGAATGCGGTTGGTTTCATGGTCGCACCGGTATTTAATCGCACAGATTAGATAAGAGACGTAACGTGTGCGCGCTACTCCTGTTATAACGGTGACAACTTGAGACCTGCTCCGCTAAAGATAATTTATAATTATCAGAATTGCTTCCCGTTTGGGAATTCACCCAAGTTGTAACTAGGTAACCGTGGCGAAGCGTGGTATACTTATTTGGTCATCGCCAAAATATTTCCTATAGGAAATATACACGGCGATGACCAAATAAGTATACCACGCTTCGCCACTACTAGGTAAATATTATTCTCAGATCATCTTCCCTCCCATTACTCACGCACAAGCCAAAAGCTTAGGTAGGCATCAATCTCCGCAAAATTCGTGCCTTATTATCTGTGCCCTCTTGTGTATTAGAACTTCGTCAATATATTATACTGTAGTTATAATAAATACCGCAAATAGTGTTCTCTATTCTGATTTGCATGAAGCGACACTATTACGAGCCCGTCATGCCATTTTTATATTGGCTGTATATCTGTATAGCAGACCGTGCCATTCCGTATAGATATAAAAGCTAATATAAAAAATGGCACGTCGTATTATTATTATTATTATTATGTTTCTGTCCATGATGTGGACCCTATTGGGTTATCACAAATAGATAAGTCATTTCACTAATAAAAAACATGCACCCAGTCAGGCAAAAGCATGCATCACATTAAATACCGGTCAACAGTAGTGTTGTCACATGAGAAAAATTCATCCATTGAATAAAACGGATTCTTTTCAAGGAACATCCTCAGTTTCTTCTTCAGGCTTGCCAGTGGCAGAGTCCTTGCTGTAATGGGCAGCCTGTTCAGGATCCTCCCAAGCATGTAGGCCGAGTTGACCTGTGTTCTTCCAAGCCTGCAATATGGGAGGTCAAGTCTATGCCTATTTCGGGTATTATTCCCATGGACGTCCCCCCTGGTAGGCAGGACACCAACCTCCCCAACCGCCTTAATCACAGACCTGAAAATGTAGAGGCCAAACACGTTTAGGATACGTTGCTCAACAAAGAGTGGTCGACAAGGAGCCAGGTATCCAGCACCACACAGAATCCTCACAGCCTTCTTCTGCAGCAGCAAGACAGCCCTCATCTCAGCAGCTCCACATGATGCCATACGACATCACGCTGTGGAAGAATGCATAATATCTCATACGGAGATATGCCTCAGGAACACAGCTCTTCAGACTCCTCAGCAGGAATAGGACTCGGTTCAACCTGCAACATACACTCTGAATAAGCTCCCCCAAGCAAGATTTCTGTCCAGATGAAAGCCCAAGAGCTTTACAGGAGGGAACTCATACTGCAGGCCATTCTTGAGGCTAAACACAATGGCCTGTGTCTTCTCATTATTCAGAGCAAACCTGTTAGCAGCAAACCAGTCTGCGACTGTCCCTCTGGATGCATTCATCAATGCCTGGACTTCACCCATATCCTTGCCAACATCCAGGAGAGAGGTGTCATCAGCATAACACACCACCGTCCTAAGATCTGAAAAGGCAACATCATTTATCATTATTAGAAAGAGCAGAGGTCCCAGCACAGAACCCTGGGGCTCCCCGTAACTCAGGGCTCTAATCTGTGAGAGCCTACCACCTGCCTGCATCCCCTCAAGTATGAGCGCAGAAGCTGGAGAGGGCCCCCAACCACACCATAGAGCATCAACTTAGACAGCAAAATCTCATGATCCAGGGTTTCGAAAGCCTTGCTGAGATCACAGAGTGTCAGCCTATAAAGGCTCCCCCTCTCAAAGCTATCACATATTTTCTTAATAACCAACTCAACTGCTCCCACCATCGACCGTCCAGCCCTGAATCCAAACTGAGTGTCAGCAAACAGGTCATTCAGCTCAAAAAACTCATACAGTTGGCCAGCTATTATAATCTCAAATATTTTAGATAGAACTGGCAAAATTGAGGCTGGCCTGTAGTTGTTTGGATCCGGACGAGAACCTTTTTTGAAAATTGGCACCACCCTTGCCAACTTCAACTTGACTGGGAACACTCCCTGAGCAATACATTCATTTACACAATGAGTGAAAGGAGTCAAAATAAACTTAATAATACGTTTCAATAACCTACTTGACATAATATATAGTAAAAAGCACAAAGCAAAGACGTACAAAGCAAGATGTGCAATACTCGCAGGTATGTGAATTTGCTGGTACGACATTTATTCAATTGAGAACTACTATCTATGCAGATTTCCATTGGTTTTCTACGTTATTGTAAAAAAGACGTAAAACCCCATGAAAGGTTACAAAACAGGTTCATTGGAAGCAAAAACATATACGTAATAATCACAATTACCGACCTATAAGCAAGTAGAAACATTTTCACATAATACATTTCTTAAAAAATTTAAGAAACTTAGCTACTGTATAGGAATTCTGTTTTCATACTGCCAGAGTCTAAGCTCCGTGTCCCTGACGGCTGAAGAGGAGACGCGAAGATTACTATAAAATAAGCTACAAAAACAGTTTTCGATGACGTATTCCATTCCTCCTAGGGACACGGTGCTTAGACTCGGGCAGTTAAAGCATCTATATATTATTGAAGTACTTTTTCTAAGCAATTTAAATCATCTACTGGAAAATAAGTGAGGCCTTCTACTATAATCAATAAGTATTTCACCATTAAAAACTCTTCAGTTCAAATTAGTCCTCTTGATAGAGCCATCAATAAGTGTACTTGTTGCTAAACGTAGATTGGAATATTATTCATTTTTATTTATTAATTATTATAATAATCCACTAGTTTCTTAGTTACAATGTTATAAAGTTTTAAGTAATAAGCAGTAAAGAAGTGTGCAACTGAACGAGATTCTATTATGGCAATAGAAATAAAACAAAATTCAAAGTGACAAATATTTTTATTCGGTCCATTCTAGCCAATTAAGTGCTAAGAATACAAAAGTGATTGTCACTTCATCCCCAACTTCAACCACATTGGAATGTCACCATTTACAATGCCATTGTTCAATTTATAATTCACGATGACAATCAGTAAAATTCCATTCATATGAATAAAATAAAATTATTCCATTCGTAAAAATCCAAAAAATGGCTAAAACAAACCTACAGAGTGGAATATAATATAGCTAATTGAGATTCCAAGTCATGATAATATACATATTTACGATAGAGTATTATTCACAAATATTTAATAAGTTTACTATAAAATATTAGCTTTATGTACTCTATCACAGTCCAGAAAGACACATTCATAATAATTATACTCACAGGACAAATATGCACTCAACATTCACAAATTGACATTAGAAATTCAAAAACTATTACACTATATATTATTGCCACTGTGAAGAACAGTCTTAGTTTCTACAATGTTTGATCGGTTAGAAGATTCAAAAAGTATTTAAATATTTGAAATAACTTTCAAAGAGAGCTCGAATCTAAGGAAATCTCTTGTTCAATTATAATAATTCACATTTAGAAAATAATAAAGAATTCGGTCCGTAAATCAATCTAATTAGAAATAAATAATAAATATCTGGTATAAATCAACAATAATTAATAACAAAACGTTGGTACTATGCTCCCCCCAAAAAATAAAAATAAAATCGATAACAAGTAATAGTGGTTATTTACGTACAACAAAAATGGTAGATATGTCAAATTCAATTCAAAAAAAAATATTCTCAAAGTGGTCCTCAATATTAAAAACATTAACAGCCTCGAAAAAGTATAAATACATATTTACAGAGTATTTTTGAAAGTTATTTGACTCTATCTTTTTCATTAAGAGAGTATTGATTCTGTTGTTTCTCCAAGATTTCTTCCTTCAGTTGATCGTAATGTTTCGACATAACTTCTCTCGTTTTCTCCATAAGTTTTTCAATGTCATCCTCCTTCATTCCTTCTGTTGATATGGGATCAAGGCAGGATATGATTATATCACCTGTAAAATAAAGATATTTCAGTCCTGTGCTTCCAAATTAGAACGAAACAAGTATACATTTCCAGTGTTTGATCAAGTAAAAATTTCCATGTCCTTTTTTCCTTGCCAAAAGTTTCTAACAACCTTCATGATCACTGATTGTGAAGAGTGTTATCCAGCTTGAAGAAGCAATCCTGCGTCCTGTTTATTATTCATTGACACATTTATTTATGAAACGGAGAAATTTATCAAATGTCTTGGAAGCTATAATTCATCAGAATAGTGACTAGCCTATTTCTTTTCAGTTTGAAAGGAGAAATTAAACATTTTCTTTGGATAAAACATGAAGTTACCTTCAATTTTAATGAGATGGTAGTGAACTTTTTTTTCAGGGTAGAAAGGGATATTTCCATTAGGCTAACTAAAACTAAAAAAGTTTAACAGTAAAGTTTAAAAGTTTTAGTAGTAAAGCAAACTAACATGTTAAATTCTAAACTCTAACTAAATGTTAAATTTCAACTAAAATTTTGTCTGGTATATGAATGGGATCTTATCATCAGTTACCTAAAACGATATTTTTTATTGCTGTAGTTTTGGGATTGGGAAGTATTGGCTATGTCTCAATATTGTTTTTTTTAATAGGTCTCCCATTTCAATATTTGTCAGTTAGAAATTTCACCTTTCATCAAAACATCAGATAAATGTACATATCAATGAGACAGAATTTGCAATTTTTTTAGAGTAGTAAAGAAAAGGAATTTATCCTATTTGATGAACAAAACTATAAAATTTAAAGTATGAATAGGATCCTAGGATCTTCAACATGAGTTGAGTTTGCTGAACAATGTCTGTTATCTCCAATTAAAAATGGAAATTCGTATGAGTTATGAGCACATTATCCTCTTAAGTGCTCACAGTATTGTTTTGGGATTTAGATATCATTAATTCTGTCTTTATATTGTGCTTTTGAATGGAGATCTTTCATCTCGAAACTCTCAAGTTGAGGTTCTGACTGATATTTGCTGCAAGTTTCACCTACCTCTGCCGAAGTATTTCTTCTCATCGTTGACGAAATAGTAGGGCGATAAAACCACAGGCAAAATCGGTACTTGACAGTGTATGGCTAGCTTAAAGGCACCCTTCTTAAACGGCAAAAATTGGTCCCGATTGCGATTCCTGGTTCCCTCGGGGAAGATCCACATCTTGATCTGTAATAGGTAATAATAATAAATAATAGGAAGCAATAAAGATGCATATATTATGAAGTTTGATAAAAAAATTGAAATTGAAAGATGAAATTGTGTCTATAATCAAGTCGGTAAAGCTTACATTATGAAAAATTGATTAAACCTCAATCAATTTTCAAAAATACATTGTACTTCAAATGCTGCCTGCACAGAAAACAAAACACGCAGATATCTGTATTAGTATTCATAGTTTGGACTTTTCAGTTTTACCTTTTCTCATATTGTTTTTATTCTCATTATTCATTCTAAAAGAGATATAATGAAGTCAAACACAGGACTACCTTTAGGGCATTCAAAATTTTGATTTATTGTTTTTGTAATTGTATTGTTTTTTTTTCAGTAAAGTTGAATGATAATAATGGAAAATACGATGCAATACTACTGTATAATGTACATGTACAATCATATAATTTGAACACAGTTACGGTATATAAAATTATTAATCCACAATCTTTCATTTTTTTTATTTTAAATTTCAGTTTTTGAGGTGTTAAGTAGCCTATTGTACAGTGATTTCTAAACCTGAACTCTTAAATCTCATATATCGAGATATCGGTTGTTTAACCATCATGAATCTCTCTTATACCAGAGATTTTATTTATTTTATTTATGATGTTTATTATTATTTATTTAGATATTTTATTTAGATTTATGATGGTATGACAAATCATCACACCATCAAACAAAACACAACGATAAAATATTTTTAACATAAAAGATTAATTTCATTTGCCAGCCCTAATGTAGGGAATTTTTAAATGAAATTATGGTTGTGACAACTTCTATTCTTTGCATTCGATATGGATGACTTAATTATTCGACACAAATAAATTCCATACAGAATTCATTAATAAGAAATATAGTAGCCTCTAATAATTTTGTGAAATATATTTCTTTATCTATATGTTTTAAAAGTATTATTGATAAATTATAATAGTAAGATTAATTCCAAGAAAAACAATTTCTCGACATATTAGTATAATTACTTCTCATTATTACTCACATTATTAGAGAAGACTTGTTCAGAAATTTCGGATAGTTGTTTATTGGCCACTTTGCCATTGAGCCTATCAATGAACACCACCCCAGCCAACCAGGCTGCTAAACCAAAGGGCCAAACGTAGAATATCTCTTTTTTCGCAATCGCTGCACACTTGTCCATCACGTGCCAGATGTCAAACATTCCTAAAATGAATAAAAACTATTAACAATGAAGGTACAAGTCAACATACAATAGAATTTTCTATAATCTATAAACAATATAAATATAATAATTTATTGGACGAAATTCCTAATTAATGCCATATAATATTCTGAAAATGACTTCTGCTACTGCAAATATTGACAACAGAATAATAGCTAGTAAGGAAATTCGATGAATGCTGCTGCACAAAAAACTTTTCCCCGGGCGGGAATCGAACCCAAAACCTTGGGTTCCGGACCAGTGCCCTAGCCTCTAGACTACCGGAGATCTTCTGTAAAGCAGCTAGCATTCACCGAATTTCCTTACTAGCTATTATTCTGTTGTCAATATTATTTTGCAGTAGCAGAAGTCTTCAGAATATTATATGGCATTAATCAGGAATTGCGTCCAATTAATATTATGATTTAACAGCAACTGTATAGTTGCAATATCTCATTTCCTTCCATCAATATAAATATAACATTAGATTGAAAAAATATCAAACAGAGCTAGAAAAAACTATCAAGTAGCTTGTGAGGAACATTGTTGGTGTATTGGATTCTAAAATAGAAAAGAACTATTGAAAATATCTTATACAGTACCACCTGAACAATAAAAAGATTGGTTCTATTTAAATGGAACAATGTAAGTGAATGTTTAGGCTCATTGGTGTTCGGAATTCTCCAATTTTGTTAAGGTGCGGATACACGTTGCATAGTATGCATGCATATTACTGTGCAACGTTTATCCGCGCCTTTAGAGCCTTTAAATGATGAAATGCCAATCTGTCATGCTGGTTCCACAGCATCATCTAACAAAACATCAAACTTAAATTCGCATCAAATGTAGGCTACTCACTAAATTTACACGCTGATAATATTATCAATGTGAACAATAAAGTGACATTTTTCAATAATTATTATTTTAAGATACCTACCAAATATGATTTATCATTACTTAAAAAGTCAACCTAGAAGAAGTATAATAATCTACATTGGTAAAGAGAGTAATGTTGTAGTTATTGGGGAAGTTCTTGAAATCGATTGGAGATACAGGAGTCCTTGCCTTGTGAGGACTCACTAATAAACACTAATAAATTCAATTATATTTAATTTATTAGCTTCCAAGAAATTTATTATTTTTATAAGTAGAAGAAAGTTTATAATCTCATTTAATTCATAAATTACTGTAAAAATATTGAGTAGTTTACAGTAGTTTTTGAGAACTTTGAAAATACTCTCTGCGGAGGTACAATTATTTTTGTAAATGGAAACATTTTTTCCTCGTTCAGTTTCCTATATTATTCGTAAATGACCATTGTATAGACCAAGTTTCGAGGTATCTAATTTTCTAAATAGCCTATTGTAAAAATTCAGACCAATTACCCAAAATGTCAAACATGGACTGATGGTTGGAAACAATGATGGCCCCTCGCTCCTCCTTGATAACTTCGCCTCTCCTAAGTATCCATCTGATTCCAATCAGTTTCGAAGTCAGCCTTGCTATGTTAGCTGCCATTCTTTGAAACAAAAGAAACAAAAATAAATTTAATGCCAAAATTTCACAGGCATATAGCAGGAAACATAATCATGAAAGATAGACAATTATACACGACAAAACAGGCTAATTAGATGGTGGCTCTTTTTAAAAAATGTTTTTGAAAGCTATATTTGATCACTGATTAATGAACTGGTTTTTATGGCAGGAATAAAGATGAATATAGAGGAATTAACTCTCTCTCTCAACTTACTCTATAGTTCGAAATGGACCCAAATTAAAAAAATCTAATAATAAAGTAAATAGAGCGAAACATGCTTATTTTTCATTTTTCAAGTTTCTAATTTTGTCTTTTCTGACTCATTAATCTTGATCAATTATTTTTATGATTTATTATGGTCAAAAACAATCTTCTTGTGGTGATGCCCACATAAGCTCTTTAGCTTGTGCGTGGGTAATGGGAGGGATGATGATGAGAGAAGAGTGGACCTACAGCTTTAGGTGGGTTCCGAACGAACGGGAAGCGATTTTGATTCTCATGAATGAATGACATTCAGCGGAAAAAGGCTTCAACTGAAAGTGGTCACCCATACAATGGGAGTAACAGGTGCGAGTCTCTTATCTAATCTTGCGATTAGACACTGGCATGACCACGAAGTCAACCGCTTCCCTATTATTCAAAACTTTCAATTATTATTAAAAAACGTTATTTTTCGATGATGCTTACAATATAAGATCTTGGCTTGTGCTTGGAAAGAATGGGAGATTCAACTAAATTTGGACCTCAACTTTTAGGTTGGTTCCAAACCTCCGTGAATCAATTTTTTATCTCATAAATGATAGGCCTATCTAGCGGAGAAGGCCTCAAGCGGTAAACCTTATTGAACTTTTTATATGCACTTCATTTTGATTGAATACAATAATGAATAATTAACAATGCAACATGGTTATGTGACATGATTTTTAACTCAATGTGACTTGATGTAGCATGAAACACATTGAACATTACAAGAAATACACAATGAGAACAATAAAGCTTATGAGGAATTATTAGCATGCATTAAAGATAAATTCAAGTTTTCTTGATATTGAGATTAAGAATATAAAAATAATGAATAAACTAAATTATAATAGTAATAGATAAATGAATGTCTCCCCACCGAGAAAACGTTATACGAACATAGCCTACATATTTTAATAAAAATTTAATTGCATATTTTTATATTCAATACGATGTACTTACATAACAATAAAGCTTATCAGGAATTATCAGCATCTATTATACATATAAATTGAGTTCACTTGATATCGAGGTTGAAAGTATATAAATAAAGAATAACTAAAACTAAATATAGTAATAAATACGTGACTGTCTGTCTCCCCACCGGCAGAAATCCATAAGAACATACATATTTTAATATTAATGTAATTATACATATATATTGTAAAGGTTATTATATATATTATGATAAGTCAAAATATTTATACAAATTGAGCACAATAAAACTTTTAAAAAGTCGAACATTTAGATAGTAGTACAACACATTTAGATACAAATAGTAGTTATATGTTAGTAGTACTTACAGCGAATTGTATACATTCTTGGGTCTGAACATGAAAACAGGCATGAGTACAATGGCCAGAAGTGATACAAGTACAACGTAGACAATGAAGCAGCCGTGGTAGCGCAACTTGTTGTTGGAGGCAAGTGGCAGCAAACAAATCAGCAACAAGCTGAGGGGCACAAGGTGCAGCTCCCATTTCAAACAGGCTAGCCAGCTTGACAGCATCGCTACTGAAACAGCAAGAAATAATTGGAAAATGAGAAAAAGCTGATGCTGATTGTATGCAAGATGTGTACAATGAAAGTGAATGAAAATAAATAAATAAAAATAAAGGTGGGTTTGATTGGAGCAGGGAGCAGTTGAGTGGTGCCCTCTAGCCACCAGCTTTGCATTCGAATTGGGACTGCAGTGACGTCACTATCTCGACTTTCCCAGCAAGCCGCTCCACTCCGACCCACCTTCCATTCTATAGCTTACACCTTTGGATACATTGACAATGACAAATTAGATGCATGATTTGCATCAAATAAAATTGATGCAATCGCACTAAAAATTTCAAGTTGATCGCACTAGTTTTAAATGTCAAATTTGTAGGCCTACTGATAGCTGGACCACCAAAATGTGAGAAAATGTTCCTGAAAATGGAGAAGAATTTGACAAAATGAACTTGTAACTTGTCGAAAGGTACAAACAACTGCAGAATAACCACTATAATGGAATTTTAAAAAAGTTATATTTTGTGTTATGGTGATAATCACAACTTGTACATTCAAGATCCTGTCCTAATATTGTGTGATTTAACATAATCATTTGAAATTTACAAGAAAAAATTATTGAATTAGCCTACAAGTAATTTTCTATCAAGAGTTTCATTATTTTCCTTTTACAAGAAGTGATATAAGTTTGCTTGAAGTCTAACTAGTTCATTCATAAGCTTCTAACTTTACTGTAAGATCCTGATTTAATACGAATAAGATTAAAATAAATATTTAACACGGTTTTAGATTCATTGTTTTATGTTCAAATAAAAACACAATAATATATTATAGACTTTTAAATTTTTACTAAAAAGTTTCATTTTTACAAAACTCGAGTTTCAATTCTAATTACATCTATTTCTATTTATTTTTATTTATCTTCTACAGTTGTGTGGATGTTGAGCTGAAACTCTGATTCAAATTTTTAAAATTTGAAGACCAAATGCATGTATGACAAGGAATAATTTTCATTCAAGTTGATAAATTACTTTCCCTTTACAAGTCTCACAATGATGTGAAATGTGGTTCAATGCATTTCCTGTGAGCCTATTTATTTATCTATCCGCACTATTCCGCAGGTAGGCCTATATAATGCATTAAAATTCGATTTTTTGTTGTGTAGTAGGCATACAGTTATTTGAAGCTATTTTATATAAGAGGTTATTCCTTCTAGACCTGGATAGATTACTTTTCAAGAAGCTTAGAATACTGTAAATTGATACGAAGTTTATTTAGTGTTTTCATTACAAAATATTGTAAAGATCTATTGATAGGTACTATACAAATTAGAAATAAATATCCTGCCAAAATTTTAATGTAGAAAAAATGTGGGAAATTATCTTATGTTTATGCACGTAAGTAGAAAATAGTATAATACGCCTTCTTATCAATCTACCATATCTTATTTATCTATTCTTTGTGTCCCACTTCATATTCATTCATCTACTTCTTTTCATTAGATAATTTCTATTTACATCGAATTAATATGCAAGTCGCTTACTGAAAACGTACACATCATTTCTTAACAGAAGACTGTTGAAATTCTGATCTGACATCGTTTCAAAATGGTCTAGGCTTGTTCAATAATACGTTGTAAAGCTTTATAGTTATATACAGTTTCAATATTCTATATAAATTGTGTATGTATTGTACGTGAATTGAAAGTTATACAGCTACTTGGAATTCACGCTGCTAGTGGAAAAAGATAACACTTGCGGTTAATCTTCAAACAAATCATAATAATAATTTCAAAGTACGATCTCCAATATTTTCACTAGTTCGTGGAAATTACGGGATAGCTCTCCCACACCCACTGGAAATTGGTTTATTATTTTATTAATAGGGAATAATATGATAATATTAATAGAATGGGCAAATTTTAGCTGTTCTCCTTCAAAATATTCTTATGTTACCTCTGGATTGGATTACATTGAATCAAATCAGTAAATTTTTAAATTCATTCAATTATTTGATTCTATTGGGAGAATTAAAATTCAGATAGTAGCTTGAAAAAGTGAGAGCATAAAGATAAAGGCCATAAAGGCTGTTTGAGATGATTTATGTTATTAAACATTAGAGGTCTATTAAAACTCAGATTGTATAGTAAATCTTACAAGTAGGTAACAAATTTCCAAATTCATTGATAAGGAGCATTTTTATTGATTTTTTACACTGAGGAAGCTACTGTATATACAAAATGTGAATAAACGTTTGAATATTCTACGGAATATTATAATTTCTTCAATACCAAATTTATCTTGAAGCGTTCAATGAGGGAGAATGGAGAAAATTTTATTTCAGTTTTTTTATGGTGACGTGATGAGTAATTATAGTAGCATTAAACGGCGAAATAATGCTTGAAATTGGAATTCATGTTGTAGGCAATCTTATTTGAAACAAATATTGGCTAACTTTTTTGGAAATGGCCATGTACTGTACTCACCAACGACACTATTTCACCTTTCACTTTTGTCCGGCTTAGAAAATTTACTTCTTTTTCACCTGTCTTGAATTTAGATTAGATATTCAAGATTGAATGTCTTGTCATCTAAGAATTGTTTTACCTTGAAAAATTGAGATTTATAGTCAAAATTATCGGACATGAGAATACACTCTCAACTTACAGTTAGCTACCTACTAGATCCTTCAATAATGAAAAATAAAAGTTTTTTTGTTGTAACAAAGGTCTTATTGTGACGATTTATCAATAATAAGTTATAAGACTTGAATTATGTCACATTTAAATAGCCAACTTTATTATAATCTTATAGCAGATTTAAGGTCAATTCCCACATTGACGACAACGACACGACGACGACATTCTCATTTCGTTCTGCGCATGCGTCACCAGCCCATGCTCTGATTGGTCCATGTCTATCTTTGTTTACAAATGATAGCTCTCAAGTCTCAAAATTGCAGTACCGGTATGACTTGAAAAGGTTTGTATTATAATTTTATTTACTGATTGTTATATTTATATTGTCATACTAATATTATTAATATTAATTGACAATTGATTCCGAACAGCGAACAACATTCAAACTTCCTACCTAGTCACTTAACCTAGAAATTCGGCTGGTCAGAAGTTCTAAAAGGATGGACCAATCAGAGCGCGGGCTGGTGACGCATGCGCAGAACGAAATGAAAATGTCGTCGTCGTGTCGTTGTCGTCAATGTGGGAATTGACCTTAAAAGACAAAAAGATAAACGTTCCTGTCTAACCAAGGTTTTTAATAGACCTTAACCGTAACTAGAATCATATCTTTTTTAAAGTCTTCATCCTAATTGAACTGTTAATTGAATATAGCAACATTTGAATGTAATAAACTCTCAAATTTACAACAGTACTCACTGTAAGGAAGGCTTGTCGGACGCGATTCGAGTCGCTGAGCCCCATCTTCAGCGTAAAAGGAGTAACTAGATACTAAGTTATCAGTTACTCCTTGTACGCTGAAGAAGGGCTCATCGACTAGAAACGCGTCCGACAAGCATAACCGTGAGTACTGCTTGTTGCAAATGTGAAATTTCATTACATTAATATTTTGCTATATTAAAAAATGCGTTAAAAATACTGAGATAGCAATATATTAAAGTTTTATAACAGTATTCATTACGTATTACAACATTAAAAAAACGGCATTAATTTCTATCTAACTTTATCTACATCACTATCTTTTAATAATACCAACAATACTAGTAATACTATACACAGGCTAATCAAACTTTGTAATCATGAAACACAATTTCATATAATTATGAAGCCAGTAATTCTGAAGCGGTTCTGAATTATTAAATTCTGTCGAAAATTATCTCGGTAATTAATAAACGCGTAATACTATACCATATTACTTCCTCCTATGTCATATCACTCAAACCAGATAGGCCTAGAATAATCATTCAAACTATTATTGTTATCAGTTATTATTAATTCTGAAAAAATAAATTGGCTTGACAGACTATGGAGTCACAAAAAGGAGATAATAAAATAAAAAAATCCATTGAAAAGATAAGTAGTGCATTTTCTGATTAAGGAATTTTTGGCCGTGACCTATTTCAAATAGTTTGTTTATGAGCTTACGTCAATTTTGTAGATGTCATAAAATTTGATAAAAAGATTTCAAGAAATCAATGATCGATTGGAGCTTGTCCATCCCATTATAGCTGTGAAGAATTATTCCAAATTGTACATTAATCTTGAACAACGGAAAGATTTTATAGTCTATTATTACCTGTTTTACAAGGTAAAAATATTATGAATTTGTTCAATTCAATATTAATATACATTTTATTTTGAATAGATCAGCCTGAATAGAAAAGATATGATTCCAATCTGTTTATTCTGGAAAATTCTGTAGTTAAAATAAGTAGGGAATGGAAAAGTACGATTGAATCAAAGATTGAATTTTATTGATAATATTTTATTTATAGAAACGAAATTATGAAAATAATTTATAGAACTAAAAAATGACACAATAAGGCTAAGCCTATCAGCAAAGTTGATACATTCACAAGATTTTTTAAATTGGAAACGAGGAATATTCACTAAAAGAAAACATTGCAAAAATTTAAATTCGGGTACAAGGTGTAATATTAAACAACATAATTTTATTGTTAGTTATTATGGAAAGATGGTTTGCTGATTATATTTCAGCAATTTGATGAATTATTATTTTAAGAAGTGTGTTATTTATTGGAAAAATGAAAACAATTATAGTACGTTTTATAATTAATTTCTGTTGATTAAACAAATTCTATACATTAAACGTATACATCAAATTAAAACAATTTAATAATTTTCACTACAACCTGTAAATAAAAACTTTAAAAAAATTATACAATTTCGTTTCAACTTTAAAATTTTATACAATTTTTATTAAATACAGTAGATTGGTTCTTTTGAGGGCAACTGTTAAGTTTCAAAGGTTCTCAGCCGTTTCATGAAAGTTATCAAAGGTTAATGTTATCAACAATTTTGTTATTTAGATAAATGACCATTCAACTCGCATTGCGAGACTACTCTATAAAAAAGAGTCAATGACTCTACTATAAAAAATAATATTTATAACTCACTGTCTATGGAAATAGAATTGAAGAATACTATACACGCTTTTGCAGCGTTTCAGACAAAAACCTTTGATCTCTGATTGAATGCAGTCGTTAAGAAATTGGGTGATAGTGGAAATTTGTTGTTAATGAATTAATTCATTGATAAAGAATTGACCTGAAAATCAAAAGAACTTGAAACACTTTCATGGTCAATAGAGCGTGATAACTGGATTCTCAACATTACAAAAGAAAAATAATCTTATAAAAATGACGAAATTTTGATTAAATAGTTTATAGGCCTACTGTTTACTGTTTATAGACCTACTGATAGTTTATAGGCTTCACTCCTATGTAATCAAAGTTTAATCTAAAATTAATAATTTTATAAATTTCGTAGAACTTGAGATTGTTCAACAAACAAAACTTATTGAGGTAGCATTATTATATTTTTTTAGTTTAAAATTATATGCTAATATAAAATTGGATGTTAATTTCTCCTCTTGAATAATTATGTTAAGTATATGTTAATTGATGTTAATTTTTCCTTTTCCTCTCATGAATCATGAAGAATACTTTCCTCATGAGAATGATTCCAAGAATTTAGAAACAGTTTTTCAACAGTGAACATTCTTGTGTCTTTTCACATTGTAAATTACTGCAAGTGAAATAATTCTATTATTATAGATAAACATTCATAACTAGGCTATGAGAATGATAAGTACATTATTCACTTCAACTTCTTAAAAATGAATGACTACTTGAAATGTATGTAAATTTTAGTGCCTTCTCAATGGTAAATGAATTTAACTCATTCGCAAATCACAATTTTATTTCATTCATTCATTTGAAAATGAAAATTAAAAAAAAATTTATATTAAAATTTCACATAAGGGAACATTGCATGATTCGGCGAGGCGAAAAACCGTACTAAAAAAAGTCATGAGCTCAATAATAATAATAAAATATTTTACAAACACATAGTTTATATGTCAATACAGTAAATATATTTAAAATTTGTTTCTGGTCTCCTTAAACGTGGAAGCAAGCCAAGTATCTACGCAGAACTACTATTTATTTAAGTGAGATTTTATTCATAACAGTTTCCTTTGGAAAGGAACAACTCACTCTATTTTAAAAACTAAATTTTCTATTATACATTACCTATTCTGTTCAAGGATCTAAAACAACAGGAGCAATCTTTTTTCTATTGTATTCTATCAAACCTTTGCTGGGAGCTCTCCTCTCTTCCTTTATTTATTCCTTTCCTTTTATCTACCTTTATTGTTTCTAAATTTCTTAATAAAAAAATTTAATATTTTCATAAGTTTAAGATCTTGATTTATTTTATTTTTGTTGTGGAAAAATCGCCCATCCTCCACTCAATATTTGAATATTTCCTCCACTTAAATGCATGAGAGTTACATCATCTGCCAGTACAAAGCATTGCGACAAATTCGTTGATAGGGAAGAGATGCAGGAGAGAATTGAGTGCGGTACGTATGATTCTCCCACTTCTTCCTTGTTAATTCTCCATTTTCTTCTCTTTTCCGTCGCTTTCCTAGCGTAGAAAGTGACTGCATTGCTGGAAAATGAATCTGCTACTTTATTGACCCCGATACTCCAAATAGCAAGGCAGTCCATTCCAAGGCCATTGGGCCAATGACATAATAACAACGATATCGGTAGCGGAACTGTGACTTGGCGTAAAAAGTGATTTAACGTAACGGTTAATCGATATCGGGTACTATGTGTAGCGTTTTGATCAAATTATTGATTTGTGATGTTATAGTAGTCCTATGGATTTCAGTATTATTGATTATATTTTCATATTTATTTTAGTCCATCTATTCAATTGAAATAATCACTTGAGTATTTTTTTGTACAGATTTGGCTTCAATTCTCTCGTTTCTAGAAAAACTTTAATTCCCTTTTCGTTGCTTCTACTGTACTCCAATTTGTTGATGGTAATGATGGCTATTAGTTTTTATTTTATTGAACGATCTGTTTGAATGTTTGTTTGTATGTTCGATGATAATTTTCGAACGCCTCTATCAATCAACTTCAAATTTGAAACACATAGGCTATTCTTGGAACCTTTATATAGGTCGAGTTCGTTGGCCAATAAAATTGACGGACTCCTTCATCCTTTTTGAGGCGAAAAAAGGATAGCTTCTCACTGTAATACTCGTATATGGGCAATTTAGTATGGGCATTGATTTTAGATAGAATAGATTTCCTATCGTACGTTAAAATTTGTGACCAGGAATGAAGAGGCCGATCCTAGCGAGATCTCATCTCTTAGAACTCAGAGTAACTAGAAAGCGTACGTGTAGACTCGAACTGGCTATGAGACAGAGAATTGGCTTTATCATTGGCTTTCTCAGCCAGTCACAGACTGTATCAATCGATATAGGCTCCTCCCACCGACTATGAAAAATCAACGTTTATAAAAATCAAAAGTAGATGCTTTGCTGCTAAAGTTTTAGTTTACCTGAGAATGATAATGGTTGAATAAAAATTATTATGATTAAAGAAGAATTTACGAAAACTATTTTTTAATTTAAATATAAACGCCTTTATCAAAGAAACGCAACCGCAATGCGCTTCCGTATTGCGGGTACAGTATTGAAAACACTGAAGGCGTTTATTTGGCACTTTCTCTCAAAAATCGGTAAAAACTGTTTATTCGCTAATCCGTTATGACCCTGCCCTGGTCCCATCAAAACCCGGATAAACGAGGTTTTAGTGTACAGTGACATTCATTTAATTTGACGCTTGGCATTTGATAGATAGAGAGATATCATTTCTCGACGTTGCTAATGACCGTAGAGTACGATGGCAAAGAAATAATATATCTCCATCTATCTATCTAATGCCAAGCGTCAAATTAAATGAATATCACTGTATTTATATTTTATGTATACGTTCCAATAAGTCATCACACATGCAGAAGTAATCTATTCTAAAATATTCATCATAAGGCAATCTCTATCATTCTCAGTCGAGATGAAACACTTTATCAAGTTTAGTGAACTATGAAGTTGTCTCACTTGACTGACTCCAAAAGAAGCAACCGATGATGAATATGAAGAAGATAAAGGAGAAGAATACAGGCGAAGATCCCCTACAGATGATGATGTTTGGTACAGATAGACCATACCGGTATATATATGGATATGCCCATATAGACCATATAGATAGGCCCATATATATAGGCCTAGGCTAGGAATGAGGTCGATTAGTACCAATTACTCAATGGAAACAAAACAGACAAACCAGGCACAGACTAAACAGCGTACAAGCACAAAGAAACATCAGTGGTTCAACTCGATTATTGCATTTCCTCTCCTCAGTGTTCTTATCTCTGTCTTCGGCATTATTTGATATGGATAGGCAATATCTTGTTAAAAACTCCCAGATAAATCGTTTTCGCTATTTTTGAACTATGTTCCACAAGCTGAATTTGGAGATTGAAGTCAATCACGTGAAGTCACATTTTTTATTGCAGTTGATGGTAGTAAAAACAGAGTGAGATTGGCTGATATCTGTTTTTAGATTAATACGAGAGCTTGAGTCTCCTTTTGAATGGGGAAAAAAATAAAAATAGATTAAAAAATTTCATAAGCTTCGGAATACTTCCCAGGTAAAAAGTGTATATTTACTGGACTAATAAATTTATTCATTTAGGCTATCAATAAATATACTATGTGATGAATTATAGGTCTAATAATGAGGTCTTAGAAAACTGTATTAAAAAATTATTGTATACAGTAAGTTACTGAGACAACAAACCGATTACTTCAATTAACTCCTTGAAAATCACTTCCTGACAATAATTAACTAAAGAATCAATAACTGAATGAAACAATCGACATCACAACAAGCACGGTTAAAACCTGTGAAAATCACTAGCAAAAGCTTACTATTTGTCAGTATTATAATTTTCGATGCTTTTTATCGATCTACTAAACTAAAATGGATTGATATTATTCAGGATTATATTAGATTTACACAAAATACAATATTATTTTGAGATTATGTAGTTCCAGATTCCTATATTTTCTGCCTCTGTTTACTCTTTTACAATTGAACATGAATTTTTCAATTAAATAAAAAAATCTAAATTAAAAAATAAATAAATAAATTGGAATTAAATGTATAAAAAATACATTTGTGTTCTTTTTTCAAAATTTCTTTGTCTTAGTGGCTTTTATTTTAATTCCAGTGGCTTTCTATGTACAGTGACATTCATTTAATTTGACGCTTGGCATTAGATAGATAAATAGAGAGATATCATTTCTTGACGTTGCTTATGACCGCGTAGAGTACGATGGCAAAGAAATAATATCTCTCTATCTACCTATCTAATGCCAAGCGTCAAATTGAATGAAAATCATTGTACGTTCTAGAAAACAAACTCTTTCACCTATTATTTAGATTTTCTCCTGATTTTTCTTTATTTTTTCTTCATTCTCTCTCTTATTTCGAGGCTCTGTACTGCTGTTATAATTCACAATTACATTACTTAAGAGGTGCGTTTTTGTTACGCTTTATGCGTTCGCTTGGTTTTACAGCTTTCTATTATCCGAGCAAAATAGAAACGAAAATTGTAAAATGTGAGAGATAAAGAAAGAACAAATAGAATGGAGAGCGAAAGAAAAACAACTTTCACATTTCACGATCACAGTGTTTTGAGGAAAATGCAAAAATTTACGCGTGACTGATGCTCTATTGTCATTACAAGAGAATACTGTCAATGCCATTACACCATATAGGACAGTGTTACATATTTTAACACTAGCTTCATACATAACAAGTAACATATTATTCTGTGGCAGTTTCAAGTACCTATGTAAAGCATTACATGTTACATCTTCCAGTAGGCTTCACTAATCAATGATAATTAAAAAATCTTTTAGCCATTTATGCAAAAAAGTAAATCAAGCAAACTTACAGAGCAGGTATATAATTTCAGTTTTGCAGAATTTGTTTGTATATTTTCATTAGCTGAAGGTACTTCTTCATTGATTACATTTGTTGGGTCTGTAACACTTCACGTGAATTTTGTCTATATTATGTTTTCTTTTGTATACTTTTCATTTTCCAAGATGAAAAAAAAATTGCTTTCAAGGTTTTTTGTCCTAAAAACATGAACATTTGAACATTTATATCCTACACATTATAGGCCTACTATGAATTGATAAACTATGAATTGATAAACTACTTTCTGAAAGTATAGTAATTTTCAAAAGATTTATTCATTCAATGCTTGATCGTTTGAGAAAGTGAATGATCGATTTATTCATTGTTTGAGCATTATAATTTCAGCCTCCCCAATACATCAATAAACTTATTTAATTTTATGAGAGGTTTTTCTGTTTTATCATTCATGGATTTATTCTATCTCCATTTAAGAAATTGTTTTGTAGACTGATGCTCAAATTTTCCAATATTGAGTTTTCCAATTCAGCATTCATCCCTATAGACTATTATATTATTCAATAGGTCTCACATCAAAAGTAATAAAATATAATTCCCATTTATTTGTCTCGCTATTCAATCACATGAACTAATTCTTTGTTTTCCACTGCAGAATAATAAAGATGAAAAATAAAGATGAATTAGATGAATAAAAGAATATGAAAATAGATTATAGATATAGATAAAGAATATAAAGATATAGAAATAATAACTCTGATAAAGTTTGGTATCTGAAAAATATTTTCTGGTGGGTTTTGCTATGATGTAATTGAGGTTCACTCTATCCAGTATCATCAGTGAGATCTCAGACAACATTTTTTTTTTCATAAAATTGACATTACTGTTTAGAATTATCAGAGTTCTGACATCAACTCTCAGATAGAATATTTTTTATTTTTTAATGGAAAATTGTCGCTTCAAGAGCTGTTATTCCTCGGAGTAGCTATAACTTATATTTATATTTATAACTGATCGGAACTCTTTTCATCAGTACAAAATTGGTGTAACTCCTCATTGAATATATTGTATCCATGATCCATGATACAGAGCTAATCTACGTTTCAGATTAAAAGATAGACAGATTCAAACAAGAGTTATGGTCATATGAATAGATGATTATTTTTTCATTTTCTTCATTGATTTAATCTACTTTTATATTCGAGACACAATAGTTTTTCATATAGAAATATACGTCAATAGAACCTTTTATCTATTTTTTTGACCCTGGCGATTTTTTAAATTTCACAGTATAGTTTTTCACAACTCTATTGAAATCTAAATTCATAAAAATAGTGGAATTGGAGCAACATAAATTTTCAAAAGATAAACCTATGTTGATATATCAAATGTTCATGAAATTCACAATCATCTTAGAATCATTTTCATCTATAACATGAATTCATGAATAATTTTATAGGTCAAAAATAATTAATTAGACCCACAATTTGTTGCTTACAAACTAAGAGATCCATAACTAATAGAGAATAATAAGATTCCAAGGCTCTAGACCCTGTGTGGGATGGTATATTGACATGGTACAAATATGTAAGTACGCTATTATTATTTTCATGAAATAGGCTACTTATTTCATAAAAAGCGCATTTTCTCTTGTGATCAATGTAGAAAACTAAGTAATGATAATAAATCAACCACCAACATTTCTATCCCAATTTTCTAAGAAATACAATGTATAATTGTCTTTTCCAACATGCCAACATGTTTTGTTACGAATTGAAAATGAAATTATGCTTAAATTAGCCGTAATTAGCGCAATTCTGTTAAATTAGATTCTGTAAATTAGCACTACAATCAACTGAACACATCAGGTCAATGTATGGTCGTATGGAACCCAATCACGTCTCAGACCAGATTGTATACTAATTACAGACTAAATTAGAGTCAGAAGCTTATCTCACAATCTTTCTTGTGATATAATAATGAAAATATTGGCTATGAATTTTCATTTTCTGTGGTAATATTATCTATTTAACTCAGACAGCAAAATAATTGTTGAGTTGTATATGAAGAATATAACGTACAGTATCATCTTAAACCGCATGCAATAGGTTTAAGAAAATAATATTTCCCCCGTCTTTCGGAGGAGACGTTAAGCCGTCGGTCCCGACTGCCTAAAAAGTAGTCGTCATATCTCATCATCACCCCACTCATTACCCACGCACAAGCCTAGAGCTCATGTGGGCATCATCCTCAAAAAAAATATAAAAAAAATAAAATAATAATAATGAACAAAAAGAATATGGCTATCACAGAACTACAAGATCAACAAAAGAATTTCAAAACAAAATTCTTTGTACGGTATACGGTACATCAATAATTATTCTACCAAAAAAAGTCCTATTCCATGAGCATAAACATAATTATATTTTATTTGACAGTTTTATTATGTTTTATTTAAGGCATTTGACAAATAATAACAAATCTCTATCATTAATGTGGGAGCTAAAAAACAAAAATTACAAGATTCCAATAAGAATTCGATGTTTTTTGGGAGTAAGGTATAATATACACCAGAATATTAAAAATAAAAAATTAAAAAATACATAGGCCTACTGCTATCAGCTACATGTCAATCAAAACATTAAAAACCGATTTTTATATTTGACATTTTCTTCATATGAGAGCCTACCAAATTTATTAATACAATATTAAAATATGAATTGAATCTTGTATTAATAAATTTGGTAGGCTCTCATGAAGAAAATGTCAAATATAAAGAATCTGATTGAAAGAAATTGATTGATTTTACGAGATTATAGATAAGAGATTAAACTCTGGTACCTTATAGATGTACTCATTATTTGTTCATATGGTACCCTTTGGTACACATATGACTGTTTACATGTACAAGTAGGCACCAAAGCAAAAGAAAGAATAGGTTTAAGAATAATGAAAAAAACATTAAAGACCTATAACTTACCTCAAAAAGATGTACCAATACAATTTATCCCTAGTACAGGCAGATAACACAATCAAGTACTAAAATCAATAAATTATCTTTTAGATATAGCATCTACAACACAATCAGCAGATAATATTGCCAGAACATTAATAGACTTACCTGAACAGGTAGTAGAGACACAGTAATACTGAGAACAGCGTTCCCAAAACTATAAGATAACGTTAACAGTACAACAACCCTCTTGATTCACAAAAACACAACGCTTTTAATAACACAGAACGAGTGTCACCGAAAAATTTAGTTGAGAATTCGAGTGTCAACAAATAATTCAAACTGAGAGTTTTGTGTTTGTTGTCAAAACAGAACCTTCGGCTATAGAAGCTGAGTAGTGCTGGCTGTGTTATTATCGATGAAAGGGTCTGTGAGTCACGTGTAAAAAGGGCGCAGGGCGTGATTGTCTCACGCATGCGCAGTAGAGGACAAAAAGCCCTACGTAGGACAGTGACGGATGTTGGAGTAAAACATCATAGGGCTGCGACTCTGTGACTGAATGACTGACGGTGAAAGACTGATCGGGGATTCACTCCACGCTCTGGTAGACAGACAGCGATGTTTGAAAGTAGCAGTTATTCGGAACTGTTATTTTGAGCGTTATCAGTTGTTATCAGTCTGTCAACGGTGCTGCATTTCAGCACAGAGAAGGAAGAGTATTCCTTCCTTCTCTGTGATTTGAGTAAAAATAATCACCGCCTTGTAACTGTTGAATGATATGTGATAAATGACTGTTATTATAAGTAACAATTTGATGTTACTGATTGAAGTAAAAATCAAATTGGTGAGTTCAAGTGAGTAATCAATGTGTCAGTCCAATAATCTCGGACAAAATTTGAAAGAAAAGCAATAAATTATATATTATAAAATATTGATAGATTATATAGAGACTGTATAATCTGATTATACAGTATCTGTACATTATACTGATTTGTGCATCATTAGGTAAATAGAATGAATTGAACAAATTTTATGTGTAATATACCTTGTAGATGTAGACCTTTAATGGTTTGTTTGCATTTTTTATTGTTTTCAATGATATTTTACAGAGATTTCATGGTGGTCAGGTTAAATTAAATTTTCCAGAGTACCGGAAAATGAATAAAATTGAATTTTGAAATTAACAAAATAAGTGTCATATCAAATGTTGATACATTATAATATTATTCATCAATATTTTATCATTTAAATAGTTCAATTTTAATAATTTATCATAATATTATGGTTTGATTCCATTTAGGAGATTTCAGATTAATTTTATGAATGATTTAAATAACTTAACAACTGGAAAACGTAATTTACTACTGTATGTGTATCATGCTATTATCGCAAACTATGTTATGTTTGCAACTTTTTTACTTCAAAATAAGTTATGAAGAATGCTTCAAGAAATATTTCGGACAGTAAGAAATGTAATTGTAATTATTTATTTTTTTATCTAACTACACTTACAATTCTGTGCTGGACATGAGAACATAGGCGGTAACCAGGGGAGGGGGGGTCGGTGTTTGTAACCCCCTCTATTGGTAGGCAAAAATTGTATTTTGCTTATGAAAATTCTTAAGATTTCAACCCACCTCCCTCAAGCCCCCACCCCCCCCCTCCCTCGACTCCTCCGTAGCTAACCCCCTCTTTACTTGAACGAACCTAGTTACGCCAATGCATGAGAAGAAATAAAAGTTACTCCTCACTATGTTATAATACATTAATAAAAAAAGTCTTTATTATTCTTTCAGAATAAACAGATACCTTTTTAGATAGAAAAGGGTTACATATTATTTTTGCTCTTGATTGGAGGTGTGAATAACAGTGTAAATAACCAGTTAGTCCTTGATAACTATAACCGCTACTGAAAAGGAACTATTATCTCATCAGCACACTCTTTAGCTACTGGCGGCATTGTCCCCCTTCAACCCCACCATCACTCCTACACGGCCCAAGGGTCCCCTCTAATCACAAATTATTGCTCTGTCCGATTATGATGGAACTGAACGCGCGAGTACACATGATAGTGCCTACACACATATTTCGGCTTAACATTTTTGTTTATTATTACTTTAGTTTGTTATCATTAGTTCAAATTTTAAATTGTGTATCCTTTTTCTGTAGTAAGTTAGCGATTTTCGTTATTCTATAATACATGGTTATCTTATACGTGAGATATATTCAAACAAGTTGTTTGAGAAACAAACACTTCACACAAGTATATAATGTTGCACAAAATTTTGTTCATTTAAAATTCATGAGGGATTGTTGAAGCTCACACAAATTTCAATGGCATGCTCATATAAATTCAAAACGTATGAGGAAATTTTTTTGTTGATCCATCTTCTTCCCAATGATACATTAATTTGAAAGAAATATACGCAAAAATACTTCTTATATACTTTAAACTGTATATTTGTTGCAACTTTATGAGGAATTGTTGAAACTTATACCAAAGTATTGTGTTAGTGAATTTTTCTGGTTTTGTTAATTGGACAAGTATCTCAAACATGTAAACGTACCTTTGAAATTGCAACATTTCCAAACCATTATAGAAACCATTTATAAAAAAGATCAAATTCTTCCTATTCTTCAATTGGGTTTCAAAAGAAATTTAGAGAAAACTGGTTAAACTGAAATTTTGAAAGAGAATTAATTTACTTTTATAAAATTTAGGCTGGGTTTATGAGCTAGGAATTTACTAGTCCACCTAGTTTATATTTTAGACTCGAGATGTCTGTTGTATCATTAATCATTTATGTCAATTAGGCTATGAAACTTGATTTATCAATTCATTAAAAATATTGTTCAGCAAAGTACAACCATAGAGAAGGCTGTTAGAGATTACTAAGTCTGTTCTCTGTGGTACAACTCTCAAATTCCAAAAAAAGCTACGAATTGCAAGCAACTGTTAAAAAACCGAGAATGTTTTTTCTTGATTAATTTATTTTATTTTTCAATCTGAAATAATTAGTGGAGGCGTTACGGATGGTTTGATATGCCAAGGATGGTATGGTATTTCCATTATATCAAAGCCTTTACTCTACATTTGTACAGTGTGAAGGTAGTCTGAGGCATGTGCCAAAGAGCAATTATATAACGTTTATTTTAAATTCGACATGCATACAACTTTGGAAAAATATATTAATATTAGTCTGAGGAATATCTTTTTCAAAGACTCATACATAAAATTTCATTTCATTCATACACATTCATTCATTTTGACACATTATTTCCAGAAAAATACAAAATACAGCCACAATGCATTGAGAAACAATAGGTGGGTAATGGCAAAGACAATATTAGTCTTTAGTTAATATTGTCTTAATTAATTCTTAATTTAATTAGTTAATATTGTCTTTGGTATTGGGTAACCTCATTAAAAATCGTGTTGAGGCACTCTCATGCTAGAAAATGGAAGAGGAATATAAAAAGAGTATAATATATTATAATAGGCTACATTTCACAGTTTATCTAACAATAGCTTATATCTCATTACTGAAATGAATCGCAGAACCTTCTTTCAAATTCTCCTTTCAACTTATAAGGAACTCATCAAGTTAAAATCAGCTCATGTAATGCAATGCAACTCACCCATTAGTAATTATTTCACAGGGTCAAAGATATAGTCTTAAAAAAATACCGTATCATAAATTATGTTGAAGCAGTGATAAAAGCATTCACTCACATGATACAGACATGATATTTTTCTATTATTAAAAATATTAGAGTTCTTATGAAATAACATTATCTTATAAAATAAGTAAAATAATAGGCTACTGCTAAGTAAAATAATGGGCCTACTTAGTAGAGCTGTCTGAAGTGAATTTTGATAAAAATTAACCAAATTATTCATTAATTTATTCACTTTTCTATGTGTTGAATATTGGGTTTATTCAGACACAGAACACAAAACGTCTTCTATTCATAATTTTGACAAATATTTTAATTGAAGGTTATAATAAAAATAATTATTTCATGATAAAAACGTCATAGATAGAACTTTTTTGCTGAGGGTGATGAATATAGATGAGATTATGAAATATGTTCAGTGTTGTGGTCTTATCTATAAAATGCTATTTTTAAGATCTTTCTATCCATTTTTCAATGATACCCGAACAATCAATTATAGATTACTTTTATATTGATATAACATCAAATTATGTTGAAGAAAAAAGACATAGTTTCAATTACGGTACAAAAATATTAGTCGAAGCATGTACAAAATTAGGGTATCCCATATGAAATGGGATAAAGCGGGGACATGGAGGAGAAGGAGTTGAAGAAAGAGAGGAAGAAGATGTATAAACTTATTATCGTAACAATTATTTATTATTTTCAATTATGAATCACTTCAAAGCATCCAACACTTATAATTCTAAATATGTTGTATAGATAGGATAAATAGATAGATATCATTCCCAGCCATCTCAATAAATTTTACCAAAGACAATTATTTAACTATTAGTAGTACTAGTAGTAGTAGTACTATAGACAATTTAACTATAAGTAGTTAAATTGTCTTTGATTTGACCAATTCTTGTGTGCTACACAGGATATACATTATACTTTATACAGAATTATGTTTGAACCGATTATAATTATCTCATCCCAATAATTTGACCAACTCGTTATCTTCTTGTGTGTTGCAGAATTTTGTTTGAACTGGTTATAATGATCTCATCTCAATAAACTTGACTAACTCTTCATCTTCTTGTGTGTTACAGAATTATGTTGATTACAGAATTATCTCATCCCAAAAATTTGACTAACTCTTTTCTTTATCTTTTACTTTATATACATTTTACTTTATACAGAATTATGTTAGAACCGATTATAATAATTATTATCTCATCACAATAATTCGACCAACTCGTTATGTTCTTGTGTGTTGCAGAATTTTGTTTGAACTGGTTATAATGATCTCATCTCAATAAATTTGACTAACTCTTTATCTTCTTGTGTGTTACAGAATCATGTTTGAACTGCTTATGTTGAGGAACGAGCTGTTCCTATCTTCTTGGCCGTGGCATGTGCAGTTAGTTCTGCTAATCCTGGTACTTCGAGTGCTGAAGACATCCACGCTCAAGTATTATTTTGCTTATACCGTCTATGTTGGCCTGTCAATGTTTTTGGCATTTTTCTACATGTTTATTTTTATGCTACGGCCTAGAAATCCGTCCAATATCACGTGAGTAAAAAGAGAAAACGAAATTTTATACTTATAAATTATTATATTAATATGAATGGAAAATCACGATTCTCAACAGACTTGCTAGACTGATAACAAGAGACTTTTAATAAATGTTGGAATCGAAATTCAAATACAAGTAACTTCACTACATCAAATATGGTGCTCTGGAAAATTTTAAAATGAATCTATCATTCCTATATGTATACCGGTATCTGTGCAAAGAGTATAAGGTTTACCACTAAAAAAAAACACTACGGTACGTACTGTATATTTTCTTCAACTTAAAAATGAGTTTTTGTCTAGCATCCTGTATATTATAGAAAGCTTTTCTATTGTTATAATTTTCTAAGCTTTGCCCAAAACGTGAGATCATCCACGTGAATTTGGCAAACTCTTCAAGGATTGCTTGAAAAACAACACTTATACATTGTGTGGTGTTGATGCTGAATCATGATAACAATATTGTTTCTTATGGAGGAATACTTGTTTTTGTCAAGAGTGTAATTTGAAATTTATTATACTTTCACACTTATTTCTTCAATGAATTTTAAATTCTTAATAAATCTGTGGGTAATTATCAATATTGTGGGGTTTACTGCTGCTTCTTCAAGAGAATCTAGAATAAAGCGCAAGGAATTCAAAAAATAATTATGTCAACATAAGTGTGGAAAAATGCATTCCAAAATCACTTTGTCACTCAATTACAGTGATATTTCTTTAATTTGACGCTTGACATTAGATAGATAGAGAGAGATTATTTCTTTGTCATCGTACTCTATACGGTCATCAGCAAAGTCGAGAAATAATGATCTCTCTCTGACAATACAATCTATCTAATGCCAAGCGTCAAATTAAATGACTAGTGTTGAGACTTTGCTGTTGACTGGCCCCTTTTAAGTTTTGTAACAATAGTTACAACACTTTCACTTCTTATTCAACTACTCAACTTAAATTACTATTAAAATATCTACTCTTTTATTTTTTTAGAATGACTTCTCTATTCTTCTAACGTGGCGAAGTTTGGACAGTAATGTCCACTCTACTACTTAACCACAGATTTCTTAATTCAACATTCAACTCTTTTATTTCTTATTTTTATTCTCATATTCAATCACTTATCTATGATAATCCAAATAAATAGATATATAAATATTCCAGGCTGACGTCACCGGTGGCTTCACTGGTGTCGAGATGGATAGGCATTGACTGGACGCTGCGAGGCAAGCAGCATTTGGTAGCAGCTGAAGCCGGGGTGCTGGTAGCCAATCATCAGTCAATTTTTGACGCCCTGGGTATGAGAACTAGAATTTCATAAAAATAATATATTCGGATAATCAATTCAAAGTTGAGAATTTTGTGATACATAACGAACTGAAAGTTTACTGTTGAAAAAAGAGTTCAAGCAACTCGAGAGCGTTCCAGTTCATTGAGTAATAAATATGTATTCACAAGTGAAATACTGACTGCATGTAGTGTTAATTATTAATTAACAGAGATAACAGAATCATCCTGTTTTATAATATTATAATTCCAAGTCGCAGGAGTATGTATTTGTCAATGGAGTAATCAGAAAAGATATAATTTGTGGTTAGCACATTGACATCTCAACCATAAGCTAGTCTTCATGGGAACAAAGTGAACATTGTGTTAAGCTTATAATATAGTGCAAAGTCGCAGGAGTACAAAGGTCTGTACTTTGTAATACCTGTACTCATATTTTTAATTGGAGTAAGTCTCCAATTATCAATGTTAATTTTATGGTTAATCGAAGATTAATTTTCATCCTCTTATGTGCAGCCAACCTCAAGTTTCCCGTAACTTTAATATTTTCAGGTGTTATTATATAACTTACTCATCAAAACAAAGATGAAATATTTAACCCAGAGATAGAGATGAGCGTGAAAAATAATTTTGGTGATTATATTGATGATAATTTAATTGAAAGAATTTTTATATGAAATTGATAAAATTAAATTGATAAAATTCGATATTACAGTATATTAATGAAACATTTTTGTGATAGAGATGGGCGAGAATTGTACATCTCTCAACACATTTACAATTTTGAAAATCTAAATTAGTTTATTAGGTAGGTATGGAAATTGATAGATTTTTCAAGGAAATTTGCAGAGAAAACAATTTAGATGTTTGTAATTGCGTTTGCTATTCAGTTGTGGGGCGGAACATGTCAGAAAATGTGATCTCCCAAGTTGGAATAACAAACTTGAATATTTGATTAATAAAATGGTATTTGAAATTGATAGAAGTCATAGAGAATTTAATATTGAAGATATATTTCGAAACATATATAACATATTCTTGATAGCCTATTATACATAAAATCATCTCATGAAGTACTGTAAATGGTATAAATGAAGTAATGAGTTGTATCATAATTAATGTAAATTATTCCTGTAACATATAGAATCACTCCATGTCTCTTCAATTTAAATTTCTCTCAATCTGTGAACTTTTCTAAGTTCCCATCTGCATTAATGTATTGAATTTAGAAAATCTATAGGATTTTTTTATAAAATCCAGCATATTCAACCATATAAAATCAATTGCTTTGTTGAAAAAGAGTTCAAGTCGTCAATTCTACATATAAAATCGTATCAGGCTTACTCAAGAGGCCTAATCAATCCACATGACATAAATATACGGATACTTCAATAATGATAATATACGGCACCTTACTGGGTTTCTCAATTAATAAACTCATTAATAATATATACTTGATATTATTCATGCTAAATATTAAATATATCGACTATCTAATCATTAGAAGAGTGATTTTTCAGGAATAATGACGATTGGAAACAGCCTGAAGCGAGTGATAACCATCGCCCGCAAAGAAGTGTTCTACTTTGTACCATTTGGCATTAGTGCTTGGCTGGGAGGTGTTTTCTTCATAAACAGACATGATAGAAAAACATCTTTTCAAACCCTTCTGGATACTGGGGCTCTCAGTAAACAGAAACAGGTTAGTAACCGATTGAAAAAATATTTTTGTTTGTATAGAAGTACAAGTAAAGCTCTGATTCCATTGCAATTATTCCCCGGCAGTTGAAGAATTTATCAGTAGATGGTGAATTACAATATAGAATACATTACATTACATTACATTACATTACATTGAATTACATTACATTACATTACATTTCATTAAATTACTGATGAAATAGAATGTGCTGCAACTTGCTGTAATACAATATCTTGTAGTACGGTAACTAAATTTGAAGTGGCTAAGTACAGTGTAAATGTATAGTGAATGGGTTAATGTTTGCCTGTAATCCCATATCAAATTCAAAAATTTGGCAAAAGTATGGCGGCGGCGGAAAAAAATGACCTCCACATACTGTTATGGAGTGCTTCACACAAATGGCCACACTGTTACTACACACACTCTCTGTAGTTATAACAATGTGTAATGCATTCTCTATGGTATAAGCACATGTATTTTTTTAGACTGTGGTATAATTAGTATATCACAGTGCTGATACCGGTCATTCATTCTCCCAACAAACTTCTATTTACAACTTTTGCCGCTAGATGGTGTGTGCTGCATCTTTCCTTCACCAGAAAGAAAGTTATGCCGGCTTTCCGGCTCTGCAATTTTCTTCATTATTATCAAAAGTGGAAGCTTTTCACTTTTTCCCATCTCATTTTAAAAGTGGAAAGTTTTAATGATTTTTGAAAATATTTTTTTGTAGCAGATAAAATTCTCTAGAATATCATGTTAGACCATTAATCTTTCAAAAAAATTGGAGTTACATAAAAGGCTCCAAATAAAGGTGAAAAATAATATAATGTGTGGATCCATCTTCTTTTTTCACTTGATCAAATTGTAAACACTTAAGATAACTTCAAAAGAGAAAATATTGTTCAAAATATTACTCAAAATGTGAGTAATATTTCCACGTTCCAAGTTATCCGTCAAAGTGTCTACAAACAGTGCAATAATATCTGAATCCGGAAGTGACTGTCAACTAAATTAGTAGAAATTATGATGGTATTCTCATCATTCCAATTTTAAAACTTTTTCCTTCTCTTTCAATAATATATAAATGACCATACTACGTATAAAAAACCTAAAATTGATAATATTCAAAATGTTGAAGTCATGTATGATTTGAATCTGTTTATTATGTTTACTCTACTAGGTTGTGTGCAATTATCACAGACTTTCTGAGATTGGGTGGTCTTTGTCAACGAGACTATGTCTCCACAAAATCAGGTCCTGTTCAAGGTAAATTTGAATTTGTCTGGTTTAGAAATGGTCGGATTTTTACGAGGGTGAACAAACCTGTCTGCGTTCGCTCAATGAAGGATCTGGAATGATTGGAAATAGGAAATGACTGATTTGGCTACTTCTTTCATTTTTTCTACTCAGTTGTTTATTTTAGAAGAGTCTCATGGCAGCACATTGACAGTGCGTTTTGCTGCGCTTTCTCTCGTTCAATGTTTATTTCTCAATTTTTCTCCACACAATCAGTGGTTAAAGTTACTTATTTTAACAGATTAAGATTACTGTTAGATCATAGTTGTATAAGAAATAATAATATGTTTGACTATATTGTATCATTAGAGCTGGTAATTATTAACGGAGGTATCTACTTAATTTATGATAAATTTATTGTGTTATGTATTTTTACTATCAAGATTGTGATTGTTTATTTCGATGGATAAATCTAATGAGTTGAAGGTTTTTATCAAAATGTTCAGCTGAATACTAAGGTATTTGATTTTAGGATGAATGTATTAGAGTGTGAATTTGATGTTATTGTAGTTAGTGAAGCATGGCTCAGTAGCGGTGGGGCGACCGGTGAATTGTTTCCCGAGGGATATAGAGTATTTAGAAAAGATAGGGATCCCATAACGAAAGATTTAGATGTGATCGACTTTCTTTCATTGAAACAGATGACTGTATTTGGGTGAAGGTATTTCTGTCACATGATTCTAGTGTGCTATTGTCGTCAGTATATTTTGCGCCTAGAACAAGAATTGATAGGTATAAGGATTACTTTGAGAAACTAGATATGTACAATTTGAGCAATGAGAAATTACTTATTATAGGTGACTTCAATTTGCAAATAACTGGTAGTAACTTTAATTTGAGAACTGGGTGCGATATATGTAAACAATTATTATTTTTTCTAGAATTATATGGTGTAAGATTGCTGAATGATATTTTAAATGATAATAATAAAACATTGGATTTAGTTATTTCTGATTTTCTTCACATTAATGTTGGTCGGGAGACAGATTCATTGGTCGCAGCGAATTCGCATCATCCTCCTCTATTAATTAATATAGACACGCATATTTCTTGTAGTTTGGATGAGGAGTCAGATGTCAAAAGTTATGATTTTAGGCAAGCTGATTTTGTTGGAATGTATAATACATTTAAACAGGTTGACTGGGTAGATGTCATATCTGAATCTGATGTCAATAATGCGGTGTGTATTTTTAATGAGATTGTTACGTCTATTTATAATGATTTTGTACCAAAACGTAGAAAGACTAAAAATAAATACCCCAAGTGGTACACCAAGGAAATAATTTGCAAATTCAAAGAGAAGAATAAATATAGAAGATTATATAAAAAATATAATATTGAGCTGTATAACTTAAGGTATAAAGAGGTCAGGAAGGAGTTGAAAAAAGATTTAAGATTGGCATATATATCATTTGTAGAAAAGTGCGAGTCTAATATTGGTAGCAATCCAAACTGCTTCTGGAGTATGGTTAAAAACTTTAAAAGTAGTGAAATGAACTTGTCCTATGTAAATTATAATGGTGTGCCTCATAGTGGAGGAAGCTCAATTGCAGAAGCATTTGCAGATTATTTTAGTTCAGTGTATGATTCTAATGATAGAACTGAGGAACAGCTTCTGGCTAGAGTACTTTTAAATAATGATAGGTATGGTTTTGAGTGCTTTGATATTAAAGAAATATCTGAGTCGGATGTTGTGACAGCTATAAAAAATATGAAATCCAAACGATCTACTGGCCCAGACAATTCACCAGCATACATTTATAAATCATTGAAACATATTTTCAACTTAGCAATTAAAACTTCGGTTTTTCCTGATTTCATTTATTTATAATTTTGTATTAGTACATGTCCGTAAGCACATAAGTATTTTCCAGCTCTATAAACAGTAATTTGATCAATTTTCACGAATTTATATGTAGAAATTTAGATGCTGGGGAGCGTTGATGTAATATATACTATATCAGTTTGTTAATGTTTGTTTTTGTGTAAATTTTCTAGGGTGCTGTATCCTATAAAAATACTTTGTGTTAAAATTGAATCGAATATAATTTGAATGTTGCAGTCGAAGTTGATAATATTCCCAGAAGGCACTCGTAATCGTGATGGGAGCAAGACACTGCTGCCATTTAAGACAGGTGCTTTCAGAGTGGCCATCACCAATCAACTTCCTATTTACCCTGTTGTCTTCTCCAACTACTATTTTTTAGATGGCAAGAGAAGATCTTTTCACAATGGTAAGAATGGAAACAATTATTAAGTTGAATATTCTGGTGGCTCATTTTCTTTAACCACTATTAAATCACATGAGAATCTACTTTCCTGTAATCCAAAAACAGAATTTCAATGTGAACTGACTGCCCTAATGAATGATTGTATGGACTTCTGACACAGTGTCTGGTGAGATGTTGTGATATCAATAATACATTATGAAAACACTTGGAAAAATATTAAAAATTCAAAAATATCACTGTGTTCTTAGTAGAGAAATTCACAAACATGTTTTGGCACCAACAAGATGGCACAATGATGCCGAAACATGTTTGTGATCTTCTCTACTGAATACAGTGATATTTTTGACTACATCCAAGTGTTTTCATTAAGATTGTATGGACTTTATTTATAATGGATTATGATGATTGGTTTCATAAGCAAAATATTTTCAATACTTCTCCAAATTCAATAATCATGTACAATCTTTATTTGGAGAATTCATTTACTTTTTCTTTTGTTATTTCTCTGTGTTGTAGCAAAAAGACAATGCCAAGTCTCAACGGGTATTATAACTACTATCAGTGTTATCAGAAAATATTATACTGAACACAATAATATTATAAATAAGGAGACTATTAAAGTACATTATTATGTATTCTATAATATATTGAGTGTTTGTAAATTATTTTTTAATTTTTAAAATCATTTTTCATTTTTACTCTTCTAAGGATGACTTGGAAAGGTTTTGGGAATATAATAGGCTAAATTCTCTTTGATTTGAATGGATCAGCTTACTTTCTACCTTTTCTACCTACTTTCAGCCTACTTTAGTTTCTGTTCTTCAATGAATAATGAGTCTATTACCGTACCTCTCAGTAATTTCTGATATTTTAAAAACTGTCAAAAGGATTGGATTTGTTACCGGGCCTGATTTACATTGAAATATCATTTCCTAACTGTTGGGTTTGTGACTTGTATAAATCCCAATGTTTGTTTAAGTGGTGAATTGATATTTTTGTATTTAATAGGAATATTATCTTAAATTAATTTCAGGGCAAGTAATTATAGAAGCTCTACCGCCAATTTCAACCAAAGGTCTGACAATGGATGACATGGATAATCTAGTGCAAAAAACATGGACAATAATGCAGGATAAGTACAAATTGTTGCAACAAGAGGTCGCTTCCAGAAACAAACATGAGAGATTGTGAAACAGAAAATTTAGATTTAGTATCACGACTGAATATTTATAAAAATACGTATTTCTGTGTATAAATGTATGAGAATTTAAGGGTGCAAGTGAATGACAAAAATTTACAGAATTGAGAAAAATTTCAATTTAACAGGGCATAACCAATGTCTATGTTTTATTTCATGAAAAAAAGAATACCAACAACCCATCAACTAACTAATTCAAGTTCAAATTTCTTATTATTATTTTCATTTCATCCACCTTATTGGAATTTTATCTGAAGTTAGGCCTATTTGAAAAGAATTTGATATAGTAATTATATATTAATTAGGCTACACATAATAATTAGATCTTAATCTGTTTTGAAGAATTAGCTGTTAAACATAATGTTTATCATTAAATTCGATTTAGATTTAGGCTATTGTAATAATTATTCTAAATACTGTATCATAATTCTTAATCATTCCAATCAATTTTATTCATGCTTCTTATTTGATATTTTTTGGGAATACTGTTCAGTAGTATAATACAATTATACGTTTTTCTATAATAAATTATATAATGTATTATAATACTGTATATGAATGTTATTGTGATATTCCAAATAGGCTTACAGATCTTTATCAAGTTAATTTTTCTGATTACATGAAAAGATTGTGTGTACAAGAAAAAGTATGAATGACTGATAGAATTAATATTTCCTTAGTTGGAATAAATTATGAACTACGTTTGTATAGAATATAATATTATCATGGAGCATATTATTTTCAAGTATTCAGCCATATCCGTTGAAATTGAGCCATTTATTATTGTAGATTTCCTTGATTGATAGCTCTATGGTAAATTTTCATTTTTCTTCCAGATTCTATCACAAGATTTCAGGTTTTCTTTAGTTGTCTAAGTTGGTTTGGTCTGTATATACTGTAAATATAACGGAATTTATAAATAACTATTATTAATTTGAGTATATATTATAAGGCAACTCATGATGATTTGATTGATGATACTTATGTTATTTATAATTATATCATTCTTAGAAAAATTACGAGTTTTACTGTTTTCTCTTCAATTACCTATAACATTCACTATAGGGGCTTGTTACTTGGAATTTTGGATTTTTTAAAAGTAATTTGAAAGAGAAAAAAGGGATACACACTGACAATATTATCAGAGGTTTATACGTACGCTCATCTATTCATAACCAACATTTGACTAGTCTATGCTATTATATTGATATTGATAGCATATAGCATGCAATGCAATGCAATAAACTTATAAGTCTAGTGTAGTGGGTCTTTTACCTAACTTCATGCTTAGACCATGTATAGAATGTTCTTAGACCATGTTCTATACATGGTCTAAGACTTCATGAATCGGACTCCCGTTGTAATTAAGAAAGAAATCAATTAAGAGATTAATATTAATAGTAGGCAAATTTCCTTATGAAATGCATATTAATGCAGTATATTTACTAAATATAAAATAGATAGGGCCTATGGAAAATCGGATATTCAATAATAATAGATCATTTCAATTAATAAAGATTTACACAACAAAAGAAGCATATTTCAATATAAAAATTAGTTTCTCCCGAATTTTAATGTATTTTCCAAAGAAACGACAATTTTTCCAACCACTTGATAGTTTGAGGAGACTAATAGTCTGTAGAAACTACAGAATAAGATACAGCAATTATTAAAAAAGTAGTTGTTCAAAGATTTTTTTGATTGGCATTTCACACAATGTGTGAGATGTTTTTATGAGAAAAGGTATTTAAAAAAATGTCATATATGATGAAACGTTTCTGGTCTTGGATCTTTTTCATCCCGTTGTAAAGGGTTGACTTAAATTTTTTTAAATCCCTTTTTTTTATTGAGATACCTACTACTTCGTAGAATGAAGAAGTTTGTGTGAAATGAAAAAGTTTCTGAGGATGAAAAAGTTTCAAGACTAGAAACTTTTACCCCACCACCTGGTATTCTGCAAAAAACTACAGACAAAGAAAGAAGCTATTGATGGAAAGAGAAATAAGTTGGTAAGTCCACCACAGGCAAAGATAGTTGAATATGACTTGTTCAAAGTTGTTGATTGACATGAGACCAAGTAGGGAGACGCGCTCTATTGGCTGATGCGCCGTCAAGCAGTCTACAATGTCCACTGCCCAGTTACCAGGCTAGCATACCAATTGCACTAAAAATATACATCACAAGTACATTACAAAGGTATATGAAACCTCAAAGTACTTCCCTATCTTTTACTAATCTAAACATTTCTACTCTAACTTGCGAGAAATACCTATCTTATTCCCACATAAATAAATAATAATGAATAGTTTTTTATTTTAATTGGAATTCCCGGCAATGTTGTCATATTGTGTGCTGTTCAATCATCTGTGCATGCATGCGTATTAAACCGAAATTTCATTTGATATCACTACTCGGTGTGTTAACTTGGATGATTTACAAGTAGATGATCAGAAAACTCTGATTCCATCAGAAATTATTCATCTGTTCATCACTATTATAGAAGTGTGCGTATTGGCAACGTTGCAGTCGTGTGATTGGCTACCTCGGAAATTTGTGGGGTACTGTTCCTGTACTCAGATGTCTTCAAGGATGAAAAGCACTATAATAATAAAATTTTGAATAATATCATCAACACTGTAGCATTCTATGAAAATAATAATTTCTGATAATTTATTTAATAAAATTAAACTTCATAATAAAAGACATAATAGCTTTTTAGCAAATCACAAAGTGTACTATCTAAATAAAACAAAAATTAAAATAACAGAAAATCATAAACGATAGATCAGATTGAGTCTTTTGGTCAAACCCATGGCCATATGTGAAAAGTTTTATTACCAACAATAATGTACTTCGTTGATCCTGTGTAAAGATTCCATAATAATTGTTTCTTTTTAGATTGTGGAGTAGATTGTCATCAAAAGAGAGAAATAATGGGCAATATATTATTTTAATCTAGTAAAAATATAAGAAAAATAATGGATAAGTAACATGTGAGACATACATGATTGGACATCATTATAAAATAATATGTGATATGACATGTAACACATTAAATTGAAGTGCATAAGTGATAAGGTAAGGTGTAAGGTAAACTTCTATTATACTTACTATTATATACAAAACTATTACTATAAACTCTATAAGGCCTATCCCACTTATATCCAAAACCACAAAACATAGAATCGAATAAAAACTACAACAGGTAATGATGACAGCGAAGATTTTTCAAAACGATTCGAATAATAAATAATTGAAGTGCTGGATGTGTCCCTTTTCTTTGTTCAATGATAATTTAAAATTATAATGAACACATTATAGAAATAATTGAGTAATATGACAAAATTCTTCATACAGTATCATTATTATTTATTTTATTATTATAACTCACATCGTAAATAGGTGGGAAAAGCATTGAACTAAAGACTGATAATCATTTTAATAGATCTTAATCGTTAGAATTTAAAGACCTCAAGAATTTAGAATAAAGAATTTAAATACAGTAAAAATTGAATATAAATCAACCAATTAAATCAAAAGACCTCATAATAAATACAGTAACAATAGATGAAGAATCAATTATTGGAATGTAAAAATGTATCTGCAAAAAAGAAATGTTTCCGCCCGGGATCGAACCGGGGGCCTTGTGCGTGTGAAGCACACGTGATAACCACTACACTACGGAAACTGTTAGCATTGTCAACCTCTTATCTCTTCTTACATTGTACAGCAGAGTACTATCAATATAATTTTTATCATTCATGATTCATTTATAATGAGGTGTTGTAAACACGTGAAATAAACAACACCGTTTATAAATTGCAAAGTTTCAAAGCAAATTCACTCAATGGATTAATTTCCAATAATTATAAGGAACAATAAATTCAAGCTGGAAATATGCATTTATGATTTTAGAAATTTGAAATTTGATATGTATATAGGCCTTCAATTATTATCATAAATTATTATGTTCATGATCAGTGGCGCACTCAGAAAATAATTATGGGAGGGGCTAACCGGGGGTCCCTAGGCCAACCAAAAAAATTCATATGGGAATTTTTTTTAATTCCTTAGAAAAACTGGTATTTCAATGCATTATTTCAAGTTTATTTCAGCACTTTCAATGCAAGTTTTGAGTAGGGACTATAGGAATGAGTTATAAACCCAGCAAATCTAAGATTATAGGTTCTATTTTGACAAAATCAATTATTTATTTTTTAGTGCATTTCTTGGAAATAGGAATGCAGCAATGCAGCTATTTATTTCGTATTTGTAGTGAAATGTAACTCCCAAAAACCAGTATTCAGTATGCGATGTGTCCACTATTGGCAAATTAAAAAACAGAATACAATTTTTTTCTTGAGGGGGGCTACAGCCCCTTTAGACCCCTCCCATGGGTGTGCGCCTGTACATGATATACAGGCGAAAAATAACAGTGAAAAATAATCTAAATTTTCTTAAAATTTACGGTATTACTAATTTATATGCTTTTTATAACAATTTAATGCTTGAATTATTTCTTTGAATAGTAGAGTGCATGTGCAATACTTTTTGAAACTATCGATTGTTTCACTTGAACTACCGACATGCAGTCATTTTTGTACTATATAAATACAGTCAATGTGGGTAAAAATGTTCATTTACAAAGTGAAAGTAACTGGATGTTGTTGGTTGAAGTCAAATATCAATAGTTTTAACTTCGCAGCTACTCATGAATCAAGATATTGACAACTAGGTGAATGAATAGAAACAAATTTTGTCTATTCCACATTAAAGATATTTATTATTTTAAAAAACCATACTTAAGTTTCAATGCTCATGGCATCATCGATCATCAGCGGTTGAGCCTAAACTCAATCATCACCATGAAACTTAATCATTGAGCATTGAAACTTAAGTATGGTTTATTTAAATAATAAATATCTTTAATGTGGAATAGACAAAATTTGTTTTTATTCATTCACCTAATATGTAGAAGTTCCACAATATTTCTGAGTCAAGTGTGTGTTATATTGACAACTTTTTGAAACTTTCTCAAGCAAGTGCAGTACGGTATCGTTTGAGAGAGGACATGTGCTGCTTTAGAATTGATATTTCTCACAAAGCTGTGGGTGACTTAGAATAACTGATGTTGTGTTGGATGGTGCTTTTAGTGGTAGTGGGAGGTGTCACAAACTTGGAAGTTCTATTAAAGGTTATTTTTAAGCAGGTTGAATCACACTGCTCTCTAAATATCCCACTCTAGATGTAGAAGATAGAGTTCCTTCTGCTCAAAAATATCTGTCCAAAAACAATTTGGCCTCCACTGGCGGTCCTTCAAATTATATCTAATTACTGTTTACCATTTAAAGTATATATAATTAACTACACACACTGGTGGAGGTGAAGCTTCGTTTACTAAATGTACAAGTTCAGTGAACGAAACTTTACCTAAATGCCTAAAATAGAATGTAGGAACATGTTGAAAGTGGAAAAGAGTTTACTCTCTAAATTTTTCAATTAACTTATCCTAGTAGATTTGGATCTTGAAATATTTTCAAGTGAATTATTCTCGTAGAGTAAGAATTATTAACATAGTGAGAATCAGTCAATTAGTCTCACTAAAGAAAATTTATTTTACTGTTAAATACATTCTGGATTGCTATTCCATACATTCTCCATTCACTCATCCTACAATATTTGGATTTAAATATTTTAACTGTCAAAAATCTGCCTATGCTACTATTAAATACATATTTATAAATATTGCTACCAAGGTTATTAGATATATCTCTCTAATAACCTTGTATTGCTACAACATTATTAAAATATTAACATGCTTCTGAACAAAATATAATTACCTATTGAATTTCAGAAAATTTCTGTCACATTTTAAGATTTTATGAAGCAGAAAGATTCAAAAGGAGATTCTGTTACATAAAGATGATTTATTATCAGGCTATCTGTCTCGATATATAGACACTAAATTGAATTAGAAAGTAAGATTGTACTCACAAATTATGTGTTGATGTACATTTCGCGGTGCTGTGCCAACTCACAAAATAATTTGTGAGTACAATCTTACTTTCTAAGTCAATTTAGTATATATATTTACTTTCTATATTCTGATCAAGTGAGAAAAGGATAGATCAACAACAACCGATATCTGTCTCGCTTTTGATAGTTTTAATCATCTGAAAATTTTTAATTTTGATACAAAATATCTATGCAATTTAAACGTTTCATGTAACCATCATAAACGCAAAATGAACAAATTTAATATTTATTTCGATTTTGAGTTAGCAAATACGTTATTTGACGAAAAATCACTCAAATATTATAAAACAGTATACGATTCTACTGGCTAAATCAATTTTCTAGAGTTCTCAAATCTCTACATCAATTCTTTCGAATATTCAGAATCAATAAAAATTTTCTGCTATTGATTCAATTTAATTCAATTAATTTCAATTTATTCTTACATATTGATGTCTACATAAGCCTGATGATTTGTGAGTGGTTGATGAGGTGAAGGATATGCGATACTAGATTCACAAAAAATCCAAACTGAGTCGGAATCGACCCATTACTGGTGTTGCAGTCTAATAAATACTCTTATTACACAGTGTATTTATTAGACACTGTGTAGTGGGTGTAGCGATGAATATACAAAATACAGAGACTGTATTATCACAGTGTGGTCATTGGTGTGAAAAGCTCCACAACAGTGTGTTGGTACATTTTTTATTCCCACCACCGCCATAATACTTTCACCAAATTTTTGAATTTTGATATTAAATTATACCGGTACGTGAACCTGAACCCATTCACACATTTTTCAAACTTATTTTCAGAGAAACAACATAAAAAATAACTTTTCTAACATTATGAATAGTCTCTATACTCTTGGGGCTATATTATCAATCACAGTTTAAAAGTCGCTCAATTTAAACTCACTTGATGCCATGTTATACAAGCGGCATTCATTTTTCTGAGCATGCGTCGATAACGCAGGACCAATCACAGATTATCAAAGTGCTCTTAGTTTGACGCATGCGCAGAAAAATTAATGCCGCTAGTATAATAATTATGTGTATATAAAGGAATAAATTAAAATATTTTAAAGGAATAAAGTTCATTATTTCATTTCATATGTGCCTTCTTAAGGGAGTTTTAGCGACATTTAAACTGTGATACTGATAATACGGGCATTGGTATTTCTTTAAAAGCTTTAATGTTGAAAACTAAACACTTGCAAAGACAAATATTGTAGGTAAGAAGTGGATCACTCATTATAACATAAAAATATGATTTGCGTATCATTTCAATGCAACTCTCATGAAAATTGGCAAAAGTATGGTGGATTCATATCTGAGCTAATGATTCAAAAGTGTGGCATTCAATATTATAATGTCCGCTCTGTGATGATACAGTACAGTCTCTGTAATACAAAATAACGAAAGTGTAATTTTCAAAAATTCAAAAGTGTGGCATTCAATGTCCACTCTGTGATTATACAGTCTCTATAACACAAAATAACTATACTATAATTACTTACTATACTTATTTTTTGTTAATTCCATCTTTTAAAAAGTTATTATTATTATTTATCGTATGGCTTTAAAAAGTTTGATGGACAATAATTGCACGAGAATCCAATTGAATTTAACCACCGTAAAAAGTCTGCATTGCTTATTATTATTACACTGTCATTAGATAATCAGATTCGCTCATTGGTTCTCGTTGTCATGATTCCTTTGGATGACATCATTTTACGGCGATTGAATTCCATCAGATACTCGTGAAACTGACCGCGAAATTTTTTAATTATCCCGTGTCTCTCATGTTTCATCTTATTTATCCTGTTGATCATTCTATCTTTGACAAGTATCAACATCCGAGTACAGTACACTGCTTTGGGACAACACGCGCCTTCACCCGTTATCTATAAACTGCTTTGTAGATAATATAAAATATAAGTATATGTAGACATAAAAATATGTTCCGTACCGATGTATCATTCTATTGTACGTAACTTACGTAGTACCACATGTGGTAGTACGGTACATTAGGGTACTTATTTTATTTGTTGCCGCAATTTTACACTGCTTAAGTTAGTTGATGAAGTCATTTTTACAATGATAGGTCTGTTACTAAAATTCGGTTTGCGCTTGTTTAGTGTGCAGCTTTCAGACGTTATGACGCCTCATAACGCAACATTATCGAGTCTAGGAAACCAGAGACTAAAGACAGTACGCGGTACTGACTACCCTACCACAACTGCGCGTGAAACTGCGAAATTCAAATTACCGGTCGTTACAGAAACGGTGCAACGGTTCGGTTACCGATTTCAAAAATTAGCGGGCTTTGATCGAAGAGTGTGAGATCGGTTCTTCCGCAGTCTTCAAATGCATTGCTGCGGCAATTAATCGACGCGCTGGGCCGGCCAGGAAATAAATAAAGCGGCGCGGTTGCTCGTCAAATGAGATCTCGTGCCGAAAGGGAGGATCTTGGCTTGCCATATTTGGACAAGTTTACCTAATTTGGCATCGGCTGCTTCTAAATACGGCTGGGTGGCGGGGTGGGGGCCCCTTACTACTACTCCAAATTCATACGCCACCATGTTTACTATTGAGCGTTTTTTGAGAGGTATGCTTTCAAAATAAAATATAACCCAGTTGGAGGGTAGCTGATGTGAAAAGATATGTTTTTTATTGAATCAAATTGTCTGGATGTGTTTTTAGCGTGGTTTTGCAAGGAACTACTTTAGTTTTGTGGCGGATGAAGAAATTGAGCAGCACAAGAGCGCACAGGTCAAATTACTCAGTCGCAGCGAACAGTGCGCGGTCTGCCTTGCTGGTGTGCTGAGCCATGACGTATCGCAGTCAGCTGTGAAATAGTCGGCGTGTGTTGTGTGAAGAGTTGGGCCCCGGCTAGCCCTCAGTGATATGACATCAGGCCAGTGTTATCAGTGAGTGATAAGTGATGGATACCCCTTCAGGCGGGGGCAGGGATTCCCGGTACAGTATGGGCTACAACATGTCTCTACTTAGTGGAGAAACAGCTCCAGAAATGTACCACAACGCAGTCCATAGCCGGCCTTCGACTTCCATAACTTCGGCATTATCTAGATCCTCGCTGTCCATGTCAAGTGCTTGTTCGGCCAATTTACAGCGTGGTCTGAAAAGAACTTCTTCAGATGTATGTTTTGACCAGGACTCAGGCCGTGGACCGGGTTCGGTTCCCGGAGCCGGTGATTGTGGCTCTGATGTGGGGGACGATGGGTTTTCGCCTTCAACTCAAAAGGGTTCGCCGCCTTCCAACGGCAAAAAGACCAAAGGACGTGTCAAAATTAAGATGGAGTACATCGATAATAAATTGCGGAGATACACCACCTTTTCTAAACGAAAGACTGGCATTATGAAGAAGGTGAGCAAACCTAACCTATAAGTTGATCTAAGTTCTATTTGTTGATTCAACATGATTAATAAGTTATCATCAGTCACTAATAATTATTGATAGAGTATAGGCTACCAGTTTTTCAATTGAATATAAAAATTTTAATCAAAATCCTGTTGCTAACCTATTTGTTTTTGTAAATCGTAGTTGTGAATGAGTTTAGTTTTTCTTTATAACAGTCATTGATTGTTGCTAATTTCATGTTATTTAACATGAAATGATGTATATAATTCGCGGTGAATAGTTGTTTTGATGGGATTTGTTTGGAATTCAGGATAAATCCGCCTTGGCCATCTGTTATCGCTTGACTCGTGCACTGGTAAACATAACCTCAAAAACCGCCAGCCACCTAGCTGTATCGTAGATTGGTGAATTTCGTTTCAAAATCCGTTTGAAAATAGGATTGTTGTGTTTCATTTGTTATTTATACACTAAATAATGTTTATTTCAGTATATTTTAACGATTGATTGCGGTATTTTTGCGAATTCGTCGCTGATAGTAGCAGGTGTAGACTATTGTTTGTGGCAGATTGGGTCATACGGATTTCTGTTCCGTTATTGTGACTTAACTGAATTGACTAGGACCTATTTTGATTCATTTCCACTTGTTCTTTTTCTTTTATATTGAGAATTATCATCTCACTACTTGATTATTGGAATATTTGTGGACAATATCTTTGATCTTCATAGGTTGTATGTCAAGTTGATGACTTCCTACAGTCTCAGGGATTCAATGTCTGGTTTGTCTCATAATATTTCTAATTTCGGCCATGATATCCATACTTGAATATCACAATATTACGTTTTGGACGGCCTTTAACTTTACTGTTTCTATTGAAAATTATTCGGTCATGGATCCAATAAATTCAATTACAGTATTCAAATTAGGTCCCAAAAAGTTTGCACTAGCCTGTCAACTGGCTGGAATTTCAATCATTTATTGAGTTCTTGAGACTTTATTGGCATGATATTTTTATCAAAGCATTCTATTATTCAGATGAGTAGTTAATGAACATCTTATAGTTTGAGTTGAATGTCAATGATTAGGATTCGTTTGTTAATAGATGTTTTAGCTAAACGAATTTACTTGTGTTTATTAATTAATAATTTATCACCAATACAATTACCAATTATCACCAATGCAATTACCAATAGCCTACTTCTTTTTATAGATAACGAAAAAATGCCAAAGATAACAGAGTAGGCCTAGTTACATGTTGTACTGATAAATTTAGACCTCATTCGCCCACCTGTGGCATTATTGTAGAGCCTAAAAAAACAAAATTATTCAATGACACATTGAATATTTTAATAATGTTTTATAATAAAAATATTTTTATTTCAATAAAATTGGATAAAATCCTACAATTTAAGAATGTGACATATTAAATTATTATATAACGATTATGTGATTAAAAAATAATACATTTAAAGGACTTAATCATTCATGAGATCTGTAATTTTGATTACAGGCTTCATTAACTTGAGGAAATATTCTCTATTACAGTAGCATCATGATAAAAATCATGCCTTATGTTACTGTGTTTGAAGAGTAATTCGAACAAATTAATAGAACTGTATTATCTTTGGAAAGGTGCCAGGCACAATCTATCAAAACTTATAAGCAAGATACAGTAGTGTCTTCTAATTTACTAATTTAATGGAAAATATTTGTAGCCAGCAACATAAGGCTGTAAAATAATAAACATTTTGGAAATCATTCAATGATGCCAAATTACATTTGATTAATTGTTTGAATAGAATCTAGATGACCTGAATTTCATAACTAGTCAAAATCACTAGCAAAACTTTGTTTTGCTTCCAATATAAGAATACTGTAGGCCTATTTTAAATTCTAAAATTATGTGTTATGATTATTTTAGATTTGGATGGTTCCTGCTAATCAAATAAAATCTTTATTTGTCCTCAACAGCAGTTTCATAAAGACTTGTTATAGGCTAGTTATTCCAAGTTATATTAATGAAAATCAATTTGATTGAGTCGAGTAACTAAGTTCTGAAAAATCAGGGTCAAATTCAAATTACATTTGGGTCTTCTCGATAAATTTTAAGAAGTGAATTTTCTCTCTTGAATGTGAATCAATTATAGCAACTCAATCAAAGGTCTAAGAACTTTTATCCTCAAATATCTCATTTCTGTCGGTAATTGAAAGTCTGATTTCTGTCAACTTGTTGGCCTAATTGTCTGACCAAGTCGGGAATTGAACAGGGAACTTGCGGTTGGTAACCAGAAGCTCTAACCACAGACTTAGTTGTATTTCATCTATTGCCCATGATTTAGTATTTCTCTGATAGTCTGTTCTTATCTAATCGATATAATTAATAAGATCAAATTTGAAACATAATAATATTAATAATCCAATGAAATGGATATTTTGAAACTAGGAAAGTTTAATAAATTAGTGTTTTTGATGATGATAATAATTTCCTTTTAATTTTGCTCTTGTTTATAATACTAATAAAATTATGTATCTTCATTTTTATTATAGAAAGATGAAAAATGGTTTCAGTCTAAAACTTCGTTTCCTCTTACTCTTAACTTCTCTAGCCTGTATGATACCGATTTATAAAACATTACTTATTACTAAAGACACCTCATTGATTTTCAAATTTCGCTGGAAATAATGCAATAAAAATTTCAATTGCCCCTTCTTAACTGCAATTCATTGAATATTAAAGTATAGCATTTTTTGTAGACCTTCTGATAGATTCATTATTTCCAGTAGCAAAATGTCCATCATACAAAAATAAAACTTAAAAAAAATTAGTTCGACAATAATATAATATAGTAAGAGATTGTAAGGATATGTTTGAATATTTTGATGATATAATTTGATTGTAGCTTTTATACCTTGCCATTTTGTACGGTATTTAGATGTTAGGTAAATCTATTTCCTTTTTTCACACTTGAAAACTTACCACTAGCGTACTATCAGTTCTCGCCTGCATTTTTTTTCTACTGTACAGTATTTATTTTTCTTGTCTTTATTGAAATGAAGTTTGGACTCGCAGATCCTTTTTTCAACTTCACTCTTACATTCTTCCTGTTCTTACATTTTTATTGTTCACTTTAGGAATGTTTATTATTCCAATAACTACAAATCCATGCTATTAGATGATTGAGATTGTGTTGTATTTAAAATACAGAAAGAACTAGAATGATAATATTTTGTGACATTACCTCAAACTGTGGTTAAATAGCCTACCATCCGTTTATTTCAATGAAAAATGGTCAATACGACCATACACTAACTATTGTTGTCTATGATACGACCCAATGACAGGTCGAGGAAGTAGCATACCACCCAAAAGCCATAGCTTGATCTACATCTCACGAACTGTGGCTCACTCTATGGACCGAATTTATTTCGGTCTTATTCATCTTTGGAAACAGTTGAGGGACGGACTTCGAGTTATTAGATTTAAAGTAGCCTAAATACTGTATATACCTTTTACATCATGGAGGTCGATTGGTTTAGTCATAGACATTTTAAAGATAGATCAATTTATTATTAGATTGATCAATTGTTGAAAGTTTCATCGAGAAGTGATGTTTGAATATGCTGTATAATTTTGTTATGTGGGTGGTGACTAAGATATATGTATAGCCAGAGGCAGATAATTAGTTGGAGTGTATCTATATAATAAAGATTGCATTGAATTTCAGTCAATAGAGAACCGATGATTATCAGACTATAATTGATAATGTTAATTGTTGGCTAGTCGAAATTGTAGCTAGAAGAAACGTGTATTTAGACTTAGAGTATACAGGCCATTGAAAAAACGTGTGTAGAGTTGATAAAAGAAATTATATCTATAGTTTTGGATAGAGTAATAAGTAAGCATAGTGTTGTGCACGAATGTTAGTATGTATATGTTATTGGGTGCATTGGGGTATGAGATAGAATTTATGGTAGGGGCCTCAGGCGGTCAAATGAACTCGTACGAATAATATTGTAACACATGCCAAATGGCAGTTGAATAAATTCAATTTTAATTTTGATTTTTTTCTTGTAGTACAATTTGTTGAAGCAGACTGATATATTAGTTAGGCAGACTACTAATAAATTTAATAATGTCTTCGCAATTAATTTGGCATTTGGCTCTGGGTGGTCACTTATCATGCCAAATTTGATAAATTGTTTTGAATGCTCTTTCATTCAAGTGTAATTGTTGGGGCTTGTTACTGGGAATAGTTTCCAGTCAATTTATATCTAAAAATGTATTAATAATTCACTAGAATAAATGTAATTTATAAGATTATAATACTCTAAAATCTCTTGATACCATTTATAAGAATAAATGAGCATTCTCGTACCTAAAATTTTAGAAATTGAGCTTTGACAACTTTCGATTGGATTGTATGCCAATGTCAATAAGTATCAGAGAAACAAGTGGTCGTAACTGAAAACTTTTCCACAAAAAATGTGAAATCTTTGTTTGGAAACACTCAATTTTCACTGGAAACTAATGAAAAGATTCAGATAATTATACAATGAATCATGAACAGTTCATTATTTGAATGCCGCACGTTTCTATTCAGAAAAGTGTCTGGAAATCTGTTTTGAAGACAATAGAAGCAATGCTTGCATAGGCAAATCGTGGCCAGATGCATGAGCCGACAGCCTCCTCCAAATTCATTTGAATAAAAAATGCATTAAACCAAATGGGTCACTTTCCAGTCTGAAGGCCGGAAACATAGAAATTCTTATTAAAGTTGTCAATATGGTTGGCACACCATTCTTTACCATTTGTGCCATGGTTGAAATGTACCATTATTATCTTACCATACCATATATTTTAAAACATTGTACATTTTTTGTTAGTTGTACAATTGAGCCAACTTTGTGACCTTTCATATTGTTCTTAGGCCAAACTATATAATTATGGTTCTATCTTCTATGTAAAGCTCTAAAGTTTTACGGTTACGTTGGAAACACTCCGCAAGTAGATATTTTTGAAATAGTCTGGTTGCCTAAGGATGTCACCATTGACTATTATTCTACAGCTACACTGAGATTAATTTTTGTTGTTTTGTTTGTCAATGGCTCAACAGCCCTATGTGGGCTTAGGCCTACCAGCTGGTTGCCAGTTTCACATCCACTTGACTGAATCAGCAGAGGTGAATGATCATTATCCAGAAAAGATGTAACGTGTTAGCACATTGACATCTCAACCATAAGCTGAGATTAATATTGTAGATTAATAGTCAATGATATCACTTCCTTACGTCACACTGATCACTAGAGCCCGGATGTTCAGGCATTTATAATACTTGAAATAGGCAGGCAAAAAGGCACTAAAAAACACAAAAATAGGCACTTTAAAATCGAAAAAAGGCATAGTGTATTTTGTATATTTATGTGAAAAAATAATACAAGAAAATTGAAAAACTTATATTACACTGGTTGAACATGATTAATATGTTTTCCTTCCAGTTTTTTTTACTCTAAATTTGGTTTTATTTCTGAAAGAATATTTTCCAGTATGAAGGAAGACCTTTCTACATCAACTGTTGTTACTGTTGCATATATCTGAAGCATACTATTGTTGTATTTGAATTGGAGCTAGATTCAATAAAAGGGTCACCTTCAAATGATAAAATATTGAACATTAGCTTTATTCTTGCAAAACTTCCGTTAGACAAAATCAATAATGTTAATTCATGGATTGAAATAAACATTATTTATCCATTTTTAAGGTTCTCGTAGCCTATAGCACACTCATGCATACCTTTCTCTGATTATAAATAGACGGCTACCTGACTACAAAAAGCTTCATTTTATGGGCTCAAGGATATTTGTAGCCTGCATTAGGGAATTCGCAAATGTAATATTATATCTTATCTAGAAATCATAGACTTTTCTCATATTCAAATTCTTATGCACGCTCGATTTTTTTTCCAGTCATCTAATACTTTTTTTAATATTCCAAATTAAAAAATTGGTAATCATATTGGCAAAACATATAAAATAGGATGAAATAAGCTATTGATATTGAAATAGGCACTAACACCCGAAAAAGGCAGAATAGGCAAAATTAAGGCATTTTGCCTAACATCCGGGCTCTACTGATCACATATTTTCTATGACGGGTAGTGTGTAGTGTACGCTGTAGACTGAATCATGAGATTCTATGAAATGTATGTAGTTTACATGCATGAAGTGTCTCAAGACTCTCAAGATAAAAAAACAGAATGATAAGCTTCGAGTGGAAGACTTGAATTGAAAATGCCATTGAAGTTAGAGATTCTAAGCGTTCACATTGCAAATTTTATTTTAATTTTGGCGTATCGTTGAGTGATTTTTCTCCGTTCCAATGCTAGGATGATATCGTATATTTTCAACATTTCAATTCTGTTTTCATCATTTTTTACAATATTACGGTTAAATCTTCGGAAAATTGATTAAGTTATTCATCCCAATCCGTTTTCTGTGATCTTAATATTTTAATGTTGTTTTGTACCTTCTATCATGCTAAATTTCTTCAGTACCGCAATACTATTTTACTGATTCATTTTTTCTAAAGCATCTGGAATGACAATGAATCACTTCATTACAACCTTCTACAATGTCTAAAGTGTGGGATGTTCAAAATCACAATGAACCATTCTCAATCCAGGTGCCATATCAAGATGAACCATATCAGCTATTTTACGTTTCTACCTCTACTACTCCGTAGATCAAACCAATTTTGTCGTTGCAGACAACCTGAATGTATAGTAGCAGTATGCAATACGCTGTATAGTATGCTATAAACTCTACTAAGCCTTGCATGCGACTAATAATAATAGGATTCGCTTTATTGTTGTGCTACTCCAGCTATTTTATTTTATGTTTAGCATAAAAAGTTAATTGACCCTTCTACCAATATTCACACGCCCATCTGGTGACAATAGCCCGCCCTAGATAGAAAAAAAAACAAAGGAAGAAAGGCTTGTGATTGTCGATCAGTGCTTTTCCGTAATACCATGTGTGTATCGTGTAGTTTGTATCAGTTTAGTATGAATTTAGCTTGATTTCAGCTTGTAGATCACATTTTTCATTTGATTCATTTTTACGCTCTTCATTTTTCGTTCATAAATTTCGCTCTTTTCATTCATTTCTTCCTCTCCTTCTTTACCACTCTCCTTTCTCCTCTTTTTTCGTATATGAAGCCCCCTAAATTGCACCCAAAATCAATCTAGGGGACTATTTATGTCCAAACTCCGCCGTTTCATGTAGATACAAAACCATATCGTTATCATGGTGGATCCCATATCCTTATCATCAAATAGGTTTTCATAGTTTTTTCTTTCTTTAGTGAATCGAATTATTGCAATTACTATTACCGTTATTTTCAATGACGTTCATTGTATAACTTTCATACACTAGAATTCAAGTCGTATTTAACAATCTAGAATTAAAGCTTTTATCTATAAATCTTCATTTGAAAAGCTCCTTTATCTTATGTCTTTTTAGTGAATTGAATACTGTAAATACTATAATTTTATATGACGTTCATTGTAAATAACTATCATTTAAGCGACACATGTTGTAATCTACATGAATAAAGTGAATAATCTAATCTAATCTCTCTCTCCCCCCCTCCCCATTCTTTCTTACTGTGTCTCTGTATGTGTCTATTTTCTTCTCGTATCTCTCATGTTTCACAATTTTCCTTTCTCGTTCTCCTGATTTCGCTCACATTGTACCTTCACAATCGTTCTTCATCCATTCAAATTCTTCCATGGTCAATCATCGTTCTCAACTATGCATTCAAATTTTTCTTTTCCATGTATTTCTTCTCTCTTACTCGCATTCATCTTTCTCTCTCCCTCAAATCGTGTCTGCTCAAGTTTTGATCTTTATTAACGACTTCACTGTGCAAATGATGAAATTCGCGGTCTGTGTCTGAGAAACGGTTTTCTTTCACCTGAGTGCTCATTAGAATATCTAGGAACCGAAACTCTCGATGTGAGAGAAAGAGAGAGTGGGAGAAGAAGTGATAGAGTGAATGAGAGTGAGTGAATAAGTGAGAAAGAAGATAAGAGAGTGACCGGTTTGGGTGCCTGGTGTGTGCATTATCATCAGATGTGATGCCTAATTTCGAAAGTAACTCATTCGCGAGCTCCTCTTCCTTCTTGTTCTGGCTGGAAGCGCCTCCCTGCTTGAGCTGCTATCTACAGCACGAAATTGAGGCGGAGGATTTCCAGTAATTGATGAGTAGTGAGCTATGGCTCTACTCACACTTGGAAACTCAAATCACGGAAACTGAGCGACTCGGATAACAAACATGTGTTTTCAAATGATGACGTTCAGACAGTACGGTTGCAGGATCGTCTGAGCGTCATCATTTGAAAACATATATTTGTTATCCGAGTCGCTCAGTTTCCGCGATTTGAGTTTCCAAGTGAGAGTAGAGCCCAAGTAGGCCAGTCAAATTAGAATTTCTTGAGGAATTAATTCCCAGAAAGCTGGAAATGGTTTCAATATCTTTATTTGGTCCCAAATAAGTGTAATCTGAGTTTGCACCATCCCAGGAGGTGAGCTTATAATATGGCAGCCTAAAATTAATGAAATTTTTGCACTTTTTTACTTTTTTGCTCGTGGCACGAAATCAGGGCGTCGGACACAAACAAGGTCCTTTTAATATGAAAGAGGATTAAATTCTGCGTAAAATGAGTAGTCTATATTAACATCCAAATTTGGTTAAGTAGTATAGTCGAAATCTTAAGTTAAAAATGAATCATTTTTTTCTTCTTATAGTCTGGCGGCAAATGTGATTCCGTAGGAAAATCTTCTATAGGGCTCTGGAATCTATGCAGATACAAGGTGGCGCAAATGGATTGGATGGTTTTAAAATACTTGTCAAACTGTCAATTTCAAAGGTATTGGATTGAAATAAAGTGCAAAACGTGTAGTTACAAGGGGAGTTTATTAACAAAAAATTATTAATGTTCGTTTTTAAAAATTACATCCATCAAATGCCCTCCTTCTCGAGCGATGCATTCTGCATTGCCCGCTCAAGCACATCACCAGGAATTGATGTGATTTCGTTGTGAATTGCTGCCTTCAACTCCTGAATGGTCCGGGTTTTGTTAATGTAGACCCTTGCTTTTGAATAGTCCCATAAGAAAAAGTCACATACTGTGAGGTCCGGTGAGCTAGGGGGCTTCATTACGGGAAATCAAACGGCCAGAGAACAGAGCGCTGTTTGGAAACAACATTTGTCTCTATGAGGCATATTAAGTTAGTTATGGATTTTCAAAAACCGAAGATAGAAAAAATTGACTAATTTTTTTGGTTTTTTCCCAATAGATTTTTTGTGAGACAGATACAGGAGAATGTTCATAGAAGTTATAGAACTATTCTTTAGCTTTAAAGTGATATGTCTATTCAGGCTGTGCGTCAACTATTGTTGACACGAGCCCACTCGGAATGAAGGCTTGCACGGGAAGCAAAAGTAGAATGAGGCTGGAATAAAACAGGAAGTTGGAAAGAAAGAATTAGAATAAGCAAGTGATAGAGAAGGCAAGGACGTGTCAGGATACAGAGAGTTATGAAAAGATGAGAGTGAGGATATAGGTTAAGACAAGAGGATAAGGATACGAACATAGACAGAAGGAAAATACAAAGCGGAAGAGAAAGACGAAGAATGCGATATGTGAAGAGGAAGGATACAGAAAGGTGGAAATATTAGAATATGTGTCAGGTAAGGAGAGAAGAATAGAAATAATGAGTGTGGAAAAGAAATCAAATAAGGACATCAGATTATGCACTTTATTCAAAGGGAAAAGAAGTAAAATCAGGGAAGAATAATTATTTTATAGAGATAGAAAAAGCAGTGTGAGAAATGGCAAGGGGTTGTCTGTATGGAGTCAGGATAAAGAGAATGAGGATATGGAAAGAATCGAGAGCATGACGATATCAAGCCGAAGAGAAGGAAAATAGGAGGCGGAAGACCAAGGTGGGGGGAAGAAGACGAAGAAGAAGAATGAATGTCCGTTTGTTAGTTTGTGGCGGCCAGAAAATCAGGAAGAGATAACATGATGGAAACTGGAAAAAAGATAATAATGTAAAGACATAGAAAAATAGATGAAGAAGGAAGGAGAAGAAACCGATAATGAGAAATATGAGAAAGAGGAGAAGAAGAATAATATGAAGGGAAGAAGAAGCGAACAGATGAAAAGAATAATTGAGAGTAAAAAGAAGAAGGAGAGGGGAAGGTGAAGAAGAAGAGGTAAAGGAGAAGAAGAAGAGGTGAAGAAGAAGAGGGGAAGGAGAAGAAGAAGAAGAAGAAGAGGTGAAGAAGAAGAGTTTGAAGAGGAAGAGTGAATGTCCGTCCGCCTGTGAGTCTGTGGCGGTCCAGAGCGGTGGACTTGGCCTCGAATAATTGCAACTAGTGGCAGGCAGGCAGGGGGCACACACCATCTGGGAAGGTCAACACGGTCTAGAGTCGCGTGTCACACGTGTCTTTGGCGACTGATTCACACCAATGTGTGCCTTAGAGCGAGCGCAGACGAGCGACTTAAAATTCAGGGTACTAAAAAAAACAGGGAGTGGTGGAACGACCCTGATCGGTTTGGGTCCGCAAACACACCGATTGTTGCACACCAACTTTACCAGACAATGCAGTTCTCAGAATGGATTCGTTCCAGAAACCTATTGTTTGTACAAGCCAGACCTGTGAGCTCGACAGAAAATATAGAATTCATCAGTCTCAAGATGAATTTTGTAGAGACAGCATGTGTTACTGCACTTGTATTGAGACGTCGTCGCAAAGTGAAACGTCGAAGAGATTATTGGGTGCATCCTTTAATTAGTTCGAGGCTATTGAATGGACAATTCAACAAACTATTCAATAAGTTGAAGGAGCACCCGAGGAAGTTCTATAATTATTATAGAATGAACATTGAGTGTTTTGATGAGTTACTGGTGGAATTGGGGTGAAAAAAATTTCACACCATAAAACATTTTTCAAATTTCTATCTGCATATTCCTTCAGCCTGTTGTTGTATAAAGGAGGTCTTTTTTCCACCGCCTCGATAAACTTCTCAATGTCTAACGGCATGACTGACAGAGTGACCTTTGGGTTAAGGTGCCTGAGAGCGACTGAAGCAAAGTGCAGAAATACAGTACCGATATTATAAACATGTAGTTTTAAATGACGAACACTTCCTGGAAGCCAATTGTGGGTATGTGCGGCCAATTTTGAAGCACCTGTGTCAATCTTTGAATAGTCTATTTATGGAAATAGAACTGGGAATACCAGACCTTCAGCTTTTCCAAACCCTCCTTCTTCCACAAGGAAGTTTATTATTAATCTCATAACAAGCAAACGACAGACCTTACAAAACCTATAATACATTTATGTGACAATAGTTCTAAATGAGTGAAATTCTAATTCGAATGAGTTGGTAATATTATGAATGCTTGAAATGATAACGGGAAGTGATATCACATTTACACAGTACAACTATTTTGGAAATGATAGTAGAATTTATTGCATAATTATCTATTGTAACTCATTCCATAATCAGAAAATGATATGTTTATTCTTTAAATCACCAATTTCAAAAATAAATCCTCCCATAATTAATCAATTGAACAGTTTCGAATATTCTGAGGATTGGCCTATGTTCAATATTATAATTACAAATATTCATTACAAAAAGCGTAATTTCTGTCGTACAAAAAAAATTCAAATTTCTTTAGACTCAGTTAGGCGAGTAGATTATCATAGCATTGAAAAAAAATTAAATACTTCAAATTTCACAATTCAAAATTCTAATGCAGGGAACAATAGATGGGAAACAAAGGCTCGAGTCCCTTCAAGGCGTGACGAATGGGCTCCATCGATAATTGTATGGACGTGAGCGGTGCTAGATACAAAACCATGTGTTCCATTCAAATTGAGTTGCACTGAATTGCACTGAGAATAGGACAGGATCTATTTTTCAACCAATTTTCTATCACAATTGCATAGTGAGCGGTCCTACATTTAAAAAGCATGTGTTCCATCCCTTCGAGCGAATTTGTTAAACAATTCAGTACAACCCAAGTCGCTCGTCTGCGGACACCCTTATGGTACAGTGACACTTGCAGCCAGCCACTTGCCACAATTATGGCCCGGGGTGCGATGGCTGCGGGGCGAAATTCAGGTGCATTGTGGCTAACAGCTGGTCGTTGTTGGCATGCAGCTGTGGAATGATGTTTGGGGGGGGGGGGATTACAATGATCGGTGCGCTGCGGGTCAGTGTTGGTTGCAGTGCTGGAGTGCACTAAAGACAGCACATGTGCGAGTTACAGTTGGGTTACAGAAAAAATGAAATCTTTCAATTATCTCTGGTTGGGTGCATAATGTCTGTCATTAGATGCTTTGGATTATTTGTAGCCTTTAGTTACAGAGGATTCGAATCAGTATATTGAATAATAGTAGAATGGAATAAAAATGTATTTTCCTCCACCTACTATCTAAAGTCGCACTTTACTCCCTGGAATCGAATACTAAAGTATCACTTTTTCTCCCTAGGGAGTAAAGTGGTCACTTTACTCCCTAGGGACTAAAAGTAACTCCATTTAAATAACATGGGAAGCATCTCTATGATATTTTGCGACTAATGTTTGAGAATCAGATATTGAAAATCAGTGTACTGTAGAACAGTACACAGTATAGAGTACACTGTTCGGAGATAGAAAGCTTGGTTATGTTGGTATAGGTTATGTTCAAAACCATAGCGGAAACTATGAGAACAGCAGCAAAAACGAAAGAAAAACAAAATGAATTGAAAACCAAGATGGGAAGAAACAGAGAATAATTCAGAGAATATCCAAAAAATAAGAAAAGATAGTACATCACAAAAATAATTGAAATAACAATACTGAAAATTGAAATGACACCAACAAAATGGGATGCAGCGACGAAACTCACAGAGGCAGTGGCTACGCAGAACACATCCACAGCCGGTCAAAGCTAACCTAAAAATCAAAGCATTGCAGACGATTGCATTAGAAGGTAAAATTGAATTATATATTTCCTTATGTAGCCTGTTAATGTAGGTGGAGTGAGAAATTAGGCATCACGGGACTAAAGTACTTTTCTCCTCAGGAATTGCTGCCTCGGCTACACCTCGGCATCAACAGTTTCCTCAGGGAGAAAAAGTTGCACTTAGTCCCTAGATGCACAAATAACTATTATTTTCTGTATCAAAATATGCAGTACGAAGTAAAATTGCATGCAAGTGATTATACAAGGTGACACTGAATAACGGGAATTTAGGAAAAAATTCGAAAAACAAAAGTGTGAAGGAAAAAATAATTTTATTTATAATAATTAAAACATCAGTACTTGCAAAAATTGATGTCCTACTTATTATAAATAAAATAATATTTTCCTTCACACTTTCGACAAAATGTTATCAAAGGTAATAAAAGTAATCAAATAAGGGTTGAGTTCGAGCTCGATTTATGTCCAAGACTAAAACGGTGGTTACCGCAGCATCGACAAACGTTTGTCTCGACAGGTTAGTGTCGAGGCTAATGTTTGTCGATGCTACGGTGGCCACCCGTTTTAGTCTAGGACTTAGCAAAATCCCGAGCTCATGAACCGGCTCTTTATCTTTCTTGAATGAGTTTAAAAACACAGAAATATAAAAAAGTGTGAATGTGAAAATCTAGTAGTTTTAGATGTTTTATAAGATGTGAGACCTAATTCATGAGTGTCATTTTACAGCGCAATATCAATCAAGAGTACTGAAATTTGTTGATAATCATACATTCAACTTATTTGTAGAAATCTTATTGATGTTGTGGAACTCCATAATGAAATAAAACACTAAAAGATATTGTCAATTCCACTGTTTTATTATTTTCAGCACTGGACCGCTGAAAATATTATTTATTTAATCATACATTCTACTGATGGAGATGATCATATAATTTATGGTGCTATAGGCCTACAATTTATGGTGTATATGATGAAATAATGAATCTACTACAAAAGAACAAATACAAACAATACAGTACAAGTACAATACAAGGCAAAGTCAACAACTAGGTAGCCTAGGTAATAATAATTGAAGGTGGAGTAAAAATGAGTCGATATTCATGACATGAGTCCTATCATTGGCGGTAGTATTTTTGAAATTATGAATGGAATTTGGTTTTAACGTACCATACTTTCGTTGGTTGACTTTTCAATTACCCATTTCATATTGATAGAAATCTCTGGAATCGTTTCCAGCTTTGAAATTCATACGGCGAATTTTGATTTGGCTGTGATAGCAACCAAAACTGTTTTTAGATTTTTTATAGCAATCAGATTCTAGAATTCCAAGTCTTGGCATGGTTTCAGAGTAAGCTTATCCCTCTGATAGTTCCAAATAGTTGAATATTTATCAAGCATTCCACATTGAGGGACGTCTCCTTAAATATTCAAATTCGAAGACTTATAAATTCTTCTATTTATAACTACATAGATCTGTGCATTTATTATTAGTTATTTGTATAGCCTACTCTAGATATCATTGATGTAATAAAAATGTATAACTTAATACTTTGTAATAGATGTATAGTTATTTCAACTACTACAGTATTACTGTAGTGTATACTTGAAATGTAAACAATTATGTCAACAAGGCTTGTAATGAACTTTGTGTCTATGAGCTTTAGTATGTATGTAAATGAATAAATAAATAGATTACAAAGTAGTATATTTTTTTAATACTTCGATACATAAGTAGGTTATGCTAAAAATAAGTAGACAAATAGTAATAATCATATAGTTATGAATAGAAGAAGTCGGTTTTCGAGTTTGATTCAAGAATACTTATTTGAGGAAATGTTCATCAATCGACTTCATAATAATTATTTATCTAACAATTTTGAACCGCAAAACAGAAAAAGCCTTATTCAATAAGATCCTCATCAATTGAATCCCTAATAAAGATGTGGCAATTGAATTGGATAATTTCATTGGTTAATTCAATTAATTCATTTCCTGTAATTGAAGGTGGAGTAAAAAATGAGTTGATATAATATTTAGAACAGTAGAGGAAGGAGTTAGTGAGAAGTGAAAAAGAGGATAAAAGGAAAAGGAATCTGTCGCAGAAGAAAAGTAGGTGGGGGAGAAGTGAGAGAAGAAGATATGTCAGAAAAAGTAAAAGAGATAAGGTAAAAAGAATCCAAAGATTAGAATTGAAGAAGGAAAGATAATCGTAGAGAAGATAGAGAAGTGGTTTAGCGGTTGTAGATAATTTGACTGATATTTTCGATATCCAGTAGTTTGTTGTGATATTTCCATAACAAGACTCCACAACTATAACAGCATGCATGTTGAACAAGACATTATTCATATTAAATTTATAATAATGCTGTTTAGTGCACTCATTTTCAGAATTTACTGTAATTAAATGGGCAAGCCATTTATAGTATGTAGTCTTCTCCATGCTATAACAAGTTGTAAACGTTGGGAGTATGTGGGTCTAATTCACTTTATACCTCTCACAAATGCAAGAGAGCAAATTGCATCTTGTTTCTTCCTCAAAATATTGCACACTGAATATAAATTACTTGCTCTACTTTGCAGGGGATTGGCGTGATTGCATGCTCAGTAAATATTCAGTGTATATACAGATTTTGTAAACTCACAGTTGCTTTTTCAAAGATCGTTGAATAGATGCTGCGATTAATCACAGATCAAGATAAATGTATGATTATAAATATGGTTATAGGTAGTTTCAAAATACAGTAGCATACTACTCGTACATAGCAGTCAATTTTAGTGTAGCATGTTCGCCTATGCACTACGAGCTGCCAAGTTATGTGAAACATACTGTACTATCTCAGTATACTAGACTGAGTACACTAAGTATACTTACTATACTTAGTATCTTAGTATACTAGTATTCTGACTCCACTGACTCCAATATTTGTAGTGCCTTCTCCATTCATTCTTTTACGCTGATGTATCAAATTAGTCTTGTATTGAAATACTATGAATAATTGCCTAGTTGTATACTTTAATTTGTAGTAAATGTGTTGACTTTCTTTTGTCATGAATAACATTATCATGTATGATACAAACTACAAAGTTTTTTTTTAATGTTGACGTAACCCTCATTGTCATTATCACAATTATATTCATGATCATTGTAAAAGTTTGACAGTGATCGTTTGCATTATTGCACGTCTCATTTCAATTGCATGTCCTTCTACGGACTTAATTCTTAGTATATTTAGCATACACTGTAATCTATTTAGCATGAGTTATTCTTCGCATTGTGTTTTATTCTGTATGTGCTCATTGTTATAAGTTAGCTGCTCACTCTGAGTCACTCTTTTCTTCCATAAAGGAATTTGGTGATTTTGTAAAGTTGAGATCAAGAATAAGATTTTTTGTCCAATTTTGAATTCAGTGCTGTCACTCCAATTTTTTTCTCGATGCTCTAATACAATTTGAGTTCAGAAATCGAAAGCATGACATTCATTTTTGGTGGAACAAGGTTCTGTATGACCCCGACGACTTGAAGAAAATTTGATGAAAATAATGTAATATTTTGCTACATTAATACTCTGAGCATTGCATATTCAATCTGACATTTTCGGGCTCATTTGTATGGAAGCTTTTCTCATTATTGAGTACAATACGCCCTAGAAGTATTGTAATTGTAATTCATTGAGGAGGAAATAGTTAGTGTGTGAAACATTCATCAAATCTGTGATTTCATTCATAAGTTGGTAGCAACAATACTAATAGTATTGTATCCCTCTTAATCAGCTGTTATATCTGACCTTTGAACTTTGCTAAGTCACAAGGTCAATCAATTTGCCTAGTCACCCACTTGTGGCTTACAGCTGATTAATTCAAGGTCACCGTGCATTTTTACGAGGTAGACCTACAACAGGTGGCTATTTATTTCATTCTATAGTTTTTTGTTCTTTTTCTCATTCTTTCAAATCTCTTCCATTGTCTCATATTCCATTCTTGAGTCTTGTGTCTCTTCAATCACTTCAATCTCTATTGAATTTGTTTTATCTCCTTTCAATATTGTAATATCATGCTTACGTTTGTTAGATTGGTATGCGTATGTATTTTCTTTGTAATGGATTGAGAATAAAATTTGTATATTTTGAATTTTTTGAATCTCTCATTAATTTTCTCTCACTTTATTCTCCAGTTTAGTTCTTGTATTATTTTCATCTTTGGGTCCTGCCTGGAATCATTGCGCTATAAATAAAATTAAACATTGCACATAGATGTGAAAATTCAAGTCTAATAATCTTTCTCGCGGTTCAATGTATTCCTATTATTCTACTCCTCTGCTTAAATTTTTATTGTTTCTACCAGAGCACTCTATTTATGTCATATTATCTTATTCTGTGTGGAATTAGTGTCTCCATTCAGAAGACTTCAGAAGAAATCAATTTCGGCAGTAGGTATGACCACTATTCCATTGAATGGAGTTTTATCATGCTTGTAATCTCCAATCATGTATTTGGCAGTGGAAATGAGCAATGAATACTTCCAACTTCTTTCCTCTCCCATCTCTCTTCTCTCCTAAACCTTTCTCTTTCTCTTATTCGCTATTACTTCGATCTTCTTTCTCTTTCATCATTCCTCTCCTTTTTCCCCTTCATTGGAGCCCGCCCCCCATGGGCAGCAAAATCTAATTTGGTTATTAGAAATGTAAACATGTACCGTAAGTGGTCGGGTTAGCCAGTACGGGTATCCCGAGGCGTTGTTTGACTTATTTATTTAATTCAGATGCGTATCAAAAGCACTCAATCGATATTGATATTGGTTTTAGCTGCTTGAATTATAATAATAATTGCTGATACGCCTTGAATAATGTTCGTGATGTAGGACTGTATCTCGAAATATCTGATATAGGATACGGCTGGCTGTAGGATATTAGTTTTTGTAGAAGCAATTTTCATTGGCCCCCTGAATGGAGGAACGTTTCCATGGTGATTAGGTCCTGTAATTCATAAGTTTGTAACCGCCCCCCAAAGAAGTATCTTATTTGCTTTCAAACTGTTCCTGTTATCTCTGTGAACTTTCTTTTGAAGGAATTCAATCTTTCTATTTGGCTTTTAATATCCTTCTGTTATTTTCATTTCAATTCTGACTTCCATCAAAAATTGTTTTCATTAATAAACTACGGTATGTAATAGAATATTTACGGCTCTGCTGTCGTAAGAAATCACTGTAGAAATATTGGGACTGAAAGATCTTTGGTCTTTATTTACCATATTCATGTTATACAGAGCTATTATGAATCGTGAGTGGTGAACATGTTAAATGATTTGGTTTCTATTTGTGATCGACATTCTATGGGTAGTAAAATTTTATAACACAATACAATATTGTTGTAATTAAATACTGCAGAGCAATTGATTAATAACTGTTTATTCTGTTATTCTTAATTAATATTATTTTAATTATAATTATAATTATAATTATATTATCTTAATATTTATTAATAACTGTTATTCTTATTGTGTTCCAATAATTATTCTGGTTTGCTATCTATCACGGTATCACCATTGCTTTCGTCAACGATTGTTGTTTCTACTGTATATCGACAAAAATCGTCTCAAGAAATTCATTTCTCCTTTTCCTACATGACCTCTTTTCTCCCCCAGCACCTTCTTCTCTCTTCCCCTATTCTTCCTCTCCTCCCTTTCCTCATCTGTTCTTTTTCTTCAACTTTCACAATTTGAGCTTTGCTCTTTATCTGTCACAGTCTTTATAGCCTGCGACAGCCTTGAAACAACCTTTAAAATTGATACAGCAACTTATGAATCACTTACCAGTTTTGTTTGGCTAAGGAGAGGTGTGGAGGAACAGAGTGAGAGGTTAAAAAGAAGGATGAAAAGAGGAGGTGGTGGAGAAAGAGGGATGATGGGTTTCATTCGTCCTGTTGTTCTGCTTTTTCTTTTTTCCTTCGCATAGTAATTCGGCCGTCTAGTTATATTACAACAATAATGCCAAGTAGTGTTAAACTCGATTCTTTCGACTAAATTAAATCCGATTTTTATTTTCAAATGCAAATTACGGCAACACTCAGTATTTTCACTGTAGTTGTTCGTGTTTCTGTTGATGTTTACAGTCATCGCTTTTCTATTGGTGTGCACATTTTGCAAAGTAATTGGCGGGTCGGCCTCTGTACGATGTAAGGCTAGGTGTACACCGGTTAGTCAAGACAAGACAAGATTAGTCACGTTTAGTCACAGTAATTCACATATTTGCTCATGAAGCATCACACACTGATACAATGACTAATCGGTGTGTGTTGCTTTCAAGATTTTGAATTTAGGTTGAAAAATTATGTACTACAGTATATTGAATTCTCATTTTGTATTATGTCTGTAGAGTAAAATACAGTATTTTTCATGTTCAGTTGATGGCTTAATCAATATAACAAAATGCATATTGTTCTGTGATTGCTGATTAATAAATTAGGAATCTTTCGTAAATGACTCATATTTATTTAACACTAATTGCAATGTTCAAATTGACTATTGCACTCATGTTACCGACTCGAGTCATGTCAAGGCAATGAATCATAAAATTAATCAATAAATTGAAAAAGCCATAGAGAGTAGGCTATCTTTTTACGGGCTGATTCATTACGCGTTGAATGCATTGAATGGATGATAAACTGAAGTAACATTTCAAAATATTGGTGAATATATGAATAGAGATGAATATCAAAAACTTAAAAAAAAAAGAATTTTCATGATTCAATTCAACAGTTGAAATAAAAATAATAATAATTGTAAGGAATGACAAAAAATAATTAAAGAATAATAATAAAATGAGTTGAAATAAAACTGTATTACTTATTCCAAGTCTATCAAAAGTAGCTAGGATATTACAATACTGATAAGATTATATATCATTTCAGTGAACGAAGTACTCAATTTTGTACTCCTCGAAATGATGGCAGTTAATTTTTTACTAGACTATACTCAAATATCGATCATCTTGACAAGCAGTACTTGAAGGAATGTCATGCTATGTGCCCAGTGTCAAGTGCAAATCATTTATTAAAAATTTATCTTTTGGCGTCTCAAAATTTGATGTGCAATTCTCCTGTCGTACTATTCCATTCTTGATTATTTCAAAACAATGTCTTTGTTGAACACGAACTTTTCATCTAGTATCAGTCAGATTTGAAATAAGATGAATGTGACAAAGACTCATGTTGATAAATGTCCTCGCCCGTTCAACATTCGTCGTCAGAGGTTTGCTTCATGAGGCACGGGAAAGAAGCATGCCCCAGATTTTACTTTTGTTGGACATCTTATTTCTTATATATTATATACATCTTAATTATATGGTTCTCGTATAATTATAGTGTGTCTATAATGGATATGTGGTATATGGTGGCTATAACTTAATACGTGTTGCTCAAATTTTCCTTGACAAAAGGACAACGATTGAGAGGAAGTTGAAAGAAAGTTGCACGAGTTGAACTAAGCAATAAAGTCGTGGCACGAAGTTAGTAAGTTACGTCAAAGTTCATGGCTAGAAGTCTGCATACAGCAAGCCCTCTGTTGTGCAATATGGTGTGGGTGTGGGCCATATCTATACCTATATCCATACCATACTATATCTACACTATTACCTGGTATCGTAGACCATGAAAATATATTCACATGTTTAGAGTTTTTTTGCATAGTGCTAGTAAAAGTTCTACGGCTTTGATTTGTCCATCAATATGAAAAGAGTTTCTGGAAAAAAATATTTGAAAATATCTTATTTCCAATAAAAATATGGCGCAAGATTTTATTATATTCTTTGAATTGTGACTCGACCCAGGTTTTGAATTGGTCGTTATTTAGTTGGAAAATTAATTGAAATCAGTTGGAAGTATGTTACCACAATAGGCGAATATTTATTGAGATATTGGACGAAACTATATGTTTGAAATTGTGTTTTTCAAATAAGGGCATAAACGTTGTAATTTGACCGATGAACCACCACATCACAACTTTTTACTATGTTTAAAGTGTAGCAGAATACATACTCTATGATGCAGATATGTTAATTAATATTGTATGGTGCGTGAATTCTTATACACTTTGAAAATTTTAAAAAGTGTTTGTATGACAATAATATTCATTTTCAATCCAGGTGCCTTAGCAAAATGAACAACCAGTTACACTGTATTTATTTATTTAAACAGTGTGTCAAAAAACAAGAAGCATGTTCCATTGTTGCGTACAGACTAGACAAGACACCAGCTGAAAGCTCCTCTATGTGTTTGATTCTATGTGTCATACCATAGAGAAGAGATAGAGATAGGATTATTCTAATCTGTTATCTATGGTCATACCTACTGCTGATTTTGTGTGCGTATCCGCGTGTGAGAGTGGCGCCTGATCAGCTGTAGCGTGGAAAGCGGGTCACTTAGTCATCGGTGAGGTGTGGAGGGGGGTTGGTAGGTGCCTGCCCCCCGGGGTTCTTCCAGTGAGTGGGTTGTGCTCCAAGTATTTCGTAGAGATTGAGTTGTTCATCGCTGTGTAACTCGAATAGTCAGATCTACATTGGTGGTGGAGAAGTGGTTATGGCTTGTTGTATGTATTTGATTCTGTATTGTGGAAATGAATAAACGTATATAGATATTGATTGTATATTAGGGAGATGGATAGCTTCAGTTCTGTGGCGCTGCTGTGTTATCTAGTGGCGCTACTCCCTGATAATGGGAACGCGTCAGGCAATTCTTGTGGCGCCACTTTCTGGATGCTAGCTTGTTCTTCATCATTCATCACCCACCTGCCAGGGGAAGTCACATTTCACTGTTTCTTCAGAGCTACTCCCACACTCTTTTTCTTGTAGCTTTTGTGCTGTTTCTCTTCTCTAATCATCTTCTATACTGCTTTACACTATTTTTTGTCTTCCTGCTTCTTCTCTTTTCTCTCACTCTTTCTTCGTGTAGCTTTCCTTCTGTATTATTCCTTGCAGTCTGCCCTCTGTCAAATTGCTAGGTTTTTCTATTTCGGATGAAATTTATGTGGAGCAGCAACTACATAATTCAAAATTGATAACTCAAAATTATTTTTTTTCAATAAAGGCTAGGCGTACACCGGTTATTCAAGACAAGATAAGACGACATTAGTCACGTTTAGTCACAGTAATTCACATAGTTGCTTATGAAGCAGCACACACCGATGCAATGACTAATCGGTGTGTGTTGCTTCATAAGGAACTATGTAAAGTACTGTGACTAAACGTGACTAATCTTGTCTTGTTTTGTATTGACTAACCGGTGTGCGCCTAGACTTAGGTCTTAATTTTGACAAAAATTGTATTCACCTACTTTGTCAACTTGTTTGATTACTATGATTGAAATTACAATGAACAACTTGAATACTTGAATCGCGGATACTCACCGACTCGATAAAAAACATTTCCTTTAATGATTACTATTAGATGAGACCGCTAAGTATCCGCCATTTGAGTCTTCACGTGTGAATAGTGCCTTACGTTTCTATCATTATTTAGTCACATTATTTAGTTACAGTTCATTCATTGGATTGGAATCTTCTTGAGAACTGTATTTACATTAAACATTACTTCAAGTATTACTGTTCAGTATTTCAATTCTTATTCGTATTCTTATATTTATTTCATTCGTATTACTGAATGGAAAAATAAATTTTAATTTGACAGTGGCTCATACTTTTCAAGGTAATTTGAAATCAATTATAGTTTTTTATCGGGGTATTCTTTATACTGAGTGAAATTGAGGTTTCACTGTATTAATTGTTCAACACCTCTACGCTCTACCAATCTTCGTATCAATCTCAAACGTTCTACTATTATCAATCGCATTGTTTTTGTATTATTGTGCACCAATCATTCTATTTCTAAAATCGACAGCCTCCACATCGACCTTGCATCAGATCGCAAATCAATGCCACGGTCAGTGCACCTGGTTAAGAACAAGTAGTCAGCTGAGAAGTTATGTTTATATTGTTTTGTTGATGTTATGATTCAGAGGTCGTCGTCTCTGGAAGAAGAGGAGGCGGGGAAGAGAAGGAAGGAGAATTTGTTGTTGATCAGTTGGTGTATGCCTTATTAGGCCAAGAGCACACGTTTGGGAGAGTCTTGGGTTTGATTCTCGCCCGCCTACGCCTGCATAAAGACATGGTCATGGGTACGAGATTAAAGGAAGAGAGGAGGAAGAAGAAGGAGGAGGAGGGGCAGAGGGGAAGGAGGATGAGAGGAAAGCAACCTGTCCGTCTGACTATAAATGTCGAAAATCTATTTCCTAATTGCACGTGTTTTAGTGTGCGTGTGTGCTGATGTTATTTTTTGGAGTTGTCGTTTTTTATTCGCAGCCACTTTATTATTGTTTTTATCATCTGGTTGTTGGTGTTGTTATATACAGCACGTTTTTGAGTTGAATATTGTTGTGTTGTACACTGTAGCCTAATGTAGTTTATTTGTATTATTTTTTCTTAATTGGTGAAGACACTACACCATCACGAATAGACCACCTTTATGTTTCTTAGGAAAGAATGTAATACAGTGATAATGTTCGTGAGGAATAGCTTTTCCTATGGCTGTTGGTTGGCTACCCGTTTTGCCGATTTGTCATTTGGTCATATAGATAGACAATGCTCAATGCCTGATATCACACAGAACAGATTAGTAATCTTCTAGAGATTAATCCACCAGAGAGTATAGCTTCTCTCTGCTGATGTACTGCTGGTGTATTCCAGAGTGGTCCGTAGCAGAGAGCAATAAGCGCCGGTCTGATTATCCAAAGGTTCCTGGTTCGAATAGACCTACAGTTGACGGAACGTATTTTGATAACAAAAACGACCACTCCGGTCTTTCGGAGGAGACGAAAAGCCGTCGGTCCCGACTGCCTAAATACAGTCATCTCTCATCTTCACCACTCTTCATTACCCATGCACAAACCTAGAGCTCATGTGGGCATCACCCTCAGAAAAAAAAGAGGAAAACGTTAGACGTTATTTTACTGAATATAGGTATTTGTTGCTGATTTACCAATTATTTGATCAGCTCCAATCGATCAGCGCTTAATATCGTTGCGCAAAATATAATAGTAATCGAATTTATAGTTCTGTTACAAACTTAATTTCTCACAAAAATGTATCATCTCCATATAAACTTTCAATTCACACATTGAAATCTCATAAAATTCTATCAACTTACTTCATTAAAAACGTTAAACTTCCATAACATAGTAATCTCACAAAAATCTATCATCTTCATAAATAATTTTATAACGATTAAAACATAAATAATACTAAAACAAATGCAAAACAACATCGACCTTGTTTACTTCAAGAGTTTTTGTGGTTGGACGAGAGCTGGTGTAAGCATAGATTGATATCGGTAGGCTATATTCATTTAATTTGACAGATTGCGAATAACTTTCATTTAAAATTTCTATGGTAACGGGTGATGTTCTGTTGAATTTTTTCCACATAAATACTGTTTAGTATATAACATGAGAAACGTATTTAAGGGCCCTTAATACCTTAGTATATTACAAGCATAAACACAGTAAAACACAAGTTAGCTGACCCCTAGACTACTTAGACACTCCTACTTACGCTGTCTTTACACGACTCCACGACACTCCTTTTCATGCTGTCCTTAAATAAATCCGACTACCATATCCACATCTAATCTCATGTTACGGCCGCCAAACTTTTACGTTTTGCGTGGTTGGTTGTTTTAATTCATTTTTCTGTAGTAACGGTCTGAGCTTTTAGCTCTCCCAGCTTTCAAAATGCTGTGTACTTTTAAGGACAGACAAAACAGACATCTTACTATTTGTGGTCATTTGCATGCTGTGTTGTCTTCTTCGTTTCAGCTTCATTCATAATTTTTGTCTTGTTCTTTTGTTGAATTATGTTTCCACTTCTTCGTGTTGTGTTTTGTTGTAGAGTGAGATATTGTGTAAGATTCGTCAAGATACTATGAGGATAGTTCAGTGTAGCAAACAAATTGTACAAGTTTTTTCTCTTTCATACAAATTAACAAGTCTTCCTATTTCTAATTTTTGTCTTCTAGGTTCGTTCATTTACGCCTTAACATCACAATCAGAAAGGGTTGATAAATTTCTTATGGTTAGTTTTCCCAACCATTTTGTTTTTCAGGTTCATTAAATTTTGCCTTCTCGCCCCAATAATTATTAGCTTGGGGGTAATAATTCTCTGTACAGTATTAACTATTTTGTATGATATATCATGATGAAAGTGAACTCAGTCTATGGTCCCTGAGTAGTGTGTAGGTAGTAAAATCCATCGGCATTTTTTATGGAATATAAATTATTTTAAGTTTCATGAGATAACGAAATAGGTCCCTGATCTGAAAATGTTCACGAGCCTGATAAAAATGAAGCTGTTCTGCAGATTCTGATAAAATATTGCATTATTTGCTAATAAACCATTCAATTAAAGATATAGGAACTTGAGAAGACGCGTTGATCTGATCTGAGATCTGAGCGTGTCCGCGACTTGATACCAATGAACTCTCTCTCTCACTCTCTCTCTCTCTTGTCTTATCAGTTATCAGCTCTCCGACCACGTGACTCCACTCGAGTCGAGTTGTTGCTGTTGATGTGCTAGCTATCAGCTGAGCCAGCTTCGATCGAGTAGAGACCCCGCCTCTCTGCCCCTCCCATACAACTTGATCCAGTAGCTAGCGCTCCACTGCGGCAGGAAAGTGAACTGCTTGCACCCAACCGTCATCGCGACTTATCAACTGTTGTTATCAGGATTTTAATGCGTTTATAAAATATTTTTGAAGCTGCTGGCTTATTTAATCGTCGATTATAGATGAAATACAGGTTTTGTGCAAGTTCCAAACGGATATCTGTGATGGAAGTTGAGTTATAAAACTTATAAACCTTCAAACTTCGTAACTCTCGTTTCTATTCTGTGTGGCAGGATCACATAATGATTTCGGGACCGTGTTTTGGATTTGTGTATTTTATTCTTTTCATTTTATCGTGAATGAGTTGGTTTTACACCGACTCAAAAATCTGAATGTTATATTTTCCCTGGATTCCATGACCATGATTTTGGTCCTTGAATCATAATTATTGAAAACTGCAGTTGAGTTCGTCCCTGAAACTCAATTATTATTATTTTATTGTATTATTCCACTTGCATACTTTTTGTGTAAGTAATTTTATTAACAAATTTTGAATTACTGTATTATGATTTTTATTGCTTAAATTCTTGCAGTGTGCTGCCATGTCATTGATATTTTATTTGGGCTTAGCTTGCGGTAATCGTAATTGGTTAGGATGTGAATGACAGTTTTTATCTTGGACAAAAACGTGAGAACATAAACATTTAAGAATGTTGAATACATTATGATGATTACATTGATTGGTTAACAGGGAGTGAGATGTTTGTAGTCATAAGGATTGATATTAACAAATCGACCTTAAGTCCTGTAGTCCTAATCTGTCAATAAATTTAATACGCACTTTTCTTTATTGTCAAACCTTTTGAAGAGATGTACTAAAAAAAAGAAGTACATCTAAAAAGAAGTACTGTAATATACTAAACTTGTAAATGATAAGGTTGAGAAAAACGCTGAAAATTAGAAGCATAAATTATCTTTATTTTATTTATAAAATAATTTTGTATCAATAAGTTACATATTCTCAACGCAGCTTACTTTACCAAATTTCCAACCAATTTCTTAGAATATACCGTAAGACTTTATCATAGTAGTTGAAAGTATGGAAGAAACTTGAATTTGTCTGCAGTTCGTAGGAGATCAATAATCACCCTACACAAACCTGATCAAAATTCACTTAACCCTTTAAGTAGATTTATGTAGGATTCACGAAAAATAAAACCAAAACTAATGTTGCTTGTGAATTCAGTTGTAGGAATTAGCATGAATCAAAGTGTGCGAAAACGTTGTGTATTCACACTGTTGCGACGGCCGCGAAATTGGTGTGAAGAGCAAGACGCGTATGAACTTAACATACAATGATGTTAGCCAACAACAAAAAGGAATCGCTAAACAAGTGGGGAGAAAAAGGAATAAATAAAGAGTGGAGAACATGGGAACACGTGTAGCAGCTTGTCAAACACCATGTAGATGCGCAATTGGTCGTTAGCACTCTTGCCCCCTTCTATTCTACACTTTCCTTGCTTCTTATTTTACTTATTCATTTTCAAGTCCTGAATCATCCATCCTTTCCCCTCTCTTTTCTCCCTTATTCTTCTTCCACCTCCTTCTTCTTCTTCTCTCCTATTACATTATTGCTTTACTTTTTCTTCCTCCTTCTGCCTTCTCCTCTTTCTATTTCTTGTTCTTCTGTTTCCTTCAACTTTTCCTTTCCTTTTTCTTGTAAATGTTTCCTCCTCCTTCCATCTCTTTTTCCCCTCCCTCTTCTTCTTCTACTTCTTCCCCCTTCTTCTTCTTCTTCTTCTTCTTCTTCTTCTTCTTCTTCTTCTTCTTCTTCTTCTTCTCTTTCTTTTTCTTCGCTCTTCTTCTTCTTCTTCTTCTTCTTCTTCTTCTTCTTCTTCTTCTTCTTCTTCTTCTTCTTCTTCTTCTTTATCATCTTCTTCCTCTTCTCCTTTTTCTTCTTCACCCTCTTACTTCTTCTCCTCCTTTTTTCTTCTTCCTACTCTTCTTGTTCTTTTTCTTCTTCTTCTTCTTCTTCTTCTTCTTCTTCTTCTTTCTCTTCTTTCTTCCTCTTCTCCTTTTTCTTCTTCTTCTTCTTCATCATCTTCTTCTTCTCCTCCTCCTTCTCTCTTCCTCCTTCTTCCTCTTTTTCTAGTCGGCGACTAGTTTAATTCAATGAAACAGCCACTGGCCCCAGCCTACTGTGCTTGAGAGGTGATTGTCACGATTTATACGAGGCTTGCCGCAGGAGACTAATCCTTAAGTGAAGACGGAATTTACGGCTGGAGTTTGTATACTGTAGTCTCCGCTAGGCAGTAGTCTACCACAGGCAGCCGAGGTGTCGGTTTGAATTTAGATACGCGCGCTGTGAATTGGTTAGATTCCTTGCAGAAGAGAACGTGCAAGAAGTAATAGAAAAAGAAGTCGGAGACGATTTGGAGGGAGTGAAGAAGAACGCTGGAAAAGGATAATGTGATATACGAGGAGGAAACTGATCAAAACGAGAAAGAAAGTTAGAAGAGGTGAAGTAAACCAGATGATCGGATAAACCATGAAAAGGAGGGAACGAAGAAGGCGTAGAGAATGTTGAAACATGATGAAGAGGAGTTGTAAGAAAGGTTCGGAGAAGGTGGAAGTTGATAAATGAGACGATCTTTCAATATAGGAGTAACAAAACGCTGAAAGAATGATTGAAAGTCTGTGGAGAATGGTAAGAAAGAGATAAAACGAGGTAAGCTAAAAAGCGAGAAGTATGGATTTAAGGATTAAGAAAAAGAAAATGAAGCGTGACAAAGAAAAAGTAACGAGGTGGAAGAAAAGAAGAAATGGAATAAGTGAGAAGTACTAATAGGACTACAGGACAACTAATTATAGTTTGAATAAAACAAGTTGTCACTTGGCCTGGTCACTCACTAGTACCGTTTTTGTCAGAAAACGACCGATTATCTGAAATGCTATCATTGAATCAAATGGTCAGCTGTTCGGACATCGCACGCTTTCTGACAAAAACGGTTCTAGTGAGTGGTTTTTGAGCACCAGGCCAAGTGACAACCAGTTTTATTCAAACTGTAGGACTAGTTTCTAGAAATGATATAAAGTATATCATAGCATAGTATGAAAGTATATTGCTCGAAGCGGTTGAAATACTTTAGTGAAATAATCATGGATATATGCAAAAGAAAATCACGAAGAAATTACATGAGGGATAATTACAACGTAAAGACGTAGGAAAGAAGATGAAGAGACGGAGAAAACCCGATAATAAGAAATGTGAGTAAGAAGAAATATAAAGAAAAAAGAAGCGAACAGAAGAAAAGATTGTAAGGGGGAAAAGAAGGAGATGAAGAAGAAGAAGAAGAAGAAGAAGAGGAAGCAGAAGAAGTGGAAAGGAAGAAGCAAAGGAAGAAGATGAAGAAGGAGAGGAAGAAGACGAAGTGAAGAAGTAGAAGAAGAAGCTGTGATGCGCTTATATTGGAGGCAGATACTGTGTTATTTGAAAGAAGAAATCAGCAACCAGTGAACAAGTGTACACCTGTGCCGCTCAATAGATGCATGCAGATTGCATTATGCAGTTGGGTGCACTCAGTAGATGCACGCCAATGCAGTTTATCAATGTCGTCGATGACTCATTCTCACGCTTCTAGCCGCTTTTCCGCTGCAATTCACAAATTATCCACGAATTCAACAGAATCATTCAAGATTTATTCGTCTGAAATTCTATAGAATAATATTCCAACTAAACTTTGTATTACAGTATGTTGTTTCAATCGTTTCAATTAAAGCATTGGATGGAATTTGACTTCGAATTCCCTCACCTAACTATTGATTCAAGGATTTTTGTTTCAATGCGACAGATGAAGTAAGTTCGATTGAATGTACTGAATTATTCAACAGGAACAAGAAGAATAAACATGCAGTAGGCCTAGTTGAAATCGAGTTGGAACACAGCACTACAAAATTGTTGAAAAATCTCTTATAAATATTATTTATTTTAAATCCTAATTTATTGAATTATCACTTCTAAAAACGGATTCGAGGATTTACGTTTTATTCTGATGGATAAATTTTTGTAAGCAATACTCACTCAATTTATTAATAGAAACTGGATAATACACAAAAAAACTTCTCACTGCACTGCAATATTATTGAGCTCTTTTATTTGAAACCCTAATTCGTTGATCTTTTTTCATCATCAAGTTAAGTTGATAGCAATGAATACTGCTCTGAATTCAATTGCAAAAGACATGTGCAGTTTCTTGATTGGCCACACTTATTCTACCTTGCTTTATTAGCTTCAAATTAGTATAATAAGCAAACTGGAATACTTCGTTTTCCAAATTACCGTCTCTAAAAAATAGTTTTTTGTTGTTTCCGAATTTCTATCTGTTATTCTGTACAAGTATTTTCAAGCTTTGAATTTCATGTTACTCTGTTACGATCTGGCTACTAAAGAACATGGCTACTAAGTTACAGTAAGTTGAAGCTTTAACAAGGGCTTTGAATTGAGGTTTTTGTGTTTAATTGTACCTTAGTATCAAATACAGGAGCACGTAGAAATGCAGAAGTATTAGTATATTTTTCATTAATCAATACAATATATCAAATTATCAAATAGTATCTTTCTAACATTAACTTAGTAACTCTCTTAATTTTGAATCTCATTTATATTCTATCTACAACAATTATTCATACAAGTATTAGCAAGTTACCGCACTTTGAAGCAAACTTCTGTTCGAACAAATTTATAGCTGCTGAATTGAAATTGATTTGCTAAAACTGTATTTCATTTCTGAAATTACATAGTATTTTACAATGAGATGAGGGTTGTTGATAATTGAATGTCCTCTATTGCCTGGAGGAACTACGTATTCAATTCCTCGAGTATCTCTGGCTTTATTCTTCCACCGGGTGATTGTGAAGTAGAGATCCCTATAATGTATGCAGATGACAAAACCACCCGTCTGTTCTCTCTCTCACACACACTCTCTCTCTCCTCTCTTTGCTTCCTTGCAAGATTTATGCAATATTTGTCGCACGGGTCAACCACTGTCTGTAGAGAACGCCGCCTGAGCCAATTTCTTATTCTGTTTCTTATTTTCCTTTGCTCCTTCTCCTTTATTCTTATTTCCATCCTTCCGTTCCTACTATTCCATTAATTACAACAGCTTTCCTCAATTTTTACCCGTGATAGGCTAGCTCGGAAAGTTGGGGTACTGTTTCTGTACTCAGATGTCTTCAAGATGAAAATCACTAAAGGAAATGAGCTCCTAAATACACATCATTTTAAAAATATGTTCCAAAATGTAATGAGTCTCTGCTGATTTTGTGCTCTCTATTTTCTTCTACGCTCTTTATCTTTTTCTTCTTCATACTGTCTTTTATTTCTTTCCCTCTCGAACTGATAATGTATGATTTATCCCTGCCGCCTTCACGTTATCTACACAATTTTCAAGTTTTCAATTATCCTCCCTTATTTCCACCTTCACATTATCTAGATAGTTTTAAAGTTTACAATTATCTCCCTTATTTCAATCTTCTATGTTTTCAAGTTTTTCTGTTGATTTGTTACTTCTGACCACTATTTTCCTTTTTATTCCTGTATCATCCAGATTTTCTTTACCTTCGCATTTTTCACACAGTTTTTAATCAAACTCCCTTACTTCCATCTTCTGTAAGTTTCTAGTTTATATTACCATTCCCTTCTGTCTACTCTTCTTCGTGTTCTTCCTCGCTTTTCCATTATTATCAGTTTTTTCGTGTCTCTATCATCCTTTCCGCAGCATCCCTTGAATCCTCCTGGTCCATTGTATTGTTGCAACCCATCGGCTACTGTGCGGTACCCATCAAAGGCAACGTATCTCCTCCCCCTTTCTTATTGTTTGTTTTGTTTTTTGTTCCGTTTCTTTGTGCGTCGTTTTCATTATCAATTCCTGTTGTTTGTGCCGCTTTCCTGGTCTCTTGCTACAAGATTTATTCTGCCGCTGACAAACTGTACACTGCTTGTCTTCTGCTCTGCTATTTCTTCCTTGTCCTTACCACCATAGAAAAAAAAGAAGATTGAGGTAAATAAACAAGAAGAAAAAAGAAAAAGCAGCAAGATAACGAGGAAGTAAAGGAGGATGAGGACGAGATGAAGAAGAAGAAGAAAAAAGAAAGAGGAGCAAGATAACGAGAAAGTAAAGAAGGATAAGGACGAGATGATGGAAGAACAAGAAGAAAAAGAAATTGAATTAAAGATAACTTTATATTCTCTCTCTGTGAGTGTAGACCAAAATAGCAATCAAAACTCAATTTTCTCGATTTAAGTTTGATTCTCCAATTTGAGTTTAATTTTCTTGTTCTGTTTCCAAGAATTTAATTTCTATTTTTGGGAATAAAATAAATAATTGTTGTTTTGTTTATGAAATAAATGAATATGAATTCTTTTTTAGTACTGATCTAGATCCATTCCCTCAGAACAGTTTTCTTTCTTATTCGTTTTTTGATTCACAAGTGATAAAAAGAGAATCTACCTTCCAATTACTGTATAATTATTGTCAAAAATACGATTCTAGAGCAATATTTACGATGAAAGAAAAAGATTAATACAGTATACTGAGATGAATATACTGATCTACGAATAACAGTCTACGAGTAAGTAACACTATAATATCTGTCGTAATTCTCAGGGAATGTTTACGTTTTGGATACATGTATGAGATACTTGTTTGAGGAACAAACTAACACAAGTCAAATGTTGTAACAAAATTCTGGTACATGTAATTCAAAATGTATGAGCAAATGTTTCTGGATTTGATTAACAAGTATCTAATATATGTACTCGAATTCAAACGTACCTTATGCAGTATGGGGGGACCTATTTATAAAAATTCATAGCCTACGTCTTGCGCCGTTAGACGCTTAGGAGCCGTGCTATTCAACTCTCATGTGCGTCCGCCTGTATTAAAAGACGTCTAGATTTTTATTAAACAGGTTCCCACACTGAATAAGGTACGTTTGAACTCGGATACATGTGTGAGATTCTTGTTAGAAACTTGTATGAGATACATAGAACGCCAATTCTATGCAATATACTTGAAACTATAGCGTGAATTCTAATTTTTCCTGTTTTACTTCAATGAAACAGAAACATCATAAATATGTCGATGATAAGTCTATTATCAGAACATAGCTTTGTTATTCGTTATAGCCTCAACTATATTCTACAGTAATATTTCCACAGTTTTTACAGTGAATTGCATAGGTGATACCGTCATCATTAATCTCCCTCATCGTGTACGGTTAGCTGTCTTGGTTGAGCCTGTAGGAAGACATCAGTGTCAAATATGGCTTTAGGGAGTGTCAACTGCTATTGAGTTGTAGAATAACAATACAGGAGCCTACAGCTTCATTGACTAAACACAGAATCACATATAGGTATTGCATGTATGAAGTTTATACACGGGCGTAATAGGAGTGTTTGAAGCAAATAATCTCAAGTAGCAAATATATACAAGTAGAAATGTTCTGGAAGGAAGGTAGTTCTATAAATAGATATAATAGCAGAATTTGCAGGGAGTGTATTCTCTTGTATATAGATATGCTGGGAGAGGAGAGATCGTAAAGACGAGAACAAGGCACTCGGTTTGCTCAAATTTGGAAATGCGGGATTTCAGCATCCAGTGAGGATTGAAAAGATGGACGCAGATAAAATCTTCGATTGTGCTTTTCGTTTTATTCGCTCCTTTTATCTGTGAATCAGGTTTGTTGTGCGATTTTATCCTCTCTAATCTTGTAATTCGGTAGTCTGCGGAGATACCTTGGTAGCCATTTAAAAGTGTGAACTCTCCCGCATGAGTCACCAGGTTTTGAATGAGATTTTTCATGATTTTATTGACGAAAACATTGATAGGAGAATGGTTGTTCAGTTATTTGGTTTTCTCTTCAATTTATTCATTTTATTCTTCTTTTGTAAACTTTTTCTCTTTCCTAGTGTACATATATATAAATCAGTCTATGATCCTCCAGGCATCCTTGTTCGTGGTTTTTGTTTGTAATATCACAGAAGTTATTGAAAACTAGACTTATAAAAAATATTGTAGAATTAGGACCTAATAGGACTTATTGAAATTTCAATAGATTATAGATAAAATTAGCCTACAATAAGGGAATGTAGGCTATAATGTTATCTGAATTACCATTTGAATTTATTACAATAAGGGTTTATTAAGACTTTTAGGCGGCTCGCACACCAGAGCAATAAGCAACAAGCAACACACAATAAGCAATATATATGATATATTGCTATATATTATATATTGCGTGTTGCTAGTTGCTTGATGCTTATTGCTCCAGTGTGCGAGCAGCCTTAGGGATGTCTAATTTTTCATGGAAGCTTTTTCACTACGGTGATTACGTGTCTATAATTTTTAATTTTTCTATTTTCATTTCCCTTCGTTCTGGTACTCTCAGAAGAAGGGAGTTCATTGCATTATTATAATATTGAATTCAATAATAATAGTCTTTCCCTTCGCACTATCCTTCATAATTACGCAATGTAGCCTGATGCAATGAATTTTGTTTCTTAATTCTGAGGCTGTTACTCGGACACGCCTCTACGAAAAAACCCATAAAATTTAATTTCTGGGAAGCATCCATGGAATTGTAGTATTCGTAAGAGATAATAAGATGGAGTTGCATTAGAAGGAATGAAAGAAGAAAGATAGAAATATGTTGAAGAGTAAAAAAAGATGGAATTGGTGAAAGCAGAGGCGTCAAACACATCAAAATGATAGAAACCTGAAAATAATGAATGAATGTGTGGGCATGGGTGACATGACACTAAAACAGCCAAACACCATAAATTTAACTGGAACTTGTTTTTGTTTACTATCTTAATGGGAATTGACTGGTTCCAATTATTCGAAATTTATTGTAATTTAATAGGGAATTTATTGAAATCTCAATCAATCCTATCAGGTGAAGGCTACAAAATTTATGGAGAGGTTTGTCTCCTATAACTTCTGTTATATTGTACTGCATGTTTTGTATATTAATGCACTTTTAATATTGACAGTCATTTGACTCCAGGAGGGTCATTAATGGACAGACCCAGAATAATTTCATCTAAAAGTTTCTTGCAAAGGGAATTGCCAGTTAAGGAATTGCCTAGTCGTTTCTGAAGCTAAAGTATGACTGCTAGAGGTTTTTCTTAGTCGTTAATGCTAAATTTAATATTTTGGATGAGAAGATGAAAAAACCTTCATTCCTCATGTCTCTCTGTTGTTAATCTTTACAAGTTTGTAGGTGTTTTTTAAGAGTTCACTATCAGCAGTTACTATCAGCAGTAAACACAGAATTATACATGGACAACCCATGTCGGCTTTTCTCGCGAGGGCCTAATTTCTCAATATAATTATGTATTTTTGTATGTTGCTTATTGTTTATTGAGAAATAAAAATCATTCATTGATAGTACTTATCACTATTATTGTAGTATCAAACGAAGACAATAATTTTGATATAGATAGGTCCAGCGACCACATAATACAAATGTACATTATTTGTATTATGTGGTCGCTGGATAGGTCATTGCTAGTATAAAGGTGGATTAAATAAATAATGAAAATAAACACCTCAAGCACAATTTGAGTTGAATTGCTGCAGGTTACAATAAAAACTTGGAGGCAAACCATAGGACTGAAAAAAGTTTCTACTTTTCATCCCCTTGTCAGTATTTTTTCATCAATTACGACCTTACATTCAGTAAAATAAGTATAAATATTGAAATTAATTTTCCAAATTTTATTTACATTTAGCGAAAATAATGAATGAGAAATTTGATTAGATGCAGATTTGCTTGGTTGTGTGTGTTGTCTAAAACCGCGAGAGATTTAATTTTCTAACAGTAGAAAGGAAAGACGAAATTGAAATCTCCATAAATCTACGCGGTTTCACGGCGTTTTGCCAACTCAGTTGGAATTTTTTTCTTCATTTTCTCGAAGCCTGCAGTTCGCATCTCTTTGTAGTACAAGAAGCCGTTCCAGTCCCTTTGAGAACGCGCTGCAATGAAGCTAATAATATGCAAATGGCATTCAGAACCCATCAATTGGGAAGTGGAAGCGTTTGTTTTGAGCCTAACGATGTGTTTTATGAATGTAACTGAAGGTTTAAATGAATTTTATCTATTTATTCCCAAGTCTGAGTGTAAATATGCAGTGTTCAATTAGGAATAGGAATACATTTCACGTAGTCAAATACGTTAAAAAAGAGTAATGAATTTATGAAATTGATTTATTATTGATCTCTACAGCTCAATGGTAGATCTTTTCCTTTTCATTAACTAAAATTACATAGACGAATTCAGCCTAAAATTTTCATCATATTGCGAAATCTATTATTTCTTATCATTTACTACACGTTTATAGCATTCACTATAAACTTTTGCAAAAGTATGTTTGTGTAATAAATACATATCCTATTGTTTTCTATTTAGTTATTGTTGTTCAAGTCGAATTGAATACATTTTTATTCAAAGACCATTCTGTAATAAATAATGGAAATTAAAATGACTCATATAATCTGTGTAGGTTATGGAGTAAACAGGAAACCATCTAAATAATCATTGAGCAATAAAAAAATGTATTAAACTTCAATTTCCTCTCGGCCAATAAAGGTAGTAAAGCAGTTCAGAGTGATGAATATCATAAGCATAATATTAGTCATTTTAGATACTCTATAAAGAAAGTATTTATAAATACATTGAATAAACCAAATACATTTCTTGAACTGCAAAATAATAAACCTGAAGAATATAAAAAAATTGCATTTGGGTATAATTAACATTCAAGCATGATTATTTATATATGCACATGAATTTATATGAATGCAAATTTCCAATAAATCAAATTTCTCCTGTACAGTGCGTTTACTTTCTCAAGGCACCTGGACTGACAATAGATTAAACATACAGCATCAGCATACTGTATTTAGGAACTTTTTTCTGGTAATATTTTCATGGAATTTAAAATTTCATGAATTTATTTGCATCCAATTGTGAGGTGATCTGTCCCAAAAATTTCAACTTTAGGCGCCCATATCTCACAAAAAAAATTTCCTCTAAAATTTATTTAATTTCGTTAGCTTGATAGTATCACAGAGAAGGAAGTATCTTCTTTCTCTGTGATAGTATCCAAATCGTAATACTTTGAAAAATATCACCATATAAAAAAGTTTAAAAAATGCAGATGCACAGCCTTAACCACTTTTTACAATGATGAATGCGTATGACTCACTATGGTGCAACCATGTTAATACTGTATTTACAATGTATGACATATGATACATTTTGAACATGGTAAAAACTTGTAATGAGTTATAATGACAATAATTGATATCCGGTCCATATACGAGCTATACAGTATTTGAAAATCATCATTATTATAAACCAGACGTCTCCATCATCAAGCATGTATGAGTCATTTAGATGACCCCAAAACCGTCTGCTACACGATGTGTGATCGGAAATCACGTCTTTTAGCGAATTGTCTTCCGGATTATCGCCGGACACGGTAACGTGCCGTACCGGTATCTTCCGACAAATCGGAAGTTGGTGTGTGTGTCACACTGTCTTCAGTGTCTAAACCAGGAACCGCGGGCGCTCTTGTGCGTGCGTGGGCGAACTTGAGTAGTATGTGTATGTATCCGGAATGAGTGTGTAGTGTAGTAGGTGGTTTGGAGTTTTGGACGCTATTTTGGCCGCGTTGCCTATTTCTGAGACGCATTTCTCGAGCAGGAGATGCGCCGTGCGACACTGGCTTCACTTGTCTTTCGAGACATAAATAGAATATTATCGGCTGTGAAATAGGATCCCACGCATACGATTGTCCATCTTGGGCTGCTCCTTCCTGCCCACTATTCACACCATTTTTATTGTTCTTTCTTTTCTCACCTCTTCCTTGTCAGATTCTAATTGTTTTTTCTCTTTTCACTTTTACTTCAAAACATATATATGTAGAATTTCTATTGATATTGTGGAACTACATGAAAGAAGAAAACATTATCAGATAATATTATTGTCAATTCCACCTTTTTATTTCAGCTCTGGATTCGTGGCTTCACCAGTGATTGGTAAATTTCTTCTAAAAATTTCTTCTTGCTACATTGGTTAATTATTTTCCAATACTGTTGAAAATGTGACTGTTGAAGCAACGAAACCGCGTGCTGCAATAAATAAATAAAATTGACAATATTAAAAAGTGTATTTTTTCTACTTAGAAAAGTATCATGTTATTATCACCATTTTTATTGCTTTTTCTTTTCTTACCTCCACTTTGTCAGATTTCTGTTTTATTAATAACGTTATCAACCGTTTTCGATGGAGAAACTAAAAAATCGTACCTATCTCACCTTCCCCCTCCTACCGTATGCTCACCTCCTAGGTTTGGGGGCATTTAATATGTTTACCTCTCAACTACTCTAAACGAATCATTGAAGTTGAAAATTATTGTCTTATGCTCTCTATAATGTATTCATTGACTGGACTAGTAGGACAGAAAGGATCTTCCAGGCGATTTATGGTAGAAAGGACCTTCCATTGAAGGCAATGAACTTCCCTTATCATCGCATTTTTATTAGGACATAAATAAGTTGTTGTACATCATTTTTATCGGGAACCCAAGGGGGGGGGGGGTATTGACACTAATTATTACTATCTCTCCATACGAATTTTATGTTTCCAATCTAATAAAATTTCATGTTTAAAATTTGTATCTCATCGACTCTGAATTGCAAATAAATTTGATTTTACATTTTTTTCTTGTTTTGTGTTGCAGGCCTACGAGCTGTCAACGCTAACCGGCACACAAGTGATGCTGCTGGTGGCCTCTGAAACAGGCCACGTGTACACATTTGCCACGCGCAAACTGCAGCCAATGATCACGTCGGAAACGGGCAAGGCGCTGATCCAGACGTGCCTGAACTCGCCCGACCCGTGCCCGGCCGGCGGCGGCGGAGAACGCATGTCCGTCAGCGGATTCGAAGAGACCGAACTGTCCTACAACATCGGTGATGACGAGCAGAAAGTAAGACATAACCTGTACGCTGGCTTACAAGCGCCCCCTACCTCCTCATCGGCTGTCTCCCATCTCGCCTACCCTCCCCCCCACCACTCCTCCTCACAACACCATCATCCGTCCCACCACTCGCATCAGCACCATATGATGGTGCATCACGCGCATGCGCAAAGTCCTCCCTCGCATCTCATACCCTGCAGCAGTCCTGGCCCCATGTTGACTGGCAGCTCTGGTTATCAGCAGCAGCAACAGCAAAATTGTCCGTCCCCTCTTCCGCCCCACCACCCCGCCGCTAGTGCTACCTATCCGCACATGTCGCACTCGCATCCGCAGCGGTAGGAAAGTCTCATTACTTTTGGGATGTGCCTTTTGAACGGCAACCACAAAGATGAGTATGGGGTAAAGTCGTGTTTGCATTCGCAGCGGTAGGAAAGTCTCATTACTTTTGGGATGTGCCTTTTGAACGGCAACCACAAAGATGAGTATGGGGTAAAGTCGTGTTTGCATTCGCAGCGGTAGGAAAGTCTCATTACATTTTTGATGTGCCTTGTGTTGAACGTCAACCACAAAGATGATTATGGGTTGAAGTCATGTTTGCACTCACTCCGCTTAGGTAAAGTCTCATTACTTTTTGGATGTGCCTTGTCTTGAACGGCAACCACAATGATGAGTATGGGGTAAAGTCTTGTTCGCACTCGTATCCGCAGCGGTAAAGTCTCATTACATTTGGGATGTGCGTTATGTTGAACGGCAACCGCAATGATAGTATGGGGGAAACATTTTTTTACTTGTGGGATGTGCCTTGTGTTGGACAGCAACCACAATGATGAGTATGGGGGAAAATTGGAGAAAATGTATGTAGATTCTTATTAATTTCTAAATATACCTTGTCTTGAACAGTAATTGAATACATTAATATGGGTGAATTCTGTTAGTTTTGGGATGCACAATGTATCCCAATACATATACATAAAATTCATTAAATTAAAATATGGTTGAACTCATAGTGTGCAAATGAGTTCAATCTTGTTACTTTTGGTATGTGCCTTGCAGTTAATGGCACGCAATCTTAATTGCTTTGAAAAGAACTAAATACTTCCATGTTCCTTTTATTGGAAAGTAATTATTAACATGAATGTGCACATTATTCAGGGTAAGTTAAATTGTATTATTTTTCATGTTTGAACTGTTTCAACTTGTATCCAAATCAATTGTGGTTGTTGTTCAAGTATTTGCATCCTACCGTCAGTTCTTGGTTAATAACGGTGTATCTTACTTAATTGATTATGAAGACAGCTTCACACTGCTTTTCTATTGTTTTTTTTTAAGTAGACAACGTTTTTATAGGAGTTTGTTCTTAATTTTTTCTATTATTTATCAAGTCCAGTATAGATATTTAAAGTTCATTGTTATCTGTGATAGCTTCCATTACGATCAACACTATCTTAAGTCTTAATTTTAGAGTAAATGCAACCCACAAATATTTTATTTCTAATTCTTCTTCCAATAATTTTCATAGTTCATGCTTTAATCATAGGTTCTAGTAATGATGATATTATTCATCCATGACAGACTAAATTAAACTATTTTCCATGTACAGATATTAACTACACTGAGATTCTGTTTTGTTTCTCATATCGTCTAGATTCTATTTATTTGTTAGCCAAATAGGATGAATATTCCGTTATTCATAGTTAGGTTTTTGTATAAAAACAGTATATTATTTAATAACGTATGTATTTATTGGGGTGTAGATTCGTGTGACTTTATTGGGGATTGTTTGCAGACCACGAATGATTTTAAATCAAAATGGTAGTTTGAGGAGTTTAATGCTGCAGGGAACACATTCCTATCCTTTTTTAATTCCCATTTCTGCCTATCTTTCCTCCTGCCTCCCATGCCTGAATTGGCGTTATGCATGAATTATGTACGTCTTTTTTATGAATCACTTCAGTTTGAAATAGTTTGAACACAGCGTTTGTATCACGAGTGCAGTAATTTTCCTTATAAATTTAGTTTCAGTATTTCATCATTAAATATTTCTCTGATTTCGGGCATTTTAATTATGTTGTGGAAGACTCAATCCATTAATAATTTTTCAACTATTCCAACTTTTAAAAGTGTGATTTCTATTCAAATGTAATTTGGATATAACCATTAAAAATAGAGTAGATTAAGCTTATCAATTGTTACTTTAAAATACTGTTTTTCTTACGAATTCACATCTTATCTTATGGTAATCGTTACTACAGTATCTACATAAAACATTATTACAAAATATTGTTCCATCGTTATTTAGACAAAAATTTATGCTGAGGGAGGAATCTTTAATCTTTTCAAAACTAAATCTTTACCTAATCACTAAAATTGTGTTATCCTCAAATTTTATTGTATAGTGTACTTGGACAACTGAAATGATTGCAATAGACCAGTACTCAAGAAGCCAGTTCACAATTACGTACACAAAAGTGTTATTTGTGGAATAATATAGATTTTTCAAAAGTGCTAAAAAATCTCATACACACAGTGTGAGTTTATTTAGTTAGGCCTAATGAATTTATTCATTCCTTCATTTGAGTATGAGGTTTAATATTTAATTCCGATACGATTGATACTTGCTTCAATCAAGTTGAAATGCAGTAGCTGAGAAATTAAGAGGAATTCGAAGATCAAATGCTTGGAAGAACGTAGAGTACAATTCGCAGAAAAATGAATCAACTTCTTTAGATATGAGTAAAATTATTATTTTATTGCTAGTAACATTTACCGTTGGCTAACCAAACTAGGACCAGTCTGTTAGGCCTGAATTTTTACCTGATCATATTTCAAATCAGTTGTGCAATAAAAATTGCAAAATTACAAGCCCATTGTTTGAAATCAGAAATAGTTCAATAATTTTTGTACACCTGTACATTATTAGCACTGTCCAACTCCCCCTCACGATCTAGTTTCCGTTGCGATTTTTTGTATCAAATTACCGAATTTATTCTATTATATTTAACGAATTTATTGTTATTATACATTTCGGGACATTAGTTGGAAATAAAGAATAGGTGAAATTGAAGAGCGACTTGTAAAGGGATTGTAATATGAACCGCCAAGGTGTGTAGGAGTCAACTACTCCATTGTTTTCGATACATTTTCCGGCCAGCTTTTTTAAAATAAATGTAGTCAGCTTTCAATTTATTGTTTTGAGATAGAAAATTTCAGCAGTCATCTTTTTCTTTGGATAAAATTTTTGATGACTACCACAGCCCCGAAATATTTTTTTCGTATGAAACTAAGTTTCAGAGAAAATTGGCTTTCAATTCAACAATAAATAATATTCTAAAAACGAATATTGTCCGGAATTCTTCACATAATCTCTTTTAAATTTCATTCATTCGATTTCCCAAACTATAAAACTCTCATTCAAGTCCAAAATATAAGACTCCATGACTCCCATTATTTTTTTAATAAATATTTTTGTTTTTAAGTTGTTGATATAAATTAGTAGGTTATAATTTACAGTGTATTTCATATTTTTTTATTATTTCATTTCACATATACTTTACAGAACTGCATCTAATGTTCATTATTTCTAGTCAATTCTTCAAAAATCATGGAAAACAAATTTGCAAATAGTTTTGCGGAAGTTTTTACGTATTCCCTATGAAATTTTATTTATTTCAATCAATCGAAATCTTTCGTGATTCTTGAAATTTTATGAAAATATTATTGCATTTTTTAGTGTGTGTGATAGGATCAATAACCTTTAAATATTTATATTTTTAGTCTCAATTATTCCAGAGACCATGAAATATTAATTTTTCTCTAGTGATACACTCGCTGTGCTCGTCACATTATCCTTATCAAACTCATTTTTCTCCAATTTTTTAATTGTTCACCTAAAAATCTTCACCTTTTGATTGTTGTTGCGTAGACTTTGTTTTTATTTCAAGCATGGAGTTTTTCTACAGTTTTTTTTCACTTGTTGTTTTCCGTAGTGTGTTTTGAATGTGGCTCATCCTGAATGATGATTTGTTATTTTGTTAATATTCTATGTGATCATCTATAAAAAAAATTGACAGACAGCCTTTTCTTCAATTAAATACTCGTATTTACTAGGAAAAAATTAATCTTCTACAGATTTGATCATGTATTATATTGAGATGTTTCTCGTTTTTGCTTGAGTTCCGATTTATCTTTCTCATTTCTATAAAAATGAGGTTTTCAATTTTTGTGAAAATTATTTTATTTATTTGTATTTCTTCAATTTCCTGGATTACTGTTCCTCAAACCTTGAAATATTTCTTGATATATGACCATGTAATTATTTAGTTCAGGCTATTATATTACTGCTAGTCATTGCATCCATCCCATTCATTTCAAGTTTACAAATACTATTCTATTAAAATTCAAAATAGTAATCTATGAAATTCAATCTATTCTATTTTCTGTTATCCGTTTTGGAGAAAAGATAATTTATTAATAGATATTAGATATATATTGATAGAATTTTAGGCAGACAATTCAATTTGAGCATGAATTCTTGTAAATATTATACATACAGTTTATCAGTTTAGGAGAAATGGTTGTCTGTCTTTATCCTGCATTAGTGTCATTGTAGAAGTAAGGTAGTAGATTATTATAAATAGCTATAAAATTATTAAATATTTAATTTACAAATTAATTTATTAATTCGGTGCCAAACAAAGTTTGGTTTGTGTATGTATTAGTGCAAGATTTGCGTTGTTTCTTGTTCTTAGAACTTTTTATTTTGTCTTGAAGACAAAGTTATTTATTACTTGTCACATTTTCATTAACATTTTTGGTATAACCTTAACTTGTGTTGAAACGATGAAAAAGAAGTCTATCCAGACGACGACGTTGTTGAATTGTTTAACATTATTGTATAAATTGTAAAAAATTGTATTTAATTGGGAAAAATTAGGCTTTGATAGTAGGTAATTTGTAGAAGGAATTGAGTCAAAAATCATCATCAGATAGAGAGGGCTCCCGACAAAAAATCGATCGAATTTATTAAGTTTTAAGCTCCATTTTGAACAAATATATTCGATATACATAGATATGTTCTTCGACTACTGTGATGAGTTACAGATTGTGTTTTTCTACGTATTGGTTGTATTTCCAACTGTATAGAGTATAGAATTGTTAACAAAGGTTCTATCGACAATGCTCTCTGACAATCTTGATTAAGGTTTGATCTGATTTTCTTTAAAAATTGTTGTTTATTTTTCAAATTTTTACGTTTTGTTTCCTACTTCGGCTTAATTGTGATTGCATTCCAATTAACCGTCCTTGCGATTGTTTTCGTATAAATTTATTTAATAATTAATTGAATGAAAATAAACAGTTTTTTATTATATCTATTTTGGTTTTATTGTTTTTCTTATGTGTATGGTATTGAACGAAGTTAGGTTCGTATTCAGTGAATGATAGTAGGTTGTTTTTGTTATATTCATGAGAATTGAGTTCATGAATGTTCAAAATGCTGTTGTATTTAATCGAATATTTTCACAGTTTAAGCCATTTTTCTTGATCACTGTTTCAATCTTTCGATTGATTCTGGTTGTGTTTTATGGTTTTATCTCAAATACCTTTGGTAGTTTGAGAAACAAGCTATTTTGACTTCCATATGCTTGTGTAAACTGTAGAAATTATATTATGATTATACAGCTAATACTGGATATTCATGTCAATATTTTTCAGTTTACTCAAGTATAATAGTCATTGGTTCTCTCTGTAGATCCGCTCTACAAGACGTTTTTTACCCTTGTGTATCAAAATGAGGTTGAAATATTGGGTTTTAGAGAGCAAGCCTCTCATTATTCTATCCTCTTGGGAAAGAGGAATTCATGAGGTAACCACAATAACTTAAACTGTTGAAATAATTGGAATTACTGCAGCATTTGAATATTCTGATATTGGCTAGGTGCATAACTTTGGATGTTATCGTGATGAATATAAAGAATATAGATACTGTATTGAAACATCTTGAATCATGAATATCTTTTTATAGATATCAGAATAATCATCTTGGAATATAAATCGGAATACGTTGCAACAGATACCTTGGAATATTATGAATTTCTCGTAATGTATATCAAAACACTTTGAAATAGACAAAAAATAATTTTGAATATGACTATCTTGGTCTTGAAATAGATATAAAAATTTCTTGGATTTTGAATATCTTTATTGGAATATTTGGAATTATGAATATCTTGAAACAGATATTGAAAAGGTTACTCATGAAACCATGTATGGTTAATCTAAAGGACATGGTCGTATGTGTGATTCGGTTTTCTTTCTCATCATGAGTAGAAACACTGTTTCACACACTTTTTGTTTTCGAGGATGTGTTTTATACACAGTAAGGCTAGGCGTACACCGGTTAGTCAAGACAAGACGAGATTAGTCACGTTTAGTCACAGTACTTCACATAGTTGCTTATGAAGCAACACATACCGATTAGTCATTGCATCGGTGTGTGCTGCTTCATAAGCATCTATGTGAATTACTGTGACTAAACGTGACTAATCTCGTCTTGTCTTGTCTTGACTAACCGGTGTACGCCTAGCCTAAATTAGTGTTAGGCAAAAATTTTTGTATCAAAACTGATTCATATAGTGTTGTTACTTTCATGAGGATATTTTCAAACTATATAGTATAGAACGTTCAATCGTTCATATACGCCTGGTAATTTTATATACAGAAGAACTAAAGTTCTTGCTCTATTGCTAGTTTTTGAAAATTATCACTCATAACTCGCCTATTAGTCGTCGATATAACTTCATCGTTAAAGTATGACTTCTCGGCTTGAAACTAAAATGATGAATCTAGTTTTCAATAATATTCTTGATGAAAAATCTTGAATTCATCGATTCCAGAAATGAAAGAACAGTAAGCCATTCCGGCACTATACTTGCATATCACGCATTAAAGGGACTTGATTATTCTAATCTAAAAGCAGAGAATGATGTTTTGTTTTCTACTTTCTTATCACTTACCCGTTAGTTTGGAACAGTTTTAAAATATGAGACTCACTTATTTAGTCTATATGTGTTGCCATGTAGGTTCACGTGCGAAATACCCGTCAAGGCTCCCCACAAAAATACAGAGTGATTCAAAAAGAATACCGCAACTTTAAAACTTTGTATTCAATGAAAGAAATATAATAGAACCTTCTGTTATACATCATCACAAAGAGTATTTGAAGAAGTTTTTTTTCACTCACAAAGAGGTTCAGAGATGTTCAATATGACCCCTGCAGACACTCGAGCAATATCAACCCAAAACCTTCCTCAAACTCTTTCCACTCTTTTTGTAGCATAGTTTGATAAGCTGCTGTTATTTATTGTTTAAAATCATCAATATCCATCCACCATTGATTATTTGAAACAAGAAATAACAGCAGCTTAACAAACTGTTACGCCTGACATGCTATAGAAGAATGGAATGAGGGAGGTTTTGGGTAGATATCGCTCGAGTGTCTGGAGGGGTCATATTATGGAACATCTCTGAACTTGTTTGTGAGTGAAAAAAACTTCTTTAAATACTCTTTGTGATGATGTATAACAGAAGGTACTATGATGTCTTTCATAATTTACAAATTTTCTAAGTTGTGGTATTCTTTTTGAATCACCCTGTACAATCTTTCAATAGCTATGAACATAATTTATTGAATAGAACAAAATGTTAGGAAAGAGCTTTTAAAATAAGTCCAAATAGAGGCGAAAAACGCAATAGAGCATCCTTGTAAAGCAACAGATCCGTGGTGAAGCGTGGTATACAGTATACTTAACCGGTCATCGCCGGGTATATGTCCTATAGGAAATATACCCGGCGATGACCGGTTAAGTATACCACGCTTCGCCACGGATTATAGAATAGGCCCTTGTCACTGAATTTCAGTTCCTTAATTCATAGGCTTTTCTAGTTCTAACGGCTTTTCTAGTTTTAGTCATGCATTTTCTTTCAAAAGAGTGTTGGGAGAAACCTAGATTACTCTACGAGAGCGCTCTACCACATTAAATTTCTCTGTTTGGACTTATTTTAACGGATAATTAACTTTTTTAAAACTTCTAGCAGGTTCTCTGCAAGGTATATATTCTCAATTATTCGTGGATTTTCAGTACTAAACCCTGTAACAGTTTCAAGGACAGGTTTACACGGTCGACTGAAGTGGCATGCGATTTGTAGTGGGCAGCGCTTGAAGTGGCAAGCCATGTCTTGTAGCATTGGTGTTCACACAAGCTACCACAAGACATTCCAATGCTCATGCTCCCTATATCTACTGTTTCAGACCTTCCTTAACAAATTTATAGCCTTAAAGATTCAAATTATTCATAAATGACTTCTGAATCAACAGTCAATACTTCAAAACTTTTCTTGATCTTTTGTTTTATTATCCAATATTAAAAATAATCGTTCATTACATGTTTTCTTTAAGAATATGTCAGAAACGAACTCACCTTTGAAGATACTTGAGTTTCTGCAATCCAAAACTTGTTTCAATTCCACATTTTTCAATTGAAACAGTTTGAGGACTTGACAAATTGTTTGGATTTTTCGTGGCTAGTAGACAAAACATTTGTAATAATGAATAATAAATTGATTTCCTTTCCTCGTTGGCAACTGGTGTTTGTTCTTAAAAACTCATTTGTATAGAAATGAATACAAGATTTTAAAGAAGTTGAAAGTGGAAGAAAAATGTAGTATGTAGGCCACATTTGTAATAATATTGTATTCAAAAATAATACTTCAATTTGGAGAAACTTTTCCATGAAATATTTCCATAACTTGAAGGTTTACTACTTGATCATTTTTTAAATCGCATTCATCGCTTGTCTAAAATAAAAAATACTGTGATAATGTCTCGAGAAAATTAAAAATACTGTAGGCCTGTCTTTTTATAATAATTTTTCAAATCATACTTCATTTCTGAAAAAAATTCCAGTATAAAAATAGATTTGAAAAGTTATATAGTAGGCAATCTTCTCGTTTTATCAAATTTTGAAATATTCATGAACTGAAAATCCTCTTTATTGAGTCCATATACTTGTATAAAATCTGCCTGGATAATTCAATGCACTGTATCCATGAAAACTTATATATAAATTTATTGCACTTCGAATAAAATATATCGTCCCAGAACTGAAAAGAAACTACTCGAAAAGCCTTGTTATAAAAACATTTGAAGTTTTGTCTAAGGCTAGGCGTACACCGGTTAGTCAAGACAAGACAAGACGAAATTAGTCACAGTAATTCACATAGCTGCTTATGAAGCAGCACACACCGATGCAATGACTAATCGGTGTGTGTTGCTTCATAAGCAACTATGTGAAGTACTGTGACTAATCTCGTCTTGTCTTGTCTTGACTAACCGGTGTACGCCTAGCCTAAAGCTATACCGCACATCAGAAAACCTAACACAATAGATTCATAATCGATTTTTAACTTGAAATAGTTTGAAAAATTACCAATTTTCATTATTTGTAGTTTGATTTTTCTGCGCTTTTCACCATTATTTTCTGCCTCCTATATTTTGAGTTTGAATTGTACCCCTTTTGTTTTGAATGCTCGATATGCGATGAAAGCCTTTAGGTTGGTCATTATTTTCTTTAATTCAGTTCAATTCAATTTAGTTTTCCACAATTTACACAAAAAATTGAAGGATTAATGAAAATTTAACTAACAATTCCTCAAAATTCCAATGCAATAAAACATGAAAAAACTTAGATGACCAGCAATAAAACGTTTCTTGATGAAATATCAAGTCAAAAATCTAATTTAATAGACCTGTTCATTATCGAAAAATATTTATCAATTTTTCATAATTTTCCATTTTTCCCTAGCTGGTACAATGTTATCAGCTACACTTTTCCAATAACACTTGTATAAATCACTTGAATGTCTAAAAGTTTGACCCAGAAATCTACTCTTCTACAAGAACAGCCGAGTCATAAGTCACCTGCCACAAGAATGTTGTCACATTGCCCCTTAATTATTTATTATTTGACATGATTGCGTTCCCCAAATGTTTTGCTTGCCACCAACCGATCACAATCTCGTTCTGCACATGCGCAGTACATTCTTAATTTATCCCACAACAATGTGCAAGGCCTATTATTTAGCTGAAGAACAGCTTCTTCTTCTTTATGACTAACAATGGAAATAATAGTCTCTTCTTGTGTTCAGTATTGATGGGCCTTTAATTAACAAACGACCTCCAATTTGGGTCACATTAGTAGTCGAACAATAGATTTCTCTTTAAATTTATCACTCTCTCTCACTCACCTGTCCCCCTCTCTCTTACAAAATGAGTATGTGTTGTATCACCTCAGGTGATTGCACTGTACAAGGTATTTAATCGCTATTATACGCTTATCGAATGTAAAACTTTGTTTATTGAGGCTCGAGGCGTCTTTCATTCCTTTTCATTTAGATAGGCTACAAGACATCATTTCAACATATTATCGTTTTGAATAATTATCGTCAGTATTACCTTCAATGAATCATCCCCCCCAAAAAAATTGAAAATATTTTTCTTCTATTGGTAGAAATAGGTGGAATTTGGTTGAAAATTTGTTTTCAATAGCAAACTTACAATTATGTTCAGTATAACAGAAAATATTAAGAAATATTAAGTATTGAAAAAAATCTTTCAAAATATAGAATTATGAGATATTTTATCTCTAAATTTATGCTTTCAATTGTAATTTTACAATAATTAGACTACACATTATTATTTTTTATAACTACACTGCTACCCACCTGGAGCCTGTTTTATAAAATTTTCCCATTAATAGGATCCTATAAAACAGGAAAAATGCAGTCACTAGCTTGATATGAATACTTCAATAGTACTCTGCAATAAACTTATGTCTGATGAGCATCAGCCTTTTACCTATATTACAGGACTTCTTAATTTTTATGAAACAGATCCAAGATTATAAAATTTGCTCGAGGATTATTGACTTGTACATACAAATTATGAAGTAGGAGAATGAAAATTCAAGTATAAGGAGTAATTCTTTAGAAATATCTGAACAAATCCAGTACCATTTTAATGTTTTTAGATCAAAAATAAGTGTCCTTCTTAATTGCCCTTCTACACTAGCGCACCGCTAAAATTACTTTAGGCAGTCATAGAAATTTACTGAAATTTATCAGACTCGTAAATTGATAGAGTTTAATGTAATTAGTATTCCGTTTTATCTGCCCAATTTGTCCAGGATAGCTCAAGACCTCAATAATCAAAGCTCTACACAAGATTTCGTACTTGAATAATCTAGTTTTGCCCTGATCTCAATCAATTTCCCACGAATTTCAATAACGGGTCAGTTCTAATTTGATCACCCATTATCTTTTAGCCCAAATTAACAAACACGTCAAAGCCAAAATGGCATACAAATTCCCACGGCTTCAACTATTGCAATCGAATAAATTTTCAACGAATAAAATCGTTTTAATTAACGAATTCCTCGCAAGAGGGAGCTGGCTATCTGGTTGATTTCCGCAGTAGTGGAACTTGACTTCCTGTCTCACACGAAAGAAATATTTTCGGTAAAAAATACAAACATCGTTATAATGAGATCGTTGTAAGAATTTTGTGCAGCTTCTGAATATTTCAACTGATAAGGAAATTCTCTAAAATTGTAGCCAGCAAAAAGTGAACGGTTGACAGTTTTTTCAACGTCTGAGCTGAACTAAAACTGATTAACGAACTGTAGTTCTTTTTTATGCGCCAATCACAAACTTATAGCCTAGAACAAGTTCATTCAGAAATTTCTTTGACAAAATCCTTTTCACATTCTCTTGTCTTCTCTCTCTTTCTCTCGATTTCTTAAAGAGAAAGAGCTAGAATGAGAGATGGTTCAAAAGTTGTCAATGAACGTGGGAATTTCAATCAATCGGTCTGGGAGGATGCATTTTTTCAATAGAAAGGTTGAAAAAAGATATTGGCGACAAGGTTTTTTAGTTCCTTTATTAATTTATTTCCGGTTTCTCATATCGAAGTTCATTCAACACTGCTGAGCTTCTCAATCTTGATTCTTTGGAGGTCCGCCCTGTAACAGAGAAAAATATACTTAAAAAATATACGCTTTCAAGCTTTACTAGATTGTCGGCTGTAAGAATACTTGACAAAATTGAGAGTTCATTTTTAATATTTTGATCGAAAGAAATGAGATGGGTTTGCAATACTTTAAACCAATTAAATATTCATCTTTGTATTTTCCATCGCAGAGATTTTTACAATAGTTGGGAAAATTTTGCTTTCATCCAAATCTTCTATCCTTTTTATGGTTTTATCTTTATCTTTTATCCTTTTTTTTATGGTGATAAAATTAAGTCTCAATTACTGTCCCCTCTTGAATATGTCCTCTCAATTCTCGGTCTTTCACAACAATCGAATTTAAAAGTTTATAGGGAAACTTAAGGTTAATTCTGTATCCCTGAAGTATGAATATAATATAATCCTAATACGATGACCTGATTAGGCTTACAAGAGTAATTTGAGGGTTAAATTTAGGTCCATTCATATCGCACAAGTTTGAGAACAATGTATTCGTAATTAATTACGATTAATATATTACTATAATTAATTAATATAATCGTAATTCATAGTCGAAATCAATGTCACTGATACAGGTTGATAGGATAAGGTAGGATAAAATTTATAAGAAATAGATTTTGTTTCTTTCAATATAATTTTGAGAACAAAACGCACAACTCTTTCTTATGTCCGACAATTGAATTGTATCATTATTCTAAAAAGTGATTAAATAACATCCACAACATTTAGATTGTCACTTGAAATAAAAATACGGTCAATTAGCTATAACCTTTTCAAGTGAGAACTTGCACTCACAGTGCAACAGATGTAGCTTTTGGCTCAAGCTCAAATAATAGAATTAAAAAAAGTGGTGACATTAATTATGTATGATTTGGCTGGAACAATGTAATGACTCACTGTCTATTTAGTTAATCATGGCTGTGTGATAGAACAATCGTTTATCCATTTATGGGTACTGCAAAATATATTGTTTTAGTTATATTGTCATGTGTCACATTGTACGTACAGTACTTGATCAATGGACTTTGACTTATTGTCTTAGTAGAGTGTTAGTCATAGAAAACGAAATAATTCTTTGTTAACAAAAATTTATTATAATCAAAATTATCTAATTCTAAATATGAAAGAAAACAATTACACTCACATACAATACCCACAACAATAATTCAGAACTAACAATCCCTGTGACAATACCAGCCTATCAGCTATCTCCTATTCCTTCAATTCAATAAATAAAGGTGTAGGATAAATAGGTTTGATTTCACTCATGAAAATAATGAGATTGGGTGGATTACTCATGAACTATCAACCTTTTATTTCATAGAAGTTGACTTTCTTTCTACTCATGGACTGAAACTTTATTCCAATTGTAGGCTATTAAAATGAACTAGATCAAGGGAATATGTATACAAGAAATGATTTAAAAGGTGTATGATAAACGAGAGAAATTTCGAACCGTTATTCAACCTCACCCGTTGAAAACTCTCAAATTAAAATTCGATTAAAGCGCGTACGTACACCTTGCACAATTTTCCAATTTGAATATCAAGACAGGACCAATAAATAAAAATTGTATTAAAATTGAATAGAGCTCATAACTTGTGCCGGTTTCAAGTAGCTCTTGCTGACATGTTGATTTTAGACTGCTTCTTCACCACTCTTCACTTCTCACATTTTTCTTCTTCCTTTTCTTTTCACTTTCTACCTAGCTTTCTTCTTGATCTGTTCCTCTTGCTTTTCCAGGTCCTCACTTCTTCTCTTTCTTTTTCTTTGCCTTCTTTCTTCAATTCCTCCCTCTTCTGTAACATCTCATTCTTATCCCTTCTTCCTTCATTCCCTGCCCACTCCTCTTCTTCTCCTCCTTCCAACTTCTCATCCAGCTTCCTTCTCTCCATCTACTTCTCCTTCTCGTTCTGCATCTTCTCTCAATTTCTTCTTCTTTTCTTCTTCTATATCTCCGTTTTTCCCTTTCTCCTTCTTCTCCCTCTTTTTATTTTCCCTATTCAACTTCTTCGTCTTCTCTTCTTCCTCCTCCTCCTCCCCACTTCTATATTATCTGCTTCTATTCTTCAGCTTCTCTATTTCTCTTCTTTCTCTTCTCTCACCTACTTCTCTCTCATTCTCCCTCTTTTTCTTTTTTCTTCTACCTTGATTACTTTTCTTCTTCTCTATAATATTTCTTATTTTTCTTCCATCTTCCTTATTTTCTTCATCTTCTCCTTCTCTTCCTCTCCTCTTCTTCTTCTTCTTTCCCTTCTTCTTATTTTTCTTGTTCCCCTCCCCTTCTTCTTCTCTTCTTCTTCTTCTTCTTTTTCTTCTTCTTCTTCTTCTTCTTTCTTCTTCTTCTTCTCTTCTTCTGCTCTTCTGCTCTTCTTCTTCTCTTATTCCTCCTCTCCTTCTTCAACGAAATCTCTCTCATTCCTCTTCTTCATCTATCTCAGTCCTACTTTCTTTATTCTTCTCTTACTTCTTCGTATTCCCTCTCACTCCTCTAAATTTTCTATTTCTCTCTCTAACTCTCTCTCCAACTCCCAGAATCGTGTGTGAATAATTATGTAAATCGTATGAGTGTGTAATTTCGAAATAGTTGTCCGTCGTCTGCCAGCCCGTGATAATGATAGCACTAAACGTGGCCGCGCAAATTATTTGTTAGCAACAATATAATAAATTATCAGGGTCGCCCTGGTCGAGCAGCTGATTGGCTTCTAGTTTATTGTGGCGTGAATTTCAACAAGTCGAACTGTTAATGGATTAGGCCGGAGGCAACCAATCACAGCTCGCCTAAGGCCTGCAGCAGTGTTTTAAAACTAAGTAGTCCTACTCTGCCACTTGTCCTACAGCGAAATTAGGGCCCGAGGCTTGTTCCTCACTAAATATACAAGTTTTTATGATTAGTTACTGTGATAGTACTCAACTAAAGATTATTAAATATTCAAGCTTATTTGATCTAGCTCGTTTCTCACAGATATTTGCCCAAAAGGTATTATAGTGTGATATTACTGTCAACTTAATAATATCACGTCCGCGTACAAGCTTACTTTTGCCGACGTGTAGCACAAAGTTGTACAGATAATCTTTTGTTAGAATATTCAATATTGTAAATAACATTAAGATGGAATATCGTAAATTTTTTGGGCAATAAATGATTTGATTCGATGTTGAATTAATTATTGATTTAATACGAGTTTCAATAAAGAATCTTTTCATTTCCTCAATACAATTTTAATTCAGTTTATGAATAAATAAATTTTTTAAACAGAGTGTTTATACCTAAATGTTATTAGGTATTAGATAGGGCAGTAATAAGCCCAGAGTATATGTCTGGAATGAAATAAATTCAAATAATTGTAGTAAACGATTGCATAAGTGATTTGAAGTTACAGTACCAGTATTGTTCTATAAAGCTTTTTAATCCGACAAAAATCAACCGATCTCCAGATTTTTCTAAGATCCCACTGTAAATCAGTTAATCTGTTGCCCAATAATCCATGACAATTTCGCTTACACTGTATAGTACTCCACTGTTTTCTGAGCTTATGTTCTTTGGTGTTTTAGTCAAATCATTTCTTATTTTTCTAGAATTTCAATCGTACAATGTAGTCTTGACACCATTACTGCCTCAAAATTCTGCGATTCAGTATTATTCAACCGTCACTTTGTTCCATTGTAACCCCATGTAACAAATACAGACAGATTGGCAGCTGCAATGTACGATAAAAACTCAGTGATTGACATCATAAAGTGTTGTTTCGCAAATGAAGGCCATTTATTTTCAACTGATGTAACTGTTGTTGAAGCGTACATGCGGAAAATATATTTAATGCATCAATATAAACAATGTATGTATTAATGCAATGATACCAAGGCAGCGATCTGAAAGAACAACGGTTGTTATTGTTTTGTGGCAAAAGAAAGCATTCACAAGAAATCTTCGGGCAGAGTGGAGTAGAAGTAAAGTAAGAGGCAAGCATAAAAAATTGAATTAAGTATAAAAAAGGAAAAAAATGTTGAAAAATTGCAGACAAGTGATGGAAAAGTATCGATAACATATTATTGGACACGACATACGGCCGGTTTTTATGCGGAATAAATGATTTTGAGACAAATATAAAGCAGAGAAAGGAGAAGATCAAGAAGAAGAAGAAGAAGAAGAAGAAGAAGATAAAGAAGAAAGAAGAAGAGAAGAAGAAGAAGATAAAGAAGAAAAAGAGACGACGATGATGATGATGATTAAAATTAGAAAAAGTTGAATAGCAAGAAATTAGCAGGGAGAATGTGAAAGAAGAAGGTGATAAAATGAGCAGAAGAACAATGGACTAGAGAGAAATAAGCAGGAGGGGAGAATGCTTGAGAAAAAAGAGGAGAAAGTGACTGAAAAGTATAGGAGAAGGAGGAAGAAGAGGTGAGAAAGGAGGAGAACAGGTAGAAGCAAAATAATGACGTACTAGAGGCGAAGTAGTGAGGGGCAGGGTGAGGAAGCAGGATAAAAGTAGTGGAAGGCGGATGAGGAGGAAAAGAAGAGTAGAGTAGAAGAGAAGAAGAAGAAATGAGAAAGTAAGAAGAAGAAAGCGAGTGGAGAGAAGGAGAAGGAGAAAATGTAAAAGAATTACAATGAAGGAGAAGACGAAGAAGATGAAGAAGAAACGCTGGAGAGAAGGAGAAAAAGAGAGAAAATAGAGAAGAATTAGTGAGTGGAAGAAGAAGAAGAAGACGAAGAAGATGAAGAAGAAACGCTAGAGAGAAGGAGGAAAAGAGAGAAAGGAGGAAGGAGGAAGAAGAATGAGAAAAGAAGGAGAAGAAGATTAAGAAGAAGAAGAAGATTAAGAAGAAGATTAAGAAGAAGATAAAAAAAGATTTCAAATAAAGAGGACAATAGAAGTAAGAATACAAGACGCAGGAATAGTACAAGAATAACAGGGTGGAGAAGAAGAACCAGTAGCATAAGTGATGGCAAGGATAGAAAGAAGAAGAAACAGGAGCAGAAGAGGCAATGATAGAAGAAGACAAAAAAGAAACAATAAAAACCAAGGCGGCAAGAGAACACGAACGAAAAACAAACAAAACGCATTTATAAATTATTTATTAATATTCTCTGGGAGGAATCGTGTACCTCCTAACCGCGCTGCTGTATTAATAAAATCTGAAGCAATTCATGTACGCGCTCAGCTGCTCAAACAGCCTGTGTGAAAAACATACACGATTCGATACATCGATCTTCGAGACATCGACAACAACTGAATTCAATATCGAAACCTTTGATTGGCTCTACGATTCTCACGAATGTTGACAACAACGACCAATTAGAGACCGGTGATTTACGTCCCGCTCAACTTACTCACAAAGTAGAACTTCGCGGCCACGGACTTACGGGAGCAATATAGATTAAGCTCTTGGCGAGATCACTGCGTTATTAGAGTTGTATAACGTGTTTTACAAGCCATGAACAAGCCAGCAACACGGGTAGCAATCCGGTATTAATTTTGTGTCTAGAAAGAACGTGGAAGCCTTTAAAATTTATACTGTAACTTGATACCGTATTGTTGTAATGTTTGCGTTGTGGTTATTTCAACAGTAGCTATGTTGGTAGCGCTGTATCTCTTTCCCTATTTCAAAGACTAAATTCGTATATAGATATAAATCAAAATTCATATTTCTTGGCTATCAATATAATATTACCATTTTAGTCGTTCTTGTCAAGAATAGTCAAGATTAGTCTTGAATTCACAGTTGCTTATTGACAACACACACCGATTAGTCATTGCATAGGTGTGTGTATTGTTTACCTGTGACTAAACGTGACTAATCTCGTCTTGTCTTGAACTGGTGTTGTCACTAAAATAACTTCTTTTACCTTGAAGCTGTACACCTAACTCCAGTTCTAAATTAAATTACTGTATTAAATGCATTCGAATATTGATGAAAAAATTATCATAATAGTTAAAAGGCGACAGGTTTTCACCCCCAAACTGTTTCACATGAATTTTAACAAAAAATGGAGTTTTCACGTAAGCTCAAAAGTAAGGAAGTATCTCTTTCCTGCTTTGATACTTATCGTACTCTTCCCTGATAGGTTCGATAGAAAACAAATCAGTAGACTACTACTCCAGATATATATGGCCACTTGCCCAAAACTCCAATTTAATTTAACCGCCGTAAAACGATGTCATTTAACGGAATAAATGCAACGAGAACCAATGAATGATTCGAATGCAATGCAATTACTTCATTTTACGGAAGTAGAATTCAATTGGATTCTCGTCCAAGGCTTTAAAACATTAAAAAAATGTATTGTGTTGTATATTCAATTAATTTTGTATTTCATCAATTAATGAATAATCGGTGTGTGTCATTGATTCATATTACTATGTAAGATGCATTAGATTCAATTACTTTAAGATTGCTAACCTATGTAACCCACTCTCAACCTTAGCTGAAAATTTTCCAAATAGTTACCGATAATACTATACGTTTCTCAACTTGACACATGCATCTGTGCTAAAGAGACGGGGCTTCACTGTACACAATGTGCAAAATTATTATAAAACTCTGGGACATATCAAAAGTAAAGCTGCACCTCATTAAATTTGCATTCTTTGGTCACAAATTTTAGTTACAATAACAGTGACAAACCGTAAGCCTATCACTTGTAAAGTGCTTCATAAATATTCAATTGCCTTTCAAAAATATTCTTAGGTGCAATTAAGATAATGTTACTTCTCAATTAAAAATGACTGAAATTCATGTTCCGACAACAAACAAGTGATCGATCAAGATGGCAGTGGAGCGAGAAATTGCGAGAAACGTCGAGACAAGCCTGATCCCGTAGGACTGAAGGAATTCAAAAATATATATACTTATTTCTAAGACTAATCCTTGTATGATATGAGTCGAGGACTCCAGTCCACGATGACGACTTATTATTGGTCAAGTTAATTAAGTCCGGAGAATTCCCGGCATGCTTTGCGACGGATAAGCATGTCATTAGTGTAATACGGTGTAAAACGAAGTCCCAGTGAAACTTCGAAAAGCGAACGTGGCTCTCTGCCAAGGCGATTAGCGCTTACTTCGCTGGACTTCGCCGTCGGACTTGTCTCTAATGCATTCGAAATTAATTTTTCTGCGGACATTCGCTCTTCTGCAATAGCAATCACTTTCTACAGACTGAAAGGAAAACACTCCACCTGCAGTGGTATTCTAATTGCCTCAAATGTATAAACAGTTGCACAAACCTCATTCGAGTTTGATGTTTGATCATTCGCAAGATTCAATGTGGTTGATAACTTTGACATTGTCAACTAGCTGTTGGCTCATCTCTTATAGAATCTTATATTATTTTAATTTGCTCAATCCTTGCGAAAAATAGTACAAAATCATCGTTTAATTGTTGAAAAAATTAGAAAAAATAACTGAAAATTCAGGAATTACTTCCCAAAAGAGCAAGCTCGAGCTTGGTGAATAGTAACACATATTTGGTGTAATGTCGTTGACTTAAGTTTAAATAAACTAGTTGGAATTAATTATTACTTTGTTGAGTGAACTCTTTTCATCTGTTGTTCCCTTGATTTATTAGAGTGGCAGAGTGGAACCATTGGCTCAATCATAATTTTGTAAATTAAATGAAGAAGCCTTTTTATAAATCAATATTGAATTGTATTCACTATTCAAATCTCTCTCTTTTAATTTGATGTATCTTGTCTAACATATTCGTACAAACCACACTTTTTTCAATCTTTTATACTTTTATTTCATGCATCACATTGTACCTTACCCCAATTGAACTATTTCATTAATTTCTAATTATATTTATAACTCAAAAATAATTATTCACAATACAGTAATGAGTGTATCTGCGTAATAATGCACAAGTTCTCATTCTATTATAGCTTTTTTGGTAGATATTTGCTCCTATTAAATTATAGAAAACTATCATCGTAATAATAAAAAATGTCAAAAATATATTAAAGTTTTAACGGTGACTGAATCCTATGTAATACAATTCAGGGACTAGCAGGCTATTCAAACAACTTTCCTTTCCCAAAATTCTATGATTGGTCGATTGCAATTTCAAATTCATCTGTTATCTATTACGTCATAGCACTTCACCCACCAATCACATTACATCAATGGCGTCGTGAGACACGCCCATTTTTAGTGCTATCCCATTGGTCAATACTCAATTGCGTAATAAAAAGTCGCCATTTTGTGGGACGGAACATTATCAACCAATCATCAATAAGATGACTGAATTTTGTTAGTGGCAGAATATCCGAAAGGATAATAATAAGATTTGTCTTCAACATCATGAACCTTATTAATTTAACTAGTTAAGAGTTGAAAATTTAATAATTATTGCATTTCCCTCATACATAGTTTGGAGTTGTCTAGATCTAGAGTATTATAGAATAACGTTGGAATACTTTCTGGTTTGGTTCTCTATAGCTCATTTCGTTAAGAATTTGAGTTTTAAACTTGAGTAAAAATTTTAGAGCTCTAGATTCATGTAGAAGAAAGTTTTGATACGTTTTGGTTCGGTTTTTAATTTTGTTGAGAACTTGAGTAACCTACCTGTAACAATTGCTGCTCTTTGATCTCGCAGGATTCGATAAGTAGCATTGGAAACATGTTGTCTATCTCTTTGACATGAAGATGAATCCGGTTGAAGTTTTGAAGTCAATTGTCCAAGTCCATTGAGTGAGTGAATTGCCTCTTCTTCTTCTTGTTAGTCAAAAACTCTTGACGTCATCTTGTATGTATGGAGCAGAATGACATCATCTACCTGAAGCAAGAAATATAAAAAAATTAAAAATTCATAGTAAATTGAATGACAAAATGAAAAAGTTTCCCTTCAATTTCCTTATAATATCATTGTGAACTTAATTCAATTTTTTCAATCATATTTAGGGTACTCCACTCTCCACTCTTATTCTTTCCAATAATCTTAGCACCGTATTTTTCCATTCAATATAAATACATGAGTAAATCTCTATATCTTCCACAAATTAGAGCTTTTGATTCACATCTCTGTGTGTAAACTTATTCAGAAGTCCTGAAGCTTGCATTCAGTTCTATCCATTGATTAAATAAATTATCGGACGATACTTTACGTACGAAGCTCCAGTGGTCCCTGGACCTGGATTTAGTGCGATCTCGCCTCTCAGAAAGTAATACTCTCTCACTTCAACTCGTTTTCTTTCTTTCTCTCTTCCTCTCCAACCCTCTCTTCATAGCTATTTCTCATTTTATATTCATTTTACTTTTATATTTCATATTTTCACTTTTCCTATCTTAATCTCTTCTTCCCCCATTTCCATTCCCTCCTCACAAGAAATCTTCTTTCTTCTGTTTCAGTTTCAATTGCTAATTCATCTACTTATTTCGCTTATCTTCCTCTTTAATTATTGATCCTTTTATCATAATCTCCTCAAAACATACTGTATCTGACTCCCTCAATCTGTCTCTGTTCAATTCTCTACTCTAGTCCTTTCTCTTACCAACTGTCCTTTTCCAACACTGCACTCATCCAATCTCTATGCACACCCATCTGCAGTTGCTTAGTTGCTCACGTCATGCAGGTCTTATCGTCAAATGTACCTTCTACCATCTTACATCTTAGTCCTCTACGAGAGAAAGAGAAAGAACGTCAGAGAGTACCATCTTACATCTTGGTCATTTACGAAAGAGAGAAAGAGAGAGAGAGAAAGAGAGAGAGAGCGAGAAAGGAAGAGAGAAAGAGAGAGTACCATCTTACATCATTTACGAGAGAAAAAGAGAGAGTACCATCTTACAACACGATCTTTCATGGGAGGAAGAGCGAGAGAGTAGATTGATAATGACAAATAGAGAGAGGGTGAGAGTGTGTGTTTGTGTGAGAAAGAGAGAGAGTAGATTTAATGATGAAATATAGATGGAGAGTAAGGGAGAAGATTGATAATGAAAGTAGAAGAGAGAGCGACTTGTTGGAGCAAAGACCACGAATAACTGCACAGGTGATCATGATTTGTGACGTCACAGACTTGCAGTTGTGCACGTGTCGTGGCCGCGCGACAAACTGACCATCTGTTGCCAATGTCGCGCGATTTTTGTCGCCCGCGACGCGACCAGAGTGACGCGTTTGTTCTGCCCGAATCACATGTGATGAAATGCAAGCGTCAGCTCGACGCCGGGACGTCGACAAAGCGTGCCAAACTCAACAGGTGTGGGCGTTAGCGCCGCCATATGTCAGTACCTGTTGTTTCCTTCCTGTTCTTCTTCTTGTTTCTCCTCATCTTCTTCCTTCTTCTCTTATACTTGTTTTTATTTTGAAGATCTGTACTTCCCAACTACTTCCTACTCGTCAGCGTGCGGCATCTTGTCTACTCTTTGTAACAAGCCACTTTTCTTCTTCTTCATTTTCTTGTGCTCCTTCATGTTTTTCGTCAACTAATTTCATCTTCTCAATAATTCTCTTCGATTTTCTCAATTATGCTCTCCCTCCTCCTAATCATTCTCTTCATCTCATTCCACAACTTCTATATTTCTTTCCTGATATCCAATATCTTTCTAATTTTTAATCCTGAATTCAAGACATACATCAATAAAACTTTTTTACTCCTAATTAATATTTTGAATATGATTTTGAACATAGTTTTTCCATCTTGCACTGTACTAAGAATAAAATTAAATTCCTTATTCAACTATCATCTTAATATCATGTTCATTATAAGATGTCTACTCATCTCTTTTACTATATTGAGAATAGGATTAAAATTACTTCTATTACTATCCTGCGTATTATTGCACTGTCTTATAATATATTATGTTTGTATTGTTTAAAAATTATTATTATTATTATTAAGCTTATGGCTTTTTTGGCGGAGAGACCCGTTCGGATGTTCCGCCTCGCCGAATCATCCAATTTTCCCTCATGGGAAATATGAAAAACATAGGCTATAGCCTAGGTTAAGAAGTCAACACTGAATTCTCAACTTATCAGTCCCGAAAAATCTTCAAAATCAAATTCTTAATTTTAAAAATAATTGAATGATAGTTCAAATTGAAGCTCAGTAGAACTATACCACCTCTTAGGATTCAAGCTGTTTCAAGTCTCGTTTCTGGATTTTAGTAGCAATTGGAAGAAAAAGGAAACGCATTAGATGTGAAAAACTTAAATCTATGGTCTTCCAATAGATTGAAACATTCTAAAATTGAGCTAGATACTTATTCCTGAATCTTCTTTCTCTGTCTCGCACTCTCTCACACTATTCCTCTCCACTTAATAATCCTTACTCTCGAACTTCCCTCTTTCTACCACTCCAAGACAAAATCTAAGGAAACAATGGGTCCTTCCTTTCACCTATCAAGCAATTCTGTGTTATCCCCAGCTTGACTTTGAACACCTCAGTAGAAAAAGAGGAAGACAAGATTTAAAGAAAAAACAAAGTGCAAGTTTTATGTGGCACCCATTTCAACCTGAATCGCTGTCTTTGCAACATTTTCGCTGATTCTTCTTCTTCTTCTTCTTCTTCTTCTTCTTCTTCTTCTTCTTCTTCTTCTTCTTCTTCTTTTACTTCTTCTTCTTCTCCATTATTTTTTTCATGTCTTTTTTCCGCTCTTTTTCCATAGGAACGATGAAATCCTTTACTGTCCTCAAAACACAGAATCATAGTCAGAACCCCTGGACCGAGTTTCGGTATCAACCAAACTTGAGAGAGAATTCAAAGAAGAAGCAGCATGGAAAGACGAAGAGGAAGAAGAAGAAGAAGAAGAAGAAGAAGAAAAATGAAAGGATTAAGAAAAAGACAAAGAATGATAGTAGAAAAGCAGAACATTTCTGGAAGAAATCGTGCCCAATGTGACAGACCAAATTCCGGTGATAAAGAACGAGGGACAACTTAGTACACACACACAAACCGCGGAGATTTTTTATCTTGCTTTATTTTTCTGTTGTTTCCGATCGAACATCTAAGTTATCGAGAAGGCATTGGTCGTATTTCGCGCGCAGGTTGTTTGGTGCCCAACATGGAAATAAATTTCAAGTCGAAAGTTGTTGCTCTCAGGTCCTCCCTAATCCTAGACTAAATTGAGCACATGCCTTTTACTTTATATAAGGTATTTTCGGTGTAATCTATGATTCGATTGAAAACTCGGTGAATGCATGTGGTTTTTAGTAAATCTCATCGTATTCATTCAAACTGAGTGACAAATAATGGTGGTTGAAACGTTGAAAGGTTAGAGTTAGATGAAGGAGTTTTTTCGTGTAGCCTATGTATGAATGATTTTATAATGATAAATGAGTTATTGACAATATTTATTATAATTAGGGAGGAAATGTTCATGATCATGATTAATTTTACTGAAAGTATGAATCCACCAAAACTATAAACTGGTAATTTAAATCTTCTACATGCTGAACACAAAACCACAAAGCAAGAATAATACTGGATTTTCCTAAAACATGTAATTTCCACTCACATTTCGTGACAAGAATAAATTCATACTTAACTTTAGGAATAATCACTTTAATGGTTAACATTCAATCGTTAACGATAAAATTTAATTTTATAGTTGTCTCATGTTACTCTCATTGAATTCTAATCTTTTCTTATTCCCAATTCAATTATTCCATGCAATAATTTTATTACGCTACTCACAATTCTACAATTTACGAAGAGAATATAACTAACATACAATACTTGCTCTTCATTTTTCTGTCTTTTTTCATAAAAATGTAGCTACAGTAGTAGTATACTAAATATAATAAGTATTCAAGAGCTGAAAATATACTCAAGTGTTTGCGTTATTTTCAAACAAATGAGGCATAATTTTATTACTTGCTTGAAAATATTCGCTATTTGGTATTTGATATTCTCATAGATTACTAGAAACAAACACCAAGACTACTAAATAATCAACATGAGACATTTCTAAATAATTAATCGATAGATTTTGATCGGCCAGCGTTAAGAAACTGATAATTCAACAGAAACAAATTCATGAATTCAAGCTTCCACACCTCAGGCCCAAAGAGTTTTAGACAACTAACTAATTGGAAGTCTCCTACTAATCTCCTAGCAATGCATCCTCATTAGAATATTGGAAATCATCAGAGCTTCTTCTTTCATTTCATTCAATTTTGTTCAACAGTTTTCTACTTCAATGTAAGATAACATGCGTGAAATATCTATTCAAACTTATATCCAACATACAGTCACTTCAATTCAGATCCATATTATATCAACCAACATAGTTTACAAGATTTTATTATTATCTTACAAGATAGTTTCTCGAGGTCTCTATCCACTCAGTGTATCGTTGTACGGTGCTCGCATAAAAAGTAACAGTGAGAACAACACAAAACCAAGATGGCTGCTAGACTAATGAGGTCTCCGAAAATCACCTTAAAATAACCTGATCTGATCCGAATGGTCGCCGACATTATTTTTGTGAAATAAATGAAGACGAAGACGACGAAGAGGAAGAAGAAGAAGAAGAAGAAGAGACGTAGAAGACGACGTAGATAGAATGAATGAAGAAGAAGAAGGAGAAAAGAAAGAGAAGATGAAGACGAAGAAGCAGGAGAAGAAGAAGACGATGAAGATGAAGAAAAAAAGAAGAACAAGATGATGGCGGACTAGATGAAGAAAAAAGAAGAAGAGGAAGAAAAAGAAGGTGCCGAAGAAGAAGAAGACGATGAAGAGAAAAGAAGAAGTCGATGAAGGAAGAGAAGAAGAAGGAAAAAATAGAGAAGCAATTTAAAATTCGAATCCTAATTACTGCGGAAGTGGCGATCGTCTTTACTTCGATTCACGACTGACTACCGTGCTAGTGTGTGTGCGCCTTAGCGACAGTCCAGCTCTGCTTTTATTTTATTTCATTAGTTGTTTTATTCTTGATTTCTCATTTGCCGCCGACGGTTTTGCGTCTAATTGCTGTGGGAAATTAAGCCGATCCCACGCTTGACCTAAACGCAAACCTATCACGACTCAATTCCAGTTTAACGCCGGTATTACAGTATTTTACCGGAATGGGTTCATTTGATAAATAATTTATCGGAAAGAACAGCGCACAGAAACATCGATAGTTTACCCCATATTTACAGTATTCAAAAATAGATTCATCATTGTTGATTGGCTAAATAATGCATGGGTTCAGGATGGTATTTGATTTAGAAGAAAATGGAAGAAATTGAACGATATTCGATGAACGGAAGAAAATGCAAAAATTACATAAAGTAGGTGCACTCTATACACTGCAATACAACACTCTTTAGTACTATATTTCAATACTATAAATAGAAGAATACACAAAATTTCAATTACTAATTTGTAAAATGTGGGAGAAATAAGCCTAGAGCAAGCAATTAATTTGACCAATAATCATATCAGTTTGTAATATGCTATGAAACCTGCCTGTTGTAATCTAAGAGTATTCTAGGAGCTTGTCACCAATCAAAAACTACAAGGTTACGAAAGCTCATCGAACTTTTCTAATGATGTAACTCAAGAAGCCGACATAATTCGATCATGGGCCACTTGATACACTCACCAAACATAACCTACAAGTCACGCGAACATATTCCCAACGTTTTGCTTGGGCTGGTGACATTCTTTGTTGCGGTAGCCAATAAAATTAATATTTTTTCAAGAGATGCTTCCTTGATTTTGAGAAGAGGCGTCCGTCTTAAGCTCGGTCAGAGTCAAATTAACAAATATGCGGGAAGCTGATATGAGGTGCAACTAGTTTGTCAGATAACCAGTAGCTCTAGGGGGTGGGGATGTGGGGATCTTCCATCGATCAAAATACACAGAATTAACCGCAAAATCAGAAGCTCAGTTCTCACTGACCGCAAATCTGTCTAACGCACGCACGGAAATTGAAGACTAGATGCGCGACATACACAAATCAAAACGACATCAATCGCATCTTGTTTTCAGTGGTCTCAGCACAGAAGCAAAATTCTATCTTGTACTCAATTTACTTTAGATTCTGTTGCTTTCCCAACTCTTGTATCATTTTTTGCTATTGTTTTCTTCGTATATTAGAATTCAATTTTGCCACACTTTCTTACTCAAAAAAATGGTTTTGCACCCTGTCTATTGTTGAGAAGGACAGGAATAAGTATCTCTGTATCCCGTGAAATATGTGTATTATATGTGCATTTACAGTATATAAATTATATACAAATTATTATTATTTATCATTTACAAATATTTGTTTTTATCCTCTTAAAATCTTTGAAATTTTCGATCCCGTTTTTTTATCTTTATCTCTTTCGATTTGTGAAACGAAATGTGGGAACTATGAGAAGCTGGGAATAACAAATGAAATTGGTAATGGCTATTCTACTTCTGGCAGCATTATAGGTATACCCGAGGTTTTGGAAGGTTAATTTTGTGTTTGATTTAGATCATAATCCTAACATTCAAACTTGTTATGTGACTAAATATAGGAACTGAAAGGTTTTGGGCGATTGTCTGTTCGCCTTTCAAAAATATTGTAATGTAATATTATGTAATATTACAAATATACTGATATAATATAAAGATCTGAAGATAATTATATCGCATCATATTCCGAAAAAATAATCCGCCTATTCTAGAATCGAATTCCAGAATACTCCATTGAATTATCTTGAATCAAAGAATCAATTCTATCAATTAGTATTCGCATTGTTCTCGGAATTAGTGAATCATTTGATTAGATTAAGGGCCACCGCAACCCTGCATACAAATGTGAACCTTCAAGTTACCTAACGGTATTTGCAAGCCAACAAGTGCATGTTGAGTCAAAAAATGCATTTTCAGCGTCTAGGGCGGCGGGGCAATTCAAAACACACACGCACCGATCAAAAAAAAATGTGAAAATAAAATGAACTCGGAGCAGCAATTGGACGCATTCCGATGCGTTTGGGACGCATACGTCACAATCCATCAGCGATGCGATTCGTGAAAAAGCGAAACAGAAGTCGGAACAATGGTCGTCGTCAAAGGAATGCGATCGCAAACGTTTTTTGCAACTTTTTATTTTCATTACTGCAACAAACTGAAATCGATCGTTGATTGAAAAAATAAGTGGTCTCGTTTGTGAGGATAACAATTGCTTTTTTTTGTCACCACCCTCGTGTTTTGTACAAAGGACGATAGACTGCTCTCCTAGAGCTGTTCTAAATACTTTTATTACTTTGTGGAGATTTACTGTATTGGTCATCTAAACTGACAATGACTGTTACAAAATCGAATGTGTAATAAATCGCCTTATTCCTCTCAATGTGCAGAAAAAACCAATATTTAATTTCAATAAAATTTATAAAACATAGAAAATAAATATTCCGTTTCTGAGACAATGCTATGCGGTGACGAATCTAGATATTTAGTATGAAAATATGTAACTAGATATAATTAGAGTATGAATAGAGTAATTGTAGTACAATATATTGGCTGATTCTCATTTTGCGGTCACACATATTTTGAGTCAAATTGCGGTTGGTGTGAGAGGAAAGCAGGCTTCCCTACAAAATTGTTAGGGTTGCTATTTTTTCAATGCTTGAAACATAAAATGTACTAAATTGTTGAAAAAATTCCGAAGTTTACAAGTTTTTATTCTACAACTTTATTATATAAACTATTATGAGTAGAGTACAAGCTCCCCTACAAAATAGTAGGGAATTTTATTTTTTAATGCTTCATAGAAGGTACTAAATTGCTGAAAAAGATCTGAAGACAAGTACAGTTTTTATTCTATGGCAATACAAACGTGGAATACTTTTACAAACTTTGTCATTTTCAATGATGAATTTTATTATTGTAAAATTTGAAGGTACAAGTATTATGGAATTGCCTCTTTCCAATCTATTCACGGATTTTAATTAATCCTAAACAGTATATTGCGATTTGTTTTTTTTCTCTTAATAACATGTTATCAAGCTTCTCTTTTTAAATAGAATATTGGACCTAATTTAGTCTTTTCCCACGTATCATGTGTCAAGAAGAGAATGCTCATTGAAGCGGAGGTATCACCCGAAAACTAACCTATAAATAGGTTGTTGGGAGATGGGGGCGGAGAATAACAACCAATGGACTGCGTCCAAAAGTCGGCCTTAAACCAAGCAAATGCCAACCAAGGAGAAGATTGTGTTGAATGGCTCAATATCCATACTTGTGCCTCATACCTCTTTCAACTTGCCTCTTATGTGGAATGGATCTACAATTCTACATTCATACTTGTGCCTCTTGCCTCTTTCAACTTGTCGCAATTCTACACATAATGTTAGCATTCATAAGGCATGCTTTTATCTGGCCTCAAACAGGAATCTCTGATAAGCTGGAGAACGCAGCCAACCTCCCCTATTTATAAAAAATTTCAATAGAGAAGTTTGTTATGTGCAATTTTGTGGGACTTGCAATACAGAATGAAAACTTGTAATAGGCCATACTGCGTCACGTTGGAGGTCTTCGATTGGATGCATTCCTTTAGCTACAGGAGAATTCCTGAATCGAACTAGAGTAATGGGGGGGGGGAGCAATCCAGTTTGAAATTAATCTAACAAATTTCATGTGTTAAATTAGAAATGAATCCGACCAAGTTATGGCTTAGTAAATTGGAAAGAAATCTAATAAATTTGAGATATTTACGAATCCCATAGTCTATTGATGCTAAGCGCTATCCTCCTTGTGAAAATTAGCAAAACGTCTCTTGTTAACTCATCATTAACATATTATCAAGTATACATCTTATAATAAATTGGTATAAATTTTATTTATGAATACATTGATATAGACAAGAATGTTTCCACACCTTGGCTCTGTTGTACAGAAAGTTTCAGGCATGCCCTTGATGACCAAAAGTTAAACAGTATTTAGTGTTTTTCTTGAGTGCTATTCACAGTCAAATACAATAAGGCGCGCGCAGTAACACTATATTATTATATGGTCTAGTTTTGAGTACCGTGTCTAACACTCCGCTTTATAGTTTATTCTCTCTTTCCTCCTCCTCCTCCTCTTTCCCTTAGCTCTTCTTATTTATCTGTTCTATTCTCTTTCATTCTCGCTAACTTGCCGAAGTTGTGGAATAGCATATTAGAAACGTATTAGAAGCGTATAATTACCGTGAGCAAACCACGCGTAAAGTAGACGTGCTTTAACACTTTGAAGGCGCCTTCAAATGAACTATTTGTTGATAGGAGGGTGCTGTGGAGGGGTCAAAGGTCACAAGTTTACTGTGAACAACTCGTGAATGCTTTCTTATTAGACTATTGTGGCTGGGCAAGTTATACGGCATGACACTATGTCTTGGAAGGATGCTCAAGTTACTTAACATTATTGCAAAAAGAGGTGAACTAGATCAGCGTTGTGAACTTAGAGTGTATCTGTGTATGTATGTGATTTGTTTTTTATTGTACAGGACTTTGAAACTGGAGAAAACTTGAACATTACAATATAAAATCACTGTTAATAGATTCACTGTAATAGACTTTTAATAGATTCGCTAAATACTCTAAACCAGCTTTTAAACTTCACCATTTTATCTTGACATTTATTCAGTTGTTTACTGTCATCCATGATACGTGTATTTCTATTTAATTAAAGCCATCACTTGAGTTATTACTGGTTTCTACTCTACTACAGTCTAATTAACTAGAAATACACGTATGACGGATAACAGTGAACAACTTAATAAATATATAATATTTATATTTCTATATTATATTCTATATATTTAATGGCTTCTTACAACTTTCATGTTGAATAGAACTATAAATGAAACGTTTAATTGATTTTACGACAAATAATATTGTCAAAACGGGTACATTTACAAGATCGGTGATCCCATTACCCCGAACTATAATAAAATACAACCCAGTTTCTTCTAAAACTAAAAAAGACAACAGAGAGTTAATTCAAACTCTCCCTAATGACATATTTTACTACTCCATGCTTGTTGTACACGAAAACGCAGCTCGTGCTAAAAGGTTTTACGGGGCATTCCGAGCTTCCTTGTAATGCTCGGCAACATAGAGAGAGGTCGCACTCGCTGAGGGGTACAAATCAAACTGGAAAGAGGGTACTCCCTTGGGGGGGGGTGGGTAGGGGTCAAGGGGGCCTTGAATTGTCATCGGACGGCTTCTTTTTTGCAAAACCCTGTCCAGTGTCCAGCGGGTCTCGAAGTAGCAACAAGCGGCGCTCTAATTTATTCACGGCACATCTCTCAGCCGCAGCCGACGACGGCATTCCTGCTCCCCGCAATAATGCGCCCAATGTCGATCGATAGTCGATTTATTATATCGATACTCGACAATTGATCTGTCGATAATACATACACACTACCAACCAGCTCGACCGCATTCTCGGCTCTGTCTTGTTTCTTCTTCCAATCTTCCTCTTTGCTTTATGATTCTTTTTTCTCACTTGCAAACAAACTTTATCAATTTGTTTTCCTTCTCTTCCGATCGTCCTCTTTCCTTTAACATCCTTTTCCTCTTTTGCGAGTAAACTTTATGAATTATGTTTCCCCTCTCTTCCAATCGGCCTTTTTCTCTCACCATCCTTCTTCCTCTCTTGAAATCAAATTTTATCAAATATTTTCCCCTCTCTTCCATTCTTCCTCTTTCCTTTATCGTTCTTTTTACTGGTTTGCCAGTAAACTTTATCAATCTGCCTTCCTTCTTCCTCAATCTTCCTAGTTTCTCTAGTTGTTTTTATCCTTTATTTTCATTTTATTTTTTATAGTTGTTGTTTGCTTCCTGTTATTTTATCTTACTTTACTTTCACACTTACATTCATTACTTGAATTCCTTCTCGTTCAATCTTGTCTTCTAATTCCTTCTAATTTCTAATTCCTTCTTCTCACTTTCCAGCAAACTCGATTATTCTGTTTTCCTTTACTCCTTCTGTTTTCTCATTTTCGTTTTGTTTTTGATTTTCAATATTTTTTGTGAATTTCTCTTGATTATTTCTTTTCATATTCTCTTTCTCCCCGTAAGGTTTGACTATCTGTCTTATTTTTCCTCAGATCTCCCTCTATACTGTATTTCTCATTATTCTTGCACTCTCTACCAATGCTCTCTCATTCAACCTTTCTTGATTCTTCATTCCTTGTTGAATTCTCTCACAAATTTCCAGCAAACATTTTATCTCTCCTTTCTCCATCAATCTTCCTTCATATCTCATTTTTCCCAAATTATCCATTATATCCTCTCACTTTCCTGCAAACAGCTAATCTATTTGTCTTATTTCTCCTTCGTTCTTCCTCTTTTTCTAATTTTTTCTCACACTTATCATTCTATCTCTTTCTCCCTTTTCCTCATTTTCTCTCTCACTTTCCAGTAAGCTCCATCGTATTTCAATTTTTTTTCATGTATTTCATCACTGCCCACTCCTTATCTATGTATTCCTTTCGCTCGACTTGTTGTCAACTAATTCAAACAGTTTCTTTCTTGATCCTGATGATCATTTCTCTTCTTCAAGATAATTTCCTGTTTTTAGATGAGCGTGGATCTCACATATGAATTGAATGAGTCTGTTATTGTCGGTTTTTATGAGTTCTGTAGTACTGAGTTCTTAGTAGTCAAGTCAAGTATTGTTGGAATAATTATTGGTTAATACATACAGAGAAATATATGTTTGTGTTTATCCAGTTCAAGCATACTTTCTAGTATTTTTTTTGTGAGAGCATGATCGACAATTTGTAACGGTTAAGAAGAGGAATATGTCTTATTACATATTAATGAATTATAATACAGTATCCAGATATTATAATAGAATATTGATTTTAATTACTGTATTGTGCATTCTCGAAAAATATAATATGATGTACATTGAGAAAACTCAAGAGTTTTAAGGGTAGGTCATTGGCTCCCCAAGAGGGACCGGCGCTCTTGTATAGGAAATGAACTCAAATGACTGTGATCTCTAACTTCAAACTTTCTGCAGTTTATGTTTTGCTGAGAATGAGGCCTTTATCACTGATTGACTTGTGCGTGAGCAATGTTATGAATTATGATGAGAGATGGATGGATCTACAATTTTAGGTGGGTTCCGAATTACTAGGAAGTGATTGAAAGCACTGGACATTGATGGTACCAACAAACGGTCACCTTATTTTGAGACGAATTCCTCGATACCCATAATACCATCAACCTTATAAAAAAATCCTGTGGCAAATTACTGATATGCTGAAATGAGTGATTTTACCAATCTTTTAACTGGAATGAGTGATTTTACTTTTTGATATGAGTGATTTTACCGGTATTGTCCACTGTACAGTTCATAAATGAGACTTGGAAAATGGAAAACAAAAATAGAATTCTTGTCGCACTTTGATTTCGAATTCTGATGGCGCACGCTCTCTTATAACAACTGTGTCTTGTTTCAACTTTTTTCCACCGCGTCCTACAAATACCTGCATTGCATTGCACTTTCAGAGTTTTTTTGTGATGCACCACTGTTCGAATTGCAAATTAAGAACTGCCAAGACTGTGGGAGTTACAACTTGTAGTAAGCAGGGTCTCTCAAGACTCTCTGGTCTGTGTTTTGTTGAACTGAGTTCATTTTTGAAAAAAATATGTTTAATATAATATGTTATAAAATGTTGATATAATAAATATTTATGTGAAACAATTTTCCATTCTTTGCTATTTAATTACAGTATTATCTAGTTCGTTATTAGAAGTTGGAGTTATTATGAATCTGATCAATAAATTGATCTTGAACTAAAGTGACATGACGATAACTTAATCATCGATAAATGGAACTCCCTTATATTTTGGTTCCTCCAACCCCTTGAAATACCCATTACTCTGATCACTTCAACCTCGATTTCAAGATTTCCTCTGAAATACCTATCTGAATTAACTATCTTTAACTCTGAAATAACTATTATCCCGTTTGATATAAGAAGTTCGAGTAATGGATCTAATCAATACAAAAGCTACAAATACAGTAACCTAACAATAACTTGATCATGGATAAATGAAACTTCCTGATGTCTTGATTTTTCCAATCTCTTGCTAGAAATCTTCATAACTCTCATATAACGTCAACCCCGATCTTACGAATTTTCCTCTGAAATAACTCTCCTCGGTTTCTTGATTCTCTTTTGGGCCTTTAAGATACTAAGTAGCATGCTAAATTGTAGAATCTACTCACCACGTCCTCCATAAATGGATGATCCATCACTGCGTTCAGAAAGCTCTGAAAAAGATAATCAGCATCATTATTCTTACTATAATCACCCTAATTTTCTGATTAGGTTGAACCACATACATGTCAGTATGCGAGATAGTAATAAGATACTAATTAGAATAATTAAATATGCAGTTAATTGCCAATCAAGATTAGATACTCTGATGGATTATTTTAACCAAAATTTATAAATTGAACTTTTTAAAAACATATCTACATTATATTAATATTTCATCATCCATTATAACAATAGGTTTTACTGAGAACATATTCACGAGGAGAATGCATCTGTATGACTCCAGCCTTATTGAAAAAAAACATTCATTTTTTAAATCTTCCTAACCTAGATACATTCAGATTGAAAAGGAATTAACTCACTCCTCCTGATTTCTGCCTTCTGAGCCTGAACTGATTCCCTTTATTTAATTTTTCTATCGACTACTTTTCTTTACTGATTACTCTCTCAATTCTATAGGATAAAAAAATTGAAAATTCCCAAGTTTTTGTGACAAGATCAAGTATTTATTTAATGATTTTCCACTTGGAGAGCTTATCTTTGATTGAAAAATGAGATTATCAAATTATGATCAATCCCTGGTCATAAAACCCAATGATCACCTGGATGAAACAGTTTTGTATTCTACAGTTACATATTACTGTAATAAGTTGAATTTAACAAACACTCTATCCTCAATCACCTTCATGAAAAATATTGCTTTTATCTGTTGAATTTATCTCAATTTCCATGTAGTTTCATAACTGGTAGGTTATTTCGATGTTACAGAAACTAATTTCCTGGGGTCTACATCACATTGAAAGTGATAGCTGTTTACTTCCTTTGCAGAATGTCCACTGACCGATATAAAATTTCATCGGCAAATTCGACCTTATTCAGTATGTGAGATGTATGTTTTCCCATAGTTGGTGGTTTGAATGCAGGTGAGAGATGGGGCCGGATTTCCTTGATTGGTATTAACATCAAAAAGCCTAACGGACAGTCTTTAAGTCCAAAGTATTTCCAAGAGAGATCACTATCAACCGATCTCGGTATATGTCACTTTCTAAACCTCATTAAAATTAAACTTCTCAACTGCCAATAAGCATTTCAGAGCTTTTGCTAGCAAAGATCTTCAGCTAATTACTAATCATTTTTAGTGCATTTCACTGACTAGTGATTAACAAACTGTATCAATTAATGAGTATTTTGCTGATTAGAGATTGGATCATGTTGAAATTTTAGAGTAGGCTGTTTAATCTTTTCACCTTAATCATTAATAACATCAGTTGATGCCATTAACTACAGTTTTTCAATCAACGTTCAAGTGGGCTTATAAGTATGGTCGACATTAATAAAATAAGGGTTTTAATTTTTTTTATTCATCGAATTGGAAAATAAGAAAGTCGAACAAATTTATTAAATTCTGATCCTATAAGAAATAAGTAAACCAACCATCGTTGTTGAAATAAGGAGAGAAATAAATCAAACAAAATCTCCAATATTGATTGAGTAATGAATAATTTATAATAATGCTTATTCCTCATGCTACAGTTAATAAACCAATTTACAAAATCACTAATAAATTGATAAACCTCAAACAAATTAGTTGATAAATTCAAGTTCAATTTCCATGGAAACTTTTGAAGGTGTGATGGAACCTGAACAGTTGAATGATCATCGTTCTACATCCATCTCACTATCAATTTTCACTTTGGAAACATTTCAACCATAGTATAATGAATTTTTTCGTAGTAGCATTACCTCTATATGAAATTCAAAGACAGCAATAAATGCATCAAATACAGATGGCTTAATAAATCCTTAACTAATCATCCAATGTAATACACGTCTTCCTCCCTTTTTTCCATTGTGACCAGCTGTCATGAATAATTTACATAGTATCATGTAAATTTGACTTTTATTTGGACCCCATGATCCTCTTCAACTCCTTACATTTCCCCTCCCCCCGAGGGCGTTGTCAGAAGCACAGACAAAGTTGAGAGGCTTCTCACCTCTGTAATGTATACATGTATAGAATAAATATGTATAAATATACATAATTGCGAAGGCCAGGTTGCGGTCAAGTGCTGCGGTTCCTATGACGCCCTTCCTGTGTCAACTTGGTCACTATGTGTGTCTAGTTTCAGTAAAATATAACCGGTGTTGAATGGATAATAAATAATTAAGCCCAGAAATATCTGGGTGGGGAATGTTTTAAATGGCCAATAGCATTATAAATGGTATTAATATTGAGATCGGTTAATTTGTGTGATTTTGTGTAGTCATATCTAACTCCAAAATATGGTGTTATTTTCATAGTAATATTAATATTGACCCATCCTCTCTCTACTTTTCTCTGTCCTCCCTCTCTCTCCCCTATCTCATGTTTTGTTCAGTGAATCCGATACTGTAATTACTATTTTTAAATGACGTTCATTGTAATAACTATCAAGACCTAGAATTTAAGCGACATACTTTGTTATCTACATGAATACAGTGAATATTCTCTTCTATTCTATTCTACTTTTGTAGATGTTTGGGATGTAGTGAAAACCAAACTAACTAATGATAGGTCTTGAAGAGATGAACAAGAGAATTTACCATTGTATTGGCAGAATTCGCTTTTTTTATAAGATAGGTGCATTTGAAAAATAGGTGCATTAGGTTCTCTTTCTCCTTTCAATTCTTCTCCTTTCAGCTTCCCATTAAGGACAGAAATAAGAGATGCTCTTTTGATCTACATGTCTCTTTATATAGTTTTTTTTTTTCTTTTTAATTGGGTTTGGCTTTGCCTTGGCCACAATGACCGCTATGTGATCTGTTATGCCACAAAACTTCTCGGTCATTATGAGTTTGATTCCTATTCTATCATTCATTGTAATCCTTACCTTAATACAGACCTCATCTGTGTGTACTATCAAGTATAAAGAAAATGGAAAATTGAATAATTGTCCTCTCAAGTAAGAGATATTAAGTTCATCATCATTAGAATTATTCATCTTTTTTCCAATCCCAATGCTAAAGTCGTGTCCAAATTTCATCAGCAGGTATGTAGGAGAGTTACTGATTCATATCAGAATCATGTCCAATTTATTAAATGAGTTATTGAATGTTGAATATTAATGCTCACAAATATTAGGAAGCAGAACCTGTAGTATTCCAGTAAATTAAGTCAACTTTAACTAGTACATAATTAAAAATGAATATTGAATGCAAACAATAGGAATTAGCATTTTTTATTAGGCAGTTATTGAATATTTGGTAACTTATTGTCAATACTGAACATCATTAAGAATTTGATATGGACGATAAAGCTGTTCAATAATTGACATATCGTGAATGTTGTATGAAAAATTATCAATAAGCCCTATTAATTACCTATTGAAAACAAATTTAACTCCCACATAAACTTAAGGCTTGTGTGTGGGTGATGAAAAAACGAATTGGGACTGCAATTTCTTAGAAACTGAACAATAAAAGGAATAAGAAGAGATGAATGAAATAAGAAATAACAAGTGAAAAATGAAATCAATTCATTTATTGTTTGATTTTTTAGATGAATCTTATTCAATTGATTAATGGAGTTCAACTAATAAGGATACCAAATAACAGTCTCTCTCCACATAGTTTTATTCAAATTTTGTGTGGCTCGGTGGTATTCTCGTGTACTATACTTTGAATATAATTTTCCAATTCAACTAATTTACGATGAGTTAGTTAGAAGTTACTTAATTTAATTAATGAGTATAAGTTTAATGAGTAACTTAGTTTATTGAGGTCAGAGATGATATCCAAAAGATGAGTTAGTGAGGTTGGAGAAAATTGATTGAAGACAGAGGTTTGTAGGATTGTTATGGTTTGTGGAGAAAGTCAACTCCCACATTGGGCCCTAAATCTATTAGAAAAAAACACAGTTATTCATTACAAGACACTACAATATCTTCATTAATCCTGCTAACATCCCATATCAATGGTAAATAATATAAACCTAACTTAATAATTTTTATAATCAATCATCTTAAACAACTTTCTAGAACTGGAATGCCTGAAGAAACATTTGTTAAAACTCCGGAATATCAATTTCAAAAATCTGCCACATTCCACTAGTTGTTAGGTGTTAACTATGGATTATGAGGTGTAAATTATTCTCCGTATTGTAGCTAACAAACTAAAAGTGTAAACCAAGCAATTTTAATTTTGGGAAGGAGAACCAGTTATGTTCTCAGAATACGAAAAACATCAAAATTTCAAAAATGTTTCACCTCAATAAACTGTGCATCTTACTACTGATCAATGGACTACTGGACACTCCTAACATGAAAATTCGTCAGCAATTTCAAGTGACAGCTTTTTTCGCCTCACTGATTGTCAGTGATAAGTCTAAATACTGAAATGTTACGAACTCTGAAGAATTTTAAACCATCGAAATTGGTTTTAAACTTTTCAAATTCGACATTGGCTCTCGTCAACATCTTGTTTTAGGGTTAGCTGTCTTCAATTTGTTATTTTCAATGGCGTTTTGTGGGCTTGTTAAAAGATTGAGATCATCTCTGAACTTGTGCCTGTTTGTTATCTTGTCAATCTTGAAAGTATTGGATTTGTGTGGCTCACGATTCCAATTCGACTGAGAGTTTTATTGCTTGGAGAAATGCTGAATGAGAATTTGGTTGTTATTGAATAAACTTCTGTCCAAATTCTTGATTTCAATAATAATGTATTGGCTCACTGGTCCTTCCTTTTTCGAATACTGTATTGCTCATGCATAGTTTTATTTTTATATTTTTAATTGTGGATTTAAAAATCGTAGGGAATTAACTTTAATTTAGTACTAGCGAACTGAGGCGAGCGAAGCGAGGGGGCTCCGCCGATTTCTGGCGTAATTTTGGGAGAATCTCAAACATTTTTCAACAGATTATTATTTTCTAGACCTTAACGAACCTAAGTACAAAATTTCAACATTCTCTGCCAATTAGTTCTCGAAAAAGCTGAGAAAACGCACGAAATCTCTAGAAAAACGCGAAATTGGGCGTATCTTTGGGATGTTTTCAAAATCCGTTCTTAGTGCGCGTCTAAAGGTCCAACTGAACATGCATGCCAAATTTTAGTAGTAGCCCATGGAAATTATTTGAAATTCAATTTGAATTGAAGTAGCAGATTAATTTAATTCACTCTTTTTGAAATACCACTTCAAGGATCCATATCTAAAATTATTATTATTTTGTAGACTTTCAACTCTTCTTGTATATTTTGTTATCTTCCTTTATTTAACACCTTTTTATCTTCCAGTTACGTCCTAATTTTTTAGCAGACCAACTAAAATTCCTGGTTGAAGAAAGCACGCAATTTGGCAGTTTATCTCGATTATTTCGAATTCTCTCACGTGCACACCAGTTAAACTCGAATTAATTGTTGTTTTTTCAACATTTCTGAATTTTTCCTCTCTTCAAGTCGATTTAAATAATAAATAGGTTAGGCGCCACAACAGAGAAGGCAGGCGTCACTAGTAGCATGTGATATGGTGATACTGTAGTATAGTATAGTGATACTGTAATAGTGCAGTATTAAAAAAACTTGTTATTTCGCTCTTGCTCCATACACTCACACACCAACTAATCTGACTGGACAAGATTAATGTGACCAGCCACATTGCCATCATCAACAACATCATCTTTTCCTCTTCTTCTTCTTCTTCTTCTTCTCCTTCTCCTTCTTCGTCATCATCTTTTGTTCTTCTCTTCTCCTCCTCCTTCTTCTTCTTTTCATCCTTTTCATCTATCCTTTTATCTTCATTTCCCATTTGATAACCGCAAATTTTCCCCTTTTCTACAAATTTACACATTAATTCTTACTCATTATCCCATTACACCCGTCCTTGTCCCAAGTTATCCCAATTAATAAATGACTTCAATCGAAAAACTAAAAAAAAACTTCAATCAATAAAAAATCATAACACCGCACACGTTTAGTCCCTGATTACGATTTTCTTTCCAACCTAACCTGAATCACGTACTGAACTTTGTAACTCATCTTTACCCTTCCTACTTACTATTTTCAAATGAGATATTTGACTTAAAATTAGTGTTTTCATTGTGATTAGATATCAGATTTCGCTAGACATGAAGAAGTTATTATTTCTCCTTCTCTTTCAACACCTACATTAGATATTTTCCAATTTCTTCTCTTTCTCACTCTTCTCCTTCTTATCTACCTTCTTCATATCTTCTTTATCTACCTTCTTCCTCATTGTCGTTTCTCCCATTTGTCGTTTCTTGCTTGCTAATCCAAGCAGCCGGCTACTGTACTCTATACTGGATTATAAAGTACAGATATTCTGTACATGTTTAGCACTGTACTGTATATTCTTCGGCAGCTCTATATTGTATACAAGCAACGGTATTATGTATTATTTATGAACTGCATGGGGCAGTGAGAACTGAAGACATTTCAAGAGCGAGGAGTGTTTTGCAATAAGCTCTTCAGACATGCGGTGTCACTATACCAGTCTCAACTCGCATTCCTGCATTGAAAAGTTGAAAAGTCGATCTGAAATGCATCTGCGATTAAAAATTCTGTTCCTCTGCACTTGCGGCTTTTATGTTGACAAGTCGTATCAATTTAGCAGAAGAAAAACAGTAAATCTCCTTCGTTGTTGGTTGAAAAAACTGAATCCTTATCAGATGAATTTGTACTGTGCATTTCTTGCCTATTAGTGTTGATAACCGGCATCAATAATGCTGATTTTTTCGAAGTTGGAATAACTTTTGCTGTAGGTCAAAAAATATCGTAATCTGATAAGTTTGATCAGTGCAGTTGTGTTGATAAACGGCATCAACTTAATGAAATTTCTTTGATCATCGTAATCCGATGAATTTGTTCAATGCATTTCTAGTCTTGTAGTGTTGATAGCTGGCATAAATTTAATGCATTTTTTCCGTTCCCAGTTGAAAAACGTATAGAAAAAATACTGTATTACAATTACAAATTGATAAAAGCTCACCATCTCAGCTGTATCTTATTATGTAGACTCCATAATATCTTGTCGAATATCTTTCAGTTGTGATCCTGGGTCCTGCATCCTCGAACGCCACAGTCCTTTCTCCTTGCATCCTGCAAAAAACAATTCCTAGTTTAAAATGAATCCTTAACCACTTATGTTATTGCTCATGAACATTTTTGTATTTCACTGTGAATTGAAATGTATTTTGATAATGATTATTATCATTCACTATATCTACGATTCAATAAAACTTTTTAAAACCTTGTTATTTATGTTATGTTATTTGTTATTATGTTATAATGTTATTTCATTTTAAAACCTTGTCGCATATCAGGAGCCTGTATCCTGAAAGTTAGGAATCCTCTAATACAGGAAAAAGGCGGACACACACTGAAATGATTGCGTACTGTGGGATAAATTCATATTATGTCTAATGTGGATCTGATTTTTTCTATATTAATGGATTTTTTTAATACAATGAAACAGTCCCTTGATGCTATTTTTGACAACCAAATTCGTGATCTAATGATGTAGAAAGATTATCATTTGTGACTTGTACCAATATAACAATCAAATGCTTCAACCTCACTAATCATGATCAAATGAACCACTCCTCATTATTCTCAATCAAAACAGTTTGAAAACATCCAAAGCTCTCGATAGCAGTGGACCAAATCAAGTTAGTGAATTCCTCTTGAACATTATTAATGATGAGTGATGAAAACGTCTAGTTTTGTGTGGCCCAGCCGCGTTTCCGGTCGATTAGGATTATTTTGTTGTTTTTATATTCGATTTTTCGCTTTTTTTAATTCGATTCTCATGCTACTGCCACCTTCTCCAATGATTATATGGAGAGTGGCGAAAACCGAGAGATAAAACTGATAATATCGGTGAGGAGACAGAGGATGAGGAGGAAGAAGAAGATAAAGAAGAAAGGAGGACCACTACCACTTATTATTTCTGTAGCGGCTCATTAGTAGCTTAGAACTGGTCAAGTTGAAAGTCCAACACCAAAGCTCAAAGTCCAAACTCAAGTTTCAAGTCCGGTCTACAACCATTATCAACGTTATATGATTTCGGGTGTGTGGTCGCGTGAAGAAGAAGAAGAAGAAGAAGAAGAAGAAGAAGAAGAAGAAGAAGAAGAAGAAGAAGAAGAAAATGAAGAAGGAGAACTGTCTTGGAAAAGTAAAAAATGAGCAGGAAGAAGGCAGAGAAGGAAGAAGAAAAGAAAGAAGAGGATGGAAAGGTAAAGAACAATGACGGAAAAAATAATGAAAAAAAGGTGAGGAAAAAAGATTTAAAAATGGAAAAATAAAAATAGGAAAAGAGGTAGAGAGGTGAAAAATATTGAAGAAGAGTAACAAAAAGAATAAACACAGAAAGAAGAAGAGGGGAAAAGGACGAAGTAAGTAGAAGAATGAAGAAGGAGATGATAGAAAGGTAAAGATGGTTGAGGAGGAGGGCAGAAAGAGAAAGTAGGAAGAAACAAGGAAAGAAAGAAAGAAAATACGAAGCAGGAAGAAGAATATAGTAAGGAGATAAAATTTGTAAAAACTTAAATGAGAAAAAAGTGGATAACGAAGAGAAACAAGATGGAAAGGATTAGGAGGAAGTGAAGGAGAAGTAGAAAAAGGTGAAATGGGAGGACAAGAAAAATGAAGAAAGAAAAATATAGGGAATGGTTGTGAAAAGGGAAGGAATGAGAAAATAAAATGTGGATAGAAAGAGAGAAAAATCAAAGAAGTGATAAACATAGAGGAAAAAGAGGATGGGAAAAGGGATACAAATGGAGCAGATGTGAAAACGCGGAAAATTATGGAAAAGGGTGAAGAAGAAGAATAAACAAGGGAGTGGAAGCACATGTGAAAAAAGGAGAAAATGATGGATAAAAGTAAGAGGAGAAAGATGAAACAGAATATGATACTGATGAAGAATAAGAAGGAACAAGAGAAGTTGAAAGGAATGGTTCATTACAGACTCCGACTGGTCAGTCAATGCTGTTAATTGGTTATCAGTTTAGTGCGTTCCAGTTTATTAATTTTTTTTCTTTTTATATTTCGTCTCCCATTACCCGCTTCTTTTGATTCATCTTCCTCTACTTCTTTTCCTTTTATCCTTGTTTAGTTTTCGGCTGTCCTGTGTGTTGTCAAATCTTCCTAATGACCACAAATGGCTGTCTCACATTTGCATTTGAGTGAGTGAATGAAATTAAGGTCTCAAATTAGTTTGGTCATTTTCTCACAAGCTAACCCAGTATGACAATAATAATTTATTATTGAGCTATCTATTGTAACGTATCTCGTTACAATACGAACACAAACATTTCTAATAGAATACTCCTTAATTTAAATTTCACTTCTATCACAGAATAATATTATCATATTACTTAGTAGTGAAGTCTTTTTACGTATACAACGTTTTTACGTATTACTTATGATCTTATGAATGGTTTCTTGTTTGTTTGCAATTCAAGTACTAGTACTTCTCATTGCTTGGCATATAATTGAAGTTCGCTATTCATGAAATACGCTACAATGTTTCTACGGTTTGTCAATTTTTATGCATACTAATTAATGTATTTAGTTTTTCAAATACATATTTTCTGGTCTAATTTGAACAAAATTATAGTTGTAGTTTTCTCTGAATTTACCTATTTCAGTTTCCTCTCTGTAGTTTTTTCTGTAATTAGTAGTTTTTCTCTGAATTATCTACTAAGCCTAGTTTCTTGGTCTTACTCTTCTACAGCATTTCTTCTCATTCTTTTTTCGATTATTCCCCCAACTCGGTAACTCAGGTGGGATATATCTTATACAATTATAACAATTAACTAAACAAGAATCCAAATAATGCTACCGAGGAATCTGAAGACTTCCGTAACTCCGAACATTGGCAACAGAATAAGAAAATTGAGGAGATTCCATACATCTGATATACTGTATTTATTTATTGATCGAGTTCAAAATATAACTTATAGGATGAAAACACAGACAGAGTCCAAAACGTCTTCTCATACTGATTTTGATAAAACTTCAACTATCTCATAGTTTAGTATGAAAATACAAAATTTATGCTAAGTTCTTCTAGTTAATTATTTAATTCTAAAATACTCTTTCTCATCAAATAATCTCTTACATTTAAGCCCAAACGGAACCTCCTAATCATACTAGAACTCTCAACTCAGTAAAAGCATTGCAGGTAGTATAGATTGAATTGAGTAATTGGTTGATGAGTAAGGTTTGTGGGTGTTTTATCTTCCTTGCTGTGTAGGGAGGGAGAAGGGGGGTCAATCCCATGGACCCCTCCCCCAACCCAACAGCCTCCAGCGGTTCCTGACCCGTTGTTGATCTCTCGCGGTGTGTGTGTGTGTGTTTGTGTTCGGACTGTATGGTTTTGTTTCTGCCGCCGCACGGAGGAAGCCAGAGGACAGGGGGGTCTCACTGCCCACACACCTGGTGTGTTTTGGGCATATTGTTGGCCTGTTTGGGGCCCGGCCAGCGGGGCGCAGCCCCCCACACATCACTTCTGGGGGCACTGGATGGATTTGGAGCCCATTTGACCCCCAGGTATCCCCCTAACGCCTCTGTAGGCCTTTGAAAAGTACATGTGTGCGACCCTCTTCCATCCTTGTCGCACGCTCTTCTACTGCATTCCTTCTTATTCTTTCCCCTCCTCCTTATCTACCTCTCTCTCTCCTTCGTACATCTGGTTGTCGGTTGATGGCTCCAGTTCCGTTCGGTGAGAACGAGACAGAGAATATTAAGCTGGTGAGATGAGTTTGCGATCTGTGCCAATGTTGCCTCTTTCTCCTACTCCTCCTACTCCTCCTTTTCCTCCTCCTCCTCTTCGTTCTCTGTCCCTCTCCTCAAATAGTGTCCGAACTTTCTTCCGGAATACTGTCCTGCCGAGACCTGGTTGCATCTCGTTTCGTGGTTTACGATCTGAAATTATGTCGGATGAAATCTTTTTTTCTGCAGCTACAGGGCGTGAAATTCGTGAATGTGTGTGTTCAGATTTGTTTCTGATGTAACTGGATTTCGCCTGCGCTTATGGGTAGTCATCGAGATTTGTTTCTGATGTAGCTGAGTTTTGTCTGTGCATATATTATGTTTTGTGGGTTGGAGTATTCAATTAGGAATTTTGTCTTAGAAGTCTCTCTTTGTTCTTCAATTTTCTCTCACTCAATCTCTCCAGTTATTAATATCATTATCAATTAATATTCGTCTGAAGATAAAATAATAATTATGATTATCTCTTCGCAATCATTGATAGTAAAAACGGTTTTCATAAGTTGTATTATGAATATTTTTCTACATTATGGTGTCAAAATAAGAGCAAGAATTTACAATTAATATAGTAGCTTGATTTTATAGTTTCTTAATTTTCTAATGGTTTAATTTCCCAAGATTTTCAGTTCCTTTTCATTTAATTTCTCATCCAAGTACGAGTATGCTAACAACTAATCCCCTCCCCACATTTTTTATGAAAAACTATGTTTTTAATACAAAACAAAAACAATTTTACTTCAGAATTCCAAGAAACCTTACTTTTTCGTGAAAAAATGCATCAAGAAACAATAATGCCATGCAATTAGTCAGAATAATTTTGACACAAAATGAAGTCAGTCATCCATTCCAGTTCTATAATAACCAATAGAATGGCGTTATCAAAACTACTGTGCACTACATTGAAATGACGGCTTGTATGTGATTGTACGAATCTGTTCGACTTGGGTCGCTGTTACACTGGATGCGATTTGGAACTCGTAAATCGAGTTAACTTTTTTCATGCCTAATAGTACAAGTAAATACAATAAATTTTGGGATGAATACAGTACAAAGGCTTGTAAACACGCGTATTCGCTCTCATAGATATAGTTTTAATCGTATTAGTAGGCACGAGTGAAATCCTACTTTTACGAATTCCAACTCGCATCCAGTGTGACCACGGCCTTACGCGATATACGGCCTTTTAGCAGAGATAATCCATTCTTCCTTTGGTTAATCTATGTGAAAAGACTGCAGTTGGTGCTGAAATTTCCGGGTGCATCAACTTGCAAGAAATTTTTCTTCTCAGTACTGAGTAGAAAATCAACAACCACATTTCGATCAAACCGATTGAGGCAAATTGAGGTTAGACAGACCACCGTCAGAGGGCAGGCCAGCGTCGCTTAATTAGCTATCGTGTATCTCTTAATTCGCCCAGCATAATCTGACACAAGTCATCGAAGATAGCTAATCAACACGCACAGCATTCTGCTAATTTCTCTCTTCTCATCCTACTTTATCTCCATTTCTCTTTTACTCTGTTCATCGATTGCAAAAAAATCATTTCCCTTCTCTCTGTCCATCATCCTATTCCTCCATGTTCAACTCATTTACGAAAAAAACAGAAAAAAACATCTATAGAATTTTATGATGTATTAGTAAAGTATCAGATGAAGACTCAATTGCAAATGATATTGTGGCCTAATATACCTTTATTTCTGTAACTATAAATATACTTGTATTGAAGTGTTTTTGAAGTATATCTATGTTCATTATTCGCAAATGATGCTGTGACCTAATATACCTGTATTTTGATGACCAAGAATACTGTATTGTATTGGAGTATCTTCGAGTTATATCTATGTCTGTTTCATGCTATCAGTTCAATTCGTTGACAGCTTTCGAAAGCTACAAATGCAAATTAGTCGACTGCAGTGACGTTTTACGAGCGACGTAATTTAGAAAACGGCCGTCAAACGTCACCGTAGCTGAATGGGTGCTGCTAAAGTCTGCACAAGTTATCTGTTGTACAAATATATAATTATACTGTATTCGAGTTTCTCTCCCCTCCCAAAGTTGTTCGTTTTCAGCAATAATGGAAGAGTATGAATATTTGTGTCATATCCTCGAATTGAATTTTAGTAAGGGAACAAAAAGACATTCTCGACGTAATTGTTCCGATTTTTGATATTTTTCATATCAAATGAATAATTCTTCAATTACTTTTATTCAATTATTACTTTCATGATTATGATATCAAGCACATCAGCCCTTGCTTGCATTCTATTGAACTCTAGGCTACCATGTACTCACAACCGAAATTGCACTGGTTTTCCGAACCATACTTCAAGAAACTCTGCCAAATCTTCATTATCTCGAATGGTTCTATAACCTTATTCCTGAATTATCATGAAGATTTTTCTAAATGATAAGAGAATAGGTACATCGTACATGCCAACACGCCACTATGATCACGCCACTTGAACTCTACCAGGCCCTACACCTCCTTCCCGCTGCAGTCCATCCATTGGAACTTCATCCTATTCAATTTCTTGATCTATCAATAGTGAACGAATCTCAACTTCCTTGAATTGAAAGCCTTCCTATGACATAGACATCCAATTATCCATAGTTGGGAGAGCTTTCGATTCACTACCCTTCTTCACCACAACTTTTTCTTGGATTAGCCTTCTTTTCTAGTATTTTATTAACTTTTCTAGTTATTGTATTGTATTGTTTGTATGTAATGTTGTTTTAATGTTGTGAAATAAATTGAAATTGAAAAAATTGAAAATTGAATCTGATCTTGAGGGTTAATTGTAGGAAAGAAGCGACTGCGCTCCAACTTCGCCTTCTGTAAAAAATAAAGGTAGCCATTCTATTCTATCTTTAGATTCAATCTGATCCAATAGAGTCGATCTTTGAAAAGACATTTGAATAATTTATAATCATTAATCCCTTTCGAAAACTGTAGGAATAATATCCATCACATTCGTAGTTTAGAGATAGTAACATAAATTTATAATTTTTATAGGCTCTCAAAACATGATTCGATTCAATATTACATTCCAATGGTAAAAAGCATCAACGAAAATCTACTACGCATGTAATGGAGCTAATTTTCTTTACCGTGAGAAGCAAAAATGGAGTCAACAATATTATTGAGGGTAGACTAGAGCGTGAAAACGCAACAAACTGCCAAGTTAATATTACGGTTACGGCTTTTAAATAGTTCTAAGCGGGATTAACTTACTAACAAAACGGACCTGTTGGACTGTTACTAATGCGCATGCGCCGACACTCGCGATGGATGATCCCTTAACAAAGGCATTAGTGGTGGCAGAGGAGACCAGACAAAAAGCAGCACATCTCTAGGAGGCGATGACGACGGCAGACGATAAAAGTAAAAGAAAAGGAGGAGAAGGGGGAAGAAGAAGAAGGGAGAGAAGGAGAAGAAGAAAGAAGAGAAACGTGAGTGATGAGCTCTATAGAGTACGATTCATTAGCACGTCATTAGAGATGATTGAAGAAGTGTGGCCGAATGAAGAACTAGTTGTTGGAAACGATGATTATGGTGAAGAAGAAAAATGAGAGAGGAGGAAGAAGAAAAAGAAGAAGAAGAAAGAGCAGGAGGAAGAGTAGAAGAAGAAGGAGAAAGAGAAGAAGGATTAGACTCGGTGGAGGAGAAGTTGAAGAAGAATATAATTAGAGGATGAAATTGAACAAACTGAAGAGAATGAACGGTGGACATATATATAGTCTAATGTAAGAAAATGGAAAAATATAGGTGAAAAATAGAAAATATAAAGAAAATTATGAAGCAGAGAAAGACAGAGAAGTACTTGAAATAGGAATGGATGTGATAAAGAAGAAGAAAATGATGAAGCAGAGTAAGTCAGAGAAGTGATTGAAAGGGAGATGGACGTGATAAATAAGAGGGAGAAGAAGAAGACGACGATGATGAAGAAGAAGAAGAAGAAGAAGAAGAAGAAGAAGAAGAAGAAAAAGAATATAATATTGAAGATGATAATGATTGTAGAAAGTGGAGAGGTAGATGAAGGATCAGAATAATATTGTAGGAGGGAATGTTGACGAATGAAGTGAGGTAAATCGGATACAAAATTGAACGATTTTGAGGGAAGAGTGGGAATCGAATAAAACAACACGATGGAAAATGTGCAGAGAGGGTAGAAAAGTAGTTGAGCAAGGAGTTGGAGAAAGAGGATAAGAATTTGAGGAGGAGATGTTGAAGAAGCAGATCAAGAAAGGTCAATAGAAGATGAGATTGAACGAATAGATTGGAAAATACATGAAAGAATTGAGGAAGAAGATGAAAAATGAGCGGGAAAGATAGAACAGACGTTGAGTCAGAATGCGGAGATGATTACTGAGTCTCGTGTACATCATCTTCGTTCAAACTCAAAGAAATTTTGAACTTGGTTTGAATTTCAGTTCTACAGTTGAAGCCAAAGGTGCGACAGTTCAAACCATGTTAAAACTATTGTCTAGTTGTACTGATCTAAAGTGAAGATGTTGCTTACTGACTGAAGAAGAATGTGAAAAAATGTGAATGTTTTGAGGATTTTGATTGTGGGAGTTGAGGAAAATTGAGAACAGTGATACAAGGAAATAATAGAAAAAAATAAAAATAAAGGAATAGAAAAGAAAAAGTAATACAAGGAAAGGATGTTGTGAAGAGTTGGGAGAATTAAAAGAGAGAAGATGTATGATGCAGAGGAAAAGAATTCAAAGAAGATTCAAAAAGGGACAAAGAGCATCATCTATCGTCTATCAGACGAAGTGATAATGAGGGCTCATAGACATTATGTGGGGTGGTGAGAATGTAGTGAAAAGAGATTCGTGATGAGGTGTTTGGCGAAAGAAACAAGAAGTAAAAAGCAGAAAAGACTGACAATTGCTTGCGCTAAGCTAAGGCACGTGTCTCCACATGTATTCATGCGGCTCAAAGTCAGAGAGACGTCATTTGCAGTCATTTGAAACGTCATTTTAGTCTGAAGTTTAGACTTTGTCTAGCCGGCGTTCGTTATGCGCGCATTTCCAGCGCTTAGCGACGACCGCCATTAACATTGGAATCATGTTGTGGACAGAGTAGGTTGAAATGAGAAGAAAAAAGGAAGAGAGTGTGGAGAAGAATGGGAGAAAGGGAGAAGGAGAAGAAACCAGAAGAGTGGGAGAATGAGAAGAAAAAGGAGGGGGAGAAGAATAAGGGGAGGTAGGAGGAAAATAAGAGTGAGAAGGAGAGGAACAAGGAGAAGGAAGAAAGTAAGAAGATAAAAGAGGAGGAGAAGGGAAGAAAGAATAACAAGGGTAGGAAGAGGGAGAAGGAAATGGAGAAGAACAAGAACTTGAGGAGGGAAAAGAATGAGAAGAAGGGGATGAAGAAGAGGAAGAAGTAGTAGGAGAAGAAGAGGATGAGGAGGAACAAGGAGGGGGAAGAGGAGGAAGACGGAGGCGAAGAAGAAAAAGAAAGGTAAGAGGATTTGGAAGAAGGAAGAAGAGTCAAGAAGATAAGGTAAGAAAAAAGGAAGAAGCAGGAGAAGAAGAAGAAGAATGAGAGGTCACGAAAAGGATACAAAAGAAGAAGAATAAGAAGGACGATTAGAAGCAAGCAAGAGAAGATGGAAATAAAGAAGATGAAAAAGGAAACAAGAACGAGTAGAAATATAGAATGCAATTCAGTATAAGATAGGAAATAGAATGCATGTGATGGAAAGAAGAAGAAGAAAAAGAAGAGAAAGAAAAGAAGAAGCATTTGCCAGGAGGAGAAGAAGCAGGAGATGAAGAAGAATGAGAGGCTGTAGAACAAGAAAAAGAAGGAGCAGAAGAAAAAACAGAAGAAGAAGAGGTCAGGACCAAAAGAAAATGAAAAACGAAAGAAAAGGAGTATCAAAAGAGGCAGTTAGTGTATGGAATGCCATGCAACTGAGTGATTAGGACTATAATGGGCATTTTTGATTTGACTCATTATCATGTACTTTTTGCTCTAAGCCATTTTTCTCTAGGCTCCATCAATCCAATTTGTAATCCGGGTTTGATTCACGTATTGGTGTGGTATTTTCTATGTTATGCCTTTACACCAATCAATCATGACAATTCCTTACTTCTTTACGTGTGAGTTAACGGCTCCAGTAAATTTTATAGAATTGACTCAACGTTTCATGAATGGATTATGAGACAGATTATGTAATAATACTAGATATTCAGATGCCTAAAATGCATAAAACTTAATAATTACAGCTGCTATTATTTTTGAAAAATGGATGGATAATAAAATTGATATAGATTCGGATTTCCAGTCAGATATAGATTGTCATAACAAATTACATTGGGGACATTTTTCTTACATGGCTTACATTTTACTATTTATATGCTACCATAGATCATTTTTAAATCTGAATTGAATAGTGTTATCTAATAAATAATAATGCTATCTATTAAGGGTTTTCAATCAAATGAAAATTGTTGAAATGTTATTCTCATTCCACCCTCAAAGAGTTATTAAAGTTTTCATTCGCAATGTATTCATCTTGATTTTTCTGAAAATTGAAACTCCTATTGGATTGAACTCTATAATCTTCTATTATTTCCTATTAACTCCTAAATTCATCTTGATATTTCTGAAAATTGAAACTCCTATTGGTTTGAAACTCCTATTGTAGAAATGTGTTAGCAGTGTAAGATTTTTGGATTGAAATTTATTTACTGAACTATAACAATAAACATAATAACTACTTACTAGGCCCGTATGAACCATCTCCGTTTAAGCTACGCGTTACGAAACTGATGTTTAAACTTTTAGTATGTTTGTTATAACTGTTGATCTACAGTTTAAACCATAGATTCGTTAATCTCACGTTTGGTTTATCAAAAGATATCAACCTATTTCTTAAGGTGAATAAAATCCACTAGTACCAAGCAAAATCAAAACTGAGTTTACATTTCGGTTTTGGATTTTGAACTGACAATAAAGCATCAACTAAAAATTTCAAACATTTTGTGAACCGGCTCATTTTCTTAGTGGAAATCTTGCCAGACAGATTCAAGCCTTGGAAATTTGTTTGATGAGGCTCCACTGGGGGAAAACAACTAACCTGTGTGTGTGTAGGTTGATGTAATAGCTTTGTATGGTCCACTTACATGCTGGAAGATGTGGGAGGCTAGCTACTACAGCCTCAAGCAGGTGTTTTTCTTTCTGGTTTCCCCAGAATATTAAACTAAGTTACATGAACATGTTAGAAATTTAGAATAACATATGAATTATTTCTTTCCTCTCCATCTCTGACTTAAGTAAGAGAGGTCAACGTGTCCTAATTTAACGATTAAAGGGGCTGGTTGCACAAAAGTAAATTAAAGTTTATCTCCGATTACTTATAAGAATCAACATTGTTAATTGGAAATTAAGCTTGACAGACCTTTCTACAACTAGACTAAGTTTATGATAGCAACGTAACTCAAGATTTTTTGTAGAGTGGAAGGTTTTTGTAAAACGTTCCACAGTTTTAGCAATTCGTTAAAAATTTCACAATTCAGTATATCTGGGAACAAAATTGATTCTCTTAAATTTGCAACTTTCATTACAATTACTGTATTCGAATTCATTCATCGATAGTATTTCTACTTTTATTACAATAGTCAGTGTATAATCTACAGAATTCCAGCCCAAAACTGTTACCAGAATTTTATTTCCAAAATAAGGTCGAGTTTGGGGTTATCTTAAAAATTTCATTATTCAAGTTCTCAATATTTTTATACTGTTCATTTTTGTACTATTTTCCATGTTTTGTAATAATCAATATCACCTCATTTTCTAGGGTATCAATAGACTGCTCACTTAAAAAATTACTGTGTTACATTTTATTATTTTTCAAATGTTTCTCAGATGTGGATTTCAAGAACCCTTAACAATGTTATTGAGGCTTATATCAAGGTTTCTGATGGTTCTTTCTATTGGAATGGTGTGTTTCTACTGTTTAATTACTGCCTTGCATTAAGTTTTGTTAATGTTTGTTGTTTTATTAATGTAAGTTTTGTATCACTTGATGGATATAAAACATTTGTTCAATATTCAACAGTTTGTTGATAATTGTTCTGAAATTTTGGTTCAGTTTCACAGTTTTTGAGTAATTTTGTGAATAAAATACAGTGGGAACCTTCCACTATTTAATTCTGAACATCGAATTCAGCTCTGTAAATTGTTTATTAAACATTTGTTATTAATGTGTTCGACATGGATTTCGTAGTAAATTTATCTATCTAACCTACTTTGAATGCTTAATTTTTTCTTTCACTGACACCTGTTGATTGGAATTCTCATGAATAAGTTACTGCAGTTGAATATATCATGTTGAATGTATAGTTATATAATAGAATGTAATGTTATAGTTATGGAGAGGATTTTAATGGGTCGTGTATTCGCAGAGTTAGAAATGCAATCCCAAATTGATCAGTTTAACTGCAATGTTCCAACCCAATTCTTATTGACAGGAATTCCCCGCTTCCAACCCTTACTGACAGTCCAACTACCGCCCAACCTGTGTAACATTTATGCCAGCCTTCATAAATCATCATTCGGTTATCGGCTTATTCAGTAATTGAAAAAGAAATTGACCCATGTTGAAAGTGTTCAGATTATATCTGTATCCATTCAACATATTATTATTTTTGTTGGGTGTTGAACCACGCTACTAGTTTCAAAATTGATTTATTAATTCTTCAAAGCAAGAAACTGAAATTGAATTCCTCTAGTATTCTCTTCATTTCTTATTGCAATACATTTCAGACTAACGGCAGATCTAGATAAGGTCCGTTTAATAGTGGTTAATGATTATTAAGAAGATATTATCAATAATGAATTGAAATGAAAAAGTTTATGACTTGATATTTGATGATTCCAATCAATTCAATTGATAATTTTTAAATTAATTTAGGATGATATAATTTGAAGTACTTTGAATTTTGGATGATGATTGTCTTTAATCTTGAGTTTTTAATTAAAATAAGTTACTTAAGTAATTGAAAAAAGGGGAAATATGATTTCTTATCATTTTAAATTACATCTAGAAGTACGTTTCAATCTGTATCATTATAATGGTGGTTTAGTTGATAATTCTTGATTCGTAATACAGTAATGGTTATTATAGTCCAAATGGAACCTTCATTTCAATGTATAGTCATCAAGCAAATGACTTTGCAACATTTCAAATCATTTCAGACTTCAAACATTTAAAATCGTTTCAAAGTTTTGAGAAATCAACTACCCCGACTAGTAATGGTAGTCCCACCGATAACTATCGTAAAAACATTCATAAGCAATTAATTCACAATTAATGATCTGAGTTAGGCCATGTTATGGATATTTGAGATTGTAAGGAATAATTCCTTAATATTTCAATTACTGTGCTTAGGCATGAGATTCGAACATGATAAACATTATGAGATTGGGGACCACTACTTCCGATTCCATGTACAAGTGAAGCTTTCCAATTGATAGTAGGCTTGTAGCCTACTAATCAGCAACGTTTTCAAAAAGCTTCTACTTTTCTACTCTCAAATTTTCCTATGAATGTTCAATTTTACAGAATTTGTCTACAAATTACCAATATTGGCTCAGTTTCATGTCGCGAATAAAACAAAAGAAACGTTCAATCAGCAAAACGAATCCAGAATTTCTTCTAAAAACAATGACGTCCGATATTCAGAAAAAGCTGACTTCTAAAAAAGTAATGAAAATTATGAACGTAGGTGTCTCTGTAAACATAATCTCATGTTCGTGCTAGCCTAGTACAATAATTTTACGAATGGCAAGCTAGCTCTAACATTATCAAAACTCGCAGAATAGAGTGTTTTGTTTTTAGGCAACATGAAAATGTTATAAATTGTGAAATACACATTTTTTATCGAAAATTGATGGCCTGAGGCTGCGGTCTACCAGAGGGGAAGGGGGAGAAATCTTATGGGAGAAAGATATCTTCTACATGGGAGAACTGAGCTAAGCGGGGATCCCAACTCTTCTTATCTTACGACAAAATCAGAGATTGTCGATGAAGATTATTGGTTTTATTGTTATTTCATGAAGATCGAGATGTATCTTTGGTTGGGTTATACCTTTACTCCCCTCGCCCTACTCCATGTATCTTAGAAACATAACTGTCATTAATAATATTATGATACATTTCTCTGAGAGCGTCTCCTCTGTATGCTTTCGAATTTCAAACAAAGACTCGTAGGAAAATAAAAAGAAGAAATGGATTATTCGTGTATTGTGAGCACTTCATTGGTGTCTACCTTTCACTCTCTTTCTCTCTCTTCATCACGTTATTTTCTCTTCTCCATCTCTCTTGCTATTCAAACAAAATACGAGCATTATTTTTTACATCTGCATTCGTGTTGGCTGTCTCAGGACACTTTTGTTTTATAAGCGCATCGCGTTCATGAACTTGAAATGTTACACGGAAATTTGACAACTATTTTGGACGGTTTTTATTCGGTTTAGATGGATGGAATGACTCACTTTGAATAAAATCTCGTGCTTGGTCCTCGATCATGCAAATAAATTTAGACTTGATCAACCAACTTTTCTGAATGCCACTGCTCTCTTCAGAGGCTTCCAATTATTTCTCAAATAGAATTTTCCACTCCTAAACACATTGAAATTGGTACTAACCAAGTTTTCTTTTCATTCCTACTAATACTTCTCTACAATTCTGATAGTTATTCTTCGTTCTACAGCCTAATAATCGATGTTTCAATAATTAACTTTCTGCAATATGATAGGACCATTATTTTTATTTTAAATAAAAATTCTTCTAGAGATAATATGTCTTGTAATCTTGTTCTAGAGAGTCTTCTTATGACTGAGAGACTATTAGAGAAGTGATAATAGTTATAGAGTAGTAGAATAGTTAGAGTACTTAGATACTTAGATAGCTCTTCGAAATTTCTTTTGAGCAATAAGTGATTTTTAAGATGCGAATCTAAAATAATTTGATTTTTGAATTTGAGAGCAGTTTATAATATTGTATTGAGAATCAAGGAGTTCAAATTGGTGTTTTTTCAAGATATAGATATAATAAGAGTCTAGAATAATTCGATAATTTGAATTTGAGAAAAGTTATAATATAATATAATGAGAACATGGTAATATATTGGGTATAATAATTTCAAGCTATCGGCTTCTATAAAATCGGTTTAGGAATAATATTCATAGATTTGTCATGCTGTCAACATGGTCAAAAAGTGGAATTTAAAATTTTTTCACTGATTTCAGACATTTTGTCTACATTACGTAACAATAAACTTATTACGAAGTCATTCTATTCTAAAATATTTTGATCAAAAGGACTTATCAAGTTCAAATCTTAGATCGCCAATGTCAACAAAATCATATCTCACAAACACTATTGCAACTGATGATACAATAGTCATTCCAAGCCTTCGTAAACAATATTTCCAATCGTGGTTTGAATAAAACGCAATTTTTCAGCTACGCAATCAAACGTTCAGATAATTCAGTAAAGAACGTGGGTGGAAAGCCAATAGGAAAAGAAGATTACTAATCGTGAAAAATGATCACGAGTTACTGTTATTAGATTGACTATGTTGATTACTACTATGTATTTGCGGACGCCATCTTTGTTTTTCCGCGACCCTTCCCTCTCTGTCACGTGTTTTTCTTACCGCCTATTTTCCGGTCTGCTACTTCTTCGTCATTGGTTGTCTCTTTTTATGCCAAATTTTGTGAAGGAAGTGGGTGGCTTGTACATGTTTTCCTTTCTTCTCTCTTTCTGTCTCTTTCACTCTCTCTTCCTTAGTTGTTTGTAATGGCGAATCCGAATGATGATGATTGTGATGATGACAATTGCAAATGGCGTCTGTGCCTTTTTTGGATGGCCTGATGAGTCACAAAAATGAGAGCTGATTTCAAATTCAACTGGCATCTACTGAGTTACTTCCTCAAATACTAGGCTCTTCATTCCCCACTAATAAAGCGGAATTTCTGAAAGTAATGAAGCTAGATGCACATAATTTATGTAGCTGGATTCAAGAAAATAATAAACCTGGTTTTATAAAAATAAATTGTGTGTAAGTATTCTATGAAAAAATAAGACTTGTCTTTGAATTCGTTCTTATCGCGGGAACTAGAATATAACTCATCGTTGGTTTATAGTTTTGTTTATAGTTTTTTTTAGATTATCAATGAAAAAGTACTCAGATGATGGTCATAGCTGCTGGACTGTGTATGTGAATTTGGGATTGTAGCAGTGTTGGATAATGCCTGTTGTTTCATTTCATATTGTGAAATATATTATCAAGAGTTGAAAGTTCTCAAGGTACCGTACTTCAAATCTTCCACAAACTCTAATTCTCAATGGACTTAATTTCATTTTGAGTTGATTGTTAACCTGTACTCCCACCAATTATTATTCTTTATAAAAAAGTGAGTTTATTAGTAAATCTCAAATATTCATTGGAATAATTTTTTCTAAGAAACAATGTGTGTTCGGGAATTGAAACAGGTGGAGAAACACCCTTACCATTGCAATGTGTATCTGTTTCTCCATGTGGAGAAACATTTGCATTTACCATTGAAACTATCCGATTTTTCATGTGAGTGGGAATGAATGTGAAAAGTACATTTACCATTGAAGATATCCTGTTTGTGTGAATGAGACCAGATTTTTCAATGGTTCTAGTGTGAATGAGGCTTATTCCATCAGCGTTAGCACAAGTTCAGGTGTGAGTCCTGTATGTAATTACGGCATCCCGTCTGCCTCATATCATAAAAGCAACAAAAAATTGCTTAAAGTCAACAATTTACTTTGCAGTTAAGGCTGTAATCGAGACCGGGGGCCCCGGCTAGACTGGTCAGTTGTTTTAGAATGGAGAGAAATAAAAAATAAGAGAAGAGAGGAGGAGGAAAAGGTAGGAAGAAGAGAAAGAAGAAAAAGATGCGTACCAACCCTCTTTTCAGGTTTCGCGAGTGGCATAGGCGTGGTTTCAGACCTCAGGCGAGAAACGATGAGCTAAATCAGCTGATTACTCGCAAATCTATTTAAACAGGCTATTTGCAAAGGGAGACAAGAGGTGGGAGCAAGAAGAAGTTGAAGAATGAAAGAAGTTTGAGTAGAATGAAGCAGAGGCGAGAGAAATGTTGGCTGTTTGGAAAGAAGAAGAAGGAGAAGACGAAATAGATGAAGGAGAAGGAGGAGAAGGAAGATAAGAAGAAGAAGAAAAACAGAGCTAAGAAAGAATGAAAACTCAACGGATTTCGTTGCCGTTGAGAAGACGAAGAAGGAAAGAAGAAGGAAATTTAAGATGGAGAAGGAAAAGAAGAAAGAGGTGGTGAAGAGTAAGAGATGAGATATAGAAGATGGAAAATATTTTGGAAGACGGGTGGAATAGATGGAGAAGGAGGAGAAGAAGAGAAGAAGAAAAAGAAGGAGAGACGGAGGAGAAGAAGAAGAAGAAAAGGATGGAAAAGAAGGAGGAGAAGATGGAAAAGAAGGAGAAGAAAGAGAAAAACATGAAAGAGAAAAAGAAAGAGAAGAACATGAAAAAGGAAAAGAAGGAGAAGACTGAGAAGAAGAAGGAGTAGAAAAAAGAAGAAGAAGAGAAAAAGGAGATGGAAAAGAAGGAGAAGAAGAAGAGATGGGAAAAAAAAGACAGGTAATGTAGTATGAGAATAAGAATAAAGAGCATTAACGAAAAAAGATGAAGATAGATGCATTACGCAAATAAATGGAAATGAAATGGGAGAGGAGGAGAAGAAGATAAAGAAGGTGGTGGAGAACAATAATATCAGAAGAGAGAGGAAAAAACAGGTTACCTACAAGAAACTGGGCAACAGAATGAAAACGGAGAAAGCCTAGAAGAAGAAATCGAAGAAGGAAGACGTCAAAGAATAAGAAGAAAAAGAAGGAGCTGTAAAAGATAGAATAAGTAGACGAAGGAGAATTTTGAGAAGATGTTAAAAAAGACTATTATGATGAAGAAGGGAGTTGGATAGGTGAATTAAATGATATGCTGGCTTACTACCAGTTTTCAGTGCTAAATTGATAGTCAGTTGTGAAGAAGATGCAACTCTGTAGTTGCGCTTTAATAATTTTGTGAGGCTTGATGCAACACAAGTTGCGATGTGTGTGATACATGTTGTAGCAAGCAACATATTGCATATTAGTGGGGCATTGGGTTATTTATGAGGGAACTTTGAATATAAATTGTTATGACGAAGATAGCGAACTTATCTTAAAACAAATTACAAAGTTGAATCAAGTGAAGCACACGATTACATAGAGTCTGCAAGGAGTTATGATTTGGAAGTCTTTTCAGAAATTTCCAATTTTGATTTCCAATTCCAATTTCGTATAACTAGAACATCATTCCATATAATCCTGGCTCAAATGCGTTAATTTAAAATGGAAATGAATGTGGTTTGTTATATTTTGCTTGTATAGTCTGATCTCTAAAGTCTGCGATCTCGTATTGTCTGTCTGAAATAAAAACGACTAAGCTATTCAGAGCTTTACTTCAAGTCTTAAATTTTGTCTTTGAGTTGTTATGCGTGGCTTAGAAGTTGAGTTGAGTGATGATGGAAGCGGAATAAGAAATCAAACTTATGAACAGTGATAGTTTTAATAAAAATAAAAACTTAAACGGTGGCTTGCCAAGTGCAGCTAACTGTTGAGGTTATATAATTTCGGCTTAAAATTTAGTTGAATCAGCCACCTATCCAATCAACGACTCGGCTCAATAATAAGATCACAGGTAATCTAGAACTTTAAGGCCTCAAATTTTCAACATACTATACTTATAAGTAACATAATAATTTAATTTGTTTTATGAATTCATTTACAATGACTCGATTGGTTTGATGGAAAGCATATAAGTATAAAAATTCTTCAGGCAAATTTGTGTTTGATGATTCAAAGAATTGTTTGAATTTGTTACGTTAGATGTACTCACAGAGAAGAAAGGAGAGTGCTTTTCGCTTACTACTTTGTGATGTACTTAGTTTAGTTCAGTTTAGTACAGAACTCTACTTGGAAATTTCCAGAATTCATGAGACAAATAAAAGATTGAGATACATCCATGTGATTTCAAGATTCGGTAACTATATTCTTTTTATTGTAATTTGTTGAAAACACGAGATCTTATGCAAACTAAAGAATTCTAAATTGCGTTTGTTTTCAGTATTCTGATGAAATTTCTCCAGTTTTGTTGGTTCACTTAGCTATAGAATTAGCAGAGATCAATAATTTTTGACCTGGGCAGCCAAAACTAGACGTTTGTTGTTCATTTTTCAGTAGCAAATTTATTCAAGTTATAACTGCTTGTGCCGTTAAAATGATGTTATCAATTGGCACGTCTCGTGCTAAAATTGAAACTAATGTCGGTGTCTGTCAATAAAACGATGTTCACTGGATGCAAGATTGGGGATAACTAGTTATTTAAAATGGCCTGCCACCTACTTCTTCTTCTTCTTCTTCTTCTTCTTCTTCTTCTTCTTCTTCTTCTTCTTCTTCTTCTTCTTCTTCTTCTTCTTCTTCTTCTTCTTCTTCTTCTTCTCTCTCTCCTTCTCCTCTCCTTCTCTTATTCTTCTTTTTCTCTCTATTTTCTCCTTCTATTCTGTTTCCACATCATCTTCTTCTTCCTCCTTCTTTCCTCTTCCTCCTCCTTACTTGTTTCTATTCCGCTTGCTCTTCTACTTCTTTCTGATTTCTCCTTCTCCTCCTTCATCTAAGCATTCTGACTTCTTGTACCTCTTCTTCTTCTCTTCATTTTTTTGATCCATAGTCATTCCTCTTCTTTCCTTCTCCTTCCTATCTTTCTCCTTTCCCATCCTGATTTTCATATTCTCTTCTATCATCCACTTTTACCGTTTCCTTTACTTTTATTCTCCTTTTTTCCTCTCTTTCCTCTTGTCCTTCCACTTCTTCTCCTTCTTTAGCTTCTCCCTTCTACTTTATATTTTTCCTTCTTCCTTCCTCTTCCTACTTCTCTTCTCTTTTTCTTATTTTTCTCCTCCTCCTCCTCCTCCTCCTCCTCCTCCTCCTCCTCCTCCTCCTTCTTCTTCTTCTTCTTCTTTATCTCTTCTCCTTTTCCTCCTCCTCCTCCTCCTCTTCCTTCTCCTTCTTTCTCTACTTCTTCTTTCTTCTATTCTCCTTTTTCCTATTTTCCTCTCCTCCTCCTCCTCCTTCTCCTTTTCCTCTTCCTCCTTCCTCTTCTTCTTCCTCTTTCTTCTCTTCTTTTTTCCCCATTTTTTTCCTCCTCCTCCTTCTTCTTTTTCCTTTATTTCTTCTTCTTCTCCTCCGTCTTTCTCTTTTTCTTCTTCTTTTCCTCCTTCTCTCTCTTGGTTTCCTTCTTCCTCCTGCCGTCGTTTGCTCTGATTATAACATTCTCACGATAAGCGGCAGATTTCTCGCGTATTCTGTTTAAAATTCGACTCGCGAATCACATTCACTCGACGATTGGCGATCAGTGATTGATAATTGGTGATTGTCAGCGTTGCCCTCAGGCTAACCGAGCCATTTGATGGGCTTAGCCGCCAATCAACACTAGCTGGGACTCGAGTTAGAAGAGAAAATTCGTCATCGATTTCGTTCTGATTACGAATTTTCATCATTATTTATGATGTAGCCTAAAATGTGAATCCAGTTTTTGAGTAATAAGTTGCGTGATCTTATTTCTTGTTATTGCGTGAACTTGTGAATGCGTACTTGAGTGATAAGTTGGATGATGATTAGAACAATATTCCATTAGAAAATAACTAAATGATTAGAACAAGTGGATTTAGAATCGCGGGGAATTATTTCGTTAGCAATTAATAAGGAGTTGGTCAAATCAGTCAGATTTCAAGAGACCGTTTGACACGAGATGACGGATGACTGAGTTATTGAGATGCTGTTCATTGTTACATAGAGAAACGTTTTTTAATGATTATTTTATGTATAATATTATCATGGAATTAGCATTAGGGATTATTTCTTATTGTGAAACAAATAAAATAACGAATCAGTTCCTCTCTTACAAAATACAGTAATTGTAAGAGTAAGAAGTACTAAATAGGTAATTATTCACGATATTATTGATTGAAAGTCGAATATCTTTTTAGTTTTCATTGAATTTACAACTCTCTTGTGGTGGTTCGGAACCCACCTAAAGCTCTAGGTCCACTCATCTCTCATCATCATCATCCTTCCCATTACCCATGCACAAGCTAACAGCTCATGTGGGCATCATCACAGCCAAAAAAAGTTTTTAACTTTTGAGCCGAATTGATTTTTTCGACAGCATAATATATAGAGCTGAAAATACTATTTATCTATATTATTATAAAGTTAGTACTCTATAATAAATATTCTCATAGGATGTCTGAAGTCTGAAGTATCTGTGAATGATTATTTTTAAAATATTCAAACAATTATTGTTGAGTTCGATTCTCAGCCTGCCTTTCACCTTAAAACCCAGATAACCCATGAGACGCGAAAAATTCAATCGAAATCGAAACACCATCGATTCTATAGGCTAACATTGGAATGAATAATTATTTCATAACTTAACCATGAGCATTGTCGATAGATATCTTGAACCCAATTTAAGGACATTCATCTAAAAGTGGTAAATACATTCGTATACTCAACAGTTCAATCATATTCCCAAAACTGAGCATTGTCTATACTATGTACCGAATATAAACGTACACATATGTACCATGTAATGAATTTAAACGAAAGGTTTTTGAATTACCCGATATCCGATTCAATTCTTTGTAAATGTTATCAACATTCCCCTCAATCAAACCTAGAATCCAACAGATGTTTATTATTTTCCAATTATTACATTGATTTTGCTTACAAATTTCAACAAAATGTAATTGATACTATCAACTTTAATCAATTTTCAATCATTTTAAACAATTATGCATGTTTTTGATGGATTCCCAATGGATTTTATCAATTTTTAAACCCTCGTATAGTTTTTTCATGTTATTTACTACGTTTTACGAATTTTTTATCTAAAATTTCTGTATTTTATTCATATTTCTCGGCAAAAATTCAAACAGGTGTTGACCAGATGTGTGTTGTAACAGTTTTTAGGTTATGGTAATGTTTTGGCGCGTTTTTTAGGTTAGGGTCAACATAGCGGGGTGGTTCAAGATGTGACAACGTCATTCCCAACACCAAAATTCGTGCCAAATAAATTAAAATCGGTTCCTACCTTGTTTTGAGGGTGATTTCGGCGGTTCGGATGACACGTGCGTGAGAGATCGTTGCTGGAAGCGGCTGCTCTCCTTTGCCTAGCCGTGCGCGCCACACCACAGTCGGCTACTGAATGCACAGCTTATTGCCGTCTCTTACACATAGGAAGCTCACTAGCAACGCATTGATACGTTGCTTACCATGAGCAGTTGGTGGCGTATCATGGACTTGGTGATAACACAGATGAAGGACTATTGTAGTTTGTTCTATTTGTGGCGAAAGGAAATCTAAAAAAAGTTTGAAAAATTTAAATATTTTATAGATTTGGAAATATTTAACAGAATATTGAAGAAAATCGATGTTTTCATGTTTTTCCTAGTGGATGGTTTTTCTTTTTGCTGGCCTCCGTACGAGAAATGATTCAAGGCTCTTTTTATTTTACTGCTATAAAATATATTTCACATTTTGCCAATTCTGGCTTCTTCTAACTAAATGAAAAGAGGAAGTTAGAATACTACATTGGTCTATGTGATGCACGTTATTAATCAAATATTGAATTTTTTCATTCTTGTTGATATTATGATAATCTAGTTTTCCTCATCCATTTTCTCAATGATATCTATCAAAACAGTTTTCTTGATAATTCATTGATCATTCTTCTGAATTTTCTTTTACTGATTCCAGTTGAAAAGTCTATTGTTTAAAACTCTTCTACCATTCAATTTCAAAAATAATCTATCTGGGCATTCAATTTCTCGCAAATAATTGGGTTTTATCCACAATTTTTTCAAATTCAGCCTGAAAATCTAGTAATTATTTCAAGAAATAGCATGCTTTTTCTGGTTGATATTCAAATTCTTCCAAATTATACATTCATCACTGAAGAATCCAGTGTTCAATAAGTATATTATGTCCAATAAGTAAGGCTTTAGCAAACAATTCAAAATTTCCTATTATTGGGAACTTGCTACTGGGCCGAATTTCTAAATTCAATCCAAACCATATTGTAACACAATCGAGTAAAGTCACGGTATAACTAGGTTGCGTCTTCTTTATCAGCTATTCCCATTTTTAAATCTTCATAAAGGTATGAAAACATTTATAATGAGGTACTTGTTAAATTAACAAATCCAGAGACTTGCCATATTTGACATGGCTTGTGTGAGATGTTCGTTTTTCAAACAAGTATTTCATACTTGTAACACGAATGAAAACTCACCTCTAGAATGAAAAGATTTAGCTGGTGCGCTTTGCAGCTTGTCCCAGGGATCTGTGTAAATGTAAAACTAACGAGTTCTAAATACTGTACTATACTCTTGTGATCTATACAGCATACCCAAGTGAACTGGATACAAAGTAGCTATCGTTGCAAGCAGTCGAGTATCCTTTGTAAACGATTGCGCCGTTGATTTGTAGTGTAGGCAACCAACAGCAACATTTCAAGTCAGCTGGCCTTTTAGGGCGTTTCGCCAACCATACCTCCAAACAAGGCCGCTCTATGCTCTTCACTCCTTATCACTCACTCTCTGCAGATATCGCCCACTCACTCCAACCAAATTCTATTCACATCAAGTTACTGGCAATGTTTGCTATCAATAAAAAAAACGGTAATAAATAATTGAACAATATTTACACTTTTGCTTGAATGAAAATCAATTTCACTCAATTGTATTGTGATTTATGAATTATCGAGAGGGAGAGAGAGAGAGAGAGAATAGAATTACTGCCTCCTTTTTTTATTTGAGAGAGATTGATTGATTGTTTTTTTCTACTAGGTCTGATTATACTAGAAAGACCTATTGCACAAAAAAAACAATACAAAAGAGAGAGAGAAAGACTGACAAAGAAAAAGATAGCGAGTGAGAGAGAGAGAAAACTATTTTGAATAAGTAATGTTATTATCAGTCTTGATTCATTTCTATTGAATTGATTTTTCCGTTCTCAAATCAATTTGCATCATCATTCATCGTTAAATTATAATAATGAAACAATTTTTACACTTTTCTTGAATGAAAAAGTAAGTACACAATATTTTTATACTTCCCTCATTAATATTTTCGTCATGAGAGGAAGCCAATATCATTTTTTTTTCAAGTCATTTTCATGTTTCTAATAAGGAACAAACTCTAGTGAGTACGTGACATTAATAAGTAATGACAATTTAAGTAATGTTTCTAATGAGGACAAATGATGGAGTGAAATGCATGGAGGAAAATTATTTTTTATTCGATCGTGATTTCGTCCAAACACTAGTTGGTTTTTCGTTGAATGTTTGAAAAAATTTTCCGTTGAAAGCTTTGAGGATAGTTAAGCTCCAGAATTCCAGAATACAGTACTTAAGCTCAGGTTAAGTGCATGGAGCTAATATATAAGAAACTTGATTGAATTTTTAGTTTAATACTGGTCGAGCTGTTCCGTTACATTAGTTGCGACATAATCAGTAATAATACATTCTTGAATCGTTAGTTACACCGTTATGTTTTCCCCGTTACAATAAATGAATCACAATAAATGGCTGTCAAGTATAAAAATAGATTGAATAATTTTTGTTCGATTACAGCGACTACATCGCGTGAAAAAATTATCAGGAAAAGTGTGCAAAGCAACAAAGACGTAGCGAATAGATTCTAAGAAATGACGTCATCAATGGATAGGCATCAAAGCAAAAACGTGATGGAGAGAATGCAAACAGACAATGACAATGATTTCATCATTTCAACATCGAGGAGTAATCGACAGATTATTCGCGATTAATTTTTACATATCCTAAGCAAATTTGAGCTAAAATTTTAGTTGATAGTGTGTCGAATCAATAAATTATCTTTGATTCATCATTCAAAACATTTTCATCCTGTCCGATTCGGGCACCAACCTATAGTTTGAATAAATTAAGTTGAAACTTGGCGTGGTCACTTACTAGAACTGTTTTTGTCAGAAAACGTCCGATCATCTGAAATGCTAACATTGGGTAAAAATGATCAGCTGTTCGAACATCGTACGCTTTCTGACAAAAACGGTTCTAGTGAGTGGTTCTTGAGTACCAGGCCAAGTGTCAAGGTGTTTTATTCAAACTGTATAGCAGGATGCAATTAACTTGTCATAAATCAGCTGATCGACGAGCATATGATCACAATTCTTAACCTACAAATGCTGAATCTCGCAGATTATTGAAAAGGTCTTTTAAAAAATTATTCTTTGAAAGGTCTTCTTTAAAAAGGTCTTTTAAAGACTTTAAAGGTCTTTAAGACTTTCAAGCCTTTTGATTATTGTGTCGAAATCACTGTTTGATTATTACTGGATCAGCTGATTTATGACAAGTTAATTGAATCCTGCTATAGTATGAAGAAAACCTAAATTTTAATCAACAAATTAGAACAACCTGAACTGAATGCAATCCAAATCCAACATACGAACTCGATCGTTTGCGAAGTTGAAATATTTATGAGTTGGTAGTTTCAAATTTCACCTGCACTTAATAACTATTCGAAGTAATAGAGAATTCGTTCCGGGTATTTTATGCGATGATTTAGAGTAGAGATGCAGAATAATTAATGGTTGGATGCCGGCCCACGTTATTTGGCATATTAATAAGCACCTACTCTCCAACTCCAACTAACATTGAACTCTGCTCTTCAAAATAACAACTCATTAATCAGCTCAACTAATTACTGTGGCTACTGATTACTGTGACTCGAATTATCAGTTATTGATTTCTGTATGCTAATCAATTATTGACCAATTTATAATGCGAATACAGTTAGCGTTCCGATAATTGGCTTACAATAATACACTGATTGTGGATTATTGAATAGTAGACTTTATTATTCGAATGAAAGAAAAAGATGTCAAAAAACTTATTTGTTAAGAATTAAACATCACAGTATTATACATTAACATGGTTCCACATCACATCACTCACAACAAATTTCTTAGTAAAACCTGTCTAAGGCGTACCCTGTGTAAGACGGAAACCTGTTGAGACGGAATGGTTTTTCTGGTCCCAATGAATTTAGTATAAAGGTAAAAGTACCTTTGTAAGCCGGAAACCTGCTAAAACGGAAAAGTTTTTTCAGTCCGGTCGCGTTCCGTCTTAGACAGGTTTTACTGACATATTATTTATTCCATCCAATAGCTTAGTATGGTGCCTCAACACGATTTTCAATATTAATTTGCAGAGCGACTGTTACCCATTGCATCGTTGAATCGTATCTTTACTTTGAATTTTTAGGAAATGGTGTGTTGATGAATGAAAATAAAAATTCAGAAAAACTTATCGAATTAATTTGTTCTGTGTCTAGACATTATTCTATCTTATTTGAGGAATTTCAAATAAGATCTTAATTTATGATCTTGAGTAGCTATCCCTATCAAGAAAGTTTCACAGAATGAATAGAATGATATTTTTTACAATCGGTTGCACAATTATCAACTACAGTTTGATCCCTTATCAACCATTGTAGATAGATTGTTTGTTTAGTGTATATCAAGTCAAGTATCAAGTGTATATCAAAATTATATTATATAAAATCTTTGATATTTTAACAAACGGTTGAAAGTGACTGAAAACTATTTCAATGAACTAAATTTGAGTTTGAGAAGCTTGATTGAAAAATTTCAATATGATATTATAACCTACAGTCCGTTTTAGTATTCGTTGAACAACATAATGCTGATAATCGATGGAAAAAACATAATAATCCCAATAATCCTCTGAAATACTTTTGTTAATATCGTGTCCAGGTTACAGAATCTGATCAAGTTATCTACACTGGCGGCAGCAAATGTTGAGAATCACTTTCAGGTGAAAAAGTCGCCTTTCAACAGTTCTTCCACAGTTTTTTCTTCCGAAAATTTCCATATTCACGCAATTTATTCCGTGTTTTTTCGCATTACCAGTCGCTGTATTGTGAGCCGAGCCGAAGGAGTGAGTATGCATAACAGGTAGTGGGTTAAGAGATGGCGGCACCCCTCCTTTGATCGTATTGTTTTTTCGTGGAAAAAGGAAGAGAAAAAGAAGAAGAGGAGGAGAATGAAGAAAAGAAGAAGGAGATAAAGAAGAGCAAGGAGAGTTGGTGAAGTTGGAACAATCTGACTGTTTCTAAAGCCACCATGCAGTCTGAGAACTGACTTACTGCACTATCTTCTTAATTTCATTGTCTCTTCACTACTATATATTTTCTTTTCACCCGTCTACTTTCCACTTATTCTACTTCTTCTTCAGTATCCAATTCTATTTCATGGATCTTTTATTTCTAGTGAGATGATATCTGATCTGACAACCTGAACTTGGACTGTTTGTGTAATAACTTGGAAGAGGAACAGTTTTGGACATAAGCCTGTTGTACTCTCCTTTTTAAATGATTGAATAAATAATAATTGATTGATTGAATGATTGATCTTCCATATTTTTGTTTGCTTTTCCACAATAGCTCATAAAAATTCAGAAGACCTATAATACAGAAAAAAGGCGAATGCACTGGAAAATCAATTTAAATATAGTAATATTAATAACGTCTAGCGTGTGGTCCATCTTTCGCCTGTATTACAGTATCTATAAATCATTATAAAACAGGCTCATAAAGATTTCTACCATGAAGATTTCGTGATTTAGAAACACGTTGAGCTATGTCAGATCTTATTATTTGAATCAAACTTTGGTTCCAATATTCCATTTATCACGCCACTAGATCTATTCAAAGATGTGCACTTTGTTCAGTTCATAATATTTTTCAAAGTAAATAAAGGAATCATTTCAACCCTATTGGTACAGAAAATTCATAGAACACAAATAAATCATTTCAATTTTATAAAGTACAGAGTATTTTTGTAATGAGGGTCAGAGTTTAACAATTCATGATAATCTTGGTGCAGGAAATTTCAGGAAATCTAACAAATATTTTTCAATTTGCCAACTAAAGCAAACAATATTTTTCTTTTTCTGAATCATCGCTTATTCTACAGAGAGCATTCTGGTGAAGTAGCAAGTTATGTTTTCGAGTGGGGGAGGAGAGACTTTTAGCTAGAAGAGAGTGAGAGGGAGGGAGTGAGTTATAGGAGGTCTGATGCAGCGGCCAGCGATGAAAAGTAATAAGCATTCAAGATAGGAGAAGAGGAAGAGGAAAAAGAAGGAGATAAAAAAGAAGAAAACGACAAGTCGGTAGTACTGACCACCGACGACCGACCATATGGTGAAGGAATGCGACCAATCGACCTGTCTCTTCTTCTTCTTCCCCTTCTCATTCTTCATCATCATCATTTCGTTTGTCTTCTTCTTCTTCTTCTTCTTCTCTTCATCATCTTCTTCTTCTTTTCTCCTTCTCCTCCTGCTTCTCTTCCTCCTTCTCCTCCTATTCCTTATTCTTCTTCTTCTTCTTCTTCTTCTTCTTCTTCTTCTTCTTCTTCTTCTTCTTCTTCTTCTTCTTCTTCTTCTCTTCTTCTTCTTCTTCTTCTTCTTCTTCTTCTTCTTCTTCTTCTTCTTCTTCTTCTTCTTCTTCTTTCTTCTTCTTCTTCTTCTTCTTCTTCTTCTTCTTCTTCTTCTTCTCCTTCTTCCTTCTCTTCTTCTTCTTCTTCTTCTTCCTTCTTCTTCTTCTTCTTCTTCTTCTTCTTCTTCTTCTTCTTCTTCTTCTTCTTCTTCTTCTTCTTCTTCTTCTTCTTCTTCTTCTTCTTCTTCTTCTTCTTCTTCTTCTTCTTCTTCTTCTTCTTCTTCTTCTTCTTCTTCTTCTTCTTCTTCTTCTCCTTCCTCTTCTTCTTTCTTCTCTTCCTCTCCTTATTCTTATTTCCTTCGTCCACTTGTCTACATATTTACTTTCCCATTACTACTTCGTCTCCTTTACATTTTCACTTCCAACTATTCCCTTATCGTTGCTCTTATTACTCATTCCTTTACTCATTTCATTCCATTTCCCTCTTCGTTCCATTGTTTCATCCTCCTGTCTTCTTGTTCCCGTTCTCTCATCATTGTTCAATTTTATCTACAAATCTTCTCGACAAAATCTTTGTGTTCTTATTTTAATCATCATGGAATAGTTCTACAATCTTAATAGTGACTCTTTAGAATTTTTATTTTAAAAAGTTTCAATTGAATTAATTAAGGAACTTAATCTGAGAAAGGCAAAGTATTATGATCTTATAAATAAATAATGCAGAAAAGTTCTTTTAAATTGTGTATAAAAAAAAAGCCCAAATAATATTGGTTTTAGTCAATCTACGGTATTCATCCATATAGGCTACTATTATTTCTTTTTATTCCTCCTTATTATGTTCCTTAATTCTTACTATCTCTCACTAAATCTTCCACTTGGTATCTTCTTCGCTCTTTTACCTGACCCTTTCTTCCTCTCCCGTCCTTCTTCTCACGCTCCTCTCTTTGCATTCATCCACTTTTTTTGTTCTTTTCATGAATTTCGCAATGTAACAAATCGATACCACACACCACATAATGTAAACAATCTCACAGACACCATTACAACATGCTCAGCCACTTCAACTAGTGGCGCATTTATGCTTCTGGCATATCTGGCGATTATCATACCAGAACTAGACAAGCCAGTGTAAGCACAAGCGAACAAGGACTTCATTCATCCGCAGCCACTGCTAAGTTGGTGCTTGGTTAAGTCCGTTGAAAGCACTTGAAGTATTCGCGAGATTCGCGTCTGGAATCTTGCTCCTTGGCGCGGATGATTCTCAAGTGGAGGCCTGGGGAGAGAAGGATGATTGGATAAAAAGGAAGGAGAGGAATTGTAGGTGAAGAGGAGTGACTTAGAAAAAGAAGGGAGAAGCAATAAGAATTGGAGAGATAAAGACAATAGAAAGAATGTACGGAAGAGAAAAGGATCAGATAAGGAGAGAATTTGATTGAAGAAAGAGTAGAAGAAAGAAACAAATAGGTGGAAGAGATGGAGAGATTTGTGAAAATGAATAGAATAGAGGAGTGAGAAAAAGGTAGAAAATTGTAGAAGAAAGGAGACAATTCTAAGAAGAAATGAAAGGAAGAAGAGAGAACATACAGGAACAACGAAGATAGAAATATTGAGCTAGTAAAAGAGATTATTATTGGAAATAGTGATATAGGAAAAAGAGAATATTGGAATAACTAGAGAAAGGTAAATTGATGGTTGGGAAGACAAGAAGGATAGAAATGGGGGAAACATAGAAAAAAGAGTTGAACAGAAAATGGAAGAAGGTAGAAAGACAATGGGGGAGAGAATTAAAAAATTTCCTATAGAAATATAAAGTAAAGTTGAAAATAGAAGGAAAAGAAGTATTATTGGAAATAGAAGGAAAATTGAGAGGGATGATAGGCTAATGGGATGAGGATGGTGGAATCATTCTCTAGGAATACAAACATTTCGGAAAGGAAGGAATGGGTGGAAGAACAAGGTTTCAGGAGAACAATAAAATTCAAACGCAGATGAAAATAGTTGGAAGGAAACTAGATGAAAGAATGAAAATAAGCAGGAACCGAGTATAAAAAGATGATTTAGAATCGATGTAAGAAATGGCGAGGAGAAGAAGAAGAAGAAGAAAAAGAAGAAGAAGAAGAAGAATGAAGAAGAAGAAGAAAGAAGAAAAAAATCAGAAAGAATTGAGATTGAGTGAAAAAATGAGGTAGGGAAAGAAATAGGAATGTGATTAGGATGACTGTGGCTTGTGCCAGCTATTTAACAACGATGAAGAAACGCGTGAAAAATGCATTCAACTATTCCAATTAGATCAGCTACTATACTCAGAGTTCTCTTATTCAAGAACTTCGAGTTGTTTTTAGATGCTTCCAAAAAAATTGAAAATTCGACCACAAACTTGTTTTTAAGAGCTATCTTGATTGGGGAAAAATTATAGTCAGCAGTCAATTGAAATAATATGAATATTACACGTCATCAATAGAATGTTGTTCGTAAGATTATCTATTTACATTATTTTCAAGCATCAATATTTTTCTTTTCTTATAAAAGATATTTGAAAATTCTCATTTTTGACGTGAAAACGTTGTCACTTTTTAATACATTAATACATGGTTTGTAGAATCTTGTTCATCGCCTATATTACTTTAGAGATTGCTTCTGAGTCAATTTGTAGTAAATTGTAATCATTCTCATTTTTGTTGATGTTTTATCTAAAATATGTTTGTGATTTTGCAGGAAGAAATGTACCCGGAAATGTTGAGTGGAAACGATTCATCCAGCTCAAGTTCTCCTGCTCCGCCTCCAGAATTGTCAAATCCAAGTAAGTTCAACAATAGTATTTAACTCTATGGGACATATTATTAAGTAGGTTGGAGATTGCATTTGTAGCTCCTTGACAACAATCTTAAGAATATTGTCAAGTTTCAAGAACATATAAAAATCCGCAGATGACCTTTGACCTTTCTAGGCAAAATTGTCTCGCTCTGTCTCACTCTGTATGAATGAATCATCAGACTCTGGGATAAACATATTATGATTTGGTACGTATAGAGGGGAGGAGTAGAAATAGGAAGGAGAATAAGTGAAAGAGGGAAATGGAAAAGGAGAGAAAATGAAAGGAATAAAGAAAGTTGTAGATGAAGAGAGAGAACAGAGGCAAGAAGGAAACTGGCGCCAGTAAGTAGAGCCATATGGTAGTTCCTTAAGGCCCCAGGCAAGCTGACCCCTCCCCTAACCCTTCATCCTTAAGGATAACCTCCTATCTAATCAGCTGACTTCTCGAAATTTAAAGCTCAACAGTTTGGCACTTCACCACGCCTCACACTAAGCTAGTAAAACACAACACGCTTTCATTGTGCTGTGATAATTTCAAAACAAGCTCACAATATTTGAGTACGTAAAACGAGTACTTTTTTTGTTCATAAATTTTGAAGCTGTACAAACGTTTTGAACAAGACAGTTGTTTTTTCTGTGCTTTTTTTCCAACTTCCGGCTTCTTATTGTTGTAATGTTTTAGCTACGCTCCTTGTTAAAATTTAACACAGGAATAGTATTGTACGTGAGAAGAGGTGGATGATAACATGCACTATGAGGAAACTTCAATCAGAGTTTCAAGTTAATTTGATACAAAACACGGCATTTTATGGAGTTTGATAGGATTCCGGTGCACTGTTTAATGACGTCATTTTACAGTTGACAAATTCAATTGACTCATAAAATAGATATATTTAATCAAATACTACAACTTCACTTTCCATTTTTATGGAAAATGTATGATTCAATTAGTTTCCTGTAATTCGGATCAGATTCTAAATGAGATTCAAATTATTATCTGGATGAAGAACTTTAATGTAAATCCACAACGTAGAGGTAGTGGAGATTAATTTTATAAGAGGATAAAGAAGAGGACGGGAAAAGAGAGAACTGAATAGAAGCTCAGTAACTTGGAAAATACCCATTTTCACTCTTTGGGTGGAAAAAGTATACAGTTCAAGTAAAAATTTTGGTTTTCAATAAAGATATTGGTTTAAATTGAAGAGAGATGAAGTTTAAATAAGGATTTTGGTTCACAATAAAGAGATAGCTTGAATTTACTTGAATTTAAGATACTGTTAGCTTCTGATCATACCGATGAGATTAATAATGTAGGAAGCAAGTTATCAATATGATGATCTGTTCATCAATAAAATGTTAAAAATACAGTACAAAACTTGGAAGAATATTTTCTTCATGATCCACCTTGTCAAATCTTGACCAATGTTAAAAGTAGGTATAGTACAAATTCGAATTTGGTCTTGGAGGTTTCGAATGTGCAATCTCGCATGTCATTCTGATGAAGAAATGTATGTAATTTGAGCATGCAAGGCCTAAATTTATAACTGGTGTGTTTACAGAGTAATTCTTCTCACATATGCATTAGCGCTCAGTACCGCCCAAGTGAATGCTAACACCAATCATGTTGAGAGTGTACAAAACAACAATAAATTTCCAGAATTTATTGCTCGGCTAGTATTAAGGCAAATCCTTATCTGTACTCGTACTACTCAGGGCTTGAGCAGCGGCAGACTGGAGCACATTAAATCAAAACCCACTCTAAATTATTATTAATGCGGAGAAGGTGTAATGTGAGCAAAGTATGCGTGGAGGGGAGAGATATTAGTCGTAGAATGACGCAGAAACTAGATAGAGCGAAGATAAAAGAGTGTGAGAAGGAATAAACTGAAAAGAAAAAAGAGACTAGAAACAGAGACTCGCGTGAGAAGGAAAAAGGATGAGTAGCCGAATCTAAAAACCTTTAAATGTTTTATAAGATAACTGAAATAACCAGGTTACACTTTTAATCATATTTATTTCTTTGTGGAAAATTTCTTTTATTTTCTACACTGACTTTAAAAACATTCTTCTTACAAAATCTTTATTTAAACTTTGTCTCTCTTTAATTAAAAAAAAAACCCGTTGAAAAACAGCTCGACTTTCATCGTAGTGACGATCGTTTCGTCCTAGTGTTGAACTTCTTCAGACTGAGGAACAGTCGACTCTGTTTCTCTGTTAATGGAAGTAGGTGGGGGAATTTGTGGGGGTGAATAGGCTATGTGAGTTACCTTTTAACTTCAATCTGAGAAAAGCCAATATTTGAGGAGATAAATGTATGGAAGGTTGAAAAATGGAAAAAAGGAGGAAAAAAGTATGATATAAAGATTGATTGAATGCCTTTATTAGGTCGAAGTTAGGACTCCTGTTTCTCTCTGCCACACAACCCTAAAGAAAGAGGCAAAAGAGCGAGCATGGAAAGAAAATATAGAGAAGGGAGTTTGAGAAGTAGAAAAGGCAGAGACCAAGAAAATGAACATGAAGGAGTGAATAAAATAAAAATACAGAATAATTAAATAGACGTTTTTAGAGAATGAGATTGTAGATCTGAAAGAGGAGAAAAGATGAACACGAACAAAAATAGTGAAGAATTGGAAAAAGGAAACAAAAAAAGAACACGTTGTGTGATTAACTTTCTGCACACAAAAAATTGCCAGAATTCTTCTCTAAACTTTAAAAATTGAGTTTAAATAACTTACAAACTGGTACTCTAGAAAGAGAGCACTCTGATTGAAGAATACTAATTGATGCGAACATCAATGTCAAAACACTGTGATCTATTACATCAAACAGCTTCGACCAATCAGACACAAGCCGCAATTTCAATGCAATACACACCTCATTTCACAACGTAATCCCATTGGTCTATGCAACTTGTGGACGCCATTTCGTGGGAGGAACCAATTTCAGCCAATGGTAGACCAGTACAGTTGTTGGACTCTCAATTTGTGAATAGGGTGAACTGGAAAGTGGTCACCTTTACAACGGGAGTAGCAGGTGCACGTCTCTTGAATTAGATATCGGCTGATGGTATCTCTGAATGTATCTCTACAAGCCAATCATTCCATTCAAAAGTAGTCATATACTATTGATCTTGTATTCATTTTTCCATGTTTTCTTGTTGTTTTCAGGTAGGGAACTGAGTTTGCTGCAACAGCAACTACGACAAGCCACGTCTTCGCCACGACTGAGTTCCACGGCCACCAATCACCACGAACCATCCACACAGCCACAGCCGCCACGATCGCCGCCACTGATCGCCACGCCAGCACACCAGAGCAATACCCGCACATCAGGTAGGGGCCGAGCTGCACTCAGCGGGTCAAATTTTAGCATGACTATGTACCATCTTCATTTAAACTAAAATTAATTGAACAATAGTTTAAACTGTAGATTCAATCAGGATACTACAAGCATAAATCAAATTGAACTATGTTTAGTTGAATTTAATTTGAACGAAGATCGTGTTGTTTATTCTCCTATCTCTTTGTTAAGCCTGGTTTCCATTAGTAGAGTTAGTGGAAGAGTTCCCTGGGCGAGTACTAACTATCTTGTGAACTCTCCCAATGAAAACGTTCATAGTAGAGTAGAGTGATGGTAGAGTACTTGTTTTTGGTAGAGTAGAGTGGGATAGCACCGTGGGATAGTACTCTACCACTTGCCTTCCCCCACCACCGCTTCTCACTCTACTCTACCACCACTATCCTAATGAAAACAGTCTCGAGCTAGTAGAGTAGAGTCTGCTAGTAGAGTAGAGCTAGTAGAGTAGAGTCATTTTAAGGTTAGATCTGTTCACTAGACAACACACTTTACCTACTATTCTCAATTGTAGTGAAAACAGCTACTCGACCAAGTAAGTAGAGTAGAGTTAGTACGGTAGAGTTAGTATGCTAGTTACTCTACCACTAACTCTACTAATGAAAACCAGAGCTGTTTGCAAGATTATATGTGAAGATTATAAAGCATCCTTTAAAAACCTGTCCTTGTCGATTTTGAAATTTATTACATTGATTATGAAATTGTTGTATTCAGTTGCTTTTGAAGATATTGAAAAATTGGTGGTACCTGATTTTGTTTGGAAAGTAATGCTTCCCCATTGTTCAAAAGCGTAAAATAAATTAATACCCGCATATTTCATGCAATGGAAAAGTTCAGTTGAATCTGTTCCTCACAAGTAATAAGATACGAATACGTTTCGTCAATGAGATTACCAACAGGCTAAATCTCCTCAGCGGATTCTCTCAAGCTTCGTAGCGTAGGATGAGTGAGGACTTGAAGTTTGATTCAGCAGATAGATATAGAGATATATCATTCATTCATTTATTATTTCTTCTTTGCCATCGTACAGTACGGTCATCAGCAACGTCGAGAAATGATATCTATCTATCTAATGTCAAGCGTCAAATTAAATTAATGTCATTAGATAGATAGATAAATATGTAAATATTATTTCTTTAACGTACATGTATTGGCACCATGAGATTCTCTGGAATGAATTAATATGAATCCGTATTCATCCACTACACTAACCAAAATTATAGCTGATCTTAGACAGAACTTTCTCTCTGAGCTCTCTACTGGAACAAATGATATCTCTATTGAGTTTCTAAAACGGAGACGATTGTTTGTTCAATTCCATTACACGGCTATTTATCCATTCATTCATTCAACCTGTCGGCCAGTTCATTCATGCATATAATCAGATACGCATATATATTTTCAATATATCTATACCAGCTATACAATCATTGAGATTCGAATAACGTTGAGTGTAGAACAACAGCATTTATAAAATTGTTCAGACACCTATTGTACCTGTACTACGAGTAGTTAAACAGACAGTCGTGTTTGAGTGTCGTATAGAACTATAGAATGTATAGAGTGGCTTTTTAGATGAGTTTTGTTTTATGGACGGCGCTAGCGACTACTTAACGGAAGAACAAAGCACGATAAAAAGCTTGGAGAGGTCGAAAGTCGCGATGAGATTATTGTTTGTGTCGGGGTTTATTAGTGGCCATTTTGTTTTTTTGGTCTTCGTTTTTATTGACGGGTTATCTTTGATGTATCGTATTAGTGTTGATGCGCTTGCACCCAAAAGTAATAAATCTATGATGGATTTGCGCCGGGTTATGCAGGTTGCATGTAGCAAATATTACTTTATCTCTTCTATTTTCAGAGTTTTTTATGGGGAATATTCCTGGTAGGGATAAAAAAATAAGAAAATATCATGGATTCTATCCTCTAGACCTAGACTTTCGATTGATACATTTGCTTTTCTTCTCTCTTTGAAAATTGATGTACAGTAGTTTAAGATTCAGTATTACCACAGTCTAATAAATTTATTAGACTGTGGTATTACTGGGTGAGGCGTATATTATAATGAAACGATTTCAGAAGGCCAAAAAAGTATTTAATTTCATTTTCATAATGATACATACACGAATGGGAAGCCCATTTGAAAGCATTTTATGTGAATCTAATTATTTATTAATAACCACTGAGATGCGCGTACTTCATTCTTTAAAATGCAAAGTTCTACGCCACACCTAAAAGAGTCAGAAGTACAGTATTCAACTTTGAAGAATCAAAGGGATCAATCAGACAGAATCCATTAGGATGAGCTTTCGAATCTTTCGACTTTTCAGGCGTTGCGCAGAACTCTGCATTAATGTTATTCTTAAATTATATTAGATTCACATAAAATACTTTTAAATGGGCTTCTCAGTCATGTATGTATTATTATGTTAAAAATAAAATTTTATACTTTTTTGACCATCTTAAATTGTTTTATTATAATATGTCTCATCTATAATCATATAAATATTATTAGATATTTATTTAATCATAGTTCAAGCGTAGTTTTCACATTCATAACATGAATTAACATCATAAACTAGAGAATTAATTTTTTGCTTCAGCAAGAGAGCGAGCATTACTTCAAAATTATATTATGTAAGAATATTGAAGATTGTATTCGAACAAAATCCGTATGATCTATTCAATAGTTATCTTATTATTTGAATAAAACCATTTTCAAATTAGAAATTAAAACCATTTTAAATGAAGACTTATATTTTGGGAGTATGTGGAATTATTGAAAGAGGTCTATTTAATCATGACATCAATCAGTGCGACTATACTTTATGATCAGTGCGTGATGACTGTGCATGACCGCTGAGCATGGAATATTGATATAATTCTCTTCTCTCTGGTTGTGCTATACCACATCACACTGGAAGGAAACAGTAGTTAGGTGTACGTACGAGTGTGCGGAAGTGAACCGGCACGTGTGCGGGGGTCTATGCATGCGAATAAGATAGGCGCCCACTTCCTGCTTCCCTTTAGTGTCCCGCAGGAAGCTAAATCCCGCATCACGTCGAAGCCGTTTAACTGGAGTCGGTGCAAGGAACACGTCTAATCATTGTCGGTCATTGAGCTAGAAGAAGACAGATAATTGCTGGAATATCGAGAGAAAAAGTCATTTGGATGCCGAATAATTTGTAAAAAATTATGTTAGAAGGATAATAATTGCTGGGGTAACTAGAGGAAAGGGTGTAATGAAAACACAAAGATGTAGTTAAATTTTTTATAAATAAGTGATGTTTCACTAGTGTTTTCATTAAATTCAGATATCACAACATCTGACCAGAAGAAAAGGGTTTGTTTGGAAGAGAAAAGACTAGTAGAGAAGGACATAGGAAAAGGATGCTGGAATTGGAAAAGAAACGGATGATTTGGAAAAAAGGAAATTTGTTAAGAATTAAGCTAGGGAAAGGGAATTAACTGCTGGGCTATCAAAAGGGAGGAATGAGTGTCTTATAGGGCCCGTTTCTCCAACGAAATTGAACCAAAGTAAAACTTGGTTTAATTTCGTTGGAGAAACTGGCCCTCAGGAAGATAAATCCTTCTCTCTAATATTGCAACCTATCAAGTCCTACTTACAGAATCAAACTTTCATCCAATAAGATAGAAGAACATAAAATCTTTTTAATATTCGACCACACTTTAAATTGAAACTCAAATTCATTATCGGCATTAAAATTTTCAAATATTCACTTACTTTAGAATACCTATACAGTATTCTAAATTATTTTCAAACTGCTTTCAATCCCTCCAAATCTTGTGCAGGATTTAAAAGTCTTGTCAAATATTGAACAAGGTTTGAAGCTACTTTATTTTATTGGATTAAAACTTGCATCGTGTTCATACTCCTGAAAACGGATACTTCTAAAACAGTATTTTTGGGAGTTTTCAACCTTATAAATCTATGGTTGGAAACTTAACTACTCCTTGAAACTGCATTCTATCTCGTGCTGTTATTCCGAAGGGGGGTCCGGACTCCTGACCCCCGTTCCTGAATTGTGGTAATTGTGGACGTATAATGTAGAATTTTCAATTGTCTTTAGTTTAAGATTCAGAATATCGATTATCAGGATATCGATAAATATGTGATGTATCTGTATCAGAGTGCAATCTATCATAGAGGGAAAAATCGAAGAAATTCTTATGAAGGCGATATAGAGTCCTCAACAATCGAGTACGGTAGCGTTACTACCAACTTGTTATCTCGCTAGCCTTAAAATACTCACTCAATGATGCCAGCAGACTATAATAGTTGTTCTAATGTCTCAAACTGTGTGGCATATGTCTGATTGTTTATACCTAATTGGTGGTTGTCTTCAATTTTAATACTCGGGTCGTTAATAAAATGACCAGGCTATAATAATTATTTAGCTGGAGGCTTTCAACTGCATCTATTGTGGGTGTTGCATGGTGCATCTGCAAAATGCAGTTGCACTTTTAGTGCAGTAATGGCCGTTTGGAAGGCGCTTTTTCGTTTGGTTTTTGTTTACGATGATTGGCTCAGACAGACGGTCGTGGTTGAAATAGCAATTGCAATGTTTTATTGCTCATGAACTGTAATTGTGTAGACTTGTTGTCTGGTATAAATGCTTTTATAAACGTTCTTATATCAGCGAATATAAACTGTCCGAATCATACAATACGCCAAAGTCTCGTAAGCGCTCTGGCGCTTATTCAAAAAATTGGTACATTTTTTCCAAAAATCGTGATATTTTTTCCAAAAACCGTGACATTTTTTCCAAAAATCAGGAAATTTTCCAAAAATTGTGACATTTTTTTTCAAAAAGCGGGACATTTTTCAAAAAACTTTGAGTGGAAATGTTCATTGATAATGATAAAAATGACTGCAAATCAGTAGTTCATCTGAAAAATGAATGGTGTTAACATTGCAGTTCGCCTTGAATCAAGATATTCTTGAAATGATCAGCTTCAGTGTCGAAAAATTCATCATTCAATAAACTATAAACTAAACCAATTCATGACCTACCTATTGTATTTACTTTCTAAATACCTAACCAGGTATTTTCATTGCACTGAGTTAGAATTCCTAGAATGATGGTATCAGGTTTTTTACTGGATTAAAATCCAATGTACATTTGTGCAGTTTTTTATTTTTAATGCAGTGTAACCCAAATTGTTGGATGTATTCAATTCAACTAATATAAATTGGACTTAAGTATTTTGTAAAGATCCATAAAAAATGTAGTTTTGAAATGGTACCTCGTTGTACTCTATTACACATTAATAATAGACAAAACAAACTGCCAAGAGGTGTATAACTCCCCTAAAACTGCAAAGCTTCGCTACTGAATCAAAACAAAGTCCGCGAGGGCAAAGTCCTAACACGTGCCCCAGAGAAGGGGGACTTCGCGGGCGACTTGATTTGTTTCGCCGATAAGTTGAAGGCCAATGTCGCCTGGGTTAACGCGCTCAGCCATACTTGAATACTAAGTCCCCGATGCGTGCTTCGTACTTGAACCGTAAGTCAATCTATCATCAAAACATGAACTTTATTGTATTTAGATGTGGGATAGGAGAGGGTTCAGAATTCAATTCTAATTCACCCCCTTCCCCCACTCGATTACTAATTTTTTTATCATCTGGTCAAAGACCCTTCTAACCAAGGGCAGACGATTCCAACCTCTTTGAACCCTTTTAAAGCGGTGTTTTCTTATCACAAACAATATTTTAGTACTGCTTAAGATTAGAAAAAAGATGTCTACCTCTAGTAGTTGGGTTGTTAGCTACTTTATTGTTCATTAAAACCATTGCATGTTATGACTGTATGCATTTGCCGAAGGTGGCAATTAATAATCATAACGCGATTACTCAGGTTTTTATGTTCGAACATAAAAGTTTTGCAAATTGCACATTTACTATCAGTTCCTCCTCTCCTCCTTCTTATCAAAAAATTTGCCTGCCATTCTTTATTTTGATCAAGTCACGCTTGTGGCCTCTGTGGCGCCGCGGACCTAGGTTCGATTCCGAGTCCATCAGGGGTTTTTTCATGATTCTCAAGCTCAATCAACGTGATAGATTTAGTGATATGATTGAGGTGTGTGCGCTAGCCTATTAAATCCTTATGCATAAGAATGCCTTGTAAGATTGTATTAATTCTTTCTGTGTAGTAGTGAACGTGATGTTGTGGTAGTTATACATACTGAATAAAGAGACTTGAAGTTGTCAAAAACACATATTTAATTAAACAACGAGATACCGGTTTCGGTTTTTACACCATTATCAATCTCTGGTAAACTGAAACTAAAGTACAGTGCAGCAGAATTTATACTAATGGTGATAATGGATAATGGTGTAACAGCCGAAACCGGTATCCCTTTGTTTTATTAAATATGTGGTTCTGACAACTTCAAGTCTTTTTATTCAGTACTGTATGAATTCCTTCGTCTTAGAAAAAGAAATTATATTATTATTATTAACTTCAATCTTGTAGAATACAAAATATCAGCTTGAATTCTGAATGATAATAATAGTAGTTCGGAATATAAATAATTATTCGATAAATTATACAATAAAATTATATTATATATTATTGAGTATTATATTCAAAGAGTATTATAGTATTATATTGGAGTATTATAGTCAAATTATAGTAGATCTACAAATGATAAAAAATAATGAATAATCAAGATATGGAGGAGATTGCGAATGGGAAAATTGGAAAGCAAGAATGATGGAAGAATGGAAGATGGAGGATGAGGAGTAGGAGGTGGAGGAGGAAGAGGATGATGATGATGGAAAAGAGAAAGAAGAAGAAGACGATTACAATCGAAAGAATGACAGACCTCTTCCATTTATAGGAAACGAGCTTCAGTGGCCTAATTGATATGCCGTTAACATTTCACAACTTATTTATTGTACTCTACTGTATTGTGCTGTGTTGTTTTCCACTTGCAAGAATTTTTTACCCCTTCTTTATTATTTTCTACGATGCCTCTTGTCCTATCAGTTGGAGTTGTCTGTCTGGGAAGCAGCAAGAGTTGAAGGCTTAGTTTATTAGTTGATTGAGCCCTCGACCATCCCTCTTCGACTTATGGCAGAGAAAGGGAGGAGAAAGAGAAAAACAAGAAGAAGGAGAAGTGGGAGAAAAATAAGAAGAAAATGCAGAAAGATGTGGAGACTGTGTTGAATAGCCTGCCTACCACACCTCAAGATTGTCCAGATGGTCAGCAACGCACACTATTGGCTATTCCATTGACATGCAATTGAAAAACTCAGCTAAGTGGTGATTGTTGAGTAAAAATAGCTGCGAATTAATTATTTTCTGCGCAAGTTGTAAACTGAGTGGTGGAAGCAGTTGTTGAAACTTTGAATCGTTTCTTTCCTAACAATTCAGTTCAAAATTTATTTTTTCCTCACAATAATACTACAAAAAATGTTAGGAACTCAATTATTTTCACATTGTTGAAAAATCAGCTGAAATTCATAAACTTGACAATGAATGACATTGAACGCAAAACAACAGATCCAATTGATGTTCAACTGGTTCTGCTAACTTTTGTTAACTGATGATATAAAAATTGAATTGATGCTTAGCTCAAAACACTTGAAAAGCTAAACAATATCTTTTGCTTTTTGTTCGTAAAATTTATACAAATATGCATGAAATATACGTTATTCACGAACGTAATTGAATAGAAACATGATTTCTATTCTTGATTATTCTTATAAAATATTTCATTTTTTTCCATTCAAAAATTAATTCAATACTTTCATATTTGATATCAGTCATGTCAATGACCGAACAGCTTTAAGTTTTAATCCAAAAAATCCAGGTTAGAATTTGAAAAATATTGGGTATCACCTTTAGCAAAACATAACCATCTTCAAAATTTTACAATCTATTTTCAATCTCCCACCTTCAAATTCTTAATAATTCCCGTTTTTTTCTGTTACAGTTAGCGCAGCAGCGGCGGCAGCCAACTTCGCACGTAGCCTGGTGTACCAGACACCAGGGGGCGGCGTAGTGTACGCGGCCCCCAACGGAGGTGTCATCTTCAGCCTGGGCACGGCGGCCGCCCCTTCCGCCTCCGAGGGCGCGCCCTCATCGAGTGCCGCCCCCACTTCATCATCGAGCACTTCACGGTTCAGCGGTGGCACAACATCGCAGCCGCCCCCGCAGTTCATCACAATTCCGCTGCCGCTCACGTTGGGCGCCAGTGCCGCCTCCGCCGCCGCCGCCAGCAGTGTGGGTCCGGCCGATCTCAGCAAGTCTAAAAAGTGACGTAGAGCCGTCTTCGGTTAGGCTTAATGCACTGATAAGACAACAGCAATTGTCTCTAAATTGCCAGTAATTTACAATTAGTAGTTGTCACTAAATTGTCAGTAATTTACTTACGTGTTACTTTCGTCAGTAATTGTAAATCACTGACAGTTAGTAACAATTAATGTTGTCTTATCAGGGGCCTGTTTCATAAATCTTGAAGGTCATCTTATATCCTCCAGTACAGGAATTCCTGTTTCATGTACATTTTCTCACGTAAAACGAAACTTTAGGAGTAAATTATTTCTTTATTATTAATTTTTCTCTTTTTCAACTTATCATATATATTTTTTTAATGATGTAGGCCCTATGTAAAAAATGTCAAAAAATATTTGATTCATAGGAGTGAAAGACTAGTGCCCGGTTTTCAGTCGTTCAATAAACTTATTGAATCAATAACTTTTTTTTGCATTTGAAAACACATGGTTATTGATTCAATAGTGCTATTGGATCCATAAACTGTCTATTGAGCGACTGAAAAACCGGGCATAGGAAGACTAGTAGTGAATTTTTTCAGGTGCAGTTTTTTGTATCATGTAACTTCTAAGGTTTATGAAACAGGCCCCTGGTTTGAATTATCTAGTTTGTCTACGCTGGGAGGTTGTGGTTTCTTGGTTGCAGCGAAGTTTGGTGAAGACGTGAAGTCGTTTTAAAGGATTTATCTTTCTCAAGAAGATACTGATTTTGTAATGTAAGCATTATTCTCAATGAAAAACTGATTAAAAACAGTCTAATAAATAAATGTATTTATTAGACTGTGCTACAACACTGTAGATCTAGAATAAACAATAAACCGGATTGGAATCGGTTCATGTAACTTTACAGCTGGATGTGCTTAGCCTAAACCTTACTGCCACCAAGTAAATCCGGGGTTGTCCGTGTGCCTAGCCTTTGAACCCTCATAATATTGTTTGATATTCTAGAATCGTGAAACTTCCGCATGAATACAAAAAAGATTCTTGTATGAAATGCTTATCGCGAGCGTTCCACCCTTCTTTTACATATCATTTTTAGAATAATTAGTTCAATAATCAGGAACGTTTTTTATGTCTTGGCAATATTATTTTGAAGTAATAATTAATCAACTAATGGAGTAATAATTAATTGATGCTACAGTATTTTTCATCTACAGACGACTCCGGATTATCAATGTAAAAAATCAAAATCAAAATGATTTTTGATTTTTTGATTTTTGATCAATGTAGATGAAGCCTGACTGCATCAGTGTAGAAATTTAACATCCTCTTCGAAACCCTAAAAAAAGCCCCCCCCCCCCACCTATCGATTTCGATCTCGCCGTGATTAACTGCGTTAAAAACGTTGTTCTTTTGCTAATACTGTGCAGTTCTTCAGTTCAATTTCTTTTTAAAACAATTGGAATTGAAGTATAAATTGAGTGAAATAGAATAGTTAGATCAGTACCACGTTATGTATTATAGTACATAATATAGTACGCTCTGTACTAGTAGTCAAACGTTATAATGGTACTGTAGTATAATGATGTCTGACGTCATTTGGAGTCTCGATCGATGTGTTTGTTTCGAATTATTATAATTATTATGATTCTATTATCAGCTGATTGTTGGGGTATCAGGTTCAACGCTACTCCTTATAACAGGCTGATTTCAAAATCAAAATTACAGTATTCTTGGCCTATTCTCTAAGTTAGCTTTGATAACATTTTTACTTTCATAACATCAATTCCTATCATTTGGTTGGTTTTCGTCTCACTATTTCAAATTTTGTGTAATTTGTGATATTTTTAATTTGCGTATCTCACTATTTTAAATGTGTGATAGTGGTACTTATGAGTATGTTACATACAAGTTATATTATTTTTTTTTTAATTTTTTAGAAAAAAAATTTAATTTCTAAACGTAGAATATGTAAGCTTTCGAATTGATGACTACGCATGCTTTTATTACTCGGATTACTTGAAAATGATTACTAAAAGATTATTTTCTACTTATTTGCTAGTCTTTTCTACAAATTGTGGAAATATGTGGGTGTTGGTTCATTTATTTACTTTCAAACAACACAATCGAACTGATGACACAGTATTTCCGGTCTGAATTTTTGCAAAAAATTCAAATTATTTGTTCTATTCAGAGAGATTAATTGATTCTATCCTTTTAAAATATTGAAAAATGTTTCTTCTAAAATTAATTCACTTCGCTGATTTATTGAAGTCTGAAGTCTTTCATTTTTCATACATTCAAAAGTACTGTGTAATAAAAGTTACCATTAGAAGTTTTGAAATTTGTTTGGATCTGGGCTCTCAAAAAGTTTTTGTTTTTTGTCAAGATACGTGAAAATGGAGAAGATTAGATCGTATTATAAGAAAATATAACAGATTAATATCATCAAAATAATATGATGTTATTATTTGATAAGTATCATGACAAATATAACACGATCTGTTCATGATATCGATAATAAATAATTGCCTACAGTCATAAAATTGGACAAGTGGTCCTTTTTTAAAATTAATCAAGTTGACAAATAGATGATGAAGAACAAATAATATGCAAACAAAATGGATGAAGAAATTTAATTTGCGGGAGAAAATGGTGAAATACTTAGGTGAGACCCTAAGGGTTTCACTTCATTTGTCAAGTCACTTCATTTGTGCATTACCCCGTTAAAAGTTGAAAATAAAATTGTGAATTTATAGCTATAGATTCACTGAGTATTTTTTGATCTCCCAAACTCATGAACTGATGAAGAACTGCATATTTCAAGCACTTTGTAAATATTAGAACCAGACTCGATTAATTAATCTAGTATAAGTAAATAATTAATATTTTATTATTTAGTCAGTTAGGTAAAATTTTGCAAGTAAGTGAAATTAACGGTATGTATGGTAGAATGAGTAATATTTTTCTAATATACATTCAACTGGATCAATTCTACTAGAATACATCACATATTATACAAGGTGCGGCAGGAAGGATGGATGTTTTTAGAACAGATAGTATTCTGATCTGGGTAGTCGGATTGGGCCAGCTGAAGTGAACATGTGTTTGGTAGATCATACCATTTTTTCTAGTCATTGTTTAGTCGGCATCATGGATTCGTGGAATGTGCAACATCGTGTGTTTACTTACGACAGTTTTGTGCGTAATAATGAGAGTATCATTACAGTTCAGCGCGAGTTTCGTCGTCATTTCAATCTTGCGAGAAATGACAGTGTACCCACTCGTAACACCATTTTACGTTGGGTAAAATCATTTCGTTCAGTAGGAACAGTAATGAATAAACGACCACCAGGGTCTCATCGCACTGTACGCACTCCACAAAACGTGGAAAGAGTTTGGCGCCATACTCCGTAGTCCTGATCGATCTGCTGGAGACATTCTTCTGAACTGAACATCAGTGATCGGTCAGTAAGGCGTATTTTACATAAAGATCTAGGATTTCATCCCTAGAAAATGGCCATGGTTCAACAATTGAATCCTGGCGATTATGTAAAGCGGCTGAATTTTGCTCGAGAAATTGAGGCCATACTTGACCAAAATGAAAACATAATTTTGTTTACGACAGATGAAGCACATTTTCATTTGAATGGTACCGTTAATCAGCAGAACTGTCGTTATTGGTCAGATGAAAATCCAAAATTAATGCATGAGAGACCATTACACAGTCCCAAGGTGACAGTTTGGTGTGCTGTGAGCAGTACAGTTGTTATTGGTCCATACTTTTTTGAAGACGACAACGGGACCACTGTAACTGTAGCCTCAGAACGTTATAGACAGATGTTCACTGAATTCTTCCAACCTGAATTGAGAAGGAAACGTATTCCTATCCAGCAAGTATGGTTTCAGCAGGACGGGGCGACAGCTCACACAGCAAGAAATTCAATGGAAGCAATTCGGGCTGTTTTTCGTGGTCGCATCATTTCTCGGTTTGGTGACATTGATTGTCCTCCTCGTTCTCCAGACCTGTCCATGTGCGACTACTTCTTGTGGGGTTTCCTGAAGTCACGTGTTTACCAGCATAAACCACGTACACTTCAAGAACTAAAGGAAGCAATTCGTGAGGAAGTCGAACAAATTGGCAGGGCAATGTTAGAAAGAGTACAAAACCAAATTCGAGAGCGGCTTGTGTGAAGTGCATCGCTGAAAACGGCCGTCACCTGTCAGATGTTGTTTTCAAACATTAATTTTCTAAAACTGTAAGATAATGTGAATACTGTTCTGTAAATAAATGTTTTTTTTATGCACAGGTAACGACATATTACTTTTTCGAAACCCGTTCATCCTTTCTGCCGCACCCTGTATTATAATCATGTACACATTATGATATTTTCAAAAAATTTACAAATCAAGTGCCTTGCATTTTCAAATGTTAATATTTGCTACTACGTTGAAGAGTTTTATTATTTTAACGGGTTTCTCACCATAATTGAAAACCCCTTGAATTTGTTTTTCTATTTTTTCTGTTACGAAAACTGATTAAAATAATTTTCAGTTAACAGTTTCATGTTGATTATTTGCTATACGGTTCATTCAAATTTAATCAAATTTGTTTGTATTAACAGTGTTATGTGACTTTGATTTTGAAATTAAATAGACCTAACTTGTGATAACGTACGATTAGAATGATTAGTGTAAGTTTGTTTATTTACAATTAATAATTATAATTTTTAATTATTAATCTTGGTTTGTGTATGGTTTTTACTTCGATGTAAACTATTTCACCAGATTTTGCAACTAACATCATGATTATTATTGAAGGTAGTTAATCAATCATCAACCAAAGTCATTTTAGTTACTGACAATTTGTTTCAATGGTTCATACTGTTTGACCAGAGCAAGAAAGTCCCTGGCGAACTCGAGTAATAGCCAGTCGAGCATGCTAGATATCACTCTACCAGGAACATTCTTTTTCATCTGGTGAACCAGTAAATTAAACTTCCTTGAATTTGGATAATTTTCTATAACAATGCCAAATATTATTAGTTTCAGTAATTAATAGTTCGCTTTTAAATTATTACTGCCGTTCATAACTATTGATTGGCCACAAAAAATATTATGGACGTTAAAGACAAACTAACATTACTTCAGTATGTATTTGTGACTTTTTTATCTGAATATGAAACTCGAAATAGCAGTTTTCAATTTTCATCATTGCAACTTTTGTACGTACGAACTTGAACTATATACTATTATATCATTATTATAGTAACAGTAAGTATGATACTATTGTAAGTATCTAATGCTACCTACTAATACGCTTTTCATTGGAAATAGGTACTTCACATTAATATTCTATTCATGGTATTATGTTTTAAAAATCACATTTTTCATTCTAACTTTACTATCTCAAACACCATTTAACAGTAAAATGTTTTTGACAAATAATAATCAAGCAACCAAATCCTGTAAATCATGTAAATTTTAGTCGAATAAATTGTTATTAATAAATTATTTTAGAGCTAAGTGATCACTGTGATAGAGAAAAAGTATTTTTTTGCATTTGTCTTTCTCTGATCTATTTTGTCAAAGAATCAATTATTGTTCAAGTTGTTAATTATCATTTCCATGATAACTGAATTGATATAAGAATTCTTGTTTGAAAACTTGGATAGAAATTTAATTCATAATAATCTTATTATGATCTATTACATAAACAGATATCACTGTTCCTTCTGATAAATATTAAAATTTGATTAATACTATAATGGAGTCATTCATACTGAAAATCATGACTGAGCAATCATGTTCGAGATAATTTGAAGATAATTCCATCACAAAATCTAGTCTTCTACATAAATTTCATTTATGAATTAATAAATTGTATATCCTTTCTTTTATGAATTATGGAAGACTGTTTCATAATATATGAAAATGACAATAATATAATTTTAACTGTGAAATTTATTATTTAGTAGAAACTTGTTCATCACTGTTATTTTTTGTTATTTCATAGTAATATTGTAACAAGTGCCATGGTGTATGTTGCTTGATTGAACAAAAAAATAATAAAATAATTTTTTCTACACAAATATTGTGAATTGTATTCATTCCCAGAAGTCATTAATAATTAAGCAGCTTTTTGTTGAATGGAAATGATATAATATTGTTGATGATTACGATGACAATCTGTTGTATGTGATGATGCACATGATCATATACGGTCAGTGAGTACGGCGTTGAACGCTCGCTCGCGAGTATACGCGTGACCGCGCCTTACATGGTAACACAAGCTCAAACAAAAAAGAATACGAGGAGAATTTTTGGAAAAAGAAAAAGAAGAGTGGAAGAAAGGGAACATGCTTCCATTAGACTGCTGTAGAAATCTATTGTAGTGTGTTAATATCAAACTAAATTAATTACAAGTACGGTGGATAAATTATTTGGCCACTTAATAAGTTTAATGGAATATTGATTCTTCATTCCAGCTTCCTTGTTAATTAAATTCGAGCTTTTCAATTTTTCTTCTTGTTGATGTCTTGTTAATTTACTGCTGTATTTTTATTATAGTAATATAATATACTATAGTTCATTACACTAACTCTCATGGCTGATTGATTTAGTTAAATAAGGAACCTGAACTGAAAATCAATACACTACAGGTTTTTTCAATTTTCAAAGTGTATGAGAATTCATCCACAGAGATGCAGCCGAGTTAATAATGATGAGTGAATAAATTCATAATACTGTACAAGTCTAAGCTAAGCTCAGTGTCCCTTATGGCTGAAGAGGAGAGGCGAAGATTAATATAAAATACACTACAAAAATAGGTTTTCGATGACGTATTGTATTCCTCCGAGGACACGGAGCTTAGGTTCAGGCAGTACTATTTGAATATTGTAAGAATCTGTAATGTGTTGTAATGACAATAATTCATTTTGAATCCAGTTTTCTTGGCAAAATGAACCTACTATCGAGCTAGCAAGCAGTTAACTTTATAGAAAGATGTCATATTAGAAAACCACATTCACTAACGGCCGATTCATAAGAAAACTAATTAAATTTAACCTTCGTAAAATTAAGCCATTCTACTGTGGTTAAATTCTATTGATTTTCGTGTGATAGTCTTTTTCTTTTGAAAGCCTATTTACCTCTACACTAATTTGTTAGCTGTATTTACGTGAAACCTTCACTCCCATGTATTTTTTTAATTGGTAAATTTCATTTCCAACCAACAATATACAAATCAAAAACAAATCTCGGAAATGAACTGGCCACTATTTCATGCAATAGATTTGGCCAGTAAGCGTAATAAATAAGCCTATTGGAAGATTCTTCTCATTTGAAGATGCATCTAATTAAATTATTACTGAAAAGCCAAACCACTAATTTTTCGGCTTATGCCGGCTCCATACATGCGGCATTCGGCAAATACCGAATGTTTACCTTATGGTCATATGATATTCCACTCTATACAAACAGATAGGGCAATGCACACTGACTGCTGTTAGACATGACAGACTGACAGACTGGTAAACATTCGGTATTTGCCAAATGCCGCATGTATGGAGCTGGCATAGTAAAAGCTCTATTTTGATGTTGAATTTGAAATAAAGAAATAATACTCTATTGTCACTTCTACGTATTTATTAGAACAATGGTTTTCCTAATTACGATTGTTACACGAATGTTGATTGATCCCAAACATTTTTTTGTGGTGACAAATATGTTTTCTTCGTAATGAAACAAAATGCATCACAGTAAAGCTCATGGCACACAGGAGACGCGCCGCGCCTCGCCTCGCCTCGCCTCGGCGCGCCGCGCCGCTTTTTTCGAGTGTTCAAAGTCGCCACCGGAGACGCCGTTTTTGAGACGCGCCGCCGCGTACGCCGCGACATGATTCTCCACCCAACCGCAGCCTCCATTCTGTATCGAGACACCGTTCTGAACAGTTGGTTATTTTGTGTCATTGTGATTCTATTGTCATATAATTAAGTAATAATTAATACCCCTTTCAACTTGGAAAATCACGTAAGTTCATAAGATCAGCAACGAACATTAGATCAGACGTATCACTAAATTAATTCAATCTCATCCACTATCCATAATATTTTACCAGTTAACGGCTCCTACCTGTATAATCTTCTTTTTACTATTATTGGTTTCGATCCAATGATTACACACGTATGAAGGACAATGCAAGAATAAGTGGTCAAAAAACTAGTTTATTTTCAAATACAATTTATTATCATTATTATCACAGGCTAGTTGCAAAGCCACATCTACATCAATATTGAAGTTCAAATCAATATCAATATCGGATATTGGAAGATTCACAAAATCTCAGCAACTTCTTTGCAACATAAATCAACACAGAGCTAAGCTTTTATTATTATATTTTTGCTATTATACTCTTTGGAAAGCACTTCCAAAACTATAGCGATTAAGTAAATAACTATCTATGAGGGTTTGATACAAAAGAATGTTCTACTTTAAAAGCAAACCCAGATTTATATGTCTTTATTAATGGCTTTAAGAGCTGGCCCGCCCAAATTTGGTAACGCCTGAAACAAGTACTTGAGAATTCTGAACAAACTTCAAATTTGCCAAAACAAACCTAAATTAACGCTAAACTAACGATTTATAACAATTTCATATGTCGGGCTGTATCTTGCGAGCAGCAAAGAGTCACCCGAAGTGTGGCAACGCTCAGAGAAAAGTTCCACTCCTATCGCCCACTGTAGCGCGCGCTGCGCCTCGCGCGCAGCCACAGGTGAAAAATTCCACTCGGTATTCTCCCAAAAGTTCCGGCAGCGGAATTATTCCACGGCGTTAAACAGCTGCGCGGCGCGCCGAGGCGCGGCGCGTCTCCGGTGTGTGCTTTGTTCTAACTTACTTACATGCTAAGTATTCAGCCGGAATATTTTTCATTTGCGAGGCGAGGCGAGGCGCGGCGCGGCGCGTCTCCGGTGTGCTATGAGCTTTAATGTATTAACTTTAAAGGCTTTTATATAAATGTTTCGTAGTAATGACATTCAAGTCTTTCAAATATTCATTATGAATATACTGTGATCTATCTATCACAATCACATTCGTCTCTAAAAACAATAAAAATTGAGAGAGCCACCACGGCACGAGGCTGATAATGCTGACTCATCATTGGCGGAGTCACCTGATATCATTTACATTGTCTCCAGCAAACAGTCGAGACGTCATTCATAGAAAATTCCATCCAAAAATGGAGACACAAGTCAGCCAGCAACAGGTTGTTAATTGGAGATCAAGATTTGACCGAACAATGAAATTTGAATAGCGCCGAAAACCACCCGTTATTATTCAGATTGCCTTCTTTGCAATATAAAGCCACATAAATTTAAATACACACTGTTTGTTTCTGTAATTATACATGCTTTACAATTATAAACATATATACATGCTTATGTTAATTGACTGCGTTCTGTACGTTGTTGAAGTGAATACTATAATGGTGTAATACTGTAATCATGAGATATCACTGTTCAATAGTTCAATAGAACTGTGTCAGAACTTTCTAGATGTCATTTATGTTTGGTACAGTATTATGGTTTTGAAGGGTTTTTAAAAGTAGCCTTCAGGAAGAAGTTACTATCAACCAAATAGAGGAGTGTTTACTCTTCAGTTCCAATTCCAATATTGCTCAATTTATTTCATACTCAATATAAATGGAACTGTTCGTTCATTATAATAATACAAATAACTTAATCAGTAGAATTAGTTGGAGAGTGTTGTGTAATCTTATCCAGTTCCATTTCAATTCTTTCAACTCTATTGACCAAGTTACACTCGCTTAAACCAATCAGGATGTTACAAGTTGAATGTTTTCTAACATCCTCATTGCTTAAACTGTGACTAAACTGCTGTTCATTATTATTTTTCAGTTTCCTAAAGTAAAGCTCGATATGAGTTCATCATGCTCAACTGAATATGAATGTATTCCATTGTAATGGTCGAAGTTCACCGTACCCGTACATACAGATATGGAATAACTACAGAGATAGTGGAGATTGTTATAGATCCAATTGTCCAACATTGTCATTTAAAGCTTTATCAAAATCTTTAAGACTTAATATGAATATTGTATAATTATATATATTACTATATCATTTTTATGACAACATAATATTTGGCACAAGCAATTATAAAACATTGCAATAAAGAACATAAATAATACATTGTTTTATACATATTAAATTCTTTTTGTAGCAAAATGAACTCCGAAGCATGATTAGGACCTCCTGTACAGAAAATTCTTGGAACATGTTCAGACAATAATAATTATTCTGAAGGAGAAAATGGAAAAAGAAGAAGTATAGAATGGCGGAGAGGAGACACGCAGTCTAGTGGTTGGGTTTGAAGTGCTGCCACTTCCCTTTTAAGGTCCTATTTTCTAGTCTGGCGGGGTACGCTACCAGAATAAGGGACAACGCTAATTACACATTTTCCAGAATTCCTTTATCTATTCGTCTTCTTCTTTAGCCGCTATTCTTCTCTTTTATTGTCATCTTGTGGTCGCACACAGCAGCATAGCTTTGCTCCAGTTGTGTGCTGGCTGACCTTTTATGGGGTGTGAGTGCAAAAAGCGCTAGGCTGCCTTGTGATTGGCGGAACATGAGGAGTGTATGTGACCTGAGAGCTCACAGACTGCGCGTCGCCTCAGGCCTGAATAGGTCGTCGGCCCCCTTCGGGGACATCGAGAAAATCCGCCATTTTGGATTAATTCAGTACAGAAATGACAGTAGTGGACAGTTGCACGAGAGCCAATAATTGAATATTTATCCTCCGTAAGATGACGTCAATTTATGGAGCTCAATAGGGTCTTCGTTGAATTTGTTTCTATAGAGGTCGGTTGCACGAAAGATAACTAAATTCGACCGCCCTGAGATGACGTCAATTCATAGGGCTCTATTGGGATTTGGCGAAATGTAGCGGACGGTTGCACGAAAGAAAATTGAATTATTTACCTGCCCTAAATGATGTCATTTCATGAAGCTCAATAGCGACTTCGTTGAATTTGTTCTGTTAGTTTATGACGTCATTATAAAGCACTTAAATTCAATGATTGACATTTTGTGCTACTGGCTTCAGGAGTTTTAATTTAACAGTCTTTGTTAAATCGTGCAATATTCAATGCTGCAATTTCCAGTCTCAGAGTTTCTTGCTGGAGATTTCCCCGGAGTTTCATAATATTTTGAAATTTTTAGTTTCTAGAACGAAAGTTGGTCAACTTTTGACGAACAAGAGACACAAAAAGCTTGATGAATAATGGCAATCCAGTTGAAACTTCTTATTTTTTAAAACTCGTTCAATGATTTTATTACTAGGAGTTTAATAATTGTTTTATTTGATTTCGTATAGTCTCTCCAAATTCAACGTTTCTAGTACATGTCGTAAATTTAAAAATACTCATATATTTGAACTGGAAATTCCTGTGTTGGAGTTGAAAAATCCATTAGACCTATCCATTTCAATGTAATAGCATAGACCCATTGATAGACCAACCAAATATGTCTCAACTAAAATGTCTATCTGGTAAGTCTTCCGGTTTTGGAGTATTTATTGGGATTCATTCGAAGAATTGAATAACGTTTCTGAAAATAGTTGATTCAGCAATTCCTTCACCATAACAAATAGACTATTGAAGACGTTCTATCCATTAAAAGCAGGAAATCCTTCATTGAATTCTTCACAATTCATTGAAAAATATACAGTGAAAAGAATATGGGGTTCATTGTAATCAAAGATACAGTTGTGGATTGAACATACAAAGATTTGTAGTGTAGTGTTTGAATCGTAAAATGGGCCAAACCTATGCGATCATGAAAATACAAAGGGCCAGACCAGACCAGACTTTGACTATAAGCACACATTAGAGAAGAAAAGCAGAACAAAATTGAACCAGGTCACCTGCATGCATATAGTATCTACAGCAGGAAGTAGACAGACGCGAAATAATTGGGCCATCAGGAAGCAAAATGGTTTGATTTTGAAGTGGATAAATTGTCATTGATCGTAGAGGTCTCACATGCAAGTAAGAGGGTCACGTACAACTTTTGAAAAATGAGCCACCTATCGTTACGAGAAGGATGCCAAAAGGAGGGGATTTTCAGGAGAAGGGGGGGAGAAGAAGAGGTAAGAAGAAGGTAAGGAGAAAAATTAAGAAGAAGAGGGTCAAGAGAAGAAGAAGTGAATAGAATAGAACAACTTTGTTCGTATAAAATAAGAATTTTCGAGATGATAAGAAACAATTAATATTTATGACATCAGATTAATATTACAGTATTATCAACAGATTAATATTGACATCACTGGAAATCGTTGTTTGAATAAAAATTGAGAAATAGTGTATTATACAAATTACAGTAATCAGTGACGTTTCACAAGAATGGACGGAGTTAGGACCAGTCCAATATCACACTACACCTGCCTTACACCTAATCTATTAACTGAATCACTGGATGATAGAAAGAAAGGAGATAAAACAGGAGGATGCAAAAATGAAAGTAGAATAGAAAGAATCAGAAGAGAGAAAAATAAGAAGAAAAATAGAAGAGGGAGAGGAGAGAATGGGAAAATAGAGACGAAAAAGAATCAGCAGAGATTGGAAAGTGGAGAAAAAAGATGAAAAAGTAAGAGAGAGTGAAAAAGAGGTAAAGTGGAGGAAGAAATAAGGAGAAAAGATGGAAAAAGAGATGATAAAAGAGAAGAGAGGGAAAGGAAAAAGGAGATAGAGGTGAAGAAGATGCAACAAATGTGAGGGAAATGAATAATGAGAAGTGGAAAAAGAAAGGATGAAGAAGAAGCGGAAAGGGAATTAAGGAATAGGGGTAAGAGAAAAAAGAAGTAATGCAGAACAAAGAGTAGGATAAGTAGGAGGGAATATAAGGGTAGAATACTCATTTCTTATAATTACCGTTTTAAGCATAAGGCTCAAGTGGGCATCACCCTCAGAAAAAAGAGAAATATAAAAGAATATGCAAAGGAAAAAGAGAGTAGAAGAATAGGAGTGGAGAGGAAATTATGATGAGTCGAAAATTAAGAAAAAGAAGGTGAAGAAAAAGTGGATTGGAGGAGGAATAGTTTCGGAGAGGGGGGAAGGGTTGAAATGAGGGGAAAAGTGTGGTTGGAAATTAGGCCAGTTTTGATCGATCCCAAAATTGGAACACGGAAATACTGTCGATTTTATCAACGGTCAGGAATATTGCCGCCTGTTCTCTGATTGAAGAGAGATAGAGCGAGAGATGATTACAAAGAGAAAGAGTGGGAAAAGGTGTAAATAGGGAGGGAAAGAGAAAATGTGAAAGAGAGAGAATGATTGAGAGAGTCAGTGAGTGAGGGAGGTTGTCAAAGAAAGAAAGGAGGAGAGTGAGAGAGAGAGGGTTTGAGAGAGATTGAGTGAGAGGGGGTGCCGTCCATTGTCATTGAATATAGTGGCCGTACAAAGGTGTACACTTGGCACGGGTACTACAGTATCTACTTTGCGGACCGTAAAGAGAACTTCTAAAGGAAAGAGTGAGCAACTCATTGTATTGTCATCGACCTCTTAGCACTCAGAACTCAACTTTGCTCGTTTATTGGAATCGGAAAAATAATTCGATGCTCCAATAAAAATATTGTCAATTATTATCATGAATTCATTACATGGGAATAGTTTTAGCACTATAAATCAACGATCACAAAAGTTATGAAGATCTTATGTGGTATTTTTGAGAACATTTTGAAATAGAAAACGTTTTGGGCTGACGCCTGTTTAATCTTCACTTGACTTGATATTGTATTCTTGATTAAATAAATGAAGTTATATGAAGTTCTGATAAATATAGTATTTGATTTTTAGCACTGTTTTCAAATCAAGACAATGCCATAACATTTGAATAAAATCCAAATTCAATTGAATAAAAGAAAGCAAACCATTGGAAATGGTGTCATGTATGTTGACTAGAAATTGTAGATTTGAATAAAGCTATAAATGTCCAATTACAATCAGGATTACTCCACTAACTAGCAATTGACCAATAGAATGCATGCAGTATTTTACGAGACACCCCATTTTAGTTGAAGTATAACAGATGGATTCCAATTTCAATATAAAAATAAACTTTCATTTACTTGTTGAAAAATGTCAAAAATTATTAGTTCTAAAACCTCCTTTTACATAAGTCAATTCTACCCTCAAATTCACTGTACTTAAGGAGTTCACAACTGATTTATTAATTTGTTGATAATATTAATAGATTTTTAGTTCTCAAACCTCCTTAAACCAAGATGATCTCCCCCATTCAACTTTTGACTACTGAAATATTCATCAATTCATGCTCCAATAATGTTTGCTTGTACGTTGCATGCTGTTGTGAAACATGCTACAGTTATTGAATGCATTCTCTATTAATAATGCCTTCAGTTGATGAGTTGACACCCCCCTCTATTACGTGATTCAGAGCTTAAGCAAACATGTAAAGTACCTTATTCATAAAAGGTCCTTCAATACGAGGGGTGAAATAGCCATCTGACACACCATTTTTCAGTAAAATCTGAGATCATAGTGAGGCACTACTCACACCTGGAAACTTCAAATCGCAAAGCAACTCATCACTCGAGTGATCAAGTTGCGTGATTGCCATGTGTGGACAGACTTTACGTACAGAAAAGTGAGGTTAGGTGATATTCTAACAACATCAAACTGGAAAAGGAGGATTATTAAAGCATATTTTGCTTTAAAAAGTAGTATTTCATCATTTTATGGTTACTGCAACTTATAAAATATCGAAGATAAGTTATAAAACTTTACTTTTCAAGAATAATATAATAGTAGTCGATCTACAACTGGCAACTAGGAGTAGCGGCTTTGAGCATGACAAGCAACTGAAGTCACCCGCTGCATCGCTGAGTTGCCGAACGATGAGTTGCTTTGCGATTTGCAGTTTCCAGGTGTGAGTACAGCCTAACAGTTTCAACCAAAGGAAAATTATATATAAGAAGCTATATTGATGGATTCAATAAGGAAAAGCTACACCATAATTGGGTAGGCTACAGGGTTCAGATATATCCAGTATATACATAGATATTCATTCATAAACCTTTAATATCACCTACATACTGTTAGGGGGTTGGATCGATGGGCCTGCACCCCGTCATCTGAAAAAAATTCTCACACGCAAAAAATCCCAATAACAAGCCTCGGAATACGGACTGGAATAAACGGAAACAAAAACATAGGACACGAAAACGATTAATGAATATTGGATGTTGGAACATACAAGGATTGAACACGAAACAGGAGCAGGTGTTTCTGGAACTTCTCCGGTACAAAATGGATATCGCAGTACTGAGTGAAACTAAGAAGAAAGGCCAAGGAAATAACTTCAAAGATGGTTACATATACTTTTGGAGTGGAGTAGATAAATCAACTAGGGCTAAGGCTGGTGTAGCTATGGCAATAAGAAGGAACATGGAAAAAAATATAACAGACTGGAATCCAGTAGATGAAAGAATTATTACGGTTGACATGATAATAAAGGGAAGAGATGTAAAGATATTTGGTATATATGCACCCACAGATGACTCAGATGCAAACACTAAGGACGCCTTTTTTGACAAACTCTCTGAGGAACTAAACAAAACAAAAAGCAGACAAGAAATAATCTTATTAGGGGACTTTAATGGAAGAGTAGGACAGAACATTGATAGTAGAATAATTGGACGACATGGGGAGGATGTAGTGAATGATAATGGTATGAGATGGATTGAGTTGTGTGAGCAATATTCACTGAGAATATTGAACGGATTTTTCCAGCATAAGGATATACATAAGTATACTTGGACACAAACAACAAGGAATCTGAAATCGATAATTGATTATGTAGTGATTAAACAAGACTCGGCCATAACACCTTACGATGTAAAAGTTTGGAGAGGAGCTGAATGTGGTTCGGATCATTGTCTTGTAAAAGCCCCTGTCAATATCAAATACACTAAGAGGCAGAGACTGCAAGAGCAGAGCAATAAAGGGCAAATCGCAACATCATATAATATTGACGGTATAAAAAATGAATCCACAAGTTTCCTTTATAAACTGCGTTTGGCCCAAAAATTCAAAGACGACATTACCGGCACAGCAGTAGAAATGTATGATAAGGTGAAGAACAAAATTCACATGGCGGCACTGGAAGCTTTAGGTCCAAAAGAAAAACCAAAATACAATAATTATTGGTGGACTGACGATCTAAAGGATCTGGTGGAGGAAAAGAAAAAGCTGTATCATAAATTTTTAGTATCTAATGATGTCGAAGACAGGAAAAATTATAATAGACTTAAATATATAGTGAAAAAAGAAATAATTAAAGCAAAAAACCAAACTTGGGATAAAAAATGTGCAGAAATAAGCTCAATGGTAGGAGGATCTAGGTCTAGGGAAGCTTGGGCCACTATAAACAATCTAAAGAAAAATATGAATGAAAAAAGAAAAATTAATCCTATAAAAATGGAACAATGGAAGGAACATTATAATAATCTTTTGACAGAGCAACGCACTGAATATCTAGAGACAGGAATAGATGTAGAGGAAATAGTAATAAGAGAAGCAGAGCCAATTAAATTGGAAGAAATAAAAACAGCACTGCGTAAAATGAAGAATAATAAAGCCCCAGGACCAGGTGACTTGCCTATCGAGCTAATTAAAAACGCCACCATTAGAGTGCTGGAACTGCTGTGTGAAATTTTTAACAAGTGTTTGAAAGGAGATCCGATTCCTAAAGACTGGAAGATTTCATATATACATTCCATATTCAAAAAGGGAAATCGAAGTGATTGTAATAATTATCGAGGTATTAGTGTAACATCATCCATTGGAAAGCTTTATGAAAGAGTTTTAAAAAACAGAATAGAAGAAGAAATAGTAGAAATAGAGGAACAAAGTGGATTTAGACCAGGCCGTTCCTGTGTGGACAATTTATTCACCCTGAAACATCTAATAGAAAAGAGACTAGCAAGAGGTATGGAATTGCACGCTACCTTTATAGATCTGTGTAAAGCATTTGATTCAGTTCCATTACAAAAATTATGGCTCACAATGAAGGAAGCAGGAATAAATAATGTGTTTATAAATGCAGTGAAAACATTGTACAAAGAAAATCAAGCTGTAATAAGAATTGGGGACGAAACCTCTGATGCCTTTTCTCAAACCAAAGGGGTGAAACAGGGTTCCTGCCTCTCTCCAACCCTATTTAAAATATACATGGGTACTGCTCTAAAGAAATGGACACAAAAATGCAGCCCAATGGGAATAGAGCTGGAGGATTCTAAGATACATACATTCCTCTTTGCAGATGATCAGGTAGTTCTAGCAGAGGATCATCAGGACATGACATATATGATAATAAAACTGATAGAAGAATACAGAAAATGGGGCTTGGAGGTAAATACAGAGAAGACACAATATATGCAGTTTGGAGGCACAGGACAGGATATTGAAACGGAAAATGGATTGATAAGAATTGTTAAGGAGTACAAATACCTCGGCGTTGTTATTAGTGATGATGGAAGAGATAAAGTAGATATCATGGGGAAGATAAGGAAGGGTAAAAATATGATAAGAGCACTACATCCGATTCTATGGAATAAAAACATTACTAAAAAAACAAAAAAAAACATATACCAGGCAATGATTGAGCCGGTCATGACGTATGGGTCAGAAGTGTGGTGTGTGGACAAAATATCTTCTCAAAAACTTCTTTCAGCGGAAATGATGTACTGGAGGAGAAGTTTAGGATTAACGTTACTGGATCGAATTAGGAATGAAATCATAAGAGAGAGAATGAGCGCAAAAAGCACTATAATGGATGTCATTGGAGAGAAGCAATTAAAATGGTATGGACATCTGCGCAGAATGGATGAAGAGAGAATACCTTTGAAGGTCTGGAATTGGATACCGGCGAACAGGAATAGGCGTGGAAGACCGCGAAAGAAATGGATCTCCAACGTCCACATCCAAATGGAAAGTAAAGGTCTTTTTGAAGGAGACTGGATAAATAAGGAAAGATGGCGATTGGGATGCGAGAAGCGACAAAACTGAAGTTGCAAAAACTCGCTATATATATATATATATACTGTTTGAATAAAGCTGATAGAGATCCATATGCATTGAAAAATCATAGGTATTGAACTTATTCAAATCTAGAAGTGGAAAAATTTGGTTTTGAAGTCTGTCTGTTTTTTTTTCTATTCATTTAATTGATTTAACATCATTAGAATAATAAATTAATAAATTTTCGTTTTTTCTTGTGTTTTCTCTTGTTGAAAATAAATACTGTACTGACATTAGTGTCATAGACAATAGTTGAAAAATAAGGAGATTATCAAGAATAATTACAATAACGTCGTAGATAAAAGTTGAAAATGCAAAAGTTGAAACCTTTACATTAGAAGAATATAAGTTTTCTTGTAGTAGTAACAATAATGCATTTAACTATTAAACCTACCAGTTGTAATAATGTATTGAATGAAATTCCTAATTAATAATGCTCATTAGGAATTCCGTTCAATAAATTATTGTGATTTGAAAAGCAATTGAATAGTTGCAATAACCCATTACCTTCAGTCTTACTAACCAGTTAAACTAATATAGTAGTTCTCAATGGAATATCAATATTATGTTAAGATGCAATGTAAAAAAACATGACAACCATACTATTTTTCAACTTTTTTAAAAACTGTGCTTTTAAAAATCTTTAATAATAAAACATACATTACAAATATCACAGCATTATTCCTGATTTGAAACTCTAGATACAATTGAACGCATGGAATCTAACAGCGATCGACAGTTTGAAGAAAAACGAAGCCGTGCACGTTAATAGAATAGCATACTGATGTTTGTGGGAAGATATGATGTTGTTTAAAACTCTATAAAATCGCAAAAAAGCAGTTGAGGTACAGAAAAAGCCTACCTTGCCGAGCAGTTATCTTGACTGCACCACTACACACGCATCAAATACATGCTCATGCATCAAATACTCAGTAGGTGTGTGCTTGTGTTGGTGCAGTGGTAGTGGTACACTATGCTAGCAGAATTCGAAATTTGATCTGGACAAACCTGTCATTACCTTTTCTAGGTACAACGTACTTCTAACCACCCCTCCCCCCGTCAATAAGTCCTAAGCACAAAGTCCCAGACAGCGTGGAGCTTCTGATGAAACTTGAAATTATCTCACCAGTTTGACCCGAAGATCGATTTGAAAGGCCTTCCAGTTACTGGAAATAGCCGTATTCTTCCCTAAAAGGGCACAGCTCGTGGAATCCTATGCAAAAAGTCTGGAAGAATAGGATTGTTTCTAAATAACAATGCTTTGCAGTATCATATTGCTACTGGAAATTATTTCTGTGTTGTTTTATTTCCAGTTGAAATGTGTCATACCTATTTCATAATACATTATTGTAACAAATTAGACACTTATTTTACTAAAACACTACATACTTCACAATTTTACAGCACCATAATGCTTCTATTGAGTGTTCTCCTCTTGATTGATTTCGTTTTGTTATGTTTTTTATTGTAATTGTATGTAAGTTAATAATTTTTGATGAGGCAATTCCTCACTTTTAGTTTCTGTTTAATTCCCATTCAGTTTTCTTTCATTTCCCCTTCAATTTACATATTTAGTTTTCATCCAGATTCAGTTCATTTTACATACAGTCCAGTCTCTAGTTTAGTTTCAATTTAGTTTCAGTTAAGTTTCCATTCAATTTCAGTTGAGTTCAGTTTCCATTCAGTTCCCGCTCACTTTCCGCTAACTTTCCAAAAACTTTTAGTTCAGTTTCAGTTTCCGCTCAGTTCCCAATCAGTTTTCATTCAATTCAATGAATGAAAACAAAAGCAAGTTTGTATGTAAACTCAAGTGCATTCAATACAGTCATATCAGAGGCACAAATAATACCAACTTTCACTATTGAAGGCTTACATAGCCAGCTATTTCATCATCCAGTATTTTAAACCCATTGTTTTCATCTTCATTATTAATCATCATCATTATTGGAATGTCCGGGATTTGAGAGTACTGCTGGTTTCAATAGATAAATTTGAATCCTAGCTCGTTTTAGTTCAACTTTCAAGACTATGCTGAGAAGCATAGTGCTAAAGGAAAAGGCAAAATAAGCAAAATAAATAATATTTGTTCAGCTTTCCTTGTTGTCAAATTTATTCATGAAAAAGCATTACACTGTATTCGAAAATCAGAACCAATACATTGTTTCTTATTTATTTACGACTAACAACATTTTTGGTTTGTTTCGACTGAACAATCGTCTTATAAATCGACGACTATGTCTTAATATTAAAGAATACAGTAATATGAACAAGGATATATCTATATATCTAGTAAAATGATGTGACTGTATTCATCCAGATATTATTGGTTTCTCGCCGTAATAAACAACTTGTGTATTTTTGCTTCGCATAAGAGTTTGCAAAGAACTAAACATAATAATTCCGGTTATCTACAGATAGGCGATAGCATCTCCCCGGGTACGGTCCTAACATTTTTTAAGTCTCATATTTTCTTGAACCTGCTTCAAAAATTGAACCCGGCGTTGAGAAAGTACATGTTTTTGCCAAAATATTGTTATTCAACTGAAATGTACTTTTAAACGACAAGGTAGTTTCTTTCACACTAGATTTTTGGGATGTGTTTCATAGCAGAGTTCTGTGTACTCATTCAATATTTCAATACTCTGATGGTACTCATTCAATAGTCTGATGTATTATTTTCTATTATGATGTATTATAGGAATTATTTTGATGACATATTTTATCATTTGTATCTTTCTTAATACTGTGTTTGTCGACACCGTAATTGAATCAAAATGAATCTGCATTATGAGATATTCTGAATGAATCTTAGAATTTATTTTATTCATTCATATTTTATTAGTTCTTGTTTGCAATGAATTGGGCAGTTGTACGAAAATCGTAGAATATTGTCATTCAACGGAAATAATGCAACGAAAACCAATGAATGATTCTGACATCAAAGCAATAACGTAATTTTCCAGTGGTCGAATATTCGATTCCAATAACTACCAAAATATCACCTCCGGTACTACACAAAACATATTCTCAAATTTATTTCATCAGATCCACTATCTATGATAATATTTTTCGCTAGTACTTTATTCGTTTGCTAAAGACACAGAACTCCATACAAACATTGCGTGCTTGTTTGCAATTGGTGGGTTAATCACCCTCACCCCCACCAAATTCTCAACTCCCCCACTTCAATTCTACAATTTTTTTCATCCACTTCTCAATTATCGAAAATTATTACTCACTGTGCAGCACTTTCGATTTCAATATTCTAAGATCGCGATAAAACAAATAATTTTAGGTGGAGTGTGGAAATATAACAATGGCAGGGGTGACTGAATTTTGGGGTACAAAAGGTGTAATCGAAAGTGGAAACTATCGGGGTGCAAAATCAACCCTTTTTGAACTCTGTAATAGCTTTGGAAGAATCACGCGAAAATTCATTCCGTGTTTAGGCAGCTGTTCAAGTTGACAATGCGAGGATTTTTCAAAATTTTAGATAAAAATGGTCCCTATCTAGTAGAACAATGTTACGAGCTATAAGAGCGCAATGTATGGAGCGCAATCTATTTACAATGTGATTCTACATCCACTCTTTTCATTTCTCAGTATTTAAAACTTTATTATTATTACTGGATACCTTACTAGTACTGAACATTCTTATATTATAGGTACCAATCTATTGTCAACTCAGTAGTGCCAACATAAACTGGTATCAATGAATGTCATTGTTTTTTCATTTTATTTCAAGTGTTTTTAGAAAACTTGGAATTTAAGAATCACTAATATCTTCAGAAAATCACAAAAAATGAACTTCACAGTTCTCTATGAAGGACACTATTTTACAAGACAGAGGGCGCTGATGGTTTTTATCTGTAGAAAAAATGATCAAAGTTACGATCCAACCTTGAACTTTTATAATCCTAACAATCTTCTTCAAAATTCATGATATTTTCTCCAGGTTAAATAACATGATACTACTTTTACAACGTTAAAAAATGATAATTTCAAGGTAGGGCGAATACTCTCCAGATCTTCCCCTACAATTTTATGCCTTCTTATTATTTTTACTGTCCAACATTAGCTTCCAAAACAGTAAACCACGGAAGCTTTTCTTTTGCCGCCTTTTATGGCAGTTCAGTCAAAGTTGCATGAAAATTCAATTGAGTTTAACCGTTATAAAATGATGTCATTTATTGTAACCAATGCAACAAGAATCAACGAATGAATGCAATAACGTTATTTTACGGTGATAACATTTAATTGAATTTTCGTGCAAATGACTTATAAAGGGACGTTCCTTATTAAGTCTCTTATTAAGAGACTTATGAACGATCCGTACTCAAGAACAAGAACGGAGCGAATGAAGATGGCAAATTTTGGATTTCATTACATTTTAATTTTTAATAATAAATTAACGTCCAATTCGGAAGAGGTTTTAATGAATTTCAAATAATTGATACTTTTAAAAACTTTATCATGCATAAATCAATATTTACAAGAATACAGATTTGAATTGTTATTATTATTACAGATTTTTCTCATGGCCAAGCTGCTACTCGGGATAAAAACCCGACATTTGTTTCAGTAAGTAAGTCATCCACTTGAGTAAGAAACGTTCATGGACACGGCCCTTTTAGAGGCTTGCGAAATATGTGTTGGAAGTACCAGACAAGGGTGTAGGGTAAGCGAGGTTGTAGGTTAAATCTATGATATCGCCGGGGGCAACAATTTTGTTGTGGTGGAACTACCACCTGGAAGGGATGACCCCTACAACCCCCTCCCACGAAGGGATGGCCCTTCCAATCTCATTCACAGGTATCAACTTACCTGACATGCGCCCTGTGATATATGAAGGGCTGAAACGTAAATCGCAACCCCTTCGTCACACTTACGCGCAGACTTCAGAAGGTAAAAGGGTAGTGGATTCTTGACAAGTGCTTGACCAAGTGAGCGGACTTACTTTAACGAGTACTTTATTGAGTGAGAGGGCCACTTCAATAAGTGACAGGAATTACTTCTTAAATTGTGTGATTGTGAAGCGTGAAATCTGGAATTAGCTCATGTTTCGGTTAGTGGTTCAATTTAATGAAGAAAATATATTTATTATTAATTTTTCATAATACGAGAAGTACATTCCCAAACCTCTGTAGCCCTGTAGCCTCTGGATGTTTTTGTTTTTGTTAGTCTTTGATTTCGTAGCTTGTAAGGAACCAATTGCATTATTATTATTATTGTTTTGATAATTAATATGTATTATTCATACATTCATTTGAGATAATCTTGAGTAAAAATGACTTAGTGGATATCAGGTAATAATCACGCTGTCAGGTTGAGATTGAAATTCACTGTGTTGAAAAAGTAAAGAAAATTTGTCGTTAGTACGGTTAAAATGTCTGCTTTTCCCATCCTGATTGATGAATTCTATTGATTGTGAATTGCTTAATCAAAATATTCTTCATCAAAGATATTCCGGGCATTACAAACCCCATTAATTTTCATCAAGCATTACAAATCATCGCTTCGCTATTGAAACAGTTTTAGAAACAATTCGAAAACTGCATAAAATATTGTTTCACCAAATCAATCCTCTATTCCTTTTAAAATGAATCCTCTATTTGTCTGATAGAACTGTGCCTCAAATTTCAATCTCCAAACTAGAAACGTTTCATTGTTATTTTTCATGCGTTTGTGATTTACTGTTTGCTTTGTCAGGAGTATTAAGTTTAACAGAATGAATTCAAGAAATTCTTTTTTTACTCCATCCTCATAATCCTTATTTGCTACACTTAGCACTACATTGATCATTATACCAAAAGTTGATAGTTTTCTTATTATTCCCCATTCAAAGAAATGAAATATGAAAAAATGAACAATGAATACAAAATAATTGAATGAAAAAGGGTTGATTTCCCTTCATCTGATGTTGAGCAACTATATCCTCCATCTCCTTATTAATTCGACGTCCTGTCTATTTATAGGGTGATTAAAAAAAAAAATACCATAACTTAAAAAAATTGTAATTTATGAAAGAAACATCATAGTACCTTCTCTTATACATCATTACAAAGAGTATTTAAATAAATTTTTTTCACTCACAAACAAGTTCAGAGATGTTCCTCTTTGTAATAATGTAGAATGTAGAACAGAAGGTTCTATTATATTTCTTTCATTGAATACAAAGTTTTAAAGTTGTGGTATTCTTTTTGAATCACTCTATAAGAAATATATTACCTCACAGTAAGCTATAATAATCATTTCCAATATTTCTAAGCTATAATATATTTCTGTCAAGCCAAAACATTTTACGATTTAAAGAATTTTAAGACTTCGAAAGGACTTTGACCTAATATCACAGATATGAGATTATAGGGATATTCATAATAATTTTTTCTTATCTGTATTTCTTATTTACAAATTCATAGTTATTAAATTTCTAATTCTTCTATTATTGATTTACTTTCAAATGAAATGGAATTATTTATAACCTATAGAATTCCCATAAAATATTTGTGTCTGATTTCAAAACATCAGTGCCACATATCCATCCTACACTCAAAACTCTCACATCTAGTACTTTGATGACAAGCCCATTCATTTCATTCAGTAGCTGGAAAACACTGTAACCCTGCCTGGGAACCAGCTAAACTAATATTTCCTCTGATCTTATTGCATCCTTATCTCACACTCACAGCAGCATTTTATTGTCAGCCGGGTCCGTTAGATTCAGATTTACGTGTATGCGATCCAATTATATTGTTAGCTGATTGAGTTAGTTGATTTGCGTGGGAAACCGAACAGATTTGAGTTTCTAGCATTTTGATTGGTCGAAACTTTGAAGAAGCAGGACAGTTGGACCAATATCCGCTCGATGGTCAGAGTTGGGATGCTGGGATGTATGTTTATAGATAAGGAATAGTGTTCTATATACTGGAAAGATAGATTTGTCCCACGCTTCGCGCCAAAAAGCGTTGAATTAGTGCGATAATTAGGCATGCTCATTCCTCTTCTTCTTCTTCTTCTTCTTCTTCTTCTTCTTCTTCTTCTTCTTCTTCTTCTTCTTCTTCTTCTTCTTCTTCTTCTTCTTCTTCTTCTTCCTCTTCTCCTTCTTCCTCCTCTCCCTTCTTCTCTCTTCGCACCTTTTCCACCATTTTTAACCGGTTTAAATTTGAGGCAATTATTGTTGTATTATCTATCTATCGGTTTGCCAGGAAAGGAAACGCAGATATCTAGAAGGCGTTGGTAGTTGGAGGTGGTGCTTGGTAATAATATCAATGGCTTTCAGACCTCTCTTTACTTAATTTAGTCCGCTTCACTTGTACACACCTAGTTCCAAATTGGACATGTTTAATAACTTTCAAACCTCGTGCTAAAGATTGCTCTTATTCAAATCATGTCTCACAGAATTAAAGAAAAGTTCACTTATTTTTAGTGCACACGGTGCAAATAGTCGTTTTTTTCAAGTAGGAGTAGTTTTGGGAGTGAATATTGATTCGATTTCAATACGCTTTATATATTTTATTTCGCTTTGCAGTAGTATCAGTAGCCTACATGAAAAAAGCTAAATTTTCTTAAAAAGACAGCTGACACTAGATAGTTTATTAGCAGGATTAATTCAAATAGTCAGAAAACAGCTGTTCCGGTAATAAGTAAACAGTGATTTTAAGCAGCTTTGACACAATAATCCAAAGGCTTAAAAGTCTTAAAGACCTTTAGGTATACCAAGACAGACAAGACGAGATTCACGTTTAGTCAGTATTCACATAAGTTGATTACGAAGCAACACACACCAATTAGTCATTGCATCTGTGTGTGCTGCTTCATAAGCAACTATGTGAATTACTGTGACAAACCGTGACTAACCTCGTCTTGTCTCTTGTCTTGTCTAACCGGTGTACGTCTAGCCTTAAAGTCACTTGTTTATTAAAATTATTCTTCTGAATAACTAACCATCTTCTTCTAATTATTCAATCCTTTTTTTTAAATATAAGCCATCTACATTAATTTTGAAATATAATATTATAGCCCTCTACATTAAAAATAATTCTAGCTGAAAATTTATTCCAATCACGGTTACATTTTTTCTTGATAAAATCCTAAAATAGATACGAGTACCAAGATATTCAACTTAAAAAACAGTATAATAAAGTGAAGAACGATTACATTTATGTCACTTAATTTTGTCACTATTATTTTCGTCACTTAATAAAGTTATATCACCATCATCTCTAGAGGAAGTAGAAATAGTGGACTTATAAGAAATAGAGCTTAACTTGTAATATAAGGAGATAAATAATCCCAGAATAAATTGAAGTAATGACACTTTTTCATCGGTTTGTAAGAGTTTACGATAATTTTTCCTATCACAACGACCCAATGACCCTATTGCTTTGATACTGATGCAAGGTACTTTACTTGAACAACCACTCGCTCCAGCCCAGCTTTGGTGATCTATGAGCTTGTGATCAGCATTAATAATGCAAATAACGGGTGACCGCACAAAAAGAAGCAAAAGAAAAAACCAATTGCCAGTTGTAGGTATTGTGAAATCGATATGAGGCCTCCCACTACAATAATGGGTGTCAATAACCCCCCCTACTATCCTGTCTTCCAAATTGCTTCTACGTTACTTTACTGCCTGGTAATCGCTGTTTTAATAAATAAAATATGGTTTGAATATTCAGGTCAATAAGTTTAGTAAGACTGTCCGATAGCTTCAAATAGTTTCCCCTTGACATCAAAGTCTAGTTACACAGAAACTGCATCTTCATGAATGGTTTATAGTCCAATGATTTTGAAGAAAGTGGAATTTTGGGGAAAATGACTGCTAGGACCCCATTAGACATGGGGTCGCAAGAACGTGGATCTCAGATTACTCATAAAATTAACATTGTTAATTGGAATTTAAGCTTATATTCGATATTTGTGCAACATAAGTGATATTCATGTATTCTCCTACCCTATTGGTTAACACATAGGCCACGCCCCCCAAGTAATTCATTCTGCAGCAACAGCTTGCAGTAGCAAAAACAGTTTCTTGTCTCTGACCACGCCCCCTTCGTTCATTATCGACATTCAACAGGTAGAAGATTTGAGGAGTATCCTACTCTATTGGTTTACACATTGGCCACGCCCTCAAAGCAATTCATTCAGAAGCAACAGCTCGTAGAAGCTAAAATAGTTTCTTTAACGGTTGATAGGCCTACTTAGCCTATCAACAGTTAAAGATAACTTCTACATACTAACTTCATATTTCACGAGTTTACTCCGTGAAGCGCAAAGCGTTGCTTTCATTGAACTTTGTAAAGATGTATGCTGTGTATTATTTGTTAGGTAACTCTGGGAATGCTCTTTTTCGATTTAAAATACTGTAACGTCCTTGGTATATGCAGTTCATCCACAACTTCAAAAGTAGCGTCCGAAACATCCTACAAAGTGCTTGTCTTTGTGATTTCTTCCAAAGATGTAGAAGACCACGGTATATTGACGGAGAACAATAAAGTCCCTCCTACATAGTGGCGAAGCGTGGTATACTTTTTTTGGTCATCGCCGGGTATATTAGGAAAGCCTATAGGAAATATACCCGGCGATGACTAAATAAGTATACCACGCTTCGCCACGGCTTCTACATACCGTGTAGAAAACTTCACCGTGTCATCTGCTTTCAGATTACTTTTCTCTTGCTTTGAAGAAGTGTACCTTCCGCTACTTGTCAGCTCATAATGCCGACTATTTAGTTACTACTGTGTTTTTTTATTGTTAAAGCTCCACTTCTTTAGTCTTGAAATGCGCTCATGTTTTGACATGTGAATCACAGCTCACTTCACTCATACAAGTAATCCCCGCAACATATCCCTGCAACATGTTCTGTTGCATTAGTCGAAATATAGTACTATATAATACACAGTATATTGTTGAAGACTATAGACAGTCTTCAAAACGCATTCTCCATGTCTCCTGGAAAAGCTGCCGTGAAGCCACCATTAATAATTATTGAAGATTGTGAAAAATAATGAAAAATTATTTGCTACTTACTCAAACAAGAACAACTGTTTCTTCTAGATTAACATTTCTTCTTTACTTTTCTTTTCTTCTTCTTCTTCTTCTTCTTCTTCTTCTTCTTCCAGTCCTTCTTCACCTTCTCTTCCTCCTCCTCATACTTCTTCTCCTTTTTCTCCAAAGGAGAATAAATGCAGAAGAATTGTCAGGATATTTAATTATTTGAATTTTCCCTCACTTTCTATTTTCTCTCTTTGTTCTATGTTCGTCTTTTACTTTTATGAATTCTTCTTCTTCTTCTTCTTCTTCTTCTTCTTCTTCTTCTCCTCCTCCTCCTCCTCCTTTTCTTTCACCTCTTTCTCCTCCTCCTTATCTTCTTCTTCTGCCTCCTCAACCTCCTCCTCCTCTTCCTCCTTCTCCTACTCCTCCCCTTCAACTACTCCTCCCCTCCCTCTTCCACCTTCTTCTCCTATTTTCCGTCACTTCCTCTTTAATCTCTTTGTTCCATGTTCTTCTTCTCTAACGACGTTTTATTTTTTTTTCATTTCCTCAAAGAGGGAGATCTAAAAGAAAGGTTTCCTTGGATCTTCTACATGAGAAGACTAAATAAGTGAAAGGAGAATATGGAGGAGATGGACCAATAGAGGAGGTAGAGAAGGAGTGTTTGAAGGATGAAATGGAAGAGAACAAGAAACGGCTCTCATTGGGGTTAGGAGAACAGTGGAATCCTCTCCGGCCTTCTGCAACAAGAGATTGAAGTGATTAAGAAGGTGTTTGGAGTAGGAGAGGAAAAATATGAAGAAAGACGAAGATGAGAAAAGGGAGAAGGAAGGAATAGGAGGAAGAAAGGAAGGAGGAGAAGTAAGGTAGGAGTAGAAGAGGACATCGCCAGCTCACAAATAAACGTTATCCTGATACCATCGTCAGTGACATCGGTCTCCCATTTAGTGATGCGTCGCCCAAGTCTGCTAACGTTTGTAATAGATGAATTAGAAAAAAGAGAAGGAGGAGGGAGGAGGAGGGAGGTGGAGAATGAATAGTGGAAGAAGAAGAAGAAGAAGAATGAAGATGAATGAAGAAGAAGAAGAAGGATGAAGAAGGAGGAGGAGAAGAAGAGATGGATGGATGAGTGAAGAAGGAAGAAGAAGAGAATGAATGAAGAAGAAGAAGAAGAAGAAGAAGAAGAAGAAGAAGAAGAAGAAGAAGAAGAAGAAGAAGAAGAAGAAGAAGAAGAAGAAGAAGAAAGAAGAAGAAGAAGAAGAAGAAGAAGAAGAAGAAGAAGAAGGAGAAGTAGAAGAAGAAGAGTAGAAGCAGATGAAGAAGCAGATGAAGAAAAACAAAAAGCAGAAGAAGAAGGAAAAAAGGAGAAAAAGCAGAAGAAAATGAGAAGAAAAATTAATAGAATACGAATCTCTCAGTGATTACCAAAAGTACTCTCCAATTTATTAACAATGGGTGGAAAGTTGGAATGAAATTTTTTAGTTGCCAGTCATTTACTGCTGATATTCAGAATATAAATCAACTTATACGGTATAAGTTATACTTGATACGGTAGTTGGTAGTATCTTATAAACTGTTATACAGGCCATGATTTCTATTATATTCAAGAGTTTTAATTTTTCAATTTTGTGATATAAGGCGACCTTCCAGAGAGAAAAACAGTTTTCTGGAATTCATTTTTCTGTATTTCTCTTCGTCATACCCGACTCCGGCCGCCTTTTTTAAACACATCTCATCACGAATAAAGTGTGTAAAAATTCGGACAGGATTCTCAAGTACTGCATAAGATTTGCCGGCGAGTAGAGAAAATGCTTCAGAACACAAACAGTGATCTAGTGTGGGTGAAGAGGCTTCAGTCACACTTCTTACCAGAAGGCAATTCAAAGTGCCCACCCCAACATGACACAAGACAAGATCTCGATAACCCCGTGAGCGATGCGCGGTGTCAACTGTTTAAATGGGGACTCGAACCCAGCACCCTGACTGTACCATGGATGTTCACCAGCTGAAATCTTCTCGTTACAGAGGCAGGTGTAGCAGACAAGTGGTCAATTAGTCGATGGAGAAATAGAAATAGATGGCTAGAGAAAAGCTGTTAGCAACTGTTTGTATGGTGTAGAAAATTGTTTGGACAGAACAAAACGATAACAGTATCATTTATAACACTTCTAGAATGGTCAGTTTGAACAGCTTTATTGCTGGTTTACACCAGATAAGATTGTTGTACTATTCAAGTACAAAAGTATCATTTCCACCTTATTACTGTAAGCTAGAGATTATAAACAAAATGGAGAGTAGAAGCGTGATCCACGGGAGCCTTCAGGCCCAGAGTACACGAGGCGGCATTGACACGGCGGCAATGACACTGGACCATTCACAGAGCAACAAATTCGCGAGTGCTTCAAATGTGCTGCTATAGTTTGCTAATTGTAAGTTTCATTCACCAATTGAATTCGGTTTCATTACCGACTGACCATTCTAGAAATGTCTCTAGGCCATATAATAATATTGAATTTTCGGGACTTCTTCAAATAAGGTGCTATGCTGGATGTCTGGATCAATTTGAAACCGGGATCAGCATTGTGCAGCTCAGCTGATTCAAAATTGTTGGTCCCGGTTTTTGCTGTCCTACATTATACAATAACCATCCGTACATAATCAAATTTCTCATCCAATTGAATAGAATAGAATTGTTCTGATCTGTAGTAACAGATCATGTTTATATAGTAATGACATTGAAGTAATGATATTTCTCACAAAAATCTACTTTTTTGTGAGAGTGATGCCTGCATGAGCTCTGGAGCTAGTGTGTTGGTAATGGGAGGGTGATGATGAGAGATGACACGACTACTTTTTAGGCAGCTGGGACCGACGGCTTAAGTCCAAGCGCCCACTGAGGTGGAGTGGCGATGGCGTGGCAACACGCTAAATAGAAACATATGAAACTAAATGAAGCAGCTCACATCGATGTGATGTGCGGTGTTTCATTTAGTTACATGTGTTTATATTTAGCGTGTTGCCACGCCATCACCACTCCACCTCAGTGGGTGCTTGGCTTAACGTCTCCTCCAAAAGAGTGAAAAAATGCGTTAAAGAAAGACAGATTGATTGATTTTCTCAAGGGCCGGGTTAAGACTCCAGGTCCTTCTGCCACACATCCTTAAACAGAAAAGGAAAAGAAAATTCAGTGAAGTTGAAACGTAGACATCACTATGCTCGTCCAATTAATCTATTTCGACTGATTAATATTAATGTATTCTGATTCACATGTGTTCATGACTTCACGTCATCCATTACTAACTTAAATTATATTTGTATTCTCAAAATCTATGTTTATGTATTTAATAAATATTAATTATTTGAATATTGGCCCAATTGCTTTAATATCAATAGATAAGCAAACCTTATGGATAAATGTTTTAGGTAATAATTATACAGCATTTGGAGAGCTGATGAATGATGAATGAGTATTGAATGCATTATGCTTTTGTTCTATTTCTTCAACCTTCCTTTTCTGAATTTTCTTCAATTTTTTATTCATGTTTCCAGGAGAAAAACTTGGTGAATACTATTATCATAATAGAATAAAAATTCGCCAAAGATGCAAAAAATGACTATTAACATTTTTTTCTGACGTTGTCAGATGGTTTCAAGGTTTCGTTTTTGTCCTAGATGATGCAGATTGTGAAGGCGCATCTTTTGAGCCAGATTTTACGAGTGTAGCTAGAATAGTTTTTTGAATTCTATAGTTTTGAATAGTACGTTGAATTCTAGGATAGGAACATCTGATAATCCCATACCCGGAAACCCTTCACCCTTCGTTACTGAGTTACACCATTGATTTTAGATAGAATCTAAAATTATCTAAATCTAAAATCTAAATTCTATCTAGAATCATATCAATGGTTACACGCCGCCAAAGATGAGAAAAGTAATTGCTGTTTCATTTTTTTCTGGAGTTATAATGATTATCTAGTTGAGAAATAAAAAACAACTCGTTCGATGCAAATTTATTCAAAGAATAATTTGAAATTTGTTTCAAGCTCGTAACTAGAAAATTCAGCGAGTAATCTCCAAAAAACCTGAAATTACATCATTTTTTTAGTTTGAAAGACTGCAATTCAGAAACTACGGTAGCTACGTGATTGCAGCATGTTTCATTAGATTAATATAATGGTTCCTTATAATTTCTAGTCATTCTAAAAACTTAGAACACTGTGGGAATTGTAGGAAAATTATAATTATGTAACCGGAGCACCGATCGTTTCAAATTGCCACTTGTGGCCGAAAAAGCCTCTGCCATCTAGCGGCGAAATATGGAATTCGTTTTCAAATTTTTGATCAACGATGAACACAATCTGATACAGTCTCTGCCATCTAGCGGCAAAATATGCAACCACGTCTTTGAAATATATGTGACAAGCTCGATATAGTAATATATGCGATGTATGGATTCGTTTAAAAATGACCAAAGTTAGCACACTGTACCTAAAAATTTTGAAACTTCGAAATAACGAAATACAAATTATGGACATGATTCTACGTGAAAAGTTAGGATAGGAACATCTGATGAACCATGGTCCGCAAATGGACCGTTATTGAGTAAAAAATCGTCAAAGATGCAAAAAATGACTTCTTTAACATTTTTTTCTGACGTTGTCCGATGGTTTCAAGGTTTTGTTTTAGTCCTATATGACGCAGATTGAGAAGGCGCATCTTTTGAGCCAGATTTCACGAGTGTAGCTTGAATAGTTTTTGAGATATGCTAGAAAAACCAAAAAACGCGTCTGAAAATCCATGATTTTCCGAGAATTTTCACTTAGTATGGAAAAACTAGCATAGATAACCACTTGCAAATATTTTTATTCGATTCTCCATTTCATTTGCAAGGTTTGATAACATTTTCAGATTATTAAACTTTCAACTTGCTTCAGAATGATTGAAATTCAAAAAGTGTTCATGATCATGGAAAAGTGGATTTTCAATTTTCCTGGATTCTGTAGGTGTAGAAGAGGTTCCAAAAAATATCAATCACATGTAAAATAGGTCATGAAATTAAGCGAGGCTAGTTCCGAGGTTTCATCTATCAAGGTCATTGAAATAAAAAATATAAATAAAAAAAAATTTCAACTTACATAAATCGCGATATCCTTGGGGGAAAATATTCTTCATTGAATTCTAGGATAGGAACATCTGATAAACCCATACCCGAAAACCCTTCGTTACTGAGTTACACGCCGCCAAAGATGAGAAAATTAATTATTGTTTTATTTTTTTCTGGAGTTATAATATCTAGTTAAGGAATAAAAACAACTCATACGATGCGAATTCATCCAAAGAATAATTTAAAATTTGTTTAAAGCTCGTAACTAGAAAATTCCGCGAGTAATCTCCAAAAAACCCGAAATTACGTAATTTTTTTAGTTTAAAAGGCTGCAATTCAGAAACTACGGTAGCTACGTGATTGCAGCATGTTTCATTAGATTCATCTGATGGTTCCTTATAATTTCTAGTCATTTTTTAACCCTCAAACACTGTGGGAATTGCAGGAAAAGTAAAATTATGTAACTGAAGCACCGTATCAAATGTCAAATTGAAATCAACCAGAATTTTTTTTAATTTCACTTGAAACATAAAATTATTTTCGGACAAAAATGCTATAAACTATGAATATATCAAAACAAGAAGTTAAATCAAACAAAATTCAATAAAAAAATACAATAATTTCGCTATTAATGCAAGTAATGTAATGAGTCAGGGAAGATGTGATGAAGACTTTAAAAGTGTTTGTAAACTTAGTTGCAAGAATAATTATTATTTTTAACTACATGTAAGAATATTCTTCAATAAATATTATCGCATGCAAAAGTCTGTATTTTTCCATATTTAAATTATTAGGTTATAATATTATGAATATTATCAGCCTTCATTTGAACATGAAATTTTTGCATTTAAGACTCTATGATTTCATTTTCATTTCATCTGTTACCGGTATCTATTCATATAACAATTAGAACAATCATGATTTTTTTGCAGATTTTACATTTTAGAGCCTATGAATAAATTTAATTATAACAGTTAAGGAGAATTTATGAACAACAGTTAGTTTGAATAGTTATGAATAATTTTCCGATGAATTTTGCTGCACAGTTGCCTTCTGCTGTGGCGTTAGAATCAACTATGGTATTATTATTAGTATTGTACAGTTATTGTAATATTCACAAACTACTAGTACCGTACACTAAGAGGTAGTTCTGTAAATTACTAGCGCAGTTATAATACTACATGAGTCCATTCATTCTGTACAAGACGGATAAATTATTATTTTATATAATTATTATACATTATAGCAATATTGAAAAGCATCCTAGTTTTATCAATCATCCTATTTTCGTTTTTTCCATATTTAAAATTCTAAATTTAAAAATCTTACACATAAGGTAGTTACGTCGTTGCGTAATCAAAAAAGAATATTTCTGTCAAATCTTATATAAAAATTGATTGAAAGCGTTTGGCCGTAAATGCATTAAAGACAGACAGAGGAAAAAAATTTAGTCCAATTAAAACGTAGATTTCATCACGATTGTTCAATAATTATTGTTGAAATTATTATTTATTCATTTTTCAGCTTTTGTTCAAATGGATACCAAGCTGTGGTACAATTCTAAGTGACGATGAAGTGACAAAGAGCTTTTGAAGATTCCAAATTCAAACATCGCCAAAATGGGCTGCGGCTCTTCAAAATCGACATCAGTGACCCCAATGGGGGGTGATCAGCGGCCGATTAAGCCCCCCAAAGCCTCTAAAGTCTCTCCCATGGGATCTATTGACGATGACATATCTATTTCGGCACGGACGTGTAAGAACCTACATATTTCATTAGTTAAATTTTATCTATTTTTCATTCTTTTTTATTAAGTTGTTTTCAATCCTCTTTATAGATTTCTATTCATCTCTTACTGCACTGGATGCTACAGTATTTCATTATTTTTGGTTTTCATTTCAGTACTCCTAAAATTAATTTTTTTATTCATTACACATTCATTTATCAGGATGTGTATGTGAAAATCTTCTGTTCCACGATTATTTTTGGTAGTGGAATTATATTATTATAACTAATCTTTGAAGCGATTCCATATACAACACAGTGTCTCAAGATTAAGGCTGTGCATCAGCTTAAAAAAAAAACTTTTTTATGGTGATATTTTTCCAAGTTTTACGATTTGGATACTATCAAGCTATCAAAATGAAATACTTTTTAGAAGAAAATTTTTTCTTGTTCATTAGTTTTTGAGATATGGGCGTCTAAAAGTAGAAATTTTCAAAATTAATCTCAAAATTGGCTGCAAATAGAATTATGAAATTTTGAGCATACGTGCTTGAAGGTATTGTCTATCACTTGACATAATTAGTTTCTCAAAATAACCAATTTGAAAAAAATATTAACGAAATAATTTCTTTAAAAAAATAACTCAATTTTCAATTCAATTGAGAATTTGTTATTTTTCTTCTCAAAAGTTGATATTTCGAGAAACTATGTCAAGTGATAGACAATACCTTCAAGCACGTATGCTCAAAATTTCATAATTGTATTTGCAACCAATTTTGAGATTAATTTCCCCGAAAATTTCTACTTTAGACGCCCATATCTCAAAAACTAATGAACAAGAAAAAAATTTTCCTCTAAAAAGTATTTCATTTTGATAGCTTGATAGTATCCAAATCGTAAAACTTGGAAAAATATCACCATAAAAAAGTTTTTTTTAAGCTGATGCACAGCCTTAAAGGTAGGCTATAGTGTTGAGCTTCATTGGATACTGAAAAGGTGTTTCGGTTCATACAGCGAGATATCCAAATAGACTGAATAAAAAGACTTGGAAGTAGTCAAAACCACAAATTTATTAATTCAACGAGATACCGGCTTTTGTTGTTACAGCAGGTGAACTCCAGAGAGACTCTGAGTTTACCAGAGATTGACAATAGTGTAACAACCGAAACCGGAATCTCGATGTTTTAATAAGTTTGTGGTTTTGACAACTCTCAAGCTAGTCTATTTATTCCGTCACGATGATTAGTCTACCACAACGTAATCATCACTACTACACAGAAAGTATCAAAATAAAATATTTAATATTCTATGACAGAAAAGTACTTTTCCCATGGTTTATTCAACTATGATATAATGATGACATTCAAATTTGCAATTAATGATTTACATAAGATTATAATAAACTGTAATAAATGATTAACTCACTTTTTCGTGGAGTCTCATTGTTTAGGAGTGGAATGCATTTGAAGAAGGAAATTCCAGAAAAATTAGGTGAATATTTACAGTGATATACACGTCCTTTTTTCTAATCTATTATATTAAAAACTTTTTGGCGCATTCCTTTCCACTGTTCTTCCACCACTGCGAGATTTGATGTGAAATATAGAGGAAACTTACCCGGATACAAGTCTGTTGCAGACGTCAGATACTGTATTCCCAAACGATACAGTACTGAACAAGCAAGCGGCGCTGCACGGGGTAAATTCGTAAAATATTAAATGAGTACTTTGTAATAAGAGCAGGATAGAAATTAAAATACATCTTATTTGGTTTCTAAAACATTATCACGTGACATTCAAACTCACATTTATTTTATAATGTTTTGTCTTTCAATAGTATTTTAATATAATGGAAAACAAAATAAAAATATACCTACATCTTATTTGGCTTCTATGACCTGGTCACTTGACACTCATCTTCATAATTAAAATACGCTTTGTTTTTTCTTTGACAGTAATTTAATATGGTCCTAAATTAAAACAATAACAATGGTCAATTTTTGTTTCATGTAACAATAAATAATTTTAATTATTTCCCTAATTCCTTCATTGTATATTGTACACGAAGAAGAAATAAATCAAATCAATTATTATTTCCGACTAAGTAAAATATTATTAATTCATTAATTCATTATTTGCAGCACAAGGCCTAGCATTCGAAGTACCACTGGATGATGACGAGGGCGGTGAGGATGGTCCAAGCCTGATCAAAAAGCATCCTCCCAAGAGGCTGCAAAGGCTAGAGGACCAACAGCCCACTCCCAATCTGACGCATCAGGTGCTTGATGAAAAACTGGCTGAGGCGGAACAGAGGCGTCAACAGGTAATCGAGAAAAAAAAGACAATGAACATAATTATAATAATAAAATAAATAAATATAACTGAAAACATATTGATAAATATAATGAGAAAAATAAAAGGTATAATAAGAATATAGAATAAAATTAATGTATAAAAATACAAATAAAATATAAAGAGAAAGATATAATAAAATAATAATTCGAACAAATTTTATGAGGTAGTAAATAAGATAGACAGATATATGCCCGGTTTTTCAGTCGCTCAAGACAGTTTATGGATCCAATAGCACTATTGAATCAATAACCATGTGTTTTCAAATGCAAAAAAAGTTATTGATTCAATAAGTTCATTGAACGACTGAAAACCGATTGATAGATAGATAGGTAGATATCCTTTATCCGATATAAATAGAAAATAAACTACAATCATGGAAAAAATCTCATAGCAAATATGAAAGTAGAAAACAATGAAAATAATATATCAAATAGGAGATAAATACAATAAATGAAAAATCCAAACAGATTTTATGGAGCAGTGGAAATGATACAACGATAAGAAGTGCCTTCATTCATTTTTAATAAACTCCACACAATAAACACAATTTCAGGACCATGGTTTCGTGTTATATACTGTACTTAACAGCTGAGGATATGTTAAGTATAATACGACACCATGGTCCTGTAAAACATTGTGTTTATTGAAGTGGTTTGACAATTTCAACAAGATTTTCAATCATGTAAAGATTTACAAAGCGAATATGGCAATAGAAATGGTAGATGATAGTGAGATAATCTATCCCTTGCCTGCTACAGAGTCTCTCAAACTATAGTGTTTCTATAATGTGGACCACTGCCGAGAATTTCTATAATTAATTCTTCTTTCATTGGGACTTAGATAGTTTAATACACGCATCCATTTACTCTGAGTGTAGTATTCATTGTTTTCCCATTCCCAATAGATAAAAAATACTGGGACTTGAAAACTTGAAATAAATATCACTTGCTGCGATATGAAGGGATATACAGAGGATCAAATAATGTTTGAGCTACTATAATTATATACGAAGTAAGCCAGTTGATAGCGGATTTCATTATTAGAATGATGTATTGGATACTTGATAATAGTGAATTTAAATTCACTAGGTAAAGAATTTTTTGACATAACAGAGTACTATTGTATCAAAGGCTAGAACAGTTTATAATAACGTAGAGATATGCATAAATGAGAATTAATTCAAGATATAAAGCAAGTGATAAAACAAAAAGCAGATCTCTCCATTGCAGGTTTTGTAGTATTAGGTTATTGCATCGATGTAGGCTTCAAGTTTAGTAATTTGAAAACATAAAGTTCTACGCCAATTTGTAATTTAATAATTTTTGACATAGCTCATCATTTTTATACTTCTTTTGCAGATACTAAACCAAAGGATCCAGTCGGCAAAAGCTCACCAGAAAAAAAAGAGGAATCTGCTCAACAACGAAGAAGTGAGTATATGAATTTTTAAATTTTTCTCAATAAATAAAATGTAAAAGCCTAAAAATACTATCCTCTAAACACTATTTATTGATATCTCTATTGTTAATTGAATTGATTTTAAAGGCTCCAAAGTATCCAACCATCGCCTAATTTTCAAAACAGCAGTTCATTTATTCAAATATTACATCACGCTCACATTTCACTTCGATTGACAATGAAGAATGAAACCAACAAAGATTATTGCGCCAATCGAAATCCCATGATAATGAAACAACATTTTTTAAAGAATTAAACGTTTATTTATATTATATTTATTTATTTAATAATTATTTTTATACTTTATACGAATAGGGGTTACTTGAGTTACCATGAGAGATACGGTATTATTGAAAAATTAATCAAATTGAATCATAGCCATAGATTTGTAATAACTATAATATATTCCAATCTATCAATCTGAATAATTAACTTGCATGGAAAAAAGCAAGGACCATCATACTTAAACAAACGTAGCCTGTAGGCTACTGTAAATCATTGCAGAATTCAAATTTCTAAGGAAAACATAATCTGCTTTGCTATATATGATAACATTTAGATAAATAACATTTCAACCGTCCAAAAATGATTTGATCCAAAAATTCGTTCAAAAATGACCCCTTAGTAAACCTCTTGTGAACCCCGGCTTGAACCTCTTAGTGAACAAATATAAGAGGTTTATTCAAAGTTTATTGAAATTATTCACGTTTTAAAGAATACAATTGGATCGATCAAGTTTTGATAGATCTTTTCAAATTTATAATCCTTATTTTCTATATTATATCAAGCTGACTTGACATTCAGTGGTGAATTGTGTATGGGTGATTACTGTATATTGTACTTCCATAAAATTTATTATATTTGTACAGTATAGTAATTTTGCAGGGTGTTTATATGAATGCATGAACTTCTTCAAGTCCTGTAAAAATGATTTTTCTTGCGTTTTTTCTAGGACAATGGAAACGATTTGCTACTAGAGAGTATGAACCAAGAACCGTCAACTGTAGCTCTATAAGTTTAGTTAGCTCTTATTTAAAATTTTGGTTTCAATGAAGTGAGAATGAGCATACTGTAGGTACTCTTGATGATTAGCTCATGATTGACCTGAATCGAATACAATGATTATTGTATTTACTGTATAATTTTCAAAATCATTATACTTTATATTATAACACAATACTTTTATTGTATCATACAAAAAAAAATCGCTCCAATATTTTTTAAGTACATCGACAGGAGACGATTAGTAATTCGAGTTATATAATTTGTGAAACCTATGGTTGAAATTTCCAAGATTATTGCTGAAGATATCACTGTGATAATACAAGAAGTGCTTTGATTGTTGTTAATGGAAAAATTAATTATTCTTGGGAAATAAGCGAGGACATTTGTTAGAAATTAATTAATCGTCTAAAATTAAAATTTAGCATAGTAAAAATTATCAACAAGAAGGTGCCTTTCTCATTGTGCTTATCTTGGAATTATTTTGACAATGTAAAAAATAATTCGTGAACAGGAGCATCTTAATAGGAGTTGTTATCAGACTATTAATATAAAATTAGTTGTAACAATAAGATAATTATATCTGAAATATCTTATTCAATTTATAAAATCTAGAATATTACAGCATTTCATGTAATAATAAAAATTATTATATTCTCATTATTGTTCTTCATCCATGCCAAGTATTCCAAAGCCTGAAAAATGTTTTTGCGAAATGTGTTTCATCACAGACTATAATAATATAATATTTATAGTAATGTTTAGGAAGTCAGTGGTTTCATGAATATTGCTGCAGAGAAGAGGTCCAAGAAAGCTTTTCAAAAAGCATTGAGATACAAGCACGCTTTAGTTACATTAATCTGTGATGGAGCAGTATAATTCTGTGTGAACTGATACACAAATAATCATTTCATTTCTTCATCAACAATAATAATTAGCACATGCTTATCGTTGGCGAAGTGTTATTAGAAATTAATAATTATTTATTTAAAAATGTTTTTTTTTTCATTTTTGATAAGAGTAAAATTGTTGATTAGAGTCTGGATTCAGAATTATAACTAAAATAAAAAATTCAGCACAAATACTTATGGAAAATATATTTTACTAGAAACAGCAACAATGTGAACATTTACGAGACTACAATTACTATAGAAAACAATAACTTAATGAACTTATCTTATCTTAATGAACTTAACTTTTCATAGTTTGGATTTTGGTAATCATACATTTTATACAAAATGAACAAATCAAAAGGTTAAAACCATTATGAAGGTATTATTTTGAACAGAATCAGTCTGACTTAGCTTGTTCTCTAAAATATTGATGTTATATTCGTCAAGATAATTAAATTTATTTGAATAAGTGACATGTGAATTAAATAAAGTTAGTAGATTCAAGCGGATGGTGAATTAATAACTGATTTAGATTTTTCTTATAATGATGTCTTATAGCGTACCTAAATTAACGAATAAACAGAGTAAGGCAGCTCGTACACCGGAGCAATAAGCAATAGGCAATTAGCAACATAGAGTAGACAATCATAATTATGATCCATATGTTGCTAGTTGCCTATTGCTTATTGCTCCGGTTTACGACCGGGGTAAGGAATCACAAATTTGAACAAGATTCAGCACAACAAATAAAAAAAAGGATAATTATAAAGGTAAGATTCAAAATCGAATAAATCTTTGTGCCATATGGAATCATAGAGAAGTAGACTACAAAAATGGAGTAAATATAATACTACTAAATAACAAGACAATACAAATAAATAAGGTTAATACTATTGGAGAATGATTTAAGAAACTTGAATAATTATGGAAAACACAGTCTTCAGTATCAGAATAGGTAATGGATATCACATCAATGAACATCAATTATGAATAATGCAACGCTTATTAATACATGGAGCTGAAACATTGTATGTTTTTTTTATAATTTCATGTCGCTTGGACATAAGTTATATGAACCTTTGAGGTTCTATTCAGAGTGATAAACATGTTCATCGCAAGCAGGTTTGTCAGCTACTTTTTGTCGAAAACAATGTTGTCACAGGTAGAAGACAATCAAGTTAAATATGCTCTGTCAAATCAGCAGTAAAGATCTAGTAATATATCCTACAGAGACTGAATAATCACAGTGTGGCCATTGAGTACGTGAATCATTGTCACGTTAAGAGATACACTTCTAACTTACAATTTGCCTATGTAATTTTGAATAATTCAAATCAATACGAAGAGTAGAGTGATTATTTTTGATGTCGTTCATCTTGAAGACAGTTTGACAAATGAGTGAATGGGTTGAAGTTTGCTCGTAATCCCTTATCAGAGTTCAAAATATTGGCAAAAGTAGGGCGGTGTAGGAGAAAAAATTTCTGGTATGGAACTTTTCCCAACAATAGCCACACTGTGATAATACAGTCTCTGTAATACAAACTAATAAATCCATTGCATGCAAAAAAAAACTGAAAAAATTTAGGACAAATTATAAAAAAATTTAAAACAGTCCCTTATTAAGCTTTTATATCAGCCATTACTTGCATATTGTAATTTTTAGCTCATAACCTAGCAATAATGATTAATAATAGTAATTTAGAATTTCACTCCAGTATTTAAATAACGATAGAAGAATAATTTGAAAAAATAATTATCAACTTGATAAGTAAATTCAATGATTAAAATAATTAAGCTCAAATAGAAATACTGTAGCTTGTGTGAACTATATACAGTAACAGTCATGCAACTTAACATACTACAATAAATAACAAAAACAGTGGGAATACTACAAAATACAAGACTATGATGAAAACAAATTCTTGGCTTAAGTGAACATCTAAAAAATTGTGAAAGTATTCACAATATTATCATAACAATATGTTGGTGCGAATAAATATAAAAATTAAGGGAATCCTTGAGAGATCAGAAGAGGCGAATCAACAACGTAGTCCTGACGAGCTCAAATAATGAATCCTACAAAAATCTTTAAAATGTGCAGGGTTAACTAGGTGATCGACGGAAGAAATTCTGTAATCAAAAAACAAATGGAAATTATTGTAGAAATTAAACAATAAATTTATTTAAAAAAAAAATACTACATAGAAGTATTCTTAGTTCATACAATTAAATCCAGTTTATTCAACAAAAATAACAACACAGTAACAAACAACTCTATAACTAAGTCCAAATCAATTGATACAGTAGTAGGATTATTGGAGACATTAGAGGAACAATAAGTATTTCGTAGACCTTTCTGAACATTTTGGTACAAGTTTCATGCTTACTGGAATGAAAATAACATGTGAAACAGTAAAGGTAGGTTTCGCTTCTGCTACTGGGTAGCAGACTCCGACTACCGTGCGTGCGAGAGTCTAGCTAGGAGCAGCTAGACCGATTCACAGTAGAACTACTGAAATAATATTATTATTATTATCTGCAGTACGTGATTCCAGTCTGACCTTGAATGAACGTATTGTGAACTGGAATTGGACAGAAAATTTATCGAAAACAGCTGTGAGTCATCGCTTCTATACGCACACAAATGCAAACAGCTTGTTTTAACCGTCACTTGACTCCGTGAACAGAGTATAGTACTAGATCAACTAAATCCTTAGTAAAATTAATTATTTTACTCATTACAGTTTTTGTATAGAATAGGCATATATTTGTATCAAATATTCTATTACTAACTACAATTTTTCTGCAGGATTCATATTATTAATAATGATGTATAATCTAATATTATCTAATCAGGATAAGAATTCTTTCCTCACACACAGATCCAGAGTCTATGTGGATAAATATATTTCCTGTACCAATTATTATGTATTGCCATTAAATAATATTGCAATATCCAATTACTCCTTCCATATTTTAAAATTAAATATGAATCTTCATTACGTTGATATCATAAAAAGGGCAATTAATAAATAAATAGAAATTGAGCTACTTGATAATTGAAAATATCAATTGAAGGGGAATAATACTCACGATTGATTAACACGCCGAGTGAACACATAGCAGTGAAATTGAACTTGCAGTGTTTTATGTTATTGATTGTGACGTAGGTGACACTTAACGTCAGCTTTCGTTTGCAACAGCATTCGCTGGTTCTGAGCCATCTTCGATACGATTCAAGAAAACTACCTGCAAAACAAATTCTAATGAGAAAGATTGGTACGTGATGGGTAAAGGCATAGCAATAAAAGGTATTCAATTTTTTCATCTTATTGTCGACTTTAACTCCCTCGACCATTTTAGTTACTCAAATTAACGATCTATTGCCGATTATATTCAATGCAACAACACAGGTTCTATCCTGATACAAATCCCTCAGCCAGAAATCGAATCAATTTCTAACTAATAAAAATAAAGCTATCATTCAAATCTCCACAGTCGCCATTTTGTTTTATTATCTCAATTTCAATGTCAGGAATCCTGACATTGCATCCTGCTTTATTTGGTCATTTTGTATAATCAACTCAATCGGCGGATTGAACAACAATACAGAAGTATTGTGAAGTTTATCGATGCTATCTTTTTCTTATTGTTATTACAGCACGTATTATCAATCACAGTTTGAAAGTCGCTCAACTTAAACTTCCTTGAGCCCATGTTATACGAGCGACATTAATTTTTCTGCGCATACGTCAAGGCCGGACCAATCACACAGTACTTTGATGATCTGTGATTGGCCCGGCGTTATTGACGCATGCGCAGAAAAATAATTAATGCCGCTCGTATAACATGGGCCCAAAGGAGTTTGTTACGACTTTAAAACTGTGATTGATAAACGAATTTAATTTCATATGAATTATAAATTTATGTTTATTGTTTATAATTATTTTACCACCATTATTGATTACACTACTAAGTCTTATTTCATTATATCAAATAATTACAGATATTATACCAAAGAATAATTATAATCAGAATCATGTAATATCAATAATAATAATAAGAATAATAATTAAACATTCAACTTGTAAACAGTTTCAAGAATAATGGTGTTTATCACAATATAATCATTATAAAAAAATTGTGTGACCTAGGTTAAAGAAAATAATAATAAAATCCATACGATAAGAAAAAGAAAAGAACTTTGACTAGTAAATTATAAATGTTTCTAGTTCAAGTTAGAATGAGGAGTGATTGTTCTACTCACAGGCTGTTGCAGGCCATGCACACGTTGACAGTGGGTGCTGAGCTCGAGCCTCGTGCGATAGGACTGCGGGCACTGCTTGCACTTGTAGAGCTGCAGCTGCGCCAGCGCCATCACCGACTCGTGCTCGGGGTGCGTGCTGCGCATGTGCCGCAACAGCTTGTCCTTCCACTTGAACCGGGTCGCGCACAGCTCGCACGAGTACGGCCGCTCGTTCGAGTGCGTGTGCATATGGCGAACCTAACAATCAAAAATTGATTTGATTATCAAATGAAATAATCTTTATTTACAAGTCTACGCTCAGCAACATCGAAAGTGTCATAATGACACAAGAGCAATAAATAGGCTAATATGAAATGAATTTTTTGTAGATGAAATGAAGAATGAAAGGAGACATCATTTATTGTTATAGATACAATGGTTCTTACATATAATGTAGCGTCATTGTCATTTAACTATGGTCACCCTGGTTACCACTTTTTTCTCTGATATTGTTATTTTTCTATTGTTATTCAGTCATCATTATACTCAGATTATTATAACATGTTCTAGTAATACTTCAATAAAAACCTTGAACCGTATTCGAAAGATATATTACCTATGCATAATAAACAGTATACAAAAGATGAGACTAGATGATAATGGTAATAATAATATATTGTGATAAAAAATGTAATCATTAGGAAGTATACATGAATTATTACACATTCAATATCAATTGAATAATCGGAATATTCAATAAATAATTTTAGAAATAAGAAATGCTGTAGTGTAAAATTGGCAGAATACACATCATAGCTTAAATAGCAATTAATGCATCACGTTCAATTTTATTTTATAAAGACTTTTTTCAAATTCCAAAAGCGGACAGACTTGTCCTTTGCTGATGGTTCCCAGAAAATACTTTTTTGCCATGACAAAATCAACATTATATGAATTTTGTGCCCTAAACTTACAGTTGAAAATCAGTAGGCCTATTTAACAAAATTTAAATAGTGTTTTTGTGTTGTATTTCGGTTTTATACTTTTAAGCTCTCTGATATCAAAAAGAACTTCATTCAAAATTAAGTGGGTCCTGTATTCTGAAAATTGAAATCCAACTATAACCTACATGATCACCATTTCCAGTTACTCAGAGTTCTAAGAGATGTCGCAAGGATCGGCCCCTTGTTTTCTGGTCCAAAAATTGAACGTACGATAAGACATCTATTACTAAGTCTCTTCTCTGTGTTCATATATATGTCGTAGGCCGTACATTAGTCAGCATTCCTATTTTGAATATTGCTGCCAGTTTTCTTGTTAATATAATTTCATAATTTGTGAAAAAATCATCAGTTAATTCTAATCTATAGTGGCAAATAGTGATTAATGAATTAAATTGAAAGAAGGTGGATATAAAAGGTGAAGATGGCTGTTTGACCAACTCACCAGCTTGTCGCGGCGAGCTGATTGAATAGAGACAGACACGTTGCAGGAGTACGGACGCTCGCCGGTGCTGCGTGCTGGTGTGGCGCGCCAGGTCCGCCTTGGGGACGAACGTTTTATGCATAAGTGGAGCAGCCATTGCGGCCGGAAGCCGCTGTGCAGCGCCAGCATATGCCTTCCCATAAGGTTCGAGCGGCGGCCGAACTGCTTCTTGCAAACGCTGCAGCGGTGCTCCGTCAGTCGCAACTTACATCGATGGACTGCTATAAATTGAAAAAAAATATGTATGCTGGCACTAATCCAGGGAGGGCTACATTTTAACGCTGTGGAAAGAATGGCAGGGATGTTTGTGCTTGATGGAGAGCAAAGGACTTAGAATAAAGCAGAATGAATTTAATTTGGCGGTTGGCGATCAGTAAACAGGTCGTGGCGAAGCGTGGTACTACGGCGGTCATATGTCCGGGTAGGCGGTATACCCTGGGAACCGATATGCCGATGTCCGGATGTATATGATCTATGGAATATGCCCGACGATGATGATTGTCATCTCGCCACGGTAATAACTGTGATGTTTAACGGCTAATAATGACACAATAATCGAACTTTTAAAGTCTTGAAGACCTTCAAAGTCTTTGAAAGAACTTTTTAATAAGACCTTTCAAAAAATACCTTTTCAAAAGTCTTTTAATATTCTGCAGTTAAATTTGTAGGTTAAGTATTGTGACAAAGCTGCGTAACATCTGTATTCTATTTCTCGTCAAGCGCCAAATCTATTTTTGTGATCGTACTATATATGTGCTTTTTGTAATCCAAGCTCACTTTTACAACTTTGCCATTGTGGTGTCCTGATATTCAACCATTACAAAGTTTGGTAATACAACAACTGCTTGTGACTAAAAGTTTCAATCTGATAATTATCAATCTGTATGATATCAATTTACTTAATTCATATTTATTTTGTTATTTCCAAAGTTTAGTTCCTATTTGAAATTGTACTGGTGATTTGGGAAATATATTATGCTTTTGAATATGACGTTCAATTTTCTTTAATCAATTATAATACCGTAATACTGCTTTAAATTGGCATCCCGAACGAACCCCACGAAAATAATGAAGCAAAGGAATAAGAAACAAAAAAGAATCAATCAGTGGACTTATTGGAGAACCTGTGAATGAGTGAATTAGATTGATTAAAATTAAAAGATGACAAAGCTGGTTGAAGTTTTTGAGTAAAAGTAAAGTAAACAATGCCGCCAAAAACGTGAGAAATAAAAAGTGGAAGAAACAGAGAATTGTGTGATGACTGATATAGATTTACAAAGGTGAAATGTTTTTGGTAAATGGGGAAAATTGTATAGGAATAAGGAGGAAAGTATGGAAATTGATTTGATTTGAAAAGAATGTTAACATAAGCAAAATGTTTGCAAGAGAAAGTGAAAGTATTTTGGAAGGAAGGAATAGAAAGGAATGGAAACAAATATGAAAGAAAGAATGAAAAGGAATGAAAAACAAATATGAAGAAGGAAAATGAAAGGAATGAAACAAATATGAAAGAAGAAATAGAAAGGAATGAAAAGAAAGAAATGAAAGTAGTGTAATGAAGTTAGAAAAGAATATGAAATTTGAACATGACAGAGATGAAAGTAAGGTATTGAGAATTTAGGAATAAAAAATGTCGAAAATGATAAGAGAAGAGAGATGAAAGAAGGTGAGATCGGATTTGAACGAGATAAAAAGCAGATGTGTAGAAATATGTAAAAGAAGATCAAAAGATAATGAAGAGTGAAGCTGACAATTTTAAAATGAATGTGGAAGAAAAATATAATTGGGAAAGTATTGAGATTGATGAGATTTTGAAGGACAGTAGAAGAAAGAATAAAAAATTTGTAGCAAGGGATCCTAGATTTGAAAGATGCTTGCTGGTGTTTACGATGGAAAGAAATTCAAAACCAACTGCAAGTTTTTGGACAAAATTCGTCGTAAGAAAGAGAAAAATGCTTCAAAAAAGATTTGATAGATACAACTGATGCAGAAAGAAAAGACAGATAAAATTCTTATTCAAAGGATGGATAATAAAGAGAAGAAGAAAAGAAGAAACATCTCAAAGAGTTAAAGGATAAAGAAAGAAAAGTACATAAACAAGGCGGTCAAAGACGGAAGAAACCATTTCTCTGCAAAAAAATCTGAAAACGTTTATTGGGTTGCTGGTTGACAATTATTATGAGCAGCTGAAAGAAATCTGGAAAGCTGAACAAGCATTTAAAAAGAGGATGAAGAAAAAAATTATAAAAAGAAAAAAAGAAAAAAAAAGTTAGGAGAGATTTGTGGTGTCACAAATATTCAACACCATTACAAAGTTGTTGGTAATACAACAACTGCTTGACTAAAAGTTTCAATCTGATAATTATCAATCATATGATATCATTTTTACTTAATTCATATTTATTTTGTTATTTCAAGTTTAGTTCCTATTTTGGGCATTGTACTGGTGATTTGGAAAATATATTGTATGTCTTTGAATATGAAGTTCAAAATTTTTATTTAATCAATTACTTGTAATACTGCTTCACCATGTACCAGCGTTTAAAGATTTGAAGAACTTAATAATATAGATTCTTCTACTATTCTGTTGTTTATCTGAAAATAATCCTTCTAAGGAATTTCTTCTTGTAAGATTGTAAGAGACAGTTCATGAGCTCAGGATTTAGCCAGAGTCGAAGACTAAAACAGGTGGTGACCACCGTAGCATCGACACAATGTACTAAAGGCTCTCTGTGCTGCCTTTAACCCCACTAACCTGTTGGAGACAAACGTTTGTCGATGCTACAGTATACCTGTTTTAGTCTGGGACATGACTAAATCCCAGCTCATGACCAAAATATTCCAAAAACTTGCGGACTCCTTTTGGGTTGGATTTGATAATGTAATATGTTGATTTGAAAACAATTTGATGCGTTACCTGCCACATTACGTCCGGGATGACTGTCAACCATATGCTTTTGCATGTCGGTGACATCAACTTCGAACCCCTGCAGACACTTGTCGCAGTTTTGCTGCGGGTCGTCGGCTGGTGCCGCATGCTGCGCGAAAATGCTGCGCCGCTGATGGGCCGCGATCTCGGCAAACGGCTCGCACGCACAGGCGACAAAAAGTCGCGGCCTTCGGCGTGTAGTCGCGCCAGTGAACGACTAGATCCGACATCGCGCTGTAGCTGCGGAGCAGTAGTCCGCACCCGGAGTAGGGTTGTGTCTGGTGACATAAAATGAGAATAGAATAGAATAGAATAGAATAGAGATAGAATAGAATGAGATATAATGGAATAATGATATGGAATGAGGATAGAAAAGGATATAAAATGATAGAGTGGAGTAGAATAGAATAGAATAAAATACAACAGAATACATTACAAACGAGTAGAATAGAATACGTTTTATTGAAACCTCTTGAGGTCATAAGCGTTACCTTCGTCACAATATACAAATTTATTTATTTATCTCCAGAAATATATCACACATATACAATATTATAAATAAAATTATGAAACTACACTCACATGGACGCGAAGGTCTGTTTTCCTTCAACATGAATGTATGGTACCATAGATAACAGATTAGAGCTACTATCTCTTCTCTATGATGGTACACTATACAATATTTGAAAATCATAATACTCATAATACGATCCAATAATTTGAAGTAATAAGTCACATAATAGAAATCACAGCTATGTGAAGAATGAGTTCAAGTCTATTTATATGGTCCTGACATTGGGATAACAATATTATTACTCAGAACAGAGAAATTAAAAAAAAACAAAACAATTAGTGATAGCAGTATACTAAACGTAAGTCAATAATTGCTGATAGCCATTATCAGTAACAATGAATAAACCGAAAACTAGAGTGCAGTAACATAGGACTAGACTAATTTTCGTAAAATTCTTTAAAAGTGTATAGGGGGTTACTCATTATGAATAAACGGATAAAGATTAGAAAATTCAAAAGATTTCAAGTCTTTAATAGAATTTATTTGTAGATAAGTTCTCAATGCGCTGGATTCATGGACGGAACACATAAAAGGTCGGATTATCCAACAAATTCAATTTTTATTACATAGCATATAAACGGTCATTTTTAGAGTGGAATAAAATATATAGACTAGAAAAACAGTCTATACTATTTATTTATTTATTTATTCATTGTTTCTCTAAATTTACTTTATTGTATTATACAGTAAATATAGCACAAAAAAACAATTTCCATACAGTAAGTTACTAGGAAAAATCACATATTTTAAAGTAGGTAAATTAAACGATTTACTTTATAAAATTACAGTCAAAACCCTTTGTACTGTATGCATTGATTTTTCAGTAAAACCAACAAAACATATACTTGAAAAAATTCAGTTATATTTCAGTTTGATACAAACATTTTTCGTTAGATCGAGCATGGTCGAACTAAACGGTATTCAACCATTCGAGGGCGGATTATGGGGTTCTACTTTATAAGCTTTGTTGATGATTCTAAAAAATCTAAATATACATCTGCATGATATTATACATATTACGGTATATTGAAATATTAGGATTACGGTATTTACGGTATATTAGACTTTGAAAATACCATTTCAACAATTCGGATACATCGATTTGTATATTAGGCCTAAATACAATAGTCAAGAGACCGTCTGTACAGCAACATCATTTTTCATAAATACTACCCATATCATCTTGCCGCTTTCAGAATGAATACTCACCTCATCATGCAACTGCGAATGCCGTTCTAGCCACTTCTGTGTATGAAAGGCCTTGTGACAGGTGCGACATTTGAACGTTTTCAACTGGACTTCATCATCGCTGCCACTGTCGACTGTCTGAACGGGCATATAGTTCTCGGACGCTGCGGCCAGCTTATCGTAAGTGAACGACTCCACGGCATCGTAGCTGCTGGAAACGAATTCGGACGCTTGGTCGCCCGTCTCCCAGTCGAACACTGTGTGACCGCTAGCTGATGGAGGGTCGCCGCCGCTGAAATATACAAACCAATAATCTAGCTATTTTCTCATTCATTTTTCTTCAATTCATTTATTGCCATGAAGAAAAATACAATGTAAAAAGGCTATTGTCTTTGCAGGGACCTTCCTTTTTATTAATACAGTATATTAATACTATTTTATGTTATATCTATTGTATTATTAATTCTATTATTTTTCATTGTACTTTTTAAGTTTGCTGTATTTTGTTTCAAGGATAAATAAATGATTTGATTGATTGATTGTGTATATACTGGTGTGGCAGGCTAGAGCGTCAAACCTTCAGTCTGCTATCGCTTCACCGGTCTCGGGTTCAATTCCCGTTCCGTATGGCACTTTTTCACCCTTCCATCCTTCACCTCATTACCCACGCACAAGTAAAACACTCATGTGGGCATCATCCACACCAAAAATACATATTATGAATTATTGGAACATATTATTTGGAATTGGGATGAATTATTGAAATAATAAAGTTAAATTTAAATAAAATGAACTTATTAATCTGATCTGAATAAACATATTTTAGAAAAATTGACTCAAGAATATCCCATTACTCAATGTCCAAAGTAGTATTTATTTACTTATTCAGTAATGTACTGTAAGATAGTGAAACTAAATTATTATCTTCGAAGTTATTTGAATAATCTTATATGTACAAATAATAACTTACTTAATGGAAGGTTCAGCAGGCTTACTCCCAAAACTGTCCCTTTTCCAATAAATTTAGAAAATGGTCCAAATCTAGGTTATTTTGCTATCTCTCAGTCACAAATTTTCAGTTCAAAACCAAACACTTGAAAAATGTTGAATATTGTAGAAGATAATATGAAAGTCCTGGACCGAAAAATATCCAAATTAACAATAATTTCACATTCATCCGTATATTATATTGATATTCTGTATACATCCGAATTTATTTATCCGTAAGTTATTCACTTAGTCCATTCACTTATGAATACAACGAGTCGATTATGTTCGGAAATACATACCTCCATTCCTCTTCATTTTGTTGATTAGTGGTTTGTTCCTCGCAGAGGAGATCAGGTTGATTCTGATTCTCATCATAGATCGAACAACTGGGATCAACGATCATCACCTCTGATTCCACACGGATTCTTCCACTGATGCTGGAATAAACGCTATTCTCGCCATTATTCGACAGCAAATCGTCTTTCTCAACTTCACAGTTAGAGGTCTTGGCACCATTCTGCAAAAATTTATCAGAATTTTTCTTCAATCATTAATGGCAGAGATGATCAGAAAACAAAACGGGGTTCCACAAAGAAAAGTGAGTTCTTTCTCAAGAAGTAAAAATTCAAACACATACTTCTTTTCAAAGCCAAATTTAAAAGAGAAATGATCATGACTTATGAGTATTAATATGAGAGATTAATAAGACTTATTGAGTAATATTAAATAGATGATTGGAATATGAATTTCTTCAAACACAAAGCAGTGTTGTGATAACAAAATACTACTAATAGATGAATAAAAAAACACTTGCATTCAATAATCAGGCGTAGTCTAGTTCAATATCAGGGAATGAAGTTCAGTACTAAGAAAGGAATAATATGTAGTTATTAATACAATAATATTAGTCCACTTTGATATATATTATTTAGAGTATGCTAATTCACATTTTTTTATATTAAGACCAATGTTATGCTCATTCAAACATCGTTTTTAGTTATTTTTTCGAGAGACTCATTTTTAATATTTTATTTTTAAAAGACATTATTTGAGAAAACTTATATTTCAATTGATGAAGATGAACAAACATGTATCTTGATTGAAAGAACCTATTATATTGGAGAAATGAGATGTGTTATAAAGAGAAAAGGTTTATTAAAAAAACAAAAACGTATACCGTAGCAGAAGTTTGAATTGAAAAGACATTGCTTAGTTGTAATGAGTAGGCTAGTTTTCGAATGGAATTACAGTCATGTATATTTGATGAATTTAAACAATTTCTTACAAAAATAACGCACATATAAGGCAAATATTTAGTGAAGCAACCAACAGAAGGATTTGAAAGCTAGTTATTGCAACTAAAATTTCAAAGTGAGTGAATAATCTAACATACAAACTTGACGCACCTTTCCATTCAAGGATAGAAGGAACTTTCTTAAGTTGCTGTCCGTTTGTTCACAAAGTTGTTTGAATTCCAGAATTCGTTCTGTGGCGATGAGACAAGTATCACATATCCGTTCAGGCAGGCCATCACCTTCTTTGATCTGAAAGTTGAAATCAGAACGTGAGATTAGCCATCAAATATGATTCTGATCCACGAGCTTATACTCACTTTATTATTAAAAAACTAGACCAACCAGCTACCATTTCAATACTGCAAACGTGGGAGTTGGTGGTATTCACAAATATTCATAAAGCGTACCAAAGTAATTTCTTCCAAACGCCAAGATATGGCGCCGAGTTATTTTTACCCTAAGCGTACTTTTCCCAAAATACAAATAAAACCTGCATTTAAATCAATAATCTGCATTGTAGCTGTCATTAAATTGGCTAAACACATATATAACGGCATTGTAATGACATTTTCAAATCTGAGTACTAATATGTATCAAAATACATATTATATAAATTAACGGCTTATAATATTATACGAAGGCTTCTATGACATTGAATACTAAATTAAAAGAAAATACTATTACAACTTCAAAAATGATCTTGCTTTTGTTTTATAAAAAGCTGGTCATGTATACATGAGTTTTGATACAGAATTTCAAGAAAATGGCAAAACTACATCGATATGTCAAACCGTTTTTAAGATATTTCAATTATTAATCAGACATATTTACTATATAAATCAGTTAATATCCCGAAAACTGTTTGACATAATATTATCAATGTGCGATTTTCGCCATTCACTTTGATTTAAAATTCTGTATTGAAGTCATGTATCGCATCACCACCTCATGATTTGAAAAATAATGGCAAATCCAAGTTGGTGGACTAAATTTGAAAGTCACTGTGAAGGTAGTTTTTTTGATTTGAGTAGGATCCTCAATCACTCCTACCATCAAATTACCTTTGTATTATGAGATGTCAAGCCGTTCTTATACTTTTCAGCCACTCTGACAATGTAAATAATATTTACAATTTATATATTATGTCTGATTAATAAATGAAATATCTTGAAAACGGTTTGAAATATCGATGTGCGGTTTCCGCTATTCTTTTTCTCTTGAAATTCTGTATGGAAATCATGACCACCTTACCATTGAAAAAAATGAAGTTAGGTTCGCTATGGCTGACAAGTTTTTTGAAATCACAGTAAAGTGGTAATTTTAGTACGATCCCTAATGTCACCTGTCAATGACCTTCGTATAAGAAAATTATATTAAGCCGTTTCCATCATTCACCAACCCTGTATGAGATAATAATTAAAGACCGTTCACTTTGCTAAAGGCACCTGGACTGACAATGAGTTACCTAATTACTATTTAATAAAACGAAGAAAGTGTATGAGAATTCAACAACTATGATACAATCGTATTAATATTGTATTGTGGATGAAATCTTATGCACTTTGAAAATGGTAAAAAGCTGTAATGAGTTGTGACGACATGATTCATTTTTAGTCCAGGTGCTTTAGCAAAGTAAAAGAGGTATAATCATAGTAATTTACATATTTAAATATTTCTAACTATATCCAACCCAAATCAGCTTCAATTATTCACCTATCAAATGCGAATTTATGAAATGTAGTTACTGTATTAGTAATTTATTAAACATAAAAAAGCGTAGGTCTATTAGAACCTTTCTATCAAAAGATAATGAACTATTCTTTCAAATTAAGGAAGAGGTTCGCCAGTTATTGAAATAATAAGGCAAATAACATTTATGATAGTCTACTAATAATGAATGAGGAGGATTTCTACCTTGAAGATTATTTTTACTACTAACAGAGATAATTCATTAAGATTTTGTTAATCTATATGCTACTGTTTAGATTGAAAAAAATCAAAACCTTACTCAGGAAATTCATAAATTTATTATCTCACACCACATCAGATAAAAATTGGATACATTGATGAATAAAAATTCAATTAGCTATGAAATTTATAGTGGAATTTGATCAGTCAATTTTCACGGTATCTTTCAAAATAGTCATAGATTCTAAAAGGTATTGGACATTTAAAATATTTAAAAGAATCGTTCCAATGTAAAATTTTGGAAATTATTCACCAACTAGAAATCAGTTGAAAAGATCATTCTATGTATCCTTTTAAAAAGGTAGAATAGGTATTTTGATGGTTGTAAGTTCATTAACTTACTTTCACTGTTTTAAAACAAAGAAATGATTTCACAAAATCTTTCCAATGTGAAAATTTTCCAGGTTGAAATTTTTTAGGCTACATGATTGTTCGAAGCTCTCAAATTTAAAAACTTAAAATCACCAAAATCCACCGACACAAAATCACCGACGATGGTGATCCACTAGTTATGTTATTAGAGCTGACTCATCAGTTAGTAAGTCGGTCAGTGATTCTTTCCTGAGACCAGATACTCATTTCTTGATTTTTTACTTGTTCTGGTCTTGTTTCTTTAGCACTTTTCAACTTCTTTTCAATTTTTTTGTTGATTTTAAACGAGCCAACCGCTCCTTTACCTTTAGTTTGAATCAATACTTCTGTAGCAACTGCCTTTCGTAGATATCTTTTCAACTGTGGCGTAAATCTATCCAATTCGACATTGTAATTTCCCAAAATATGCTTTTTGATCGCCTGAACCGAGCATCCTTTACGTTTTTCCAGTAAAAATATGGCCGTCAATACCATCTCTTCCATTGGCGGATAGGATCTTTTGGATTTCACCTTTTTTGAGAGTTTCGCTTTTTTGAGTACCGGTACATCAGCATCAGCATTTTGTGTAGCAGTGGGAGACAAGTTTTCATTATTTGGAACGTTGGAATTCATCATCTTAGACCTCTTAATAAAGAACTTTGTCGATTTTGCTTGTTCCCAATTCAGATTGAGGTTGATGTTTTCTTGAATTGTGATTTTTTCAATTCAATTAGAAAACTTGTTTATCGTGATTGAAAAATAAAGAGTTAAAATGACCATGAAAAAATTACCTAATATGTTTATTTGGGAAAACTGAATTGAAATGATTAGTATTTTGATTTGATAATAACATATGACTATGTGTTAATCTGTATTCCATCATAGCATATGTGGCTCTTGGGTTGAATATAAATTATTAGACTCTTTCATACCACCTTTGAGTCTAGTCTGACCTCAATAAGAGACTTCTCTGTAGTCAAATTAATTGCCTCCAGTTAGACTAGAAGAAATTAATTATGCTGCCCAAAGATATTTTGGTTCGACATAATAAGTTACATAAATTTTATTATTTCTCAATAAAATAATGATACAAACAAAAATTCAATGTACAAAACTCATATTAGAATTTAGGCACTCCCGAGTCCGAGAAAGATCCAAGTCTATGTGGGATTTGCCATCAAAAGTCTGAAAATTTGTAAGTTTAATGTGAACAATTGTGCACACTGAGTAAAAGAGTTAATTACAAGATTTGAAAAAATCTAAACAGTATCTTCATGTATAGAGCACAAATAAACAGTTGTGTATCTAGAAGCTGTTGAAATGGGCAAAAACAATAATATTGACCAATAAAAATTATAGTCTATTATTTTAATAATGTATGGAGGCTAATAGTAGTATTTTTATAATAGTAGGCTAACTCATACCAAAGTTAATAATAGTTGGTCTTTGGTGCCCTATACCAAGAACCAGATATAATAGCCCTCATTAAAGCCAAAAGAATTAGCTGGTTAGGCCATGTACTTCGTAGAGAGGAGGGAACAAGGCTGAAGGAGGTGTGCAAGGCCGTACCTGCAGGAAGGCGACCATTAGGAAGGCCTAAATTAAGGTGGCTTGACCAAGTTGGGAGAGATGTTGTCCGGTGCGGAGGAACAATTGGAATGGCAGAGGACAGAGAAGAATGGAGAAGGCCAATCTACGAGGCAAAAAATCGACTGAGATTTGTGACGCCCCAGCAGTAAGTAAGTAAGTAAGGCTAACTCATGTTTTCCTGTTGCTCTATTACTATTGAGTAATTTAAAACACCCACTCTAGTACATGGATGTCCATAGTTGGGCTTTGTAAATAAGCAATCTATTCGATCTTTTGTGGCATCCCTCTTGTATGCCATGTTCCATAATCCAAGGCCAGAGCAGAATTTACTCAGGGGTTTGAAGTCCAGTTCTTGCTCCTCTGGCAGGAGGGATGCCTTCCAAGTCTCCTCCCCATTTGCAAGAGTGTTACATTCCAGTAGCAAATGTGCTGATTCTGCTATGGACCCACCCTTCCAAAGCTGTTCAACTTCTATCAGGGATGGGTCTGCACACTCCTCAGATTCCATTGCGGAATCTTCAGTTGTAGTGCCTTCCTCTACCGTTTCCCGGCAGGTTTGAGTCAGTAATAACTCTGAAACCTGTTCCAGGTCGGTAGAGTTTGGGGAGAACCCATAGTTGAGTGGGTTAATTTCCATAAATTTTCTTTTCTTGATGTTTATATAGTTTTTCTACATTTTTGTAATCAATATTTTATTAATGTATTTTTAGTTTTGAAGGAAATAAAAATGTATTATTATTAATTCGATTTTTAATAAAAAGATGGATAAACATTCTATGACAACTTTGGGGACTGGAATGTAGAGATATGAATGAACCAAAGACAAGAGGCTAATGTTTTGCCTAGATATATAAATCAACCAAGAAAGGAAGAAAGTTTTTTCTTAGATTACTTCTGCAAGATGGATTTCAAGCGAGCTCAAGATTAAACTGCCAACATCATAAACCACAGAAGATCGAGGGTCATTTTGGAAAAATAACGAAGGGATTGAACATTCTAATCTCTTCCCAGCTCTCCTTTCTGGAGTCAAGAAACAGTCCTTGAAAAGTATATTGCTTAATTGAAAATAATTTAGTTGGAAGTAAATGTTTAGTAAGTAAAAGTAAAAGAACAGGAGACGTTAGAAGTAAATAGAACAAGAACAATACATATTTGGCATTTAAATGTTTATAGGAAAGATATTTCTGCAACCAACCTTGCTTCTACCCTCGTCTTCCTTCACAATTTTCACTTCAATATAGCCTAATAAACAATAAACCTACTAAACATTCAAGTACTATCACTCTTTAGACGTATTATAAATGCATATAATATATTTAATATTACTTATAAATTTCAAACAATTTTTATTATGATTGAATTTTATAGGCCAGAATAGGAGATTTCACGAACAAGGCTATTGGATATGGACGTTGTAAAAGCTCTTAACCTATGAACAGAAAAGCGTGCGTCCTTTTAGAAGTTAAGGTTGACCCGAAGGCTACAAATAACAAATATTGTAGATTACAATACATTATTTCAAACTCTAAATAACAGATAAATAGATTTACTTACACACTAATGTTGGTTACAATTGTTGATTACTTCAATAATTGGAACTGATCTATCGCTTTTATGGAGTCAAAAATTGAAGGCATACTGTCACCGTTCCAGCGAGGCAAACGCGGCAATATTATAATGTTGTCTTTACTTTAAACTTCACCACCCTTCTTCCATTTTTAAAGAATTCCAAGGATAAACTTTGAGTACGTTCACAGGCGAAACTCACAAACGGTGTTGGTGTTTCAATTATGGTCAGTCAGGAAAGCACTAGGAGAGAGTTTCGGGTTACGGAATATTAATTTCATACAAAACGATAAGCGTGAAACCAAACCTCTGGCGGAGCGTCATATATTGAGATAATTCTGTCGATATAATGCGTCAAGCTCTCTCTAGATAGTTCAATATAAAGCAATTGGAGGGCACATTTTAAAACCCACTTTATAACGTTGATTATTATCATTCCATGTGTTTAAAACTTATGGAGGCCAATAAAGCAATGCATTTATTGACTGCAACGTTCAACCTATAAGTGGAGGCTCACTGTAGAGGAGGCGTCTTTGGATCCTTTTTTATTGACTCAGTATAGAATTAGTATAGACTGTAGTAGAAGCAGAAAAGGAAGAATCAGGTCCAAAACAATGATTTAAAGTCCGATCAGAAATCATGTCACTGGCGGTGGAGCAATAACATTCTGTCAGGTAATGAAATTGATTATCCTTTTCAAGTCTTTTCCAGAAAATATTAGTTTTTGTCCAAACAGTTTCAAGAACTTATAACTTACTTCCTAAGAGGTGTATCTATTCTATTCCATAAAATATGCATTTAGGGACATCCTTCAGAACTACATGGTACAGCACCTATATTAATATTAGTGTCGATTCATCAAATCTTATGAGTTGATAATTTTATAATTTTCAAGCAATGACTTCTAACAAATGTTAATAGCAGTCAATAAATTGGAACCAAACCAAAAGAGGATTATATTGTTTAAATAAATGTCCTCGTTTAATTTAATGCTCATGTTTTATTCAAGATGAGCGTAACTATCGAGTTCAATGTCACGATAGTGGCTAAATGCTATGGATGCATGACCAATAATTGAGGGTTCTATTTTATAGATTTTTGTGAAGTACACCTTCAGTGTCAAAGTAGGTAATATAGAAACACAAATCACCTAGTTAACAGTAACTCAGTGGTCCTTGGAATATCCAATAAAGAATGATATGAAATCTGTAGGAGACAGAAAAAAACAAATTCTAAGATAAACTATTTCCAATGCGAAGATTTCAAAAATACCATTAAAAAAAATATTTATTTTGGTGTGCATGCTTTTTTCAATGCAACGCTACAGGACAAAAATGTTAAAATCTGTATTTTTCTTAATTGAATCAGTAGAAACACATTTTCAAAATACAATGAAAGAGCAACACTGCAGTACAATCAGCACAGATCGATCAATTTCAATTCAAATTATGAAAATAGATTTTCATCTTCAACAATCTCAGTTAGCTTAATGATAACATTTTGGAAGAATACAGAACAGAATTATTGCACAAAATCAGTCATTAAATGATGAAAAATAAAATACTGTAATGACATAAAAATTTATTTAAGGATAGAATATCTAATAAAGAGCATGTAATAAAGGTTCAAGTATATTGGGATCAATAAAGTCATGTTCAAGGTACTATTGATTATAAACATGTAATTTTGAATAAAGTTAGTATGAAGTAAAAATAATATAATAAAATAATATTATAGAAAGCTATTTTGATAATTTTAAATATTCATATATAGTAATAACTGTATAAACACAAATATGTTAAAATAAAATTTGCATTTTAATTTAATAGGGTTCAATATAGAATAATTTAATCAAATACAATTTTAAGATATTATTTAGTTTTCAATGTAAATAAATACAATTCATCAAATCTCATCTTTTCATCTTCAGAATTTTAAGTTAATTTCCTTTGAAACATTTAAAAATATAAACATTAATTAAGATAAATTATTAATAAAATAATATTTAATTCAATTCAAATATATTTCATCTTATATAACTTTACGTTAATATTATGATAATCTGTCAGTAGACATTATATAAAATCAATATTAATTAAATAATATTTAATTGATTACAACATTAATTTAATATATAAATCTATTGTTCAATTTATATTTTATATCAGTACATATGAAAAATGTAAAGGATAAATTAAATATGAAAAAAGCAATGATAATAAAATTAGATAGTTACTGAATATTTCTGAATATACGATTTGATGAATTTTAATATTCAATGTAAATATTTAATACAATTGTTTTTTTCTTTATTAGCATCGTATATGTATAATATAATTTACATTTTTAAAACGATCAGATAATAAAAAAACAATAAATAATTAAACTTATGTATTTAAAACATGTAATATTATAAATATTATTAATCATAAAATTATTCAGATAACAATTAAAATATATTAAAATAATAAAATATAAAATTAGAATAAATTTAAAAGAAAATTTAATTATAAAAAAATTATTATAAAAATAAAAAAAAAATTAAAAAAATTAATTTTGAATATTTAAATATTAATTTTTATTCAAAAAATAATAATTTTAAATTATAATGAAATTAATAAAATTATAAATTAAAAAATTTAATAAATAAAAATGAATAAATAAAAAATAAATATTTATTTTTGAATGTTCTAAATTTGATATATCAATAAAAATTATATTTCTATTTCAAAACGATCCAGAAGGAATATAACAAATTAGATGATTAAATATTTTTAAAATAATATTGCACGTAATCAATAGATTGAATATTATAGAATATTAAATTATAAAATAAAATTATAAATTCAAGAAAAGTTTAATTTCAAGAAAAAAATTATTAATTAAGTTGAGTTCGTTGTGAGAGGCCTTGAAGAAGTTACTCTATTGAATTTCTTTGAATTTGAACAATTTCGTCTCTGGGATCAATGTGCCAGATAATACGGAATTGACGGAAAAGCGAAGTCCGGTTAAGCGAGCTCCATCGTATTGACTTAGTGACAATGAACATGCAAACAATTGAAACAATTAAAAAATGGATGTTAAAAAATCAAATTATTTATTATTATATTATTTTTCAAAATAGTGCTTTTAACATGGCTAGTGTTATATGATTCAACCTAGTTTGGTCGTCTATTTATTTTTTTCGACTTTTTTAAACTAAAAGATGGCTTTTAATTTATTCCAGACCAGCATTAACAACTCTTTTTTTGGTATTTTGATGGCTAATTTTAATTTTGAAAGTATTTGTTCTAATTATTCTGATCTATATTATCAACTCTTTTTGTGTATTTTGATTTTAGAACACCCTTTTATGCATTTTGCTGTTTTTAAGGTCCCTTATTTATTTTTTATAAACACTTCTATTCCTACTTTTCCAGAATATTTGATTCCTTTAAATCTGTCAACAGTTTTCCCGAGCTTTTCAAATAACCATTGAATTATTCACATGTTTTGAATTTCTTTTCAATATTGTTTTTTATTGTAGATTATATTTCTCAACATAAACTCTTCGTGGTAAAAATCATCTTAAAATAAATTTCTAGCTTCGACTCTTTTTTACTTTTTAAAAATACTTAGTTCATGAAAGTAATTCTTCGAACCGATTTCGATTTTATTGCTAATATCTTATATGTTTTTCTACAATGCTTGTTCCAACAAAATCAACACCACAAACAGATCATTTATCCACTCATCTTATTTCAGGCGAGTAACAACTAAAAATGTTCCAGCTGTTGATGATCTTATATATCTTTCTGTTAAAACCCTTTCCTATGAAAATATCATTCAGTAAAAGATGAGAAATTGTCGGTCATTATTCAAAATTTGTTCTACAAAAAGCAAAAACTCTTCTTCCACAGAATGTTACAGCAAAGATCTCTCTCCTAACTTGTATCGCATTCTCCTTTCTCTCTCCTTTCTTAATCTCCAACTCCGTATATGTAACTTGGCAGCGTTTGAAGAATAGGCAGTGATGCTTCATCCGCACCATCGTTCAGCCAAATTAATAGTTTACACGCCTTATAAACCCTAATGATGAATTCTAATACACTCGTTTGGCATAAATGTACATTTTTGTCCGGTTATAAAAGTTATAAAATTTCAACAAGGACCAAACTATGAAAACAAACAACACTTTAAAGCTTTAAGCGCTCATCACATTAATTACAATACATCAAGTTGCGATTTTTTTAAATCATACAAAACTAGGCCATGATGATTAACATTATTACTAGTAAATAAAATTAACCTTTTCCATTTCAAATATCACATTTTTTCTGCTCAAGATTATACTCAATTATCCATGTCCATCTCTCTCAATCAAAAAATTATTTTTATAAATATCACAATATTTCCCTGCTTTACAAAGTCTTTTTTTTTGTTAAAAGGTTACTAATAGGACTTTTTATAACGTAAACCACAACCACATCTCCTCCAGTTCAGAAGGTCTCTTAATTTAATCATAAAACACCACGTAATACCTGAATGAACACAGTATTCCTGTAGCATGTCAGATACGAGTACACAGAAATAGAATCACATTTCAACTTACTGCGTTGAGACTCGCCACTATAATAGCACAAAATTTTCCATCCATCGAAAACCTTTAGTGCATTTCTGTCAAATTCAATCAAATTATTCTTTCATTTATCTTAATATTTCAAATATCTTCTATTATAAATATTAGTATTCATTTCTTTTCTCGAATCATTTTCCAAATCAACTCATCGATTTTCGAATCTTAGATAGATGCCTGTTGTTGATACGAGTACCAATTCTGATCCAATCACAGCATCCGGACAATCGATGGGAGGAAGAATTTTGAAATTTCTCACAATCTCTGAAATTATCGCCTTCACTTCTAACATCGCGAATTTTTGGCCTGGAAAAAAGAAGTAAGAGTGAAAATTAATTTGATGGAGATTCAACATCTACAAAATAAAAAATATAAAATAGATTTTACAAAATAAAAAATAGTAAAATAGTAAGTTAATTAAAGTAAAGTAGTAAAATAAGTGAAATTAAAATTAAGAGTAAAAAATGAAAAAAATAAATCGATGGAGATGTTGGATTGGAATGTGAGAGCATGAATAGATATACTAGACCTTGCAATCACGCCGCCACACTTGATTTCACTCAATAAAACTAAATAACAGTACAGCATAATATGAACTGAACACGGTGCAAGCATTGACTAAAAAAATGTATAGCTGCTACTAAATTGCCACTCATACTGTTTCATATTGTTTTATCTCAATTGAAACGAAGTCAATAAATAGATTTACCTCTGTTCTGTAGCATTGAGAGGGATTTTCGTATTCTTATGAATCGTTTTAAAAATGTATAACTCGTTAATTTCGCTGAGGATCCTGGACATGAAATGAGTAACCTTATAATAATTTTTTAATGTTCAAAGTGTATAAGAATTCATCCACTATGACGCTGCTATGTTATTATTGTATAGTAGTTGAAAGCTTATAAACTCTGAACATTGTGAAAGGTTATTTTAAAATATTCAGATTTTATAAGCATTCATCTACTATAAATGGAAATGAAGAAATTCAAAGTCAATACAGGTTTCTAAGGCCGCGATTACATTGGATGCGAGTTGGTATGAGTTGCGAGTGAAAGATTCCCACATAATAGACACCTATCATGGTTTGCAGCGTTATAACAGTGAATGTCTAGGGAGAGGGCACCTTCCACCCGCAACTCGCATCCAACAGATGTTGACCATGGACCACTACCGTATTTCAGAGGCAACGTTAAGCCGTCGGTCCCAGCTATCTAAAAAAGTAGTCGTCATACCTCCCATTACCACTACACAAGCCTAAAGCTTATGTGAGCATCACCCTCACAAAAAATGTAACCACTGCAACATCAAAATAAACCATCTATAAATAAATGGATAAACTATTAGACTTCCTGCTAAAATATCAAGAACTTCCAGTTTCATATTTTAATGAGCTAATCTGTCAAATTATGAATAAATAGATTTATTTCATTATCAAAACATTATAAGAATAACACATACTTGGACTGTATAATAAACTGTGTAATAGATTGTGAGAGAAAAATACAACTGACAAATTCCAAATCAACTTGCATGCTCAATTATTCGATCAACATTATTTATATAATACAATATTAGATATACTTGATAATAATTGTTGGAGTAAAACATTACGAAAAAATACAACTGATTGAAATTGGACAAAGCGAACGTGAATCAGATGACTTGTTTCACAAGCGAAATTTCAATAACCTTAACTTAGCTCAGCTTGCTCAATGTAACATCGGAATATGAATGGGTAAGTTACACTCACCAATACAGTTTCTAGGCCCGGCACTGAAGGGACAAAACGCGAACGGAGTGGATTGTTCCTCGTTGAAGCGTTCCGGATCAAATTTCATTGGATCAAATCGCTCTTCGTTCAGGTGAAGACCGTAAAGAAACAAATTGACTGAAGCACCTGGCAGGGTATAACCAGCTTGAAAACAAATAAATATAGTTACAAATGTATTAATGAAGAAATACAAATAACTGAAATATAATTTATTTGAGCAATTACAATACACTAAAACCTGTCTAAGACGGAACGTAACCGGAAAAAACTTCCGTTTTAGCAGGTTTCCGGCTCTCAAAGTTACTTTTACCTTTATACAAAATTCCTTAAGACCAGAAAAACATTCAACAGGTTTCCGTCTTATACAGGGTCCACCTTAGACAGGTTTTACTGTATTATTCTTCATCCTATTAGATGACAAAGTTTTTCATTCAATTGTTATAATTTTGATTTGTTTATTTATTTCAATTAACTTTTTACTAATATTTGATCAACTTCATTTCTTATCATTACTTTTAACTTGTTTATTAATTTCAAACTACTAAATTATTTTTTTCAATAATTGTTGTTACTGATTCCAGTACCTAAAGTGCTTTCTTAACGCTCTAGTGCGTAAAGAAAATTATCGCACTCCAGATTTGCAACCTAATATCTCAATTTCTTAAAATGTTTGCTGCTGATAAGGTTATCAAGCTCTTGAAATCATGTTGGCAACGCCGAACACGGCTGCGGATGTGTTCTGTGTAGCCACTGCCTCTGTGAGTTTCGTCGCTGCATTTCAGTTGCACTTTCAATTTTCAGTATTGTTATTTCAATTATTTTTGTGATGTATTATCTTTTCTTATTTTTTGGATATTCTCTGTTTCTTCCCATCTTGATTTTCAATTATTCATTTTGTTTTTGCTAATGTTCTAATTGCTTCCCCTATCTTAACCTAACATAACCTATTGAGGAGTAGCTAATAGACCTGATCAGTGCACTCTAGTAAAAGAGAGAGTGAACAGCTTGGGGGATTTTAAAACCATTGCGAGATAGGAACAAATCAGGATTTTGAGATAGAATTCAATTAAATCATTAAGGTATCATCAATACTTTATTGCTATCTATTATTTAGTGGTTTCAATGTGTTTTAATGAATGTATTGATTGGATTGAAGTACTTTTATCAGAATTTTCGTTATCTTGTTGCTAGACTCTTCTTGCTAGGTTAGGATTTTAAAGTTTGATCACATTTAAAGGTAACTGTAGAAAAATTTAATATGTTACACGTGCACAGTATCTTTGTTGCACTCAAGAAATTATTCACCGCCTGCGGCTCGTGCGTAATCGTTTCTTTCGGTGCAGCAAAGTGCTACTTTACGCACTAGGTACATAAATAACTATTAATATATTATCCTAATAAATAACGGTTTTACTGGATACACTTTGTAACTTAGTCACTAGCATTTCTTAATATTACCATAAGGAAAAAACTATTAATATACTCCAACACATATCTTTATAGCAGGGTGTAAATTTGTTGAAATAATTGAAATTGTTAATTAGAGATCAAGCTCAAAATATCTTTGTGCAACTGGAATTCAGTGACATCAAACTGAATTTAATTTCCGCAACTTTCTTTGCTGTGGTGATAATGTGAATTTATAGAATACGAGCATTTATGCAAATTGAACTTTCAATCTTTTCTCTAGTATGCCATTACAGCGTTGGGTAGCCTCAGTCCATTTTATTCTTATGTCCATGATTCTTCCAGTCCATCGCCATTTTCATCTCAGAATTTTCCTTATTTCAACCATCCTGTATGAATTTCATATCTTTGTATTCTAATATTCATATACTGTTTCGTCTTGCTATCATCTCAGCAAATTGAATACAATGCTATCAAATTGGTGTCTTATATCTTTTACTACAGTGTGCTAACGTGTTAGTAATTTCAAAAGTTCATTCAGCTGAAACTTAGCTTAAAAATTCATATTATTGGTTACCTAGCAGACAGATAAAATTTTTAGGAGCATGCGTTATTTTTACTACAGTGCCTGCTGATGAAGTAAATTTCAATAGTTCATTGAAAATTTATGAAAAAATTCTTCGCAGAAGCATGTATGTTATTTCTGATGTATCTTTCAATAGAATTTTGAGGTGACTGTATATACCTAAACAGATTATCATCTCTGACAAGACGCAATTTGGATACACAGATGTTATTTGCTTCACTGACTGTAATAACCTAAATTAGAATTATCCATCTCTTTAGACGCCAATATCACTCAATAGCATTTAAAGGTGGTTTCAGAACCAGATCGTCAGACCATATTGCAGATCATAGTCAGCTGGTTTGGAATAAACGGCCGTGTTGTGGATATGTGTGTCGTTTGAAGCATACAGCGACGCTACGGTCTGAAACCACCTTACCGAAGACTTTAGACTCGTATTGAAGAAATAATATCATCAAGAAAACAACTTAAAGATATTATCAATAGTAGGAATTACTCATAAAACTTAACAGAATTATCAACAGGTATATCACAATAACCACAAAGTAAGAAACAGAGGACATTTCTTATGAGAGATTGTAATACGAATAGTTGCAAAAATGCCGGTAGCCAGCGATTCAAATGCATATTTCACAACTCCAGCATTGTCTAGTAGATGCATTCAAATCTATACAGGAAACCCCCAAAAGTGCTTGCTACCAACACAGACAAACAATCACAATAGTGGCAGCCAGAGACAGAGAACGATTAATGACGTAATGACAAAGTCATTATTATAATTATCTTTGATTTGTTTCATTTCATCACTGTTCCTCATCGACGTATGTCATTATTATAGCCATGAGAGAAAGAAATAATTCATATATATGATAATATTACCTATGTGAAATAAATACGTTTAATACTTATTAATTAAATAAATCAATCTGTTCGAATAATAATAAACATTGTTTTATTAATAATAAAGAGTGATAATTCAAATTCATTATAAAACGGCATATTTGATATATCATGTGAATTTCACGCTATCTTTTACTGAGTCTGACAGTTGCAAAGAATTAATGCTCTATTCAAAATTAAATCAAATCAGTTTATTTAGAACTTATTAAATTTCATATTCTAAAAACAAATTTAAATTATTTATAAAACATTCTATTTTATTCTGATCCAATTTTATAAAACATAAAGATTTACTTATTCTATTATAATAAATGACTGACTGATTTATACACTGAAAATTTACCACTTACACACAATTTTTAACCACTCATACGAATTACCAATCATTGCAGATACAGACCCGAAATATCCAGCTCACATATGAAATAAAATTTAAATGTTGAATTCTCTTCAAAGAAAATATATTGTAGCCTTGACTTACTCACTTTTGTTTATGAAGTTTGTGAAAATTATGTCTATAGGTTTTACTCGAAATCATTATGATATGAAGAACTCAAATCGAATCTTCTGAAACTTGATTATTTGACCAATGAACTGGAATTTTCCATTATTAAAACTAGTAGATAATGAAATTTGATGAAAAATGTTCAGTTGAAACATAATCTGAAATGCATTCAAACCTAATTTTCAACACTTATAAGGCTGTAATAATTTTCTACAAACAAGTTATAACATCTATATGCGGTAGTTGTCAATTTCTTATACATTATTGTTTTTGTTTAACTCAGGAATTATTGCCTACCGTTAACGGTCCTTTTATGATTAAAATATTTCATTTGCAACATAAATGTGTTTTACTTGCTACTTTATTATTTCTGTTATTTATTATTATTTACTAATAATTATTTTCATTAGGTACTTATTTATTCCTGTTATAGCCTGTTTATCATTAGCTGTCTAGCAAGTTTTATTATTGACAAGAAAATAGCATTTCTTGTTTTTCTTTGTGCATTCTTGTTTTAATTTCTAGAATCAATTAATCCAGAAACCGTAAAAGAGCGAATAGATCACTTGATGTGAAATTTTATAATTATTGAATTGTAAAATGTATTACAGTAATGTATGAACCTTTATACAAGCAATAATGAAAATAAATCTGGAGTGGATTGATAGCATAAATTCTATAGAATAGATTAATCACAAGACCCTATCAGGTCCTTAATAAAATATGATTGTAGGAGTTAACTGCGATCATTATTCCATATCACTATAATATAAGGTGTATATGCTATTACTATTACTCTAATAGTCTCAAAATACGGTGTAATGGATGGTAAAAATTTGATAATTAAGTCAAGCAAAGGGAGAACAAAATGAAATTATTATATTATTATTATATGAAGTCAGTGTATTCAGAGTATTTTACAGTATGTAATACAATTTATTAGTTTGATGAGAGCATCAGCGGTACAGCGCTCGAAATACTTTAGAAGAGTGAAAGACGTTCTGATTGCTGAAAGAAAGCATTTTCAGTTCGCTCACTAGCTGAGCGTTTCCTGTATTATATGTGTGTGCGCGTCAGAAAGTTGAGGATGATAAGCAGAGGTAGCCAGTCAGTTGTGGAGGGATTACTACAACAGTGGTGGAGGGATATGAGAGCCGTCGGAAGAAACTGCCGAAGTTGCTGCTATCTCTTGGCGGCCGGAGAACTAAGATCTAGACACCAACGTATGTTAGAGCCCCATTTAGTTCATTAAATGTATTCTGTTCCTACTTTGTGCAATAACTTGTTTTATCAATTTGGTATTTACTCACAAAACTTAACAGCATATTACAATAGTCTACTCAAAATTAACAGCATATTTCAATAGTGGTAACTCACAAATAACTTATATTAAACAATAGTAGGCATTCTCACACAACTCAACGCATATTATAATAGTAATCATAATAACTAACTTTCCACAAAATATACAAGACTAACAAGTTTTTTTAAGTAGAAATTCAATTGATACTTACATGGCAATACAACATGGTCTCTTCCACCTTTCTCTTTCCCACATGGAATAATCGAATAAACTCTCATTGTTTCTTTCTATCACACATTCAAGATACCCCATTCTGATAATCCTCCTAAGTGGCCACACTGTCTTTACTCTCAAACATGTTCGTCAATTCTTTATACACTTTCTCCTGTGAAATAAAACAATCCGTATTGGAAAGTGAATAAAATCTCATGAAATTTATAGAGCTAACTTGAATAAAATGTTTTAAATAATGCAACATTTTTTCATAAGTTTTGTTGTAAAACGCTGATTTGAAAGGAAAAAATTGTTTTAAGGTTTATCTCCATCAAAAGAGATGAGGTTAAACTCTCAGCTAAGCTGATTTTGGCCCGTTTATACAATCTAAGGCTGCTCGCACACCGGAGCAATAAGCAACAATAAATTCATTGTTTATTGCGAGTTGCTTATTGCTCCGGTGTGCGAGCCGCCTTAGGTCCACATTATCAATCACAGTTTAAAATTCGCTTAACTTCGGCCCATGTTATTCAAGCGGAATGAATTTTTCTGCGCATGCGTTAATGACACTGGACCAATCACAGATGATCACAGTGCTCTGTGATTGATACGACGTTATTAACGCATGCACAGAAAAATCGGTACTTTCCTGTTATAGGACACGTCTACTCATCTAGAGATATCGATAGTCGATATCGATAACCGCACAACCAATAAGGTTATATAACTATAGGTTATGTTAATAACCTATATATTTTCCTGAAGATCATGGAGCATTTATCGATACTTTTGAAGTCGATATCGACTATTGATATCTCTAGATGAGTAGACGTGTCCTATAACAGAAAGTACTGAAAAATCTAATGCTCATGTAACATGAGCCTAGGTAGCTTGTTACAGAGAGATATATAGTAACAGTTATTGTGTATGATTATTATCAATTCAGCCATATGCCAATTCATAAGATTTAACACATTGAAAACAAATTTTAAATCATAATTGATAATTATACAATTATGCCTTTGTCAGTGTTAATTTTATATCTAAATCTGTAAACATGAATTTTATTGGAGAAAATAGTATTGGCACAATTCAGCATTTGTCACACTTTGATTGAGTTATCTTGGTCGAATTCAAAATATATTTGGCCAATTCCCATAAGATTTACATTGAAAACAAATTTGAATCATATGTTATATTGAGTAATACATTTCCAGCTTACAATTATTTGCCTTTGTCAGTGTTAATTTTCATCATTTCAAGCTTTTAACATAATACCAAGAGTACAGAGACAATTTTTAATGTTAGAAAAGTTATTTTCGATGTTGTTTCTCTTGAAATAAGTTTGAAAAATGAGTGAATGGGTTAATGTTTGCCTAAAATCCCATATCAAATTCAAATATTTGGCAAAAGTATGGCGGCGGCGGGGAAAAATGATCTCCACATACTAACTGTTATGGAGAGCTTCACACAAATGGCCACACTGTTACTATACACTCTCTGTAGTTAAAGTTAAGCATCTTTTACTTACAGATTTAAGACTATTATCGACTATTATCAATTAAACTGTAATTGATAATACGGGCCTAAAACAAAAATGGTGAATACTACAGAATGATACTGTATGATAATTCAGTCTCTGTAGTGTATAGGTATACAGGGTATATAATAGGTATACTCTTTCATGACCTGTAGGTCATGAAAGAGTGAAATTGGTCTAAGTTCTACCTTTTTCTAGAAAAAGTTATTTGTAACAAGTGATCCATTGGTATTGAGTTACGCATACAAAAATAAAAACAGAGAATTCAATCGGATTTTTATTCCATTTCTCAATAAATAATGACCCTTTTTATAAAAATGAAGAGTTCATTATATTAATTATTATGCATTTTTATTAGTTTATTAATTTTAGAAAAATAATAAGTACTTTTTTTGCTGGGGATGATGCCTACATAAGCTCTAGGCTTGTGCGTGGGCAATGGGAATGATGATGATGAGGGATGAATAGACCTACAGGTTTACGTGGGTTCCGAACCACCGGAAAGCGATTTTGAAGCTTTTAATTTTTTGTATTCAGAGGAGCCCGTCACCGTTATAACAGGAGTGGTAAACGCCGTCTCTTATCTAATCTCACCGATTAGACTCGACTTCTACCACTGGGACAACCGCTTCCCTAAGTTATTTCAATGGATTATGAAATGGGTAGCCAGAGCCAGAAGTAAATGGGATAAAATAATTATTGAATAATAATAAAAAGGAAAAATGTAATTAAAAGAGAATGTAGCTTATTTACAGTCATACAAAAAATTTGTAAATGCCAACACTGTAATCTCAATATGGTATTAGGTCAATAGGTAAAGCTCATTTATTAATTTTTGGAATGTGTAACATTCCATCACAAAATAGTTTATGATTTTCAGTTACCTGAACATCAGGATACTTCATCAGCGCGTAAAGTATGAATGAAACAGAAGATATTTGTTGTATCGAAGCCCTGAAAAAGGAAAAAGGACAAGTTGAATTGAGACTAATAGAAACATTAAAATTTTAATTACCTACAATTACATCAATAATAATTTTCCTAAAGTATTCTACAGTCCCTACAGTTGCAGTCCTCATATTTAATAGAAAGTAAATTTCCAACTGAATCAAGTAAGGCCTCATCTCACAAAATAATAAGTAATTTTGTGAGCCAAGTGAGCCTAGTAGAAAGATACCGCACATTACTAATCATTACTAATTCGCTGATAAAGTCATAAAAATGTAATATTTTTTACTTTAATGATAACTGTAAAAAGGTTCGGAAATAATATAATCTAAACTGAAGATGTAAATCATAGATAACTTGAGAGTTAGAATAAGTTAGCTAACTTTAACTAATAGCTATCGTCGACTTCTAACAATGACTAAAAGTTATGTATAATTTGAAACATGGAATTGGATTTCGAACCATGTATTTGATCAATAAATGGAAACAATTACGTTTTTAAAAATAAGAAACATTTCATGAAGAGATGAGTACATAAAATAAAAAATAACTATAAATGTAAAACTGATTATAAAAAATCATTTGAGCTGATTGGGACAAATTTAATATACTGGAAAGTTTGTAATGATAAAAAATTAACAAGACTTATTATATATAAATCTATATACTTACGGCAAACATAATAGTGTTGACTTGGTTTTTAATCTCCTCATCTGGTAACCCTACCCCATTATCATTGTAGTTCAGCAGAGTGTCAAGAAAAAGAGCTTTTCGTTTTTGACCTGCAATTGACAGTGAAAAATGAGACAAATAAACAAGCAGCAAACAAACTGCAAAAAATTTATGTTTTTATTATTTGACTCCAGAGTTTTATTATTGGTATAAAGATTGAGGCTCCACTTTAATAAGAGAAAGGAAAATCGAGAGAATGAATACAGATGCATGAAAGCCAATTGAATCGAACGGCTGTAAAATAAAAGTCATTTAACGGAACCAATGCAACGAGATCCTTATTGAGCTAAGTGAAATGACGTCATCTTACAGCGGTTAAAATTAATTAGATCTCCGTACAATCGGCTCTTTGATTCGCAAACAAACTCGTTCAAGAGTTAACTCATGTACAGACCTCATTATTTCATCTGCCTGTTCATGAAACTCTTGATTATAAACAGATTTTATTTACAATAACCAATTTCTAAGATGATTGAAATTGGATGAAATTCTTACTGTAGACAGATTCTTCTGGTGAATCTTTAACTACGTTGATACCGGCCTTTCTTTCTTTCGGGACCCAAGGTTTACGAATAACCTGAAACAAAAAAAATAATGAAATAAATCCCAAGATAATAACATTTAGCAATAACTGCATCTAACAAAAGAAGTACATACGAAATCGCTGTGATGGGGACATACCAGTAGCAAATACAGATAAGCCAAGTTTGGGCACCTCAAGAATTGTGAGCAGAAACGGAAGTTACAAATAATCATATTCCGGTTTTATGTAGTAGTGATAGGGATCATTTTTTATAGGTTTCGAAATTTTCCACATCAACTGTCAGGGTCTCTTAAATGCGAAATTGGAGTTGGAAGTCGAGATGTCATGTAAAACTTTGAATACTGACGTATTGTGTATAACAGAACATTGGTTGCGAGATTACGAACTAAGTATGCTTTCATTAGCTGGATATAAATTACTTGCTCAATTTAGTAGAAAAATTAAAATTCGTGGCGGCTCATGTGTATATGTGAGAGAAGATTCTATTGACGGTTGTGGAAGGGTTCGAAATGATTTAGTCTCTATGGCTCTGGAAAGTGCCTTTGAAATTTCAGCGATAGAAATAAAACTAAAAAATGCCGCAAAAAATAATAGTCATATGTGTTTATAGAGCGCCAAATTCGAACTGCGATGATTTCATTGAATTACCACAGAATGTACTTTCTAAGGTTAATAAAGAAAAACGAAAACTAGTATGCCTTTGTGGTGATTTTAATATAGACTACTGTAAAGACGATAAAAACAGAACTATATTTAAAATTCTCTTGTCTACATTCAACTTGAATAAAGAAACTAACGGTTCTACTAGAGTAACTGCTACCACGGCTTCCGAAATAGACTTTATAATCACAAACTACGCGCCGACTCTATGCAACAGTGAGACAATTCCCTGTTCCTTCTCGGACCATGAGGGAAGCAGTGTTAAGTTTTTCACAAATGATCCAAATTATCTACCTGAAGAAGTAATTAAAGAACGAATTGATAAAAGAAATCAAGAAAAAAAGATTTTGCGTCTCCTTAATAAAACTAATATTGAACATTTAAATCGCGGACTGGCAAATGAAAATTGGAATACTGTTTATAACTGTAGCAACGTTGAAGACATGTTCAACAATTTTTTATCCATATATATCAATCACTGCAACAATTCTGTTCCGGAAAGACCAGCAAAATTGATAAAAAAACGGCAGCTATCGTGGATAACGCAAGGCATTAAAGTATCTGGTGATAGGTTGAAAACAATGAGCTCTCTACTAAAGAATCCAACTATGAGAGATTCAATGATTCATATCATTACAAAAAATGGAATTCGATATTTTGACTTTGCATCCTATTACAGAGTATATAAGAATGTATACAGGAAGGTTTTAAAAGCAGCCAAAAAAATAGCTGCCAGTGGCTTCATAAGAAATTTGATAATCATACAAAAGCCATATGGACATTAGTTAAAATGAACTTTCCAAGAAGAAAACTAAAAAATCAGAGATTAATATAGCTACTGAAACTGGAACTGTTAAAACAGGAGAGGAAGCTGCTGACGTTTTGAATAATTATTTTATAAATACGCCATTAGCTATTCAGAATGAGATTACACAGCGTAAGAATATTCTCAACTTCCTTAATTTCTTATATGACTCTCAACAAAGTAGTAGATTAAAACTTAACTCGTTCGATTCACTGAGCTTTGAAGAACTTCAAAATAATAAAGCAGCTTAAAAACAAAAAATCTTATGATTGCTACAATGTATCCAATTATTTAGTTAAACAGTCAGCCTTGTCAATATTGCAGCCACTTACATTTATTTTTAATAGGTCAATGCAGACAGGATATGTGCCTTCAAAATTAAAGATATCAAATATTGTTCCTATTTTTAAAAAAGGTAAGACTGACCTTCCAGAGAACTACCGTCCTGTGGCAAATCCTCCAGTATTTTCGAAAATTTTGAATATGTTATATTGAGTCGATTAAGAAAATATTTAAATGAGGTTGGTTTGTTGTCTCCTAAGCAGTATGGATTCAGGCCAGGTTTTTCTATAAACGATGCGGTTTTTTCTTTTGATGGATGAGGTTTTGACTGGTGGATAATAGATCTAAGGTGTGTGGTGTCATAGCAGATTTATCAAAAGCGTTCGATCTTGTTAATAAGGATATTTTATTAGAAAAACTCAAATTTTATGGCTTACAGGGTCCGGTGCTGAAATGGTTCAAGTCATATTTTGAAGATAGGTATCAGAGGGTCGTCATTGAATCTCACCCATTTGTATATAAATCTAAATGGCTGAAAACAAGAAGCGGAGTACCTCAGGGCACCGTGTTGGGTCCTTTGCTTTTTTTATTGTACATAAATGATTTGCCCTCTCACCTGGAACCAGCTCACTGCGTCCTGTATGCAGACGACGTCAGTATTCTACTGAAAACGAGAGACAATCAAATATGGAAAGACAATGCCAGGAAACCCTCTCCAAATTAGATGAATGGCTGGCTGCAAATATGTTGAGCTTAAATTATAGCAAAACTAAAGAAATTCCATTCAGGACGTCAAGAGAGGTAGATTTAAGAATTGGGAACTGCGACATAGGGTCTGTCAAGGGCATAAAAGTGCTTGGGATAGTTATAGATTCAGAGATTTCATGGAAACCACACTTGGCATACCTTGAAAACTAAACTTAATTCAGCGATTTTTGCTATTCGACAATTGAGATCTCTGCTTAGAAGGGAGACTCTCCGAGAGGTATATTTTTCAATATTTCATCTCTTAACATTTGGTATTGTCTTCTGGGGAAATTCAAGTGGTGCTACAGAGATATTCAGGACTACAGAAATGGGCATTGAGAGTAATGACAGGAGAAACAAGACGAACCAGTTGTCGGCCAATTTTAAGGAATTAAAAATCCTTCCAATGCCTAGTCTTTTATATTTTGAGACAATTTGTTTTATAAAGAAGCATCAGAACGAGTTTAATACGGGAGAGGTTTTTCACAATTATGAAACTCAATAGGCAAAATTTGAGAGACGATGTTCACCATAACATCATGTATCAAAGGAGGAGTGAAAAGCGCTGGTATAAGACTATACAACGTCCTGCCAACATATCTCAAAGAAATTGCGGGTAAGGATTTTAAAATAAAACTGAAAGAAGAGTTATTGAATATTTCCGCATATTCAACAGCGGAATTCACGGCACATTGCGAGCAATGATAAAACTGATTGTGATAATTTATTAATGACTGAATGTTGACTTATTGATGACCAAAATGACTAAATTAATGATGACTTAATTTTTGACGAATCTACATACCCCTTCTACAGGCGGTCACTGGATGATTGACAAAATAAATAAAAATAAATAAATAAACCATCTGAAGAAGGGATTCTAACTCAAATACCTTTTTAAAACTATTGTATGAGCTGACATATTTTTAGAATACAATTTTTCTCTACAAATTCTAGTAATGAAACGCCATTCTGGTTATCAGAATAATCAAACCTTTGAAAAACTTCATGATACAGGAACATATTTTATTTGCATATTTACTACTCAATATTTCCAAACTAGTCATCGTGGTATACTGAATTCAAATTAGTTTCACAACTGAATTTCGAATAGAGGTTTCACATTGGATCTAAAAAAATGTATATACATATCAAGCAGCTACAAAAGTATAAAGTGACCGGTTCATCTTCCACTGTTTTCTGCATCTTAGAAAACAAGAAACATTGATGTGCGTATATAAACTTGCGCGCTGCGTACGCTCGCGAACATGGAGTTTTGCTATTATGCTGCGGCGCTCACGCTCGCGCCGGTGCACAAACTATGCAAATTCATGTGTTTATGCGAGCAGCGGCGCGCAAGTCTGTACGCGCTACCCTTTGTAACACTTTACCGCGTTGGTTGAGGAAGTATTGGAATTCTATGAAAATACCTCACATGTTCCAATGCCTCCCTCTTTCTGAAATATTTCTCAAAGTTCAGACATTAAAACAAAAATAATTAAAACAGGTCTACTAGGCAGAAGCAGAAATAACAGTAAAATAAAAATATAATTTAACATTTTTAAATACCTTATCAACATAATCATGCTTTAGGACCTTCAAATTCGATCCATAGTAAAGACGTCCACTTTGGAGATAAATTGAATAAGAAGTCCGGTATCCAGCCAAGGTCTTAGAGATCTGTATAACGTGTTATATAAGCTACACTGGAATTGAGGAAAGAGAATAGAGGTTTTGAATTCAAAATAAAAATATGAAAATTACTACTATTTAAAAGTAATTGTAAAAAGGTACACTAGTAGTCTATAATTGTAATCTACAGAACTTGGCCTATGTTACAGTTAGAAGGGTTTAGAAATCCACATGAATTGAAAAACCTGTGTATGAAAAAAAGCATTTTTATATATATAGTTTAAAATGAGTCCTCGTATTATACAAGGTAATTTAAAAAGAATACCCTGACAACTTTAAAACTTGCATTTAATGTAAAGAGGCATAATAGAACTAACCTTCTGTTATACATCATTTCAAAGAGTAATTGAAGAAGAAAATACTAACACATGAAACAGACAGACTGAAATAGCATCTGGCCAAGGAGCAGCTAAACTTCAAATTACACACAATCTATTTGACCTCATACTTAACAGATAAAATTAAAAACAACAACCGTCACCACTGCTACCAACCAACAACAGCCTCTGTGTTCTGAAGATGGACATAACAGCAGTCCGGAAATAGCTATCAACACTATTCACCAGCCTGTGGGTAGATTTCAACTAACTTCAGTAGAGTAATTTTTCAAGAATAACAAATTTATTATTGACTGCTATGTCGTTTAGAATGTAGTATTTATGAATCATCAACTAGCAGTTCGTGATGGAAAGTAAGAAATAGAAGAGAATAATGACTAGAATATTGATGATTGGTGAATAAAATTATTATTTTTATAATGCATTCTATTTTTAAATAACAGTTCCTGGCACAGGATCCATTGTGCAGAGAAAGTAAAAAGGACTCCTAGTCCCACTTTCACATTGTGAAGGATCTGTTCAATTTCATATTTCATATTTATAACAAGTAAGACTAAAATTATATTCTTCTTCCTCCAGAATATCACGCCCATACCATGATGATGGAATAACAACAAATTTAAATATTACAGGATTCTTAATTAATTGAATAGAATTGTCTTTTGAAACTGTATTGGAATTGCTGTCACAAATTTATTTTCGCTCTCCTTTTGTGCATTGACTTTGGTTCCACTGCGATGATTCTGTGAAAATTAAATACTGGGTGATTCAAAAAGAATACCAGCAACTTTAAAAAATTTAGTATGTTATGAAAAGAAACATCATAGAAACCCTTTCTGTTATAAACATTTACAAGAGTATTTAAAAGTTTTTCACTCACAACAAGTTCGACATGTTGATATGACGTCCTGGACCTCTGAGCAGTATCAATCCAAAACCTCCTCTCAAACTCTGTTCTGCTGACTATCTGAAGCAGCATGTCAGGCAACTTTCAGTTTGGATGAGCTGAGCACTGTTATTTCTTGCTCTCAAATCATCAATGAATTGGATTGGATATTTGATGATTTGAAGTCAGCAGTCAACAGCACATTACCAAACTGTTACGCCTGATATGCTACTGAGTGGAAGAATTTGAGGAGGGTTTCTGGGGGTCTGCTCAATATGTCTCAGGGGTTGGCGGGCGTATCATCTCTGATTCACTTTGTAGAGCGTGAAAAAAGCTCTTTAAATATACTCTTTGAAATGATGTAATAGAAGGTTTTCTATTATGCTTTCTTCTCATTAAGCTAAAGTTTGTGTTGTGGTATACTTTTCAGATATCCCTCTGTATATCATGAGTATCTCTTTAAAACTATATATTTAAAAACAAGCTGCCCCACTAGAACGTAATACGAATGGGTAGGTACGTCAAGTGTGGAGGCCAAAAATGTTTGGTTTCTTGGAAGAGGTCAGCTGGAGGCCGAGAAACGTTGAAATTGGTCACATGACTGCTTTGCTTCTACTTTACTTCACCTCTCACCAGCAAAGAGCTACTTTGATTTAGTTCACTTACCTCTCCACTTAAAGGAAAGAGTAATCCAGCAGCTCTTTGCTGGTGAAGTATGGGCAAAGCAAACCCCAATCATGAGTGACCAGGCCCCTGGCTATTTAGGATGCGTTTAGAAAATGACCGCCGAAAATGACAACTGTTTCTATCCGATCAAAGAAATCATTGTATGCGTTCTTCAGCATCATCCTAACCTCAAAGTTTCTCCTATTAGTCATCAATTTTCATTTGTTATTGTTGCGCATTCTTCTGTTGTTTCATATGTTTCTTTTGTGGTGGTGTGCAAAAATAAGCGTTCGCAACTGTTTTGGCAAGCAGTTTGCCGGCTCAAAACCGCTGGAGGGTTGCCTCGACATTTGTCTCGAACTCCTGGAAACCGTTTCGAGCCGATAAACACACATTTTCGGCCTCTGGGTGCGAAATACATAATTATTATTAATAATTATTTTTTCAAACATTTTCATGAGCAATCTCATCAACTCATGAGCATCTCAAACTACAATAAATATGATAAACGTTCTAGCCTATGTTACCACATTAAGGAGAAGCATTTTTTATAAATTAGAAAACATAAGATATTTAATATCTGAAGGTATTGGTACTTTAAATTCTACAGTACCTGTTTTTTCAATTTTCATTCTATTCATTTCTTATTTACTATACTAATCGTTTAACATTAAACCTACATAATAAAATAGGATTAACACGTTATCCTATAGTTATTAAAAATAATTCGAGGCAAAAATAATATCAGAAATAAAATAAAAAATATTTCTTCTACTAATTTTTTAAACAGAATCTGCAACATCATGTTTCATAACATTTGGTGTAACTGTGGTCAAAATTAATGGAATAAATAGATAATTGAATGAACACTGTATTATTGAAGCCCTTTTCAATAATTGTGAGAACTGGCGCTCGTTGAAAAGGAAACCTACACGTCTAAAGTAGTATCCCTAAGGAGTGCTACATTGAATTCGAAATGAAAATCCTCGATTAATTTATTAATTAAAAATCTGGTTCTGATGGATTCTGTCAAAAGGTACACTATTTGTTTCTTGATTTGTTAGGGTGAATTGAAATTTTCACTCACCTGCAACATGTGCAAGCTGAATAAAGCGATGTTAGGAAGAGGCGAAATATTAAAAGCCTTTTTTCCAACTCAAGCTCACTCAATTTCCTGAATTGAGAGTTTTCAATGTTGTGATGCAAAAGGCAACTCACAGAATTAACCAGTGGTATCACCTGAGTGGAGCGGGAAAGGCTGGCGTTAAAATTCGCCGTTGCTTTCGCCATACGTCACCTGTTGAAAAAAATAAGCTTCAATTGATAGAAACTTCTAAAATAAAATATAAAACTACTACGGTACATCTACAATATACTGCTTACAATATACATTTACAGTTTGACAACTATATCAGAATGTGGTTAAACAAATGTTGTTAATCAGATTATTACAATGATGTTCAATGGAATATAATGCACACAAGAGGAGAAATGTTTATAGACTAAATAAAAGCTTCAAAACTGAGATTTCCAAAACACGGAATATAAACTTACAATTTCACAATATACTTACAAATGGGATTTACAATTATTTGGAAACAATGACATAACAATATTATATTAATATATATGTAAATTATACAAATGTTATGGTAATGGAATGATTATAATGATATTCCAATGGAAAATATGACAATACACAAGAGCAACAAAATGTTTACCCATAAACTTTGTAATAAAAAATTAAAAACCTCAATATTGAATAAATCAATTCAACTAAATAATCCATTTGTTCCGGTAAAAAAGTTAGAACCCACCTAAAACTGGCAGATTCACTCCATCCACTCTCATCGTCATCCTTTTCTGTGCCATTATGTCCAATGAGCCCAACACCCCTCAACAAAACATTTCAGCCAGCCAGTTGATTATCAATATAAGGAACCTTATCATTCGTGACGAAAACATTGAGTAGAGTGATTCCTTCAAACTTATTATTTTCACCGATTCGCAGGATTAATCTTATAAGTAAGAAAAGTTAATTAGTGCGGCTAATTGGGTGCCTCTGGACTCTGGATGGGGTCAAAGTAAATGGAAAAATCACAAATAACTTTGAAGTTAATAAGTGCAGCAAAGGAGATGGAGTATCACCGACATTGTTTAACATAGCGTTGAAGAAGCACTGCAAAGAGTCAAAAGCACAAATGAAGGAATTACGATTGGGAAAAATATAAATATCCTGGCTTTTTGCAGACGACATTGTTATAATAGCGGAGAAAGAAGACTTGGTATACCTGACAAACATTTTGATTGAAGAAACTGAATATGTAGGACTAAAGATAAATGAAAAGAAGACCAAATTCATGCAGATAGTAGAGATCAAAATATGAACGGACACTATAATCAAGATCTAAGTAAGAAACTATAATTTCTGCAAAAGGTGAAACTTACACATACCTAGGGGTGACACTCACGCACAACAACTCAGAAGAACTGGAATGACCAATAGAACAGGATCAACAAATAAAGCTTTTATGCGTGCAATGAGTTGTTTGGCTCAAGACTCCTCTCATGAACATCAAAAATAAGACTGTACAAAACCATCATTAGACCAGTACTGCTATATGTAGAGAAACCTGGATGCTTAACAAAAGAAGAGAAAGATCCTTGTTTTTGAAAACAAGGTACTTAGAAAATCTTTGGCCCAACACTTGAAAATGGAGTTTGGAGGATAAACACAACTGGAAATCCGTCAGCTGTTTAAAGAACCAGACATATTGGGTGAGATTAAGAGCAGAAGGTTACGTTGGACTGGCGTTTTAAGGAAGAGAGAGGACACGATTACGAATAGTGTACTCGGAACAATCCCGAAGGTAGAAGACCAGCTGGAAGACCAAAAACAAGATGGTGGGACCAGGTCAGAAGAGACATGCGAAGGATGGGGTTGGATGAGGAAGATGCTGCCGACAGGACCCATTGGAGAGGCTGTGTTGATGAGGCTAAGTACCGACTGGGGTACGAGTGGCCACTCCAGTAAGTAAGTAAGTAAGTAAGTAAATGAAAAGAATTTTGTGTCTGACTTTGGAAATTTCGTGGAGAAGACTTAGTGGACCGATTTTCATGCGGTTTGCGCCAATTTGCCAAAAGATAGATAAAAATTCAAAGTTTTACAGGCTCTAGTTGTTTTTAAAAAATAATCATCCTCAATACGTAGCCAAGTTATATAAAGTCTGCTACAGTAATTAGTTCAAGACTTGGCTTGTTTGAATAAAATATTGAATCTTTACCTACCCGTCGAAGACAAAAGTCCATTGCCAAGCCAGGGATGTAGTAAATCGTAGATATGCGCTTTCTTTAATATCGTATTGCTTTGCAATATCATCTGTAAACAATATTTTCCTCCAAATAACATATTGAAATCAATGAGTTACTTATAGTTTATTTTAATTGAAATTGGACACAATACGAACCTTTCTATTAATTATAGATTGCCTTGTTCAAGTTTTTCAAGTAAAAAATGTTTTCAAGACATTATCAAACAAGAGTAATATAAGAATTTTTGTAGTTAATTTTATTGATGGTGCTCTATTCATGTTTAACGAGTGGGCGTCAGTAAATCAAAATCCTGAAGTTAACACTAGTTGCAGTTGCAGGGGGTGGGCTTCTTTCAAAATCTCTTTCAAAAAACCTACAAAAAAGTTCAAACTTTAACAAGATTATTTTTTCTGTAATTATTGAAGTAATTTTCAAAGTAAAATGCACACTTCCTGAAGAATTGTATTCTCTAACGGCGCTAAATGTTTTAAAAGATTACATTGATCTTATGGGAAAGCAATCCAATATGGCTGACGGGCCGACTGACACTGACCATTTTTAATGTTAAGTTTAGGACAAGCTGCAATTAATTATCAAGACAGGATAACTCTCCATGAAATAGCAGGATTTTTCAAGCAATGACATCAAATTCGACATGAATCATCATCGATGATAAGATGAAAAATGCAAAAGGATATCTATAAATATACAGATCGATGATGAATATAATATAAAATTGTTCATGAAAAATACAATAAACGAACACTATGTGTCAGTTTATCAGTATGAATAATCAGCACATTTCAAAATATAAATCAAACCTCCAAAAGTCATGATTCTTATCGATACAATAATTAACCTAGATTTTTATCGACACAAAAGATACATGGATGTGGGTTGATGATTATCGTTGGAAAGTAGTAATGGTTTTATCAATACTTTCAATAATTGAAAAACAAGAACAATTTTTCAATAATTCCAAGGAATGCCTATTGTTTGATGAATTGATGGTAATAATTCAAATGGATGAATAATAGGCTACTTTATTAATGTGGTATTAACCATCTAACATTCAAATTATCATGATACGAAAATGATTCACTGAAGTATGGTATTTTGCAACACAAATATACATGAAGGTACAGTATATAATAATGAACGTACCTTATGTAAAAAAATAAATAAATGAAAACTGAATTTTCACCTCAATATCTTTAATATCGGAAAGCAGTACATAGAGTTCTGGTCCAATCCATAGTTGTACAGCTGGACCCAATTTTGACAATCGAAAGAAGGCTTGTAAAATCTCTAGAAAAAAAACAAATTTTCATCAAGGAACACTCATAGGAAGGAGATCCGAGATAGAACAAAAATCTACCCGGCAATATCTAAAGGAGTATCCTTAATAGTTGAAGTTTGGAAGAGAAGCTGAAGTCTACATACGCTTCTTCTCTTCCTTCGTATTGTAATCCTGATCTGATTAACAATAAATAGCATCACAGATATTTAATTCTGTATATAACGCAATGCGTTGAAAAAGAGTCAGTGTTAAATCTCAGAGTGAATTAATGGAGAAAATGAAATACATGAAGGATGCACATATAAAAGGGAAACAAATATAAATTAGACTTGAGTTATTAGAATTCATGTCAAAGTTATAAGACAAGTTATTAGTTATTAGAATTGAATTAGACATATTTATATCTTGCCATAGAGAACCCAGAACCCGATCAAGGAAGGAACAAAGTTGATAAACAGTATTTTAATAAATTAACATACCAACGGACGTAGAACCGAATTCTAGAGCTGCTCCAATAATTGGATACTCTTTTGGCCTTGGCATATTTGCAGTGAGTCTCTTCATACGTGCCGCATTTGAAAAAAAATTATACCAGACAAATAGAAGTCCAATAACTAGTCCCAAGAGTATTGCTGATAACATTTTCACCTGTAAAAATGTCACAATAATAATTGAACAAATGTGCGAAATAACACAGAAAAGTGAAATATAAGATGATAACTGAACACAAATGCTCAACTTTTTAGATAAAAGACAATGAGATGTGTTTATATTGCTGATAACATATTTACATGTGAAATTTTCAAATATAAATTATAATTGAAGGAAAGTGTTTGAGACAACATAGACAAGCCCGACAAAAGATAGCTAAATACAAAAGCCCAAAGTTTTGAATAGAAGACATACAATAAAATGTAATTGTTACAAAGGAGCAAGTTGATACCGATCATTGTACAAACTTACTAAAAAGACATCACTTTACATTTTTGCATTGTGAATATGTCTATTGAATCCTTCGACCATGTATATATCAAAAACCTTCTATACATGGTCGAAGATTGAATCAACATGCTACATCATATATTATTATTTCATGTTATTAGAAAAAAAATGGGGAAAATCAATTTACAGTGAATTACATTGCCTTTACATTGATGAAGTTAGTCCAGTCACAATAATTATAAAGATAAATAAGTTGTTATGAAGATGAATAACTTACTTCGGCTACTGCTACTACTTCTACTGGACGTTACTATTTGTCTATAACTAGATCAAGATTTTGGAATATGTTAATCTTGAAACAAGCTCAAGCGAATGACACACTTATGAAGGACAACTACTTTTTCTATTCCTGTTGGGAGAGATTAGTAGAATGTGATATAGTGAGAATAACAGTGAAATGACGGAAATGAATCATTTTTTCGGAAATGAATCATTTTTTCGGAAATGAATCAACCCGATCCTATAACACATATTCCTGTTGTTTTTCGTCTCATCATCTTGTGTAAATTCAACAAATTCATTCATTTATTTCCGAAATTCGTTATCAATTCAAACAAATGCTCAGACCAAAGAAGATAGTGCAACTTGTTTATAAGCCAAGGTCCTCTAATAAGTCTCGTGCCTATTCATAGAAAAATAACTGTTTGTCAATTAATCGCTGCTGTATATTATTTTCATCTGTCTTATTTATAATTCCAAATTGAGAAATAATCAGAGTTCTGTAGACCATAGTACGTGTTTTAAACTTCACTTGAGTAACACTATCTTATAAAATCAATAGGAGATTATTAAAAAAAAAACTTTTCAACATTGATAAGTTTTGAAAGCTGAAAGACACAGTTTTTGTTCACTAAAAAGCCTGATGTTCCCTCTGACTCACAAAAATTAAAGAATTTTATAAAAATTTAATTTTTAATATTGATGTAAGGTGACTACAGTCAGGTTAAAATGTTACATGTTAGCCTATTCTCTTCATTTACATGTTGATAAGTCATATAAATAAAAATATATAACAATTTCGACTTATAATATACTAACACTGGAATGTATGGATTTTGAGTTTTATGTAAATCAATTGTGAGTATGGAATCAACATTCTGAGTTAAATTTGCATTCAGAATAAGTTAAAATTATTCAATTAATTCTAGTATGTATTTTTTATTTCTCAGAGTAATACTACCTGATTATTACTAATGCATTTATTGATTCTTTTTTGGAATGCCAAACTCAACTCATGCTGATTCCATATTCACATTCGATTAACATGAAACGTAAATACATACTTATCAGTAATAACAGAAATTGGTAGCTAAAATTACCTGCAGAATGTCAACAGCAAAGGCCAAGGCTTCACTTTGAAATTACCAAAATAATAAGCACTTGCAAACATGGATTAGTATCTTGTTTTTTTTTTGTTTTTTTTTTGGCTGTTTTGATATTCCTATTCACACACAACTGAATCTCAAGGCCAGCAAGTCAATTTCTATTGCATTGCTTAGCCTTGAGAGATGCTACTTTTTAGACAAGAATACGAATCTTCTCTAGAAGAGACTTACATACACTAGAAATGCATAATACAAACTATTGCAAATGTTGAGCGGAGCGTTTGTCTGCAGCAATTTATATGCCTTCAATTCGACCAGTCTTCTTCTTTTCTCCTCCTCTTCATCATCTTTTTCTTTTCTCCCCCTCTTCATCATCTCCTTCCTCCACTGCTTTCTCGTCCTTTTCCCTCCATTTCATCTTTCTGTATCATTCAGTTTCATCTTCCCATGTCATACTGTATCTTTCTGCGTTTAAAGGTGTAACTACTTTGAGCTTTTCTCAACTCCAAAATTACAATTTGACTCCAATTTACTGCGATTTTATGTCCAGGTTTTTTCGGTATACTCCCCCATGATTACATATTTGATTATTTTAGAACCTTCCCATCGTTGGCATGCATGTTCCAGCCCAATTTCATGGAAATCGGCTGAGTAGTCTAGGAGGAGTATGATCACAACCGATTTACACAAGTGGCCTGAGTTTATCTTCGCTCAATTATTTATTCTATCCAAGCTGGGAAAAATGTTTTTGATTTTTTTTTAAATATCAAGCTTTTTCTGAATTCCATGAGTCATATAAATTTTTTATCTCTACTTTGAAGGCAATTGATGTTTTATACTCTACAGCAGGAGTGCCCAACAATTAAGGGACACATTGTCAACATTGAAAGAGTCAAAGCGTGAGGTGAAATTTCCAGAGTAGTAAGGTCTTGGAAACTTGGGTTAGTACCTTAGTTTTTCCTTTAATTTTTTTGGCTGTATTGGTTTTCCTTTTCTTTCTTAAGCTGGATTTCAAACCCAGCATTTGTGGTTTTACTTTTTCAGTTTGTTAATGGTTTTGTTGATGCATTGGTCTAGACAAATACCATAAAATCGGGTCAGGTCTGTTCTATACACGATAGACCACTATAACAGGTTACCGATTGGTATAAGTTCTGGAACCGGTAGATTGCACCGGGGCAATCCACCAGTCACCAGTCACGTGATCTAAAATTGTCACGTGACCGGTGCAAAACTGCATGCTCCCATGGAACGCCTTCGGTACAAGTTTTCGGCGCGCACTTTTGAAATTAATTTCCATGTGTTGAGATTTTAAGTCCTTGCTTTCCAAATATAGCAGGATCCATTTAACTTGTCATAAAACATATTATCGACGAACATATGATCACAATACTTAACCTACAAATGCTGAATCTCGCAGATTATTGAAAAGGTCTTTTAAAAAGTTATTCTTTGAAAGGTCTTCTTTAAAAAGGTCTATAAAGACTTTAAAGGTCTTTAAGACTTTCAAGCCTTTTGATTATTGTGTCGAAATCACTGCTTAATTATTACTGGAACAGCTGATTTCTGACAAGTTAATTGAATCCTGCTATATTTAGGCGTCTCATGCTTTAATAAATGGCGTTACTAAAGATCAATAATTAGCTGATAGAGAGAAAGGTGATTCAATTCCCTAGGAGAAGATACTCAATTTATTGTTTAGTGCTCTGATGCATCAAGGTACTGGTTACAATTTTCTCATGATTGATTGATCTAGACATAGCCTATATTATAATGCAATAATCCTATAATCATAGACTAACTATAACTGTTGTCTGTGCTTAATATTATATGGTAACTTATAATATTAAACATAGGCTATAACTTAAAGCTATGACTTTAGTTGCTGAATATGATAGTTTACAGTATCCATCAAGATAATATTGAATAGTAGACCTACCTCATGATTGATTGATCTTGACATAGCCTATATTATAATGCAATAATCCTAATGTTAAAGTGTTGAGTCAAATTCAACTCATAGCCTAAAATGCAATAATCCTAATGTTAAAGTTTTGAGTTAAATTCAACTCAAATCAAAGAATTCACTATAACTTATAAAATACAAAAAAGAATAATACTGATATTCTGTCAGCTCAGTATCAATTTAAATTACTTTTTCAACAAAACAAATTTTATTGACATGTTATATACTACGCTGTACTGTGAAGCAATTAATTAATGAAAATTGAATGAATAACTGGAAAATAGAAAATATAAAGATACTGTAACGTGGGGTGGTAATCTCCAAGTATGTAACTGTGGAGTGAGGTATAATAATAATAATAAATTTAATAATAGAATAATAAATGTAATAATTTATTTACTAGAATGAAATAATAATTTATTTTAATAATTAGCCTTGGCAAAGACATAATAAAATAACAAGAGGTATAATAATAAAATATAATAATTTACTTTAATAATAATAAAATAATAAATTCTTTTATTAATAAAAAAATTTTAAAAATATATTTGTTTGGACCTTTAAAATAATTAAAATACCCTTTTGGGATCGGTACCCGGCGCCTCCACCAAATATGTAATCATGGTGTGGTATAGTAAAATAAATAATGAATCTAATAATAAAGTAATAAATGTAATAGTTTATTTACTATAATGAAATAATAATTTATTTTAATAAGTAGCCTTGGCAAGGACGTAATAACATAACAAGAGGTATAATAATAAATATAATAATTTACTTTAATAATAAAATAATAAATTCTTTATTAATAAAAGAATTATAAAAAAAATATATTTGTTTGGACATTTAAAATAATTAAAATACCTTTTGGGGTTGTAATGAAAGTAGCGACTTTTATTGGGGGTTGTTGTGGTGTGGTGCGATGATAGAAAAAGAGTGTTGTGGTGTCTTATTATGGGGTGGGGACTTGCCTTGGGAGGTATGTGGGTGCGCAGCTTGTGCACCAAATATCACACTAACTGGCCTCACACCTACCTTACCCAAATCTGTGTGTGGTACTCAGTCTACAGTAGGATTGATTCCCAAACACAAGATTTTAAACTGCCCGTACTGAGACAGTTCTTGTATTTTCGAAAATACAATATTCCTCTCCTTCAGACTAACTATCACACACAGATGGAGATGGTACACTTGTACCTTCAGAAATCTAAAAGGTGAATAGCGCCAGATTCAAAATTGAAGCATCTATTTATGTGAGGACCAGCACCTTGAACGTGATTATTTCGTGGCCAAAACCAAACTCAGCTTTGTTATTGTTGTTGAATGCATTAAATACAGAACTGACAACAAGTGCGCCTCCATTTGACTATACAATATTTCAAACGCCTAATCCAGAAAAAAGAATAATATCTTTATTACACATAGAAGAAAAGAAATCAATTTTAGCTTCGTTTTGTGGACTCCGTTGCGAAGCACGGGTGGCTTCTAGTGTTTAATAAACAAAATAATCAATACTCAATAATCGTGTACTTGAAGCTGGAAATCAAATATTTCTGCATATCTCAAGAATTGTAGAAAACTACAATTTTCTTATTTATGACAATACCTCAGAGACAGATAGTAATTCCCAGCTATCGATATTCGTTTATTGCTCCTTACAATGCAATACAGTTCGGTAAGAACTCATTGAGAAAACTTTGATACTAGAATGAATCATTCAAGATTCTAGGAACTATTACATGAGTTCTCCTTGGTGTGAGAGGCATAATGCCCCAAAACCAGAATTTAAACTTGTCTAAATACAAACCCTCATTTCTGTTAAAATTTCACCACATTGATGTAATAACTCAATTTTATGAATCTACATGTAATCCAATAATATATAAAAACATCAATGCTCAGTCACAATCAAGATAACTCTCTTGATCCTTGCTCTAGATTTGAATTACATATTAGAATTAGCTGACTGAAAATGGCTGGAATTCATCTTTTGAGTTTGAAATTTATCAATTAATTGTTCATTAGATAAGAGTTTTAATTTTTTCAGTATTTTATTGTACGTAATACGTGAGCATTTTGTAAAGTTTTGGAAGTAAAATACTTCTATTTCCAGTTGTAATTAATAAAATCATCTTCTTTTTATGAACAAAAGAATGAGTAATGTTAACTTAAAATATTATGTTTATTAAAAATAATTTGGAAATGAATGGATGAAATAGAAGTTGTAAGATGCAATGATTTTATTCTGAAAACCAATACTTGAGAGTTGTAAATCTTTAAGAAAGAGTAGAATCTTTCAAAGCTCAGAAGAGTGGCCAAAACTTGCTGGTGGCAGCAAACAATAAAAGTGAGCTGAATAGTCATTGCCCAGAATTTTGGAACACCTGAAAAAGTAAATGTTTCTCATCAAACACTGTAATCATCATTCGATTTTAACACATAATTGTCTGAGTGTAAGCAATAATTTCAATTGATAAATTAATATAAACTTTTTTAATTAATCAATATTCTGAATTTTTGGATCCATATAACGGACTGCAAAGTTAACACTATTGTTTCAACACTAGAATTGACGACATGCAGTCAAATTTTACTGTAAATAACATAATGTTACTCACTATTCTGTTAAAATCTCAAATTGAGAACATTCGGTTTTGTAAGTTGAAAAGTCATCAGAATTCTTCAGCAGAAGAATGAGCAGAATTACACTATGTAATTCATAAAACACTATGTTTCATATACATGTACTGAAAATAGCACACCAGGACTAACAGAGATAATTTTTTATCTTGTTGAACAGGACTAGTTTGAGAGCAATGGAATGTGATGAAAATGAGATATTAGGTATGATCAAACTGAGGGCAGGACCCAGGAGGTTAATAATAGAAGCACCAATTTTAAATATTTCATGGTGAAATCATTTCCATAAATAATGGCAATAAAAAGGTTTAAATTTCATTTGTAGGTCTAACCGGAAACAACCACATAGAGATTAAAAATTGTATAATTTGGTTGAAATTGCAAAATATTGTAAAATAAAAACTTAATAAACTTACCAATCATTGAGAATGTACTTCCTCAGTTTTGTTAATTTCGACAATAAAGTTATACATCAACTACAATCAACATGTTTTTATTTTGACGCGATCTTGAAATGCAGACGCCAGATCATGCGCAGTGTCAGCTAGCAGACGCTCCTAGTCTCCTAGTCTCGAACCAAAAGACCGGTGAGTTGCCGCGGGGGAGTGCCCCATATAACTGGCTCGGGCAGAAATCCTGCACCGGTGCAGGCGAAACTGAAACAGCTGATGGTACATTTTCTGTCAAAATGCTCCCAAGGACGTGGAACATCTGCACCGGTGCAGAAAAGGTGGGTTTTGGTACAATCTACCGGTTCCCAGAACGAACACATTGTTGTCTATGCTATAACATAGAGCACAGCACAAAAAACAATTCGTTTTACACGCTTGAAAAAGTACTTACAAAAAGTAAAACCTTGCAGATCATTAAAGCAGCAAGGAGCAACGAAAACAACTCTGCAGTGTTGAAGCTAAACAAAATATTATTGATAACAAAAACATCAACATTTTAATTATAAGATACAATAGTAATGTAAAGAATGAATCATCATTACTCACCAAATCTGCACTTTTCAAAGTAGGCCTAAAAGTTAACTAAAAACCTTGATCTTGATGTAAAATGTTATATTACACTGACATCTCTCGTAAAATGTTTAAAATATAAAAGAATTATTACTAATTAAACATGACTTAATACAGTAAAGGCTAAAATATTTGGTCAATTGTTAAAAATTAAGAAACTAAACAGGAGTAGAAAATCTACAGCGAATCTGCGCTGCGTGAAGAAACAAACAACAGTTGAGACTGTTGAGAGTTGATTGAATGTTGTTGAAATTATAGCAGGATTATTTTAAATTGTTATAAAACAGCTGATTGATGTACGCTAGTTCACTAACGTTGAATCACCTGTTTTCTGACAACTTAAAATAATCCTGCTAGTTTTGATGGTTGATAGAAACATAACAGCTGAGAAATAAGCAGACCGAAGATACAAACCGAAAATATTTATTCCATAAAACGATTGATTTGATAAATCAATTATCACTGACAATACTAAGTTTTAATATTTCATAAAAAAATGATGAGAACATTTTTGAATTAGCCTATCAAAAAGTTTACAAAAAGTAAATTACATAATATGATGTTTTGAAGTGTTGGCAACAATGCTCTCTATCCTGACGCGGCATGATTTGAATTATTGGACTTTGGTTTTCAGCTTCAACTTTAAATAAATAGAATCACAGTTATCTCTAGAGATGTGAGATAACAGAGTTCAATCCAACAGAGTTGAATTTGATAGAAGTTACACTGTGTTCAATTATTAGAAGGATATTTTTAACTAAATAGAATGTTGGGGGATTACATACCGGTACGGTACAACAGAAGTTAGTTTGAAAAAATTAAAGCCTCTTCCAAGGATAGATTCGAGCTTTTAAGAGTTAAGAGTTTTACTACAATTGATGATTTTTTCATAAATTGGATGTGAAAACTAATTAATCTCTATCAAGAAAACTATGTCACCTAATAAGCGAGACAATTTAAAAAATTGAGCAAAACATTCTATATGAATCTCTGCATCTTCTATTTGTTCACAGGTGAAAATGTTTGATAAGTTCTTTAAGGTCAGCTGTATGATTGAAAAATATACAAAAATCCATGACACGCCTAATTTTTAGCTGCGTTTTTGGTGCTGAAGAGCGCCATGTTTTTTCAAACAAGGCAGTTTTATAATAAGTAGTATTGCATACGGTTTAACAAGGCTCTCCTATATCTTTCTACCAAGAGGCTATAATGTTATTCATTACCGTGATGAATTCAAAAATAGTTATCTGTTAAACTTTTGTGATTTAATAGATTTTATACATTCATCTTGATGACATCTAAAAGTAAAAAGCCTAGAACGTCTACAAAAGCCAGCTTTTCCGATTTTGAATGGACCTACAATATAATTTTTTTTGTTGAATGCGATGAAATCAGTAACAATTTCGTTTCAGCCTTGAACGGAACAGAGATTAGTGATAAACGAATACGTGTGATAAAAAAACAAGAAATACTCAATGATTTGAAGCAAACAAGCAAACCGAAAACAAAGAGTAGCAGAGGAAAATCGCCAAAGAAACTCGCTGAAAATGACGTGAAGGATGAAAAGTTAGAAAACGACACACAAACCATTTTAAATCTTCTCAAGGGTAACAAGGATTACTACCTCAATTTGCCTCCTAACAGTTTGGCCAATATTGTTAAGCAATTCATAAACAAATTGAAGGTAAGTTATCTAGAAAATAAAAAGACTTTGAGTAGTAAAGGGGGTGAGAAAGCAACTGCTGATAAAAAATCTAGAAAGAATGTTGATAGCGGAGGATCAGAAAAAGCCACAAGTAGACAAAAAAGTGGTGCTACTGATAAGAGTAAGGGAAAGCAGGAAATGGTTCAGGACCAGAAAAAAGTGGAAGGATTACAACTTCCAAAATGTTTGATATTCACAGATTTTTATGAGCCTCTTTTACCGGTGGAAATGAATAAACTAGGTCTACCTGTGAGGGCTGTTGTTGCACTGAAGAAACGTACATATTCTAGTTCTGAGAATGTGATGCTTCAAGAGGAAGAAGCAGAGAACTTTGAACGTAATCTTTCAAGTAAAAAATTCAATTTCGATTTTTTCAAATTCTGGTCCTATGCTTGTATTGACGAAGTCACAATTCTGTCAAAATCTGGAGATATTGCTGATGTTGATATAGAGCTGCCTGAGCAGATAACTATTGTATTCGAAACACCAGAGCGAGGTAAAAATCTATCGGCTAATACGAAAAAAGATCTTAAATTGAATATAAACAAGTTTTTGACAAATTTAACGACTCATTTACTATATTCCGTTGATATTTATAATCAGTACATTGATACCATCGAAACTTATGATCTGTATGCAGAGTATAGGCCTTTAAGTGAAGCTAAACATTATTTATACCTTTCAAGCTTGCTTCCTTTTGAATGTTCCGATATAAGCTTTGTACTTTACAACATAATAGATCAAGTATCAGTGTGGCATCACGATAAAACAGAAGGTTCAAATGGAAAAATTAAAAGACAACAAATGAATATTCCAAAAATCATAAATCATAATAATAGAATTGAACTCAGAACCTTTCATTTGTGCACAAACACAATGAGATATGACATACATTCTGTTCTTCAAAATTACCTTTCCTCAAACCCTGCATTTAATTCTTGGAGAGAAAATAAAATAATTAAAAAACAGGAAGAGCTGAACAAATTCAATCTGAAGCGTTTGTTCAAGCTTGCAGAGAATATTGATCAATATCTATTTGATCTCTACTTGCATTGGTATATTCTGCGTCATATGAAGCTTAAGAAGAGTTTATTCAAACTGAAAAGTTTGAAAAAAATCGAAGCAAGGAAAGTCTCTTACTTAAACCGTAACAGATTATTCAAAGATTCTATTTCTATTAAAAAGGGAACTAAACCTCTGGTGAAAGTAGAAAAGTGGCGGAGATTCTCTTCTATGTCAGTCAAGCGTGTTGATGCACTAAGGAAGGCAAATTTGAGAACATTGAAAAAGTTCATTGAAATATCTGACATTGTAGAACTTGTACAGAATAATAAAATTGTCGAGAAATTAGTATTAGATGAAGATGACTCACTATTTAAATATGTAGAAGATTTGTCATCCATCTGTCTATTACAAACCATACAAAATCTTACTCTAGACTCTCTAATGTGTGACAAGTTACACTTTAAACCTACTAACAAAATTATTTTATGGTTTCATAACGATATTGGGCTTACTAAAAGAAAACATAGTTTCAAAGTTGATACTTTTCTGGGATTTCGTGATTTTTACAAAAATAATATGAAAGCAGAAAGCATTTTTGTTTCTAATTTGAATGAGAATATCAGTGAGTTCCCAAGCAGTGGTGATTTAAAGAGTGAGAGAGTTGGTGACTTATCTCTTGAAATAAAAAATGAAGCTGATTGTAATGTTAAGAATGGTGATTCAAAGAACCATGAACGCTCAAAAATTAAGGTTTGTAACTTATGGGGCTCAGAAATGGAGTTGGAGACTTCAACACAAACATTTGTATCAGCAGATAGCTCATCTGTTGTTTTAGAAATCGATCACTGGCTGAACATGACAAAAACTATGAAAATAAAAATTAAAAAACGAAATACTGAATTGATTTATTATAAAAATATGCTACAAACACCCAATGAAGATAAAGAGAACAGTATTTACTCAAACGCCGTATTGAATCTTCCAGACGAAACCAGGGTTTGTGTGGATATTGAGGAGAAATGTCTACCTGAGCGATTTTTGAAACTTTTCTACAACTTTTCAATTGTCCTTCCTTCTGGATTGAGTATAGAAGTAGTAAAAAACAATGGCGACTATTATGTGAAACAGAAATATATATTCCAAAGCACATTAACTGAGTCGATTCAAAATGAAAAATATCGATGCTATCTTAAAGCAGGACATGTGATCATTTTTCTCAAGAATGGGAGGATTAGAATTCTTTACTGCAATGGGACAATAGTTGATTGCGATGAAATTGTGGATGAAACACAGAAAATTTTTGAAGATGGAATAAGTTCAATTCTCAACAGAGAATCTGAAGAAAACCATAAGAATACAATCAAAAAAGAAGAGAAAATAGATAAGAAAGGTAAAGAAAGAAATAAAAAACCAGGGAAAGAAGATGTGGCAGATGAACCAGAACAAAAATATAAAGATAATAAGAAGATACTGAAAAAATCTAGTAATAGCTCAGATAAAACAGAAAACAAACAAAAAACCAAGAAAGATTCTAAATATGACCAATCAACCCAAGAATCAAAATCGTTAAAAAGTGAAATGAGAAATTCTTTCTCAGTATTGAAACAATCTGTTACAACAGCATATGGCGAGAGGATTACTTTCGACAATGGGATTGAACGAAGAAAAATCTTACAGTCTCAGAACTATTTTCCAACCTTATGAGACTCTATACATTGACAGAAGTGACGGTTACAAGGCTTTATACACAGAGGATGGCAGTTTGTTATCAACATTCGCAGATGGAACGAAAATTTCCACAATACCAAGCGTACCTGGTTTTTCTGATCCCTACAACGATTCACCATCAGGCTCGTTTATTGGCACCTACTCCTACTCTACAGAATCAGGAGAATACAATTCTGAAAATTTTCTGGATAAGGATTCTCCGAATGAGGGACCTGACCATTATTTCACTGTTTTTAATATGATGACTTTAGCTGAGCACCCACTTTATGCTAGAGTTGAGTATAATGTGAGATCAAGAATCTATGATAAAGGTCAATGTGAAATCAGAATCACTCTACCAGGAGGTATGATCATCTATGTTTTGGAAAATTTGAATGACTTTATAATCAATGTTGATACAATGACCAGTGTTAAGTTCTCGAAAGAAAATATTGTCTTCTCTTGTGGACTACTAGACACCAGTGGAAAAGAAAATATAACTGTGATAAACAGTGTTTCAAAAACAATGGGCTTGAATAAACAGGCTCAAAAACCTCCCATTTTTTGCAAAACTGTCGATAGTTTTGGAAAAGAGTTTCTTATACACAATGATGGCGAAGTTGAATTGCTCCAAAGTCCAACTTCCGATGATAGCTTGGAATTAACTTCAAATAACTCACAGCACTCAACTAGAGGTTATTATTTCAACGATAAAATTCCTAGCAGCCAATTTGAAAGATTTTTTGTAGTAAATCAAGATTTTTCCGGACATGAATTTGTGCACAAAGACGATGTTAATTTGTTTCTTTTGGAAAACAAGAAGAGGTTGAAGAATAAAAATGTAAAAATCACAAAAAATCCTACCTGCGGAAAACTTGAATCCAAAACAATACAGTACCCATTGTTTGAAAATTATTTTCAAAGTTATAGTATCCCTTATACCAACCTAGAATCCAATTATTTCCCCAAGAATTTTCTCAGGAGTACTCTTAGCAAGCGTTGGAACTTGATCGATTCTCAATGGCTATTTAAAGGGGATGCACCAATTGAAAAGTCCGTTCAAAGCAAGGTTTTTCAGTTCCAAACAAAACTTGAAAACAAACCAGTGGCTATTGTTTATAGAACTCTGAATGAAATCTGTCGGAATAATGACAATAAAGTGAAAAATGTTGCAAAAGTTCTTCTCAGCTATGAAGCTAGAAATAATGAACTTTTTAGTAGGTATTCAAGAAAACGATTCAAGAGAAGACAGCTTCTGGATAAATTTTTAGGTGAAGTGATTGAAAAACCTGAATAAAAGCGATTTTTTTTGTACAATGCATTATTGTCAATTTGGTATTCCTACTCAGTATTCAGGCTATATTATCCTACAACTATAACTGCAGGTATATTTTCAGATAAAATACTGAATGAAAAAATCAAACTGATTATGGAGACATGTTTAGACTTCTCTTATTCATTTATTCATTCCTAGAAATATTGTGAAGAGAAAATTATGATTCAAGAATTAATCTCTAGAAGCATAGGCTAATTGATTTCCTCCTGAACACTGTTCAAGTGTTAATTTTTCAGGATCATAAGAAAAAGTTCTCTTTATATTTACAAATTTCTGGGTTCTAGAAAAATAAAAATGTTTGCAATCAATTTCTGTGTTAATTATTTTTATAATATAGCCTATGAGAATAGGCTAGTCTTACTTTTAATATTGTTTAGTTTTGGTTTACGCCTGAAGTTTTATCTCTAATTACTTACGTTTCACAGTTTATGGTAACTGTAGAGAAAATTTAATGTGTAATAAGTTATGTGCGCAAAGTAAACATTTACTGTGGCTGTGGCTTGTGCGTAAACATTTTTTTTGATGCAGCAAAGTGCTACTTTGCGCACTAGGTTCACAAATAACTATGATTATATCAGGACTGGTACAGAGAATGTATACTGAATTAATCAAACTGTATAATAGAGTTTCTGTAAGCACTGGTAATGGTACCACAATACAGCAAGTAAAAAATGTGTCTTCAGTTTTCAATAAATTAAAGTAACTTAAGTCAATAAACATGGAAAAAGGGGAATTGAAGGCAATGTATAAGATTGTCTTCAAAACTTGAATAAAAGTACTCAAAAGAATATCAATTGAATTTATACAATTAGAAAATTGGAATTTTCAATGAAAACATTGTTATAAAAGTCGTTTTTAAAAGCGCGTTAATTGATTCAAAAGATGTGGTAGAAAGAGTACCAACATTAGAAATATTAATTTTTTAAAGCTTGAGAAAAAACTATCTTTCAGTTTGGTGTGTGATTGATTACATAGTCACCCAATTTATATCATCGAAACAATGAATTTTCTATTGAAATCGGTTTTATTTGGTAATTTTCTTATTAGATAATTTATTATGTTGCGCTGGCTTTCGTAAGCTCCACATAACCTCCAAACACCAAAATCTCCTTTACAAATTTGTAGTCTCAACTCAACGTATAACTGCATTATCCGCGTGGTTTGGCTAATGCAAGTTATTTTTTTAGTTAGAAGTGAGTATATACATATCAAATCATGATGTTGCAATTAATTAGAATTATTTTCCTTCTTTACATAATTCTACATGCAGTACAATTAATCTTTTTCCATCGAATTAGCCTATCTGTGATGAAATATGTTTGGGTCATGACATTTAGGTTATGATGTGTAAGCCGATTCAATCAATTTAGAAGATTGGGTACCCTATCCTATATCATACATAATAAAAGCTTCAATTTGGTGCTTTAATCATACACATTCGGGGGAAATTATGTTTATGATATTGCACTTAGAACTTACAACTTTGGAATGGGCGTACACTTCAAAGTGTTTTAGACAGTTATTTTGGACTCAATTCTGATGGTGTAGGCCTATCTCATTTTTTGAGGATCTTTCGAGTTTTATTGATTTGATCCTGCAAATCTATGATTTTTGATGGAACAATTTTTGTTTGTCAACAGGTAGATAGTTGCCGGCTATAAAATGCCTCGCAGTAAAGCAACAGAAGAAACTGACAAACTCACTAGGATCTAAATGCCTTTAAAATATAATTAAGAAATATTGTGGTATGTTGACATCCATTTCCAGCGTTGTTAGCCTGATATTGCTATTCTGAATATTTTGTATCAATGTTGTTCCGAAGATGAAAAAATTGAAAAATTTGTTGACAGGATTCCATTAACCTCTTCACAATTTCCCAAATTTCATTTGAAACTCAATTTTCAATTTGAGTCAGATTGATTCCTCAATTCCAGTTGGCCTATTCAACCCTATTGACACTATTCCTGTAATTGTTGGCTATTTATTATATTAATCGGTTATGCTCTTTTGATGTAACCTACTTATTGCGTCTTGTCCTATTCAAGTTGTGCGACAATTATTGAATTAGGACAATTAAATTGAATAATTCCTTGAATACATAGCCCCTAGACAGAATAAAGCCTTAATTGGTATAGTAGAATAGAATAGTGATTTATTGTGAAATAAAGTAATATAAGCTGTATTCTTAAATTGTAAAACTCACAAATGTGAACCCTCAGCCGTCAGCTGAATAGGAGTTGCAAAGATGAAATATACATTAATTGGTAACTATGAGCCATAATTTTTGGATGTTCAGTTAAAAACAATAATCTGTATTGTGAACTTTGTTTGGTTTTTTTGAAAAGTAGTTGAAAACAATAATACAATTTTTATGTATCAGGACAATTTTTGTGTCCTTGATATCTTTGGCTACATTAATATTATTAGCGTATGAAATAACTAGTATAAGGAAGTTCAAAATAACCTCAATGTTCCTCGATAGGAAATTGTTGTATTTTCTAAAATCCACTGAAATTTTATCATTTTAAAGTTCTTTTAGTTGCTCATTGATATCTATTTACAAATTTATTGTATATTCTGTAGTGAATTTTGAACTTTTGTTTTTGTTTCTCTTGTAATTAAAATAGTTACATTGACTTCTATTTACAAATTGTGTATTTTTGTACTGGATTTTGAACGTTCCATTGTTTTGTTATTTTTGTAATGAAAATATTTCATTGATTTCTATTTGTTTTATCCGTGTCTATTGTTTGTTGCCCTATTTCTGGCAGAAATGTCCCGTTCAAGCGATACAATAATAAATTTGCATTTGGAAACAATGGACACGACGCATCGGTTACTAGAACTTATTCAAACTGCATCGACTGCCCATTCCGCGGCTTCGTTTCATTGGGCTGTCGGCACAAATTTTATTATGTCGAATCTGTTCTCAAAATTCTCGCCGGCAATTAGCAGAAACCAAATTTTGAACGATAAGTTATTCTTAGACCTAAAGAATTTAAGAGCTCTTAATTATCCCCTATAATTCAAAATCACTATTTTTCAGTATATATAATGATTAATAATAATTATTTATAATAATAATTATTTATAATAATAATTATTTCAGTATAATAATGATTTTTTTGTCAATGCAGATAATCTATAGTATACAGTTTTTATTCATCTATCATTCTTGTTATTATTAATTTCAAACTGATTGAATATCTATATTATTTGATGAGATATTATTAAATTCTCAACATTTTTTTCCCAAACATCAACTAAGTCCATGAACTTAGTGGATAAAATATTGGGTTCTGTTCTAGCTGTAACGGTTTGTTGTTGTCTTTTAACGCTTCCCAATTCCAGCTTCTGTTCAATGTATTTTCTGAGTCAAATTATTAAGAATAGCCTATTTACTATTGATTTACTACACATCCATCGAAAATACTTCAAACACAAACATTGATCCTTCTTTTCCACTGAAATCTGAATACAGATGTCATTTCAATTGTATAATTGTATAGATGAAAATATACCGCCCTAAAGGTGTCAACTGTGTGTCTATATTATTATAATTTTTTCCAAGAAAATAGTTGAGCTTCATTGTTGAATATTTTTATCTAGGTATCCAATATTGTTTGTTGCCATTTCTGTTAGAAATGTCCGTCCAGCGATAACAATAATAAACCTTTAGTTGCAATTGGAAAGGATCGACGCATGACACTGCAGATATCAGGCGTTGCATGGACTGCCCAGTTCCGCGGCTCATTCACAAAGATGGTCAAAGGTGTATCTCATGCCCTAAGCAGAAACCAAATTTGGGACAGTTTGCGGTAGAGGCACTTAATGAATTTAAGCAGCTCTTTTTCCCAGTCCTCTTTAATCCAAAAACAATAATTTTTCCAGTAAGTTATACCGATTTTCTGTCAATGCAGATTAATTCATAGTAATTTTTTTATTTCTCAACCATGATTCTGGAAAGTTATTATTAATGCGCCAACTGATTGAATATTCAGCCTATTTAATACAGTTTCAACATATTTTCCAAACATTATTATTCAATTATTAAGTTTATGGCTTTTTTTATGAGGAGATGACTTTTGCGTTCCACCTGTCGAATTATCCAGTTTTCCCTGGACATCAACTAAGTCCATAGATTTAGGAGAGTTAGAAAAAATATTGGTTTCTGTTCCAACTGTAACGGTTTTGTTGGTTTTTTAACGCTCCCCACTTCCAGCTACTGAATTCATTGTTTTTTCTGAATCAAATTCAATCATTTTAGAATACCCTTATTCAACAACATTCACTACACATCCATTTGTGCAATACTATAGATTAACAACATAACTTTATTTTCCACTTTGAAATTAATGACAGATTACTCGCCTTTATGTCAGTCTCAAATTGTAACACCCTGGTGTATATAGGATGGGCTAAAATATACCGCCCTAAAGCAGTTTCAACTATGTGTCTATTATTATATATAATTTTCCAACACTCCTATCTGTTGAGCTCATTGCTGAATATTTTTATAGGTACTCCAATATTTGCAGAGCTATCCATAAGCCACCTGTCCAGCAGTTACGAATCGGTATTCAACCCTTAGTGTACTGCATCAGGAACTGGACACTCAGGATACGGGTGTTGCATGGTTTCAGTTTGGCCTCATTCAATCAAAGATGGTCGAGGTTGAGTATTCTCATGTGTGCCGTCAAATCGTTCTGGAGTCGCTTTTTAAGGCCTCCACTTCCTGATCTGAGTCTCAGCTACTGCCTGGCACAATGTTGTTGGGATCATTCACAAGCTACTTGTTTAGTGTCAAGAGCAACTAATATTAGAAGGCTCTTCATTGATTTGCAACTCAAATTATTTTAATAATAATTATTATTTTTGAAATGTTTGTCATATGAACTCTGGCATGCTTGACTGGCTCGCGTGTTACGTCCTCACAACTAAAAAAGAAAGCGGATTCTAAATTATTTACATGCTGGCCAATCAATGTTGGCGCAAGAGTTATAACTTGTTTTTGTATGCCCTCTTATTATAACTGGTTTATTCTGCTATTGGAATGAATTTCATCATTACAACTTTTTACAATGTTCAACATGTAAAATCATATCCAATATGACGCAGCCATGTTAATATTGTGTAGTAAGTGGATTCTTATACTCTTTGAATGTTGTTTAAAGTTGTAATAAGGCAGTGTTATAATACAATACAGGAAAGTGTCTTGGAAGAATGACCATTGTGTTCTATACACTTTTATTTAGTAAAAATTATTTGTTTACTGAAGGTAAACATAATAATAACAATATACAACCATACCAGAAGGTTATATATTTTAAAAATTTATAGCCGACTGTATTCAGTTTCTATGGCTATTAAGACATTCTGTCTTACAATTACATAGTCAATTGAACTCTCTCTTCAACCACAATGCATTTAGATTTACAGAAGAACCCCACCCGATTGGACGGTGATTCTCAATCATTTTCGCGGCTCTGAACTGCAAAATTATTTCACAAAAATTCTTGAGGATGATTTGAAAGCTTTAATAAAGCCACAATACGTTGATCAGATACCGAAAGCTGTCAAAGGCACAGTGCAGCAATTGCTAGACAAGAAAAACGAAAGAGACAATCAAAATATCATCTGTGATTTATTAGGTGAGTGAGACTTATATTTACTTGAAACTCATTTGACAGATTACTCGCCTTTACGCGACTCATTCAACAATCTTTTGGTGTGTTCATCTCAGCTAGTATCTAATCCGCAATGTAAAAGTATAGTTTCATTATCACCGTTATCACATTACTCAATTACTTGAGTGATTGTGTGCCATTATACTAGCGGAAACACGAAATTACGCGGCTGAGAGATATGGAACCGGCAAAGCGAGGGAAAGTAGAAACTTGCTTGCTCTCCATCAGAAATTGGCCACGTTGAGCATCCAGTGGTGCCTTTTCCGAGTTTCGGAGTCGATTCCCCTGCATGATTTGAGTACTCAGCTGGCAAGACTTGACAACAGCTCAAAACGTCTCAGCCGCCTTATGTCGTGACCGCTAGTATAGTATATATCACTGAGGAGGGACTTTTTGATTACCCTGAATATGTGAACTAAAGACTTTGGACATAATCTAACTTTGTACTTGTAGTGTGAGTCCGCTAGTTTCCCCCGATTTCTAAAACTTTATGAAACAGGCCCCTGGTTAAAGTTTGGGGTAAGCTTTCTGATTACCCCGATATTCATTAAATTTATTATTAATTCTTTACTAATCTTGAGATAATAATTTTAGTGTGATCTAATTTTTCTTAATCATCGAATCTTAATCATCTAATCGAGTCTTATTTCATTTTCTGTGTGAGTTGATGTTCAAATAAGTCCTCAAATTTTTTATGGAGGTAATAAAAGGATTTATAATAAAATTGATTTGTATTTTAGATGCCATTTTACTGTAATTTTAGTTCATTTACCCTTTTTTAGTTTATTATATCACTGTAATTGAATCATCAGTCATTAAAGAATTCTGTTTCAGTTTATTTTGTATAGAGCCTTGAGCCTATTATAAATTCTATCATTTATTATGTTATATCTATGTTTATGCACCCATCTTCAGTTCATGTCAATTGAATAGTCAATTATTTATTGTAGTGTGAAATATTGTTTCAATTTTCAGATTTACAAAAGATTAGGAACCGATCGATAGAAGATTTGTCTGGCGGTGAGCTGCAGCGGTTCGCTTGTGCAATGGTGTGCATCCAAGATGGCGACATTTTTATGTTCGACGAGCCGTCAAGTTATTTGGACGTTAAGCAACGGTTAAAAGCCGCCGTTACAATCAGATCGCTCATAAGACCTGATAAGTAAGTATTATTCAAATTTAAAATGAAATTAAGATTTGAATGAACAAATAATATACTATCGAATAAAATCGTAACCTCACCTTTCATCAATTCCAAACATAGAAGTTCCCAATAAAAGTTCAGATTGTTATACAGATTGATGTAGATATAGGGCATATGTTAGCTGGGTCATTTCTTGACGTCATTATAGGAAGACCACTCGGGGGAAAAGTGGACTGCTGGGCTCTTATGGGGTGTGGCCAACCTGTGTAATCCACAAACTTTTCCCCCATCTCTACGTATTGAATTTTAACTACAAATTTAGAGAAAAAATTCAACAAGTTACAACTTCGTCTTGTCAAGTTCAGATTACATAAAAATAAGATATTGCAATTATTATTGCAAATATAATAAGATTAATTTATAGCAATTTATTATTAAACTGTTATGAATTTATGAAAATTAATTGGATTAAAGTTTATTAAAACGAATAGATTTTGATTATTGTTTGCATCTTCTTAAGTTCTTCTGTTTTGACGAATATAACATTGAAAAATTAATAGCATTATTATGGTTTTCGTTTTATTAATAAGTTTATGGAATTTCATCCTCCGCTTCTGTGTGAATTGGGATTTTTAAAAATGAAATGGATCGTCTTGGCTTTTGATTAACAGTAATGGAAATTAAATAAGAAATTATAATTATTAAATTGAAAGTAAATATAGGCTAACAATAATAAATTAGTAATAGAATAATAATATTGTTTTGTGTTTTTGATTACAGGTTTATAATAGTAGTTGAACACGATTTGTCGGTGCTGGACTATCTATCCGATTTCATTTGCTGTCTGTACGGTGTGCCTGGTGCTTATGGCGTTGTCACTATGCCCTTCTCAGTCAGGGAAGGTCAGTGCAAAATATTTACTAATCAACAAAATGAATAAATTACAATACTAAATCAAATTATACTCAAATATGTGTTCCCCCATTGGAGATTTTGAGTGAGAACGCTTGAAAAGTTTTTAATATCTTTTCTTATCTTATCACTCTGAATTCCAAATATCTAGTACATTATTTCTGAACAGAAAATTTTTGTGTTCAAGTGCTATGAAATCATAACCTTATTTCGGACTACATCATTTATCAAAATCTGGGACGGAAATAAGGGCTGAGCCTGTCTTTTTTTCCTCTAAATCTCTATTTTTTCTTCTAATCTAAAGACTATTAGCCATTTGCATTAATCTTTTAACCGTTGGGCATTAATGTGTAAGCTCTTGAATATTTTGTAAGAGATCTTATTTTTCAGATAATTATGTAGAAAGAATGATACAATTTCGTAGATGTTTGTAGAGCTCAACAGCGCGATAATCTAATTATCGTTTCTTTTATAGAAGTGCAGGGGCTTTATATTTCATGAAAATCTAAAAGTCTTGTAAAACAGGTACATCTAATAAGATAGCCACACACTAGACGTGAACTTTTTATTACATAGCACGCTGTCTATACCGGTGCTTTGTGTCAACATTTTATTCAGCTGTTCCTGTTTCACAGATCTCCTAGATTTTCATGAAGTATAGTATACCTTTCTGTAAATCTTACTAGAAAGTTCTAATGAATATCCGATTCAATGCCCTTCAACAGATGTTCTTGTTTAGTCGATCTATCTTTTTCTTTCTTGAAACTTGGCTATCAATGATTTAGGATATAGATTACCTAAGAATACCCTTTACCTTTGTATCTCACTCACCCTATTCCTTTCTCGAATGTTGTAATAAATGGTTGGTTGGTCGATTCCGCAGCCCTTCATAATTATAATATATAAATTATAATAATCTATTGAACAAACATGGACTGTTCATTAAAATATCAATCAATTAAAAAAAAAATACATTCATTCTTTGGGAAGAACCAATGCATGTCTCCATTTTTGCAGTACATTTATTCACTTTTTGTCAAGAAGTAGGGGATTAAGTCTGTTCATTTCATTTTATTCTCTCTCTTTGATATACAATTGTAATAATCACTGATCAACTTCCAGTTATGTTAGTAGATTTATTTGTGTTTCAATGTTTTGTTCTCAGGTATCAACATATTTTTGGACGGTTTCGTGCCCACCGAAAATCTTCGTTTCCGTGATGAGTCGCTCGTGTTCAAAGTGTCTGAGAGTGCCTCCGAAGAGGAAGTTAAGCGCATGAATCACTACGAGTACCCGGCCATGACCAAAACCATGGGCGACTTCCATCTCGAGGTAGCCTACTTGTGTTGGTGTAAACTGAGTTATTACTTTTTTTTGCTAGGGATGATGCCCACATAAGCTCTATGCTTGTGCGTGGGTAATGTGAAGGATGATGATGAGATATGAATGGACCTACAGCTTTAGGTTGGTTCCAAACCACCGGGAAGCGATTTTGAAGCTCAGGCCAACCCGCTTCCCAGTGTAGTTTCTCTGTATTGAGTTTGGTATTGCTGTTTATTGTTGTAGATCAATAATTAAATTTTATCCGCAGTAAAACTCCAATTATTCTCCCAAATTATTGAGAACGGACCCCTTTCTTGAGATAATACGATAGCGATGCCATCAACAGCGTTGTTTCCCCACATAATTTGTACCTGTACATGCGAATATTATTTGACGAGTCTCTCTTATTCGTAGATGCATCCAGCCTTCCAGCTAAACGTTCATTTCTACACCTTTTCCAACTGTATTTGAGAAAGTGTCAATTCTATTTGAGAAAGTATCAGTTGTAATTGAGAATAGTGATTTGTAATTGAGAAAACATCAGTTGTAAATGAGAACGGTCAATTGTATTTGAGAAGATATCACATGTAATTGAGAATGTTGAATTGTAAATGAGAAATCGTCACATGTAAATGAAAAGTTGAGAACGTGAAAAAGGTCAGCTGGTTCTTTAATTTGATTTCTCAATTACAACTGACATCTTCTCAATTTTAAATGATACTTTCTCATTTACAATTCACCATTCTCAATTACATGTGATATTTTCTCAAATACAATTGACCGTTCTCATTTACAACTGATGTTTTCTCAATTACAAATAACCATTCTCAATTACAATTGATACTTTCTCAAATACAACTGGAAAAGGTGTAGTGGATTATTAAATTTATTGTATGGAAAATTTCATAGTATACATAGCCTAAGACTGTCGGCTAATCGCTTTTCCAAATCTAGCAACTTTAGTAAGTCTAGTAAATTTAAATATTAGTAATCCAGTTGAATCTAGTAAATTCAATTCTAGACTAATTCAATAATATAATCTAGTAGATGATGAATCTGGTGCATTTGTTTCAGGTGCGACAAGGTCAGTTCACCGACAGTGAAATTCTGGTGCTGTTGGGTGAGAACGGAACAGGCAAAACGACGTTTATCAGGCTGCTGGCGGGCCGCGACCGACCCGATGACGGCTCGGCCGACGTGCCTGTACTCAACATCAGCTACAAGCCGCAGAAGATCAGTCCCAAGTACAATGGTCAGGTGCGCTCCTTGCTGCACGACAAAATCAAAGATGCCTACATTCATCCACAGGTGAGAGACAGATTAGATTAGATTATTTATACAGGGTGGCGCATAAAGAACGGATGTTTTTCAAAGTGTTATAAGAAAGTTTATTTGAATCATACATTTATCTTCCTAACACCAAAATACTAAGTAAATAACCCAATTTGAGAATTTGTATGAAAAACTCAAAAACACTTGAGTATATTTCAGAAATTAGATAGGAAAGATTTCGCCCTTAATGCGTTAATGCTCATTAAAAGCCTCAAATTGGTCCTTAACTTTTGATACAGCAGCAATTAATTCATGTATTGCAGTATTCAAATCTTCAATGTAATGATATTTACGATAGTAAACTTGAATTTCAAGTAAAGAAGAATCTTATGCCAATAAGCTCGACTTGAAACTTTCTGCTGAAGCTCCGTTGAACGACGATTGCAGATTCATTCTATTGGAAATATTGTTCTACAGCAAATAAGCGATTTTGCAAGGTCAATTGCGCCATTGATACTAAAACTGGATACTTTAACCTACAAAATGGTGTCGCTCTGCGGTCACAGACAGCTCTAGTCCACTGATACTATCCTACTCAAATCCATCCATTCTTTTTGCGCCACCCAGTACTTTATTCACGTAGTATTTCTGCTCAGATTTTAGATAAAGATAGTTAAAAATAGAAGTAATTACACTAGGCAATTGGTTGAACAAAGCGTAAGCTATAACAATTTATATAATTTATAGGGCTTTGGCTCGATATGTCTCAATGGATTATTAAATTTGTAACTTAAATGGCCAATTGCTCGAAAATCCATTATAATTTAACGGCCTTATAATTTTATAATACAGGGTGGCGCAAAAAGAATGGATGGATCTGAGTAGGATAATATCAGTGGAGTTGAGCTTTCTGTGACCTCAGAGCGACACCATTAAAGTATCCAGTTTTAGTGCAAAATCGCATATTTGATGTTGAGCAACATTTCCAATAGAATAAATCAATCGTCGTTCAACGGAGCATTAAGCAGAGTTTAAGTTGAAATGGCATGTGATTCTTCTTTACTTAAAATCAAGTTTACTGTCGTAAATATCGTTACATTGAAGATTTGAATACTGCACATGAAAGAATTGCTGCTTTATCAAACGTTAAAGACCAATTTGGCTTTAATGAGCATTGACGCATTAATATCTTTCCTATGTAATTTTTGAAAAATACTCAAGTGTTTTGGTTTTCAAATTCTCAAATTGGGTAATTTACTTAGTATTTTGGTGTAAGGAAGAGATGAATGATGAAAATAAACTTTCTTATAAACACTTTGAAAATATCCGTTCTTATGCGCTCCCAACGAACCAATGAACAAATCGTAATTTGACAGTTCATTATTAAATTTGTGCGTGCTGGTTTGCAGTTTGTGACGGACGTGATGAAGCCGATGAAACTGGATGACATAATAGACCAGGAAGTGCAGAACTTGTCGGGCGGTGAGTTGCAGCGTGTGGCAATGGCACTGTGTCTGGGCAAGCCGGCTGACGTCTACCTTATCGACGAGCCTAGCGCCTATCTTGACTCTGAACAGCGTCTGGCTGCTGCCAAGGTTATCAAAAGGTATGTTTTGTTATAAAAAGTTTCAACTGTACAGTTTTAAGTTTTTTTTTCGAGAAATATGCCCAAATAAGGAAGATCGCGATTACATTTCATGCGAGTTACATTGTTTGTCTTTATTGACATTTACCTACTATCTAATATTAATATTAATTAGCTAATGGTTAATATTATAATTAGCTTAATTTTTTTATTAGCTTATTTATTTTAATTAGCTAAATGGCTAATATTTTTTTGTACCTTGTAATATATTTTTCATTTTTTTCAATTTCAATTAATTTATTCATTTTACACACACATTCGAGCTTAATAATAGTTTAATAACATATAATAGTAACAATATACAATAATAAATATAAGAGGCTAATACGGGAGTTGTGGTGCAAAATAGGGTAGGATTGTAAGCTCTTCCAACTATGGTTACCCATGTAAACTGTATTAGGCTTTGTGAAGCGTGGTGGAGATTATCCATCTCTCGCAAATGACGCCAATATGGATGGCACGCTCTGCACTAGGACAGCTTTCAACTTCTTAGAGAAGGGGAAATATGTAATAGAAAAGGTGATGATAAGGTGAAGGATAGGCAGGAGTAAGTGGTAGCAAATAAATAGTTACAGAAAATTAAACATCGAAAAATAACAGTTGCTTTTTATCCAAATATCAATGTTACGTTTTATTTTCTTTGCAATTTTAAGTGCATTATTTGAAAAAATATCTTAATTTGTCAGCTGTCCTCCAGCTTCCAAACGGGTGGCAGAAAATTTAGAACATCGACAAACGTAAGTTATCTTCATTGTTGTCCTGACATACTGGTATTATAGTATAGTAGAGCCCTCTGATACTTATTCGAAGTGGGTCTAACGTTTGTCGATAGCACGATCCTACAACTTGTTTTAGCTCCAGGAACTTGGCTTAACCCGAGCTCATGAACCGTCCTAAATATTTGATCTGGAATTCGGTAATATTTAAACAGTTATTCTAGATAATAATAATCCTTGGCAAGGTGTTTTGAAGACCTTAAAGTCTTTGATTGTTTAAATATTGGCAGACCTTCAAAGAATAACTATTAAGATACTTATTCAATAATTCATAGACTAGCATTTGTAGGTTGGGTACTGGTATATTGTTTCGTCGAAACATATGGGGTTTTCTGGACAAGCAGTGTTGAGGTCCTACTAGGTATTATTGTCTGTTTACTGTGTTATTAGTGCCAGGAAAATTAGTTTTTTTATTCATAAATTTGATTACTTTTCAGTTGCCTGATTGTAAAAACATTTTATTCATCAAATATCGTCTTTTGTCGGGAAAAATCTGTTCTATTTATAATTGATTGATAATTAATTACCGCATTATGAAATTAAGACGGTTATAACAGCCTCCATACTGCATATTGACTGTTTGAATAAAGTTGTTTGAATTTGATTATTTGTTGAATGATGTTTATTATTTCGTCTGTCCATTTCAGATTCATTTTGCACGCGAAGAAGACCGGCTTCGTGGTGGAGCACGACTTCATAATGGCGACCTATCTTGCAGACAGGGTGATTGTATTCGAGGGCATCGCGTCGGTCAGCACGACGGTTCACTCGCCGCAGTCACTGCTGGCCGGGCGAATCGCTTCCTCGAACTGCTCGGCATCACCTTCCGTCGCGACCCCAACAACTACCGGCCCAGGATCAACAAAGCCAACTCCGTCAAGGTTAGTCATCTTGAAACTATAGAGACCGACAATTAACTGTAAAGCTCTAAGTAAAAGTATCAATGACCCTTAATATCGTTTGTTCGTACTAATCCATCTAATTTTGATACTATTCTATTATCCGAGATATGGCCCCTATTGTCTTGAATTGAAATTGTTAAATCCCTTCGATTTTCATGGGATGTCCACATACAGAGTTGGTGAAAATTATGGAAACGGCTTAATATTTCTTATACAAAGGTAATTTGATGGTAGGTGGCATTGGGGATCATACTAAAATTGGAAATACTACTTTACTGTGACTTCAAAAATCTGGTCCGCCATCTTGGATCCGCCATATTGAATCTAACTTCATTTTTTTAAATGGGAAGGTGGTCATGTTATACATGATTTTGATACAGAATTTCAAGAGAAAATGAATGGCGAAAGCCGCACATCGATATGTCAAACGGTTTTAAAGATATTTTAATTATTAATCAGACATATTTACATTGTCAGAGTGGGTGAAAAGTATTAGAACGGCTTGATATCTAGGGGTGAATGAGGATCCTACTCAAATCAAAAATACCACTCAACAGTGACTTATTTAAATTTAGTCCGCCGTCTTGGATTTGCCATTATTTTTCAAATAATGAGGTGGTGATGCGATACATGCTTTCAATACAGAATTTTAAGGCAAAGTGAAAGGCGAAAACCGCAACTCGATATGTCAAACTGTTTTTGAGACATTAACTGATTTAGAGTAAATCAGTATTATCTTTTGCCGGTAGTGCCATATTGTTAACAATACTGTTGATGGTTTAAAATTTATTCCCAAGGTAATTATTTTATTTTGTATTTTATGCTAGTGTTGTACCAATTTTACTTTTGTATTGTTAACCAATATTATTGTTGTATTTTTAACCAATTTACTTTTTTGCAATAAATATTGATTGATTGATTGATAAATATGTCTGATTAATAACTGAAATATCTTAGAAACGGTTTCACATATCGATGTGCGGTTTTCGCCATTCATTTTCTCTTGAAATTTTGTATCGAAATCAAGTACAACTATTTAAAAAAATGAAGATTCAATATGGCGGATCAGATTTTTGAAGTCACAGTAAAGTAGTATTTTCAATTTTAATACGATCCCTAATGTCACCTACCTTCAAATTACCTTCTTATAAGAAATATTAAGCCGTTTCCATAATTTTCACCAACCCTGTAGATTTGATAACATCTAGTCATAACCAATCACTCACATAGTCATCCGAGCCCTAGCGCCCACTGAGTTGAAGTGGCGATGGCGTGGCAACTCGCTAAATTTAATATAAACATAATTATGTAACTAAATGAAACAGCGCACATCACCTCTTAGTGCGCTGTTTCATTTGTTTATATTCAGCGTGTTGCCACACCATCGCCACTCCACCTCAGTGGGCGCTAGGGCTGAGAGCGTTTTAGATTGACGTATAGATTTTATCGTTCGAGATGTAGCTTTATAGTTCGTATCATTTTATTTGATTTACGCAAAACGCTTCATTTCCATCAAGTTCCATGAAGGCTGTCATTATGTATTCAAAAATATGTCTTTAATTCGAATTTGTTTGTTTTTAATAATGATTCGTGATAATATATTTTTGTTTATTTCAGGATACTGATCAGAAACGAGCCGGACAGTACTTCTTTCTTGAAGATTAATGAAATCTTAACTGATGCTAATCCTACAAAGGAATGCATTTATATAGCTTCAATGCTATCCATCATAGGGCACTACATTCATGTTTGTCGACTTATCATTGTACTGAACATGGTTGTTGGTCTATTATTCTCAAGCATTAAAATATTAAAATTAATTTTGATTGTTGTTGAACCAATAAATAATAGATCAGTTTTTTCTGGTGTATTTTTTCAAATAAAGTAGTTGGCGATATTAAAAATGAGTTACAAATTGTAAAAAATTGTTGGAAGTGCAGTGCATCTTGGACCAACTAATATTTTATAACCTTTTATTTTAGAAGTATGAAAATAAATTGAAGTAGTCTGCCATTTAAAGAATACAAATTATGTCCAAAATTATTGGAAGTGCAATGCATCTTGGGCCAACTAATATTTTATAAAATTTTATTTTTGAAGTTGTAACCTTTAACAAAATTTTCACAATTATTTATTGAAATATTTTCCATAGCTAGCCAATTTAATGAGTTTGAAACTCAAATTTTCTATCATCTTTTGAAGTCTATTAAATTGATTGTATTGAAAATATAACTGATTGAAGTGAATCTATCAAATGTTGAAATATTTATCAAAGTTCTTTTAAATATGAAACTAAGAATAATGTATCACATTGATGTCTAGACAACCATAAACAATTAACTTATTCAACAGTTATTTTTATAAAAATGTTTATGATTATTTTAAAAAAGAACCTTCAACTTTATTGTGAGATTGACAGAATAAATGTATTTTGAATTAAATTCCCTGATCAAACATGGTTTGTTTTACATAAAATTATTTGTATGTAATACTGAAACAAAATACGCGCAGGTTTTGTATCATGAAAAATATATTTATGGTGTAACCTTACAAGTGGAAATTATTCTGCTAAGAATGTAATGATAATTATAATTTATTTAATTTGAACTATTGATGCTATATTATTCAATAGGATAGGTGGAGTAATTTTGTTTTTAATAAATAGATTTGTCATTTTTGAACAATGTCTTTTATTTTTGTGTCCTCCTTAATTTTCCCAAGAGGTTCATGAAATTATTGCGTCTCAAGCACAAACTGTCTGCAGACTGAACAGATGCAAAGATTCACCTTGATTCAATTTTGTGTTTTCTTTACAGTTCATTAACGAAATTAAGTTTGAAGCAAGACGAATCCTAATCAAATCCAAATCGAATTTATTTGCCATAAAATAACAAAACAAATGGACAAATGAATCAATCCCCAATACTGGGTTGCAAGATCAATTTTGATCCTGGATCAGTGCAATGCTAAAATGGATGGGATCAGCTAATTTAAAATCAGGATCATGGTTGATGCAACCCAACATAAGTATGAAATTAATATCGATTAGGTTGTGTGAGACAATTTGCAGACTCCGAGCTGTTGAAAAGAAAAGCAACTTCTGTAGAACATTATTATTATTATGCTTATGGCTTTTTCTGGCATGGAGACCCTTTCAGGTGTCCCGCCTCGCAGAATCTTCCAATTTTCCTTAATAGGAAATATGGAAAACATAATTATAGGTTGAGTCGTCCACCACTGAATTTCAACTAATCAGTTCTTGAAAATCTGCAGAAAATTTACTCAGTCTTTGTAAACCTTGGAATGCAGTAGGCCTACGGAGTCTTACAGCAATGCTATTTCAATAATATGAGCGCACTGTTGCCGTGTTTCTATTGGAAACGCGATTTTACGTTTTCTGCTATGATGAGCCGTGCAATCTGGTGGCACTGTACATAAGTGCAGTATTGCAATCTAAGGTTTTCACTGATCATAGTGTTATTATTGTGTATTGTTTTACTCTATAAAAGAATTATAGGTACATTACAATATTTACACGCACTACAAGGTTAGAACTAATTTTCTAGTGACGCTCTATAGAAGCACAGAAGATAAAGTAATCTATGTTCAGACAGATTATTCAGTGATAGATAGGACAAATTAAAAAACTTGAACAGATTAAGTTCAGAGAGATAATCAGAGGAGAAGTAAGAGAGAGATTACTCTCTCCTCTGTGATAGAAGGCATGGAAGATCACATAGGTCCAGTTAGGGTTGATAGCCTGAATAAAATGTTTCTTATAAATTTAAATTCAATATTGTATCGTATATTATTCTGTACGTGACTAATGATAGAGTAGATTTTTAGGATGGCAGCTGAATATGGGGGTTCTCCAAAACTCGCTTGTGTGTTTTGGGCGCCATTCAACCGCCACCCTAAGAAAATTCTACTCTAGATTCTACACTGGATCGATGATGAGGAATGAATGGAAATTTCAGGTCGGTACCGAATTCTGAATTGATTTTCATCTTGTCTTGACGTGCAAGGATTTGAAAAATACAAATATCAGCATTTTAAAATAGTTTATTATTAAAAACACTTTTTACACCAATCACTAGGACGACTCGGGCTCAGTAATTCAATGAATATTTTTGTCCTTAATAAAAATTAATTACTGACTGAATTAATCATCTATTGACTAAAAATTAATTATTGATTAACACCTGAATTGTTTCAGAAAGCAATGATAAATTACTCTAATACAATAATAATATATAATATTCCTGATCAAGAAGTCAGGGACAATCAATGTATAAAACTATAACAAATACTTTCACAAACAAACTCAAACATAAACACAACAAAAATCATTCATAACTTCACTTATAATAGGACTATCATGTATCAACAATGCATAAATTATTAATAATAATATCTTAATAATAGTTACATCAAAACTAACATTCAACATACTTTCAGAATTTTCATCAACATGTGGAGCACAAAATTACACTGACTTGAATACACTAATGATATTTGTTTTATGATTACTATATATTATTTCACTCATTTTGAGTCATGCAATCTACTTCTAAAAGGATATGATTATATAGGCTAAGCTCATATATATTTTATCTGGAATGATATAAGATAATTATATAATTTGGTAACAATATATAGAACAGGTTATTTATAACTTCAAGATTATAAAAGACAAGACAAGATTATAAAATAATGTAAAGTTTCTGATTTGTAACAAGATGAGATATATTTAATAGGAATATTTTATTATTATTAAACAAAGTAATTATTGAAATACTGAAATGAAAAAAGAAAAGAAAATTGATTATAAAAGATTATAAGAAGCAAAAATAACATAGAACGAAATAATTATGAGATAGAAATAAATTACCGGCATAATAAAAATTAAATGTTAAGATAAAAAGGAGGTACAAAGTATTAAGAAGCAAATGCAATTATATATCATAATGAATATATTTGATAATATTAGAAGGATGTTCATTATCTTATTTTCTTTAGAGAGTTTCAATAAGAATACCTTCAATGAAATGAGCATTTCAACTGAAACTGAATATCGGCGAAGATCTATTTCAAAATGTCTACGAAATAGACATACATAGAATAGTGCTGCAATTCATAAAAAAAATTGAAACAATAATTGAACATGATGATCAAAGTAGTTGAAAATATTTTTTATCAACAATAATTATAATGGAATTTCAATTTAATATTGAGAACAAGATAATGCTAGTCAATATTTAATAATATATTATGAAATATTTATCAAGTTTCAATAAACTCTACTGAACACACATTTACTATCGTATATGATATCAATTATTGAGTTACAAATGTAATTATAAAATATAATACGTTTATCAATCTATAAACTAAGAGATTACAATATGAAAACTGGTTACACTTGGGAGACCCACAATACTGCTTTGATGATTATTATTTTCTTTAGGCTATAGGTTTCAATTATGGGGTTGTAATAAAGAGTATAATCCAATGTTCATTCTAGTTTATCACAAAGGATTAAAGATATTCGTCTTTTCTTATTAATGGTGTTAAGAAAAAAATTGATTTTCTAGCAAACTTCTGAAAATAATCCTATGCATCATCCTATGCGGAAAAACATAATTTTGCAAGAGATTTTGTACTTAAACCTTTGATACATAAACATTGTATTATACTTATATAAATGTGATGTACTTTCACATATCAAAACAAACTTAATAAGTGCTTCTAGTTGATAATTAGTTAGGCCAGTTTACTTTTTCAAACAAATCCAAGAAAGCTCTGTACCATATTATATTGGATAAGCTTTCTGTGATTTGCTGGGCATCTAATCTTTCAAATAAAATAATAGGCCTACTATAATCATCTATACATGTAGTTTGTCTCTATCATCAAATTGTAGGCTACGACATGCAAATGAAGCTTCAAATGAAAAAAAATATATATATGATTTTCATATTATTACTGTAATTTTTTTCAACTTCTCATAAATTGGCACTTGGATTCAAGAAAAAAATGTGTAATACTTCTACAGTATTTTCTTAGAAGTGAATGAATGTATAGGATTCCGGTACCAGAGCCTTCTACTGTAGTATATTGTAAATGCATTAGTTTTATTGTCAAATCACTGATTCAATTTGATCTACTGTTTTCAATTCTTGCTAAAAATATCAATATAGAATATTTTCTCTTTTGGGGGTCTAGCTAAAACAATTTGAGGTACAAAATTTGAAATATCAACTACGGTACTCTACTACTTTACTTTGCTGCCTTTCAGAATCTTCCCTATTTACTATGTAAAAACCTTTGGTTCAACTTCTCAAATCGATCTAAATGCATTACAAGAATATTACTGTACCATAATTTTTAATGACTAGAATCTATCAATTTTGAAACTCTATTAATTAAAATTTAGGATTCTATCTATTATTTTCCAAGAAAATGGCCCCTTCTTAACTTGAACAATATATTATAAGCTCGAAATTATTACAGTCTGTAGGTTTATGAACTTGTAAACATCTTGTATAATCATCAGTAGTATTGAAATACGGTAGTTTCAAGAAAAACTTGCTGAAATATTGTAATAGGATATCATTCGATAAAATTTCGAGTATAAATTGAACACATATTGTTTCAGTTGCAGATCTATTATCTCAGTGTATAAACGTTAAGTGTATAAACGTTTTGATATTCAGATTTTTAAAATTGAATAATTTTCTATTTGAAAATACGGTATTGTCAAACAATAAACCTATTAAAGTTTTGTAAATATCATATTAAAGGAATACGATTTGTGCGTTATAATAATGATTCAGTAATCAAGGGGATTGACAGAAGAATCGGCAAAATTAATATAGGGATTAAAGAAATACAGTATTTTCTATGATCGCTAATCAAGAGTGAACAGTAAAGTATTAAAAGAGAAAAAATCAATTTCAAGACTGCATTATTCATGTTGGAACACAGCATTTTAAAGCTTTCACAATGATAATACTATATTATATATTCATACTATTCGTCACTACAACTACAGTATCAATATAACATCAGGAAGAATATGATATAAGATATAATTATAAGCTATATAAGCAGGCTTCACAGATGAATATTATATTTTTGGTAAATTTTTATGAAAGCTATCAAAATACAATCCAAATAACAATATTACACAGCACAAAACTAGCTCTAAAAATAATAATAATTTTCTACAACATTGAAATACAATGTTTCACTAGCTTCAAGAGTTATACTGTATAATTATATATGGGTTCCTTGATGATAAAATTAATTTATTTTTGTTGGAAAGGTCTTTGGGAATGGAACTCTCATCTTATTCTAACAATTTAGTGTAGGCCTATTTCCAAATATGATGATAATATATTACTGTTCATTCTGTTGTATCAATCCTGTATTTTTTTGTCTTTGACCTTTGCTGTTCTTCACAAAATTTAATATATTTTTATTATGTTCCACTTTCTAATTATTATATATTTTATTTAAGAGCGATCCTTTGTTTCTTGAAAACTTTTGCAAGACATCTGCCTTGATAGTTACTCTGTATTCTGAAGTTATTTGTGTCAATAGATATATTTATTTATTTATCAAGCCTTGATTGCTGAAATATCCACAATCGACTATGTTGAAATATTTAATAATAGAATGAAATTTATTTGCTGAGTGATTAAAGGATCAAACATTTCCTCGAAAGTGGAACAACCTTAAAACATAATGAGAGTTTTTGAAATGGAATTGGTCCAAGAGATATATAGATAGAATGATCTAATTAAAACTTTTTATGCTCAAGATTAGGCTTTATAACTTGTTAGGCTTTATTGGGCTTGGTGTTATTTTAAAATGTTGAGGAAATAAACTTTTTTTGTGAATATACACTCTATTTCCACTTATTAGATATCGGTAAGCTTTAGAAACCCATGAGCTTTAAAAAAGCGTCAGAAAATGTTATTAGGCAATATAATACTGATTTTCCTCCACAACAATAATAGGCTTACAATATTACAACCTACAAACCTGATTTTATGATGAAAATAACATACAATATGGAATTCCTCACAACTGCATTATTATACAATTGTGCTTGCTAAGGACTAGCTCCGAGAATCCTTCAACAACAAGGTCATGTAGATCTAGACACGGAAACGAGCGAACAACTGCATAATATATTATATTTTGATCTATGTTTCCAGCTCAGATACAATTCTGCCTCTATAGATTTTTTCATAAATGAATGTTTCAATAGTATAAAAATTGTTAATCCCATAACTATCTTGATTCTCCAATGCCAGTGCTTAATCTCTGAATTTTGCCAGTTTCAATAGACTGAAAATTTTGGACTGTGTCTCTGTTTTCAGAGTAGAATGTATAAATAAATCTGATCCTAACTCTACATTCAATTTACTGCAATGGATGTTAAAATAGTTAAATCAATTATGTAACATGGCAATAGCCTATTCTCATTAAGGACTGACTGTCTCATCAGTTACGGTCTACATTTTCAGCTCAGTAACCATATGGTCCTGACTCTGTATTGGATTGGCTGTAATAGATGTTATGGTATCGCATTCCATGTTCAGTACCACTTCATTCTTGGTTTCGTTTTCCGTGTTTCTTTCGGCATCCATTCTGTCCAGTTCGTCCTTTGAGAGATGGTAGACTATGCCTGCCCCGTATCCATCACCCAAAACATTGATTGAAGTTCGTATGCGATCTCTGTGGAATAAAATCAATCATTCAAACAATTTATTTCTACAAAATTTAACAAACAACAATTTATACTTACAATTTTCAAATAAAATACATGTGCCAGCATATTATAGAATGCACATGAAAACAATAACCAATTAATTACTTGATTAAATATTTTAATAAAAATATGTTATTTGTTTTTACACTTAAAACTATGAAATTAGCAAACACAGAAATGAAGAGAAATTATTATTATGGATGAATATTTTTCAATCTTGGAGACACTTCAATCACAAATAACAGAGCATTATTTGATTATTTATTTCCAATGATACTTCCCTACAATATTTTAACTAAGAACCTGTATTATATAAGACCTATAATACAGATAGACGAGTAGAGTTTAAGAGTCTAGAGAAACGTCCAAGAAAAGACTAACGTGGACGTTGCTGACTAATTTATGGAGAAAATAATTGTGTAGCTTTGAGGAGAGATGAGAGTCACTTTGTAAACTATCTTTCGCTAATTTGATACACCTTCAAGACTCAATTATAGGCCTACTTATAGAGTTGGCAACAAACGGAATGCTCATTATACAGAAGTTATGGATTTATAAAAATTTCTCTCCAATTTATCATTTTAAACTTTGTATTAAGAATGTTGTTACGAATGGGTAAGTGATTTTATGTTGTCACGACTTATTATAATATTTAGAGAAACAAGACTTCAATTTCAACTTCAACTACAGCTCTTTCTTTCAATTATTTGAATAATATTAAAACCTTGATGATATTTAATATAAAGTTAATGATGTTGATAATATTTCATATATACTGTACCATCCCAAACTGAGATGTAGAACTTGTTTTTGTTAGTCACAGATCTCGTAGCTTGTAAGCAACCAATTGTAATATTATTTTTTTGAGTGATAAAAATTATTCATCTTTTCATTCCAGCTTCATGATAAGTCAATGTGATTATGACAACTTTATTAATATTTTTGTAAACTATTCACTTTTTGAGTATTTACTTACAGCAGCCAATCGACAGCAAAAAGCAATGAAACATCCGATGTGGGGAGACCCAATGCTGTTAGCACCAGCAACATGGTAATGAGTGCTGCACTGGGTATTGATGCTGCTCCGATACTGGCCAGAGTTGCTGTCAAACTGCAAGGAAAAGATAAAATAGAGATAATAATAGTAATCAAGACATATAGTAAAAGTTCTAGCTCTCTGGAGCTGTGATAACAATTTATTGATATATTTTGAATAAGATTACTCAATGAGGTTTATGTTGACTACTTGATGCTTTTAACTAAAAAGTATATATTTTTATCCATTGTATTCCTTTACAAATTCAAATTCAAATCAGATTTATTTTCCAAATCACAATATATAAAGAACAAATAATATTTTTCTCACTAGATCAGGCCTGGCAGAGCATAATATAAAAACAATAATATAATGATACTTAACAGGCTTTCATAAAAAAAATTATTGTTTCAAGCTATGGGGTAGGTTTTCGCTTTTGCGGCTGAGCAGCAGACTCCGGCTACCGTTAGTCAAAACAGCAAATTTTTAATAAAAAAATTGTAAAATTGTATCTACTCGTGTATTCAATACTGAATAATAAATTCAGTGAATTAACAATATTCATATTAAATGGTTCATATTTTTGCATGGTTATTCCTGTATATTCTCATTTCAAGTTTAAATTAGTTGCTATTTTGACTAACGGTATAAATATTATAAATTATTCTTATTTAGAGGAAATAGTTTTCTCCATGATTCTCTCTTTATTATTAAATTTGTATATATCTGTTCTCTATATGTCTATAATCAGCTTACCTGACAATGATGACAGTAATTTGTATATCTTTATTATTTTATTTATTATTGAGTACCGTTACAAATAAGGTAATAATTTTTATTCTCTCTTTATCTATCGTTTCATTTTATCTCTCTTTATTACTTAATTTGTATGTACCTCTGTTCTTTCCTCTATACCTATGTCGGTAATCACTTTTAGCTTACCTGACTGTGAATACAACAATTTGTCTATCTCTATTGTTTTTTTGTTAAGCACAAAAATAGGCTAAGGAAATATTTTTTTATTCTATCTTTATTATTTAATTTTGTATACCTTTGTTCTCTCCTCTTTGACTGCGTAACTCCTGTTAGTAGCTTACCTGACAGTGATGACAGTAATTTGTATACCTCTATATTATTGTCTTTCTTAAATACATAGCAAATAATTTTCTCCATAATTCTCTCTTAATTATTCAATTTGCAGGCCTATATAGCAGGATCCATTTAACTTGACATAAAACATATGATCGACGATCATATGATCACAATACTTAACCTACAAATGCTGAATCTCGCAGATTATTGAAAAGGTCTTTTAAAAAGTTATTCTTTGAAAGGTCTTCTTTAAAAACTTCTTTTTAAGCCTTTAAAGGTCTTTAAGACTTTCAAGCCTTTTGATTATTGTGTCGAAATCACTGTTTAATTATTACTGGATCAGCTGATTTATGACAAGTTAATTGGATCCTGCTATACCTCTGTTCTCTTCTCGTTGTCTGTAATCACTGTTAGCTCACCTGACAGTGATGACCTCGCCCAGGCCGAGAGGAATTCCGTTCATTTGCGCAATGAATATGGCGGCGACTGCCTCATAGAGCGCGGTGCCGTCCATGTTGACGGTGGCTCCCACCGAAACCACGAACCGCGTCACCCGAGAATCGATGCCCAGCTCGCCTTCCAGGCACCGGAAGGTCACTGGCAGGGTGGCCGAGCTGCACACAGATAAGAAGATATTAGATAAAGTAGATAAGAGACAAAGAGAAAATTGACAGACTAGACTAGAGAAAATTGACAGACTAGACAAAGAGAACATTGACAACATTGAATGAAGAAAGATTGAAGACAAAGAGAATATTGACTACGATGAATGAATGAATAAATTAACTGATGAACTAATGAGCTAAATTAATGAATGAAACAACTGTTACTCAAGCATTGTAATGGTAATGAAACAAACTTGTAATGAAACATTATTTTTATCAATATTAGAGAGAGAAACAGTTCTGAGGGCTGAGCCTGTTGTTTCACAAATAATATGATTATTTCAAAATTATACAGGAATATTATAATGACATTGAATAATCATATTAGAATTCATAGTATAGGTACCTCATAAGAATGATTGATTATTGATAAATTACACTAGAAAAAACATTCTAAAGATACAGATTGCAAAATCAAAAGAATGATAAGAACCAAGGAAAAAACTATTAAAATAAATGAAAGGGAGTTTGAAAGAAACTGGGTGAGTAGACGCCAATAATGCTATAGGGTTCAGGATTGATATTGAATGTTTTTTCTAATAAGAGTTTATAATTAGGTAGAAATGCACATCTTATTGTGTTATTACTTCATTCTCTCCCTTACAAAATTTCTTACTTATAAGAGAGATTTTTTTACTGTGTAGCCTACTGTGAAGGATAACAAACTTTATTAATAGGCTATAATTTCCCTTACCCCGACACTGTAACAAAGAAAAGGATTACAATATTCTCAAAGATAGTCTATCCTTTATTTACATTATCAGCATTCTCTATCTCCATAATCATGCATTCTGGTATCTATCTCTATATTTTAGAATATGGTAGTGCCATATTGTTAACAATACTGTTGATGGTTTAAAATTTATTCTCAAGGTAATTATTTATTTTGTATTTTATGCTAATGTTGTACCAATTTTACTTTTGTATTGTTAACCAATATTATTGTTGTATTTTTAACCAATTTACTTTTTGGCAATAAATATTGATTGATTGATTCCCAATCTCCTTTATCATTCCCCATCTCCATTACCATTCCCTATCCCCATTATTATTTCCTATCTCCATTATCTTTCCCTATCTCCATTATCTTACCCTATCTCTATTATTATTCCCTATCTCCATTATCATCCCCCATCTCCATTACCATTCCCTATCTCCATTATCTTTCCCTATCTCCATTATCTTTCCCTATCACCATTATCTTACCCTATCTCCATTATCATTCCCTATCTTAGTTATCATTCCTTATCTCCATTATCATTCCCTATCTCCATTATCATTCCCTATCTCCATTAACTATTTGGCTAGTCTATGATTAAATTGAAAAATAATTAATCTTCACCTGGATGCTGTGCCGAGGGCGGTAACCCACGCCTGAAGCATTCCCCTGAAGAAGAGCGCCGGGTTCTTGCGAGTGATGAAGAAGTAGATGGCGGGCAGAGTGCAGATGGCGTGAATGGACAGACCCAGGATGACAGTGACCATGTACATGCCCAGCTGCTGGGCGGTCGAAGCCAGATTGGCTATAGCCATTATTTTGCCAGCTATCAGGCACATTATGCCGAATGGCGAGTACCTGCAAACATTCAATTCAAATTGAAATAATTAAACTTGAGATTTATTGCCCAAAAAATTCATACAATGACTTAAAAAAGCAGAAGATCTACTATATAAGCAGTATAAAGTTAATGCAAGTTTGTTTGTACAGTGGCCTACATAAATAATAATTATTTTTATAAATAAAAATAAATTTTCATAAATAATATGTTTATATTGCTTGTATGATAATATTATCCATTGATATAAGATGCCAGATTTTATTATCCATCTACATTAGTATAAAAAATACACTCCAATCGACTGAATCTACTTGACTTGATTTAAAAATTCATGATGCCAGGTGAAAAAGTCTCTATTTTATAAAAGGGATAGGAAATCAAAAGGAATACAGAGTTCTGAAGACCTCAGTATCAAAAATATTTACAATACAGAAAAAATAGCAAGAAGAAATTCGAATGTGAAGAGGCCACTGCACAAAAAAATTGCTTCTTAGCTTTATTTGGATTTTCGATTTTATGTACGGTAGTTATCATGGCAGTTCTTTATGTAGCAGTGTTGAATCTCTAATAATTCCTTTCATTTTTATTCCAACTTGAATAATGCACTTTTGATAAAATGGTTGAGCGGTTGAAGCCAAATTGGCTTGCCCATTATTTCAGAATCTATCAGGCATTTAATGCCAATGATCACGAGAACCTGGAAACATGCGAAAACAATAAAATCCATTGAAATTGAAAATTATTTTCCAATTAATTACATTCACCTGGATTGAATGAATGAATTGATCTAGGGATTGATCGCAGGAAATTGATTTTTTGGAAGAAATAAAATATTGAAGAAAGTTATAACATTCTTGATTCTTGATTAATAATGCTTATTATATAATTTTTGAAAATAGTGAATCCATCGGGAAATGTCGTAACCAATTATACAAATTTACTTCATACGATCTTCAAGTTTGATATTATTATGTTCAAGTTTTAATATAAATATGTCTTACACTCACCACATAACCACGCCCACCAATTTCATGATAATTTCGTTTAAAACTACGAAAAAATCGACCATCAATCTGCCTTTTTTGCCCATTTGACCAGCCAGTAAGCCGAATGCCAAGCAGAAGACAATCATACCTGCAACATAATAATAATGTTGTATTATAAAACATACTAGAACATTATAGTCGTTGGATACTCTCAAGAACATCTTAAACTTACGTGATGTTTGTCTCTGTATCAATAGATTCGATAACGAATGGATAATAAATTAATTTCAAATAAATAATAAATTATATATGAATGGTAAATGAATATTTTATAACTCCAACATGATCTTCATAGAAGCGAGATGTCACTGACTCTTTCAGATCTAAAAAAATACTCAACCAAAAACATAAAAATTTTGAAAGGACTTTCAGTTTATCATTGTTTAATAAAATAATAGTAGTGTAGTATTTCTAAACTGTGAATATTTCAAATATTCAAAATAGTGAATCAATTGATAGGGGAATAGAAATCACACTCAATAATATTATTTAAAAAAAACAATAAATTAAACTCATAAACAATTGAACAAATCATAATTATTTGAGAGAATATAGACCTAGATCAACTAGAATATAATATAAGTGTATGTGTAGGCCTATTTTAAAGTTGTAAGTCCAGCTTAAAAAACAAGAATTGAGTACCCAACTTCCATAAGAGAAAATGATAGTAAGAAAAATTCAAAATTCTCTCGATGACATGAACATAGTTTGAGAATTCAAATAATCAACTGATGAGAGAAAAATGTGTTCACGGTGTATAAGAATTGAATGGAGATAGCTTACCCATAACATTGGTTCCATCCCTATAAACCAGCTCTTTCTTTTGTACTGTATGGCTGCTCCCATCGTCATTAACGGTTGATGAGTTGACCTGTGAAAAAATCAGTTCATTAAAAAAATAATAGTAAATCAATCAAATTTAGTTTCATAACAGTAAATTGAATTGAAGTAGCTTTAAAAATAGTAAAAGAATTAAATTTAGATAATCGCGTTAGAGACTCATCTTCTAAAGCAGAGTTTTTAAAGGCATAGAGCAAGTATATTTCAACTTATAGAAGATTCTGATTTGGATATTAGACTATTAGTGAATTATATTATTCAAGCGCTTTAAGATTTTAGTACGAAAAAACCTATTGGATTTTAAACCGTAATTTAATTCTCAAAAAATGATGGTTTCATCAGATATTTTTGCAGAAAATCTTTATAGCAACTTGACATTGATTATAAGGTGGTTGTAGAAGAAGGTTGTGATCTTCAATATAGGTGACATCTCTTAGCTAAATATCTAACTGGATATTGAATATCTAGCTCACTGGGTGACATAATATATACATTATTCATGCAATGGTTATAGCAGAATGCAAAACATTCTTATCGTTCTTCTAAATGAATATGCCATGTTATAATAATTACTGACAAGATAGTACAGTATCTAAGAGTGGGTTCACACGAACGGTTTTTGGGCGGTTACGGCTACCAGCAGTTTCATGTGTGGGAGAAAGAAAAAAAACAGCTGGTATACAGAGACTGTATTATAACAGTGTGGCCATTTGTGTGAAGCACTCAATAACTTTAAGGCCCGTTTGCACAGTATAAGTTTAAACCAATATTTTAAACCAAATATGATTTTTTTTGGTTTAAACTAAAAATCCGTTTGCTCAGTATCAGTTTAAACTCAAAAAAAGTTTAAACTCTAGAAAAGTTTAAACCACCGGAACAGTTGGTTTAAACCAAAAAAAATGGTTTAATTAAAAATAATCTGTAAAGGTTGTGTTGAAAACATATGATGTATGACAATCTTTTTTCATGTTCGTTTCTGCGATAAGTTGATAGGTTATTGTGGGTGAGTTGAAAGGGAAAATTATGGAAGAAACTCCTGCTTGCAAACAAATTCTAATTGATACAAGCATTATCTTATTTTGGATAATATTGGTTATTTTATAAAAGACAGTACATTATTTCGCTTTATTATTCTGTATATTTATCATATTTTATAAAATACTTGTATACCTGTAATGTATATTTCATGTACTTGTAATATTGTTTTTCCAAAATAAAGAATTATTTGATACTTGATATTATTTGATTTGAAGAATTAATAGAAGTCTTCAATGAAATTGAAGAAGACGATTACGAGGAAATTGTTAGAGTTGTTCCAAAAGCAAGAATATTAGGCAACGGATTAATCATTTTAATTTCTGGGATGAAGAATTTTTTAAACGTTGTCGTTTGCGTAAATCAACTGCAAATTTAGTATTGAATGGAATTAAAGACTCAATAAAGAATAAGACAACTTGGAACAGTGCTCTTTCTGGAAGCTTTTTAATTAACGTTGAAGACCATAGTGGAGTGCATGTGAAATACATGGTACTAGGAATCACAAATGAGTAGGTTATGTAACCTCAATGTAAGAAATTTGAAAATAAAAAAGTAAACAAATTCGGGAGGCCAGCATTCTATTACCAACATAACGCTAAACTAGTTTAACTTAAACTAGATTGGAAAATGCACTGTGAAAACCGTTTCGAGTTTAAACTTTAAGTTTAACTTGAACTCGATTAAGTTTATCGAGTTTAGCAATTCATACTGTGCAAACGGGCCTAAGATTAACTTTTAATTCAAGAGAAAATAAAAAAATGTTCTTGGCTTTTTGCAACCCATCTATGAAGTGTCACTTTAAAACATTATATTATTATGATTTGCGTATTATTTCAATGCAAAACTAATAAGAATTGGCAAAAGTATGGTGGATTTGTCCAAGCTAACCAATGAAAAGTGTGACATGTAATGTCCACACTGTTATTATACAGTGTCTGAAAGCTCGAAGCTGGCATAATCTTGTCTCTCTCCCACACATGGAACCGCTGGTAGCCGCAATCGCCCAAAACCCGTTCGTGTAAACCCGCTCATGTATTGATAAACGTTCTCACCGTCTTGTATGTTGTTTGCACCTGTTGAAAGCACGCTTGGACCAAGTTCTCAGGGAACATATTCCTGAAATGTAAAATATGAGTAATGTTAATTTATATTCAAGGGCCTTAGATGGGATTGGGTCGAAGTGACTTTTTTCAACTTTCGAGAAAAATCACTTCAAATATTTATCTAATTGTATAGGAAATTTGAGAAATGAAGTATTTTTTCTAGGAATCTGTATATTTTTATCTTTTTTCAACACATGTGTGGATTTTGTTCTGGAAATGCACATAAATCACAAATATATTTTTTAAAATTATTGTAGGAGTCACTCATACCCCTTTGCTGCTGAAATGGTAATGTGATCACTGTTCCATAGTGTCTGTAAAGCCAGTCCAAACACGTCAATTTATTCTAAGGATGATGAATTGAAGCGTCTGGACGATACAAAATAATATACAATTAAACAAAGTTAGTGAGGTACAATTCACAAGTAATACTGTACAATACAATTATAGCAAGTAGCAGTATTGTATCCGATGACCTATTTATGTTTGTTCAAATCAAATAATCTTTTTTCAATAGGTTGAAGTTACAAGTCTACCCTCAGCAACATTGAAAGTGTCCATATTTGATCAAGTGAGAAAAGAAGATGGATTCACAACTTCTTCTTCTTCTTTTCCTTTAGCTTTTCCCTATTCGGGGTCGCTATTCCGTATCTTCCTCCTCCACACCATTCTCTCCCCGGCTTCTTCATCTGTCAGCTCCTTTTCCCTCATGTCCCCTGCAACACAGTCTATGGATCCACAACAATTGCATTTATTCAGCTACTGACCTAACGATATCCAGTATGGCATCCAGGGTAGACACCTTGACGTAGTCGGCAGGCCTACCCATTTGGGTCTTTATATTGGGATTGCCCGGATGGATGATGAGCACCAGAACGATGCCCACTATGGCCGCCAGGATGGTTGTGGCGAAGTAGTAGACCAGCGCACGCAAGCCCATGCGCCCTGACGAGCGCGCGTCCAGCTGAGCCATGCCTGCCGCCAATGAAACAACATTTATTGCGGCCGATTGCAGAGACATTAGCTACTAATCTAACCACGTGATAAAATAAGATTTTGCATCATGGACAAACTGGACTAATTTGAAACAAAAATTGAAGTGGAATAGTGTTCAAATAGGTAGGTAGGCTAAGCCCCTGCGCCCACTAAGCAACTGCTATCTGATTTCAGTCAGCAACCCAGCGTTGCCAGATGACTTTGGCTGATAAGTTAGATTACCCGAAAAACAGCCAAATGTCATCTGCCAACATTGGGTTGCTGACTGAAATCAGATAGCAGTTGCGAAGTGGGCGCAGGGGCTAAGGCGGACGAGAAACGAGAATCTGACTGTTGTCAAGATACTTGAAACTGTGATTCTGCGATCTAAGAAAAATTTCAATATTAATACGATATACTTCGTAGTTTCTCAGTTTCTCACCTTCGCAGTTTCTGGAGGGATCTGCCAAACTTCTTAGGCTGATACCTCACACCAGAATAATGAAGAAGGTTCAAATAAACATGGCTTCTGAAATGATTTGTTACCGAGCCATTGGATACAGTTTCGAATGATTCACATGAAATTATTCATCTCCCCAAGTGAAATTTACTCACATTTATGCCCGGTTTCTCAGTTGTTCAATAAACTATTGAAACAATATTTTTTGCATTTAAAAATACACGTTTATTCAATACTGCTATTGGATCCATAAACTGTATATTGAAAGACTGAGAAACCGGACATGAATCTTTTAAAGCGTTAACTGCGTTCTTTAATCAGATGAATTTTATGTGAAATGAGCTAAAAAACCTAATGAGGCAAATTCTAGAGCTCTAATTCATTAGTTTAGGAGAAAAATTCGGTTGAACACAAATGGAGATAGAACACTCATTTTGCATTTGGACTACAACTACGTTAAAATTTAAAAAAAGTAAAATTTCTATTAAAACTTGAGTAAAAAATACTTATTCAGAAGATGGTTTACGCAAAGTCGATTAAAACTCAATAATTTCTTTTCAAAAAGATTTTTCTAGGAACGAGCAAGACTAAAACTTGTGATAAAAATTACTCAATTAAATTTTTGCTTTTTAATAAAGTGAAAGTTTAGATCGTAAATTGAGTACGTTAATCAAATAGTTTCATGTGAAATGAGTTGAGAAATCGAATAAAAGGACTTCCAGAACTTGATTCTTGATAGTTCAGAAGAAAATTGGGGTAAAGCATAAAAATTCGGATTTGTAAAACAAATTTTTTTCTGATGGTGATGCCCACATGAGCTCTAGGCTTGTGCACGGGTAATGAGAGGGGTGATGATGAGAGATGACGTCTTTTACCTCAACTTTAATATCGTTAATTCCGTTACACCACTGACCTGCAATAAGTGATGAAATGATGAGTGGCAAAATGAACATTTTCAGGAGCCGCATGAGTATATCTCCTGGAAATGATATTAGCATAATGGTGTCGTCTTCCAGGTGAGCAAGGCGGCCAATGAAGCCCAGAAGCATTCCCAGCACTACCCCGCCTATGGTCAGCACCAAAAGCATATTCACTCGCATCCATTCTAGCACCTGAAACATTAGAAAAGAGCGAATGAAGACTAAAATACTTTTTCGCTTTACACTAAAGACTTTTGCGAATTTCTTCGTGCACTGTGAGTAGTCACTAGGTCACTGCGAGTACAGAGCGTGCCATCCAAATTGGCGTCTAGGGGAGGGTGTGCGAGAGAGATGGATAATCTCTCCCACCACGCTTCCCCTCCAGCCGCTAAGGTTAGTACAGTCACCTCCAAAATTCTCATTGAAAGATAACATCAGTGAAGCAAATAACATCATACTACAGCTGCTGGGTAACCGAAGCGAATATGAATTTTTTTATAAAGCTGAGTTTGCCAGCTGAATGAACTATTGAAATTTACTGTACCGCGAGTCAGCAGGCACTGTAGTGGGAGAAAGCGATCAACGCGCATGCTCCAGTGAGAGGCCAATTTGGATGGCACGCTCTGTACTAATAATTCTAATTTGAACTGTTGTATACATAACCTAAGATTCTGCCGGTTATTCTTATTAGAGTCGACAGCTGTTTGTCAGAGTACGTTTTTCGTACCATATATCTCAGAAATTTTTGAATGACAGATACATATTAAATCTTGGTCGGTCGAACTGAACATTTTATCGTTTTTCGGTCGCTTCAATTTACCTGATAAGATAGGACAGTTCCGAATTGGAATGTGCTTCTGAACCACAAGTGAGTGTGTAAATAGCTGTGCGGACTTTTGAATTTCTGGCGGGGAACTCGTATCATAGCAACCGGGAGAAATTTTTTGTGCGTAGTGCTGATCGAGTGCTGCCTGGAGAGTTAGAACTGAGTTAAATCTACCTTCCATTGGCTGTTTAACTGGACTTGAACTATCCAATGTACTATTTGAATGTGCATCAAGGACTTACAACACGACATTTATTGTTTAGAGTATGGTTTGATCGGTTGGGAGACTCTTAGGTGGTTCCACCTAGCTGTATAACCTAGCTGTATACTGTATAGGGTTAATTCAATCAATTCTATGGCGATAAACGTACATGAGACTTAAGATGTTCTAATCCGTTTTATAATCAATGTGGAACTAAAGTTGTTTTACCAAAGTGTAGATCTCGAAATTCTTTCTACATCCGGATGTGTAATTATCTCATTTCTTCAAAAAGTTGACTAAGGTGGGTTCATGTCGGAGCTTTGATAAGTGATCCCAGCTGTGATACTAGCAACGCTTTCATCGATGGTCCTTTGCCCAAGTGCAATTAACATCGCAGCTCCCACATAAACAGGCTTATTAGAAAGTACGTAAATATTATCTACGCGCTGCTATAGTATCACAGCTGGTATCGCTTATCACAGCTCCGATATGAACGCACCCTAAGGCTAGGGCCACACAAAGTGCGTCCGTTGCAACGTACTTTTTGACGTCTGTTGTAGAAATACATAGAAGTGAATTGGTGACAACACACGAACATCTGTCAATTCACTTCTATGTATTTCTACAACGGACGTCAAAAAGTACGTTGGAACGGACGCACTTTGTGCGCTCGTGTGGCCCTAGCCTAAGTGCTTCTGTCGAATGACCAAGGAATTATTACAATGTTGACTCAGTAGAGTGTCAATCAATCATTTGATTGATTTATTGAATCAATGAAATCAATATAGTACCAGTCTAATTCTATGGCGATAAACCTTCTCTCCAAGAGAGTATGTATAGAGATACTAATTCATGGTAAAAGAGAAAAAATCACATAACATAAATCTCCAAACATAAACATAGATTTATTCTATCTGCTTTTTTCTCTATTACCTCTAATTTGTATTCCAATACAATATTTATCAATAGCTCTTCCTCTGCTCCAGAAAGGAGTTTCCTATGTCTCTCTTTTTCATTAGAATACACAAACACACAGTCACAAAACCTTCAAAACAAAAACAAACAGACCTAACAATGCAATAAATTCAAGCATAGCCCTCTCTCAAACTAGTTTGTAAATCATACTAGCTGTCCCGGCGAACTTCGTATCACCCCCTCTCCCCCCCCTCTTCTCCCCACAAATGTTCCCCCTTCATGTCGCCCTCAAATAACCCCCTTAATGTCACCCACCTCTTCCCCCCAAATGTCTCCCCTTCATATCACCCCCCCCCCACGAAAAAAATGTCACGAAGTAAAAATATCTATATCCACTCGCTTTATTGATGGAAAATTAAAAGAAATCTGCAATATACTAATTTTTAAAAAGCGAGTGGATAATAATCAATATCAATCAATGCTGAAAGTTGCCAAAAAAATTTCACCCGTCTCGGAATCGAACCCGAGAATTCTGCGTGGACGGCAGAGTCGCTAACCAATAGACCACCGATGCCGTCTTTGGGAAGACCTTTAATGTAGCATCTTCAACTACACATCGATTTCATAGGAGCATTATTGTTTGGACTGGATCAAAATGGATGTCATGTTTGATAGGTTAGGTCATTAATTAACTAATAATTTATTAATTATCAAGGGATTCCTTATATTTTAATACATATTATGTTAACCAGTGCTTTAAAAATTCAAACGAATCCAAAATCATCTAAATCGGTTCAGCCGTTCTCGAGTTATAAGCGAGCGTACAGACACCAACTCTCTTTTATTAATATAGATGATCATATTATTCATTGAAATTTAATGTGGCATTAGTTTAATAATGTTGAATTAATTAAATGACTGTCCTAGAAATCAGGCATAAGGTATGTGAATCCACTAACCTTGCCTTCTCTCTATCATTTTTGAATTGGCATAATATTGATAGGTACTGCTCCAAAAAAATGTCCAATCAAAATTGAGTGTTTCGAGGAAACAAATTCATTCAATCTGTTACTCACCACTTGAGCTCGATTCAAATCAGGTAATTTGATTTTTATGACATGGGACCGACTTTTCTTCTGATCGGATGCAGGGCTCTTACTAACTCCAGCCTTCTCAGTGTCTCTGAAATTGAAAATAAACAATATAATTACTAACTCATTCAATACATAAATAATAGGATTTAAAAAAGCGAATCATTAAGATTTTAGTCTATATTCACGATTAGGGAGAGATGGCTCTGACATGAGCATGTTCGATTAGAAAGCTTCATTTTAACTCTTTTGAAGATGTAATAAGGGGAAAGAAAGAATACGTTGTTAGTCATCCAGGCTTAAAAAGTAGCAAATGGTGTAGGCCTACACTACTGAAAATTGTTGCAGTTTATTAAGACAATTTACAAAATACACAGAATGCAGTAAGTATTTGAACAATAACTGTATGTGAATAAATGACGTAATGTTGTATTTGCTTTTTATTTTATTTGTACTTGATATTTCTGGCCACATTTCTTTCCAAAGTTGTATCTGAATTTCTTGGATCCTAGCCTACTATGAATGGTCTTTCCTTGTGAAAATATTATTCTCTATAGTTCAGGACTGCGCTCAGCTTCGTGAATGCGCCGTTATCTAAATAAATAAGAGACGTGTGCCTCCTACTCACGTTATAGCAGTGACCACTTGAGGCCTGCTCCATTATATCATTTATGAGCATTAAAATCGCTTCCCCGTCGTTTGGAACACACCTTAAGCTGTAGGTTCATTCATTCCTCATCATCTTTCACAATAAATTGATATTCATATCTTAAAACTTCGCCTTACCAGGTAGAGAAATTTCAATTATGTCATCACTATTACATTGTATGTAATCTGAATATCGTTGAATAACGTGTTGAAAATTTTTGGTTCTAAATTTCTCGTTTAAATTTTTTGTATAATTCAATATTTAATTTGAAATGTGCTTTCGTGAGTATCGTATTAGTGCTGTTAATCTATAAAGTGAAAGAATTTGATTTTGAAGATTTTTCGGGACTTATAAGTTGAAAATTCAGTGTTGGACTTAACCTATAATGTTTTTCCATATTTCTCATTAGGGAAAACTGGATAATTCGGCGAGGCGGAACACCCGAAAGGGTCTCTCCGCCAAAAAAGCCATAAGCTTAATATAATCGTTGAATAATTTCTCAATTTTATAATTTGTAGAACAAGCTTTCACATTCTTTCATAACTATCACAATGGAGAATTTGAGAAGGGGATTTTGTGATCTACACGAATAAATTAAATATCGGTACATTGATATAATCCAACGCATAATGCTATCCCATTACCCATATCAAAGCCTTTCACAGCTTATGTGGGCATCCCCCAAGGTTTGTAGAGAACTCTTCATACCTTGGGCATCCCCATCAGCAAAAAAATAATTCAGTAAGGTGGAAAATTAATTTTATGTGGGTCGATTTCAGAATGACTAAAAGACATTGATGAGCGTGGGCTTGGACACTCCTGAGATACAGAGTGGGAGCTAAGAAAAGATTTACAGGAAGCAGTAGAGCTGAAACCATGTCACTATATTTAGAATGAAAGCCTTTCCAAAGTACCCCGAGCATTGGTTACCCCTTCCATTATTCCCTCTCTCTTTCCCTTTCTTGACTTTCTTCCTCCTCTGCCTCTTCTATCTTCTATTAATTTCATCTTTCTTGATTTCCTTCTATCCCTTCCACTCTATCAGTAAAGTTGAAACCCTGTCACTATAATGGAATTGTCCCCATCATTGTTTACCCCTACTTTTCTTCCTTCACTTTCTTCCACTTACTTATCATCTCCTACTTTCTCCTCCTTGATCCCTCCTATCTTTCTCACTTCATCTTCCCAATGTAAGCTCTCTCAAGCTCATAACCTTTTCTCTTCCCCTTTTTTGTCTCTCTTCAACCTCTTAAATATGATCTTGTACTTCCTTCATTTCCTAGTTTCTCCCTCAAATTATCTTCCTCTCGCAAACTCAGGTCGGATGAACATCGACTTGTCAGAATCGAGTGAATGCTTGCCTTGCCAATAACATGATTGTAAATTAATTGCTTGGGATGCTTTGCTGGGCTCAACACGGAGCACGCGGCATCAGTCTAGACATTCACAAATTGATCGGATTTTCGTAGGTCTGAAACAGGTGGAGAAACAGGGAGATGAATAAGTGGAACAAGGATAAGAAGGGGGAGGAAGAGACGAAGGACAAGGAGGAGACGAAGAAGTAGGAAAAGGGGTAGAAGGAGGAGAAGAAGGGGAGAAGGAGAAGAAGGAGAAGGAGGAGAAGGAGGAGAGGAAGGAGATAGAAACGAAGATGAAAAAGATGAAGAAGAAAAGAAGAAGAATGTGGATATGTAAGAAACGAGATTAATGTGACATGATTCTTCAAAATAATGATGTAATAGAGTGTTAGATAGAGGATGAAGAGGATAAGGAGAAGAAGAAGAAGAAGATGGAAGATGAAGAGTAGAAGGAGGAGAGGACAAAGAAGAAAAGGAAGGAGAAAAAAGAAAAAGAAGGTGAATATGTGTTATAATAATGTGTGAATGTGTGAAGGTGAATATGATGAAATAATGTGTTAGATAGAGGATGAAGAGGATAAGGAGAAGAAGAAGAAGAAGATGGAAGATGAAGAGTAGAAGGAGGAGAGGACAAAGGAGAAAAGGAAGGAGAAAAATAAAAGAAGGTGAATATGTAAGGAATGAGATAAAAGTGACGTGATTAAGGAGTAGGAAAAGGAGGAGAAGGAGGAGAAAGAGGAGAAGAAGGTAAAGGAGGAGAAGGAGGAGAAAGAGGAGAAGGAGGAAAGGAGGAGAAGGAGAAGAAAGAGGAGAAGGAGAAGGAGGAGAATGAGGAGAAAGAGGAGAAGGAGGAAAGGAGGAGAAGTAGGAGTAGGAGAAGCAGAAGAAGAAAGAGGAAAAGGAGGAGAAAAAGGCAAAGAAAAAGTAAAAGAATAAGAAGGTGGATATGAAGAGAATATGAGGAGACGAAGAGAGTTCTGATTGTAAAGATGAACAAACACAAGAAACCAAGACGAAAAAGGAGAAAGAAGAAGAAGATAAAAAAGGGAAGATGATGAAGAAGTCGTGGTGAGTTGAAAGATAGGGTCTTCTTCTGATGCTTCTTACATCACTCCGATGCTTCGATTACTTTGCTGAGTAAAGGGGAAAGGAAACGCTATGTAAACAGATTAATGCATGACTAACTATGGATATTGACTGGAAATTTATTGAAGGAATTGAGTGAAAGGCACAGAAATTTGAATAAACGTAAAAGAAGGTGACGGTGAAATACAGAATGGATTGAACCAAAAGGAGATCGAGAATAATCTTTTAAAGATAATTTTATTATAATAATAATCACTTTGCATGGATCACGAGTGATTTTGATATAATGCATCATTATTACTAAAAAGCACTGGCAGTAAAAGAGTTGAAATTATTGATTTCATCATGATGAGGTGGTTATTTTTTATACTTCACATATAATCTTGAATAAATTGAACTGTATTGTACAAAAGAGAAATCAAAACGCATCCATACAAATCTCTTCTTTAAAATTTCCTCATAAAAAGTTCTCTAGTTCATTGGAATAAGTTGGCCTCATTCAGTATTGAATTTCGCACTCAATTTTAAATTACATATTGTATATTACAATTTTGTATTAAGGTGAATATTACGATATAGGGAATTAGCTTCAGAGTTCTAAAAATTATTTTGAAGTTATGTACACTATAGGCTGCAATGTCTGAATAAACATTATACCCTCATAGAATATTCGTGATTGATGAAAACACAAAATTATTTGGATTCAAATGTGAGTCTGGACAGATGGAGAGGCTAGAGATAAATTACAAAATTGTTTCACTAGATTGAGGTAATATATAAAGGGATTTCATTAGAATCATGTGGATTATGTAGATAGTGAATGCAAATAAAAAAATGATAGGATCTTATTCTATGAACAACAATTGCCTTTACAAAGTATGATTATTGCGTTATTCATACCCGGTAAATAAGCTCGAAATAGAATTTGTTAGGCTTCAAGCCGCTATTTGATACAGTACAAGATGCAATGTCATTGGTTGTTTGAAAATCGTCAAACGTAGTACGTAGATGCCATTTTGTAAAATGGAAGGATTCTAACTAATGGTGTGTGCAGTGTGAGAATCCTGTACTTTATAGGACGCAATATTATTGGTTTCTGGAAGAGGCTCTTCAAGCAAGAATATCCTTCTAATTAAAACTATAGAATTTTTTAATTTGGTGGATGGCGAATGATTGTTATTCAATGAACAGCTGCTGTCATGCTCAACTCTATCAGGATAGTCTACAAGTAATCTGCAAGAGCGTATCGGCCCAGCTGACAAGTGATTTTCAAAACATAACAGCTGGCATTGCAATATATTCCCACTGAGCTAAATTAACCATCTGGAGGTAGCACTGATTGAAAAAGCTGGGTTCCACCTATTTTTTTTTTTTGTTTATTTTTTTCAATAGCGTACTGTTCTTGAGAAAAAAAATTCATTCCCCACTTTATTGCCAACTTAATTTTTTTGGTACTACATACTGTATTAGAAAAAAAATATTTCATCCCCACTTTATTACCTAACAAAACTCTATAACCTAACAAAATTAAACGGAACACTAATCCTGCTAGCAGCCATAGCTTTTCCTACCTCCAGATGGATATATTTAGCTCAGTGTATATTGCTAGTTCGTTTTTTTTGTGTTTCTAAAACTATGTTTTGAATTCGATGGAGACAGGCAAGTGTGTAGATGCGCGTATTCAACGAACATGTGTCTGTTTCCCCATTTGTAAACAGGAAACTCATCCACTAAATGTAAAAAATCCACTATACTTTCTATTTCTATTACCATTTCCATTTCAGAAGCAATCATCTTTACTGATACATGACGTCACTATATGGCACAACCCCAATCAGAGAAAGTGAGTGCAAGTGATTGTGGAAGCATTGCCACCTAAGAACATGTTCTTAAGGTGGGTTTTCGTTACTGCGACAAAGTGCCGCAGTGGAGCCCGACCCAACGTTGCCAGATGCAATTGATGCATCTGGCAACTGCAATTGATGCATCTGCAATTGATGCTATTGATCAATAGTGATCCCAACTATTTATAGTGGGATTTTTCATCAATTGCATCTGGCGTCGCTGGGTCGGGCTCTGCTGCGGCACTTTGTCGCAGTAACGAAAACCCACCTTTAGGTGGTCATGGTGTGAGTGAGACGTTTATTTCAGCTGTTAAGATAATGCATTTTTATCATCTGATCACATCATGTAAAATATGCACACAATCTGCGACTACAATGACTTCCTTGATATAGAAGCAGCGTCTCCACTACCAAAAATGAGAAAAATATCAAAACACATCGGCTGCTATTGAGGAGTAGCTCATAGACCTGATCAGCGCGCTCTAGTGAGAGAGAATGAACAGCCTGGGGGGATTTAACCATTGTGAGATATTAACAAAACACGATTTTGGGACAGAATTCAATTAAATCATTAAGGTATCATCAATACTCTATTGCTATCTATTATTTAGTGGTTTCAAGGTGTTTTAATTAATGTATTAATTGGATTAAAGTACTATTATCAGATTTTTCATCATCTTGTTGCTAGACTCTTCTTGCTAGGTAAGGATTTTGAAGTTTGAACTTCCCACTATGTGTTACATCGGTATCCTATGTATGATAAACATTATCATTCCAGAGACATAAATTATTTCACACAAATTATATTCAATTCAATTACATTATATTTACATCTTATATTTTATATCACTACATATCTCACTCTCTTTTGGAAAGGAATGCTTTTGGAAAGAGGATCAAATTAAAATTATCTTTGTTTCTTTTCTCTTGAAGAGACAACTGAAGTTTTCTTAAACACTGTAGCTTTGATTTTATAAGTTACTGGAATATTTTGGCTGAATGTTTATCAAATACGATGGGTTTGAAAACAGGCATTGTCACATTTGAATCAATGATAACCAAGCTTCAATCCCCCCAGGCTGTTTCTCTGCCTCTCACTTGAGCGCGCTGATGTTTGTGAGCTACTTCTCAATAATAATATAGTAAATAATAATATAGTAAATAATAATATAGTAAATAATAATATAGTAAATAATAATATAGTAATAAAGTATAGTTTAAATATAGTTTATAGTATAAACTTTAAAAGTTTTTTTTCAATGATTCTGTTTCAAGATTTTGTGAGACTAAAATTAGTAGGACTCCTTCTGTTACCCTAAGTAACGCAAGTTCCTCTACATAACCACTCCCGAACTCTCAAAATAGTCTTAAATAGGTGGGATTCCTAGTTGGAACGGATGCTTTGAAGTTTCTGTTTGATGAAGTTAGTACTACGACCAGTGTAAGTTCTCTTTCAAAACTTGACCCCGAACGAGGAAGTTTTGACAAAAGTTTGCATGCAAAATCGTCCTCTGTTGCACTGAACTTTGATGTCAGCTCAGACTATAATTGAATGAAGGCCAGAGTTTGGTTTCATTGATTGGTCAGTGTGGTTTGATTCGATTTTCTGTTCCATGACGACAATGATGATGATGATAACGTTGAATTTGATGCTGATAGATGAACTTCAATTTAATGTTGAGTGTGCCTTGTTGATGATGCAATTCAGGTTGCATCGTTGGTTATGCAATTTAGAGTGCATTATTCGAGATGCAATTTAAACTGTATTGTTGGAGATGCAATGGCTGGAGCAGCCTGATAGCTTTCGATTAGTGATTGGCACATGTCGAAAATGCATTAGTGAGCATGCGCAGTGCATGTTCAAGTAATACTGTTATTCCTTGAATACATAAACTGCGGTATGTAAATAAGTAGTGATGAAGTGATAAAAAATCACTATTGCATTTAATTTTCAGCATTTAATGTTGCCCTAACCCCAACTCAAAATTGTGAACTGTGCGTGATTGTGGATGATAATTCAATATCCAAATGGATCTACAGTTTACGCGGGCTCTGGGATATCTAAAATTAGAGCAAAACATTTTGCTGTTTTTAGAAATTTGTGATTTTTGTTTGCTATTATTTTGTGAAGAAATGCTACTACGCATGCGCGAAATGAAAATTTATTGTCAAATCAGTTTGTCCAAAGTTGCGTAACTTGCACTGAGCGTGCAAATCCTAAAATAGCTTTTTCTAGGTCAGGCTATCGACAGTTTTATTTTTTTCGCTATAGGTCACGTAATTGTTACTCTTTACAATCATGTTTCGCGAGTTATAATAGTTATAATAGTCACATTTATATAACACTAGGGATTAGGCCTATTTTCATACGAAATATTGGTAGTATTGGAGCAGACACCATCTTGGATCTGTTTAAATGTTTATCCTGAGCCAACTTTCTTTTCTTTCTATAAGAGAATTGCATTTGGAAATTTTGGAATTTTGGAAAAAAATCACTCTTTTTGAACTTGGATTGCTAACAGCGAATGCTCACTGATCGATTTTTACATGAATGATACATAGAATCAATGTATAATTTCATTTTCTCTTAGAAAATAGCTTGAAAATTTGAATTTGATGTGTGATTCTCGAGTTATTGAGTATTTAATGAAAGTAAGAAGACATATTTCTAAAATATTCAAAAATTGATATATCTCGAAAACGAAGGTCGATAGGGAAAATGTTTATTGGACATTTTTTGTTGGAAATGTCATGTAGAATACCGTGGTAGTACTTGAGTCACTATTTTTTGGTCACCCAGTATAGTCTATTGCGCATCATACTCATGTACCCGACCGTGTATACTAGTATTCATCCTAATTTTACCATTATAGTACCAAACTTTCTACTATGATAAAAATAAATAATATGTACTCACCCACTGGTAGCTGGATTATTTTCTTCGATAGTGGTGACCACCTCTCCAACGGGCACTGAGTCTTTATTCCCTGAACTTGACATACTAACACCACTGAAATGTCCTTTTCACATCCACTTAATTCGATTTGTTGATAAATATTGAAGGACTCAAAACTGTAACTGTACTAAAGCGTGGCTCACTTGTTGATTTTTCCTTCCATTGTCTCAAGGTTTTCTTAAAGCTTTTCTATCTCAATTCTCAAACTATGGAAGATTTGCTTTTCCTGTTTCAATATTACATTATTTTGTATTCATGAACTTTAATCTTGTATTCTTCGTGGTCTCCTTCACTAGTGTAGGAGTTTTTACTCTTGCCTATGCATTCTTCATATTTTCCATGAAGTGTCTACTCTGCTTCTCATTTATCAACTGTAAACCTCTTACAAGATCGTTGCATCTTGCCTAAACCTTCAATATTGTTACCAAAAACTTCACTTCAACTTCCACTTACTTCTATTATTTGTACTCCACTTGGCTCGTATACTCTTGCACTTAGAACTATCTTGCTAAATATATCTAATGGATAATAATCTTATTGCATCTTATACACAATAATTATCAATAGCTTATTTTATTCAAACTCTTATGAAAGGAATAGACTTCCGTTGTTGATTGCAACTATCCTTTCACAAACTCTCAATTATATTTCTTCCAGTAATCTATCATTCACTGATTTCTGATATGAGAATTCTTTACACTTGTATCGAATTTCTTATTCTGACTTTATGTGATTTCTGAATATTATTTTGTTCCACTGTTATTGCCACTTTCAATAATACCACGTCGCTTTTCACTTCTAAAAAATTTCACTTGTATGACCAATACTTTTCTGTACCTTGTGATTCACTGAATGTGTGACACACCTGTTGAGCTCCGCTTGGTGCGAAGCTGCTTACTATGCTGCTACCTGTTGCTATGATTTGTATATTGGATCCCAGTCTATTTCCTTTGCATACCGCACATTTTCCAGCGTTTTCTGCTGCAATACTTCACTGAGTGCTGTGTTAGATCACTTCTTCAACGTGTCCCGATAAGATGTTTTGGCGCCCAACGTGGGTCGGCGATGTTTCTCCTCGGGTTTTTCTAGATTTTCTTTTCACACACGTGTGCCCATGACGGCAGCGCTATTTGTATCACGACACGCGACGCGACGCGACGTGACGTGACGTGACGCGGCGTGACTTACGTGACGTGACACAGAGTCACAAACACGTCGCGCGGCACTCACCTCAGCTCTCAGCCCACTGAGCTAAGCCTGTTGCCATCGACCCAGGCCAAACTGCTGCTGCTCTTGTGGTGGGGGAAACGATGGGTGAGGAGGGGTTGGAGAGTGGTGAGATGAGGGGGAATTTGGGAGGGAAGGGAGTGGAGAGACGTGGTGGAGAGAGATGCTATCAAGGAAGAGTGATATGAGAAGGAAGAGAGTAATGGGTGGGGAAATTTGGAAGAGAAAGGAGTGATGAGAGAGAGAGTAATGGAATAGAGAGATGTTGTTAAGGAAAGGTGATAGAAGAAAGGAGAGAGTGATGAGAGATGGGAGAGAGAGAAAGAAATGAAGAAAGAAAGAGAGAGAGAGAGAGTGAATGAGAGTGAAAGGTTAGGACAAGGTGAGCGGAGAAGAGAGATTGTTGTATTGGAGAGGAGTAACAAAATTGGAAATTTGGAAGGGGAGGGAGGGATGAGAGGTGGAAGAGAGAGAGAAAGAGGATGTCAGGGAAGGGTGGTAGGAGGTAATTATCTAGCAGGATGATCAAGAGAGGAACGATGTAGAGGAACTGAAGAGGTAGAGAGATAAGATGTAGATCCTTGAAGTTTGGAATGGGTGGGGGAGGAAGTCAATAGAGGAAATTGAGTAGAATAAGTGTGGAGAAAAAGAGGAGGAAGAAAAGTGGAGAAACTTTTGATGTTAATGAATGGGAGGATGGAGAGAGAAGAACGTGATGAATAAGGCATATATTATGGAGAAAGAGAGCAGAAGAATTTCATTATGGATTATAGGAGATTATTTTGATTGGATATTTATAGATAAGAAAAGAACAAGCAGATAAAGATAGATGATAGAAATGATGGAGAGAGGTGGAAAGGATACAAGAATAGAGGATAATGAGAAGGTCCGGAGAGCAAGTGGAGAGGGAAGAAATCTTTCCCTTTCCGCTGGTTTCATTGTGAACTTGTTGAAGACGTGTATGCGAATTCCTTTTGTCATCCTTCGCTTAGCATGTTGCCTACCTTACCCCTTCTTAGGTCCTCTCTTCTTTATTCGATATCATCACACTTTCTTTTTCTTAAATTAATTATTCATTCGTTTTCCTCTCTCCAACTTCATCACAATATCTTATGTACTGTCTTTTATGTATTGTTTTTCAACAAAAGTTCTCTTGCGAGACCATAATATTATCGAGTCACTTTAAAAACTGTTATTAAAGTATTGAATTGATTGACTTTGAATTTTCTCCTACAGGAAATATCTGTAGTGTGTTATTTGCTTACTTATATCAATATGCTGAAAAATAACTCTAATCCATTGTCATAAGGATAGAATCAGATAAGTCTGCTTCTTCAGAAATACAGGAGTACTTCTTCTCTGCTTGCTTCAGATAACTCCAGAAATTATACTTGGTAGAACTTTTATTATTAAATACATCTTCATTCGATAAGTAACTATAATTATTATCAATATTCAAAAGATATAATATTGATATGAGTGGTTTGAATAGGAATGTATTCAATAGTGGATAATAGTCATCTTATTCTCATGTATGTTAAGAAATTTGCAGCAATCTGGCAAGACTTGTGAAGTTTTGTGAACTTTCAATTTTCAATTTCAATGGAAGTATGAAAAGTCAAAATTCAAGAATAATGATAAAAATTGAATCGAGTATAGGGTGAAGAGACCTCGCCTGAATACGTATAATAGTATTAATTTAATTTGGCGGATGGCATTGGATAGGTAGATTGATAGAGAGATATTACGTATTTCTGGACGTTAATGATGAACGTTGAGTCCAATGGCAAAGAAACAACTTTTCTCTATCTATGCATCTATCTAATAGGCATCCGCCAAATTAAATGAATAATATTATACATGGTACTCGAGGTATTGCAATTAACAGGTTGGCCTTTTTTCATGTCTATTCCGTTTTCTTCACTGCAAATACGTTTCTACAGTGATCAAAACTGAACCTGGGTATCACGTACAAAGATGAGTTTTGACGCTTTGTTCAACTATGTTGAATAGTAATGACCCATCAAAACCAAATACATTCATTACGATAAAGTCTAGAATAGGCTCTCAAGCGCAGGTACAAATGTTGTACATTCAGAGGATGGCAAGAAACTCGAACATGAAATGACTATTGAGAAGATTTGCTCTTTGAACATCGAGTGGGTCGTCCGTGTGTGTGTGGGCGCTCCAACCTGTTGCCATGACAACCAGAATACTGATCCACCGCTCTCAGTGTGAACGCTTCCATTTGAATCAAGCATCATCAAAAATCTCGCCTTCAAAGATGCTGCGCGGTAGTCCATAACATCTGCACAAACAGGCAGATGGCATGAAGAGCTTCTATTTCTTCTCATCTTTGCTCTTTCTTCTCCTCCTCCGGCTTCGCCACGTTCACTCCTCCTCCTCCTCCTCCTTCTCCTACACCATCTCATCCTCCTGCCACTTCTTCCCATATCTTCTTCCCCTCACTATCGCTTGCTCTTTCTCTTTTCTATATCTTCTCCTCTTCGTTGAGATTCTCGGAAAATTCATTTGGGAACTGAGTAATGGTTGTCATAGCAACCAAAGATTCCATCAGAGAGCAGCAGGCTGAAATTGGTTTACAATGAGTAGGGAGTGAGAGGGAGGTAAGGGAGATAGGAGAGCGAGAGAAAACAAGAAAATGGAAGGAGAGGAGAGAAGAATGATAATAAAACGAGGGGAAAAGGGATGAGGAAATTTAAAAAGGAGAGGAAAAGGATAATTACAGCGTAGAAGGAGTAATGAGTAAGCGAAACTAAGGGATAAAGAGAGAATAATGATCAAAGACTAAGAGATAGAAAGAGAGAGAGAGAGAGAGAGAAAGAGAAAGAGGAAGAGAAAATGGAGAAAGAGAAAGAGAAAGAGAAAGAGAAAGAGAAAGAGGAAGAGAAAGAGAAAGAGAAAGAGAAGGAGAAAAGAAAAGAAAAGAAAGAGAAAGAGAGAGAAAGAGAAAGAGAAAGAGAGAAGAGAAAGAGAAAGAGAAAGAGAAAGAGAAAGAGAAAGAGAGAAGAGAAAGAGAAAGAGAAAGAGAAAGAGAAAGAGAAAGAGAAAGAGAGAGAAAGAGAGAGAAAGAGAAAGAGAGAGAGAGAGAAAGAGAAAGAGAGAAGAGAATGAGAAAGAGAAAGAGAAAGAGAAAGAGAAAGAGAAAGAGAAAGAGAAAGAGAAAGAGAAAGAGAAAGAAAGAGAGAAAGAGATTAGATTAGATTAGATTACTTTATTCATGTAGATAACAATAATTATAACTGCTTAGATTCTAGATTACAGAAGTTGAAAGTATAAGTAATAAATTTTTAATTTTATGAACATGACTAATAATTTTCAACAATATAAGTACGATATTATATGCAATATGAAAATGTTAATATAAGTGAGATTTATCTACATGAAACGGCGAAGTTTAGACATGTGAATGTCCATTCTTGGAAAAGGATGTCCAGGACATCCTTTCCATTAACACTTGGCCGTGAAAGAGAGAAAGAGAGAGAGATGAATGGAAAAGAGAAAGAGCAGAAGAGATAATGCAGAAAGAGAAAAAATATGATGAAGGGAACAGAATTAAGTATCAAATAAGGTCTCTGACAAGTGGGAAACGAAGTGGTAATAAGAAAGAAGAATTGATGAAGATTGAGTGAAAATAAGGTGAAGAATGGAAGAAATATATGCAGGATGATACTGTAGAAAGTAACACCTGGAAATTCAAGTGGACAGAAAAAGGATAGAAAACGTAAGTAGAAAACGGATAGGGAAAAGAAGTATGGAAAGAAAATCGGGAAGGAAACATGAAAGAGAGATAAAATTCATGATACTTATTTTTACTAAAGAAGAAAAGAGCGAGGAAACCAGTAGTAGGGACAAAAAAGCGATGAAGAGGGAGAGACAGATAATTATCTAAGATGAATGAGTGAGAAAGAGAAATAATGAGTGGGAGAGAATAATGGGGATATGAGAGAGAGAAGAAAGAATAATGTTATATTGCTTCGAAGGAATAGAGATATAGATAAAAAAGAATAGAAGAGGAAGAATTTCTCAGAGAGGACTAAACATTGTGAGAAAGATAGAGAGATGGAGCGACTGTTAATGAAAAGTGAGACAGAACTCTCTTTTCTCCTTTATTATACTTAAAAAGCTTAATGTTCCACTTCATTGATTCTCCCTCTCACCACCTCTTCATTCTTCTACACCAATCTTCCCTCTCCTTTCTCTTTCTCACCTGAAATGACTCTCAATCTCTCTCTCTCACCCTCTCTCTGATTCTCATCATCAACCACCTCAGATTTTTCACGGTGGTTGAGTTTGCTCAGTCTCGGTTTTTTCGCATTGTCCGCAGAATTTCACAACGTGAATGCGAGCTTATTCCCAAGGCCTGACAACATTTTAACATTTTTCCAGTTTTCAACTCCCTGGGGCCTTGTAAACGAAGCAACTCATTGTAGTAGAGCACTGGCGTTGAGGAGTTTCTAGTGTATTAGTCTTCGTTTGGATTTAGAAACTGCACCTTGGAATAGATATTTCAAATTAACTCAACACCATAGTTAGACTAATCTGAATGAAAGGTTATTTTAATTTTATTGATCTGAATGAAAGGATTTTTCAATTTTATTTAGATTATTCTAACTATAGAGTTGAGCTAGAAGACTAGGCCTATTCATTCTAAATGAGCAAAGGAGACAACTAGAAATCAATCATGATTTAATTCCTTATAACGTCCTGAACTTTACGACCCATACGTTCGAAAATTACAATGAATTTATTGCATTTTTATAGCTGCTGTCACTTTTGACACAAATTAGAAACATTTGGAAAATCATCTTGTATTTCAAAGATATATCCATTTATGGCCTACAAACTTCACGAAACTTTTTTTTATTACTCGTATATTACTCAGAATACGCATTATATTTGAGTATTTAATATAACTTGGATAATTTTCTCTTTGAATAAGATAATAATATATTTATAATACATAATATACATTTCATTTATTTTATAACTAGAAGCCACCCGTGCTTCGCAACGGTGCTCCGCAAAACAAAGCTACATTATAATTTCTTCTCTACTGTGTGTATCAAAGATATTATTCATTTTTTTCTGGATTAGGCCTTTAAAATATTGTATAGCCTAATGCTATGCTAAAACTGAACATATAAGGTAGGCAAAAATAGTGGTTTAAATTTATTGAGAAATTCATCACATCCAATAAAGTAGCCTAATGAATTGGACCAATTCAGAAATTAACAGGAAAAATATTAGGAAGGAAATGAAGAGAAGTATTTATTGTGGCATAAGCTCCAAGTTATTCTTCATAGGTAAACACAACTGTATACTTATTGTTAGTAGTATTCTCGCTACTTTACTGTAAGCTACACATTCATCATTTGTCAAGTAAGTTACCTGTAAGCTCAATATTCCCGTTCCCGTGCAGTCAGCATTTTATTTTAAGAAGGCCAGGTATTAATCTCATTACTTTTGCAAATGCCATCGCCATCACATACAAAAAATCTTCTTGAACTGCGAAAATTATGAGACAACTGAGATCCCCGTGAATACATCCTCCTTCATTACAAATTTTTATTAATGTACCACAATTTGCAGTACATCTATTCCATCAGATAATTCCATAACAATTTTGTAATTTTTATTTCTGTCATAGAACGCTAAACTTGGCAAATTCAATAATAGTTTGATTAGGTTCCTATTTCCCAATGTGTAATTTCAACATTGTAGTATTATAGCGATTTGTAAAAGTATTAGAAAATTTGTTTTACTTGCATGAAGTTGAAAATTATCTGCAAAATACGAACTATTATAAGTCGAAAATTGAATAAATTAATATTGTTTTATATTGGAAAAATTGATATTGGTTTAATAATAAATAACTGAAAAATTAAATAATTAATTTTATTTCGATGAAAAAGCAAAAAAATAATTGATTTTTGATGAAAGTTTAATGTCAAAAAAATTTGGAGGATCTGAGATTCGAACCCCGAGTAACTCTAGCCCCTTCGGTCTGGAGACACGGGAGACACGCCTAAACCAACTACTCTACCGCAGCCGTTGCAATTTGATCGGTTTATAAGCCTACTAAAGTTTCTAACCTCGAACTCGAATCATTATGAAGTAGCTATTAAGAGTATTTTAACCTTCCGGAATGAAGTTGTATTTGAGCTTCAATTCTGAAATATCTAAAGGGAAAATTGAAATTTGGGCTTCGAGGTGCATAACATTGATATTTTTGGAAGCTGTATGCAAAATTTCAAGGTCTAGATCATTCTCATTTTTTCGGAACACAATCCACAAAATTAGCTTGCACCTTGCTAATAAACACACACACACACGCAACCGTATCTTCTTTTATTTATAAGATAAGATAAGATAATAAAATTAGGGAGTCTCATCTCACTAAGCTTCAAATCTCCGCTATAAGTAGACATCAATGTGAAATATTCCAAGCATTTCATTGAATATCATATAACAGATAGAATTAATGATGATTTATAGCCTCAGCGAGGAAACGTCCCAACTCCCATAACAACGCAGAGGCTAGCAGCTCCTCTATGATACGATCACATCCGAACGTCCTTGTGCTCATATATAAAAGCGTTGGACGCGTTTCGACTAGAGGGTCACAACTGTGATTGATGTTTATAGTCTGAGTGATCAAACTGTAGGGGACACATGTACCTATCCCCGCCTCAGGAGGTCATACGACCAACAGGATAAATGGGGACATTTTAGAGAGGGGGCACTCTCACAACCAAATTTGAGGGGACCTCAAGAGGTCATACTCTAGTATAAAGGGGGACATTCTTCAACCGGATAAACATAGGAAGGAGAAAGGAGGGGGCACTAGGTATTTTTACAACAGGATAAGGTAGACATTGTGGGAGGAGGGGATACAGGATAAAATAACAGAGAGAGAGAGGGGTACATGACTGGTAGGAGTACATGACTGGGCGGGGGGAGCTCACCCTCTGTCCGGTTTCCACGTTAATTTAGCGGTGAGGGGCAATGGTGGGGGGGGGGACGCCAAGGGCGGCAAATCAAGTGGTGGCTTCCTGTAACTGCACGCACGGGCTGTTTCTATTGGTAACGGGTCGTTGACAAAACCCGATTAGAAAATAACTAGTTGATATTGCAACGGTTGAAATAACCAGTTGAATTATTAACTTATGCCTCAATGTCATCCTGTTGTCGCTGTATGCTAATTACAATGAGTTATATTAATTCTATTATTTTTATTGGTAAGGTTATTTCTGTTCTATTGATATTTTTGGTATGTACGTTCTCTATTCAAATTATTACGTTTAACGAAATGTTACCTTAGTATGGACAAAGATAATTTTTAGATGCATGAAATTATATTCTACACATTTATTCTATTATAGTTCTATAGTTATTCTCTATACTTGATCCTGATATTCCATACATATACTAAAACCTAGGTGAGAACAACCTGAAACAAGCTCTATTGTATACAATAAAAATAGGTACAGAGCGTGCCATCCAAATTGGCGTCTAGGGGAGGGTGTGCGAGAGAGATGGATAATCTCTCCCACCACGCTTCCCCTCCAGCCGCTAAGGTTAGTACAGTCACCTCCAAAATTCTCATTGAAAGATAACATCAGTGAAGCAAATAACATCATACTACTGCTGGGTAACCGAAACGAATATGAATTTTTTAAAGTTGAGTTTGCCAGCTGAATGAACTATTGAAATTTACTGTACCGCGAGTCAGCAGGCACTGTAGTGGGAGAAAGCGATCAACGCGCATGCTCCAGTGAGAGGCCAATTTGGATGGCACGCTCTGTACAAGAAATGCATAAGATTTACAGCTGTGGTTTGGAATTTGTTGTGATAGATCTTGATGTTCATATTGACCGATCTTTCTCTAGACTAATAATTTCTTATTTCCAGTGTCCGTTCAAGCATATATCACATTAGAACATCAAATTCTGTACATTAAATAGCGCCACAGTATTGCACTATTGTTCAAGCTTTTTTCAATACTATTTTGAATTTCATTATTTCCTATTCACATTATCAGGTACGAGTAGCATCAGACATAAATGGGACGAGTTGAAGGTAGGAGATTGAGAGAAGAAGAAGATGACGATGTAGGAGGAGAAGAAGAAAAAGTTAAAAAAAGATGACAATAGAGAAGAGGGAGAAGAAAGAGGAGGAAAGGATGAGGAGAGTGAAGAGGTATGCTTTCTCTTCCTTCTTGTGTAGGCTCTCTTATTTTCTTGTGTGCTCCACGACACAAAGGAAAAGAGATGGATATCGTTGCTTCCCTCTAATTTTCTTATTCCTTTTCAATCGTTCTACTCCTTTTCTCCAGAACCAACACAATTATAATAAGATTCTTCTAATCTGGAAGTTGAAATTAGATAGATAGATAGAGAGGTATCATTTTTTGCCATTGTAATCTACGGTCATCAGGAACGTTAAGAACCATTTCTATCTGTCTATCTATCCATCTAATGTCATCCGCCAAATTGAATGAATCTTATTATATTTCTTCCTGTGTTGTTTCTGACACTTATTGAGACTATTTTAATACTATTCACTATATGTTGAAATAAGTTTAACGAGGAAACAAAAGCTACTGTGTCTTTGAAAAGTGAAAGGAGGAATGATGCCCTCCTCTGTTAACTGAATGATGCCCTATCATTTGTTAATGATATATTTATGTTAACTGTACTCTAATATTATCGTGCGTTAAATTTGCTCGTTCCGCTCAAAGGACTATTTTCAGATTACGCAGAGCCGTGGGTCCCTGAATCCGAGGGTCATTATTCATGTTCTAACCAGTAGAAGTGAAGTATCTTACAGTTAATATAAATATGTTCGTATGGCTTTGTATCGTTGGGGAGAGCCTTATTTAGTGTCTCGCCCCATGTTTGTGTCGGTCACCCATCCAAGAGCGGTCTTAAGTGTCCGTGACTCAACCTCATGATCCACCTAAGGCCCGATTTCCTAAGAGCCGATAACCGGTACAACATTTAATAGCAGGTTTTTGAATATTGCACTTTTACAATTGAATCTTTCTATATCGATAGCCGAGATTTTGAACAGTAGTTGTTGAATGTGATAAGTTTTTAGAGAATTAACAAGGAAGAAACCAATTTCGGCTCTTCCTCCTCCACGTTGTACAATCTTAAAAATCGTTAGATTCAAAACAGCTCATGAATTTGAACTAAAATTAATTTTGTAGTTGAAATATCAACGACATTGGATGAGAAGTGACACAACTGCATCACCAATAAACTGTTAATTGAACTAGTTTGTTGAATCAACGAGTCAGCGCATGTGTGTAACTATTGTGCGTCAGTGTGTGTATGTGTTAGTTTTCAATCACCGGTTTCCTGTGACTGGGACTCTCTTAGGGAGGGGGATGAGTTTAGAAGGCGGGGGGGGGGGTACCTACATCCTCACATCCTTGCACGACATGATCACGTGTAAATGAGAATAATAAATTAATTCATTGTCACCTTCCTCGGTCTAATATGGTTCAGGAGGTGAGGAGCATAATATATAAAAAGATTTCCTCAATTAGTTATTAGTGTTAATATATTGTTCTAGGAATTGCCGTCCATTTTATTTGCTGGTAATTTGCTCGTTTGCTCATTGCTCATTCTTGAATTAATTTTTCTTTCTTTCATAGTATACTCTTTCAATTCCACTTCATTCTCATGAAAGTTATTGCTATCAATATTTTCTTTTGTCTACTGGATCTTTTGAATTTATCATCAGACATTTGCTGAATTGAAAATTTCTTCCAGCAGAATTTCAACTACTGAAGTGAATAGAAATTTTAGTACGATTTTTCCAGTGTTAGTTTTCATCATTTTAAATACCAAGAGTAGAGGAATTATTTTTAATTTTAAAAAAGTTCAATCAATCAATCAAAAAGTTTGAACAAAAATGAACTTTTTAAAGTACATTTCAAATACCAAGAGTAGAGGAATTATTTTTAATTAAAAAAAGTGTTTTTAAATGTTTTTTCTCTTGAAATAAGTTTGAAAATGAGTGAATGGGTTAATGTTTGCCTGTAATCCCATATGAAATTGAAAAAAATTGACAAAAGTATGGCGGCGGTGAGAAAAAAATGATCTTCACTTACTTTTACGGAGTGCTTCACACAAATGTCCACAGTGTTATTATACAGTCTCTGTAGTAAAACCTATCATCGAATTTAATAGTTGAGCCAACGCCTATATTCTAGGACTATGTTGTTTCAAGACTTTGTACCAAGAGTACAAGTAAGTGATCAATATTATAGAGAACTTCTATTGATCAATTACAAGTAATATTGGGTCGGGATTACATTTATCTTTTCAATATTATTGATTCAAATTTTGTGGGCTATAACCTATATCAAGGGTGCCCAACCTTTATCAATCAAGGGCTACATTGTCAACATTCAAAGAGAAGTCGGGCCGTGGGGGTCTCTCCCAGTAAATTTTGTAATTTTTACCCTCATAAAACACATTTTAATGCTTCCTGTTATTTAAATTGTTTTTTGGTTTGTCTTTATGGCAACATGGCGGGCCACATAAAATCTAGGTTGGGCAGGCCTGACCTATATCATTACTATGAAACTCATCTTTATTATATCATTATTACTCTAAAAACCTGTCATAGATCTGAGATCCATTATTGACAAATATTATAGAATTTATTTGAATACCAAATAACTCATACCTCAGCAGTTAAAAGAGATGCATCGTTCATTCTGTGTAGTACTATTCGCTGTGAGCATGGTTGCACTATTCGCTGTGAGCTAAGGTGTTGCCTTCTGTCGGATAATCATATGCGTTTTTTCAGGAAATTTAACGTGTAAAGTATAGGGTATATATTTTACTGTAGGTAAAAATCAGTTTATATAAATACAAAAGAATTCCCTGTTGCTATCCATTTCTGCTCACTGATTGAGGCATTGTCCTTAGAATGATAAATTGAACTAAGCGCATGTTTTAATATAATTATTATCATCTTTAATCTAAGTTTTAAAATCACGAGAGGCTAAGGGCCGGTTCATGAGCTCAAGATTTAGCCAAGTCCTAGACTAAAACGGGTGGCTATCGTAGCATCAACAAACGTTTGTCACGACAGGTTAGTGGGTTAGCAGCATAGAGAGCTCTTAGTACATAGTTTCGAGGCTAACGTTTGTCGATGCTACGGTGGCCACCCGTTTTAGTCTAGGACTTAGCTAAATCCCGAGCTCATGAACCGGCCCTAAATGTAGCAATTTGCCCCTACATACAGAGCTCCAGGTGGGCGTCTTGCCAACTGCGATGAAGTGTTCCTGATTCGAAACTTATCTTGTTCCTTGTTCTACTGTTCTGCTGAACTGCATGAACGAATTTGCGTCATTTTAGTTTGTAGGTTTTGTAATGTTATCACCGGTCTTAACCTTTTTGTTCCCTAACCTTCGCTAACCTGCGCTAGTCGGTAGCAAATCACCTTGAAATTACCTCTTCTTCAAGTTATAAAAACCTATGCGAAACTTAGGCCCGATTTCACCAACAACTAAACGCTTCGTTAGGAGATTACTGACCATGGAGCTATTATTAAAAGGGAGCTGAAGATCCCAATGTTCAAAATGTTAAAAGCGGATGACGCCATTCAAATTTGAGTCTCGAGTTTTGAAAGTTTATGGTATAAATCAAAACTGTTGGAAAATATGGTTAATATTCACGGTAAAATACATCATTTTTGTGTTTTCAGGTTGGTTTGGGTAGAAGTAGGTTTACTCATTCTTGGGATAAAGGCCGACATAATCGTATACACCTTTCCGTTTCTGCTTCTCCCCTACCTATAAGGCTATGTTCGTAGCTCCATTGCAATAGCCAATCACAGAAGCATGGGATCACATGTGATCAATAAAATATAACCTAGAGAATAGATCAGTGTTTATGTTGAGGAGTGATTAGTGTTGTGTTTAATTGAAAATAAAAATTAGCCTAACAACTTTAAATAATAAGAATTATTGTATAGTTTTCGATTTTGAATTTCCATATTAACTCTAAAAACTCTAATACAATATAACAAAATTATCTAATCATAAAATTTTTAGACAAATTGATGTTGTTGTTGTGGAATCTTTCCTTAGTAGAAAACACTTTTTGAAATTGTCAAACTCCACTTTAATAAACACAAAAGTGTATTGTGTTTATTAAAGTGTTTTCTATTATTTATTAACATAATAGTAAAAACCGCTAATGATCTAATATCAACATAACATACAACAGACAAGTTTCGATTCATCAGTAAACAAAACTCCGCCATATTACCCTTAACGAACTGTTTCAGAAGTAACTGGCCAAAATTGGGCAGTTAATTTTTTAACAGACCGTTAGTCTTCCATCTGTTACGGCGTGTGGTGAAATCAAATTTTGTCACCAGTCAGTGTGCATTGCCCTATTTGTTTGTATAGAGTAGATCATCATATGTTCCAACCTGCCCCCAGTAACCTGAACATCTATAGCAGGAGCCAATTAAGTTGTCATAAGTCAGCTGATCCAGTAATAATTAAACAGTGATTTCGAAACAATAATGAAAGTCAGAACCTTTGAATCTTCAATTTTTAAAGAAGACCTTTCAAAGAATAACTTTTTAAAAGACCTATTCAATAATCTGCGAGATTCAGCATTTGTAGGTTAAGTATTGTGATATTGCTCTTTGAAACAGCTGATTTCTGACAAGTTGAATTAGATTTTGCTATACTAGAATCGTAAAACCAAGCCATTAAGGGCCAGCTGATAGTCAATGAAATGTAGTTACGAACATAACCTTATATATTATCTTCTGGGAAGAAGCAGAAAGAAAAATCTAGCAGAAATGTTGTATTTTACCGTGAATATTAATCATATTCTCACAACAGTTTTGATTTATACCACAAAAGATACCAAAAACTTTCAAAATTCTTCATGAAAATTGAATATAACATAAAGGCTCTGAATTCAAATACAGCGCCAAAATTCAGTCTAAGTAAATTCGGCCAATGAGATCGAGACACCGCTCCCTTACCTTAATATTGCAATAACGAATAGTTAATGAAACGAATCGTTAGCGTGGTTTGGTGAAATCCGGCCTTAGTTCTAGCAAAACCACATTGCGGTTAAACTTTTTTAAACTTCGGAACAGGAACACTTCGATGTAGTTGACAAAACGTCCACCTGGAGCCCTGTATGTGGGGGGGTAATTTGCGACATTTAAAATCAACTTTGACGGTAATGTTTCATGAATGCTGTGATTGAGCAGACGATACAACACTGTCTAAAGAGTCTGTATAAAATAAATCAATGGTGTTTATTGACAGCTGAGATGAGAAAACTGATCAAAACATATGTTGTATTTGAAAATAAAATCAAATCAAATAAAATTCAAATTTATTTCCTTTTTTTGCCACAATACAAAATACAAAATACAAAATAAATTAAATCTTACTCACTAACTTTTTAAACAAAATCAGGAAAAAACCTGCAAAGGCATAAGCCTGAGCGCAGGAAAGCTAAACAAAAACTTTCTAAATTAGGCAAAGCTCTAATAATTTCTAATGATTAAAATATTTATCATAGGCATAAATCTTCATATCAGACTTATGATTTTAAACTCCATTTTCACTATATTTATTCAAAACTGAGATCCAATTTTTTTGTTAAATAAATTCATGTTTAGAAGTTAGCCTAATATGTTAGGTATAGAATACGCAATTACTATTACAGCATAACCGGTATTTGTAAAATTGGGAACAAGACAGAACTTATTATGACATTATCAATGCATAAGCCCAATCCCTTCCTATTTTGGATCAACCTGATTGGTGCACAGAAATTCCGCTACGGTCGCCTCGATCGCCTTCGAGATCCCCTCCACCCAAGTGCACACAGCGAATAGGCTGCAATCAAGTAACAAAAGGTTTCCATAGATGGGTTGCAAACAATAATTTTGTTATCAATCCTGGGATTATGGTACTTTGATGAAGCATTATCTTTCGAGCAACAAACAGAGGTATCATTCTCTTCTTGAGGGATCCAACAACACAATAGTGCTCAGGAAACACAATTTTGCGGCCGCATTTCGATTCGCATTCAAAATCAGCACCACAGCGCCCGGCTCAAGAGTTCACTACTGACAAAGAGAAGGAGAAGGAGAAGAAGAAGAAGAAGAGTAGGGAAGGAGGAAAGAGGAGAGGAAAGGGGAGGAGGGGTAGGAGGATGGGGTGGAGAAGCAGAAAGAAGGAGGAGGAGTAAGGAAAAGAAGAAGAAGGAAGAAGAAGAAGAAGAAGAAGAAGAAGAAGAAGAAGAAGAAGAAGAAGAAGAAGAAGAAGAAGAAGAAGAAGAAGAAGGTAAAGTTGGAGTACTAGAAAGTAAAGAGGTAGAAGAAGAAATGGAGTGAGTGAGAGAGACGGAATAAGAGAAGACAGAGAAGTACAAGTGTAGGAGTAGAAGATGAGTAGATAGGAGAAGATTAAACAGAAAAGAAATGGAACGGGTGAAGGAGAAAGTACTTGTAGTAATAGTAGAAGAAGAATAAGAAGGAGGAGAAGAAGAAGAAGAAGGAGAAGAAGAAGAAGAAGAGAAGAAGGAGAAGAAGAAGAAGAAGAAGAAGAAGAAGAAGAAGAAGAAGAAGAAGAAGAAGAAGGATAAGAAATTGAATGGGGAAGAGAGTTGAAGTAGTAGAAGAGTTGAAAACGAAGAAGAAGAAATAGAATAGGGAAAAGAGATGCATTAATAGAAGAAGAGAGACCCTCCTCAATCCCTTCCGTGGTTCACATCACAAAGGAAATGAGGAAGAATCGTGTTGTCATCTTGCTGTTTTACTCTAATCTTCCTCTTCTGTCTCCTTTTTTCTCTCTCTCTCTCTTCCTCTCTTACCCTTTCACTCTCATTCCTTACCCTATTGTTTCTGATCCTTATTTATCTTGCCTTTGAATCCTTCCATTGGTGAGCAAGGATAATGAACGGTCGGGCTGGAATATAATGAGGTTTTACGGATTTATCTCAACAAATAAATTCCTGATTTTTTCAAGATCTACCACTAATAAATATGATTGTTTTTCTCAATATTTATGTATGAAATAGATGATTTTTCACAGATTAAATACCTCTCTAATGTTGCATGTAGTTGAGTTATAATTCAAGTGACTACTACTGTTTAAACTTCAGATAAATAAAGAAGTCAGTCAGTCATTCAACTGTGTAATCACATGGACTGAATTCACTTCTTGCTTCTACTCTGGAAAACCTGTATCTATAAGTAGAGTAGAGTAGAGTCGGCATACTAAAAAGTAGTAGAGTAACTACTATGTTGCTACCATATTAGTTGAGTAAGTATATGCAAGGCTTGAGGGTTAAGTGTAAGAGAGGGCCGACTGTGTCCTAACTTCGCCCTCCCAGGTTAAAATAAAGGCAGTCATTCAATTCAATTCAATTCAATTCAATTCAATTCAATTCAATTCAATTCAATTCAATTCAATTCAATTCAATTCAATTCAATTATTCAATTCAATTCAATTCAATTCAATTCAATTCAATTCAATTCAATTCAATTCAATTCAATTCAATTCAATTCAATTCAAGGTAGTGCTTCGGTTGCTCTCCTGGTTGATATGTATGAGTTTACAAGAGTTCTACACTGTACTAGCATTCAATAGAAGATGAAACTCCAATTCGAACAAAACTACTCGTATTTGACAGGTTCTTTTCTGTCGTTTGTTTTTATCAATGAATATTTTGGAGCAAGCTGATATCATGATTTAAAATTGCCTTTATTCCACAGTCAAATTATTAAGGACCCGATAGGGTTCTTAATGCGATCGTACTGGTGTCCGTCTGTCCGCACGATAACTAACGAACGGAAGATCGTACACTTTTGAGATTTGGAATATAATATCTTCATAGATGAAGTAAGAAGCCTATTGATTTTGAATATTGAGGGTTGAATTAAAAAAAGGGTTGAATTTAAAAAAAGTTACAAGCAAAAAATAGGTACTGCATTTCAAATACATGTTACAGAGACGTATAATAGTAGTGAATAATGACAGTTCTGACCTAAGCCAATCACAGGGCAGGGATTTCCCCCCCTACCCCCCTCGCCCTGAGGGGGCGTGGCTTAATGGGGTGGTTACCCCTTCGTCTCTCCCTAAGACGCCATTTTGTAGTGGTGATTAAAAGAGGGGACCCCCAGCGAAGACCAATGGGAGACGAGCTACCCCCACCAGGTTGACCAATCAGAGAGCAGCATTTCCCTCCACCTCTTTTTGTATGTGCTATATATTTTTGTATGTTCTATATATGTATTTCTTTCTCTGTCCTGTACCATACTGTGCCATAGCGTTGTCTCACTCTTTCTTTCCCTATACAAAGTATACCTATATAAAAATATATATGTACTATCTATAGAGAAAAATATATATGTGCTATCTCTTTCTCCTCCTCTAGCATAACGTGTGATAGCGTTGTCTCACTCTTTCTTTCCCTAAAGAGAGTATATCTATATTTGATGGGGCATATATTGTTGAGAAAGATATATGCAATCTCTTTGTCTCTCTCTTGCAGCATAATGGCAGATGAGCCTCTCTCACTCTTCGGCTGTGATATTACTATGTATATTCGCACTGTCAGTGCACCCGCCCCCGGCCCCCCGCCTCCAGCCCCAGGCCCCAAGCCCCAAGCCTCAGCAATTAATCACCTCAAAATGACAGCTGCACTATTATATTGTACAGTAGCTACCAATTGACAGGTGCACTATTTCGTTAAATACAAATCGACTCCCACTAAGAAAAAACCAAGTCTACCAACCTAATTTCATATCGTATCAAATTTACCCATATCTTAATCATCTGGTTTTGGAATAAATAACCCAACATATTCATGCAATTCCTCTCTGACCCATGATTTCATAGAATCGATTTTTGCTCTAAATCTTCTTTTAGAGATTGGGACCTTGCGTTATTAGAATCTATTAATTTATTGATTTTCTCGATCTTATCAAGTAATTCATTTTTGCTCTGATCAATTGCAAATTGATGCACTGAACTTAAATCTCTTTTAATTACAGCATGTTGCTCTTTGTTATTAGCTTCGATTTTTGAATGAACCTCATTCTTTACCTTATCAATTGTAGATATGTGTTCCGTTTTCAAGCTGTTTAAATTATTTACCAGATCTCTTTTAACATTATCAATCTCGCTATTGTGAAAGGATTTGTGTTCTACTAATTTATCTACCAAAGCTTTTCAAGTTCCTCTAATTTTCTTGTGAGATTTGTGTTTGTTACATAACTATTTGATATCTCAGTTCTCAATTTTCCTAATTCAGCCTTAGATACAAACTGATTAATTTGTTCTAAAATATTAGCTTTAATAGCATTCGCCATCTCAATTAATCTCTGATCAAATATATCTTTCTTTACAAGTTCTCTATCGATAGTTTCGAATATTCTCTTCTCAAAAACACCAAGTTTCTTATCTAATCTCTCTCTGCTTATTACACTGGCTATATCAGAAGATAACTGCGTTAGTTGCTCGTTTAAGTAAGCCCTATCAATTTTGTTGAGTACGTTTTTATCACCTACCTCTTTAACAGAATCTTTAATTTTATCAGAAATGACCTGCAATCTTTCATTCAAATAACTCCTATCAACTTTATTTGCGCTTATATTCTCAATCGCGTTCGACAATGTATTCAAATATGATTTTGTAGTTGACGTGCTCTCATCCACCAATTTTGTGATACTATTCAATACGTGTTTAGAAACACTTTTCTCGATTTCTTGAGAAAGCAAATCTAATCTCCTTTCCAATTCAGATTTATCTGTATGAAGACTCTTTTGCAATTCTACTGAGATATTATCTAAATACGATTTAAGATTGGTATTAATTTGTTGTTGATTAAGCGATGTAAGAATTTCCTTACTTAAAATTTCTAAATCAAAATTTCCAGGTATCTTTGAACACAGTTCCTTCAATTTCAAATCAAAGTATTGATTTGGGGTACCTGCACCCTCCGTGTCCGAATCTGTGCACAGACATGTTCAAACTGTGCTTAAATTTTTATTTACTTTACTCCAGTGTTTAAAAATTCTTATCAACATTATTATTATTATTATGGCTCCAATATTCCGCCTCACCAGATGTGAACGAGGTGAGGTGTGTCTACCAAGAGTCATAGCACGTGCACATTTATGTCTCAACGGTTTTTTCTCTGCAGGAGCAGAGACGCATCCAAATTGAGCTCATTCCCCCTCATTCACTGCATATCTTATTTTTCACATTTGACATGTGCCCGCTCAAGTCAGTCCCACAGGGTTTTAAAATCTCTCTCTTTCATATTAGTGAAATGAATACTTACCTTAGAGAGAATACCATTGTTTCCATCCCCACAGGATCTGCCCAACACTTAATCATGTCAGGCACCTTAATAAAAGATGTAAGGCATGATTAAGTATAGAACATTTGTGCTGTAAATGGTTGGGGTCGTTAGCTGTTTTACAAGTGCTTCTCCAAATCTTAACAAAATTATAACAAGATCTAGCAAGGAAATCCGATTATAATTCTGATAAGATCAGACCTATTATCTTGCTGGGGGAACTCGTTTACACTTAGTTCTCTTTCAAACATATTTTCCATCCCACCCACAATACAAAAGCAAACTCTTTCGATTAAAGTGATCAACATTTTCTTCAATCAACCCATCACAAAATTCGAGTGGGAGATGTACATTAAAGAAATATGGTTCCGCTCCGGGCTCCCGCTTATAAAGAGTTATAAAAGCGATGGAGGAATGCTGTAGACTGTGTCAGGTCCATCACACCAATTTTCCGAATCAAATCCATGTACTTCCGCTCAGTACACCCCAATCTTCGTCTCTATGCCAAAAGGAAATGGTTCAAGGGGAAGTAAGGCTCCAGCCATTACGTTGAAAGCTTCAACATCAAACGAGTACATTTTCACGAATGATACAAATTGAGAAGTTCAGAGGTTTTATAAACCTTTCCCCCACCACTGTTTATAAACTCAGGCACAACTATCGGTGATTGCGCATGCACAAATCATGGCTTCTTCTTCTATTTGTATTAATTTGTTTATGGGGAGTTTGTGTGGCCTGTAATAGGATAGATATTCATTGATATCGCTTAAATTTACACAGCTTAGAAAAATAATTTTCAACTGTTTCGCGACTTCAACGTTTTCAATCCTCGAATTTTTAATTGCTTCTTCACACGAATCAAACCATTCCAAAACACCTTTTAATCGGTTTTCCAATTCTTGATCCGCACACAACCAACTCTGAGGATCCATTATCTCTGACTGATTACTTATACAAGGGAATTAATACCGAGAAATTAATTGGTTTCGATTTTCCCCCACCACTGTTCACGCTGCATATTCTAACTCTGTGTGAATCTAAGCAATAGCCGCAGTAAACACACACTATTTTTTTTCCATCGTAATAAAACCCCTGCAGCGAAAAGTTTATTTTACTCAATCTCCCATAATAAGTACAATCTCTCCTTGATTTCATTCTATTGTTTTCACATATAATCCACTTCAGTTTTTAAACATGTAGCTTGGTTGGATGTCAACAGTTGCAAATAATGATATGCGCTAACTAGCGCACATCTTCCATTTCGTATCTTCCTGTGTATACCACATGAATCAACACACCAACTTGGACCGCTAAAATCCGGCTTGGCAAAATCTTCAGGCATAGCTCTTACATCATCATGGTATTTTCTTAAAAACTCCGCTTTTTCTTTTCCCTTTGTGTAAATGTAATCATATTTCTTAAGATAATCTACTATTAGACTGTCCGAAAAATCTGTTTCTCCTGATTCCCAAGAAAGTTTGTGATAATGACGTTCCAACCAACACGCTTCACGATACATTTTCTCACACAGAGTAGATTTCGGGTAAGGTGATTTAAAGTGTAGAAGCGCATAATTATTATTTTGATTGACCAAGGCAAATTCCTTCACAATAAATTCGTTATTATCCCCCTTAAACCAATGAAGATCCACCACCGCAAAATAATTCTTTTCTTCCTCCTTATCCGCTGTACGTGTTTTCTCCTTCACTAACCTCAAAGCTCCCAAACGCGTCTTGAAACAACGAAGAACTCGACATGTTGTTCTCACCACTTCGAACACACGAATGAATAAGTAATCTCTTACATTTTACCCATTTATATTTTCAATACACTCTATCGGTAAATTACTGAACTTCTCTAACTAGAGATGTTAAAGGCCTGTATTCAACAAGGCTGTCGCTAATAAGAATGCAATAGGCACTTGTACCATTGGGTACCTCATTATTGAATTCAAGGTCTAACCGGATATCTGTGGAGGCTTTCAAGTTTTCAGATTGTAAAGAGCAATCTATTACTATTAACGGCGAGTTCTTACAAAATTATTAAAATCAATTTCATGTCCATATTCGGTGTTTATAGCTTTATTATAATAACTAGGAGCAAAATCTAAAAACATCTTGTACATTAATTGTTTATTACCTAATAAATTATCATATGGATAATATTGACTGTTAAGGAATAACTTTACATTATACAAGTCACATGAGTCGAATTCCGACATTGATTTATCAATTGTATTTTTCTGTTTGTTTGGAACGCCAATATCACATACCTAGGTACATCCAAGTGTGAAGCTGTTTTAATAGCCCAACTATGAACTCTAGATTGAGTCATATTCGGAAATTCATGTATCTCCCACTTTCTAAATGCAAGTTTTAAAGGTCGATCAGAATCGAGAAGTTTTAAGAATTTTAGACGAATTTCGTCATCTAAATGGATGTAAGGTACTTTCCATTGTAATTTGTTGACCCTAATCGATACATTCGTTCCACTGCGATTGAATACAGTTTACATCTGTTGAGGATCTTAATAATACAAGTTCTTGTTTCAAATTTAAAATTATTCGTTGAAAATCTTCAAAAATGGTAACAATAGTTTTAATGGTATACAAAATACAAATTTATCATCAGTCAGTTTGTATCCAGATGAGGAGAAACCAGCCAAATGATATGTATTCTTATCAAATACCGATTTTAAAAGTAGTGCTTTAATATTTGTTGATATCCCAACCTGTCTTGTTTTGCCACCTGCTGCCCTGCTAATTCATACCTGATCTCGTCAAAGAGATAAGCTAAACCGCCGCTTACTAGTTTATAGTCCGCCTTAACAGGGTCAGATTCGGCTGTTGCTCCAGCTTTCGTACATTTTATATCCCCCTCTATATATAGAAATGATTTACACGGTAAGGTGTGAATATCCTGCTGATTAATTCCTAACCTCACTTCATCTGAAAGACCCAGTTTCTGACCAGAATATGTTGTATGTGTATGAAATTCATACTTAGTAATATCCGAGAAATATTTAATTTCACTATCAACGTGTAGAATTTCGCTTATGGCTGACATTTTCCAAAGCACTTTGAAACCTAATTTTTGAAGAATTTTAGCGTTTTTATTGTTAATGCGTTTTAGGTGTTACCACTTCAAGTTTGAACCCTACTGAAGTTTTGTTTGTTCTCACTTACACTATCACGAATGGATGGGTGTGCATTAAATATAATGAATCCCATCTTATTAACTTCTCCTTTTTTCTCGAATATGGAGTTTAACTGTTATACTATCTCCACGAAAATCAATTAATGACCCTTCTTGGTCTGTTATCTTTACATTAATAAATTGAATTCTATGTGTATTGAGAGGTACATATATAATAGGGGTGGGCGTCTCATTAATTATATATCCTGCTGGCACTTTTGGAAGGAATTCATAAATAGTATGTTTCTCCTCACCATTAGCAAAACTACCACAAGCTAAATTGCATGAAACGATAATTGTAGATATTCGGCTAATGGACACTAAATGTTTTGAGTAATGCCACTTGTTTGGTTCGAGTATAACCTTATCAAAGCCTAGTATTTCACTAATTGAATCGTTGCTAGTTAAATCTATCGGTTTATCGGAATGAAGCTCCATTTTCATAGTTTTTGAGTTTGCTTCAATAATCAGTCTATCATCGGTAATATTCAATTTCGTCTTTAATGCGGATATTATATCAATAATTTCATAACTGCCTGTGTCAAGATTAACCTTTTTATTTCCGTATTTGAAACTTGAATTTTGCCCCAATGTAATATTGGGGATACTGTTACAAGTCCATAAATTCACTAATCCAATTTCATATTCCTGATTTCTATCTAATTCTAAAGCTCTGTTTAAATTCTCATATAGATTACTCGTTTTCGAGCTTAATGTAATAACAGCCATGCTCTTCTTATCAGTGTTTATCCTTTAAAGATTACTCTTAAACTGAACTAATTACTGCATAGTTGCCGAGTTTTCTTCAAATAAAATTAGATTTTTCATTACCATATGTTAAATTAACACAATTTCCCAGTGTTAAGTAATAATCGTGAAAATTACATATTATTTCTCTCTCATCCACTATATATTTATACCAGTGGGCTAAGCCGATACTGAATGAACTTGTGTTATTTAGCGATTTACCAATACAAGATTTTATTTTCATCAAAGTATTTTTCCTTGAAATAGTTTGGTTTAGCAACGTATTGAAAATCCATACTGAGTTTTCTAGGTTTGTATCATTTCCTTTTTTGTGTTTATCAAACTCATGTGGATGACATGATTTATCTCTATTTAAAAGCAACAGAGTGTTTATAGAAGACTGTATAAGAACAGTGAACAAAATAATCTTCCAGACCAAAATAGAATCCATCCTTAGTCACCATCGCCAGACGCATACTGATAAAAGATGAGGGGAGAAATGAGCACGCGCCGTTGAGACGGTGTGAGCTTCCTTCTTCAACACATGTGACAGTGTATAAAATCATGCCTGCTCATTTCGCTCCTTCATTTACCTTATCAGTTTGATCGTGACTACAGGTGACAAGATCTTCACTGACAAGCTACAACTACGCTACAGTATTACACAAGGTGAGTGAGCAAATCATTTTTTTTAAAACATATATACATTTATTTTTCACACAACACAATAATAATACAATATACGGTGAAAAAGTCGTGCTACTAAATACTACTACTACTACTAGTTTACAAAAAATATTTACATGTTTACAAGTTTCACATCTGTCACCCATGGACTCACATGCTTAACTGTGAGCCCCAATAGGTGACAATGTTGGTTGAATGCATCTATATTGTTATGATTTATTTTTCTTAAATATTTTGCGGGGAGGTATGCATCAATCTCCCTCCCCTGATAAATTATTTTTAACACGACTTTTTCACCGTATTTTGTGGGTTTTATAACCCCATACAATATTTTATAATTTTCCCCCTCTTCCAAATCAATTAAAGATACGTAACTTTTTTGTAAACACTCATTCTCGTCGACACTATTGAATTGTTTCACTAGAAATTGTGCACCCTTCTCCTCCCCCTCTTGAAATGCTGCAGCGGCCTCAGCTGCTTCCAACTCGGTCACTTGTTGTATGAGGGGAACCAATGATGAGTCCCACCCATGAAGCAGCAGCCTCCTCCGTCTGCAGCGTGGTGATATCTTTGGCCCATATCTGCTGTAAATAAAAAAAACAAATTTTTTAGCAATGCAACTCAAATAGATATGCACATAATAACAAATGAGATTTGCTGTAGGAAAACATATAAATTGCACATAAATAATGTTTTGATGAAATTAAAACAATAAAAGCATTAGAGTTTTCTCAATACACTCAAAATGAAATTCAATCAATTAAAAGCATTACAATTTTCTTAATAATTATACTTGTATAATATTTTCCAATGCACTCAAAATGAAAACACTCTTGAAATACAATCAATTCAAAGCATTAGACTTTTCTTAATAATTATACTTGTATAACATTTTACAATACATTCAAAATGAAAACAACTACTCCAATCTCAGACACACAGAGTTGAAATTAAAAAAAAGATATGAAATTCATACTTTGTAGGCAAAAAGCGAGAATATTTTTTCCAATGCTCTTTGCTAAAGAATTCTTGGATGAAAAACAGCTACTCAACATTATAATTTTCTAATGGAAATCAACTTTACTTGAGATTATTCCAAATCTGTGAGCATTCATAATAATTTACTAGTGTATAATCAATTTTACTAACCTGAGTTTTTTCCTGGAGAGGAGGAAGTACTCGTTGTCTGAGCGCAACTCTAGTTGCCTCCTTCACCGGCGCAATGTTCTCCTCCTCTTCCTCGTCATCGAATATCAATCTTCTCTTCCTCCCTGCTTCCACAACTCCGGTAGACGGCCGCTTCATGCGATCGCGTAGAAGCTTGAGCCGCTCACCCATTGTGGCGGCAACACGTGATGGTGCGGCGGAGGCGGAGGTTGATGGTGTGGCTGAGTTGATGTCCATTGTGAAGGAGCAGGAGCTGTTGCAGTCTTGAAGTTCAACACGATAATGAGTGTCTGATGAGTGTGTGAGCTTCCCTTCTAAACTTATCCCCACTCCTTTACACATCTTCTATCCTCTTAATAAACATGTTTTATCTTTGTTTCAGCCACGCGCGCTCGCACCTGAGCAACGGATCGTTTTTGCAAACGAGATTGCACTGGACCAACGGATCGTTTTTACAAACTGGATTCGTGCAAGCTACCGTTTTATTAAGTGTGAGTATCTCAAATTTTAACCCAAGGCTTTCCAAACTTATCACCCATTGCCGATGAATTTATAAATTTACACGAACACCTGATGATATTATCGGGATGGAAAATTGAAAGAATAAGTAAAAGAGTAAGCCAAAACATAATAATGATCATCAAGCTTATCAATAATATTCTTTCAAATACATTAAAAATTGCTTTTAAAAATGGTCTGAATCCTCGTATTTGATTTAAACATAAATAGGATAGAACAATAACCCTTATTCTTTCATTATCTCGTACCAATGCTAATATAAAAAAAACAGGTTTTACTAATGAAACTACAATGTGCACCATTTCTATATGTTTCAGTTCTGAGAGTCTACAACAAGGTGCAGCTCCTACCTCTCTGAGAGTCTACAACAACTTTATTTCGCCCACGACCAGGTTTGTACACTTTTCCAATTATTAGTAAATCTCCTTCTCCTCCACTTTGTCCTTCTCCTTCTCCTTCTCCTTCTCCTTCTCCACTTTGTCCTTCTCCTCCACTTTGTCCTTCTCCTTCTCCTTCTCCTTCTCCTTCTCCTCTCCTCCTTCGCCTCCTCCTCCTCCTTCTCTTTCAGCTTCTTGAAACCAAAATGGTTGTTTGTGATTTTTATATACACAGAAGATGTTATGAAACAATTCATCCCCAATTATTATTTTGCAATACACACACTGCAAATAACCGCATTTATGTAGGAAAAACCCATTTTTTGCGAAAAATGATGCATTTTCAATATGGAATAAAGCTCTATAAAATGAAAATCCTCTGCTAAATGGAGGTTCGAACGTTTTTTTTAACCGTTGATCATACTCTCGAAGAATATTATTATCAAAATCTTCTTCTTCGATAGATATATTATGCTTTCTCCTCCACCCACAATTCGGGCTATACTTAATATGTTCTTTTTCAGGGTCATCTGTTACTTCCCATTTTTCCAAAATAATTAAACAAAACACACACTGGACTCTATCAGGTGGATCCTTAAACACAAAACCCAATTTAGCAAAATTCTCCGGTGATAATAAGGAGATTCGAATTTTTCCAACGTTCGTCAAAAGTTAATCACCTTAAACGCCCATACATGAACACGTGTGATTCAGCCATACCTCAACAACACAACCTCCTTGTTCGGCTTCTAATCCACTACTGTTTTTCTGTTTCAGTTGTACCTAGTGTACCAAGGAGAAAGGACGTTAGAGAGAGAGAGCTATCATCATGCGTTACACAAAGGAGCAGATATACGGGTTAAATGGGAGCACGGTGAGGCACCGCATCACATTCCTTGATGTGGAACCGGACATAGAATCAACGTTGGAAAGGACCAAACCAGAAGTGATAAACAGTATTGTTGAGGTGGCAGATCGATTTTTGGATGTGTGAAGTGGTTTTTAGTGTTGAATGTAATTTTAGAAAAACTTGCTATATTGCCCGAGGAAACACAAAATGTTAGAACAACTGTAAATATACATAGTTACTCGGCAATTAGTGTAAATATTCGCGAAAATTTGGAGCAGTTGAACCATTATTATTCATTAGCTGTTAGTAAAATTTTGTCAAGTTTTGAATCTTTTACACGTCATGGGAGTGGATGGGTTTTAGCTAAATTAGATAGTTTAGATATCAATGTAGTTAAATTTAATCCTCTGTATGTATCCTCATCCACATACATAAATACGCCTGAATTTATTGCACGCAAAAAAGCTATTATTAATGTAAAAAATCCCAATGATGAGAAATGCCTTTTGTGGTCTATTCTCGCCTATTTTCATCATCAACGCAAACATATCACTGTTGAATATTTGAGCAAGTTTGCTCACGAAATCAACACACAAGGTGTCAACTTCCCCTCATCTATGCGCGATCTTAAGAAAATAGAATCATTGAATCCCCATTTAGCTTTAAATGTAATATCCTATGATGAGAGTACAAAGAAATTTTTCCCATACAGATGTAGCACACATAGAGATCGAAAGCATCAGGTGAATCTTTTACTATTAACTAGCAAATCTTTTCCACAAAGGTCGCATTTTGCCTAATCAATACCACACAAAACAAAATGCGATGTCTAGACTATTGAGTCATCTTTCAAAGCATGACGGTGAAGTTCGGGTGTGTGAGTTCTGTTTCCACAGATTCACAGGTGGTAGGGGTAGGGACGCGAGGGAAAATCTTAAACCACACAAAGAGCTTTGTCCAAAGTTCGAAGCACAGAGAACAGTACTTCCAAAAAGGGTGATGTACTGAAATTTACCAATTACTCATACACTCTAAAACCGAAATATGTCATTTATGCAGATTTTGAATCATTTATTTTACCGAATGAAGACGAGCAAGAAAGGGAGGAAGAAGCAGATGCTTCAGACCCTATTCGCCGTAGCTTCACAGAAAAGACGAAGAGACATGTGCCTTGTGGTTACTGTTTCATCGTTCTTAATTATCAGGGAGATTTGTCATGGACCTCGAATTCATCAGCGGATCATAATGAAAAAATTGTGGAACAATTTGTTGAGGAAATTACAGATTTGGGCGAAATTCTTTATAAGGATATGAAAAGGGAAATACCAATGCTAAATTTAACCCGGATCAACAAAAGCGTTTGATGAGGTAAAACAATGCGGGCTGTGTGGAAAAGATTTCAAGATTGGTGAAGTGAAATGTCGGCATCACTCACACGAATCAGGTGACTTCCTTTGTGCTGCCCATAATCAATGCAATTTGAATGCAAAATCACCCGACTATATTTCTTGTTATTTCCATAATTTTTCAGGGTATGACAGTCATTTCATTGTAGACGCATTAGGCAAGTGTAATAAGAAAATTCAGTGTGTAGCACACTCTACTGAGAAGTTCCTCACACTGAGTATAGGGAAAATTAGGTTTTAGATAGCATTAAATTCATGAATGCTTCATTAGATACATTGGTAAAAATTTGTCAGATAGTAGCGATTTAGAATCAAAATTTAAATGTTTGTTCACTGTGTTTAAATCTCCAGAACAACGCCAGCTATTGATCAAAAGGTGTGTATCCATACACCTATTTTGATTCTGCTGAAAAGTTCCAGGAAACGCAGCTCCCTCCCATTGAAGCATTCTACAATGATTTGAATGATACCCTCTAGATCCAAATGAGCATTTACATGCACAAAAGGTTTGGAGGGCGTGTAATATTGTCCTCTTGGAGAATACCATGATTTGTATTTATTAACAGACGTATTACTTTTGGCCGGCGTATTTGAGGATATGCTCCTCGTTGTTTGACAAATATGGGTTGGATGTTACCCACTTTTCTCTCTGGCACACTTTTCGTGGAATTGTATGTTATACTACACAAAGTTGAGCTAGATCTAATATCAAACCGGACATACATCTTATGATGGAGTCGGGAATCAAAGGTGGGTTAGCTGTGATACCACACAGGTGCATGAGGCAAACAATCCATATATGCCAAGTTATGATGAGGTAAACCCTCTAAATACATTCTTTATTTAGATGCATGTAATCTGTACGGATTCGCAATGTCTAACCCCTCCCCAATCAAATTTCAAATTTTTGACTCAGGAAGAAATCTCACAGGTCGATTTTCTAAACTTGAGTCCTGAGTCAGAAACTGGGTACATCTTGGAATGCGATCTTCATTACCCAGAATCTCTTCACAACATGCATAATCATTTTCCCTTGCCCCCACAAAGAAGCACCCCCATTCACCTGTTGTCTACGTATCAAACTCATGATTCGCAAAACAACAACAAAATTGCTTGCTACTCTGTATGATAAGGAAAATACATTCTTCATTATCGCAACCTTCAACTTTATTTGCAGCTTGGAATGCGTCTTAAACGCATTCATCGGGATGATAGTTTCAATCAATCCCTTGGTTATCCCCTACATTCAATTTAATACGGAAAATAGGAAACAGGCAAGAAACAAATTTGAAACCGATAATTTCAAGGCCATGTCCAACATAATTTATGGGAAAACGCTCCAGTGTAATAGACACCATTTAAATGTGAAAATTGTAACATATGAGAAGAAATTGGACAAGCTAATTTCAAACCCTCTGTGTAAACGTGGCATATTTTCAATGAAAATGTTGTCGGCGTTTTCTCAAGAAAAGGCTGAAATTAGTTTGAACAAACCGATTTTTGCTGGATTTGCGATTTTAGAGTTGTCAAAACACCTAATGTTTGACTTTCATTATAACAAAATTTTGAATATGTATCCCCGAAAATGTAAAGCTTTTAATGGTGACACAGATAGTCTTATGTACGAAATTCAGACGGATGATGTGTATGAGGATATGAGAGGAAAACTTGAGTGGTTTGATACCAGTGATTACCCACTTGACCATAAATGTTTTTCTCTTGTGAATAAAAAAGTGGTTGGTAAATTTAAGGATGAGACCAATTCAAAAATAATTACACACTTTGTAGGACTCCGCCCCAAAATGTACAGTTTTAAGTATGTAGATAATGTAAATATTGTAAATAAATGTACAGCTAAAGGTGTGAAAAAATGTGTTAAAGATAGATGCTTAACGTTTGATTTGTATAAAAATGTTTATTTGAAAGGTCTGTGCACTATGAAAGCTTCAATGCAATAAGAAGCTATTTGCATAAAGTCTTCAAATTCGTTCTGGGAAAGTTGCATTAAGTTACTCTGATGATAAGAGATACATACTGGAGGATGGGATTCAAACACTGGCCTGGGGACATCGTGATATCCCCAAGTTGAAGAAGAAGGAGAAGGAGAAGGAGAAGGAGAAGGAGAAGGAGAAGGAGAAGGAGAAGGAGAAGGAGAAGGAGAAGGAGAAGGAGAAGGAGAAGGAGAAGGAGAAGGAGAAGGAGACGGAGGAGAAGCACTCCGAGTAATTTCAAAATAGAAGGACCCATGGAGCGAACCAAGACAGTTGCTAAACAAACAGCGCGTGCTATAAGCGTGCGCAGTAAATTGGCTAATGAGTTACACACAATTCCAGAGTGAATATTAGAAGAAGACCCTATGAACTTAAATCTGAAACAGATCTGTATCAAGCAGACCTCATTGACATGGCGTCATTATCGAAGCATAATTCAAATTTTAAATTCATTTTAGCTGTGATAAACTGTTTTGAAATTTGCATTTTGTGTACCAATAAAACAAAGAGCGCATCTTCTGTTCACACCGCTTCAATCTATTATTTGTAAAAATAAGATGAAACTGTTTCAGACAGACCAGGGAACCGAATTTTTAAATACTAAAATAAAAGCTTTATTAGATAAATATAATATTAAGCATTATCATGTTTTTACTGAGAAAAAGCCGCCATTGTTGAGCGTTTTGTTAGAACAATTAAATCAAAATTTATAGATATTTAACTGAAAATGGAACAAGACGATGGGTTGATGCTCTTCCAAAACTTGTAACAGAATATAATAAGTCTTTTCACAGATCAATTCAAATGCGTCCAATTGATGTACGCAAAAACATCGAACTCAAATAATTGCTGCACTTAATAAAGCGGCAAGCGCAAACCTGCGCTTGAAATCGAACCAAATAAAACCCAAATTTAAATTAGGAGACATTGTGAGAATTTCCAAGTATAAAACATGTATTTGATAAGTCTTATAATATAAATTGGTCTACCGAATATTTTATAATTCATAGTGTTTTTCCTTCAAGACCACCCACCTACATATTGAGAGATTTGAATGGAGAAATAATATCTGGTAGATTTTATGAGCAAGAAATAAAGAAAACCAATCTCGATGCGGGTGAGCGTGATATTTATTTAGTAGAAAATTTTAAAACGAAAGGGAGATAAAATTTTTGTTAAATGGCTTGGATTTGATTCAAAATTTAACTCATGGGTAGATCGAGATCGATTACTAGGTTAAGAACACTTCAAATGTATTATATTGCAATGTAAAAAATGTTGTAAAAATGTATTGGCTTGTAAAAATGTACAGCTGTAAAGTATTATATTGTAAAAGTGACTATATCAATAGTAATAAATTTGGTATAGTATCTTGAACCTGGTTTTCATTTAGTTTCCTATTAGCTATGGTACATGGTGCATCAATACCAATCATCAATTTTGATGAAATTATATCAAAAGCCTATACATAACAAACAAAGTAAGAATGGGAGCTTATTACCACACAATGCACGCATTCTTGTTATTGAACGATCATCAGTGGAAAATCAAACACTGTTTTGAATTTAATTTTCATGAAAATGGTTGAAATTCAATCACTTATATTTGTATAATAAATCGCTATATCAAGATAAATATGAGTTTTTGAAAAGATATTTTCAAAATAAAATGTATAGGTTTTCACATGTCAGATCAAATTTCTGAAATACCTCATCCTAATAAGATAGAAAGAATTCATTGATTATTTTTGACGATCTTCAACTAGATAATGTGCCACAAATCCGTCACTTTTTACTATGGGTAGACACAGGGATATTGACACTGTTTACTTAGTTCAGTCATATGGGTGCATTTTGAAACATCATGTGAGAGATAATGCTAATTCGTTAATTATATTCAAAATAGACTGACTTAAATTTGAAATTAATTTACCGAGATTTTGTAGGAGAAGATATGAGTTTCCCAGAGTTTAGAAAAATGTGTTGGAAAGTATGGACAAAGAGTAATCATAATTTTATTTCAATTTTTAACGAATACAAACCAGACAATGGAAAATATAGGGAAGGATTGGATAAATTCCTAAGAGTGTAAGGTAGGGGTGGGTATGCATGACTTTGTAGTCATTCAACATTTGATCACAGTGAGTGTATAATGAAAATAACAAGAAACACGCACCCAGTGCGGAGGGTGCTAATCTAATTCATAAAATAAAGAAATTGAGACAAAATATTATTAATAAGCATAAGAATCTATTAGGTTTTCAATCAGAAACTGAACAATTCAATCGTAAAGATTGGAACCCCTGATACAACCGTTGGTTGCGTTACAACAGCAGAGCAGCGCTAATGAGTCAATAAAGCGAGAACAGACAGAGATCTCTCCCTCGCTAACATCTGGCGAAGGAGATTATCAAAGGGAATGGAGTGGGATAAAGAAGAACGAGAGATTGGATCTTTAGAGGAAGAGACAAAACTCGCGTCTCCTCGTTCAATAGTACGGCATATGATGCTACTCTGAGTAAATCAACACAGCGTAACTATGAAGGAGATTCTCGACAATTATCTTGATGTTTTTCACAAAGAAAAATTGAATAATTCTATTCCTTATGGTCTGCGATATGATGATGAAACTAAATCATATTTTATTGGTGATAAAAATGTTACATTTGATGATGTTTACATCAATGTTGGAGTAGATAGGTTCAGATTATCACATGGGTTGATAGAACTTCTTTTTAATGTTAGACCAAATGCGGTTCTTTACAATTCAAATGACTTGGACAAATATAAGAAAATACTAAAGTTAACAGAAGCCCATCTTGATAAACATGGGTATGTTATCAGAAATAATGGTTTCAAGTCGCAGATTATACAGAAACTCTTTCCTGCAAAGAAGAATCGTTCAAAGCGCGGAAAAGGGTTAAATTTTGTTAGAAATAAAACGCACAACAGATCATACATTTTTTGGAATAATGTTAATGAATTAGTGGAAAGGCTTGTATTGCTATACGCATCTAAAAAAGCTGGTAACTCTTCCCATGATGTTGAGATAAACTCAATTATTGAGGAATTACGGGAAGAAAAGTTGATAGAGTAAGAGTTTAATTTATAAAATTAACATGAGTTCAAGGATGTCTGTGCACAGATTCGGACACGGAGGGGTGCAGGTACCCCCAAATCAATACTTTGATTTGAAATGGAAGGAACTGTGTTCAAAGATACCTGGAAATTTGGATTTAGAAATTTTAAGTAAGGAAATTCTTCATCGCTTAATCAACAAAAATTAATACCAATGTTAAATCGTATTTAGATAATATCTCAGTAGAATTGCAAAAGAGTCTTCATACAGATAAATCTGAATTGGAAAGGAGATTAGATTTGCTTTCTCAAGAAATCGAGAAAAGTGTTTCTAAACACGTATTGAATAGTATCCACAAAACTGGTGGATGAGAGCACGTCAACTACAAAATCATATTTGAATACATTGTCGAACGCGATTGAGAATATAAGCGCAAATAAAGTTGATAGGAGTTATTTGAATGAAAGATTGCAGGTCATTTCTGATAAAATTAAAGATTCTGTTAAAGAGGTAGGTGATAAAACGTACTCAACAAAATTGATAGGGCTTACTTAAACGAGCAACTAACGCAGTTATCTTCTGATATAGCCAGTGTAATAAGCAGAGAGATTAGATAAGAAACTTGGTGTTTTGAGAAGAGAATATTCGAAACTATCGATAGAGAACTTGTAAAGAAAGATATATTTGATCAGAGATTAATTGAGATGGCGAATGCTATTAAAGCTAATATTTTAGAAGGAATTTCACAGTTTGTGTCAAGAGATGAGTTGAATGATTTTGTCAAAAAATCGTATCTAACTGATTGGGGGGAAAAATATCAAAAAGCTATAGTGAAAATCATGGATGAGCATGGTTTAATTTCAACACAAGGGCTTGAAGACAGGTTGCAAAAGTTTACAAATGAAATTATGAAGCCTATTACTGAAAACCCACAAATTGCGATGTATATTGATGAACGTATACAATATTGTTGTTGGGTTATGGCTGGAAGATACATAGAAGTTGGTTACCATTATAACTGGGATGAAATAAAAAGCCACAATTTGTCAGTGGAACATGTGAAAACTGATTATAGAAAAAAGATGGGATTGAAAAACCCATATGAGAAAAAAGAAGAACAATGAGTTGATACAAAGCATACATAAAAAAATTTTTTTTTTTTTTTTTTTTTTTTTTTTCAACAACTATGTAGTAATTACTTCCAGTTATGCTTGACCTTTAAAGGATGAGCAGTGTTAAGAGGAAGAAGACCTTCTGTTCCGACGCGCTCTGTTCGCAAGCGCGGTAGAGGAATAATTTCTAACATCGGTACTGCAGCAAAAGTTTTACATCTTCAGTTGTGAATAAATTATCGACCGTTTACCTGTGGAATTACATCTAATTAAACCTGAAACTGGAGAAAAATATTCATATTGCAGGCCTGGGACAGATCTAGAAAAAGATTGAAAAGAGGTGATAAAGGAATAAACAGGCTTGATTCTTTATGTAAATTACATGATATAGCATATAGCCAATCCTCCGATAATAAATCGCGAGCGGAAGCTGATAGAAAATTAGCTGATGGAGCATGGGAAGTTTAAAGACCCTAAATCAGGAGTGAGTGAAAGGGCATATTCTTATCTTGTTACTAACTTGATGAAAGTCAAATCTGCATTTGGAGGCGATTGGGGAAGAGGAAGAGGAAGAGAGGAGTTGGAAAGATGCATAGACAAAAAGCAATCAGTCAGTTGAAGAAATACATTTCAGGACGTGGGTTTTATCTGAAACCATATCCAATTAGTAGTGGGGGGAGAATTTTAGTACCTCCATCACTCAAAGTTAAAAAGAAAAAGTTAAAGACAAAGAAAATGTCAAAGTAAATATTCATGGTGCATTATCAGATCATGACTTATTCAAATGGGCGAAATTATTAAATATTAGTCTGCGTGGTATATATATGATAGATGGGTTACCACAGAGAATTAGAAATGATGAATGTGCAATTGTAAATTTAGACAAACAGAGTGGAATGGGAACGCATTGGGTTGCATATATTAAAAAGGGGAAAAATGTGTATTATTTTGATCCAGTAGGTAATTTCAACCATTATGAGTTAACAAAGTATTGGAAAAAAAGTAATGTGAAAATATTTTATAATACCAATCAATTGCAACCAATAGACTCTGATATATGCGGACACCTATCCAATTCTGTTTCTTGCTAATCAGTTGTAATTTAGTGTCCAACAAGTCTGATACAGGTAAATTTGATACGATATGAAATTAGGTTGGTAGACTTGGTTTTTCTTGAGTGGGAGTCAGTGCAGCTGTCATTTTGAGGCTTGGGGCTTGGGGCTTGGGGCTGGAGGCGGGGGCCAGGGGCAGGTGCACTGACATTGCGAATATACATAGTAATATCACAGCCGAAGAGTGAGAGAGGCTCATCTGCCATTATGCTGCAAAGAGAGAGAGACAAAGAGGTTGCATATATCTTTCTCAACAATATATGCCCCATCAAATATAGATATACTCTCTTTAGGGAAAGAAAGAGTGAGACAACGCTATCACACGTTATGCTAGAGGAGGGAGAAAGAGATAGCACATATATATTTTTCTCTATAGATAGTACATATATATTTTTATATAGGTATACTTTGTATAGGGGAAAAGAAAAGAGTGAGACAACGCTATGGCACAGTATGGTACAGGACAGAGAAAGAAATACATATATAGAATTTATACAAAAATATATAGCACATACAAAAAAGAGGTGGAGGAAATGCTGCTCTCTGATTGGTCAACCTGGTGGGGGTAGCTCGTCTCCCATTGGTCTTCGCTGGGGGTCCCCTCTTTTAATCACCACTACAAAATGGCGTCTTAGGGAGAGACGAAGGGGTAACCACCCCATTAAGCCACGCCCCCTCAGGGCGAGGGGGGTAGGGGGGAAATCCCTGCCCTGTGATTGGCTTAGGTCAGAACTGTCATTATTCACTACTTATAATGACATTGAACTACTAAAATTTCAGCCTCACATCCCAATGCCTTGATGGCGCAGTTGGTTAAGGCTATTTCTCGTCTTTGAAACCAGATTCAATTCCGAGATGCTGGTTCGAGTCCCATCCGGGGCAGTTTTTTTTGCCAACAAATTTCAAGTTTTAATCAATTATCCATACATTTTTTATTGTAATAAATTCATTATTGATGATTTGAAATTATTCATTATGTTTATTATTATTTATTACAATAGCCTATTCTAATTTTATGAAAGTAATCCAAATGTTGAAACGTTTCTCTCAATTGCAGAAAATAGCTACTATGTTTACTACTTGAGCAATTCTTGAAAGTACTGTCCGTTTTTTTCTGTTAATCTGTACACTACAATATCGGGTCCTTGGATACTACGTGATATGATAAATATCAGCAGCTGACGACGGTTGTCATGACTACTTATACTCATCTTGTTATTCATTAATGTTTATTAAATTTTTATAAAGAAGACCATTATTTAGATAGAAATAAGGCTTTAATAAACAGAATACACGTAGGACTAGTATGAAGTGAAGCAAAACATTTATGAATTACAAGATGAGTATAAGTAGTCATGGCAACCGTCGTCAGCTGCTGATATTTATCATATCACTACGTTGTATCGGTTTATTGAAATGTCAAAACATAATATCACGGTTTCATAGTTTGCAGGTTCCAACTTGGAATTCGGCTTTGAAATGTTGTAGGCTACACTCTTCTAACACTATTGAATTATTTTGCAAGATATATATATCATTTCCACTGATAAGTTGTATACTTCCCTCAGAATAATATAATATAATGTGATTTTATTGATGAGAAGTATTGAGAAGTATTGATTTTATTGATCACAGTGAGTTCCATCTTGAAAATCAAGACCTTGCCTCCCTCCACTTGCGATTTTGGTTACACGATTTTTTGTCGTGAAAGTCGAACATAATACACATAGAATGATCCCACATGCGTCTGGAAGTAGTTTTATCCACTGAAACTAGGACGTAGTTTCTATGACAGAAAAATCGTGTGACTGGAAGTCGCAAGTGGAGGCTAAGTCTGGGTCTGGGTGATGTGATGGGACCACAGCAGTCGACCCACACACAACAAGCTATAAATTGATGATAGTCTAAGGCTAGGCGTACACCGGTTAGTCAAGACAAGACAAGACGAGATTAGTCACGTTTAGTCACAGTACTTCACATAGTTGCTTATGAAGCAACACACACTGATTAGTCATTGCATCGGTGGTGTGTAACGTGACTAATCTCGTCTTGTCTTGTCTTCACTAACCGGTGTACGCCTAGCCTCATGTTATCATACCGGTATATGATACTAGACTCATGTCATGAGACATGAAAAAACATGATTACAAGACTGGATATTAACGTTCTCTACAGGAAACATCAATTACTTATGCGCATGACAAAACAAAAATATTAAATTTTATTCAACAAATATAAATATTGAATACATATCTATTATGTTTCAACAAACAATTTACATGAACAATAATAATAATCATTCATAAAGAGAGAGAGAGCTCATTATTCTCCATTCATGTGATAATTAGTTAGAAGAATATAGTTGGAATCTTCGAAGATTTGTTTAGGGAAGGAGCAAGAGATTGGAAGATTATATAAGGAAGATAGAAGAGTGAGAGAGTTTCGTTCTTGATTTAAGACAAGTAGGAAGACAGAGGGGATAGGATGGTTTTGGGATGTTGGTGATTTCCCGTAGAGGAGGATGGAACATAATCAACAGTCTCTTTTCTCTTCACTGGTAGTGATCTTTTTTTCATAGTTTCGAAATCCCCCAGGTCTCCAGTGAACAGATCACCGTGGAATCCCATAGAATCCATTTCTGGTCGTCTTTTCTTCATGGTTTCAAAATCTCCAAACCCTCCTCCGAATGTATCTCCATGAAAACCCATGGAATCCATTTCTGGGCGACGTTTTTTCATGGTCTCAAAGTCTCCAAACCCACCACCAAACGTATCGCCATGAAAACCCATGGAATCCATCTCGGGTCTCCTTTTTTTCATAGTTTCAAAATCACCAAAACTCCCTCCAAACATATCTCCATGGAAACCGGATGAATCCATTTCAGGCCTTCTCTTTTTCATGGTTTCAAAATCTCCAAATCCTCCACCAAACGTATCACCATGGAATCCCATGGAGTCCATTTCCGGACGACGTTTCTTCATGGTTTCAAAGTCTCCAAACTCCTCCAAACATATCCCCATGGAAGCCCGACGAATCCATCTCCGGTCTTCTCTTTTTCATGGTTTCAAAATCACCAAAACTCCCACCAAACATATCTCCATGAAAACCTGATGAGTCCATTTCTGGCCGTCTTTTCTTCATGGTTTCAAAATCCCCAAACCCTCCTCCAAAGGTATCACCATGAAACCCCATAGAGTCCATCTCAGGACGACGTTTCTTCATAGTTTCAAAATCTCCAAAGCCCCCTCCAAAAGTATCTCCATGGAAACCCATTGAATCCATCTCTGGTCTTCTTTTAGACATCCGTTCATCGTAATCGGTGATCATGGGCGCCAATAGTTTGTTCAAAACATTCTGACGAAAGTGATGTGAACGTTTCATTGTTTGAAAATCTCCAAAACCATCTGAAAAAGTGTCGGCGTGGAATCCCATTGACCCGCGGGCTCTTCTGAGTCGAGATTCCAGTGCTCCCGACCGCTTAGTTCGACTGTTGGCTGCATCCTTGTTGTCAACCAGGTCTTGTTTGACAGCTGACACATGCTTCGCACCCGTAGGACGATGTTGATTGTCAACTGATTGATGGTAATTGTTTTCAATTGACTCCTGGCTTTTGTTGGATGGTGGTTCCACATGTCGTTTTTTGCGAGTCAGTCCCGCTTCAGGCCAGTAATTCATTTCGCTTGATGCTCGTTTTCTGTGAACAAACAGATTTTGATTTTGATTAATGAATATCAATTTAAAATTCACAAGAATGGAGAAATGCAACAAAAGAGAAACATTTCTATGGATAAATATTTTTTATTGATATATTATCGAATCATTCAACTTTAAATATTATAAAAAGTGTAGACACTGTAGAGAATCTGAGTGTACCATGGACAAAGGAATGGGGAGTGGAGTACAGCTCGCGCAATTAGTTTGACAAGGCGAGGGGTGTAGATCGGTGTGTTTATCGAGCATTTCTCAATACATCGACCAGCCCATCCACTATTACCATAGCCTAACATTATAGTTAGTCTATGCTATTAGTAATCAGCTGTAGTAGTGTGAAGGCTAGCCGACTGCTAGTACAATCCAGCTGCCAAGTGCCAATACTAATAGCAGGATCATTTTTAACTTGTCAGAAAACATGTTTCGGCCACCAGTATCACAATACTTAACCTACAAATGCTGAATCTCGCAGATTATTGAGAAGGTCTTTGGAAAAGTTATTCTTTGAAATTTCTTCTTTAAAAAGGTCTTCTAAAGACTTTAAGGCTAGGCGTACACCGGTTAGTCAAGACAAGACAAGACGAGATTAGTCACGTTTGGTCACAGTAATTTACATAGTTGCTCATGAAGCACCACACACCGATGCAATGACTAATCGGTGTGTGTTGCTTCATAAGCAACTATGTCAAGTACTGTGACTAAACGTGACTAATCTCATCTTGTCTTGTCTTGACTAAGACTTTCAAGCCTTTTGATTATTGTGTCAAAATCACTGTTCACTTATTACCGAAACAGCTGTTTTCTGACAAGTTAAAATGATCCTGCTATAATTGCGCGAGCTGTACATAATCATTTTGTGACACTACCAATACCACTGTTCAGATGAGAGACGCTCGCGCTACCTAGCGATAAAATCAAGTACTGATCGAGTAGTATCTCTTCTACGCTACGAGATGGCAGCACTAGTTCCAAATCGACCTGGAAATGCTGGAATTCGCTGATCAGAGAAAAGCCAGGTTTATATTCAGAGATTCCAATTAAAGAGATTCTATTAAAGAGAACTAGAGGACTATTCTGTCCAAATAGTATTGATGTAGTAGTTTATTCGATATTTTTGGGCTGGATCTACCTTTCAACATGTAGTGAATATTATACTAAAAAATCTCTCCAAGATTCAATTTCAAGAATATCTTTTCATGTTTCTCATTACAGAAGCCTGATTAGAATCACATACGAGTATGATATTCTAAAAATTCGTTTGGAAATTTCATAAAATTTAATATGTTTTATTTGAAAAATTATTAGAATGAACGAAGAACTTTTCAGCGTTGAATTTTAAATGTATCTTCCGAAATACAATACATTCTTCAAAATAATAGAATATATTTTTCAAAATACAACACAACAATAACATTTGCATCCAAAATAGAATAGATTGCTATCTATTATAAGAATTTGCTGTGAGAAAAACTTAGTTAAGAACTGTTTTTGGAAATTGTGTGTGAATAAATGAAAAAAAGTCAATTAAATTCTAGATTTCTTACGTTCTTGTAATGATAAATATCCAGGCTTACATTGAAGTTAAATAATCCTTTCAACCTATGCAAGTTCAAACTTATATTTAAATTCAATCGGCCAGTTATGTGGAAAGTCAATTGAATTAAAAACCACCTTGAAATGACGTTATACAACAGAGTCACAACTAAGTTTCTGTAGAACTTTGTAAAATGGCGTCAATAAATGATCTTACGGTGGTTTTTATTGGTACAACTGGTCGGCAGTCACGTAGAAAGTAGGCTCTACTAAAAATTTATAACTTTCTTGAATTCTGAATCTTTTGAATCATTCTAAAGAAGATGGAGCAAAGATTTCAGTGATCTACATACTAAGACATTTAAAGGATGGTTCTTACAGCTTTCAGTGCCTTTTTAAGCACAAAAAAATACTGCCTGCCTTGCACTAGGGGAACTTTCTAGTCTATTTTAGTTAGTTTCAAGAGGACTACAGTTTTTCCAACAGAAGCTAGTAATAATGTCCTCTAGCAATGAATATTAACTAGTCGACCACAGATTGATGAGCATCACTCTTTACACTCAACACGTCACCCTAATTATTCATCTCTTTTTATGCCTATCTGTCAGCTGTGAGAAAAGCAGAGATCAAAAGAAAGGCAATAAACGTAACAAAAATTAGATGCAAACGAATGCTAAATAATGTATGATCGAGCAGAGTGACAGAGTCCATCTTGACTTCCAATTATAACGAGAGCTGCGCTCACCCTTTGAAGAGTAGATTGGCCACCTTTTAATAATAGGCCAGGAACTGATGCTAGAAACACACATTACCTTTTTTAAAGGGGATTTTTTATCCACAGCGTAGTAGCATAGGTAGAAATAGGGGCTAAAGCCTTTTCCTCACTAGTGCACCAGTGCAGAAAATAAACGACGTTTCAACCACGTGTTACAGTCTTGGGTCTTGAATATTCTATTCTTGAATAACTACACTGCAATAAGTGAGTCGGTTTCTAGCGGAGTATCATGTGGAGTGAGCTATTACTAATGTCTTGTATTGGCGAGAGGCTATTGTTGCAGTTCAAAGAGTACCTTTTACTTATTCTAATTATTGCAATGCAAGTGCAAAAGAACATGGAGACACATGAAATACGAACTAAATTGCATGTATGTGGAGGAGTAAATTTTAAAATGGAATAAAATTTGACTCTTATAAATAATGTTACCTGTTATGAAGATGAGTCATATTATATCTTTACTAAATCCCCAAAGTGCCGCCAAGTACTTAGTGCCGCTATAGCCTACTAATACTAGAAAAACATATTATGCTACTAAAAAACGTAGTTAAAATTTTGTAATGTGTTACTGATAATCTGTTAAACTGTGTCACTAATTTTATAAACGTTACTGATGTGGAAAAATTTGTTGCAATAATTATGTGAAAATCATGGAAATTAGCCTACATTTCAATTGAATTGAGTTGAAAAGACGAGTGTGGACGCATAGCTGACTTGAGTCGTGTCACTGATAAACTCATATCTAAATTAAGAAACTTAATTCTGAAGCAAATACCATTGTGGAAGCAAATGTTATAAAAAACAAGCAGTTCAGCCTAGTGAAGATGTGGCTTTATGATTCAAAATAATGATAAATTCTACTCTTATTATGTTTCATGGAATGTTAAAATGATACGCTTTTAACTAATGTGAGGGTTAAACAGTTTAAAACCTTTTTTTCTAGGTCAAGAATATTACTTGATAGCTTCGACCTGTAGGCTATGAATAATACTCGAGTCATAACCACTTTTAGGCTTGATGATTCAAAATAATGATAAATTCTACTCTAATTATGTTTCATAGGATGATGAAATGATACGCTTTTAACTAATGTGAGGGTTAAACAGTGAAAACTGAAAAGTTTTTTTTCTAGGTCAAGAACATTACTTGATAGCTTCGACCTGTACTCTATGAATAATACTGGAGTCATAACCACGATTGAAATAATTGAATCATGATGTTTAAATCATAATGCAAAACGTTTTCCAATAACCCTGTAAATAGAATCCCTGTTACAAAATCATCTTTGCTATCAACTTTATCTTTATTTCCTTATAGAATTCCCGAAAGGAAAATCCGTGAAGGTATAGCAGGATCCTTTTAACTTGTCAGAAAACATAAATGTTTCGACGAGCAGTATCTTAACCTACGAATGCTGAATCTCGCAGATTATTGAAAAGGTCTTTTAAAAAGTTATTCTTTGAAAGGTCTTCTTTAAAAAGGTATTTTAAAGACTTTAAAGGTTTTCAAGACTTTAAAGCCTTTTGATTATTGTGTCGAAATCACTGTTTAATTATTACCGAAACAGCTGATTTCTGACAAGTTAAAAGGATCCTGCTATAAATGAGGAACAACACGTTTCTATTTCAATTTATTTCCATTTATATTATCTCCTCTTCAACCAGCACATCAAATTAAAAACGCCACCTACTTTGCCATGCGGCTTCTTTTCAATTTCAGCCACCACCTGCTTCACAGTAAAGCCCAGCATTCGCGACATCTGATCAACGACCATCTGCTCAACAAACGACAAACGAGGAACGCTAGTCGATGAATTGTTTTTCTGCTGACGACAACTTCTTTTCGCGGCACGTATTAGCCACGGATGCTTCAACGCCTTCTCCATCGTCAGCCGCTCCCGTGCATTAGGCTTCAGTAGATGCGAGACCAGACTCAAAAAGTGTATTGAATACTTCCTTATAGATTTCAAATGTACTTCGGTTAGTCCTCTAGAAATTTGGGTGAGAAAATTCGTACGGTCATTGGGATCCCTAACACGTCCTCCTTTGAAATGAAACGGCAGTTTACCTGTAGCCATGGCGAACAAAATAATCCCCAAACTCCATAGATCCACTTCCGGTCCGTAGGCCCGTCCAGGGGTGTACAATTCAGGTGCAGCATATTCAGGACTCCCGCACTGTGTGGTCAAATGTCTACCTCCAAACCAATCGTTTCCCAAGCCAAAATCGACGATTTTCACACGGCGTGTTACTTTGTCGTACATAATATTTTCCATTTTCAAATCTCTGTGCACCACAGATCTGCTGTGCATGTAATCGACGGCCGAGAACAGTTGAACTGCAATTGTGAGAGCTTGAGTTTCATACAATCCCTCAGAATTAGTTGCAACAAACTGGTGTAACGTGCTACCTTTAACCTCCTCCATAACAAGACAATACACCTTCTTGTAGTGCATTGTTTCAAAGAGACGAACGATACAAGGATGGTCCAATTTTGAAAGTAAACGCTCCTCACGTTTCAAATTCTTTCTCACATAATCTTCTTGTAATTTTGATTCAGTGATTATTTTCAGAGCAACATTAGCACCCAGCACAATGTGATGCGCTTGGTAGACTCTGGAAAAATTACCTTTACCAAGACGTTTGCCTGTTAGACGATAGTTACCTACTGTATGGAACGGAAGCATGTTTCATAGGAGATTCAGAAAAACTGAGTTAATGAGAGTTTTTGCTGATAGTGGCTTTTCAGTTAAATATTCTTGCGGGAATCGGCAAGATAATATAGCTTCAAATAGCTTGAATTTTTCAAGTATCAATACATTGGTCGATAGGTACTTAGAAAGTATTGAATTCTTCTAGTTTTTAAAGCGCTTTCTAACGTTTCAAGTGTTAGAACACAATACGTGCTACAAAGCGTTAGAATACATTAAGTACGGTACTTATGTGGAATGCTAAAGATTCTTTTCAAAGAACTTATGAGCACCATTTTGTCGATTTAAGAGATCTGAAGCTTCATGATACACAACATTCACCTTGTATTATTCCAAGAATGAAGTTTCAAAATCATTCTTTTGAAAAATTTCTCATTTTGTTCAATAAAATCCATATCATATCCGTGTTTTCCTGTGGCTTGTGAAATAACTGTTACCAAGCTATATTAAAAATGTTAATTCGTAGAATACCTCCTTTCTAAATGTTTACAATAAATTTCTCTTGGATCATTTCTCACCAGAATACGCTTCATTCGAGGTATTATTGAAGGTTAATGCGAGAAAAATTGTGGAGACTTTACAAATAAAGCATCTCTCCTCACTTACGGATTTTTATTAGTTTATGAAGTATCCTCAGATTATGCACTGTTTTCAAACACATTCCAAGCACTTTCTACCTAGATTATTTCTATTCTCTTCCATAACTAGACGTTGTATGCTGTAAAAAGGGGACAGTAAACTACCAAATAAAACTCGAATGTGTATTTACAAACAAATACAAACTGTTTCCTAGACTATGATGAATTTATATCATCTGATAGCTTCCTGAAGTATTTTGAGTAGTGAAATTATAATTTTTTTCCTCTTGGAGACGTAATGAAAGTTTGTTATCATTTGTAATACATTTATTGATAAAAGATCAGGAACAAAAATCTTTAATGATAATAATAAAACTAGTAAAAATTTAAGGTTAATTATTTCTATTTAAATAATTTTGCTAATTAGTTTTCAGGCAAGTATTAATTTCTACGTTTTTTTTCGTTATTGGCAAGAATTAATTTTTCATCAACTGTATTGTCATTCATTTAATTATCATGTTAATATCATCACATAATCTGGAGCCATTCCACACTACACGTAGCGTGCGTGGCTGAATGGACGCCACGCCAGCGACGCTTGTGAAAATTAACATGCCAATTAACTTAACCACGGATTACAATAAACATAGGGTTTGCAGTGTAGCTACGTAGTGTCTGCATGAATTTTGCAGTGAGGAATGGATTTTTCACATAAAACCGGAGGTGACATAAATCATCAGGTAGGCTACGTCGTATTCCTCACGAGAGAATGGAAGTTATTCTTATTCAAGCTACTCAATTCTACATTCAAGCTACTATTCCACACATTAAACAAATAACGAATCTCTCTTTACTCGCTCATACATAGAGAAGCGATGCTCTCATATACTCTCATAGAAGCGATATTCTAATCTGTTCTCTACGCTCATACTTGCTATTTTTCTTACGCATGCTGAGGACCTTGCAGCAAGAAAACAATCAAGATTCTACAAATTTTAAAACTTGTGGTTATCTTTTTGAATGGAAGTGGAGTGAGAGTTTTCTTTGTATAAAATGTCATGACATTTTGTTAGACATGGCCAACATCTTTGATTTTTCTCGACTAATATTATTTTGTTAAAGGAGAAGTTGCTGGGCTAACACCAGTTTTCCTTTTCTTGATATTGTCTAAATAAATGAGAAAAAATCATTATAAATGTTTCAATGATTGTTTACTTCTTTCAGTTCTTAGTGAATTGAAGTTGTGGATCAGGAAAGACAAACTCCATACTTACTCCAAACTTCATTCAATTTTAGTAGATAACATTTCCATCCAGAAAAATATAAATTATTATTTCAATCCACCCGATGTTTCAACAAACTCAAGCAAAGAGACACAAGCTAGAACCTACATTTCTCTCCATCAAGCCATCATTTATCACGACTTTGCTACTCCGCATATTAAATTTAATCTCTTTGCTAAGTTCTGTCATCGCTGGTCTCACCACACGATTCTGGTTACAGCAAATCTCTCTCATATACTCATCCTTGATCTCCTCCTTTCTCTCTATTCTTCTTAGCTTTTTCCTCATTCTCTCCCACACAATCTTCTTTTCTTTTAGGCTTTGTTCCTCCTCTATCTCTTCTCTCTACCGCACGCTTCTGGTTGATGAACATTTTTCCCATATTCTGCTCTCTCTCTTTTCCATCTTCCTTCTTCTTTCTCTTACATTTATCATTCGGTTTCTTTTCAAATCTGTTTCTCCTCTTTCTCTACTCTTCACAAAGCCTTACACATCAACCTCGAGCTTCTAGTTACTAAAAATTTTCCCCAAACCCTTCTCTTTTATTTTTTCTTTCTCTTCCAATCTCCTCTTTCTGTAATTTTTTTCTCTTCTCTTCCTCATTTCCTCTCTCCTGCTATTCTCTCATTTCTTCTCTCCTTCTCGTTGCCCTTCATTTCTCTCTCTGTTCAAGAGACAGAAATTCTGAGGTACAGTAGAAGACAAAATTTCTCCCTTAAATATACACCCATTAATTAAGACGAAAAGCAATTACTTCGAATGTGTAATTTGCACGTTTAAACCGAGTGACAATAGTATAGCTGTATTTTCAAAATGCTATATAAATAATACGTATTGTCAATAGAGGCTCACAAGAATTTATAGATGTATCTTATACATAAACGTATCTTTATAACTACGTATCATTACATATAATATAACTGGGTTTTTAGATGTATGACATTGCTGGTAAGAAATTGCGAATTCAGACGTATATATAACTATTACAAATACAAATTGAGTTTTACATGGAACTTTGAGGTATGAACAATAAATATATTTATATATTGTCTGCAAAGGGTGGAAAATTCTGCATTCAATAGCAGTGAAAGCAAGGCGGCTTAATGTGATGAAGACAAATGGAGAGGTAGGAAAGTGTTTTAAGTACTTACTGAATAATTCTGTTTCAGAATATGAAGATAACGTTGTAAGGATGATGCAGTTCACTTTGATACAGTTCATGCTGTATTTTGAATATCATATTTGATTAAATTCCCATTGATTTGAATTCAGCTTCGCTAATCCTATTGTTGTGCGATATCTTACTACTATTTCTTTGTTTGTGATAAATTATAAAGAGGATAATTATAAATTATGTAGGCTGCAGAAGATTGTAGTTATCAATGTAAATGATCAAATTGAGAAATGAAAACTAATTGAAAAAGGGAATTTGAATGAAAAAGAAGGTGTGAAAAGTGAGGTAATAATAGAGAATAAGGATTTGAGAATTCCGATGAGAGAGAGAGAGAGAGAGAGAAGTGAAGAATTCCTTTGAGAAAAGGATATGAAATTCCCATCCCAATAGGCTATCAGTTTGAATTATCAAACTCGTTTCTGCTAATTAAACACATCATAATTGAGTCTTAATTATGTCATTATGCCAGTACTTACAAAAACATTAATTTTCAGTCTTCTTTATCAGAGATTCACTTATAAAATGATCATTTGACACAAGAATATGAGTTTCAAGATGAAGTGTGAGTTTCAAGGAAGTGATTTTGAAAGCAGCTCTACGAGAAGTTTTCGAGTTTATACAATTATGTATTAATGGCACTAAGTTAAATAAAGTTAGTATGAAAACTTCAATATTCACCTTAATGAATGTACCTTCACCATGCACATGAGCAAATTCAATCATCCATGCAGGGAGTATATTCAATAAATACTGAAACACTTCTACATTGTAAATATGTTTTTGATATATGAATGAAATTTGAATTTGAATTAGAAATTTGAATGACTCAAAACATTCGTTGATGATACGGTAACCAAGACTAGCCTATATCTCTTAGTTTCAATAAATTTGTGAATGTGATAAATATAGTCTAAGAGCAAATCATAGCCTATTACTCATCATATTGAAGAGACATAATATCACAATGTAACCATTAAAAATTATCAGTTACCAGTGTAAACTAGAAAACTTGTAGTTTAAATTTTTAGTAATATCAAATAAAAAAAAACTGGAAGTTAAACCAGTCACATACGTAAATCACAATAGTGTTATCAATACATTGAGATACTGGTTTCGGTTGACACATTATTATTTATGGTGTTTACCAGATAACTTCTGATCTTTCTATTACCCCGGTCGTACACCGGAGCAATAAGCAATAGGCATCTAGCAACATATTGATCATATGATTGTCTACTGTATACAAACCAATAGTTCAATGCACACCGAAACAGCTGCTTTAGGTATGCATTGGACCATTTGTTTCTATAGAGTAGACGATCATATGATACAAAATTAATGTTGCTTATTGCCTATTGCTTATTGCTCCGGTGTACGAGCTGCCTTAGATATGGACAGTTACTACACAAAATTTAACTGTAAATAATTCTGTAAATTGCAAGTCGGACTCAAGTGAACTTTAAGTACCCTTGATTTATGAGGATCTTGAAGTGAGCATTAACCTTAACCTGAACACGCCACTTGAGAACTTAATCAGAGAAAACTTCCTGGGCAATCTCATTATACTTAGTGCCCGAAACTTTCTGTCACACCCTCGTATTTGTCGTCAGTTATGCGTTAGGCTTGATTATTCAACGTTGTCAGTGTCGCTTGCGCCGTCACCGACCCTTAAATTGTCAAGCGCCAACCGCATGAATAAGTTGAGGACTTATCCTTGCGCTTAGATGCTTCGTGGTTCGCCTATAAAATGGCATGGGGTGAAGTGCACAGCTATGTTCAACTGTCCAAGTCATTTACAGAACTTGAACGCGTCGTTTGAAATTCATCATTATTCATTTTGAATGAATCAAGTCCGTTCTTAAAAGGGTAAGAGTATCTCAAGCCTCAAAAATGAATAGTTAGTTTTAATTGATGAGAAAGATGAAGGGATCTTTCAACGTATCAAGAGAACATGTAATAGATTTTTTTTAATAATGAAATTTATTTATTTATTTTAGTTGACAATATACTGTACAATATGTGGGAGGAGATAACAGACATAGCTTAAAACTACTTAGATTCCAAATTTGGAACTGAATGAATATTGCTTTTCAAAGAATTCTTTGGAATCTTCAAAGATCGTTCTAAATTATTATCGAGTTGATCTGCCATCATAAAATTGAAAAATCAAGATAAATGGAGGTACAAAATTTTCATAGTTACTTCAGATTCCCCTGTAAAGTATTGACCTTACTTCTCATGTGTTGATTAGGATAGGTGTTCTATAATAACCTCCTTGATATATTAAATTATAATATATTATTAGTTTTATAATATAAAAGATAATGCTGTGATAATGTATGTAAGGTAGTATCTTCTTATCTCAACTCAGAAACACTCCGATGAGAAGTGAGCAACAACATTAATAAAATACTAATTCTTCAGGAAAGAATTATCTAAGTTCTTATGTACATTTCTATGATAAGGATTATACGATGGACAATATGATGGAACTATGATTCTGGTAGTTTATAGGGAAAAATGAGAATTGAAGACCATTAATTTGATCTTCCACAAACTGTGCCATTAAATACAATTATTACAGAGTTCTAAGAGCAAAAATGATTCATTGATTTTTTGTACATGTTCTATGAGCTATTGTAGATAAATGGAAGGAACCAGGAATGTGAAACAATAAATCAGAACTGAAGGACAATGAAGAATAGGCCCACAGAATCGATCTTAGGTTTAGAAGTTCAGGGGAGAAGCAGAGTTTCATGGTGGGTTAAAATTCTTCACCAATTGGCTACAATTGATTATCTCGTGATGTCAATTTTCTTCTACAACATATTTTTTACTCTCATAAAGTAGCCTATTGAACCGATACGTGTCCTATTACTTTGATAGCATGAAAACTAACATTTTGATAATTGTAAAAACTTTACAATTCACAGTAAGCCAAACTATTTAAGTTCTACTTTTATTCCCATAAGTAAGTATAAGCATTTCATAAACACATTTCTCATACATCTCGTCATCTTGATACAGAATGTACTGTAGTGTGTTATCTCAGATTTGGATTAGCCTAATGATTGCTATAACTCACAGTGAAAGACTAAGAAAGACTCAGGCTTTCTGATGATAATGAAGGCGGGCTCTCTGCTTATTTTGAAATACAGTTATTTAATTATTCAAGTCTGCTATCTGTGAATGGAACTCTTTGAAGGTTATTTTGGAAGATAACTGTATAGTTCATTGCTGTATTCATTTCCTTAATTTAGTTTTAACGTTATATTAAGTTCACTGCTTACTTTGATGTTCCATGTTCGAATTATTCAATTCTAACTGAGCGAGTAATGAATTATTACTCTATAATTAGAGTAATTAGAGTATCATCCAAAGTAATGGAGCATAATGGAAATAGTAGTTGAGATATATGGTAAGGACAATAAGAGTCAGTTATTGAGCTATAATCACAGGTGACATTTTTAGTAATCATTAATTAATATACCGTACATTTGATTTAGAAAGCTTATTCAAGATAGTTCAATTATATTGAAAATCATACGATTTTGGATCACAGAATCCAGATGTAATCACTAATCAGTCATGGGGTAGCTTTCAATTTTATTCAATTGGATCTCTCATTTTTCACTGGATAAGAGATAATTAGTTGTCAGCTTCAAATAAAACGGATGAATCCAGGATTTAGAATTTTGTACACCAGGAAGGAAAGCAATGAAATTATTTACTATTCTATTTTGATTTGGTAGCATGTTTCGTCCACTGACCTGAGCGATGCGAATGCAGTTGGATTCTTGACAAGCACTTTTTCCATGGGAGTCATCCTGTGATGATAGGATGAGTCAGCTGTTGACATTCTCTTAGCAGCCTTCGGCCATGATGGAAAGTAGTCGCCAATGCTGTCGAATACTGACTCATGGAATCCTCTAGCATCCACCTCTGCAACACACAAAAATGAAACCTGTAAACGTTTTCTACAAACTCAAAAGACATTTCATCAATTTTCTGCTTATTCTCTTCTATACCAAACTTTGTATTGGACCACCTATGTTTATTTTACTTTGAAATGTAGTTGAAATTAAAACTTTTCACATCTTGAATATAGAAAAACATTATTCACTTCTTTGCCAGTTATTTCCTAAATCAAACTCTGTATAGGCCTAGGCCTTAATATCTTTGTTTATTTCAATCTTCATTTACGACATCGACATGTGATCAAGTAATAGAGTAGATATTATAATTGTACAAATTTATTCACGTCAGGAAAATGAGAAGTCTATTCTGTTCTATTCTTCAAACCATAAATCAGATAAATAGAACTTTTATGATGATTATAATATAAAACAACTCTAAATAGCATTATGTTTTATATCGATAAGCTTTAACGAAAAATAAATGAAGACGAATGAGGTTCAACGAGTCTCAAGTCTTTCAAATTATTCAACTGACACATTGATAATAATTAACTATGGGAACTAGGCTTACAATAAATATGAAAATACGACTATTGGAAAAGTACTGCACAAAAGTTTTAGAAGGGAAAATATTTAAGAGTTATGTTCAGGACCATTTATTATGTTCAAAACTATCTATTATATAGCCCACTGTATACATAGAATATACTGTATAAGTGTATATACGTCTAAAATTACACCATAAAATTCAAGCTGATATTATTATTATTCACGAAAAATATAAGAAGACTGGGAAAAGTCCCTACTATGATTTAGATAATATTACAGTATCTGATAACGTGTTCTGTAGTAAACCGTCTAATTCTAAAATTAAATGGATAGAGAGATCTAGTATGAAATTTATTTAGTTCTCTTGGGAATTAATGTCATCCTCGTCTGCTTCGTACTTGGTGTCTGATCATTGATTGGCATGAATCTATTCTTTAAACTACTTCAATTTGATTTCACAATCCTGACACGATTATATTATCATAAAACAATTACATAGACACATAATCATATTGCCCCATATATTTATGAGGCTGTTTCATGAATTTGGTGAATTTAATTTCTCCCATATTCAGTGTGTAAATTTATGACAAAATACTTGGAGAAATTATCTTAGAATTAGTTGATTACCCTACTTCGTTTCGTGGGCCTCATCCAACAAAAGGCCAAGTTCTCATGAAATATTAAGGGCCATGGAGGTCAGTAAATAAATTGGTCAAATTCTGAATAAAAGTTGTAGCAGAATTCAGCTAACGAGCCATAAACTAAGCTGAAAAACAACGCATTGCAGTATTCTTCTTTGTGGACCATTCAAAAAGTTGGATGAAATTAGCATATGAATTGGAGAACTTTTATCTCTAGGCTTCAAGTATTAATGTCATTATGGAGAAGGAGAATTCGTACGGTAATTATTTCATTAACGAATGGTTTTTTCATTGGTTCTCGTTGCACCTGTTCCGATAGATGAGAGTATTTAACGGCGGCTCAATTCAATTGGATTTTCACATACTGACCGTATAAATAACCGTATGAAAACGTATTTTTGCAAAGATAAAAGTATCAAAAACGTTATCTATCAAACTTTAAAGAGGCAAAAACTTTAGAAAACAATGTGAATCTATCAATTCAATGTACGTATCGATTCACAATAATTAAATCAATATATTATCATTAATAAAAAAATGTAAAAACTAGGTCTCTCCACCAAAGCTCACATTATAATAATTCGAGATTTATTCCAGACAAACGCCAAAACTCCAATATTGAGTATTCTAGTGAACAAATGCATTGAAGCTTGAAAATAATAAATTGAAATGGAGATTTTGAATGTAGCCTAGTTCACGTTGCAAATTTTCATTTAGTTGTGAGAGGGTTTGAGCATGAATCTCGCTTTCCAATCTAACGAACCATGTATGAGACTGGCAGATGAGCAATTTGGCCTGTCTTCATTTAATGCATCAGTTGCCATATAATCGCGACTAGAATTCACCAAATGAAGTCGGAAGCTTCCTTTGTAATTAACGATCTTGCATCCCCCTAATATCCAAACTGGATTTAGTCTATCCATGACCCATTACGAGCATCCATTCATGATCCATTTCGATGGATGTTGAAGAATTGAGTCACTGTATTCATAATGTATCAGGTTACTTTCGCTTCAACAAATGTTGTCGTGTTCTGCTCTATAATACAGTATGGAGGAGATGAAGGAAGGAATAATCTGCATTACATTTCAGGGGTGTCATAGGCTAGCTAGAACATAGGACGAAAGTTCTTGGCTCATTCCAGGTTTAGTTGGCAGTGTCATGATGCATAGCTGAACCGTGTTCTTCGAAGTCCCACATGTACCGGCTTTTCTAACTTGTTGCCAAACTTTGCAAATCACAAGTTTCGGCCCTAAAAGTTGTAGGCCTGCTTTTTGTCAAGATGTCCCTGAACATCGCTAGGATTTTCTGGAAGTTATCTCTGGTAAAATATCGTTTCATTCAATTCAAATTAGAATTTATTTAAAGCACAGAATAAAATACTTGTAAAGGTATTTAAAATGAAGACAAAATACGAGTTGAGAAAAACTTGGCTGTATGATAAGAGTGATGGATTGTTTCCCAATAAAATAATATAATTTGATTATTCTTAGTAATCGAAGAGAAATTAATAAGCTCCCTTATTCAATAGCCTGAATAATTAAAGGAGCAAGACAAGAAAAGAGATTAAAAAACAATTCAACAATGGAATACCACTGATAGAACAAAATAATTATACAGTTACGATTAATAGTAGATTAAGTATTAATAGTAATACGAGTAGTATAGTAAATAGTTATTCGTAATTTCTTCAAAATCAATTCAAAATTCCTTTATCTGTTTAGAAGTTGAATCAGAAGATAAGCAGGTGGAAATACATACATAGTCCTGCAACCTGCGTGATGGATTTTTTAATCATCTACCAACATGATAATGTATATTATAAATGTTCCAATAATGTTCAGATGTCATTGTTATCTAATGTTTCAACGAATGCTTTTTGTAATGATTCATATTCGAAAGTGATAATATTGAGTGTTACAAGAAGAAAAGATTTTTCAGAATTAAAAGTCGCGAACAAGATAAACTTTCCAACTAATAAAACTTGCTGTTAAGGTAAAATTAGATTTCAAATCTCATATTGGAATAGGTTTTTTCCTATAATAGAAGTTACAGAAATCGAGTGATGTCGCACGTATAGTTACATTTTTCACCGCCAGGTAGTGTGAGCATTCGTTTTCCTCCCAGTCTCTTTCGCTAGTGCCAGGGTTTTCTCATAGAAAGAACTCGATTGGAAAGCAGTGACCTCAAGACTATTTTCAGAGATGCTAAGAGATAAAATATATATTGTATTATGTATACAAAGTATGAGACTAAGCATTCCAGCTAATGTTTGTAGGGAAATTTTAATTGGAACATCTACCTACATTAACATTAATCCTCATTATACAACTTGATGTGGACCAATCTCCTTCGTTCTTCGAATTAAAGTTTTTATTCATTTCTTCAATTATTATTATTAGAATCTTCAACAATCAATTATACGCATAAAATTTGAAGACAATAATCATAAGATTGCTCCGATTTTCTTGGGTTTGTAATCTTGTTTGAAATCTTAAAGCGTAATTTTCCTAACAACATTAATGATTATTCAACAATATTAATGATATATTTTTCTCAGAAGTAGCATGATATATAGAAGAAGGCAAAATTCCACTAGACTTTCTTCTTTATTGTATGAAATGTATTCGTGTCTAATGTGTTTTTGCCTTCTTCCTGTTCTACAGGACTTTTAAAATTTATGAAACAGGCACCAGGTGTTCAAGTACTTATTTAAAAATGAGAATATGAGAAGAACTATATTGGGAGAAACTGAAAAAGATGAAAAGATCAAGAAATGTGTGCGCATAGCCTATTAATAATGTTCAACTCAAAATCTCAAATCAATGTTAAAAACCAATTGATCAACTTTCAATCACCTTTCAATAGATTTTTTAAACCAATTTCCCAAGTACCTGTATTAATTTGAAATCTAATTTTCTGTCATAAGTGAACCATGAGAATATAATATTCAACCCGTTAATTTGCCACAGCTTCATAAGCCTGGTCGTCCACTGGAACCGTTTTTGTCAGAAAGCGTCCGATGTCCGAACAGCTGGCCATTTGATCCAATGTTAGCATTTCGGATGATCGGTCATTTTCTGACAAAGACGGTTCTAGTGGACAATCATTCAACTCAGTCCACTTTCTAGAACTCCAATATACATTTTTTACAAAAAAATTAAATGCTAGGGGTAGGCCCAGTGGAGGGATGGCAGTCTTTATTAGAAAAAAATTCCAGGCTACTCTAATTAAAGCTAATGACTGTTTAATGATTATTAGAATAGCTAGTAATAGTAATATGGAAATCATCCTTTGCTTTGTGTATTTTAGACCTCATAAGGTGGAAGATTCTCTTGTAACTCTGCAGGATTGTTTTTCTGAATATGAGAGTTTGTTTCTCTCTCTTCCTGTTGTGTTTGGAGGAGACTTTAATATCAGGATAGGCGATTTAAATCAGAGCTATGATGATGCTATGTTTGACCAAACTCCCTTTAAGGCGGCTCGCACCACATTAGATAGTACTATTTCAAGGTATGCACAAAGTATGGTAGCATTAATGGAGAGTAATGGCTTGTATGTTTTAAATGGTAGATCTATTAATGATTCACCAGCAAATTTTACTTTTCATGGCAGTAACGGTAGTAGCCTCGTAGATTTGATATGGACGAATACAGAAGGATTAAACATAATAACAGATATGATTGTCTCAGATTTTGTTTTGACGTCAGATCATCTTCCCATTATTGTACTGTCTAATATACAGTTAAGAAAGTCAAGGCCATTAGACATAGCAAGAGAGAGTACCGATAAGAATTTTCGGTGGAAAGATAACGTGCAGGCAGAATATTCGGTTGTTTTATCTCTTATCTGATGAGATTCTCATACCCAGCGATTACACAATAGATCAGTTATCCAATTTTCTATTAAAATCAATCACAGATGCAGCCGAAAAATTAAATGATAAAGGTGGCGAATAAGATAAACATCTCATCAGATAAGCCATGGTATGATGTGCAATGTAAATTTTTGAAAAAGATTTACGTACGAGATATAGAGTTTATAAGAGGATAATTTCAACCCAGCAAAGTTGAATGATTTCTTGCAGGCAAAACTTAAGTACAAAAGAAACAATAAACTTAAAAAGGGTTCTTATATGGAAAAATCATAGAAAATTTCAAACGTTAAAAATAGTAAAGAGTTTTGGCGGGTGGTTCGCTCTTTCAGACGTAAAAGCATTTCCAATTCTATTGGTTTGGCAGAATGGGTTTCATACTTCCGTGGAAAATATTTGGTATCTGATTCATCTTTGCCAAGGCTAGTATTTGCTGATGTTAGACACCCTTCCTGGATAGACCTGTTACTGTGGACGAGCTGGATATCATTCTGAAAAATACAACAAGGGTAAATCTCCGGGACCTGACGGCATTCCATATGAATTTTTAAGTTCTTGCCCAATGAATGGAAGGAGTTTATAACACACATTTTCAATCGTATATTAGACACAGGATCGGTTCCGGGAGGCTGGGCGTTCGTAAGAATGTTTCTATTGCACAAGAAAGGTAGCTCGTTGAATCCAAAAACTATAGAACTATAGCTATTATAAATAGTGTCCTAAAATCTTCACTAAACTATTATGTAAGAGATTGACTCAGTGGTGGAGTATTGTGGGATACTAGATGAAAGCCAGTCTGGGTTTAGAAAAATCGAAGCTGCTTGGATAATATATTCGTAATGAACACTCTAATCAAACTTTATTTAATGAAAAAGGTAAAAACTTACGCTATCTTCGTGGATTATGAGTCGGCCTTCGATTCGGTCCCTCATATGGGATTATGGAATAAGTTGGCATCACTAGGAGTCAGTGGGATCATGATAAGAGTTATCCAAGACCTATACTGAAAGCTCGATTTTGTATTGAAGTCCAAGAAGAGGATCAAGGTAAGGTTCAATCACAACCAATACAGGTGACAAAAGGCGTGTTGCAGGAGATTCGTTAAGTCCTCTTCTATTTTCTCTGTACATATCACATATGGAATCATTTTTCAGGCAGAGAGGATACAGCGGGCTGCGACTTGACAAGGATAACGATATTTTGATACTGCAATACGCCGACGATATAGTAATTTTTGCGGACAGTATCCCCGATATTAGAAATAAAGTTCGATGTTTGTACGAAGTTGGTGAGTCGCTGGGTCTGAAAATTGATTATAATAAGAGGGGAATGTTGCCATTCCACAGAGGCCGACTAAATAGAAGTAGGAGTGTTGCATGTGAGGGAGGTGTAATGGATTTGTGTAAGGAATACAATTACCTGGGAGTGGTTTTCAATCATCAGGAGGGTTCAAAATATGTGTATTAGAGCGTTGAATAAATCTAAAGCGGAAACTGCTGCTCTCATGAATGCCTTGGCAAAGCTGAAATCAGATACTTGGGAGACGAAGACAAATTATACGAATCCATTCTGATTCCTGCTACACTCTACACGGGAAATTTGGGCTCAAGGTATGGAAGAAACATTGGAGAGGGCGCAATTATTCTTTTATAGGCGATTGCTGTTACTTGGGCGGGCAACCCCAGGGTGGGCAGTCAGGTTGGAAATGGGTAGAGCACATCTCAAATTTTACATATTTAAATTGAGTTTATTATGGCTCTTGAAAATTCTTAACATGCAAGAATCTAGGTACCCTTACGTCTGTTATCGGTTTACTTGAATGTGAGGTTGAGGATCGGAACTGGGTTGCTTTATGAAATCTCAGCTTAGATTGGTGAACTTTGGACATGTTTGGGGAGAGGATGGGCCCTGTGGAGTAGATATTTCCAACAACTATGAAATTATATTAGATAGTTATCTAGCTCATATGAAGAGTGAGGATACGCAGCATGCAGTCACCTCACAGAGCTGTGGTGCTTACTGGAGACTCAATCCCAATTCTGAAATTTCTGAAATTGTATCGTGCAAGGTTCCAATGAAAATTTTAAGATGTTTAACCCAGCTCAGGATTCCCTCGGTCTTAGGGACGGTAATAAACTTTGGTAACAAAAAATATTTTATCGATGTTAATAAAGTGTGCCCATCTTGCTGTCTAGAAAAAGAAACATTAGAACATTTTCTGTTTAATTGTTCCGTGTATCAAGAAATTAGAGAACGGTTTATTGCTACTTATGTTCATAATATTGTCAATGATAGAGATAAGAGTATTGTTTCACTCTCAATTTCACAAGGCAAAAATTATTGATATATATTCATATGCTGTGGATTCATTGAATAGAAGAGGCTATCCTATTGCTTGCCACGACTGATTTCTTGTTATCGTAATTGTTACTGTAATTGTTTTTGTTATTTTTATTGTAATTGTTGCTGTAATTGTTATTGTTTATTATGCAACTCATTTGTATAGTTTATGTAAACTGTGTACAAATTAATTTGAAATAAAAAAAAAAAAAAAATATACATTTGCAACTTCCTAATATTGTATATCAGTGGTTTTGTGTTCTGTGAGTCCAAATTCCATCCAGAGTAGCCTACCCTTTGATTTCCCAGCGGCCTCTGGACCAAGTATGCAATGAAACCCAGATGAGTCACCCCCAAGGAACGGGGTGCTTTAACTGATGCTGTAGCTCAGTTTTGTTGCAAGGCAGTCAGCTGATGAACTTTGATATTAATTTGAAATTGTTCTGGAAATTACCACGAGCCAAGACTGATGACAGATAGTGCTCACTCTTATCTTGCTGCAAACAATTGTAGAGATTGATATGGTGGAGAAACAACATCAAAGTAATATCTGTGATTGGTAAGTTGAGGAAGCGATTAAAATGTCGTTTTTGGAATTGAATGTGGTTTTGGGAATAGCCGAATAGACAATTTTTTGAAATTCTTGGATGTTATTGGAATTTGCACTGATTCTATCATTTCTATCTAGTTTATTTTTTGTCTATCAACACATATTATGCCGTCATTTTAATTACTAATTATCATCAGCTTATTACAAAATTAATGATTATTATCTTATTAGCTGTTATAATAGCTTAATTATAATAGCTTATAATAGTAGTTTAATAACAGTTTAATAATAGCTAATATAATAATAATAGTTTATAATAGCTGCTTATTAGCTGTTTATAATCAGCTTAGTTACAAAATTAATGATAATCATCTTATTAGCTGATTATCATCAGCTTCATTAAAAAACATCTATTATACTCACAACTTTCTGGCAACTATTTCAACAGTTCTTCCAACAATTTCGCAGATTTGAGAAAGTTTTTATGCTTATGGCATCTTTAGTTTTTGAGTCTTAGACTCTGAGTTTCTATTGTATTAAATTCTACTTCAATTTCCACGTGTATTGTACTTCTATGTTTTTGTGATATTTATTTCACGAAGTGAAGCAATTCGAATTCATTGCAAATAATAAAAGCAAAAATATTATGTCATTATTATACAAAACTGAATTGAATTATTACTTAAATGTTTGGCATGAATCAGCGTACAATGTTATCATGATCTATATTACGTATCTAAATTGGTAGATGTAGGCTGGTTGGCAACTAACACCGTTGCGTCCCAGCTGAAGTAGGGTGTTCAAGTAGGAACACCTGAAGCATCAACTGCGCAATCCAAGCCAACATATATGGTGGAACAGCATACGCCGACGGCTGCATGGTCAGGGGAGTGCCTGACATGAGTATGCGAAATCTGGCTACCAGGCGACCTCCAGTTTCAGCCTTCCCTGGGTGAACGCGGAGCTCTGCCCAGGGTGACTGAATCAGTCTCCAGCTACTCGTGGGAACAGGTTTCGAGTTATTGCTGACTCAAACCTGCCGGGAAACGGTACATGCAGAGGAAGGCACTACAACTGAAGATTCCGCAATGGAATCTGAGGAGTGTGCAGACCCATCCCTGATAGAAGTTGAACAGCTTCGGAAGGGTGGGTCCATAGCTGAAATCAGCAGCACATTTGCTGCTGGAATGTCCAGCACTCTTGCAAATGAGGAGGAGACTTCTTGGAAAGGCAACCCTCCTACCAGAGGAGGCAAGAGAACTGGACTTCAAGGCCCTGAGTAAATTCTGCTCTGGCCTTGGATTATGGAACATGGCATAAGCCAAAGAGGGTATGCCACAAAAGATCGAATAGCGGTCGCGGTGGCTAAGGGTTACAAAGCCCAACCCAATTAAAAAAAAAAAAAAAATGATCTATATTATTTCTGAATAGAATCTATGTCAACATGGTTATTTTTATATTTTGGAAATCCACAATATCATCCTTGAACTGATTTCAAGCTGTGGAGAGCTATTTCGTACTACCTTGAAATTCAGCTTCTCAATAGAACTGTGAAAGGTGAACCCTGCGTATTTGTGAGACGCATCAATTCAACTCCAATCAACAACAGATGAAAAAGTTGCAGTTGTCATTCTTCAAAATTGTCTGATTGCTTTGTCCCGTGAAATTGATTGCAATTGAGTTTCAATCATGCTCGTTCACTTTGACTTGACATAAACTAGATCCACGGAATTGCATTTATTGCATGACTGCTAATCATCTACTGTATATTAAAACAGTTTGGTGCCCGTGTAAAGTAGATTTTGGAAAGTTTGTGGAGAAGTCTGAGTGGAATCAAAATTCGTCATTTTGATAAATTAAAGTTTCTCATGAATAGGAAAACATATATATAGTTTATTTTTTATAATATCAAAGTAAGTGAATCATACCATGGAGAAAGTATGAAAAGCTTGGCCCTATGCCTTCTCTATGATTATACTTCACTGAGATTCCAGTAGATGAGTATAATATAATAATATTATAGCATAGTAACAATTTATGGTACACGGGTTCCACTGGAGAATTAATCTGAAATTGTAAAATTCAAATAATGAATAGAATGTCATCAAACTATTGTCATCAAAATTTCAAGCATTATTATCTATTCCATGAAGACAAAATGAAAGATATTTCAGACAACTATACTTCGTTATCATTCCATCAAGTTCTCTTCCTCCCAGAACCTTATTCCAATTCTTACCCTCGCAGCATTACACATTAATTGAAAAAGTCTGTGAAGCTCTCCTTTCAAAAAGTTTAAAAAGTTGTCTCAACTTTTTAATGGGATTGTCTTGGGGGTGATATTGGCTTGAATCTGTGTCGGAAAGGTGTGAGCAAGGTCACAACAGAAGGCAGGTAACTTAACCACAAGTTGGATTTTCTTTTGCACTGTTATTTTCCGGATGAAGAGAAGAGAAAAGGAAAAAAGGAGGAAAAAGTAAGAGGGAAAGAAGGAAAATGGGTGATTATAAAGAGCGTGGAAAGAATAAGCAGAGGTAATTATTCAAAAAGCGGTGGTTAAGTGTAATTTTACACTCGAATTAATCAATCATCTCATTCATTAAATGACAATTTATTAAATGCGCTGGCCATGCTTTATGCGTGACTATTTAATGAGAAAATTGAATCAGGTGCAAAAACACGGCTTTATCATTTGAGACTGTTGTACGAGAACTTATTCAATATGGATGTCACGATTGATCAATTATCATATCGCATTCAGCGTAGGTTTGACTTTAAATTCTATTATCAGGTCCGGCTATCAATCAGAACTGAAGTAGAGGCGGATATATTGAAATGAGACACTGTTTCGATTTTACTGTGAAAAAGCAGACTGCATAGAATCTTCCATAATTTAAAGTTTTAGAACTAGCTTGAACTTCTTCTAGCCCTTTTTTCAGTTAAACCCTAATTGTGAAAGAGTAGATTACTTGAGTTCTCTATATTTTCAAGCGCTCAAAACTATTCAAAGCTCCTACGGTACGGAATTCATCTGAATGAATATTCGAGATCTGAATGATGTCCAAATTAATTTTCATATCCATTATTTTCATCGAAATAACTATGAAAGAAACCAGGGTAAGCATCGATTTCGAATTTCAGATGGTTGAAAAATCTAAAATCACTTAAAAATGCAAATACAGTTGAACTCCTATTTATTATAGTTTCTTGTGTTTATTTTTAACAACTCGTGATTTATAACAGCTTTCTTTTGTGAGGTAAGCAACGTATTAATAGTTAATAATACGTATATAAAACCAATAGAAAAGAATATAATTTTTTGTTTTTATGGGCCTAAATATTGTATTGTTCGTATTTACATTTTGTATTGTGTGTGTTAATAATTGATAAATAAGTAAAAAATAACTCGATGAATTGCTTTAGAATACCCTTCAATGTAAAAACGCAAAATAAACAGCTTTTTGGAGACAATTTTGCCGCCTGGTTTTTCATATCCGCAACATCGGAAGTCTCATTTCCTGTCATTCAGCTTCTCACTATCTCTAGCTTCGCAGATTTTTGCTACCTTTGGAGATGCAATACACTTAATCCTGAAGACAAATATCATGGAGATTTTTCAATTGCTAGAAAAGTCTTCAAAGAACAAACTACTATCATAGATAACAGATTAGAATATTCCGGACTACCATAGGACTACTCCTATCTCTTCTCCATGGTTATTGTATAAGCTAAATAGTTGTTTTCTGTAGTTCTAGAAAAAGTCTTAGTAACAATAGTTGAGAACAAAATGAAAAGACTAAAAGTTCTCATAACTAAAAAATTATTATTTTGTCAAGGAGGCCTACCAGTTTCGGTTCTTACACCATTATCAATCCCTGCTAATAATAATAATAATTCCGTGTAACCTGGCTGGCTCAGGTCTGGTGTCAGAGTTTTCAAACATGGAGACATTGAAATGTCATCCGTCATTGGCAATGCATGTATAGGACGTCTCAATAGCTAGCAATATCAACTTCAATCATTCCATCTCACACATTATCACATTCATGAATCACAGGGGAGTTACTATAGCTGACTAAGTAGCGTGTAATTCGATCCGTAATAGATAATTCAGTTAAAAGCCGAATGAGCAAGTCAATCCTGCTATCAAATTTATCAAATTAGCGTCACTGTCTGGATAATTTATGTGTAGCTGATACAGTAGGCGTGTAGGCTACATATCAGGCATTGTAACTGCACTCATCAGGGTAATGTATCGAGAAATATAAAAGCAAGCATATTGTAGAGATGTAACATTAGTGATATGAGCAGGAAATGATGGTTATTGGACATTTGATATCCAAAAATAGATTAGTTACCCAAAGGTTTCTAGTGTGAGCCTAAAACCTAATATGAAGATGATATTCTTTGCAGGTTCTCAGTGAATGAATAGTCTACGTTGTTTTGTATTCTAACAATTATTTTCAAGTATTTTCTAATGGACTTTTTTGTAATTGATTTCTTGTAATTATTTGAAATGGAAATTTTTAATGGAGGTTTTAATAAGTTTTATAAGTTACGAATGGAGTTATAAGTTTAAAGTTGAGTTACAAGTTGTAAGTTGTTGAAAAATACATTTGTCATTATCTCCTGAACCAAGAGACAGGGAATTCTCAAAATAATAACACAATTCCATGCTTAATTTAAATCACTGTTCAAAACACACGAGCTCGTTAATATTTCAGTTTTAATTTTGCTACAATGCATATCAGAGTACAGGTGAGCCAGGAAGTATTAAGTAAGCCAGCAATCACCAGGGCATTCTTTTTTCCTTTTATCCACAGGGCAGTGGTATGTCCCGGGATTGGAGAGAGTTTAGCAAGGGTTGAGTGTCAACGTTTAATGCATATTTTATGCCAGACAGAGCACCAACGTTGCTGTAATGAGCTGTCACACAGAGAGCGAACTGAAGTTTAAAGCATCTCAAAATCGTTCTATCATTAGCAGGCACATGTTTTACAGAATGTGTGAGTACCGCAAGAAACGTGTTGTCTAAGTACAGATTGAAATTGTCTAGACAGGAAAGTGCGAAAGACTTTCAGTTACGTAAACTCGAATCTCGAGCACTACTCAACTCAGTAGGTGGATTAATCATCTTAACTTTATATATTTTTTATACAATCCCAACACCCAAGCCTAACACCCAAGGCCCTTGGCTCGTGTCTACAGCGGAACATACACTACTCGTGCATTGCACGTCGTGCCTTTATTTCATATTGGCTTTATAAATAGATATATTTAGCACCCCTTGACATTCTATATAGATATAAAAGCCAATATGAAAAAAATGGCACGACGTGCAAAGCACGAGTAGTGTATGGGCCTCTTACTGGAACCGATTTCGTCCGTGAATCCCCGATTGTCCTCCGAAACATTTGAATCAAATAGCCAGCTGTTCGGACGTCGTACGTTTTCGCACGTAAACGATTCCATTGGACGATGAGGCTAAGAGCGGGTTCACACGAACGGTTTTCGCGCTGCTGCGGCTACCAGCGGTTCCAAGTGTGGAAGAGAGACAAAAACAGCTGGCATAATCTTTTTTCTGAGGTTTCTTTTCTGAGAGGTTCTTGAAAAGGAACAGCTGGTAGCCGTAACCGCCCAAAAACCGTTCGTGTGAACCCGCTCAGAGGGCAATATCATAAACGATACTTATATATTCGTTGTTATACATTAGTTTTGAACTCAATATTATAAGTAATATTATTAAGAATATTAGACAAAACTCTATTTTAAATCTTTCCATTCTCTCCATTGATGAGACCAAGCTTAGACCATGTATAGATGTATAAATGGCCTAAGAGACCAAGCATCCCATTATGAGATCGGATTACTTCGATTATTGTAATTCGATTCGATTAAGTACTGTAATCGAATAACTACGATTGAACACAAGCTCGCGCTACGCAAAATCCTAATCACTAATTGTAAATATTATCATAGGAGCTGAAGTTATCAGCCCGAATATTTATCTTGATATCTATCTTTCCATTAATATCCCACGTACGTTACTTGAAATGATAAAAGTGTCGGTTTCTGAACTAAAAAAGCTCGGCCATGTTGGAACGTCAATGATAAATCAAAACTGTGTACTTGAAAGTATTGATAAAGGAACAATAAAATTCGTAGGAGACGCAAAAATTCAAAGTTCATTGAAATCTTTTCCGATTCACATGTAAGTTTATGCTTGTGATGGGATGAAAATACAATAATGTCTGGCTTATTTCAAACATCAAGATGACTTGGATTGTTGCAATTCTATTGGCAGGTTAGATAACTGTTACATTCGAAACGTTTATTAAATTATTAAAATGTACGGTCGTAGAGTAAGCATCACTCTAGCAAAAAAACAAGAGCAGGGTTCTGTGTCATTCAAACCTTCTTGGGTCAATGCTATGTATTTTTATTCCCTTGAATACATCAAATATTTTTCAAGAAAGTGGCTATTATTGGCGTGGGTGGACAGTATAAGTAATATTCTCCAATGACCAGATACGCCTGTCTGTGTAGCTTCAACTTTCTGACCTTTGAATACTACCGTTATCGGTCATATCATGAAATTGGAGAAATCAAAAAAGTACCATTGATGAGATATACGTACATTCATAGATTCATAAACTCTATGAAACGGACTCTTCGCGCATAAAATTCATATAATCGATGATCCGACATTAATTTTTGCTCAAGAATGGACAATAATATCCACGTAAAAAAGGTACCTACTCTTAATTCTCTACGACTTGTCGAATTACTGTGAAGAGTGTTATAAAAGTTCTTCAAGTGAGTTTTCAAGACCGTGGGGGTGTAGAATTATTATGGCAGGAGGTCGTAACATTCGTCAGGACATGCATATGTAATATGATAGAATAAGAAGATGAAGAGAAAGAAAAAGGGTAGGGAGGAAAAAGAAGGATAAGAATAAGGAGCTGCGGTGGTCTTATCACGTGATATGATGGTCCAATACTGAAGAAGGATGTTCATAGCTCCACTGGGATTTTGGTATCTTGAAATATTTATCCTTTGGAAATTGTCCTTCACTGAAGGATGTCTAGAGAATATCATTTATGATGAGAGGTATTTTCAATGTTCAATTTACAATGAACGCATATAGGATAATGAAGTGAAATGTCTGGCTTATGAAATTATAAAATATTTGAATTAAACATATAAAAATATCAGAAAATATATCAAAAATATTATGATCGAATTTTTCATGCTTTTCACTCGGTTTTTACTCATTTGATGTGATAACTAATATCTTGAATTATAGGTACTATATAATTTCAAATATGTTGACAGAGCTTTCTTCTGTATTTTACTGTCGATTTAATCCGGTTGACAGAGTTATAGAAATAATAATAATTCCGTGTAACCTGGCTGGCTCAGGTCTGGTGTCAGAGTTTTCAGGTCACTCCTGATCAGTTCAGGGTCTCTAACGAGACTTTTAACGACTGTTTTCAGTCAGCCGGGACCTACGGCTTAGCGTGTCCTCCGAAACACGAGGAGTGGCTAAAATCTCATGGTCTGACCTGGGTTTGAACCTGGGACCTCTAGGTTACAAAGCCAGCACTTAACCACACGGCTATGGCCACTCCCACGGTATTGAATATTTGTATCTTTTTCGAGTGTAATTAACAATGATCTATCCAAGAAAGAAAAGAAAGAAAGAAAGATTTATTGTCAAAAAATCACAAAGCATTACAAAATGAATCACAAAAACATTTACAACAGAATACTACGCTAAACTATAAGATTCAATACTAGTTAGATTAAAAACGTTTCTGATAAGAATACAGATAATGGAATCTTATCGATTCCATTATCATGATAATTTACTCTATAACGATCTCGACCCCTATAACATTCCTATTCCCTAATTATTCCACAATTGAAACAAGATGAGAAATTTTGCGTGGGATAACATTGAACATGTAGAGTATTGCAACTTTCAGAAAGTAAGTTAACCATGTTTTTATATCGCAATGAGACAACTGAACTAGGTATGAAGAAGAGGAAGTGTCTCCTGTATCTTACATCCCCCTATCCCCCGAAATGTCCAAAAGTTGGGGCTTTGTTCCCCTCCTTGTCAGACACAACAAGGCGGAAACCGTCGACTGTCAGTCTGTTATTCAGTCAAGATGGAAGTTACTTTGCATAACCCACTTGTCACGGCGTCACAATTTCAAATAAATAATAGTTCAGCTTTGCTTTTGAGAAGCAGACCGTGAAATAGTGTCATCACGGACGGGATAAGATTTACCTTATTAATGCTACTCCAGATATAATTTTTGGGCTCTATAATGCTTTTATAATATTCAAGAAGTGTACTTGGTTCATTCAATGTATAGGTATTTATAAATATGAATTCTGATGACAATAAAGTAAATTCATTATTTATCATTTCAGTTTTATTATTGAATGCAACTTTTTAAATCAAGAGATCTCAATTATCTAATGAATTTATATATCTTAAATTCATTGGATTCACATCAGAGCTCTATTTTAAATTATTTAGTAGTCTACTATCTGATTCATTTGATTTGACGCTTGGTAGATAGACATATCTATCTATCCATGGATATGTGATACCTACACATTTTTTATTTAAGATTATTTATAAAAATATACCATTGTATTTTGAATCATTTATGTTGAATTTGATATCTTTATGAAATGCAGTATTCCAGTTGAAGCAGCAGGTTAGTTGAAGGTTATGAAATGATGTTTAATGGAGTATGATACATTTATGATATGTAGATTAATAGATACAGAACATTAGAATTATCAACAAAGATGAGAAGGTATATTATTACATTAGAGCTACACAATAACGAGTACCAATCTCATTAGGAGTGTTGATGTAATACTTGAATTTGAGCTTTGATTAAAAACTTTGATTCTTGGATTTATAGTTTATGAATCCATTGATAATTCAATTTTGATGAAATCAGTCAAATAAATTTAATATTCGTGAAAGAGGAACGAGCAATGGACCAAAGCTTCTTCCATTGCAAAATTTTGTCTTATAAATACTTTAAACATTGTTACTTAGTTTGTAGGCATACTTCTCGTTGTCTTCAAATTTGTCTTACCACAAAGCTTACACTTCAAAAGAAGAATCCACTTGAGAATTATCAATTTTCAGTTTCAGAGGGTTGATAAGAAAGTCTGAGAACCAATAATCAATTCGAAACTTCCAATAATATTGAAATTATATTGCATTCTTTGTAAGAGATTTCATTGATTGATTCAATATCTAACTAATATTGTTTATTGACTCCAACAGATTAAACTGGAATAAAAAAAATATATAAAAAAAACACTGATGGTTTCAATCATTGAACTAGTATTACGACAATAATAAATCTCAAATAAAGTTATCAGTTGAATTGTACACTCTATAATAGCTTCGTTTTAGTACTTTAATAGGAGCCCTCAGGTATTTTACGCAACATACGAATAATAATGATTGAAATGTTATCCTAACCAACTGAACCAAATGATGTTTCACATTAATAAGAGAGAATCAAATTCGTTCCCTTTTTCCTATGTGTTTCTATCAGCATCTATCCTGGGATATAGCAAAGCATACATTGAGGTATTTTGAGTTGGGTTATTTTTCTGTACTCCGTGGAGTTCGACGCTGCTTTTCGCCAACAGCTGATTGAAATTTATGTATCCGAGTTCGACACTGGGAATCCTCGAAAAGTTCAGCTATTTTAAGTTGTGTTTATGCTTTTCATAATGCGAAAGTACAGGGATGTGTGTAGAGCACAATCCTTGCTTCCATTTTTTCTGCTTTCAATGAAATATTTTTCTTTCCTGCAACAATGGGTGGTGAGCTGTACATAGCTCATTATTCTTTGTTGATTTATTATCTTCTTATTGAGTACGTACCCGATCATATTTCTCATTAAATTCCACTTTTACTCGCTCTTGTTTCCTTGACCTTCCTTCCGCTTTTTCTTCCAATTCCAACTTTTCCTTCTTTCCATTGACTCTCATTTTGATTGATTTCTTATGGTTCAGATTTTTTCCACCTCCTCCTTCTTCTCCTTTTCATCATTCTCCTTCACCCCATCCTCGACCTCCTCCTCCTTTTCTCCTCTTTCTTCGTATTCTCTTCCTCCTCTTCCCTCTTTCCTTCCTCTTCTTCATCCTTGGCTTCCTCCTCTTTCCTCTTTCCTTCCTCTTCTTCATCCTCGGGTTCCTCCTCCTCTTCATCCTCCTCCTCCTTCTCCTCCTCCTCCTCCTTCTTCACCTCATCCTCCTCCTCCTTCTTCTCCTCCCCCTCTCCTCCTCCTCCTCCTCCTTCTCCTCCTCCTCCTACTCCTTCTTCTTCTCCGTTTCCTTCTCCTTCACCTTCCCACCTTCTTCCCCTCTTTCTCCCCCTCTTCAAGGACCTCTTGACCTTCCACAAGGTAAAATGTTGATGAAACGGATATCTTTGTATCTCCTTTTCCAAGACATTCATAAGTCCAAACTCACAATTTTTAATTACAATTTTCATATCATTATTTTTTTTCAGCTCTACATCTTCTCATTGAATAATTTATAAGCTTATGCAAATTTGTCGACTAATTGTTGTACATTTACGAATATAATCTAGAATTTAAGCCGGCATATTTGATATTTACATGAATAAAGTAAATAATAATCTAATCTAATCGTCTTTCTTCTTCATCTCCTTCTGCTTCTTCTTCTTCTTCTTCTTCTTCTTCTTCTTCTTCTTCTTCTTCTTCTTCTTCTTCTTCTTCTCCTCTTCTTCCTTCTCCTCCTCTTCCTTCTCCTCCCCCTCGTCTTTTCCCCCTCCTCCTTCTTCTCTTTCTTCATCTTCTCCTGATCTCTTCCTCCCATCTTGAAGCAAGTATGAATGAAGCCATCCTTTGTTACCACTTTCCTTCCCACTGTTCTCTTCTCCTCCTTCCCACCAGTAAAAATCGATGCCTTTTTTTCTGTTTCTCTTTAGATGACAAAGTGGCCATTTCGGCATTGATTGCAGAAGCGTCACTCGCCTTCCTCCTGCACTTCCTTGAAACTCATCGCATTAAAGCCGTAGCCTCACTTAGCCAAGCAAAACACATTATCTCGAGGTCGGCAGCTTGTGCGAGTGAGAAAGTGCCAAGTTAAAAAAGAAACACGAAGAAAGTGGGAACAGAAAGAGAGTGGAACAAGTATGAAAGTGAATCCTCTTTGACCCATACACGCTTAAAAATTCAATTTAACTCATGTGTATGAGTAGTTTTTTGTTTTTTTTCCTGAAGTCTGTTTTCTTAAACGAAAGTGCCCTACTCAGAAAAATGCTTTTAAATTCAACTACAGTATAAGATCTCGATACTTATTTCTCTCATCGATGGAGTTCCACTTAAATCTTTGTGATTAATTTCCAAATAATTTATGAATCATTATTAACTGCTACACGACCAGTTGCACGGAGTTTAAATTGAGCATGACCGCCGTAAAATGATGACATGTAACTACAGTGACATCCATTCAATTTGACGCTTGGCATTAGATAGATAGATAGATAGATAGAGAGTTTCCATTTCTTGACGTTGCTGATGACCGTAGAGTACGATGGCAAAGAAATAATATCTCTTTATCTAGAATGAATCTGATTATAGCTAATAGAATAAACTTGATTACTAAAGTCTGTTCAGGGAAACGAGAGACGATTTAAATAAATCTGTGCGTGCAAGAGTCTAGCTAGGAGCAGCTAGACCGATTCACAGTAGAACTACACTGAAATAATATTATTATTATCTGCAGTACGTGATTCCAGTCTGAACTTGAGTGAACGTATTTTGAACTGGAATTGGACAGAAAATTCATCGAAAACAGCTGTCAGTCATCGCTTCTATACGCACACAAATGCAAAAAGCTTGTTTTGGCTGTCTCTCTACTACGTGAACAGAGTATAGGCAATACCATAGCCCCCTTTAAACTACAGTAGTTTAAAGGAGGCTATGGCAATACACTTTCACAGCTGTAAATCATCACACTGACTTACCTGGAAAAGTGGACGATACAAAGTGAAACGTTCCACTGGGAGCCTGTCCCCCTGCGCCCCCCTGTCCCGAGGCGCCCGAATGGTAATAGCCCGGGTGCATGTGAGCCAGCACCATCAGGCGATTGAAACTCTCCTCATCGGAAGCCAGTCCGGCCAATGGCGATATCTCTTCGGGCTGGCCCGTCGCTGATTGGTGCCCTGACTGACCTCCCCCTCCCCGCCACGTGGACAGCAGCTCGGCGTCGGAAGGCAGTTGGTTCTCGGCCGAGTTCTCGGCTGCCCAGCACAGTTGCCCGGCGCATCCGAGTAGCGTCAACACCAGTTGCAGACGAAAGTGGAGTAGGTGGCCCATCTGTGGATATAAAAAGGAATAGGAGGTCAATAACACTCAAAAGTCAATAATATAATATCAAAAATAATTTTGCAGATTGATTCACGAAGTCAATAATAAATTAATAATCATACCGATAAATTTAATTACTGAGGGCCGGTTTCTCCAAAGTCAGTTAAACCAATTTTTAGTTTAAACTTGGGTTTTACCACTCACTAGAAACGTTTTTGTCAGAAAGTCCGATGTTCCATTTGATTCAATGTTAGCATCATTGAATCAAATGGTCAGCTGTTCGGACATAGAACTTTCTGACAGAAAAGTTCCTAGTGTGATAACCACATGAGCTCTGGGATTGTGCGTGGGTAATGAGAGAGGTGATGATAAGAGACGACGACTGTTTTTAGGCAGTCGGGGCCGACGGCTTTTCGTCTCCTCGAAAGACGGGAGTGGCCGTTTGTTGTCAAAATCCGTTTCGTCAACTGTATTCGATCTAGGACAGTGGTTCCCAACCTGGAAGCGATCGCCCCCAGGGGGGCGAATTGAGCTACTGAGGGGGCGATTGGGGGGCGATGTGGGTTTATAAAGGAAGATTCAATACTTATTCCAAGATTTATTCTAATTTGCACACAAAGTCAAGACCACAGACTGAAGAACAATTCCATTTCATATCTTTATATTTTTATAATCAGAAACATTATTATGGAGACGTCGGCCGACTCGCATGCAATTCAACAGCAGGTGAAGATGCGAGATGAATTATTAAACAACTCTAGGCAGCCTAGGACCGATGGCTTTTCGTGTCCTCCATAAAATGGGAGTGGCCTGAGCCTGAGGAAAATCTTTTGTCAGACTGGATTAATCATCAAACCAGCAATAACTCCACTCATATACTGCCCCTCCAAATTCTACAAGAATAACAAGACAAGAATGAAGAATAGCTTAGTTTAAAATTAGACAAGTGAAATAAGTTCAAACTTGAGTTTTGAATTAGACAAGAATAACTTTCAAGTAGAAATTGAAAATCACGGATTGAAGTGATGAACCCCCAAATCAAACATTGAATCAGAGTTCCAATTCAGCCAATTTGAATTAACATACATTTGTCCTTGAAATCAATAAGAAATAACTAGGATTAATAGAAACAATAGTCTTATATTATTCGTGGACTCATTTAAAAACTTGATTCAAGAAACAAATTATTTTATTTTTATTTTTCATTCATATTTGATTAATCTCAATTATATAAATGTTTTAAAAATGTCACTCAAAATTGATGACTCACATCAGACAAGTAAAATTTGAATAAGAAATAGGAATAACAATGGACATGGAAAATAAAGGGGGGCGATGTGAGTTTCTTATTTCTTGTGAGGGGGCGATGGACCAGAAATGGTTGGGAACAACTGATCTAGGATTATCAGACCGACGCTTGTTGCCCTCGGCTAAAGATTTTATTCAGGTTACTTAATTTAAAAAGAACTTTTTCCAAAACCTCAAATTATTTTTTAAAAATTGATAAAACTTCAACCTAAGTGTAATTAGGTTAAACACGGCAAGTTGGAATAACCTTCGGGTCTGCCCACAACAATAGCCATACGCTAAATAAATAAATTTGAAAAGCAATGTTTTACCCTGTGTAACGCGGTAACGAAGCATCTCGGGCCTAAGTTCATATAGATTTAATATAAATGTAAGCAATGTGTTCAATATGTTGAAGACATTATCTTCTATTTAGTCTTTCCTCATCAGGGATCAGACTTACTCCAATCGGGTTAATCCTGGTCCTAGCTTCTTGAAGGAAATTTGCAAGCCATGCAGAAAGCCTGCAAGGCTACTTTTTCAGCACTTTAAATTAAAAGGCTACTTTAAATTTTTACGCAACTAGGATGGGACCACCTGTCATTAACAAAGTTGATCTTAATCAATAATCTTATTCTGCCTTTATTATTGAAACTATTTCCAATCTACACTAAAAATAAGCTTGTAATTATAGCTAATATCTTGAATAAATTAATGCTAATCTCAAATATATGAGAGCTTAATCCTCTGTTAGACTCATTCATTTCAAGGTAATCGTACAGATTCCGGTTCCAATCCCTTAATCATCAGTTTCAGAGCTCTCTGGAGTCAAATATTGAGAGTCAGATGGATTTAGTCTGTATAATATCACTATATACCATCGTATTTTATGCATATATATAATATCACTCCTGTCAGTGAGTGCATTTGATAGTGACTTCAAAGGTACATATAATTCAGTCCCTATATCTGTACATGGGCTAGAAATGTAAAATATTACACATGTTGACAGGTGGATGTCAACATATTGACCATTCATTTCATACAGGTCCAGTTTTGATAAACCCAAATAAACATGACATTAATCCAGGTCAATTCGTACATATTTGACAGCGCTGAAATATATACTGTAGACTGTGTAGAGCTACAGATAGATCTATATTGTGTTATATGGATATGCTTCGGAACAGGGTAATTCCTGGAGTAAGACTTATAATACATGGTATTTATTTATTTATCACATCATTCAAAATGAACTCAGCTGGAATAAGGAACAGTCCTATTGTTCAAGGCTTCTATCAATCCCAAGTTGGGAAAATTTGTCGAAATGAAGGTTATGTAACAATTTTCAGTTCTAAAAAGATTTATACTCCACAAAACAAAGAATATAAATTTTGGGTTCTGATATTTATTACTCCAATGAATACTTTTGAAGTTTCAACTGAAGGAATTACAATAAGATTTCAACTTAGGATTCTAGTTACCTCGCCAAATTATCACCTAGCAAACACTTTCACAAACTCTCTTGCGAATTTCCGTTTGAACGAGCAAGTTCTATTTGATTACCGACAATGATAACTTTGAATGAACCAACTAATTAATAAGCCGTATGATAACCAATTAGCAGTTTCGACGTTTAATGAATGGAAACCGCACCAGGACGTCAAGTGATTATCATGTTTGCTTTACTACTGTAGATTTGATGAGTTGATGGAATAACTATTCTATGAATAGAGTATACTTGACTGTTTTTTTTCAGGAATAAAAAAGAATGGAATACTTTAAACAACTCAAATTTAATTCAAAAATTTCAAAAGAGGACAATGTCTATGTTCAAGTTTTCCCCTCCTAGTTATTTATTTGTTATAATATTATGTCAAATAACTTAATTATTTAATTGGAAATATACTTTACAGCGTGGGAACAGAATCAACAGGCCAAAAAATGTGTCTATCCCAAATTCAGATCAAATTGTTAGAATTTTATGTTTTAAAACCCCTCTTAATCAGAAAAATAAATAATAATTCATATTCCTGTAATATTTTGGTCATTTTTAGTAAGAGTTCCTGAAGGGCATCAACCAACAATTTCAGATCACTTTTTAGAAGATCAATACCAGTTGTAGAAGTGATAAAAGACCCAATGTTCAAGCCTGAGAAATTGAATGTCAGAATTGATATCGGGAGTCATAAACAACATAAAGCGAATGTTCTTCATTGCTGAATCGACAAAAATGGGTAGGACATTGCTGGTAAATGGAAGTCTTTTTGGAGACAGTTCTCCATATGGTACGTGACGCGGTCGTTTATCGATGAGATGAACACTCTTATTAAAAAAAATTGACTTATTATCCGAAATTTGTAGCAGATTTATAGGACACAGTATGAAGGTTTATAAAATTAATACACACGATTTGTGATCCAATAGAATAGAATGTCAGAGCTTTAAATTTCTCCAAAGTTTATAAAATTGTACCAAATCTTGTTCAATAAACGACAAGACTCCAAAAGACTTTTCAGGTTTTGTCAGTTTTGTTTGGAGAGGTCTGTAGCCGAGGTGGCTTATCATTTTTCTGATAAATCAAAGGTTCCTGGTTCGTTTACTTAACACATTACTCCAACAATCCTTGAGTCAACCCATTCTTTCGGAGGATACATTAAGCCGTCGGTTCCGTCCGCCTGAGAATCAGTCGTCATTTATCTTCATCAACCCTCTTCTCACCTACGCACAGGCCTTGAGCTCATGTGGGCATCACCCTCGAAGAAAACTTGATTTAACTTGATTTCATGAAGCCCTTCCAAATTATTGTTGCTCTATACACATAATCATATTATTATTGTTTAAAAATTTGATGATGTGCTCACGCATTTAGAGTCACAAGAGTTATAGCGATATTTGATTATAAAAGATTGCAAGAATCTGTGAAATTTTTGATAAGAACTCTCTAAACATTCTTCCATAAACGGCTTTGAAAAAGCTGTTCCATTTCCATTTTTCGGTTCAGGTGGTTGTTCAAATAGAGTACTTGACGTTGACCATCATCATCATCATCATCACCACTCCCGTAAATGTCTTTCAAACAATGATAATTGTCGAGGGGTGAACTTGATGAATGAACGGACAAAATACTACCCGGACGATCCAAACTTTTCTGTCAACTTGCACAACGCTATTCTGTTTACTCAGCAAACGAGACACACACAATCGAAATGTTAATTAAAATCTCAGCTCATCATTTTCCTCCAAACTCTCTTTCGGAATACTTCGTCATTCTGTCATCATTCCTTCATCCAGTCTACTTTCCCTTATGGCACACCATCTTTTTCAAACATCATTGGTTCTTTTTCTTTTCATTATACTTCAACTTCTTCGTCCTCCTCTTCTTCTTCCTTCTTTTCTGCCTCTCCTTCTTCTGCTCTTTCTTCTTCTTCTCCTTTTTCTTCTCCTTCTGGTTCTTCTTCTGTTTCTCCGTCTTCCTCTTCTCCTTCTTTCTTCTTCTTCTTCTTCTTCTTCTTCTTCTTCTTCTTCTTCTTCTTCTGCTCCTTCTTCTTCTTCTTCTTTCTTCTTCTTCTTCTTCTTCTTCTTCTTCTTCTTCTTCTTCTTCTTCTTCTTCTTCTTCTTCTCCTTTCTTCTCCTTCTACTTCTTCTTCTTTTCTTCTCCTCCTCCTCCTCCTCCTCCTCCTTCATCTTCTTCTTTCTCTCCTTCTTCTGTTTCTTCTCAACTTCGCCCCACCACTAATTCGCCCATTTTGTAATGTGGGAGTGAAAAATGAAGTCATCTATCTATCTATCTATCTATCTTATGTCGTGACTAATATTCTATATATTCTATAATTTATTCCTTTTTTTTGCTTCTCATTATTCCCTCCATTTTCCCTATTTCTTTTCAGCTAGACTTTCTCTTATTCTTTTCCAATCAACTCCATTATATTATCCTATATTAATCCATCTTCTTGTTTTCTTATTATAGCGTAGATAATTATTCATTTTCTCATTCGTTTCCTATCTATATACGTAATAAATTCATAGAAAATTGAATTATTATTGTTCTAATATAATTAGAACAGCTATAATAAGAATTGAGATATTGATTATTATAACATTGTGATAATAACATCAAACTAGAACTGTTAATACGACATAATATGTGTACATTATATGTGACAAATATATTATATTCATTTATAAAAATGAATATTTTATCAAAATATTTCTCTATATTTATCTTTATTCTTGCTTATCGTTATATTTCTTTTATCATATATTTAACATATTTTCTATCAAAATAATATTTCATGTTAGGTGCTCTGGGATATCATTGAGATTGATGAAAGGGGAAAAGAAACATACCAGAGTTGTTCTTCTCTTTTCTTGTGTCTCTCTCAAGAGAGAGGATAGTAATAAACCAGACAGAAGGGAGATAATATCTGGGCCTGGCCTGGGGTAATATCTGAAAGAGGGATGTTTCTGTTTTCTCTCATCTTTTTGTTATCTGAGATGTGGGGGGTGGGATTTGCTCGAGGCCTATCTTTCACCTTGAAATGTTAAGCTCACTGATTAATTGTTTCACACCTGGTCGTTCACCGCTTCAAATTCACCTTCATTCATTTTCATCTAATAATGCTCTGGCAGCAGATGTTCTATGCATTGCTTCATCACAGATAAGGACAATGGAAAGCATCTGAGAACCTGTATTGTAATCTGGATCACAGATTCCAGATCCTTGACCACAGATCACGAATTCCAGTCTTACAGCTCACAGATTTCAGTTCGATTACAGCTTCCAGATCATTAATCGAGATCAGGATCACTTGAGATACTTCATACTTGTCGATACTATCGAATAATAGTGGAAGGCGCCAAAAAGACTAGGAAGTATCGCTATATCTAGAAACTTCATCAAAATAAAGTATTTTTCGATACTTAATCCTTGATCGATATAAGAAACGATACCCGGAACCTGTTTCATAAACCTGGACATAACCTAACTTTGGTTTTTTAGCTTGAGTTTGCCATTTCCTAGTTCACAAGACTTTTTAACTTCTATGAGACAGGCTGAAAGAATCTTATCTTTGATTGCAGATTCTAGAACCTCTATCATAGATTCCAGATCATTGATCACAGATTCCAGATCCTCATTTTCAATTAACACCTTTATCCTTCAGCACAAATGAGAGACCCTTGATCACAGAAACAGAGACGTTTAGATCACAGAAGGTGAAAGAGTTGTCCTTGAAAAACGCCCTGAAATACTTGTCCTAAACGCGTCCTATTCCAACGTAATTGTGTTTTATACAGAAAATCAATCGAATTTGGAAATCAAACAAATCAATTGACTTTTGAATCCGGAATTCAATCAAATAAAAGATGTATTCAACATCATGCTTCATCAATGTGCTAGGGCTCTTAAACCTTTTTTTGAGCAGGTTCTTGAACGTTAAACGATATAATCGGGAAATAAAGATAGAGCTAAATCCGGGAGAGAAGGTAATTTTCACATCAAGTGCTTTTCTAACTCATAGAATGAAAAAATTAGGAGATTAATCGGTCTTTAATAATTGAGGTAATGGATACTGGAATTAACGATGATAGGTATTTCCTCAAAGTATTCGATTAGCTAACTGTTCAATGACCATTTGTTTTCGCATTAAGGTGAATGATCACTTTGACTTTTTCAAACTTTTTAGTGCTATTTGATGGTGAGTGAACTTATATGGACAAAGTAGATATAAAGATATACTGAACGTAGAAACAGCACTCAGCCTGATGTGGGTGGTACGCTCCACCTTCCATTCACTTTAATGACAACAGTTTATTGCCGTAAACATTCGAGGGCACGGTCGCCAATCCGCTCACGGGCCACTAACGGCGTTACTTAACTGGCGTCTCGTGAGTGCGAGCTATAGGGAAGTGAGACATTGAGGGCGATGCGCTCATTAAGATTAATCATTTGTCAATGACGAAAGGGACAATATGGTAAAATTTTCTTTGTTTAAATATCGAATTGTTCCAATATGCTTCATACATATATTGCGTATGATTAAAATGCTGTCAAGTTGGATGCTGAGTTGAGGCGATAACTAATACTATACTGATGAATTTCAAACCACTATAGCCTGCATACTATCATATACACTAAACATAATATAATTGTAACACATCATACAAGTCACTTTTTGAATTATTATAATACTAAGTAAAGAAATAGAATATTTAGAAAATTCATATTACTGGTTGTTAATATTCTGGAAGAGTATCCGTGATATGTCCAATCTTCTATGAACTGTGTTTTCTATCTTCGCTTAAAATAATAATTTAATAATAATGAATATGATAATACTGTAGGACGATTTTTTTATCATATGGCTTTTTATCGTTGGGGAGACCCTTATATTATTATTATTATGGGTAGGTCCCACCTCGTCTTATTTTTGTGTCGGTCACCTATTCAAGTAGTACGATAATAATGACTTGATATTGAGAGCAACATCTTAACATCACACTTACACGTAGACAAATATCCACTATAAGTTAATAGTTGTACAACAGCAAATTCATATATGCATAATTATAATTATGAGGTATGCTGCTGTTAACATCAGTTAACTTCTCACTTTTGGAATTACACTGACTTAAAAAATCTTCTAAGTAGAAAATAACTTGACTTACAACATATTGACAATCGTTTCGTCCTAGTGTTGGTATTCCTCAGACTGAGTAAAAGTTGACTCAGTTTCAAGGCTGTCGTACAGAATAACCACACTTTTGGAAGTGAGCATATCCAACCAGTAATATTCAAGTATTCTAAACGTTTTTCTGCTGTGAACTATCTTTCTCCATCTTCATGATAATAGGATGATGATGAATTTATATCAAGAGCAATTCTTAAACCACTTAACATCACACTTAGGACCAATATCCTCTGAATTTGAACCACTGATGACAATGCTGATGACATCTGATTCGATGTTTGTGATGCTTACTTGATACCAATACTGCTGAATTCGATTCAGATGCTGAAGATCGCAATATATTTGCTACTAATCGTAATACGGATGCTACTGATTGTTATACAGGTGCTGCTGATTGTGATACAATAGCTGTTCATCGCGATAAAAATATACTGCTGATTGTGATACAAGTGAGCATTTCGTTATATCCACAATATTTTACATTAACAATTAACGGCGTACATTTGAATTGTACATTTACAATTTCATTTGTAAATGAAATTCTGAGAAATAAATTATTTATTTATTCATTTATATTATATCCATAATGTTAGAACTGCTAACGACAATCCTCCTTACTCATTTGGATGCTTGTGATGCTTGATTGGAACTAATACAGCTGGTTTTTTTTTTCTAAGGGTGATGCTCACATGAATTCTAGGCCTTTGCGTGGGTAATGATGAGAGATGACGACTATGTTTCAGGCCTTCGAGACCGTCATATCTTTCGACAGACGGGAATTATTGGTGAAGATAGTGCTAATTGTGATACAGATACTGCTAATATTGTGATTTAGATGCTGTTGATTGTGATACAGATGCTGTTGATTACAAATCGGGCGTTTGTCATTGACGAATAGCAGACCACTAGGCAACGAGATATCAAGTACCAAGTGTTTACAGCGTATCAAATAGATGAAAAGCGTTTTATAATCTAGCTAAGTGCTTGCTGGTTGCAAAGCGGAGACGGGCAGTGTGCAACGGTCCTTGTGGTGTTTCAAATGGACACATCGTCCCACACTTTTGTATTGGAGGGTCATGTCACACAGCCTAACAACAAACAAAGAACATGCGTCAGTAAACATAAATGAGTATACGCCCTACTTCACTTGCCTCAAAAACAAACGAGTACAGTAATTTCGGTTATTAAATTAATGTAGCGTTTGTAAGGTGGGCTATTTTATTCTAAAATGTTTCCGTAAACAGGCGGAAGTCTTCAAACGACCAATTATAATAATTGGATGGAAAATTATTGAATATTAATGGTAATTTTGAGTGAAATGGATGCAGCAACAAGGAAAATCTACGTTGAATTCAAGTGGAATAGATCAAGTGGCAAGAGAGAATAGTATTACCGTATATGACGGTACGGTATTGTACTGTTTGGAGAAATAACTAGGCAGGAGGAATATAGGCAACCGGGTGAACAGCAGCTTGCATCAAGGGTCAAGTGATATTATAATGGCGTACGAAATAATGGAGTACACACGTCAGGCGGCTGCAGCGGTGCAGTTGTGGTGCCGCAGCGATGCCGCGTAGTGCAGTTGGTTCGTGACAGCGAAGCAGACCTGATTCTTTCATCTAGTCTAGTTGGCCCATAGTAAACAAGACATCCAGTCGGATAAATTTCAATAGCAATCCTTAAATCCCATAGCAAAGCACGGGTGACACTAGTTTTATTGATTGAAGTTGAAAAATTTTAAAATTTTACCTACCCACTGGAAAAATATCTAATATTATTAACAATTTTTCATTATATTAACGATGATGACAAACACATCTCGACACCATCTTCAGGGTACAAAAATTAATCATCTTTCACAAACACTGTTTCATAATTTGTGAAATGATGTGAATAAATGTGCTTTTGTGAGTTTCGTATAGTGCTGTGAATCTATAAGGTGAATTGGAAGAATTTGATTTTGAAGATTTTTCGGGACTGATAAGTTGAAAATTCAGTGTTGGACTTCTTAACGTAGGCTACAGCCTATGTTTTTCATATTTCCCATGAGGAAAAATTGGATGATTCGGCGAGTCGGAACATCCGAACGGGTTTCTCCATTAAAAAAGCCATAAGCTTAATAATAATAATTTGTGAGAAGTGTTTATAACATTACCTCTAATAGACTATCAATCTACTGATCTCAATTATCAATATACCATTAAACTAATGTCAAATAATTATCTAGTTATTCTAAATACAGAACTGCCTTGTACTGAATTACAAGATGCACCTCAAATCGCTAGAGCGTTGATGATGGAATAGCCTAGATTAGTAACGACTTCTCACGGTCGAGCATACTTAATCGTCTCAACGGCGCATGCGCAAGAATGATCAGCACACATTCTGATGCGATTATTAAGGGTAGGGTCATAAGTGACCTTCTACCTATTAGAGGTCATCAGTGACCCCCCTTACCAGTCAGAGGGACCAACAGCAGAGTTCCCACACACACCATGATCTAATTAGAAGGCCAGCAGACGTCAAACGTGGCACGAATCGAGCATGCAAATTTTAATGACTCATCATTACCTGGTTGCATCAACACCTCTGATTTGTCCATTAGTTTACGCTCGGCCAATTCCGATCGAATGCTTGAATGAGTTTCGAAATTCTCTATCAGGCCTAAATTCTGAACGATGGTGGATCAATATGAAAGCTACCAGGCTTATTAAGGTCTATCTGTCAGAAATATAAAATTGTTTGTAGAAATGTTGTGAGATGACATAAGCTAAAAGCAAACACAATATTTAGAATGACTATTTCCATTAAACGTATTTGTCATCATTAATTTATTTATCTCATATTTGTTGGAAATATAAATTCCCATTGATATTTCTGATCAAATAGGAAAAGATGAATGAATATACTACAAAATATGAGGAGAAACAACATTCGTATAATTATGATATTTGAGATTGATCAAATAGAAAAAAGATGAGTGAATATACCACCTATACGGTATAATAAGATATGAAAAGAAATAACATTTATTGACAACAGCATAAATATAAAGTTTGAATTACACAGTCGAAATTTTATGCTCATAATTTGAATTTTTAAATAGGCTACTTAGATAGAATAATTGTTTAATAAAATTGAGTCCTCTGAATCATGCTCCAATCTTGTCAGTATCTTGAATGGAGAAGATTGAAACTGATCTAGTGAATTTGAAATCGACAATATATACAGTAATTTCATACTTTTTCCAGTGAAGATGGAGGTTCGATTACGAAGTTGAGATATAATCCCATTCCCTACTGCTTGTGAAGTTTGGAAAACGAAGCACTCATGTCATATTGATTCTAACAGAGTTTTAAACGCTATCGACAAAACATTCAATTACCATTTACTGGAATTAAAACCAATGTTGAATAAATTTCATATTCAAGTAGGAGTATAGAAAAGCTTCGATAAATCATTTCTAATGAATCATTTCACCTTCCTTGAAGTATTCATTGTTTATTCAAGTATCAGAATTTGAAGTCTACCTGTCCCTTACAATCTCAAAGAAAGGATGGATTTCTTTGAGATTCGAGATAATTTTAAAGTATATATTCAAAAATTTAAATAAATAAGTTTATTTGTATGAGCGTTCGCTCAAAACAAATAAACATAATATTATTTATTTATTTTATATTCAAAAAATTTGAATTTTTCAATAAAAAACGTTCAATCACATGCGTCTGTCTGCCTTTATGTAATCCTAGTGGTGTGAAACCAACAACCTCACTCACGGTCAAGCTAAACAAGCTTCAACCTCTCAATCAATCAAAGTGAGAAAACGTGAAACTAGACGATGAAAAATCGAAGCTGGCCACTACACTTGTCAACGGATTTCCTTCCTCCCATATTCTTATTCTACATATACTTCCTTTTCTTTTGCTACTTCTCCTTCTTTTTCTTCTTCTTCTTCTTCTTCTTCTTTTTTCTTCTTCTTATTTTCCTCTTCTTCTTCTTATTCTTCTTTTCTCCTTCTTCTTTTCTTCTACTTCTCCTTCTTCTTTTCTACTTCTTCTTCTTCTTCTTCTCCCATCTTCTTCCCCTATTCTTCTTCTTTTCTTTCCTTCTTCTTCTTCTTCTTCTTCTTCTTCTTCTTCTCTTCTCTTTCTTCTTTATTCTTTACAACTGCCTCACGCCACTTTTTTCGAGCCAAAACATGTCGACACATTGTCAAGTCTGAAGACGAAAAATGGGAGGAAGAAGAATTTTCGAAAACAGAAGATGGGAAAGAAAGAAGGAGAAAGAGGGAGCCAGAATGAGAAAGGAAACTGGTAAGTCCCGGAAAAGTTTTGACTGCATGGAACCGTATAATCAATTGGGTGGAAAATTTCTCTTGCAAAATGGATTTCACATTGTAGCTTCTTCTGAGAGATATCCTATTGCTCTGGAAATTCCATGTATATTTTTTCAAGGATGAGTAAATTTTGCATGGATACAATATATTGTTCTTCATGTGGAAGATTCTAAACAGTACCCTGATTGTAAGTAAAAATAATCGAATTGCCTCTCAGAGGAGACTATAGTAGATTACTTTGTGTATAGTATAATATTATGATAATTATGTAATATAGTATAAATAATACAGAGTAGTATAGTAGTTAATATAGTAGTAGTAGTAGCCCCTGTGCCCACTAAGCAACTGCTATCTGATTACAGTCAGCAACACAGCGTTGCCAGATGACTTTCGCTGATTGGTTAGATTACCCGATTACCCGAAAAACAGCCAAATGTCATCTGGCAACATTGGGTTGCTGACTGAAATCAAACGCAGTTATGAAGTGGGCACCATTGGGTTGCTAATGTTAGAATGTATAGTATACCGCATATTTATAGTATAATATACGAGTAGAAAAAAAATGTGTAGGTGTAGACCTCTACCATGTATAGGTGTAGAGAAGCTCATAAAGTGAGCAAAAGAATATACCGATCTCTATATGAATATCAGCCACTCACCATTTACTTGGTGATCGCGCCTACTCAGGGGGGAAAGGGCAATGAAACTCAAGGAAAAATATTATTTCTGAAGAAAAACGTAAAAACGAGAGATTCTGTGAACGATATCTTGAGGCCTACTCGGGTAATAGGGACTGGGATGAGCTTCGCCCATTAGAAAAACATTCTACAAGAGAATCAGATATTCTGGTGTAGGCTATCACACTCTACATACATTCAAGAGATTGGTTCTCTATATAAATGGTTACGATAGAGCATATTCATGTAAGTGGTTCTAGAAGCCTATCATACACTGGAAATAATTCGGGTAGAATCTTGAAGTCTATAGGTAAACGAACGAAAGTGGACGCGGATAATTGGAAGAAAGTAGAGTTGAAGGAAAAAGAGAGAAGAAGAAAATGATAAAGAACATGAGAGAAGAGGAAGTGAGAGAAAGAGGGAAAAACGTTATGAAGAATAGCGGAGAGATGTGGAAGAAACATGAATGTAACGGGGAATTAAATTTTAAACAATATTATAAGGATAACATGTGCAACAAAGATAAATCTCAAAAATCAGGAAGCCAATAAAATATAAGGCAAATGCAAAACTAACGTCTCACATGATAATGTAAATAGATATGTTGCATGTGAATAATAATATGATATATAAACAATTGAACGGAATGATTATTTGGAAAAGACTGATACGGGACGTGTAGGTAGGAAGAAGAAGAGGAAGAAGAAGAAGCAGAGGAAGAAGAAGAGGTTTAATCTAATTTAAATTGTTAAACATTTATTTAAGGAGGAAATTGTAGGATTTAATTTTTTTCTAAATAAATTTGTTTTAAATTATTCTTTTGATTGTTAAATATTTCAATTTTACAAATTTAAGAGGAGCGAGAAGAAGAAAAAGAAGAAAGAAGAAGAAGAAGAAGAAGAAGAAGAAAGAAGAAGAAGAAGAAGAAGAAGAAGAAGAAGAAGAAGAAGAAGAAGAAGAAGAAGAAGAAGAAGAAGAAGAAGAAGAAGAAGAAGAAGAAGAAGATGAAAGAAGAAGAAGAATATGAAGAAGAGGAAGAGAAAGAAGAAGAGGAGAAGAAGAAGAAGAAGAAGAAGGAGAAGAAGAAGAAGAAGAAGAAGAAGAAAGAGAAGAAGAAGAAGAAGAAGAAGGAAGAAGAAGAAGAAAGAAGAAGAAGAACAAGAGGAAGAAGATGGAGGAAAAGGCGTGTGAGATTAGGAAAGGGTGGATGATAAAGGAGGGAATGAGACAGAATGATTACCAGAGTGGAATGGAAGAAAATGAAGGCTTTTCGGTGGGAATAGGTCAAACTCTTATCCAGTTGATATTTCCACCCCTGATTTACATCCAGATTATTTGCATTACAAATAGACCGGCTCGCCAGCTTCCCATCAAAAATATTTTAAATAACTTTTCGCTCATTGTACGTTTGCTCGTTCTTGTTCACTGAATACTTTTATTATTGTTACAAAAAAACTTGCAGGCGTACAAAAGAAGAACTTTGTGGGGAAGACTATGTGACAGGGAAAAACAAGTGGATTCAGATGGGAAGAGATAGAGAGAAGAGAAAAATAGCAGAATGTGGAGGTTGAAAAGAGAACAAAACTGAAAAGGAGAGAGTTGAAAGGGGTAAATGGGTTGTGAAAGAATGAGCCACCAGGTTTTAACGCGGCAAATTATAATAACGATTGATGTTATCCAGATTTTTACTTTTGTTCTAATTTTTCTTGTTTTTCTTTTTCTGCGTCATAATTCGTTGCTACTTCCCACTTGAGAACTCCTCTTTAATAACGTCCAATGATGTTTTGAATATACTTTGAAGATAATAAGTGGGCTTCCTAGAGAGTGATAAAGGAATAAAACGGAAATCATAATAAGAATAGATGCTTGCTATTAACTTCGTATCTAGCTGATTATTATTTCTCTTTGTTTTATAATGTAATGCAGTAGAAAATTGTTGTATTGGCAAGTGGAAAAGATCGATGTTGATTCAGTATCAGCACATCATTCTAATCAAATGAGATTAGATGATTTAATAGTTGATCCCAGTTGGTGTAACCCAACTGGTTATATGATAGTTTCATCATATTACTTTTGAATAGTAAGTCTGTGGATAGAATTATTAAACAAATAGTTCTAAATTTTAGCTTCAGGTTCCAGCTTCTTTACTTCATTCTCTCTTTTGCAACTGGCAGTAAGGGATGTTTGCTTGTTGAAGTGATAATTCATAGTTTTCCGGGTCATATATACTGAAAAATAATGATTGAATCCAGAATAATAGAATTACTTTGAAAAATTTGGAGTAGGAATGAAAAATCCAATAGAAAAAGTTCCAAGTCTAGGTTATGATTTGAATTCAGCTGAAATTATACAGCATAGTTACAGTATAGTTACTGTATAACCTTTGGTTGGAGTATATGGTTTGGAGAGAGGATATTATAGAGGATATTAAGGTGAGATTGTGTTTTCAGAACCCATATTATGATGCGCCTGGAGCAGCTATGTGTAGTAGATGAGAATGCAAATGGCCGAATAAATTTTCCAAAGTGAACGCGGATAAAATTAAAACATTTGTTTCAATCCGTGTCCTCAACTTGCGACTAATCTTTATCTTTTACACCATCTCTCTCATTCTCTGCTTTCCTCTCATTCTTCTGCTATTTTTCTCCATCTTTTCTCCTTAGAGAATTTTCTCTCTCGATCTCTCCGGAAACTAGTTCCCTTTTTACTGTTAATTTTTCTCTTTTCCTCTCTTCCTTTGAAATTTCCATTCTTTTCACGAATTTTCGATCTTTTTAGAATACTATTTTCTCATCACTCTTGTACAGCTCTTTCCTATCCTTCTCCACTAACCTTTCTCCATCTTTCTCTCTATCCTTTTCAAGTCCTTCATTCCCTTTCTCTCGATTATTTTTCCCTCCTATCCGTATTGATTCCTCCATTCTCTTCCTCTCCTCCTTATCTACTTCATTTCCTTTCTCTCAATGACTGTTCGCTCCTTTCCCAATCGATTTCTCCATTCTTTTCTATTTTTTCATTTTTTCTTCCATTAATTCATCTCAATTCAATCTGTCTTCCTCTATTTTCTTACAATTCCATAGTTTTTCTCATGTTCTCCTTATTACTCAAATTTTAATTTCTTCCCCATCTCATTAGTTGATTCCTAACATTATACTCTACTCTTCCTCTTCACTTCTAGAACCGTCTCCCCCTTCCTCTTAAAAATTCCGTAGCTCTCCCTCGCATCTCTCTCTTTCTCCTAATAAAGTAAAAGTTTGAGAGTATAGGTAGAGGTCAGTTGCAGGCATGCGGCTAAAGTCTGCCACAACAACGCAACAGTCTCCTTCTGCTTTACTTGTTATTTGTAAGCGATTTTGGATTATTCAAACAATAATAAAATGTTACTTAACCCTCTTGGTCAAGAGTGCAACTAACCTTCAGCGGTCACCTATCACTAAAGCTGTAATATTTCAGTTAATATTTGTCCAATTTAAAAATCAAAGGTTATTTACTTATGCAAGAAACAAAATTTCAAATGGCCGCCATTCTGTTTCATGGATTTGAAAAGTCATAATTTTTTGTAGCTTTGTCTAGTTGTCATAAATGTTGGTGCAAATTTTCAATTTCATATTTTGTTCAACCATTCCAATGTAGAAAAAAATGATGAATGAAAAAACAAATTGGCAGCTCTGTGAGTAACTAAGGACTTCCGGACAATTTAAAATATGATATTTCGATTTGTTTCTTACCCAGGAACAATGCCCTAGAGAGTATTGGTAGGGAGTTCTGAAACACCCTGTATTCTATCCTCTTATATCCTTGAACTCTTCTACCTTCCATTCATTTTCCGATGATGTTCTACATTCTGCTATTTCCTGAGGATGCTGAAACTTTTCTGTTCCGCAGTTTCCGCTATAAAATTCCCAGTTGAAAGTTGCAGCAAGCAGCGATCCAACCTTGAAATTTTGAATTTATGTTAGATCCGTTACAGGATGTTCCACGAACAACTGGAATAATTTGCTTTCTCCACTCGTGCAAACTGAATATTTTTGTTACAATGATGAACTTTCAAAATTATTCAGAAATAATTTCACTTTTAAACAAGCATAACTTTTTTAAATTAATCATTTGGTTCCATTCTTACGCGTGTAGGAATGTATTTTTTCTAGTATGATACCATCAAATTCATTTATTCCAATCTCTCAATCTATTCCTATCTGTCAAGTGAAAAAATTTGTCTTTGCATTCTTTCGAGTCAATTCTTAAAATACTGTGACAAATTCCTTGAGATATCTTACCAAATATTCGTTGCATATCATTATGTGAATGATTTTCGAAATCACGAGTTCGCTTGATCAATTCAAATTAACTTTTATCATAAAAGTTGATGACGAAAGATGACAAATATCGACCTATTGTAATATACTATATATCTATTGTAATAAACTGAATATCTATTGTAATAGACCAAATGCAATATCTATCTAAATAAATGAATAATTATTACTAAACTCCCATAGTGACCAGTAAGCGGAGAGTTTGTTTTCATTTATCATTGAACAAGTAGTATTTTAACTGTACTTTGTATTATTTATTATACAGTATACAATATATATTATATAAGTTAGTATAATAATGTTCATATAGGTGAGAATACAAAATTTCTTGACCTCATATCATCCCAACCTCACCAATACAATAACTTATTTCTTGTTAGAGTTTCCTGATCTGAGATATAATAAGGTTTCTTCCCACACCGGAAACATGTGAAATCTCTGAAAATTGTTCCCTAAACACTCACGAAAAACTGAGAACGCTACAAGAAAGGTTAGAGAAAGAGGAAACAAAATAAAACTTGATGAAAAGAGTTCACACCAAAGAATAGCGCTACGCTACTATATGGCAAACTTCCTCTTTTCCTTCTTCTTTACCCACAATCACTCTCTCTCTCTCTCTCACTCTCTCTCTCTCTCTCTCGCTCTCTCTCTCTCTCCAACAAAGTTGATTTTGGTGTCTGTTGTGAGTGACCCAACTACATCATATATACAGAGTGTGACACAAAACTGATGAAATGTGTGACACAGGTGAATTATTATCATACTCACACAATACACCTTGGTAAATGATATGAGAGCAGGAAAAAGGTGAAATATTGGCCAAGATTATGTGAAGAACAGAGGAAGATTAAGCTCGAGATGTGCCTGTATAGTAATGCACAGACACTCTGGTCTTTGTTGTTCTATGAAACAGATAATTTGTTTGGATCATGCCTGTTTATCTAAGAATTAATTATATATTATATTAAATTTCATTTGTTGTTCAAATGAAGCTCGTCTTTCATAATAATCCACTTTATTTTTGTACATAAGTTGTTATTCCTATACCTTTTAAGAGATATAAGTGACAATAGTAGCGTAGCAAGATGACGGCGCCCCAGGCAAGTAGCGGTTCCAAGATAAAGTTCAGGTTGCTCTGATCAACTTTTTAGTTTTTCTTAAATTTCTCGACCATTTTAAATTGAAAAGTAAGTACTACTGTATTTCTGATACATTTTTGAATTTTGCTCCCATATGCGGACAGCTCTTAAGCTCAGAGCTTAGCATATATGAGTATTTTTTTCGGTCTTTAATTTGTTTTGCTCATGTGGAGGTATTGTATGTATTTTTCTTTGACTGAGAATAAAATCTTCATTTATTTATTTTAATATTGATTTTTCTTTCGCCTTTGTAATGCCCAATTGTGAGAGAGGAATATCAATATTATGACGATATTAATATTTCATGATCGGCTTCCGCTTCTTGAATAAACTACTAATATCGGGGGACCGAGCTGTGCTCGGGAGTACAAAAGCACAGGAATGGAAATTAGAAAGAAAAAAGTATGAAATTAAACAATTTTTTAAAGTACAGCCATCAGTCATATGCACTAAATAATCATTGCACTATAAAAAAATTAATCTCAGCTTTCAAAATATTATGAATAATCGAGTTTAGAGCATTTTGAAAAATTGCTTTTGTGGTAAAATTTTGTTTCAGAGAAATAAGAAATAATAAATGGGTTAGTAATCAGCTGTTTTAATGAACTCTTGACGACTTTTCTCAAATAAATAAAAACAGATGACATGGCTAACTTCATGCCTCAAATTTGAAAATACCAATATAATATGGAATATTTTCAATATTTTGAATTCCTTTTAATTTTCTATAGATAAATTAAAATAAACGAATAAACGAAAAAATTTTAATAGTTAAACGAATTATCTCAACAGCTGATAATTATAATCTTCTCTCACTCGCACTCACTCTCTCTCAACATCAAGAACCGACGGAAAATTGTTTCTTCTGTCAGCTGATTCTCTGTCACTGTCTCAGCAGCTGAAATAATAATCTTGTCTCACTCACACTCACTCGCTCTCACTCTTTCTCATCATTTACAGCCGACGGAAATTTGTTTCTTCTGTCAGCTGATTCCTAAAGGATCAGTTTTTCCTTTTTAATGTCCTTCAGCGAGTTATCCCAGGATGAGACCAGCGCAAACTAATTTTTGTATCACAAACCTCCTATATTCCAAATTTCGTCAAAATCGTTAGAGCCGTTTTCGAGATCCGGTGGACATACATAAATACATCAATACATCAATAAATCCATACATAAATATAAACATACAGAGATTGCTCGCTTAATATAATAGGATTCGTACGTAGAAATCACGGTTTTCCCAAACTTGCGACGTGAAAATACATTGTATTTATGTTGTGGCTTGATTATAATAGTGATATACTCTTTCTTAATATCAAATCTACATTGACCCGGTAATATCAATGTGCAGTGATACAAGAAACACGAGTGACACGAGAAACAACTAGCCAATTCCCAGGTTAACGGTGGAGAGACTTCTAATAAATTTGTGCCCTTACAAGTTTCCAATACTAAACTCAACTCCCTTATCGATTGATGTGTCGTACTTACAAAAACACAACTACATAACCTGCTTCAACGTAAACGGTAGGTGGACTTTATTGATGAATTATGTCAGTGAAACTTGATGCTGTGGGGGTGAGTTTGGTGTCGGGGGGAGTACTTGGGAGGGGCTCTAGGGTAGATAGGTTCTTGGGAATGGGGGTAGTTTGACAGGGAATTGTGACAGGCAAACTTGATGTCTAGTAGAGAGGGGAAGTTTGGGGGTACTTGGGAGAGGTTACGGTACTTAGAGAGTATACTAGGAAGGAGTACTTGGAGTGGGGGGTTCCATGAGGACAAGTCTGACACTCCAGTAGAGCCAAGTGGCACTTTCTCCAGCTGTTCTAATCCAGGGGGCCCTCCGCTCTCCAGGCGATAAATTATTGTTTTTACGGGCAAATGTTGTCCGGTGTCTGAAGGGAAATTGATTAAAGTGCTTGAACGGTGTAATTCATCGGACTTCAGAAGTATTGGTTGACTATAGCTTCCAGTATTTGTAACGATACTTCCGCTAGCGACCAGACAGAAAGGTGTAAAAGGCTACAGGCGATATAATTTTCTTCTTCATCTTCTTAATAATGTTCTTCTAGTTGTTGTCGTCCCGATTCTTGGGAGGAGAAGATAATAAAAGACAAATTAGAAAAACAATTCTTGAGGGGATCAAAGAAAAATAACAAACTTTGGAGGGAAGATGAATTGGGTGAAACAAACATTCGAAAATACCTAGATTCATTTCTCTGGATCTCATTTTTTCTCTTCTTATTCAAGCTAGATTCCAGTTCATAGAATTCACTTCAATATAATTGAATCTTCATTATTAAATCAGTTAAACAATTATAATGTTTTGGAAAGAGAAATGGACAATCACCTAAAACTTCTCCAGCTCCTGAATTCAGTGAAATAGAGTAACTATTGAGGCTATGTCCAAATTTCTGTTTCTATCAATGATTGAGACCTCAAATTAATACGTATTATGTGAAATAACAACGTGATCATCACATTATAATAAGAGCTGTAGCCTATTTAATAATACTGTAATTTAGAAGTCATGTATCCTAAGAGAAAGGCGGACAAACATTAGACATTTACACCAAGGTGTTCTATGTAATAAATACCTATAGCCCAGATACGTTCGGCTTTTCCTGTGATACAGAAGTTGTGAATCTTTGAGAAAAACGTACTCCGGGTAATAATTTCATCAGGTCTATGAAGCAGAAAGTCGATAATCGTTATTCTTCATAGTTTAAAATGACACTCGGAATTATTAGGGTCCACGGATTGTTCGAACGTAATAAGGACTATTAAGGTTGAAAAACGTAAAAATGTTTCTAAGGTGGAGGGAATGTGAGTGTTATGGTTGAAGGGAGCCTAGCTGAAGCAAAATAGCCCTTGAACCCGCTCCCCAACATCATAAGGACGCATTTAGTGTGTCAATACCATCTCTATTCAAAATAGACTGAGCTGATATCGTAGGTGGAAGGTGGACCAGTATGATGTTATTTTATAGGTAAACACTTGGTGCTCACAGGAACGATGCAGCGCCATTATTCCAGTCGTTACGTTTTAGCCGATGCAAAATTGTTGCAACGATATTGAAATTCTACAGAATTCTGTGAAACCAATACAGTTCGAGTTGAAGAGTTGAGAGATTTGCAATGTCTTGTCCTATCGATATAATATATTATATACCGGAATATCGGTACATACTGTTCCACATACGAGAGTAACTAGTTTCAAAGACAATTCAATCTTTAAGGAGTAAAATTGTCTTTGCTATCATATTGTGTTGGGACCAGTCCTAAGGTACCATAAAGCGGACTAGCTAAGTAGATTAAAATCGTTCAAAGGTACTTATCGATGCATGTTGGGACCAAAGTAATAATTTCACTGAAAGCTTCTACAATGAGAAGAAAAATAGAAATAGTACAAACATTATATCATAATATAGTGGAGGTCTACTCCAATATCATAACGAAAAATACAATCAAATAATTCAGATTCCATAAGTATGCAATGTAGTATTGTATCAATAACAAATTCGCTGAAGAATGTAAGATTCACATCAATGTTACCCCATCACTGATGAAACGACATTCTTATTGTGATATCGTTGGGAGTTCTACTGCTCTCATATATTCAATTCATATCAATTGATATTGTATTCACTCCCAACAGTCATAGTACTGTATCATCTAGGGATCTCTGTTTTATTTTTCATGATATTGGAACAATAAACAATGTGCCATTATTTTTTATATTCATGACAAGAATTTTATCACAAAAAATTTCCAAAACAATGAAACAAAAATGAAGTGTTCGAATAACAAAAAAGTTCAATAATATTATTCTTGACAGTTTTATCAATTACGTCTGTCGGAAGCTGAGGAGAAATTAGAAATGTGTTCTTGGCAAATTGTTACTGCTTTCTTGATTGTTGGTGTGATCTAATAACAATTTGAGCCTACACATTATTACAGTGATATATATTCAATTTGACGCTTGGCATTAGATATGTAGATGGATACAGATATATTATTTCTTCGTCATCTTACTCTACAGTCATCTGCAACGTTGAGAAATGATATCTCTCTATCTATCTATCTTATGCCTAAAAACGTCAAATTAAATGAATGTCACTGTACCTAAACTACTATATATATTATTTCCCATGATATTAGCAAGTGTAAATATAATACTAATGTAAGTGTTATTGGAAAATTATAGAATGGGTTCACTTTTAATTTTTTTGACTTCCGACGATTGTCGAGCATTGTGCTTCATTGAAGAATATTGACAAGTTCATATAAGTTGATAAGAACTTCCAACCTTGGCAATGAATATGAATTGTGTACTTTGAAAAGTGTATTATTGTTGGAATATTTTCCACTTCAATCATTCTTCTGTACACGAATTGATTAAGTTGATTTCTGATTCCCTTTCTTTAAATCAACAATAATGTAGCCAGAGTAAATTCACAATTTTTAATGTAGGCTCAGAACTATATTTTGGATTCGGTAAATGAACTTTGTTGAAATATCTGAGGTGTGTGGGCTCCCTACTAATCAATAGAAGAAGAGGTGAGAAATAAGATTGCAAGAAAAAGAAGAAGAAGAAAGAAAAAGAGGAAGAAGAAGAAGAAGAAGAAGAAGAAGAAGAAGAAGAAGAAGAAGAAGAAGAAGAAGAAGAAGAAGAAGAAGAAGAAGAAGAAGAAGAAGAAGAAGAAGAAGAAGAAGAAGAAGAAGAAGAAGAAGAAGAAGAAGAAGAAGAAGAAGAAGAAGAAGAAGAAGAAGAAGAAGAAGAAGAACAGAAGAAGAAGATGGGAGAAAAACAAGATAGTAGAAGAGAGAATGGAACCAAAATATGTATGGTTTGGGGGCATTGAAGATTGATTCTGGCCAGTAGCAACTCCCCATGGAGCTCACGGACCCCAGCCAAGTGGAGAGGTGAGAATTTGCTAGACAGAGTTAGATGAGGTCCAGCCGACCCCCGGCAAGTTAGATGAGAACTACCAGACCCTCGAATAAGCCGTCTTTTATTCATCACCACAACATCACAACGCATAGGCTACTTAGATGCATTAAAAACTCACAGTGACAATAGGCTGATCATCTTAGGCTAGGCGTACACCGGTTAGTCAAGACAAGACAAGACGAGATTAGTCACGTTTTAGTCATATTATGGCTTCACAGCAACTGGCCAAATCTCCGCCACCGATTAGTCATTGCATCGGTGTGCTCGCTCATAACAAGCAAATGTGAATCACTGTGACTAAACGTGACTAATCTCGTCTTGTCTTTGCTTGACTAACCGGTGTACGCCTAGCCTGAGATTTCATTAATTTATAAGATTTCTTGATCATACTGATTTCATTTTAAAATTGTAGTGCAATTTGAAAATTGTACAACTTGTTCAGGATTCGAAATCATTGTAAAGGCGTGATTATGTTTGGCGTTGATAAGCCTACATTTTAACAATAAATGAATTTGACACATTCGTGTCACCGTTTGGACAAAAATAGAATAGATTTGGTTTCATTCAACAGAGCAGCACTCTCTCACGTTTTCCTCAAAAATGAAGAGAACAAAGAGCTACAACAAACTTTCCTGTATTTCTTCGAAGTATGAGCCTAAGTTTCAGTCTATGAATTGAACCAATGTGAGGTCTATCATTATTATCGTATCATCTATCACAAAAAGCGTTTGGTGCATTCCTTTCTACTGAGCTTCCACCACTGCAAGATTTGATGTGAAATGTAGAGAAATCTCACAATGATACAAGTCTGTGGCAATGATACTGTATTCCCAAACAATACTGTACCGAGCAAGCAAGCGGCGCTTTGCGCTGCAAGGGGGAGATTCGTTTAGTCTTATATCAAGCCTGGATATTTCCAAAGAAGGTAGAATGTGTAGCACACAATACGAGGTTCACTAAAGTGAGAGATTTTGACATTACTGTAGTAATTGAGAGAAATTACAATAAATCAAGCTTCAAGTCAAGCTCTAGCACTTTGAAAGACTAGAACCCCACATCCTTCTCAAATGTTTTCTGTATATTCTTTTACTTGCAACAGCTTTCCAAATCTATACTAGGCTAATCTACGGGTTCACATCCAATGGTGACTGTGATTGGTTGCTCGTTTAGAGTGGTTGCTAAGAGATCATGAGGTTGAGTCATGAACACTCATGATTGCTCTTGGATGGGTGACCGACAAAAAATAAGATGAGGTGGAACCTACCCTTATGGGTCTCCCCACTGATAAAAATCAAAAAAACATATTTTTCCAATATAGGTTTCAATCTAATGGTAATCCAATTGATAAACTTAAAAAATACATATCATTATATCTACACCAGATTACACTGGTTCATCGAGTTTATTAACTAGTTTATTTTACACTAGTTTATACCAGTTCATTACATTAGATTACACTCGTTTATCGAGTCTTAGTTTATACTACTAGAGAGCTCTTCATATTGAGTGCTACAGTTTGAATAACATTCAGAAAAACGTTCTATATTTTCCTCTTCCGTTGAATATCACCATACACAACATTGTGAATTGCAACTGAACTCTATCCCGAAGCAGAATACATTATTTCATCAGGAGTCGGCCTACAAATTTACCTGGCCCGACGAATAATTCAGTCTGAATTCAGCTCTAATTGAGCGTCAGCCAATCGATGATAGTCTGCCTCTTTAACAAGCCCACTGGGCTGCAACTTCGTTTATAAATTCTGAAACTTCTAATTCACTATTTCATAGATGTATTTTCTGAACACGATGCTATATGGGTGAGATCTGAGAGCAGCTTGAATGCTATCGTAGCTCATACTGTAGGCTATCACATTGATAAATACGCGTTTAATTGATACAACTGGAGAATTCACAAATCTCGTGAAACCCTCATTGTTGTTCACCATCTTACAGTTGGTCTTGAATGCTATGAAACATATTGAGTACAATATCATCTTGACAACGTCCAACAGAGTGAAAGGAACATAAACTGTTATTATTAACATCTTACATGATAAACTCTAAACTCTTATATTGCATTCTTTGATAATAGATAACTCCTTCTTTTCTTATCCACACAAACAATTTTTGAAACCTCACACCTACACAATCAATTTTTATTCATTTATTCATTAATTCATTTATTGGCAAGATACATTACAATGTGGAAAGAATCAACAGACATTTGTCCAAAACTGCTTCTTTCCCAAGTTTTGATAAATAGCCCAGAGGTTATGTTGTTGATTCATCTTACTGAAATTGTGAGTCCAAAGAACTATTAACTAACAATAATTTTGAATTCCCAAGATTACTACATGAAAAAGTCAAATTTATTAAACAAGAATAATATTGAAACTTCCTAAAATATCACATTTTCACCTGAATTTCGCGACAGAAAGAAATCATAAAACTCTATTCTTATCTTCTTTATGTTTCAATTCCAAATATTTCAATTTTTTATTTACTTTTTCTTATCAATCATGAAACTCTATATTTTAATTATCAATCATCAAACAGTTTACATTACTCTCACACCTACACGGTCACTTTCACATAGAACTATGAAACTAAAATTAATACACCCTACAAAACCCCAACTTATTCAATCACTAGGATAATATACTCAACAGACGTCTTCTCAGAATTAGTCTTTTGTTTCGTTACATTGTTTTAAGATCTTCTCAAACCATTAATAAAGTATATCATGTAGTGTAGTATATATACTAAATATATAGTGATCCATACATTGAATCATAGTTAAACGGTATGTAGTATCTCATACAAACATAGTAACGGTATATATCTCTATAGTAATATATTCCTCACCTGTCTACAGTCCATTGTTATTCGGTACTATCGGAATTGCACTGGAAGGGCGGGAGCAAGGAGCGGAGAGCAAACCTCCAAAATTGATTAAGCATCACAAGTCACCTGTGGAACATGCGCCTAATCTCTTTTGCAATATTCCTGCTTGCTGGGTTACAATATCTGCCTTGTAGCACAAATGCTCTCCTGCCTCCAAAGCTCCTGCGTTACTGTTGAGTATACCTCCAAAAATCTTTGGTACAAACCCAGCACATTCTTGAGTTCACCACCACAGAATTTCAGTACAACTAAAGATACCTCAGTTCACTCACAGAAATTCTCATAATACTCATTATTCTCATAACATATAATTCTCGTACTTCAGGTAGTCTTCGATAGACATTAGAAATTTACAGCACACTCACAAAACGCAGAAAAATCCTGAATCAATTCAAATAAACCACCAAAACTCTTCGGTACACCTTCGGAAACCATCAGTCAACTATCAGAGACTCACATTTCAGCTCCAGAAACTCTTGCTGGGCATGAAACATTCAATCATGTTTTCAATTATGTCTGATACATCATTTCTGTCTTTCCTGATGATCATAATTATTATCCATTATAGCAGGATCATTTTAACTTGTCAGAAAACATATGTCTCGGCCACCAGTATCACAATACTTAACCTACAAATGCTGAATCTCGCAGAATATTGAAAAGGTCTTTTAAAAAGTTATTCTTTGAAAGGTCTTCTTTAAAAAGGTCTTTTAAAGACTTTAAAGGTCTTTAAGACTTTTAAGCCTTTTGATTATTGTGTCAAAATCACTGTTTACTTATTACCGAAACAGCTGTTTTCTGACAAGTTAAAATGATCCTGCTGTACATAAAATCCATTCATGTCTGCTACAAATCTCTTTGCTTTTGAAAAATCATGTTCTTGATCATGTCCAAGAGTTCATTTACCAATTTCCTCACATTAACCATTTCTCATCCCACTGGCGGCTCGTGAGGTGAAGTGCCCGTATCTTATACTGTACAAACACTTCACCTATTTCGTCGGCATGAGCCGCGAGGGATCCTCACATTACTATTTGACACCCATCATGATTCATCCATAGATTTCAAATGATTTTCTGGCTCTTGTAAAATCGTTGTTTTGATCTATATTTGTGTTCGTTGGCAACTACTCGTATATGACAACCATTTATATAGTGAGAAACCGTGTAAAAACTATTTGAAAGCAGGCTGAGTCTACCTGATGTTTTTCTTTATTTTTCTTCTCTCATCACCGATCCATTCGTCCACCACCCACCACATTCATCCACGTTTGTTCTTTATTCTTCCTTTGTGCGTGCAAAACACACGTCGAAATCCCCGTGCGAAATCGCAGCTAGTGTATCACGTGGTCTGACTCGAAAAAGGCCAGCTTCACACCGCGTGTATCATCACTATTCAAAGCCGACGATCCGTGTGTGTGAACGGCCCTATGCTTACGAGCGCATTTCAAAATCTAGTCAGCCGTGAATAGAGAGCCGCCAAACGGCTACGAGAGAGGGATTGAGAGTGTATAGAGAGAAGCTGCTATGGTACACTAAAAAGAGAGAGACAATAAGAAACCGGCTATGAGAGAAGGATTGAGTGTGTGTGAGAGAGAGAGTGAGGGAGTAGACATTGATAGTGTATAACCATAGAGAAAGCATAGCGCCAACCTTTGCTCTAGGCTTTCTCTGTGGTATAACAGAGCGAGAGATTTTTGTAGAAGCTATCAAACAACATATAGAAACAGAGATAGCGAGAGAGTGAGTGAGAGAGAGAGAGAGATGGAGAGTGAGGAAGAGTGATAGTGAGAGACAAAAAAGGAACTGGGAGTATGTTAGAGGGAAAGTTAGAGGGAATGTTAGAGAGTGAGCTACAACAGCGCTCTAGAAACACTAGTGGCAAGCTGATGCACTATTCATACAGTGAGCTAGATAGGCTCAACACTGAATTCAACGTGCTTAACATGTTCAAGTTAGCTTGGATGAATAATCTACTATTCGTACTTTTCTCAGATTCAAGACAGAATAATAGAGGTAAAATAAGTTAGATTTCAATTACTTCAAAAATGTGCATTAAAATTGTATTTTTTTGTTGCTGAAGCATAATAAATTCAATGTTATCAAATACAATAATTATACTTTTGTTGATCATATTGATAGATAGTCCATGTAACTACCATAAATATATTGAAACAATGAGGGATAGTTGAGTCAGAATCAGATTCAGTTCAATCAAATTTGATCCCCTTATATTGTTCTATTCCATGAGATTCCCTTCTATATAATTTACATCGTCTACCAACTGAAGATTCACTAACTAAATTTATCGATCGATGAGATTGTTTAATATTGTAAGCTTCAGTAGGCCTATGCCTGAGCTGTAAATAGTAAATTTGTCTTCTTGCCAATCTCTTATTGCCCTTCTCTTCTTTTGTCTTCTTTTCATATTGCACAAATTTATATCGCACATTTCAATTATTATATTTTTTTGGCTGCTGATGATGCCCACATAAGTGTTCCACTTGTGGTTGGGTGATGAAGTAAGAGAAAGTGAATGGTAAGGACAAAAAGTGCCAGGCGGAACGGGAATCAAACCCGAGACCTGTGAAGCGATAGCAGACTGAAGGTGTAACGCTCCAGCCAACTGAGCTACTCCGGCTCGCCGGTAATAATATAGGGTATCTAATTATGATTACAATTATTGTACGTCATGTGATTCATAAATTTGATTTATCTCGAATTAACAAATTTACATTTAAGCTACTTTACATAGACGAATATTCACGTTTAAAAACTCTTCCATCTCCCTGATACCCAGCATCACTTCAACATTTCCTTTTTGACGCTCATAAACTTCAGAAGATCCCAGTAATTTATTTGGTGGCTGTATGTATAGTAGTGATGCAAATAATATGGACTAGCCTGATGTATTCTGTAGCAATTTATTCGAGTGCCCTTCAACATCTGACATTCAAATCTCTTCACAAACATACTCATCTTAGCGCCCCTTAAATCTCTTCATTCCTTCACTGCATAACAGTGAACTTCACCATATTTATTTAACACACCATCCACAGTAAACTACACCAATACGTAAGGAGAGTTTATGAAAATATGATCCCTTCCCAAGGATCCCTGGAGGATTTCGAATCAAAATCCAGTAAATTTTCAAACAACTCGACTTGCCTTTTGTCTAACGCGAAACGTTGAAAAGAGCACAATGACATTAAATTTATCAAGAGATCTTATACAAGCTTTGCGACTTTGTCGACTTGCCGAGTTTATTTCACAATCTTGTTTTGGTTTCATAACTGGAGCCACTATTGTCTTGAAAATAATAGCATTGCTTTGACTCATCTAAACGACCAAGATATTCGATTTTTGAAATGGGGTTGAAATTATTTCATGAGGCATATCCCTCTTTATCAACTCGAAGAAGCATCACAATATTGATGAAATTCGTAAATCGTAACTCAAATCGTATTTTATTTAAAAAAATCCATCCTAGAAATGGAATAATATTGATATAATTTGCCGTGGCATTATTTTCATTCGAAATCTAATCAGATCTCTGCTGACAAGGTTCAGTGTAATTGAATAAAATAATAATAACAATATTATCAATATAATGATCAAATCTATATAGCAAAATCACTTAAAAACTAGGCTGAATGATCTCTCGCACTGGTCTCTTTTTCCTGACTTAACACAAAGTAAAACATAATTTTGTCTTTTTCAAAAAGGATTCAAGTAAATGAATAATTTTTTTTTATATTCATCCTTGATCTACATTCCCATGACTTATTCCAGTTACATCTTTTGGAGTTTTCAGAGATCTGAAATTTATTTTTCAACTGAGATTATCCCACTATCTCCATAAAATAAGATTTCATCAGATAATGTGGTTTTGAAAAATGGGGTTTGCTTTGTTCAACGTTTAAACAAAAATGTCTTATTTCACAAGAAATTATTTCATTTTTGTGGAAAGATGTTGTTTTCAAGCAGATGTTTGTTATTTCCAAGCAAATTGAATAAAAACGAATTCGAGTCTCAGCCCCGGTCAATTCGTTATTAGATCTGTACGCTTTACATTTTGATCCAAATCAGATCCCTGGAAAAACGAAATTACTATAACGCATTATATAACATTTATTTCTCAACAATAAATCTTATCATCCTGTATTTTGTAATCTTTGAATTATATAATCCGTTCAGGAAAATCACGCTTGAATTCAACAGGACTTGTAGGGAAGAGGAGACTCGGTCAATATTACATTTCACTCTGAACAGAGATATAATCTCTCTCTACAATGATATTTTTCCATTAAATCTTGAGGCTGCTTGTTCAATGCATTATAATGGTCAAAAAATACCGTCTATCCCATCTTGAATGATAACTTGATATCGTTTCCTAAACATTGAGACAAAATTAAAATTCTATTAAAGTCTAGAAGGATGTTATTCTATTCTATCAGACTTTATCAAGTGCTCAAAAATTCACCTCGAAATAATAACCTAGTTGATTCAAACAGGTAAAAATTGACATTAATGGTAGAATATTTATGAAACCTTCAATGAGAGATTTTTTAACATTGTAATCGAGTTTTGAAGCTTAAAGCTTCATAATTCTTCATCCAAGTTCTATTTCTTACAGCGCATTAAAAACACTCGTTATCGCCTCAAATTTTAGAACACCGGTGAAATAGTTATTTCCATGAGAATAGCAAATCGAATATCCATTAAGCTTAAGTGAATATTAATCTATGAGTTGTTCCTTGAGTTGTTCTATTTGAGTTGCTCCTTATCAGGAAAAATATTTGCGATGAAATCATTGCGTTCAGATTTGTAATAATAAAGCTCTTCATTGAATAGACTAATAATAAATAAGAAAAGTTATAAAATTAAACTGAACGGTCAATATCAATTTCTTAAAATAGCTTATTCCTGCACTTCCAAAGAAATAATCTATTCGAAAAAACTGATACTCACTAAGTCTATTGACATATAATAAAGGGTTTATAAAATCTCAATATTAACATTCCCAAATTCTCAAATCCCAAACAAACCAATACAACCCAAACTTTCAAATGGTAAGTTCAGAAACGATCCCCACACTGAAATAAGTTACGTGTTGTAAACTCGCCTAATTTCTGGGGAGTTTGAGTTGGCGCATTCAAGGTCTTAACTGGATTCACGAACATACACGAAGCCAGTTATTACACAGAGCAAGTAGAGAGAATAAATCTCTTAAATTTGCATTGATATCTTACCAAAATGGAGAGGAAGATGTTTACTCTAATCCTCGTTGTATACATTTATGTATATTCGTGTATTCTGTAGTCTGAATTCTCATCATTAATGGATCTGTATATCTGTATAGAAACTCTGTATCTTGTAAAATGTTATTGTAACTTAGCAGTGAAGCCACTGTGGTTTTCTTCGATGCTTTATTTCTCAACTCGTTCATGAATGATTAATCTTCACGCTTTTCAGAATAACGTACCGTATTCTATAAACTGGTGTGAATGATGTCGGATGATATCAAGATTTATACTTTGTATTTTGTACTATGTAGCTTTGAAAACCACTCATGACAGTCATGACCCACTTTCTCATATCAGTTGATTGTCCTACTTCTTGTAGATTAATGATTGTACCAGCAATTTAGCAAGCAGTATCTTATTTTGTTTTAATTTTTTTATTTCATTACTGGAATTACTCTCTAATAATTTTTATCTTCTTGTTATATATTTATTATAGATTACATTATTTATTGTAGATTGTATATGTGAATCAAGTTGTCATATTATTTTATGGACAAAAAAAAGAATTATTTGGTTTGATTATACAAGATTATCATTACTGGATTACATTCCATGTATGCTTTTCTGTCACTTAGATTCAAAGATTCAGTAAAGGAAGAGAACTAAATAAATAATCCGAACTTCTAAGTTGCAAACATAAAGTTCTATGTAACAATTGAGTCTTCAGTTACTTAAAAGCTTCCTTGAGAGTATTGAAGTAATTCATGTCAGATAATTGTTTTATTTGAAATCTGTAACAATTTCCTGTCGCAATATAATAATTATTATTATTCATTGTTCGAATCCACTTCAATAACTCCATCAAACATGAATTCTAGTTAGAACTCTTTCCGAGAAGTTTGATCATTAGTTACGAATAATTTATAAGTACATCTTATAAGTCTCGTGATTGAGATTAATTTTACAATATATTCCAACTTCCCAGAATTAAAATATCATATCATCATAATTATCAGCCTATGTTATTATTTCAAAATGTTATTTTGGTGAAAATAAATTTGTTCTAATGTAATTTTCTTATCAATTCATCTCATATGACATCTTTTGATACTGTAACCTCGCGTCTTCTTTATCAACAGTGTATTTTTGAAAAAAAAAAACATCTCAAAAATATGTATCACAAGCCAAAAATGAAAAATTAAGCCTTTAAATACCAGTGACACTATTTTTAAACTTTAATCAACCTCATGAATACAAAGCGCATCGAAAGTCCGAATCTAACATCACAAAGGTTGCCAAATACCTCTAGGCTTAACCTCACCACAGATTTTCAATCAGTTCTGTATCATTCGGAAATTCGACCCGACTCATTTTGACTCTAATGAGCTGAACAACCAGAGTCAAGAGCATTTTTCCCATCATTTTCCGGAGCTTTTCCTAAGCCACAACACGCTTTGTCATTGGACGCCCGTCTTTTGAGTGGGTTTTTCACGTAGATCGGGTTACCAGGTTGAAAAAAGTTAATCAGCTCGTTGAATGACAATCATACGCAGGGAAAAAGAAGATGAAAACGGAGCTCGAAACGCGTTCAAGAGTTTTCATCGTGAAAGCCTTGATTCACTTTTCTCTCTCTTTAGAGACTCAACAGTTGTTCCGTTGTGTTGTGAAGCTTGTAAATAAACAACTCTTTTCTCATTAAAAATCCTAGATGAAGATAATTCGTTTGGAAAATGTCCTGTAAACGTAGATAATCAACTTTTTCCTTATTGGAAATCTTAGAAGATTGCCTTGCAAAATACCCATCAAGTGTGTCAACATTGATTCATGGAAATTTGACACTCCTCTCTCATTAATTTTTTCAGATAATTTGGTTTTTCAGTGATGTTTATGTGAGCGTGATTCAATACCATGTTGTTTGTGTTAGTGGTTTACAGAAACCAGGATCCAATTACTGTCTTTAAAAGACGTTAATTCAATGTTGGAGATTGGAAAAACACAGTGTGGAGTTGAATTGAGGTTGTAATGAGGTTTTACTGTACCATATTCTTGCAAGGTTTTGTTCCACGCAAATACAACACAGTTTCAAATACCTCGCAGTTAGTGGGAAGAAAGAAGGAGTAACATTCAAATTAATCATTGCACTTATGGAAACTTTCGTAATGTTGAATCTGTATTTCTAATCAATCATCAATCAATAAACATCCATAGTGGCTTCCTATTCCCTTCTAATGGAACTAAGCTGCTGGTCTGAGAATTTTGAACTCTCTTTATAAGTTATTAGTAATCTAAATTCTTGAACCAACTTCTGAAATTGTTGAATTCTTGTCGAAAGCATCCCCCGCTTTTATTGAATCAAAGATTTCGGATTCTCGATCGTATTTATTCCATGTTTGCCTCAGGCTTGAGTCTGTGATTAACTTTGTCGAAAAAAGTAACAGACGGACGTTGAGCTCCAGGCTTGGAAAATATTCTACACTGTGTTGCAAGGACGTGTCCAGAATTTTGCGATATATTTCATATTGAGTTGTGCGAGCGGATTTGTTTGCCCGATATCCAGGTTCACCTTCTTGCCTCACAGAATGATGGTTTCTGTTGAAATATTTTTTATACTGTGTAAAAATTGAGGAGCAGAATTTTTCCACTAAGAATCCAAGCATTAATGATTCATGGAGGACAAGGAAGGAACTGTCTTCCAATAATGATACGTAAGGCTAAGGCTAGTTATGTCACTCCCACGTTCATCTACGACTATGTTATAATATAACACAATCATTACAGTTTCATAATTGGAATCGAAACAGTGGTATTATTGAAACTTGTATCGTAATGGCATCACTACGATACAGGTTGAACATTATAAAACGTTTCTAGTTCAATCTGATCCAGTTTGGAATGGAAACACTGGAATGGAAAAACAGAATCGCAGCTGATGAAAGCGCTGTTTAGTAGTAACTCATGCATGTGTTTAGCTAGCAGCATAGCCCCCTCTAAACTACAGAGGGGGCTAAACTGTAGTTTAGAGGGGGCTATGCTAGCTGCTGTCTTAACCAATACGGTCAACATTGGACGATTAATTTAATCAAGGTTAGTTGGGTTGATAATGTTAATATTATTGTTTTTTTGTTGGTCGTAGATGAAATGAATTATGCAATGGTTGTACAATAAATAGTGTACAAGCAATGGTTGTTAAGCCTTGAAATGACTCTTGAGATACCTGTAAATACTCGCGCATTGCCGCTCATATTTTATCCTTGGTATCTCACTCGTGGTGTAAAGGCTCTCATAATAATGAAAATCGATACTCAACATTGTAGATTTACAAGAAAATATTTTGAACTTATTTTGATGTTGTAAATTCACATAAAGAGACAAAATGAGTTCGCTCCGTGATTGATTCTAAATCTTTTACATCCAGTAATTTTATCCCTGATCGTGATGCAAGCTCTGTAATAATGATTATTGCGATGTCTTGTTACGTAACGCTAAATAACGATCTTCCTTTCCTTCCTAATTGGAGTCAACTCTTTGACTTGTCAAATCTTTTTTATTGTATAACAAGAACAGTTTTGCTTAGTAACTGTGATCCCAGTTTTTCTCACTAAAGGCAAATTAAAAATCAAATTAGCCCAATTAATTTGCAGCAACAGAGGGAGGGAGGCGTCTTATCCTCACCTAAATAGAGTTCTCAGGTTGGAAAATGTATAATCGGAGAATGTTGTATCTTCAATGATTTGTTAGAGAAATTATTGGTGCATCATATTTGCGAAAATTGTCTCGAAACCCTTATTTTGAATTCCAATACAAGAAATTGTGGATTTACTCTCTCATATCAAACAAGAATCCAGGTGTTCCAAGGAATACAATAATTAATGCTTCATATAATGGTGTAAGAGGAACAGATTATCTTATTGTTATCAGCTTTCAAACTCACTTCTAATCATGATGTTTGAGTTGAATATTATTAACAAGCAAATCTGTAGGCATAATAATAATTATAGCTGCAATAGAGACGTGTGTAATTAACGTTTTAAAGTAAGTAATATGCAGGCGAATAAAAGCACTCAGTGAATGAATGTAGAAAATCAAAGCATTCAGAGTTGAAGTAGTAATGATATTGATTTATGTAAATTTCAATCATATATTATATTTTTTATGACTTATAAAAGCGGAATAACTCAGTTGGGATGATAATAATATGTTAGAATCTCCTTCAATTGTTATTTTATCGTATGTTCTATCAACATCTGGGAATTCCACCTGTATATTCTATTCATATAAGTTTACCATAACCTTCTTGCCATTACAAGTTGATAAAGGTCGAGAGTTGAGAATCTTCCTTAAAAAACTCCCGAGTCAAGTTTGGTTGCCTCATTGATAAATAATCCAGTGACGTTTTTGTGTACTTTCTGTGGGGATGTCTGGCATTTGCCATTACTCATCTGATTATTCTTTCATCGAATGCTGAAACTCGATTTATCTTTGCTGGTGGACGAGAGAAAACTCACCGACTTTTTAGCTGGTTGACATGTTACGTGAACTACAAGAGCTGCCAATTAGAAAGCTTTCTAATCCATGAAAAATTTAACATAATTGTCGGTAACATTGAATTCATCAAAGAAAGTTAAGCTGCTTAGAAGCAGAAGTTTACAATCTGCTATGTAAATTTATTTATGAGATGGTTTTCAACTAAAATCCGTCATTATTATTATTGGATAATCGAGAGGATTTTAGCTGAATGAGAGCGGAATGTTTTTTCTTCTGTGATTTCCGATTTATAAGATCATCCAATTACCTTCAAACACGCTTCGAGCTCATTTCATTAAATAAAGAGAATATTATTATGATATGGTATATGCATGTATCAGTGTAGTTAGAACAAGACGGTAGATCTTAAGCATGAAATGTATACCAGTTACTTCAACGCCATCAAACTTAATTTTCAATACCTTTTAAAATACATCCATCCAAACCATTTTGTGTCACCGATTATTGAATATGAAATGAAATTAGTGGAACCTCAGATTCAGCCCCATTTCTTTATGACTCCCACCGTCTTTTTCTACGTATGAATTGTGTAGTTTACTACAGTACTTGCATTCAAAACTCACTTTCTCATTAAAATGAGAATTTTTATATCAAAATGCAGAATTATTAAAGATCAAAAATGCAAACAATGTAAAAAGTTTTAAATTTTGCTGGGTGACAATGACTAGTATTGTACAAATAGACAATATTCACCTATTCACAGTGTATTTTTAGTATTCACATTGTGTAAGACCGAAGCAGTCCAAATCATTTGAGATAACATTTCAATTTGGACATTTCACATTTGGCAATGTGATGTCACCCTAGTTTCAATTCTATTCTAGAGAATCAATTAGAATGTCATCAGCCGGTCTAAATACCTCAACTTTGACGCGGACACTCTAATGCTTGAACAAAGCCAGACACTCAGTTCAATTTCCTCAACAATCGGACTTTGATGACTGCTGTACGATCAAACTCGGTGAGAGATTGGTGCTCTCCTAGCTGACTGGAATGGTAGTTAGGAGACAAACAGGCCTGTTTGAGACTAGAATGCCTTGTTTACACATTGGCAGTAAACCAGCCTCCAGTTATATTTTTGAAATACCAGGTATTGGAACACTTATTTTCTTATAAATGGTATCACAAATGAAATTATGGTAATAATGATACAGTAGAAACCCGGTTAACCGTAATAAAGGGGGGAGAGCCATTTCAGATAAGCAATTTTTCGGTTAAACCGTCATATGCTAAATATAGCCTTCTAATATGGTATGTAGGAAGAATTAATTTACAAACAAAGTCTATATGATACAGTGTTTCATTTCAGTTACAGAAAATGTTATAATTGAATAGGAAATAGTATAAATTAAACAACTGAAGTTATTAAAGAATTGTATATATTACATATTACAGAAATCAGTGATTTTTTTGCTTTTTGATTCCTTCACATTGTTTTCGAGTGGCGAAACCGTTTCGGTTAAACCCATGTATTATAATTAAGAATAAAACTTATTCGTATAAATTATTAATAAACTATCAGGAAAAGGTTGACTTGCAACTAGTAACTAGTTGATTGCTATATTCGACTAAGTCCTGGACTCAAGCCTGTTGAACCTTATCATGAAGTATTATTTGTAAATTACTGAATAAATAAATAAATTAATTAAAATCTATGAATGATCTCATATTATTTGGATAGTTCATGAAAGAGTGTCATTTATAATGCCATACTGTTACTTACAATACTATTTATAGGATAAATTAATGAGCATTTCCATACTTGAAATTTTAAAAACAACACTAGAAACTATTATAGTCGACTGGCAACGTATAAACAAGGCGTTCTATCCACCTTTAATGTTTGATTTGAAGCTAAAAATGGAAGACTGTGACGATCTTAAATATAGTGGCAATTGACTTCAAAGGCGAATAAACAGGTTACTGTTGATGGAAGCAATGTGCGACTTACTGCATTCAAATACTCTTTGGGCTTATGTTACTTGAAATAATTTATTTTTTATGTTCCTTATGAACATGACTCAATTTTTCGCATTTTTCAGGCGTAATAGTCTTCTCTTCCTAATTTTGATAAAATTATGTCAAAGGAAGGTTATACATTATGCATAGAGAAAATCCTCTGACTAAGCAGTGAACATCTCCTTCTCTCAATTTCAAGTAAATCAAAATTGTTTTTAAACATTATTACATCCATCCCATTCCAAATACAGCAGCCTACTCGCAATATGAAATACGTTTTCAAAGGATATAGCGGAAAAGTACTGGTGTGTTTTTCAAGTTCAAAACTCTGTAGTAGAGAAATGAGATCCTGTAGCAGAGAGACACTGCTAACAAACCATGAAGAGACCGCAATGAAATGATCCAGTTAAATGGTACACTGTTGCTCCCTCAAAACCGCGACTCTACATTGTGGTAGCCTATAACACAGACTCTGTAGATTACAGTACAACGTATCTACTATAACTCTGAAACTAGCCTGGATCAAATTGGCTTCTGTCATCACTGCAACCCATGACTGCTAAATTAAATGAGACACAATCCACGGTCCCCAAATAATAACCTGAATCGCCATGAATCTTGTTAGTTGAAATCCTTCCCATTCAGTTTGACCAGCTATATTCAATAATAGTAACACAATTCTATTGAACCGGAGAAAATAGTTTATTAGAAGTTTTGATTGCTGTATTATGTAAACTCCTCTGAATACTAAGAATTAAAATTCTTCAATATCCTGAATATAAAAGTGTAAATTATTATACTATTTCATTAATATAGATTATCAATAATAGAATATCAATGGAATAATTTATACTTTTTTTTAATGCTGATGTCTGTTTTTCAAGTGAAAACAAACTTTCATAATAATGAAATAAGATTCTTATGGACATAGAGTTTACAGATAACTCCATATATTCAAAAGGTTTTGTAGATTAAAATAAGCAAGGATTTGTTGTCATTGAGCAGGTAGCTGTAGAATTGAATCGATTCGAAAAAAAAACAAAATAATAATTTTATCAACATAGTAAATGACTGATTCTATGTATCATCATTTTATTATTAAGGATGACTTAAGATACGGTACTTCAATGATCGCTAATAATGGAGAGCCGACTAAATGGTTTGCTCACGAACTTTAAAACGAAATACTAGTAAAATGATGATATTAAAGAGATTGGTCATTACTCAAAAACGCTAGAATCTATGCATTATTTAAATGGAATAAATGGCATCCCCAAATCGTCTATAGGAATGAAACATTCTCATAACATGGACTCAGAATATTTTAAGGTATACTTATTAGCATCCAAATAACATGTCAAATTCAAATTTAAATTTGGCGGCAAAGGTATCACCCATGGGATTGGTGAAGGCGGTAATTTGAATGTTGTATCAAACCAAGCTTTGAAAGGCAGTGACTTCTTATCAAGCAGTGACTGCAATCACGGTATGAACTCACGACCTTTACTCAGCCTGCGCTTGAAATTGCAACCCAAAAGGCACATAGAACCAAAAGAGTGGGGTTGGCAGATTGGTAATTGAGGAGCTGGTACAGGAGATGTTCAAAGTGGATGATCTTATTATTGATTTATTAAAATTGATTATCCTTAAATATCTTATTATTGAGTATTATTTCAATCAAAAAAAGATCACACTCACTGATGCACTGACTATACTTGAAGAGACCTCTCATGTGGTAATGTGATTTTTCTGTTTTCGATTCTCAATATACGATTGTTGAACACTTATATCTATTCTTCTATAACACTTTGTAGTGATAATGACTCACTTTGTATTGAATAGGCCTAATAACAAAATCATTTGATTATATTATATACATTAAATCCATAGACATCAGAGACTTAATTGTTGATTCACACATAATAATATATTGCAAATGTTGTATATTTAATTACAGATTGTTATGAGTATATTACGGTATACCATGAGGATTCCGTTTACTTTGAGAATCACCACTCTTGAAATAGCAATTCTATAGATTGAAAAGTTGAAAATTATATTTTTGAGAGCAAAATAAAATCAAAAGCAATCTATATTTTAATCACAATTAGTTTCAGAAATACGGGTTAGAAATTTTTGAAGCGAGTTCATTGTTTTTCAGTATTCATTGGGAATAATCTCTTTTTAAATTTATTGTCATAGCTCCATTTGTGATGAGCTAGCTTTAGCAATGAACATTTTGGATTCAGAATACATTCGATGACATTTATTATATCAGGCTATGATAAATGATAATAGCTTCTTCAAAACTATGAATAATATTTTGTCCATGATATAGGCTACTGTATGATGATAGAGTGAATCAACACAGGCATGTTGTACTACTTGAAATTCTACACACAACAATAATATGCGTTCAAACAATAGCAAAATAAAAGTAGTGTTCCGATACTTCTAGAGGCACTAATCAACTTTTTCATGCTATCCATCACAATATTGCGAACAGATCAGAAAATTGAGTTTTGGAATTCATAGGAATGTGTTTGAAAAACGCAATTTTTATGCGAGCAGATAGGATTAAAATATCACACAATATTGTTGCAAAGCAGAGAACGAACAATTTTTCATTCTCTCATTGACAATGGCACCGGTTATTGAATGTGATAGATGAATTTCAGCGCCTCACTCTTTCAATGAAAAACTCAATACCCCATCATAATCGAATAAAAGGTCTTGTTGATTGACACCTATTCGCAAATTGTGAGTACTTTTTCAGTTTGATATCAATTTTCGGCAAAACATTCGATTACCATTTCATTAATCCTTTGGTCCTCCTAGTTGTTCTTCTTTCCCTCATTCTCCTCGTTCTCCTCGTTCTCCTTCTTCTCCTCCTTCTCCTCCTTCTCCTCCTTCTCCTCCTTCTCCTCCTTCTCCTCCTTCTCCTCCCTTCTCCTCCTTCTCCTCCTTCTCCTCCTTCTCCTCCTTCTCCTCCTTCTCCTCCTTCTCCTCCTTCTCCTCCTTCTCCTCCTTCTCCTCCTTCTCCTCCTTCTCCTCCTTCTCCTCCTTCTCCTCCTTCTCCTCCTTCTCCTCCTTCTCCTCCTTCTCCTCCTTCTCCTCCTTCTCCTCCTTCTCCTCCTTCTCCTCCTTCTCCTCCTTCTCCTCCTTCTCCTCCTTCTCCTCCTTCTCCTCCTTCTCCTCCTTCTCCTCCTTCTCCTCCTTCTCCTCCTTCTCCTTCTCCTCCTTCTCCTCCTTCTCCTCCTTCTCCTCCTTCTCCTCCTTCTCCTCCTTCTCCTCCTCCTTCTCCTATTTCTCTCTCAGCGTTCCTCTTTCCTACACCACTTCAATTCCTCTATTTTTCTTCTCCTCTTTTTCCAGAGCTCTTCGTCTTATCTTTTTCGTCCCAGAAAAATTACATTCATTAATAAAATGAATCAATATTGTATGATCAATATTTGTGATTTGTAAATCGCTTCATGTGAATAGATGGATAAAAAAATATATAGGAATGGCATCCTTCCTTCAATAGAAATTGAAAAATAAGCTTGAATCTTGGAGGAAAACAGACGAGGAAAATACTTGTACATTGTAATGTATCATGCAGCTTTTAAACGTTATAATTACCGTAAATAGCATATTATCTTCGGATTGTCTAGTCGATGGTTTCTTTACAATGGCAATACACTAGAATTCTAATTTACTAAAATTCAAATACACCAATAAATCTAATCAATGGCATTTTTTATTTCTATTCATTCTATTTTCAAAGTGGGAGTGCAACAAGTTTTTGAATTACTGTCATAAATAGTCGGTGATCTGAGTCAGGAATTTTGAATCCGAATAAATGAAGTAATCTTATCTTTTCACCTTCATATCATCCTCCTCTTCTCCTTCTGCATCTTCTTCAATTCCCTCTTCTTCATCGTCCTATATTCTTTATAGCATTTATCATTCCTAACTTTAGCTACTACTAGATTGAATCCAAAATCTTTCGTGAAGCTCAATATTTTTTAAAACTAAGTGATGACTCAAGAAATTATCATATTAATTAACCAAAATAATAATCTTTGGAATGAGTTCTGAATAAGACTGCTCCGCACAGTAATGAACTGTCTTCAGAAACCTATTATTTTTGGAGAACAATGGACTGTATTGTCTTGAAGGCAGTAAAGGGTGACAAAATCCTTTATGCAATGTTGAGAAACAGCTTCTAGTCAACTCAGTATTGAATATTATCTTTGGGAAAATCAATAAATGCTACTCCTTGTCATTATTGCTTACTATAAATCTTAGTAGGACTAGGTCTTCCCACTGATCCTTTTTTTAATATTTCAGTATAAAACTTATAATAAATTTGTAGAACAAATATTGATGTTGTGGAATCGTTTCATAATAGAAAAAACTTTTAGAAATTGTCAAATTCTAAACTAATCAAAATTGTAAACATTGTGTTTGTTGAATAAAAGTGGAATTTGACAATTTCTAAAAGTTTTTTTCTATTATAATAAATTGATAATTATCTAATGATGTAGGGAGTGAGTTTTTTCATGATTAACGAAATATGAAAATCAATGTGAATATTCGTGACCCAAACGTAGGTTAAGTATACATTAATGTTTACATAAACATAACAAACAATTAGAAAGATAATTTTCATATCACCGAAATAAACAATTACTGAAAGGAAAATATTTTGAATCGTTTTTCAAGCAACAAGCTTTTCAAATCTGTTCTCGTTGTTTCCCCAAAGGGAATAAATTCGCGTTTTAATGGGCGAGATAGAGCCTAGTGTCAACAGGGAGTGATAACATCAACTTTTAATCTAGTTGGTGAGAGGTTTCACATGGAAAAGATGATAAATTAATAGGATTGAGTGAGTCGGTGTGTGATACGAATCTGTTGCTCACCGTTGCAGCAGCGCTACAACGTTTTGATTTGAATCGGAACATGTTGAATTTATTGTTGATACCTGACTTTTCACTCACACCTACAACTACCTATTCTATATTTCTTATCAACATTCACCTCCTCCTTCTCCTCGTCCTTCTCCACCTCCTACTCCTCCTCCTCCTCCTTCTCCTCCTCCTTCTCCTCCTCCTCCTCCTCCTCCTCTTCTCCTCTCCACCTTCTCCTCCTCTTCCTCTCCTCCTCCTTTCCTTCTCCTTCTCGTTTCCTCCTTTTCCCCTTCACTTCCTGCTCCTTCCTTCTTCCACTAGTCTTCATCTTCAACCTGTTTCCCACAATCTCTATCCTCCTTCCCCTCATGCTCCTCACATTCCTTTCACCAATTCTTCTCATCCTCTTTCACCGGTCTCTTCCATCATTCACCATTCGCAGCTGCAATCTCATAAATCCATTTCATGTTCAGAATAGATAACACAGCGATGGATAACTTTGTCATACAGACAGAGCAGACATGACGTGGATTGTTAATCAAAGATCAATTTTTGAAGTGACTTGAATTATACGATCAGCAGTCACTGACTACTTGTTAACAAACTTTTTTCTGTTAAAGTGGATGTAATGTGAATTTCAAGTGGTCAATATTTCAAATGGTTAATGTTTGAAAACACTTGAAGCAATTTCCGGTCACTGCCTCCATGATAATTCATTTGTTTCAAACTGAATTCAGTGTGATTCATTGAACAATTCAATTGTTCCTAGCTGGTGACAATGAGAACAATTTCATCAATTTCCTTATGAATTTTGATGAATGAATAAATCTTAGCTATCAAATATTACTTGGGGTTTATTATGCTATAACATAGATCGTAGCAATTCATCTGAATATTTTGATTCAAGTTTGAAGCCTTATTTTGTAATTTTATTCTGTAGTCATTCATAAATGAACATAATCAAAATTATTATTCATGAATTATAATATAAACTGATAAACTATCAGTTGCACTGAAATCAAATTGACTTTAAAGGCGTAACATGACGTAAAATTCTAACGGCACCAATGCGAAGCAATGCACATACAGCAGTAGAATGACGCCATATTATGAAGGTTAAATAAAAAATGGATTCCCTCATGCAATTTGACGTTTGGTGTGGCGGTCTAGTAGAGAGTATCAGACTGTGTAAACAAGAGTGGAAATGACCAATGAATGAATTATTCTGTGTTCTTGCTGGATTAGAGTTGTCAATTCCTTAATCCATTACGAACTGCAATGTGAATCAATGTAGATTTTTTCCTCAATATATTGGGGCGCAAAAGAGATGTAGGCCTAGTAGGTTTTCTGTGTCTTCTTCATGCTCTGTGCTACTGTGCTATGAGTGATTATTATATCAAACCGACTTCAGTGTACATTATTCTCGTTCTGAGCATTATATTCATGATATACAATATTGCATATATTAATATAGTACAGTACAATAGATCTCAGGCAATTATAGTATTCGATTTTCCTCTCATTCTCATTTTAACGTACCAAATAGGAAAATTCTATTGTGGAGTGTTCAGGAGAAGGATATCTTGGAATATTTCTTTCTAAAAATAGACATTAAAATCTTCAAATTGAAGATCATCCAATCAAAGTCATTTTGAATAAAAAAGACTTGAAGTTGTCAAAACCACATATTTAATAAAACAACCAGATACCGGTTCCTGGGTAGGTCTGGGAGGTTGTAGAAACCTCCCATTGTGGGAGGAGCTTATATCTGGGCCACTGGCAGGCGTTGACCTTGATAGGCCGTTCAACTCCCAATCATAGCGCTCGGTCACGAGTATAAATTCTGCTGCACTGTATTTTAGTATTAGTTCACCAGAGATTGATAATGGTGTAACAACCGAAACCGGTATCTCGTTGTTTTATTAAATATGTGGTTTTGAAAACTTCTTTTTTTCAGTATGAATAACTACCACAATGTCACCTTCACTAGTACACAGAAAATTTGATTTCTCATAATCTATGATCTAGTTGTGGAATAGTTAGTTCATGTCTTTCTCAATCCATTGAATTATATTTCAACTATGAAAATCTAGAATATTATTCTAGCCGATAATTTTGTAATTCACTGTACTAGCCTTGATAATTTGATACAATCAAATCCAATATATGGCCTCATACTTTCACCCAATTCATTTATGCAGTTCTCGTATCCCATGACCCTTGTTTAACTGAATAACCCTTGCTGGGAAAACTATAATACTGTAATATCTCAGTTTTCTTCTACCTACAATCTTCAATATTTGGTATTATTGACCCAATCATTTGCGATAGCAGCCACCTAGGGGCCAAAATCTATTTGAAAATTTCATTCATATCCACTTTGAACCATTCTCATGAATGGGGAACTGTCATTGGTTGCTCAGCTCTGCAACAAGGCACCTGATTGGTGATTGAGATGAGTGCACTGCAACCCCGTGAGGACCAATCAAAAACGTCTATTCAAATTCAATTTCCCTTCTACGTGGTCCAATATGTACACAATATTTCAGGAATGTTTCTATTATAGTGTGCTAGTGTGTATACTCTACCTTCATTGCAATGCAGTTTAATAGTATAGATTGCATGATACTTTATAATAAGAGCTTCGTTGTTCATTTCAGAGCTGGGAAAGTTTTTTCTCAATAAAGTTGAAGAGAGAGCCATCGATCAAATTGACGGAAATTAAAATAAAGTTGAATGGTTTTTCCACTCTTACAGCAGATGTGTGTGATTAGTACGACAGACAGGCTTGAAAAACTCATTCTGAATAAAATGTGCCTCAATTGAGTCGATATTCTATTTGAAGCGAACTGATCGAATTGAATGGTCAGTGGATTGGATTGGTCACGGCGTTGAATAGAGAGTTGTGAAACGTTTTTGTGAAGCACAGAAACAGAATAAGCTTCACACAGCTCCTGTTTGAATGTCTCCATTTTTGTCTGTGTATCTCAAAATTATATATCTTATTGTTAATAGTAGATTTGCTGTTTGAGTAACAATAGGTTCAACTTGATAGTAGAGAGTCTCTCATATTGAACGCTGAAGTAACAGCTGGTTTAACTTGATAGTAAAGAGTATTTCATTTTATACGCAAAATTCGTTTTTTGATAACAAAATGTCTTACGTGTTAAATATACATTATGAGACCCCTATTGTCTTCACTTCTCACCAAAAGAATATTTTAACAAACGTTTGGAGTCGAAACATACATTCAAAACTTCTTCTACATAAACAGTTCACTTCTTTTTTTTCAAATTTCAAGCATTCATTATTTGGAGTATTCAAGGGGAATAATTAAGATTTGGAGTACCACTCGAAAAAGAATTTCTAAATAATTCAGTTGATTGTGGTGAATCTCAGGAGATCATTATGGCCTTGTCAGGAGGGCTGCGAACACCGCAATCTCCCTGGGGAATCTGGTGAGAGAAAGTTCCATCGTTCAGTGGAAAAAACCTGTGAAATGCTGGTGGAAAACTCCAGTTGATAAATAGAACCTAAAAAGTGTTTTCTTCAAGCAGTGATCAAAATATTCTTCTAATTCACCTATCAACGTCTTTATCATCGAGTTCAATGTAGCCTATATAGATGAAATAAAGGGATTCAAATCCTTTTCGAGGTCCACTTCGGAATCAATCAATTTGACATTGAAATTACTCAATTATTAAAGCTTCATGTGATGAAAATCAAACAAACGTATCACCAGTTCTATGTTTTTAATCATTCAAACAATGCAATCAATATATTTCTGTTTTGGATAACATTAATGACATAAACTTTACGTATGACTAACGAAACTTATGATATAATTTAGTATTGATGCATTAATTGAATTGAATTTCCTTTTCAGAAACATGATGTTTTATGGAAGTGAAAAACTTATCATTCAGGAAGTATTCAATTGAATTGTCAGGAGCAATAAAAACTAAAGTTTTTGGGAAACTAACTGATTTGGAAAAGAGAGGTGCTTCACATATTTCCTGGGAAGCAATAATAATTGAATCTCAAAACAGACTCAGCTAAGAGCATCACTTAAAAGGTATCTTATACCATTTAACTTGCACAGTTAACATCAATATTATTGTTTTGATTAAAGAAAAACATTAATTTTCAAGTGAATCAATTGCATTTCAGAATAGAACCATTTCTTACATAGAAATTCTTCATCGCTGGATCAATCTGTTTAGTTAAAATTATATACACTCCTGTATTTTTGTGTTACGGTTATGGAATGAGGACCTTTCTCCTTTTCAGTTCTTCAGTTCATCAGTTCTCTAGTTGGAATTCTTTCTACTATTCATAGATTATAATTATTCCTTTCATATGAGAGAAAACTCAGAAAAGACACATATATTGTCAAACCACCTCTTTATGAGTAGTCATCATTACAGCTGATGATGGATGTGGCAGGTTATGCCATGAAACCATGGTACTGTAAAGTTTAATTCATAATGAATAAGTGGTTTGACAATATATTCTATTTTTTTTTTCCAATCGTGGAGAAATTAATTCCAGCCAGCAAACGAACAAAACTATGAATGAAAATATTGCATATTGTTATTATCTGATAGAATATACGAGATATACATTGCATATAATTTCTCCCAGAATAAAACGGATCAACACTGATCTGCGTGGAAAAGAGCATACACAATTAATAATATTGTCTAACAAAAAACCACGCAATCCGAATACATCAAACTAATCCCACTTCTTGCTTTTCATCTCCTACCAGGCGTTTATTTGAATATGCAAGCTTGTTTTTGAAACAATGCAACACGTTTTTCAATAACAAACCGGGATTCCGGTGTCCAAATTAGAATAAGCAAATATTGTTTTGAAGAGAAGAACAACGGATATTTGGTTGGGAAAATTCAGGAGTTAATAATTATTCACGGCTTGATCAGTGTACGTTTGCCATAAAAAAGTGGAGGCTTTTCACCAATCATACAAATAAAACGATTGCTGTTCTATGATGGATTTCAATCCTATATCTGAATGGTTCTCTTTCAATATTGAATTTATTAGCTGTTGAATAAATAGTTTAGTTTTTCTTTTGTATAGATTTTATGCGGACGGGTTCATGATCTTGTCGTGTATATTTTGTTATATTAGAATGAAGCATGATGGACCTAGTTCAATTGAATTTCCAACTTTGTTGATTAAGTTGGTTGATCTTGTATATTCATCTAAATTTCAGACCACAAGGCAAGTTGTAACCAGTTTTATAGCAAAAACGCGAGGAAGATTGAAATGGAATATCATATAAATATTATTCTTATTGGCGAAGCGTGGTATACTTATTTGGTCATCGCCGGGTATATTTTCTATAGGGAATATATTATTGTATTCATATTGTATTCATAAGTATACAGAATATTGGTCATCGCCGGGTATATTTTCTATAGGGAATATATTATTGTATTCATATTGTATTCATAAGTATACAGAATAATTTATTCTGTGATCTTAAATTTTATTTTTTTTATTTTGATTTTGAGGCCACATAGGACCACTTCAGTCAATATTTCAGTCTCTCCTACGTCCTCGCACCAGCCTAGATTCCAATTTCTTTCTCCAATATTCCTTCATCCTATCAGATCTCTGTTTTCTGACCTCGTCTGAAACCTCCACTGTCCTTCGTCTTTCTGGTCTTTCAATGTTAAACTTATTTGTTCGTAAAATTTTGTTAATTTTATTTTATCTGGAGCATCTTCGATTCTTAGACCAATTTCTTGAAGATCCTTTAAAATTTGTGTAACATAAATTCCTTGGGTTCTTCTATTGATATTCCTCACGACTAATTGTTTTAAGGTTCTGCTATCGGGCATCCTGAGTATGTGAAAAAAATGGGAAATTCTTCGTTTCTTCATGACGCTGATAATTGGCTCTATATTATTGTAAACTGTTTCATTTGTAGCGATTCTCCAGGCACCGTCTTTTTGGTAACTTTTGTTTATGCATGTCCTAATAATTCTTCTTTCGATTTTAAGTAGTTTGTCAGTTTTAGTATTGTTTTCTATCTGGAAAAGGGTTTCGCAGGCGTAGAGTGCTTCTGGAAGAACTACAGAATTGTAATGTCGGATTTTGGATTTATTGAAAGAAACTTTTTGTTGTAAGTCGACCATGTTAAAAACTGTGTTTTTTTTAGTTTGTTCTATTTTGTAGTGTTGGATTTTCGTCCAGATGGTGGTGGATAATCTCCCTAAATACTTGAATTGTTCCACTAGTTTTATTTTGTTACCGTTAATATTTACTTCATTTATACAAAGTGGATCCATGGGCATTATTTCTGTTTTCTCATAGGAGATTTTAAACCAATTTTCTGGGCTATATTCTCTAGACTAGTGATTTGTTTTCTAGCCTCCGTCATATCCAATGCCAAGAGAGCCAAATCATCGGCAAATCCTAGAATATTGGTTGATATTGTTTTACTCCAGTTCCTATTTTGGTTTTGACAGGATTCTCTTTTGTCCAGATTCTAATTATATAATCCAAAGTGATATTGAAAAGGACAGGAGAGTCCATCTCCCTGTCTTAGCCCAGTTCTTATCAGGAAAGGTTCGGATATTTCTCCTCTAAATTTGACTTTTGACCGTGTGTTAGTCAGTGTTAACTCTATCATCTTTACTAATTTTGGGTTGAGTCCATAATATTTGAGGATTTTCAATAATGTTGATCTGTGGATGCAATCGTACGCTTTTTTGAAATCCATAAAGGAAATAAACAGTTGTTTGCGCCTCAATTTGTAATTTTCCATTATTAATTTTAATGTTAAGATTTGGTCGGTACAACTTCTGTGCGGTCTGAATCCTCCTTGGTATTCCCCCAATTTCGATTCTAATGTGTTTTGGATTCTATTTAAAATTATTCTAGACAAAATTTTATAGGTGCAATCTAGTAGAGTTATCCCTCTGTAATTTTCTGGATTAGTTTTATCTCCTTTCTTGTACAATGGGTGTATTATTCCAGTTGTCCAATGTTCTGGGAGTTTTTCTTCTTCCCAGATTGTGATGAAATGTTTGTGCAGTTCTTCTATGGTTTCAAGACCGGCGTTTTCCAAATTTCCGAAAAACCTGATCCTCTCCGCAAGCTTTGTAATTTTCAATTCTTTTATTGCCTGTCCAAGTTCATTGAGGGTTGGAGGCCCGGTTTCTGCAACTGGATCAACATCTTGGTTCGTGTCTACTTGTAGTAAATCTAAAGGTTCTTTGCAGTTATAAAGTTCGTGGAATGTCTCTGCCAGGATCTTTGCACGATTCCAGTGATCTCAAATTATTATACTTCAATCTTTTTTTTCTTTTTTTCTGACGATGATGCCCACATGAGCTCTAGGCTTGTGCGTGGGTAATGAGGGGGGTGATCATGAGAAATTACGACTGTTTTTAGGCAGTCAGGACCGACGGCTTTTCGTCTCCGCCGAAAGGCGAAATCTTATAAAAAGGACTTAATTGACAAGACAGTACGAGTAGAATGATATAAAGATTATCAGATCAAGTAGATTAGCAGCAGATTTACAGATTAACTACAGTCTAATCTATCCTTGCTAAGTACTTCTCTTAATTGATTGAACTCCTGATGAACATCCTTTCAAGATATCAAGGAGAAGGTCAATAGAAAATCAATACGAATGGATTGAGTTTTATTTTATAGTACAGTCTTCCCATTCTTTAAAACCATTGTCGTCTTTACGAAGCAGTGCATACTAATAAAGGTTATTGTATGTTCTACATAACCATCAAAAGCCCAACAAAGCCTGTTCTGAGAGAGTGTTTCAACAAACTACTTATTCAAATGTTTCTGTCCATGAATCTGAAGAGATCACTTCGAGAAAGTTCGATATTAAGTGGAACCATAGACAAATTGAAGTTGATTTGTCTATGCTGAAACCGAAGTAGTTTCTCTCAATATACTTTCGGGGGGCAATAATGAATTAACAGAAGGATTCAGGATTCCAATTTCAATTCAATTCACTTAGTTGTCATTCAGTATTCATATAAATAGGAATTATTATTAGAATTGGACAAGAAGTTCACAACTAAAGATCTCGAAATATGGAAGCCTGATCAAGAACTTAGTTTGAAGTATAGTTGATAATTTTACCTAACTGTGAAGAGTGTTCTGTTATGTCAAAATGAAGAATGAATTGATTAGAATTTGTAACCCAAGAGAGAATACACCTTACTTCACTTCCTACTAGAGTAACAAACATAATTACCACATAGCTCACTTCTACAAGGTAGTGCTTTAAGCATCATCAATAATTCAAGCAATTGTTTGTTCTACTGAAATTGATTTGTAAATTTGCACTCGTAATTTGTTCACATACGACAAGTAAACACCTCACCAAATATTTCCTTGTCAAGCTTCACAGTGGCCAAGAGAGCAATTACCTGTAGCATGCTGTTAATCGGTTTACACAGTGACATGTTTGTCTATATTATAATATACACCTCAAACTTATGGACGGCTCTATATCTATGTAGACCTTGTTATTCATGTTTATAGAAATCCAAATACATATATAGAGCTCACAGTACGTATATAGGAGCCTCACGAGACTAAGCAGTAATAGATATGTATTGCTATAGAGACATACTGCTTCCAATTATAATACAATCAGGTCGGCCGAATCAAATTCAAGCTACAAGTGTCAACCCATAATCGAATTATTCCGATTTGGATTACATGGCATAGTTCACGCCTTGTGGATTGACAACTTGTCCTAACGTTGTCTTATCGGTAGAGTAACTGGTATTTATAGAATACTATAGAATATATAGAATACTAAATAGTACTGTATTTATAACTAATATATAGAGTGAACAGTATTCATATAGATTGAAGCTGAAGATGGATTCATTGTTAAACTCAAATCAACTTTGTGAAACATACAAAACATACTCAATAGTTCACTGTACATTGTATTCCATTGGACAGCGTATTCCATTGATTAAGTGATACACTATTCAAATCACTAAATAAGTGACTTATTACTCAGTAATTCGATACGAATAGGCCAAGTGACTTACTCAAGTACGAGCGTGAAAAGAAGGCAGACATATTGGATTTTCTTTTCAAACATAAGTATAAATCGGAAGAGCTTCCAATAGCTTCAAAATTGTTAATTTTAAAATTTTTATTAATCAATATTCACACTTATCCAGATTTGAGTTATCATCATCATCGATTATTGTGTCTGAGCTACTATTTGAGATTAGAAACCAAAATCTACTTGAGTAAGGAACGTTCAAGACCTCTTATCTTGAAATTTGAGCATTGCACATTGCTTTTCACTCAAATATTCGTCGAAGTTCGTAGGTTGTGGTTTGGCTTTATGAAATTCAAACAATAAATATGTTCATGAAAATTGGATAGTCTTTTAAGGTTTACCAAGCTCAATAATATAGTCTAACTTTAAACAGGTTGATTTTGTGTCCTCTTTTTGCGCGCCCCACTAAAATCTCATATTTCTTGATTTGAAGAAGGGTTTCAAAAATAAAAAGATACTCAGCGATCATCTTACTCAATAATAAGAGTTCGATCAATTTTAATGAGAGCTCTGAACGATAGATACATTTATGAAAAATACAAACGGAAGACAAAAATAGCTTAAAGCTGGTCTAGTCTCTCTCAGCTGGAGTCCACTGCAAATTTTCTTCAATTCATTCCATAGATGCAAAACAGATTGTATTGGAATTCAAGTCGTGAAATATGTGTACTTAGAGAATAATGCTTCATCACATGACCGAGACTCCTGGAAGCGACTGACCCAAAACGCCGACCCCACCTGAGTGGGAAAAGGCGAAGAAGAAGAAGAGAATAATGCTTCATCAGTCAGTACTGTATTCAGTACATGTACTAGGGAGAAGAAATTCGAAACAAGTAAGTTGATGGAGTTAGAAAAGTATCATTCAGCAAACTACAAAAGTTCTCTTTTCCGCAATTTAATGGAGGACATACTCATGTTCTTCAATTGCAATAAAGCAAAGCAACTCATCGATACAGGAAACGATGAACTTTCATTCATTGTCAAAGGCTGAACGCTAACTCTATGCTGGTAATAAGAGTAAGGCCTTTGTTAGTGGAAGGCCCATACAACTCATTCGAATTCAATTCATGCAGCCCATGGTATTGTAACAAGCAGCGAAGCAGGACAGGCTTCGTATAATGATTGTTTGTAACAAAACTTATCTGAAACTTGGATTACAACATCATCTGAAACCCAATACTGGTGATTACTGATTGAACTCACAGGAAAATTCAAGTTGTGTTGGATGATAGAAACGTGAAAAGCTGGAATGGAAGGATTTATTGAAACACTATCAGTTAATATAACTTATGTTAGAATTAAACTGTTATTATTCATCTAATTTTTTTATTTGCATTTCGGAATTTTGAATCTAGTTATTCAATCTACGGAAAGTGTTGAATCGTTCTTAATCAATGTTTGTTATGTGGTTGTCACTACAGAGGCTGTATAATTAAAGTGTGATCATTAGTGTGAAGAGATCAATAACAGTGTGTTGTAACATATTTTTTCCAAAAATACAAATTACTTACTTTTTACAAATTTTTAAATTCTGTTATGGGATTAAAGGCAAACGTGAACCCATACACTCATTTTTCAAACTTATTTTAAGAGAAACATCAGCGAAAATAACTTCTCTAACATTAAACAATGGTCTCTATAATACTCTTGTATTGTTTTAAAAGCTTAATATTAAAAACGAAACACTGGCAAAGGAATTGTAGGTGGGAAGTGAGTCACTCAACATAACATTATGCTTTGAAAATCATTCCAATGCAATGTTATGGGAATTGGCAAAAGTATGGCTTGATTTGACCAAGCTAACCAATCAAAAGTGTGACATCAAATGGCCACACTGTTATTATACAGTCTCTGCAGTTGTGACTGAGGATTATAGAAAAAAAAATGACATGTAGAACTAAGCATTCGCTACAGCATTTCTCAGACTCTTATGTAGATGCGTCTAATATCAATTGAAATTCATGATTGCAATAAACTAGAAGCTTCTATTGTACACATATTGATTAAATGATTACTTTCCGACTACATCCAATTGAGAACTATGTAGGCCCCATTGTACTTTTTATAACGAAACAAAATAATTGGAAGATCATACTTTACAATTCAACCTGCTTCTCTATAATATGATCTTGTATAATGTTAATACAATAAAATAATAAAAGATAAAAGATTTAATAGAATAAAAGATATCTTGCTGTACAGTACTTACATTAGTTGAGTCGCGGACGCGTTTCGAACAATGGTGTTCATCATCAGCGCTTTGAGCTGCGACATAGCTCTATTATAATGTTCTTTCATATTAATGAAAAATATATTGATAAGATAAAAATATTCTTTATTTCTCAACTCTTTCAATCAAAAACTATCATACATAATTTTTTTCGTGAAATAAAATTGAAAAACTATACTTTAGTTTTTGAACCTGTTCTTGACATAATTATAACCTAGGTTATCTTGTTGAAAATCTAATGATATTCAACCGTATTTATGTAAACAACAAATTTCACCTCTGACCTTCTAAAGAATAGAACGAACTTTCTTAGAAATCGATACAGTGAGTGATCTACTCCAATGCTTTCTCATATTTCGCTACATAATCATGTTACAGCCCGCGCTGTTTGAACAATAGATGTCAACTAGCCACTCATAATAGGCCGCATCTGTTTGCTCTACTGCAAGAAATAACAATGGTGTTATGTCTATGAAGCCAATCTAATGTTTTGGTGTTTATATTGGTGTTCATGGTCATAGTTATTGCAGGTTGAAGCAAAATTAATTATTTTCTGAATTAATAAAAGCAATTTGCTGTGATACAATGCATATCGATTGGTTTGATGGTAACTAATACCTGAAAATAATAATATAAATTTCATCCAAATATTAATATTATGTATGTATACATATCTAGCCTATATCTATTAAATCGTATCATCAATTACCATACAAATTAGATGATTGAGTTTACTTTTTGTAACAAAATCTTTCTGCAATATCTATAGATTAACTCCTTATTTAACAGAATTAGGAAAAGAATACGTTTTGGACTATGTCTCTGTGCTTTCATCCTATGAGTTAATTTTGTAGTGACTTGAATAAATAAATATGCCTATTGGGCAATGTTCTCCAGATAACCAAATTATCGAATTGGAATTAAATACATCTGACAGATTATGAAAGATTGTAACATAATTCTGAGAGAAAATAAATTTATCACTAATGTTAATCATTATTATTTATTGATATCGAACCGTTTTCTACTTCAACGCCAAAATCTGAATTAAAATCAGTTCTCGTGAGAGGAATCCACATAAAGAGTATAGAAGTATGGAACAGTACTATCATGTTGTTATTGTATTGATATCATTCTATCTATTACAAGCCAGCAGGCTCGCTTCGCTCGCCTTAGAGGGCTAGCAAGGGGGCTCCGCCTCCTGGACCCCTAGCAGAATCATTTTCATAAACTAAAAGAGTGAGCGCTCTGCGCTCACCTTGGGGCTTCGCCCCCATTGTCAAAGTCCAACTGAACATGCATGCCAAATTTGAATGCATTTGGTTCAGTAGATTTTTAGTTTTGCTGATGAATGAATCAGTCAGTGTGTGAGTGCCAATGAATAAGTCAGTGAGTGCCATTTCCCTTTTTTATATAGATATTAAAAAAACGTTTTAATATCATTAACTTTCTACTGTGCTTCCACCACAGCGAGATTTGTTGTGAAATCTAGAAGAATCTTAAACTGATATAAGTCTGTTACAATGATTCTGTATTCCTAAACGATACAGTACTGAACAAGCAAGGGGTGATTTGAGCTGCACGGGGTAAAGTCGTTGTACTTGATTTTCGACTCAAAACAGCCTCGTCAATTAATAGAGTTTAATCACTCTATTACATAAATATAGTTTATTATTGATTATCATTTCATGACTGTGTTGGACATTATGTCCATCTTTATTGTTTCAAACGTTAAGTCGTTGTACAAGTTCAACTCAAAATAGCCCCGTCAATAAGTTTAATTTCTTTATTATATAAATATAGTTTATTGTTGATAATCATTCCATGTATTGGAAATTATATCAATCTTTATTATTTCAAATGTGTCCATGCACTTACCGACACGTTTAGCCATGTTTCTGGCTACTCTTTCCAGTTGAATTCTATCTCGTTGATAATGTTGGTCTTCAATTATTCTAGGGGATGCGCATTTGCTAACTTTCTCATCCAATTAGCCCCACAGAAAGAAGTCTGGACTACTCAGATAAGGGAATCGAGGTGACCACAATCCTCTTCAAATGATTCTTCCACCAGAGAAATCCTGCAGCATTTCCACAGTGATGAACCTCAATGCCCAACTATAACTGGTAACACTCCCCACCCGCTAGATTCAGTCCTAACATCATTTAACTTATTATTGTATCCATCTGATACCAATATATGGTTCTCAACAAAAGTATTCATGTAATATTATACTGTTAAGTAAGGAGGCCTCTGAACTGTTGAACACTGTAGTAACACTTATTCCGTTTTCGTAGAAGATATTGGGTACGTTATTATTACATGTTGACAAAAATGTTTAAATCTTTTTTAAATCGATAGAGACCTAGCATAACTATACTTTTTTTATCGTATGGCTTTTTATCGGTGGAGAGACCCTGACGGGTAGGTTCCACCTACTATATAACTATACTTAGGCTAGGGCCACACGAGCGCACAAAGTGCGTTATCATCATCTTTATCTGTAGAGATGAAGGTGAAATGAGAATTAAATAAGGAAGAATTGAGGGTTGCATTAGTGATGGAGTGAGTAGATTCTAAAACTATATGTAAGTGGATCAAAATGTGTGCCTATAGATAAATATCTATGAATTGATAACTCACTACAGTACATCATAGAATAAATAACTGAATCAGTTTTAACTATAATTATTCATTTCATTACTTTGTTTAAAATAACGTGCAGTTCCAAATTATCAAAAACACATAACATTTCTCATCATAGTGCGATCATCAAGCTTTGTCATGACTATCTGTATCAAGTAATAATATTGTTAAGTTCCAACTAAATTAAAAAAAAAAAAAAACTTTTCTTATCATAGTACGGTAATTAAGCCTGAACACGATTGCGGGAAACCATTGGTTTGCGGGATAACGAATCATAAAACGACATCATTGCATCGAATGTAGTTGCTCTATCGCATGGAAACCTAATCTGAGTGGAAGATTCAAATCAATTCCAGACGAATGATCGCAAATCAGTTATTATCATTATTGTTTACAAGATGTCAAGCCAGCCGATGTCAGTTGATGACGTTCAATTTAGCACGCTTTTCTTAGTCGATAGATTTTGCGTCACACAAAGGGGAAGACTGCCTGATTACATTATGAATACATGAGGCAGCCGCCTGAAGATGTCAACCGAATACATAATAGAGTCTTGAGATTATTTTCTTTTCTACTTTCGGGGCGTGTTGCAGCAAACTTTTAAGTGAATTCAACGCTTAGCTTTGGAAGTGTAACAAAGCGGTTCCACAAATTACTACAGATTTGTGCAGGAACATGCTGCAGCATACGGTACCTTCTAAATAAGCTGTTCTGAGAATAATATTTATATTTTCCGATAAACTTAATATCTATCATTGAATAATACAATAATATTCTGAGAGGATGCTATTTCACATTTCAAGTATAGTATATAAACTAGATAAATGAGTATACTATAGTATAAGTAAGTACTCGTTCTATATTTAGTTAAGATTATATTATTCTCTTCAATAATTCAGATTTGGTGGAGCGCAGACGAAGTTGAAATACTCGTATAAGTTTCCTTAGAATACTGTTTTGGATGATACTTTTATGTGTACACTTTGGTGCTTGTACATTGGGTACATGCAAATGGAACTAAATTGTTCAAAAAAATCAGAAATATACTTTTTGTTGGTAGTGAAGATGACATTGTAGCGGTTATCCACAACATGAAACGATTAAAAGTTGTTACAAGCACAAGTTATTTATTCATTAATATATTGTGTAAAACCAGTTATTTCACCATTATCAATCTCTGATAAACAAAAACAAAGATGATAAGCAGCAGAATATTATATGAGTCTAGTATGGAACGAGTGATACGATTGGTAGTTGGATAACTTTTCAAGGTGAACGCCTCCCATTGACCAAGACAAGCCACTCCCTAATTGAAAGTCACCTGGCCAGACCAATAGCAGTAGTTCTCCTTCATAACTCAATAACTTACCAATCGTATAGCTTGCTTCATAGCATGTATGTTCTGCTGCTCATAACTTCCCCATTACATCGCTAAATCGATAATGCGTTATAATTGGAACCGGTATTTCAATATTATTTGTGGTTTTGAATGATTTTTGTATTTATTTGATCTTTTAAATTATACTAACTTATTATTGTATCCTATAATACAATCAGATTTCCAAACTTTTTAATGACCGAATAAGAGTTTTGGCCGAGTAAGATCATAATGGCTGAATAATGACTACAATTATGTGAGTTTTAAGAATTTTGACAACTTTGTTATATAAAAAGGAAGTGATGGTCACATTTCAAGGGGGTATTCCAGCTCATTTTTGCAGAAGTTTTTGTGCATTTTATATTATGTTCCAATTAGAACAACTGAATAGCTCCTGACCTAATTATTAAGGTCCATTTTTTTAGGGAAAAATTCTGAATAATATAATTCTCTTCTAAGGAAAAATATACGAAAGAACGACTATTGATGTTTTATAAATTGAGAACACTTTCGCAATAAATATGTCACGAGGGTGTGTGATACTTGGTAATGGAATCAGGTCCCCAATCAACACCTTCTTCACTCAATAAACATTAATAAAATAGCTCCATTTCTAACACATAACTACTATAATAAATTACTGTAATGCTGTCATTTTTAGTTTAGTTTTTAGGCCATAAAATTTAATATTCACTAGAATTGTCATTTGATGTCAGTTTTGAAACTAGTGGTGTAACTTAAGAACTTTATTTTATGGAGATTTAGACGAAGAAGTTTAAAAGATCATTGAATAGTTTTTCATAGTTTTCATGGACCCCACAGTGTAAAGTGAGTCTGTGAAGGAAAGTATTCATTCGGATACACGTGTGAGATAAATGTTCAAACAATAAATCCGAAAACATTCGCTCACACAATTTGACTCTACTCACACTTGGATATTCAAATCGCGGATACCCAGCGACTGAAATAATAAAAATGTGTTTTTAACTGATATTTTTAATGATGACGTTCAGACAATACGATTACAGGATCGTCTGAGCGTCATTATTTGAAAACACATGTTTGTTATTCCAGTCGTTGAGTATCCGCGTGAGTAGAGCTTAAAAGTGTAATCTTCAACAATCTATCATTGAGAAAATTTTGTTCCATCTTTAGCCTTGTGTAAGGTATTTGTTTCTCCATCAAGTATCTATTACCTGAATGTAAACGTATTCGTTAAGGTATTCATACAGTACATTATTCTATTCGTCTATATAGATTCTTTATATGTGTGCATGTTATAAAAATGAGAGAAAAAAAACTCGTAATTTATAAATAGTGTTTTTCAAGTGATTTAATTATCACTTCAATTATAATTATCTAATTCTTCAATTACCACAGTCCTTGATTAATTTTTTTTTATGGTTGTGGTATATATACTCCAATAATGAGGTTAAAGACACGCCTCCTCAAGTTCCCTCAATCCGTTTTCCCACCTTTTTCTCATCACTAATTAGTAGAGCTTCATTTGAAAACATTGCAGTCTCTACCTCATGATTGAATAAAAGCAACGCCATTTCGAATATTATGATAATTATTATTTCAGTAATTAAAGCTTATGTGAACTGTGAATTAATGTTAGTAGTGAGAAATCATTAAACTTGGCATGCTTCGAGAAATGGATAAAAACTCAAGAAAAAAAATCTTTTGATACTTCAGAAACAATTCCCATTTTCAAACCGCTGTACCTCATTTGGCGAACACGGAGAACATACTGTTAATGAATTTAGCATTTTTGTTTGTTAGAAGCTTTTGTTTCATTGAAAACTAACTCAGGTACCTAATATCGTTTTAATCACACACATCACGAAATAAATCATTTTTAGTTCGAGATTATTGTGACTCCTAGATGTACTTAGATTTATATACTAGATATACTTTAGGTCTGCTAGATTTCTAGAATAAACTTATTTTTAATAGAATATTGTAGTAATTGTGAAACAAAGGTGAATATACTTCCGTCATTTAATTTTTAGAACACCAAGTATAGGAGATGTATTTCATATTTACTCATGCACCATTATGATTTGATGAACTGAGAAACGTCATATAATCAATACATTAGTTAAACTACTACAATCCTCAGGAGGTTCAATCAATGTTCACTCGAAGGCTTATATCATAGACTAATTATACAGTGTTGTCTGTGCTTATATGATGAGAAAAGGTTAATATAATTATAATGAGAGGATGTAAGTTCCCAAGAAAATATAAATTCTAGCAGAATTTTCAAAGTTCAGAAAGTCTTCTATCCTTTATTGACCTTGAATTTTGTTTTCAATCCATTTCATGACGTAGCTTATAAAGCATTTATTGCATATTATTTACTCGTTTTTCAAAGGAGGTACCTGTGATTTTTCCGATAAAGCTAACGAGCTGGTCCCAGCAAGCGAAAAATTGCTTGTTAGGAATGTTTCATCCTTCAATTTTCCTCTGCAATACAAGTTTCTTTGTTCAGTTGAAGGATCCATTATGACCTTTAGTTGATCAAATATGTAATACCCAGTTATTGAAAAAACTTCATTTCAGCAAAACAAAGACAAGACTTGACAGCAAATAATATTCAAAAGTAACATGCTTCCATTTTTGTGCTATGTTTCCAATAGATTCCCAGGGGGCATGAAAAGAGACCTCACTTCATCAAATCAATCACTTACACTGGAATTGTGGAGACATTAATATTATACTGTACAGAAGTAGGAATAGTTTTATAATTTTATCCGATTTCTTTCAAATGTTTTTAGAAGGGGAAATCCAAATCTTTATATCTTGTATGATAGAAGTTAGTGAAAATTGAGAATCTCAACCGCAGTTTCATCACTATGTTTTGGAGGAAGAAAAAAGGAATGCTTCAAAAGAATGAGGGTCCAAAGTGATTTCTTTCAATGGATTCTTTGACCCAAGGCTGGAGATTCCTCTCTCTGGATGCTACATTTTTCATCGTGTAGCCTATAACTAGTAACTCCCAATGTTAGGATAAGATCAATCTTTCTTATTCCATCAGTACAAATGATAGCGATAGATGACATGTCAGTATGGAAATGACTATAGAAAATATGGAATAATTCTTCTTGAAAAGGACTGATAATAATATGATATCATACAAGATATCACTTTTTTGTGTACATATTTTCATTGAAATTTTAAACTTAATATAGGTTTATTGATGATGATGATGATGACGACGTTTAATGCCTTGTACAGGAATTATTAATAATACGAAGGGTCTTTCATACCAGCAGTTACACTTAATAGTTTATTAAATTAGTTACACTCAGCGTAAGGTTATTAATTTAAAGGCAATTTACGAGACTCACATAAGCAACCGAAAGCCGACATTTTGGATTATCTGTCCTTATTGATCCTTTTTTCCAAGGATGTTTTCAATGCTTCATTATCACAAAATCCGATTCTTCCCGTAACATTTTATGTGAAAGAAGCGGCAAAAACACTATAAAGCTAGCCAAAAAACAATTAGAGTCTTATTTCTTCCAATTAATGTTGAAAGAGCATTGGTTTTTACAATCCAGTCATCAAGATCATAATTAATTTGTTAAAGTTTTTACAATATTATCATGGGAACGTAGCCAAAGATGTTGGAATAAGAAGTGTTACTTGCGTCTACTGGATCATCCTCTGGAACCGTTTTCGTCCGAAGTGCTAACATTGAATCAATCGGTATTAGTGCTAACAAAGCTAATCGTATATCGGACGTTGTCGGACGAAAGCGTTTGAAGAGGACAAGGCTAATACTGTACTGTGATTCGACTCAAATATTAGTGCAAAATATCTTAAATTCAATATCCCCCTGAAATCACATATGTAACGCCCTTTCCGAAATCCTTGATCAAAGGATTTGATTTCTCCAACATTATTACTTTATTGCTTCAGACACTAATACTGTATGATGTTTTATTCATATTCTCGAAAAAAGTACAAATATACGGAGATTCAAATACAATCAGAGTTGAAAAAAAAATATTGATCAACTTTCCATTATGATTCCCCATGAAGTGAAGGCTTTTGTAGCTTTATTTGCCTCTCAATTCGGATACATTACCAATAATATGTATAAACATAATATCGTATTCATGTATCCCTCAATCAATTTTTTCATTCGACGTTTTGATGAAAATCGACATGAAAAAACAAGATTGAAAACTTTTTATCGTTATTATTATTTTATAGTAGAATATAAGTGGAGAGTATTCCAAAGAACTTCAACTCACACTTCTACTAGACAAGCTTTTCTCCATTTCCTGTTGTGTATAATGATAATAATTAAGCTTAGATAAAAAGGTAATCGATGCCGTTAAATTTCATCTGAATTTGAATTTGAACATGAATGTGAAGAACGGAGGATTGGAGAAATGTTCCTGATAATATTATTTCCACTCTTGAGCATTTCTCCTCATATTTAGAGCTTCGTTTTTATTACTAAATTAATGCAAATTTGTGTGTTTTGTTTTCTCTGTTCAAAGCAGTAATATAAATCAGTATACTATAAAATTGTATGTGGTTGATCATAATTTTTCGTGGAAGGAATTCTTCATACTATTCGAAAACAGCTTTATATTACTGTATTTCTATACAGTTTTTATTTCTATTTTTATATTGCGATAGAAACTCTCAACTAGAGCTTTATTCGACTTAAAACGAAACTACCAATAAGAACTAATATTTTGTATCAGTCCATTAAACAAACTTCGTTACCAATCAATAAACTTTTACAGCTGTTAATAATCACATATGAAAAGTAATACCAATTAATATGAAATTATGTGCGGTTGATCATGATTTCTTGTGAATAACGTTCTATATACTACTCGAAATCAACTTTCATAGTTTTTTCCACCCCTAAACTCACCCAAACTCCCTCAATTGATAGATTTTGTTGCTCAATCACCATGATACATCTTTTCAAAGTGTTTATTTGATAATTCAATGATAAAATAATGAAAAGAGTATAAAATTGAGAGCGTTTTACCTTGTTAAGTCGTGTTAGAGTAAGACTGGTACGACGTTCGAGCGTCGCCACCACAGACTGGTAAGGGCTGGCGCGACGCTGGTCGCCTTTTATAGAGACTCCAACCTGTGGATTGACGCCCAGCGCAAGCGCAGAACTCACTTCGCACGCATGCCGGCCGGCTTCCATTGAGGCTTCACTGAGGGTGTTTCTAGGGAGGCCTTGATTGTCCGAATCCACCCCCACGACTTGTAGCGAGACCTCACTACGAAGTTGAAGTGAAGGTTCTAGGGAGATCCTGCTAGTATAATATTATAATAGTGGTTGTTCTATTATGCCGTATTCATATTTATTTAGTAATCTACAATAATTGATACCTAGTGGAAGGTTCAGTATACTTAATTTCATTATTGTTAATTTTGATGATGTACCTGATGTAGAATGTATCATGGAGGAAGAGAATCGTGAAGGTGTAGAGAATCGATTGAAGAGGATAAGGATGGGTTTATTATTCATGAAGAGAGATCTTTGGGAATAGAAAATGAAAATATCGGTCCCGGCTGCTCAAAAAGTGGTCATTGAATTTATCTCTCATCATCACCTTTACCATTACCCACGCACAAGCCTTGAGCATCACCCTGTTGTATGTATTACCATAGACTAACCATATAGAGTTAGTCTATGGTATTACCGTCATATTGGCATAACCCTGAAAAAATTAATGGAGCTGTTAACAACACAAGAGAAAACACAAGTCAACGAAACACAACCTTAAATGTGATTATCTGCTAAATTATAGCTTGGAATGTGATTTAGTAGTAGATTTAACGTTTCATGAGGTTCATACTCATTAATCTTAACATCAAATTCGTCATGAATCTCTTCGAAGAAAGTTCAAAAAGCCATTACATTAATCCTCCCTCCCACCCCGTTCGCTTTTAGCGGCAACTTGCTTCCCCCCCTCACAATATTTCTATAAAGCCGGTGCCTCTTTCACTCCATGAATTGATTCGTTATATAAGAGTCACTTGACCTTTTGACCAGTCACCTTCCCATTTTGATTTATTTCTTCAACATCCATCTCCAAAAATCAATAGATACACTATAAAAATGGTGAAACCTGTCTCGGCTGAGCAAACATGATTCTATTACAGTTGAATGAATAGAATAAATTTTGCATAAATGTGGCCTGGATGACATTTGTCTGCTTTAAAAAATCTAATTTCCTATGCAAAGAGAAGTCACTGCTGGTTTTCCTCTAGACGAATGAAAGTATGGGGAGACGTTGCTCTCGCTAGAGCTGAGTTGGCTAATGTAAACACAGCTGTCGGAATTACATGAAATCTACAATTGAGTATGATACTTTGTGTCGTATATCGCTATTCTTTGACAGTTCTACTGTAGTTTGCATTTACTTATATGTGACGGATGGAATTGCATCGATCTGTAGTTATGAGAATGTTGAACTTTTGAAGGCATGAACTTCTGAAGGCTTTATAGAATGAGAGTTTTTCGAATAATTGACGTATTTTTTAGTACCTCTAATGATGAATGAAGGCGGAGAACAACCTGAATATATGCCTCAGGGGAATGAACTTTGATTCATAATAATAATTGAATTTATGTATTTCATTGAACTATCGAATTCTTCCTAATGTAACTAACATTGTTTACAAAATTGAAGTGGATCCCATGTATTTCACCATTGCCATCTTCATTCCTCGACCTAGCAAGAGAATAATTATGTTACTTCATTTCTGCCAGAGAATACATTCTACAAATATGACAATTTGAAGGGGAGAAAACTATGAATAAATGTATTCAACTATAAATTTATGATGTGTTGTGTAAGCCACAACGTAGTTTACAACATTGCAGTGAATATCCATGTTTTCTAGTACCTCTCTATGTTAGCTCGAAAATGTTCAGGGAGTAAATCCATAAATTACAATCAATGATCTTCATGGACAATTTATGTCCATCATGCAGTGCAAGAATTATTTTGTGCAATGGTTCGCTTGTTGACCTAGATCGATTTCTGGAATTGAATCCATTGTAACCTCATTGATTTTCATATTATACTTTATTATTTAGGTCTACAGTATATATAAATAATACAAATCTTATTCCAAACAATAGTTGGCGAAATCGATCGATAGATCGAAGGATACTATCGATCGATAGTTGGCGAATAATGTTTTAGTAGACTTAGTGCTTAGTATTAATATTAAATTGATTGTTACACCTTGTGTCGTATCACTGTTCTTCTACAGTTCTATTTCAGAAATATGGGAAGTTATACAGAGTATGAATGAACTTCGATAGAGTTGTTGATAAATTATACAAGACGTACAAAGTATGTAAATTTATTCCACATGAATACGTAGAAAATACTTGGCACTATTAAGTAATTAGAAACTATATAAATAATATACAACAAACCTCAGTGGTCAATCGCTGGAAAAAATCATTGTATTGGTGGGATATTCTTTTTCTTCGTCTGGATTCGGATCACATGAAGGATAATATCATGATTGATTACTGGTCGTCTTTTCTTCTATCTCCTCCCCTTCATCATCAACCCCACTACTCTCTCCATCATCACCCTTCCCTATTCGACGATCAGATTACATTTCTTTTGTGTATCACTTTCATCGATACTGCTTTTCCTCATCATAAAACTTCTCCACCCATCATCTTTACTCGATTTCATTCTTCAATTTTTCTTTCTCTCCTTTTATTCTTCTTCTTCTTCCTCTTCTTTTTCTCCCCTCTTCTTCTTCTTGTCCTCTCCTTTTTTCTTTTTCTTTTTTCTATTCTCCTTATTTTTCTTCCTCTTCCTTCATCCTATACAATAGAAAATTATCGGAAACCTCATTTGAACCTTACTTCGGATTCATTCTCCTTTCACAGCACGACTCATCTTTGAAATCTTATTGGGAGGATATTGTACCTTTCATGAAGTATAATGTATAATGCAGTATAAGTTTAGTAGAGAAGAATGAGTATCTTTGCATGTGTAAAATGAAAGTATTATAATAATTATTGTAGATGAATACTATGGTACTTCATGAATTATAGCCAATACAAAACAATTATTTCAAATACCAATCCCTAATTTTATAATGTGATAAGATGTTGAAGCTATCCAGATCGATGAAAAACATGAAGGATGTATTTTTTATTATGAGAGAATTATGACTAGCTGAAAAATAAACATATACATTGAACATCAATTCAACTCCTAATACTTGTTAGATAAGAATCGCTCCAACTCTGTTGATGGAAAATATTTCTTAAACAAAAACTTTTATAAATCATAGTTTTCGTAAGCAATAAAAATTTTATTTATTGGAAAACAACTTCATATTCTGTTGCATTTCCACTAATCTGGCATTTTCGTTAATCCGGTCTTACTATAATCCCCATAAAGGGCTGGATTAACGAGATCCTACTGTATTAGCATAAGCCCAACCATTTTCCCCATATCCTATTTATGATGCTGGCATGAGTTAGTGACGTTTGCTTGAATTATAAAGGAACAAGTAATGCTTTTCGTGACGAATTCACCATGACTGGGATAGCGATGAAGTTTTAAGCTTCTTTCTTGTTCAAGATTCTTTAACGTTGGTCGGTCACTACGAAGTTATCGCCTCCTTCTTGGTTAGTTCCGCCAGCTGCCACGAGATGCGCTAGGAGTAGCTTGAATCGCATTTTCTAAGCCAAGTTGAAGAATTGTCGGGAGAGGGGAGATTATCTACTTCCCCTCGCTTAGCTCACTTTCGCACGCACACAACCAGCCGGCAGCGGCCGCCAGCCGGCAGCGAGTGTCACAACGTCATAACATAAATACAGTATTTATCAATACGATCTACGATTCACAATAATATGAGTATTAGGCAGACAGGGCAGATAGTGCCAGTGGCCTGCCTGTCTAGTCAGCTCCTACTCCTACCATCAGCTCCTACTCTCTACTCACGTACACGTACATATTATTTTATGTTGATTAGAAATAAATGTGATAAGATATCTCTCAAAAATATATTTTGAAAGTTATAAAACACTTCATGTTTTCGTTAGTATGATCATTGGCATTGCGCATTCCAACGTATGTTACAATCATATTATAACTGATCTGAATAAGTTGGTTTCGTCAACATTTTAACATGTTATCTAAATGTAAAAGTCAATAAGTTTATACTTTTTCTCAGTAATTATTCAAATATAATTAAAAGTAGGTATGTCCATCTGTCACTTTGTTGATACTGTACATTTCAACCTTTTTATTTATCAAATAGAGTAAGTTTAAAAATATACTTTATTATCAAATAAACTTATAAGATTTAAATCTGAATTGAACGGTTCTGCAACGTTACATACAGTTAGAGATTGATTCAGTCGGAAAAATAAAATAGAAATAAATTGAAAAAGTATTAATTTATTCCAAGCGATGTTCAGTCAAAAACATTTTTATTTTACACAGATTTGTACAATATCGAAGTAAAACCCATTAACAATAATTTGATTTCCAAGTTGATTCCTATGTAAAATAATAGATATTTATGTAAATACAGTAAATATTTACATAAAACAAAATTTAATTTTTATATTTGGAACAAATTTCAAGACAAACCTAAAATTAGGGTATGGCTAGCCAGTTGTTGAGATAATGAGCCAGAATTCATTGGATTTAATGTGATGCCCACAGATAAACTTGAAAAGTATTTGTGTAAAATTATTTAAATTAAAACTATTTTACATACAAACACTTGCAGCATTTCAGCATTTCATTTGCACCACTTTCAAGTATTTAAAGTAGTGTTTTAATTTTGTTTTTAAAGTAGTATTAAGTATTTTAAGTAGTGCAGCATTTCAGGTAAACTCCAAACCCTTCAGAGAGTTCTTTTCCCAGCTCATGGAACAGTGAAAGATTGTATGTAAAATAATTCTTCAAAACTCAACATTCACGAATCCTTATAAATTACAGCTTAGTTTGGAATAATGGAATATGGAATTATGAAAACTTCAATAGTAGGAATGTTCAAATATTAGTTTCGTGCGTAAAATAGAAATAAAAATTACAATCTGTCCCCAATGTAGAGCGATTTTCAATGTTAGTGACTGGAAAAGAGGTGTCTTCACGAAGTAGCCTATAAGCTATTCTGAATCAAAGGGTAGATAATTATGATTGTAACTACAGTTTGAATAAAACTAGTTGTCACCTGAGCCTCCAGCCGCGGAAATAGCGGCGTTGTCAGATTGTATGAAATTGCAACTTCTTTAAATATTTAAATTTTCAATTAAAGCACATATCTGTGTGTAGAATTTCATCCTCAATATTCCTGTAGTGTTAAATAAGTTCCAGGATCAAAGGGTTGAAAGGAAATTAAACTTTTATGATAAAATTGGAAAATCGCTTTTCGAATTTCCTGCATTCAGCATACAATGAAAACGAGATATTTCTTGATTTTATTTAAGAAAAAATAGGTATCCTTAGTTCTAATCTACCGGTTACGTGAAAATTGTAGCCTATATATTTGTTCAGAGATTGCCAAAACTTATCAGGATTCGATTGGTAAAGATTTTTCCCGAATGATGAACAGAAATTCAAAGTTATGTACCTATGTTTAACATAATTATAAGTTATTTTTGGGGAACTTGGGATGATTCGGAACACCCGAAAGAAAATCTCTCCGCCACAAAAAGCCATGAGCAGAATAAAATTCAGTAACTTGAGACAAAACTCTTTGAATAATATTCATGATTCGTGAAAGAGCAGTTTTCTACATCTCACCTTGACAATAAATTGTTACTTGTTAGTGCATATACTGTACACACTCACACCGCACTCCACACTGGTTTTACGTGATTTCGGTTTTCTTTCCAGTATGAAAACGTTCAAGAAATTTCCACTGGAGTATTTTTAATACAGTCTGTACATCATTAGCTTTGTTTTGATATGTTTTTCTCGATTAATGTAAGAATGAACAAGTTATCGAATTTACAAAAATGGTACTTTTTATGAACGATATGGGAAAGTTGTTTCAGTTTGAAAGATACCTTTTGAATTTTTAAGAGTAGTTCATTTAAGAGCAAGTTCATTGATTTTAAGAGCAGTTACATTATTCAAGCCCATGACATTGAATATTATGTTGAATAATTTTGGCTATATCTGAACAAACATATACGATTTTCACGTAAAATGCAGATTTAGAACTAAGATAACCTATTTTTTTAATCAAATCACGAAATAACTCGTTTTCTTGTAACAGATGACAGAATAGGCACATATCTGTTCTCATTGACGTTCATAATCAGTAACGAAGTCAGTTCTTTTCTATTATGTTGTATAATCGTGGAACATTGAATCCAACTTAACCTATAATGTTTTCCATATCTCCCATCAGGGAAAACTGGATGATTCGGCAAGGTGGAACACCCGAAAGGGTCTCTCCGCCAAAAAAGCCATACGCTTAATAATAATAATAATTGAATCCAATTATTCGATCCCGGCAACCTTCTATCCCGCCAAAAACCTCAATGAAATGGCTCAATTTTTTTACATGTATACAATTTTAACCCTGAAGCATAACTTTTTCATAACAGCACCTAATATCATTTTAAAATCAATTTAAATAAGCCCCAATTTCATACCAGAATTACTGTTAAAGGCGGCCCAACAGATTGCGAGGTATAGCTCTTCAAAGTTCATCTATCTATGTTAATATAATACATAATAAGCTATTTATTAATTCTCGTGAAAATCATGTGCAATAGCAAAAAATCAAGTGAAATCATTGCGAGAAATCGATTGAGATGCATTGATAGAAGAAATGATTCTCGGTTCAAGAAAAACTAATGAACATATTTCTAGATCCGCCACTGGAAAGTATAGAATAAGAAGGGGGTTCAGTTATATTTTCTTCTTCGCATATACCGTACAACTGATGTCAAAATGTTTACACAGGACAATTCCAAGCACAAGCAGAGAATGTAGAAGGAGATAAAACAGAGCTTCTGAAATATTATATGAATAGACTAGCTGAGTAAAATGAATTACAAACTGATTACAATCTGATTCGAGGGACTATTTATGATAAATTGTTGGAAAATATAATCCTGCACACAATATCGAGTAACAGCTTCTTTTCTATAGAACAAAAAGAAAAATTCAGCAATACATAATACAACTTCAAGCTGATATTGATACGAGTTCAGTGAACAAGTATATCGACACTACTCTGTAATAAATTAAAAAACACATTAAACTATTAATGTGTTCATAAAGTATACATTGTAATATATCAATTTGGAGATTTGTAAATGTACTAAAAGTTATATCTTAGACATTTTCTTGTTAAACGCTGGCATAAAAGTCCTTAGAAGAAAATGAAAATATATGCGATCGTCAAATATCATACTATTTCAATCTGTTAAAAGATAACTTCCAAATTATAGCAATTACAATTAAAATGAATATAAAATTATTTGTAGATAATTATATATGTAGGCCATCGATATCCATTTCGTTCCGAAATTCCGATTAGAACTTGAGATATAGACGATTGTATAAATAAGAAAAGTACCATTCTTTGTAAATTCGATAACTTATTTATTTTGACATTAATCGAGAAAAAAAACATATCAGAACAAAGCCAATGATGTACAGAATGTATAAAAAATACTCCAATGGAAAATTCTTAAGCGTTTTGAAACTGGAAAGAAAACAGACAGAAAATTGATGACGCTTGCAATAGTACGTAAGCAATAATATTATAAGCTGAGATGAATGGCGAGATAGAACAATATGACAGAGTTCAGCTCTGAGCGTTGTGGAGGAGAAGTGAGAAGTCTGCTGTGTTGGAAGGAAGGCAGTGGTAGGGAGAGATTGAGAGTGTGTGTATGCGCTTGCTCGCCCCTGCGCGTATGTGCACTGTACACACTCACATCGGACGCCACGCTGATTTTATGTGATTTTCTGTTTTCTATCCAGTTTCTAAACGCTTGAGAATTTTCCATTGAGTATTTTTATACATTCTTGACATCATTGGCTTTGTTCTGATATGTTTTTTTTTCTCGATTAATGTCAAAATAAATAAGTTATCGAATTTACGAAAATGGTACTTTTTTATTTATGAACAATATGGGAAATAAAATGTTTTAGCTTGAAAAGATACATTTTTTTGAATTTTTAAGAGTAGTTCGGTTAATATAGTTGAAACCGTTCAAGAACTGGAAAAAAAACGGAGTTAGCACTTTAAAGCGCCATAGCTCGCTTATTAGACCACTTACAAATTTCAGGTGGCACTTTTTCTCACTCTTATAATGATCTTAACAAGTATATTTAAAAATATTATCCAATTTAAATTAAAAAAAATTTCGACCGAACAGCCTTAAGCTAATCCTTGCTTACTTGAGTGCATCTTTTTGTGTATTTTTAGTACAATAAAAAAAACTTATCATTAGATTAATAGAATGTGGTATGAGTGGGAGAGAGGAAGAATATGGGAAATGAGTGAATTTCAGTTGGAAAATAATTAAGACTAAGAGAAAGCTAGGCTACAATCATATAAGTAGACATTCAACAGTACTTTACTTCTTCTTTCTTCCGATGAAAAACACTGATAATATGTGTTGATAAGATAGGTGAAGGGAAGCAGGGAAAATTCTTCAACGTAGATCACGTGACGTGATCCAGCCTGCTCACGCGACCAGAAGAGTCTCGGAAAATCGAAGGAAAATTCTCGCGTGAAAACTGTTGTGGAGGGAAAGGAGGCGGGAAATGGAAAATGAAAAGCGAATCTATCGACGTGGAAATGACGGCAAGTAACTCGTTTCCTGTTTTCTGCTTGCTTAGGAATCAAGCATCAAGTCAAAGCACGACTAAGCAGATAAGTTTTAAGCCAAAGCTTGTAGAATAATCGATGAACTTGATTTGCAAGACGTGAGAAATGTATGCGTCACTCCCAAGCAACTCCATAACTACTATATGCCTACTATATACCTACAACTCCAACCTTCATATGTGTGAACGAACACCTGTATTGAGCTACGTGTAGAATGGCGTAGAGCAAAAATGATTACATTTGAGAGACAGCTGTCTTGTGAATTGTTTGTGGGACATTGCCATTCACAATCACATCTTCTAGTCCGAATTGGGAAGTGTATATTGGCGAAGACAATTCCACAAAGACAATAATTCTTTATCAAGATATTAGTGTATATTGGGGCTTGCAGGATTGTTCAACCCTGATCGTTGGTCGTGGAAGCATTCTTCCGTAATAATGAGTCTTTTGCGACGTTGCGTAGAGCTACCAGACACATTTTAACTCCACTCCTCAGGACAATTCTTCCGACCAATCATTCAATTTTCAAGTGATTTGTACATTTTCTTCCAGAATGTAATGATATTCGAAAAACATTTCATCACGTGTTTCAACTGTGCTGGCTCCTGAGAATGTGGATCGTGTCTGAGAGTCCGTAGAATGAAGCCTGCGCCTACAGGAATGCGTAGCTGCGAAAGGACAGCATCAATTGGCAATAATTGTTCTACACAATTGGTATTTGAAAAAAAATCTTTCTTCCTTCACAAATTTTGATTTGATGAAGATTCTTCATCTGGATACCTCTAAAATTGAAAGTAAGACATATATTGAGTCCGGTAAGCTCGATTAGTGGCTGCAAATTAATACTCTTTATTACTGAAAAGTGTCTCCACGACCAAAGATCGGAATTGAACACTGCAGCAAGCTACGGCAACTATGAAAAAATCAAAAGCTTTACCTACGAGCTCGTATAAGCTTCCCAATTTGATCTAAAAAATGGGACTTTCTATGCTTTTCCCACACCAATCATTCACAAGCCAGTCGGGTTCCACATTTGATCATTTGGTCCTCGCACCCTCCATAATGCGTTCAACAACGTGTTTATGTGTGAATTCAGCCATTACTTGCTGTATAACACATAAATCACGAAGACGTCATCAAATGCAGACAACTTTACTGTGCATAACACACCATTGTCTGCAAGTTATGTCTCAAGATCAAATCCCTCTCCTCATTAATAACATTATCAAACTCCCTTCACCTGATGAGGATGTAGCCATAACATGCAGTTATAGGCTCACCATCAAACAATAAGATATTAGACTGATAGTGGTACCTTTATTTAGTCATTTAAACAGAGATTTTATTAATAAATTGGAGCTGAGCTATTTTTGTAGTTTAAAGGTTTCATAAATAATAGATTGGTTATGATTTTATGGATACGTAATCTGACAATCGAAAATCTAATGGAAATTCAACAATCCATACAATCGACCTGACAGTCACTAATCAAATCATGATGACGTTCAACTACAGGAAGAAACTATTTTAAAAAGAGATTTTCGGAGAATAGGATTCGTAGAAATGGACGGATACTCAATGATGTGAGTTTCATGATTCTCCAGTTTTAAGTCCAAGAATTAGTCTTATTAATCGGTAGAATAGGACAACACAATAAAGGAATAGCACAATAAAGCACAGATGAAGGAATTAAAGGAATCAGCCCTTAATCTGTAACAATACTCATCAAGAAATTGATTTTTGTTCGAACCAGTTAGGAAAAAGGCACCGAACATAAACACTATTTACATAAACAGAGAAAATAAACACTGGCTCCGAAAGAAATTTCTTCCAACACGGAGTTGAGGAGACTAATAATACAGCAACCACAAACTTTTTTTGTAAGTTTTTGAAATTTTCTTCTCTTTGTTTGATTTTAACATTTCTAACGTTAACTTCTAACAGAGAAGAAAAAGACGTGTCGCTCCAATGTTATTTCTGAACATTACCACTTGACTGCTTTGCCAGTACACAAGGATGTGATGCAAGGGGAAAGTGAAAAGTAAAGAAGAATATGAAAAAAATAGAATGTAAAATGAGAAGAAGAAAAAGAAGAAGAAGAGTGGGATGAAAGGCGGCAAAGCCGAGAGTGTTGAATGATGCTTTCGAGTGGCTTCTCCTCTTTTGTCAACCTCTGTCGATCGCATCAAAGTTGAAGCGAGTGTCGACCAAGAAACAAAGAGCAGAACGAATATAGGCAACAGATAAGACGCCACTTGTTGCCTTTTGTTGCTTCGTCCTTCCCTTTTCTTGTAGCCTGCCTATCGGATAGATCTTTCTATTCTAGATAGATCTGAAAGAATCTTGGAAATTGGATGAGAAACTTTCAACAATTTGATCAATATCAATAATATTCATTTATCAGTATTTCAACCCAGAAGCCAGTTTAATAAAGTTTTAAAAGTCTTGTAATACAGGAAAAAGGCGGACACACACTAGACACAAGTAGTACATTTATGTGATAAATTCATTAGTCGTATGTCTAAATCTCTTTTTTCTGTATACAGGACTTTTCTAAGGAACTAAATTTCTATTAATCGTGCCCCTGAGACCTTATCACAGAACACACAAGTATTGAAATTATAATAATTCATTCCATTAGGTGATTTTATTGTTTATTCGTGGCCCGTAATATTTTGATATCATGATTTCTAAGCTACTACATTTTTTGCAAGTAACATGAAAGATTTTTTCAGGATAACCAATTTAAAAGTGATTGAATTGATGGTTATTAGGATTAGATTTGCGATCAAGTGTTTTTTGAATATATTAAACGTCTATAAGTCTCATGGAACATGCCCTAGTAGTCGAGCTATCAATGAACGAATGTAGTCAATTAGCATGCAAGACAATAATACATAATCAATAGAGAATTTGGAATGTCCTTAATTTTAATTAAGATCAAGTTGCACTTCAGGACTAGAGAACATCTTAATGCCTCATGTTGCATTTTTACTTCATCGGTTGGTTACTTCAGTTGGTTAGTAGAAACAGTGGACTGGATTGGTTCATCAACGATCAAGAAGTCAATGTAGACAATTATTTTTCCTATAAGTACAGTACAGAAATACAGATGAAGGTACAGTAATAATATTCATAATAAAAATATTCATCCTAAAAGGTGAATGTGAAGGATCCTTAGGATTTTTTAATTATAGAATAAAACAGTCGTTATCGAACCCTCTCTATTATAAATACATCCTCCAGAGGTTCCTCCCCAGACCACTATTTTCCTTGAAGGGAAATAATTTCAAACTCTACTAACCCAGAAATAATTTTGTAGCTTTGTTTCAAGTCACTTTCCTCTTAAAGTGTCAGCCATCCAATTAATTAAATATGACAGACACTCTAGCCACGAGACTTCAAGCTCACACTCTTGGAAAAAACGTTTCAAGGTCGCTGCTCGAGCCATGTTTTTTTATTGTTTCAATAGAGGTTACAAAACATTTGCAAAAAAAGATGTACTAGAGAAAACTGTACTGAACGCTACTACCTAACTACAACATTGAGCAATGACAATTTTGATCTTAAATTCGTTCAAACACAGGCAGGCGAACAGGAACAACATATAAAAACACACAGTATCTTGTAGAAAAAGCATCTTTTGCGAGTATATACTTATTGTGGTTGAACGTAATTATGAGAATGTAAATCTTGATTTAGATCAATACAAGAGTCAGTTTCTCTAGAAGTATATAAATCAATCAATTCCATTGAAATATTTCACTTTGCTCTCTTTATACTAATACTGTATATCAATCCATACTCTAGGAGGGAGTCCGGAGTACTCATTACCTACTATAAAAGTATATTGGACCTTCAATGGAAGAAATTTGAGGAGCTTCCGATGGTATGGATTCAGTGGAGAATAGCTTTAAAGAATATTAGAAATCATTTTTCTAAAATATAAAAAAAATTTTTACTACATAATAGGGTCTAATAATATATTCAAATATTCACTATAGATTTGTCTTAGTAGATCAATCTAGTTGCACATATCTCCAATCATAAGTTATTTTAAAACCCTACCTGGATTTATTTTTCCAAATATGTTCAAAAATATATTAAAGACCAGGGGTTGTGATATCAAGAAACAAAAGAAAGAGTCAGGAAGTAGTACCGTCGTATTCTATAACAATACAGAAAACCCTATCGTTTTTGGGTCAATGTATTGGGTTTTCCCGGATCGATTTCAAACAAAAAGCTCCCACATGCGGAACTGTAGTTGTGGTGGTCCTATTACACTTTAGCTTTGAGGTGAATTACTCTAAATAAAGTTTTTACGTGTACATTTTTGAAGTGACTTCCGTGAGTGAGTGAATAAACAGCAGAGAAATGGAAACGAGAAGAAAAGAGAATATAATGAAGACGAAAAAAGAGGACTGATAAAGAGATGAAATAGAAGGAAAAAAATAACTGTGATGGAGAGAAAAGAATGGATACAGTAATGAACATGAAAAAGCAGTGTTCAACTTTTCAGGCAACAAAGGTATGTCATCCGTTTTGAGGTGGATGACATGGTGGAGAGGGAAAGGTTTTGCGGGGGGAAAACATGCGAAAGCTGGTGAGAGAATCAGAATACAGTACATTGATAAACAAAGAGCAAAACATGAGATACAATGCTAAACCGACAAAAAATAAAGAGAAATCGAGTGATGTTGTTTTGCGGGAACAAAGGATTCCCTTATGTCCACACTAGGTCGATTTTTGTCTGCTTTTCGATTTTCGTCATAGCAGCACATGACGCATGGTGCAGCATTCTTTTTTCCCGTCTAATTTCAATAGGAAGCGCAAGATAAGCAGCAAGACGAACAGCAAGACAAAATGAAAGTCGAAACGAAAATCGACATTATGTGAACAGTGTTTAAGGAAGAATTATATTCATAAACAGGAATAAAGTAGGATACACCGTAAGGGGTCTCCCCACCGATAAAAAGCCATACGATAAAAAAAAACTAGAAGGAAAGAACAGATGGTGAAAAATGGTAACAAATGGTAACATGTTATAACGGTAATAAAGGAAAGAATAGCAATATTAAGAAGGGATAAGAAAGGATGTTATGAGAAAGAAGAAGAGTGAAGAAGGAATACGGATATGAGTGAAAAAAGAAATACGAAGATGTGTAGAAAGAGGGAATAGCTGTTAAAATAAGGTCAGTGCGTGTCCATCAGATGTTGAACTCGGTAGGTTTGAACTCTTCTTGTTATTCGTGTAGTATAGATGTATATATTTCTCATGTGTGTATATTTTCTATCTATGTTGAGGCAGAAGGTTCACTCCATCTGCTAATGGAAGACAACAAAACACTTTTTGGAGTAGGTCTCAATTCCATGCTATTGGCAAACACGAAATTAGTTTCACACGCATCACAAACCACAAATGAAGATCACCTGATTTTCTCTCTTTCTCCCTGAACAACTTGCCTGTCTTTCACTCAGTGCTCACTCACAAAATAGGTTGGTCCAATAATGTAGCAGAAAAAACAGGTTTTCTATTTTACTTGTTGAGGTTCAAGAGACTTTGATTGGGTTGAAACAGGAAGTAGACTAATGGACAAGGTTCATGAATTTGCGTCGAGGTTTAGAAATGATTTACAATATTGAATATAGTATCGATTACAGTACAATCATTTCTGAAGAATCAATGGATTCAACTTTTGTGACAAAAATAACAGAAACATTGTGCTTCTAGATATTGCAAGTGGTTGCAGGATCTAAAACCGAGGCAAAAGCTCCACTCATTTCTCATAGGCTATGACGTGTGACGCTATGATCTAATTCTGAACTTTGTGACCAGTGCAATTAGACTAACAAACTTGACGTGTCGTCGCTTGAGTGCATTGCACTAGAAGAGCGGAGCGAGGCTTCTGAGTGTTGTTTCTATTCTCTTTAATTACTCCACACCACTTGTTTCATTCAGCAACTAAACTGAATTACACAAAAATACAATCTCAGTGGATGTGCAGTTTTGACAGTCCAATTTGCTTCTACGACTCGCTTTTATATTTCAAAAGTTGCAAGTTTTTGGTTCAAAAACTATAAAACCTATACCATATACAATAATAATAATAATAATTATTGCTACAGAGCAATCTTTAAGTGTTTATCACAGACACGATACTACAAGTACAACTTGTAGTACAATAGTAATTTCCAGACCACTTCAATTTTATTGTAGATAGATTTGATAACTTTGATAATAGATAAATGGATATTTTCACGATGTTTGTGATGGGATTCAGTGAAATCATAGAGAAGCGTTACTCTCTAGTAGATCGTTCAAGGAATAGGGAACTGTGGGCTGGTTTTGTGTGCTGTCAAATAGTGCTGGCCACGTAGTTCGGCTGCCGCAAGGTAAGATAGCGCTGACGATGGCATCTCTCTCTCAATCGATCGCTCACTCACTCTCATTTGCACACCCATTCTCTGTCTCATCGTCAGTTGCGAGTTTACAGTTACGCTTTCCAGTTACTCTGAGTTCTATGTCGCTAGGATTGGCTCCTTGATTTTTTGTCACAAAATTTAACGTACGATGGGAAATCTATCATATGTTCTCTGTGGTAAAATACAGTGATATTCATTTAATTTGACGATTGGCATTAGATAGATAGAGAGATATTATTTCTTTGCCATCGTACGGTCATCGCACATCTACGGTCATCAGCAACGCGAAGAAATGATATCTCTCTATCTATCTATTTATCTAATGCCAAGTGTCAAATTAAATGAATGTCAGTGTACTTTTTTCTAAAACTTTAAAAAAAGCTCCTATCCTATGATCATTTTCTATTATTTTCATTTACAATGTGTTCTTTGCTGTACTGAATCTGAGTTATGATCTTTTTTATCGATTAAATTCGAATTCTAGATTCTACCCAACTCTTTTTCTCCCAACTGCACTAAACTACTCTATCGAAATCATTATCGTGCAGGAAAAGGCTTCTATGATAGACAAACGGAAATCATGACATTGTCATGGTAAAAACATAAAGGGTCATAAAATTCACAGCTTACCTTCCATGAAAAATAATTTCTATTCTCTCAACTTATTAAATTTTATTACCCTTCCCATCACTCCCACTCCCTCTCCACCCTCTCCTAAAACCCGCTTCTCAACTCTCTACTACTTGTTCATTCCACCCAAACAAGCATTAATAAACAACAAGTTGCCATTTTGGTTTTGGTGGTCAAATATTGCAATAGTTCACAACACTGTTCAGATTCAATATTTGACTCTGACTTCTCCTCTCTCTTCCCTCTCAATTACTCCCTCTCTTCGACCGTCTCTTCCTCTCCTTTTTCCTATCCTCATTATCTCCTCTTCCACTCTCCCGTCATATTCCTCTTCCACTTACACTCCCAATCCTCTTCCTCATTCTTTTCTCTCTTGCTTATGTATCCTTCACTCACTCTCCTTTTCTTACACACTTCTTGAATAATTAGTAACGTTTTCCTCATTCTCTCTTTCTCTCTTCTCTTGCTCACTTATCTCTTATCCTTTACTCTCTCTTTATCTCTTACCCCCTGCCCCTTGAATTAGTTACATTTTCCTCATTCTCTTTCATTCTCTCTTATCTTCCTTATGGTATCCTTCACACTCTCTACTTTTCCTACTCCCTGCTCCTTGAATTAGTAACGTTTTCCTCATTCTCTTTTATTCTATCTTCTCTTCTTTATAGTGTATCCTTCACACTCTCTACTTTTCCTACTCCCTGCTCCTTGAATTAGTAACGTTTTCCTCATTTGTTCTCTTTCTCCTTTCTCTTCCTCATGTATACTTTACTCTCTCTTTTTATCTCCCCCAATGCCCCTTGACTTACGTTTTCCTCTATTTCCGTCAACCTCCCTTCTGAAATATTCGCACAACAGGCTGGCTATCCAAATTCCGCCTCTCATCCTCCATTATAGTTCAGTGTATTGTACTGTATTTAATCGAGACACGCACTCTGGTGGTGAAACCCCGCACTAGAATTCCACAGTCGCTACTTCACCAAGTTATATTAGTATTATTTGGAGTAGAGTCTTCTATATTGTCGCTGAAATATAAACAAGTCATACGGTCCGTTTGCTGTTGACTAACTGTTCAAGAAATTGAGAGTCGGCCTCTTAGTTTGAGAACATTCTCTCAGTTGGAGACATTTGATACAATTTCGTGGTGACTCTGTTACATAAGTGTTACATCAAAGTTTCAAGCGAGTGAAGTCATGTGTGAGTTTTTAGTACAATTGTTTACTCACTCATACCCCAAGAAAACGCCAAATTCAACTTGTTCAAGGTCTGGGAGGCATTTTGCGCTTTCCTGTCCTGACCTTTCTTGGAAATGGTCCTTGTAATAAGATGGTCTATTTGAGTAATTTTTTTTTAATTACATAATATCTTCTTTTGTAGATAACTTCAATAAAAATACAGAGTGGCTCAAGAGTTGCAACCCAGGTTGATTCGTCTCATAGTCTTGCCTAAATTATTTACATTCTTTTATATTCATTGTCTTTTTTAAGGATAGTTTTTTATATGAAAATAAGCGCGAAATAAAGTTCAAATATTAAAAAATTGAAGTATCTAGTTTATTCAGATGTTAACTATTTTTTCTCAACATTCATTAATTATTACGTATATGCACTTATGTAACTTATAAGATTAATGATGAGTAGTGGCTTTAGGGCCACTCTGTAAGTTGTTCGAACATCTCCCACGGTTTGAACAGATTGAAATTAAAGCTATGTACAAAAGCAAATTTAATTATACTACCACCGTGAAATGACGTCATTTGAAGCTGAATAGGGTTCTCAGATGACATCATTTTACGGTAGCTGAATTTAATTCGCTTCAAGCAACTAGCTGTATAACTTTAAAGTTTTGATTACTTTTAATATTACAAGTTTTCATTTACAAAGCTATAATAGTTATGGAGCTACATTGGACATTTTGAAATAGAAAGGGTTCGTTGTCGTACTTTGAGCTCTCTTTGTATACCCCTTTTTTGAACTTAACAGTTTGTGTATCGTGTTAAAAGCATGATCGATTAAAACGTTGCTTACGAACATAGCCCATAAAAAGAAGTGCTCTCTCGCAGTTCAGTGGAGCGCCAACTCAGGTTAAAAGCTGAAGTATCGGCAATACCATGTTCAGGCCTTTGAGTTTTACGCTCCTGAAGTAAAAATGTGAGAAGGATTTATAATGGTAAGGAGAACCTCACTTCATCTACCTTCAATCAATATTCATTGAATTCGGCAGTTTTACTGGAATATTGCATATCAATCAATCTCATCTGTCACACTCTTGATATATTATCAATTTTGAAATCTCAACAATTTCCAACTAACATGAAAAATGAGTCAATGGGTTAGTTCAGTGATATTTTATTTTTGTTTAACACTCCAAAAAGTTGCTTCTACACTAGAAACGGAATTTTTCAAGTCCCAAAATCGGACAAGAGCTGACTGACTGAACCGAACTACTCAGGAAAATGTGCCTACCCTTTCGGAACCGAACTCATTGGTTGTAATACAGAATAGGATTTATATTATTGTACGTCGCATGTTTTTTTTTTTAAATATGACCAAACGAGGCGTTAAACTCCGCTTCCAAGGAGCAGCCTAATGTACACAAGGGATTTGTAATTACATAAATTTATAAGAACTAATATTTATATCGAAATATGTTTGTGAAAATATTATTACTGTAATTCCGTAATGTATTTTAGTAGACCTACAAACTCGAGAAGACCACAGTTTGTGAATGTTGGCACTCTACCTATTATATGAGAGATTTGAAGACTGTAATAAAACTTATGAGAGACTGGGCCTGCTCTATCACAGCAAATCCTATGTATATACTAAGTTTTGAGTTACACCTTGCCTACCACACTAAGCTACTTTAGTAGCTGCTAGCGAGATAGCTGCTACCAAGTAGCAAGTGTGACATAGGCAGTGACTTCTAGTTGTAGTTACATACACTAATAATAGATATACTAATAATAGATAATTCACTAGCAGAGGCTGAGTAGCAGCTATCAAGAAGCCTGGTGTGACTCAGGTTGTCTCTGTTTGGATAGCTATTTCAATATTCCATAGGTGATCTTACCAATCAATACTGATTCCTTTTTCATACAGTCATTGAACAGTGAATTATTACCAAGCTTATAGCTTTTTTGGCAGGAACATCCTCTCTAAAACATTGAATTACAGTAATTTACTGTATAGTCCATTAGACTATATAGTCACACTTGTTGACAAACTCTCTATACCATTCGTCATGCTTTGCAAATGTATTTCCTTGATAAATGTCTACTGTATTGTTCATGTCACTTATCAGCATGTAGAGAATAAACGATCGAGCTACCTCTGGACCAAGAGTGGACAATAATTTCAATCGTACTACAATTCTCCATACAAGTCCATCCCTTATAATCCACCCATCATGATTTGCTCCAAATAATAATGTATGGTTGGCATTACTGACAGCCCTGCAAAGAGCCTTATAATTCAGGCCCCAGGACAATGGAGTTCCATTAATGCGATCACATGCATCTACGTAAATCAGCGCCATTTTGTGCATACATGAGTGCATTAGTCGTCAATCAATGATGTGTTGGCTTGTCAATTTGCATAAAAAGGCCGCATCCGATCTACTAGAACGCTTTTCCAACGCTTGGGTACAATAGATTATTTTCTATGGATATTGCCTTGGTTACGTTACACGTTGATAGTCGACTGGCGCCAGTCGCCATAGTTTCCATGAAGCGGTCACCGTCAACCGCAATTCGAGGCATTCAGGATTATTCCTAGAATTTCAGGAGCTGAATCGCCAATTTTTTCTCAAGAATGGTGTTACAAGTGCCATGAAAGTGTAATTGAATTATGAATGACATCATTTATTCTCATCAATGTTATTCATAAGACGACTTGCTAGTGACTGACAAGTAATCATTGATATAAAGGGAGTCACCGGTTACATAAATGGTATCACTATGGGGAGAAGAAGATCCGCCCTCTCTCCCCTACTTACAAAATGGTACCAAATACTACCTGGCAGTTTGGTAGTCGACTTATTTATGGAAATTATAACGATAGATCACAAGAATAATTGCCAAATTATGATAACCCAGTCGACTTATTTATGGAACTTATAACGATAGATCACAAGAATTAATGCCAAATTATGATAACTCAATACACTAATGTTACTCATAATACAATTTTGAATTAGAATAAGCGTTTCTGTACCTAAAAGTTCTGGAAACTAGTACCTCAAAACTAGTCGCAGGGCCCAGTCAACTGGTAACGTTTAATCAAGGCATTGAGACATTATTCAAGCTTCTGGAGCGCTCTTCCAATGCTTTGATCCAATGGATTATTTTCAATGAACAAGTTGGTAATAGAGTGGCAGATAAGACTCGAAATTATTTCTAGGCTTTTTCGCGCAGTAAACGTGTTAGCAGTCCTCAGCTTCAGCAAGCGGTATCGGGAATTTTATTTGTCCAATTTGAATTTTAATGCCAATGGAACGATTGTGTCGTTTGAATACTAACATTGGCCTCACTTAACTCAATCAATGAGTTGCCTTTTCTCTGCCATCTGCCGCAATTTCTCTCAGGAATCGATTTTTCCTTCTCTTACAAATACTGTGGCCTAATATCCTAATTTTTTCTTTTTTCTTCTCCGCATCTTCTTCTTCTTCTTGTTGTTCTTCTTCGTCTTTTTTATCCTTCTTCTTCTTTTTTTTCTTCTTCTTCTTCTTCTTCTTCTTCTTCTTCTTCTTCTTCTTCTTCTTCTTCTTCTTCTTCTTCTTCTTCTTCTTCTTCTTCTTTCTTCTTCTTCTTCTTCTTCTCCTTCATTCTCTTTCTCCCTCTTTCCATCTTCTACTTCTCTTCTGAATATTAGACATTTTCTTATGCCTCTATCTAATAGTTACGGCAGGATGCAATCAAAATCTGATAATATGACCCAACTCTTCAATTGAACACCGTGACATTGAGCGACCTACTTCCAGTGTAAGAGCTAACTGGTAATACAGCCTGCAAGTAGTCCTCTAAATTAATATTATGTAGTCTACATTTTGCTTAAAACAAGAGCAAAGCTATAATAAATTCACAATTCGAGTGAACCTATGAATTTGACAAATTGATGTAAGGTACTTGATTAATAATCAAGTGTGTATATATATCAACCCTTGACAGACTTTTGATGAGAAATTATAAGACACGGTTTTAAAGTGCAGTAACTGAGTCTGCATGGAATATTTATCATGTCTAAGCACCTTAATCATTACACTTCTACTCATTTTTCTTATTATTTTTCCTCTTCCACGTCCTCCTCCTTTCCGTCATGTTCTTCTTCTTCTTCTTCTTCTTCTTCTTCTTCTTCTTCTTCTTCTTCTTCTTCTTCTTCTTCCTCTTCTTCTTCTTCTTCTTCTCCCTCTTCCTTGCAAAACCCTGTGTAATTATTATTAGCAGTTGCTGGCGGAAAGAGACGAGAATGTGTCAGAGATGAATTGTTCAATTTCTTGACAAGTTTGTACACTGTACGCTTACATGAAATTAGATGAATGAAGCTGGTATGCAGGTTCTAATTAATAAAATGAGTATGAGATTTGGCGGTAGGGAGTATCTCGGAGGATTTGAGCAAGACTTAACTTTTGTTTTGTTCAAATTGGTTTTAAAATGTTGATATTTGAATTGAAACATTGATGTGGTGATGAATCTCCATGATAACTGAAAATTATTTTAATCTTTACGAACCACAATTTGACATCACTATTTTTTCAAATAGAAATTTGCAATGTGTTTAAAAATCCCTCCCTCCACAGTAAAACATACAATGATTATCGAACAACGACATTTTATTATAATTTACATGTACATGTATTGAAGTATATTATGTTGTAAGTGCCTTCTTTGTTGTTAATTCAATTTGTGTAGTTTATGCCATCACAATGCTTTTGCGGATAGACAATGACTCAAGTCTGTATTATTGTTGATTCTTGGACAATCAATTGATGTTGACAATATTTTAACAAGGTCCTACTCTCCATTCACGATCAAGATTCAAAGTGTTTACAAGATTAAAAGGCCCGCTTTCCCCAACGCTGCTCAAGTGCAACAGCTGATGCTCATTATTTTTTTCTATACTTTTCCTATTCTCCGAATGAGGCTTTTAAGCTAGATGTCTGTATAGGATAAGCAGCGTTGGGGAAAGCGGCCCTAAGATCACCCACATCAAGAGTAATTCACCATAAAAAAATGTGGAGTTGATTTGAAGGTTCCATACAAATGACAGCTACAATACTAAATAACAACTTGAATGAATATTGTCAACTCAGTTTAGACTAGAGAGAATATAGAGATAACATCAAATCAGATTAGTTTCGGAAAAACTAAAGCATAGATCAAATCAGATTTTTTTCTATTTTTTTATCGAGATAAATCAGCCAACAACATTAAGATAGTCAAGTCTTAATGATCTGAAAAGTACAAAATATTCTTCTATGATTTCACTACTCAGATAAAGACGTTTATGATGATTATATTTGTAAAATGCACAATGTTAGCTTATGCTAATCTTTCTTAAACAAGATACATTTTTCCCCTTATAAGATAAACTGAACGAGAATCATCACACCACTCCCATGTGATGTATAATGAGGATAAATTTTCAACCATGTTTTCCAACTTCCGACAGACAACTCACCTCAGCTCATTCCAGAGATTATTTTCATCAACAGATAGCGAGCTCTCTTTTCAGAATTTTCGCCTGAAATAAGACGCTCCTATCTCGTTTTGCTTGCTTATCACTGACAGGCCTGAGACATTTTCAATTAGACCAGAACCTAGATAAAAGTAAATGCAGGATGCTATTCAAAGGCGAATCGCGCTAATCGTTTTCTTCTAGCTTTGCTTTGTTTTCGTCTTTTGCTTTTCTTCAAGAATTCACAGAAACAATGGACGAAAGAGTGGTTGAGAAGAGTGAATGGAATACAAAGTGGTAGGGTAAGACAATAGTATTTTAACTGCCTGATTAAGAGATTAGAGCAAGAGTGAGTCCACTATTTGCGTTTACCTTGCTATTAGAATGAATCTTCCATATTATCAATTTATCACGAAGTTAACACAATCTTATACTAATGAATTATATTTTGAATTAATAAATCAATATTCATATAATTTAATTATTTGATAACATGCTCATCAATGGGTGAATTATTGTGAGTTTGAATGCCTGTTGAGGAGTACACTGAACCACCCATCAAATCCTCCATCAAGGGCGTAACTAGGATTTTATTTTGGAGGGTGCTGAGATAGGCAGGAAGGTTAGAAGGATGTAATAGTTTAATGTGATAAAAAAGCGAACAAGAGGAAAAATTACAACAAATGTCAATTTCGGGGGGTGCTGAAGCCTTCCAGCTCCCACCCTGGCTACGCCCTTGTCTTCCATTAAACAAAACAAAAAAGCTTGAATCTTGTTTAATCTTTTCTTCAAAAGACTTTGAAAAGCTTCAAGTTTTGTTTACAGTATTTGAAGTGATTGACAGCAAATTTGACAATACTTTAAAAAAACATTCGAACACTTTTGAAACCTTGTACATGTACAAGCCTATATCTGAATAAGATTTGAAAGTTCTTAAGGCTTATCAAATATTGAACTATATAAAGAATACTTTGAAGGACTTTAATTCTTAACTCTTTTATTCCATGTATTTAATAGAAACTTTGACCTTTTTTAAGCGTTTAGTCTCCAATTGAATATTGATTTTAGACATAAATGGTAGTTGGGTAGTTTGGCTATCTATAGAGATCATGAATGTTTCGAGTAGTATGAAAAAGCTATATAGATTGACTAGCAAGCAGACTCGCTTCGTTCGCCTTAGCTGGACCCCTGGCAGAATTATCCAACAATACGACTAGCAGACTATTTTTAGACGAACCTAAGTACCAAATTTCAACATTTTCTACCGATCAGTTTCGAAATAGCTGAGAAAACGCACTGCATTTGAATGAATGAGTGCCATTACGCTTTTTATATAAATAGATATCACTATAGAGTGGGTTTAATATCTCTAATACTCTGTAGAGATATGATGAATCTCTAGATATCTCATTGAGATAATTATCAACACGAATTATAAAAAACATTCCTAATTCATTCATAAGATATTATTATGATACGAATAATTTCAATAAATATAATGAATTTATTAGAAAGATAATTATTGATAACTCATTGCCAAGTTCATGAAGCGTGCTCGATAACATGACTTTTCCTATTTGATCTCTCAACTTTTATCAATCACTTCAACGATAATGTTAACAACTTTTCAGAGCCAAATCTGAAGTGACACTTCAATTATAATATTTCCTCAGCCCGTTTGGCACTCAATAAAAATGATAATGAGGCATTTTTACATGATTAGAAGTGTTTTGCAATGATTGGTAGATGGTCAGGAGGTGTGGTTCGAGAAGATAAAAAGGTTATCGCGTTGGATTTGTCAAAGCCGTTGTCAAAATTAATTTATTGTTTGAGATTTCTCATCAGTCGATCATTTATAGCTGTGACATAACTGATTGCCTTTCAGTGAAGCCGATAGATTCACAAACGAGAATTCACTGTAAGTATTCTTATTTAATACATTATTCAGTTTCACTTTACTATTCTTCAGTTTTGAAAATGATTCCTCAATTAATCATCTTCTTCATCAAGGACAACAATCATTTTAATGAAATAGGTGTATGATGTATAAATATATCAATACAGAATAATATTGACAATCTTATCTTGCAAAGAACGTTTTCTCCAAATTAATATAAAATAAAAAGTTAACTTCCTTAAAAACGCTCACTCATCAAAAATTATAATTATAATACTGTATTATTATTAGTTTCTAAATTCAATAGAAGGCTGCAAAGCAATAGGCCTAAGAGGAAAACGATCTCTCTCTTTTCTAAAAATTGTTGGCAAGGCGTTTATGCCATTCCATTCCATTACAAAAAATAGAAGACTCAGCAGTTTAATACGATGACCAAATTTTTAACCAGTCGAAAAACGCTCACTTCTTGTGCAGAGGCGGTTGCGACAACACTGTTTCACCGTTCAAGTAACGTAAGTTTTCATATTCTCTTCCACCTCACAATAAAATTTTCATAGTATTTTGATAATTGCCAAATAATAAATAAGTAAAACAAAATAATATTAACAATAGTATCTTGGAGAGAACGTTTCCGCCAAATTAATAGAAAATAAAAATAGAATAATTTTTATTAGAATAATTCTTGATTCGACATAACATGATTCTGTTTTAATGATTGAAAATCCAAAAGAGCTGTGTATGACGTGCTCAATTTTAGACAAAAAGTATTAATTTGTACAGCAACAGGATACCGAGAAAGTCCAACAGTGAGTGTCAGATAGATTGTGATGAAAAGAAAATCACAAAACCCGGCTTAAAATCCACCATTGTGACGATAAAAACATCCACCATTGTGATTGTTAAGTCAAATATTTTAGGATCTTATAAATTATTTCTTTTTATAATATATATTGATCATGTATCATAGATCAATAGAAAAATTTGTATTCATAGATGATCGACCGTTTCTCTTGAAAATAGAAAGTTTGCATTTTAATTCTAGGTCATCATTAATTTTCGTTTCATCTCTCCATTGTGTGTGCCTGTCATTTTTATTTATATGATGATTCTTATTAATTGGAGAGCGAACTGAAAATTTTTTAGGCAGCGCCTTCGATGAAACAGCTCCTTTCGTTTTCGTTTCAAACCAACTGCGACATGATCAATCAATAACTGGCTTTATTTATTCACAAACATACATTCATTCAATATTATCAATACGATAAAGAAATAATCACATGGGATATGACAACTCATCTGCTAGAAAAACGAACACACCAATGTTTTTCTCCAATGAAAAATTAAATTTCTGTGGTTAGCAGATAACGGATTCTTCAGGCTCCACTAAATTCTTTTTAAACCAATTTCTATTCTCCATCTCTGACACTAGGTGAAAATTAATTACGAATATTTATCCTGGAGTTTTTCTGTGAATGAGTTGAATTGGATTTTGTATGACATGGTTCACCAGACTATAACCTAAAAAATGTAAGTAGCCTACATGAGATGTGCTAAAATATATTTTATAATTGAAGAGACATGAATACAATACTTTCGTATTATTTTCTAGACTAGAGTACTCCAATCATTTCAAGAACTCTTAAATTTTCTCTAAATTCCATGGAGGCCTATCTTAGATGTTTTTAATAACCGGAAATTCTCTTACCTAAAACTTGAAAATCAGTTGTCATCTCTCATCATCAACCCTCCTCCTATTATTAACGCACAAGCCAAGAACCTAGAACTCTTGTGGGCGTGTACCACTAAACCACTAGATACATCGAGCCGACGTAGCTTAGTTATGGGCTGGTGATACGCAACTTTAGTCTGCTATTTTTGCATCGGTCATAGGTTTTGTGAAAAATATGTAATAAAATATGAATATATTTTAAAACCCGTGAACGGGTTAAAGATTGGTTGTAAATATCAATTAATAATAAACATCACATATTACACTATTAAGCCAAAACTTGGGTAAGGATCTTTTGAAGAGAGTTGAAACAACTTTGTGAAATCTCCTCTAAGACCTGAGTAATCACGAATATTGTTATTGCTAATTATTATAATTTTAAATATTAAGTTCATGATCAAGTATCCTCAAGGTCAGTTTTTTATTGCATTTATCCATGAGAATGAATATTGATGAAAGTTTTTAGTTTCAATTTAAACATTTTCTATTTCTATTTAAAATTTTCCAGAACCAAGATGGCTAGCTACAAAGTGTCCCCAATTACATGTCCGCTGAATTTGGCCAAGGGGCCACACTGGGATGCCTCGACTGAGACTCTGTACTGTGTGGACATTTTCAAGGGCACCGTTCATAGCTACAAACCTTCAACGTGCCAGTTTTCAACAGCTACCGTTGGCGATGGTCAGTAGCCTACCCTATTTTCCTCTTCTTACTCTGACTCTAAAGACCGTTGACCGAAACCAGTCAGTGAATGTAAACACAGAGCGAGCTTGTGTGTGAGCCTTTTGTGAATGTATTGCATGACGGCATGTTCAAATTTCAGCGTATGCATAATCGCGTATAGCACGATCCTTTTAACTTGTCAGAAATCAGCTGTTTCGGTAATAATTAAACAGTGATTTCGACACAATAATCAAAAGGCTTTAAAGTCTTTGAAATACCTTTTAAAAGAAGACCTTTCAAAGAATAACTTTTCAAAAGACCTTTTCAATAATCTGCGAGATTCAGCATTTGTAGGTTAAGTATTGTACTGGTGGCCGAGTAAAACATATGTTTTCTGACAAGTTAAGAGGATCCTGCTTTATTTAGCTGACGATAAGGATTGAGAGCGAGAGAAATTTAGTCTAGCTGTTTCCCGATGCACGCATGCGGACTGCCTCGTTTTGGTAAACGGACTATAGTGTTGACACGTTACCAGTGCTTAATTAATGAAATTTCAGGTACAGGAATGCCTTCTTTTTCTTAAAAATTGTATTATATAAGTTACATTGAAGTACAATATACAAACTAATCGAAAAGATATTTGAAAAGATTTTATTTCAGCTCGTAAGTTCAAATAACAACTCTAATACACTTTGATGGAACACTGCGCACTCTTTCATCATCTCATTGTATTGGTTTGTTCCAATTTACCAGAGTTTGTTCAACAATAGAAGTCAGTATCTGCATGTATTAATAAATTTGTGTTTGTGTCGTTGAGACAACATTCTTGTCTTCTCATTCAATATGGAGCAAATAAATTTTCAGGCCATGTTTCAAGAGTTCTTAATAATTCTTGTGGAAGAACCTTGATAGTTTTTGTGTGACTAAGCTAACTGTTTCAGACTCCATTCTTAGAGTCAGTAAAACATAATTCGAAATCGTGAATAAACAATTTCTTTAAAACAATTCCATCCCGCGTTGTTGTTTTGCAGGTTTATTCCATTATTTTTGTTGAAGTTTCCAGGATAAAACATAAATGAATATTTCATATATCTAATAAGCATAAAAATGAGATAGTATACTTGTTTTTCATCAAAACAGCAAAACCAAATCATTATTAAGCTTCCTAGGATGAGCTACGAGGAGAATGAATTCAAAAGGATTTATTACGAGGAAAATTTTTTGATATTATAAAGTCCTTCTCACAGATTATCCAACTACAAGTAAATTCATTTTCCATTTACAGGAAAAAGTGCAATGGCAGTGATAGTTCCAGTTACTGGCGAGAAAGATAAGTTTTTAGTGAGCATGAAAAACGATGTTGCAACTATTTGCTGGAATGGACTCAGCGAGAAAACCTCCAAACCAGAAATTGTGGCTTCTGCTGAGCCTGCCGCCAACAACAATCGACTGAATAATGGAAAAGTTGATCCGTGCGGGCGGTTATGGGCTGGTAACGATCAAATATTGAATAATATATTCAATTATAATAATAGAATATTTATATGGAATATGAATACTGTATCTTAGTACTGCTCTCTTTAGATATTTTTAAGGTATGAAAATCATATGAGCTCTAGGTTTGAGAGGGGAAATTGAAAGATTGATAATGAGAAATGTATAATTTACTCATTGACTGTTTTTTTTGGCAACCTTTTTTTAACATCTATTACATTAAAAACCGTTTGGCGCATTCTATTCTACAGAGCGTGCCATCCAAATTGGCTTGTCACTGGAGCATGCGCGTTGATCGCTTTCTCCCACTACAGTGCCTGCTGACTCGCGGTACAGTAAATTTCAAAAGTTAATTCAGCTGGCAAACTCAGCTTTATAAAAAAATTCATATTCGCTTCGGTTACAGCAGGATCCATTTAACTTGACATAAAACATATGATCGACGAGCATGTGATCACAATACTTAACCTACAAATGCTGAATCTCGCAGATTATTGAAAAGGTCTTTTAAAAAGTTATTCTTTGGAAGGTCTTCTTTAAAAAGGTCTTTTAAAGACTTTAAAGGTCTTTAAGACTTTCAAGTCTTTTGATTATTGTGTCGAAATCACTGTTTAATTATTACTGGAACAGCTGATTTATGACAAGTTAATTGGATCCTGCTGTACTATGATGTTATTTGCTTCACTGACTGTACTAGCCTTAGCGGCTGGAGGGGAAGCGTGGTGGGAGAGATTATCCATCTCTCTCGCACAGCCTTCCCTAGACGCCAATTTGGATGGCACGCTCTGTACTGTGCTTTCATCACTGCGAGATTTGAAGTGAAATCTAGAGAAAACTCACAGTGATACAAGTCTGTTGCAATGATACTGAATTCCAAAACGATAAAGTGCAAGCAAGCGGCACTTTGCGCTGCACGGGATGAACTCGTTGTGTACTGTATTATACATATAAGTAAAGTTGTTATAGTGCGATTCACGTCAAGAAGTCACTGTAGATGGGAGTTGCTATCCTTGTTCAGCACAAGGCAGTTGCTGATGCCTCTACCCTATTCGCATTGTGCATAGTTGCCGCACTGTGCATTGTTGTCGCACACAGTCACAACAAACATGTTTGGTGCAGTTTTCTCTTTCTCTTTCAATGAAACTTGGCATCAATGCTCCTCATATAAACAATGCTGACTTCTTGACGTGAATCGGACTATATATTAGGTAGTCTTCCTAATAGTAAAGAAGTCATGGAAAAACTATGTAACGGGTGGTGTACTTGACTAAAAATGAGAGATAATAATTCTTCATGAATGACCATGATGAAATTCCAATCAAAATACTTTCTCTCTTTATTTGAGCTCATTTCATCGTCTCTTTAATGTAGATAGACTAATCATACTTGTGCCTCAGCAAAATTATATTATCCTTTTCTTCTTTATCAAGATGTAAATAACTGTGGTACGTTTACATAAAAGTTGTAAGTTGCCTAGTCTGTACAAATAATTGAGTAATCCTTTATCTGTGGTAGTTTGTACTGAGATTCAGGGCCAGCATAACATTATACAGAAGTAAAATAAATGCATTTTCACATACTGTATCCATTATCATGAAATATTCGATGCACTCCTATATACTCGATTTGAAAAATATTATTATGCTTATGGCTTTTATTAGCGGGCAGACCCTTTTGGGTGTTCCGCTTCGCCGAATCATCCACAATCATTTCCGTAATGGGAAATGTGGAAAGCATATAGGTTTTATTTGAAAAATGAATGTAATTTTATGAATACTGAATTTTCTGTTTCCAAGGTACAACCGGCAGAAGGTTACATCCAACTGAACTAGAATTCGAAGAGGATGTAGGTTCACTGTACTGTTTCGAGAAATGCGGAAAAGTTTCGAAGAAATTGGAGAATATTACCATTTCCAACGGCCTAGAATGGAGTGAAGACTTGAAGAAATTCTTTTATGTCGACTCCTACAGATATAATGTGATGGCCTATGATTATGATAACGCTACCGGAAATATATGTGAGTACAATCCATTCACATATTACATGCTTATTGGTCAGGAGTTATTGGCTTTTAAATACACACTTATGTTCTGTTTCAAAAACATTTCTTCTTCTAGCATGTACATTTCCTACAACTTCCTATGGGCGTTACGTAATAGCTCATAGCTGCTTTCTGAGAAGAGCTTACTTAATGCAGTTCTTAGGCTGATAAAGGTCGACTTGAAGAAATAGAAAAGCACAAAATATAGAAAAATTATCTTGAAAGATCATTATCAAAAAAGTTTGATATATAAAGATCATAGAAAGATCGATGCGATAGAAATTTGGTAAGAGTTTGGGTAAGGTAGAATTAAAAAGTGCCAAATGGAATGCGAATCAAACCCTTGGCAGTAGCAATGGTAGCTCATCGTAGGTGTGAGCTTTGAAGAACTTTGAAATTTTTTAAAGGGAAAGCGATTGTCCCAGTGGCAGAGGCGAGTCTAATCGGTGAGATTAGATAAGAGACAGCGCCTACCACTTCCGTTGTAAGGGTGCAATCATATTGGAAGCTTGCGCAAGTACAAAGCGCCCACTGTGGTGGAGTGGAGATGGCATGGCAACACGCTGTTTTCTGACAAGTTAAAATAATCCTGCTATACATACTATTGAATTCCTCTGTATAATAATTTTATCAATATTGCATTGACAGACTGCGAAATCCGGGATACGAATGAAAAATAATTTTATAAGATAAATTAAGTTGTAAGTTCCTTCTCTGAGCTTTCATCAAGCCTATAAATTTTGTTGCAATAAATTGTTTGAAAGTGGATAAATTATTTTTTCAGGTAATGGAAAAGAAATTTTCAAAACAAAAGAGAATTGCGTCCCTGGTCTTTTGGATGCGATGGCCATCGACACCGCTGGTCGCTTATACATCGCTAACTATGTTGGAGCTCAGGTGAGCTATCCATTATTTCAACGGCTGATTACATAAACTTCAATCGAATTTGATCTCTGATCAATATTGTTTTCGTGTCAGTGATTTGTCATTCAATTAGCCATCTTTACTATGAAATATTCGTTATAAACATCATGTAATTCATAATAGTCAGTCTTTCTAAGTAAGACCTTAGTAAGTCTTTCTAAGTAAGACCTAAGTAAGTCTTTCTAAGTAATACCTAAGTAAGTCTTTCTAAGTAATACCTAAGTAAGACCTTAGTAAGTATTTCTAAGGAGTAAGACCTTCTAGTCAGTCTACTAGTCTGTTTTTAACATTCTCACTCTGAAATTTCATCACTGACTCAAATTTTATTCATAGAGACACTTCATAAACCGAAAAAACCCTTGACTTTTGAAAAAACCGTGGAGAATAATGAACATTGACCCTCGTATGTTTTGAGAAGCTATTAATGTGTTCAAGGCTATTTCAATTTGTTGAAGGCTGTTTAAAAATGTTAGGCTATTATTAAGTCATGAGCATGACTAGTTTTGAATTAAGATAAAAATAATGCTGTAGGAAGTATAGCTATACTCAATAGAATATTATCTTCAATTTTGACTATCACCAGTAATTTCTCACCTTCATTGAATATAATTTTTTTTAATCTATTCTCCTATTAGTTTATTTAACATTATAGATTTTCAAAATCAAAATTCAAAGGAAAAAATCTAATTGAGTTAGGTACGAGAAAAATACATCCGACATGTCAGGCAAAAACGGAGTGGGAGATCCGATTCTCTGTCCTCTTCTATTCAATAACTTACTCCTTCTCTATTCACTCTTACTGAAACGCTTACAGCATTCCCTCCACTACTATAACGTGTATACTACTACTGTCCTTCTTCTATAGAGGTGCATACAATACTTTCATATAAAATACTTCTATATCTCTCTCTTAATACATATCAGAATATATCAGTGCGTCAGGGTGATGAGAGGACACAGGTGGTTGCCAGTGGTTGCAGGCGTCCCCAAAGGTACAATTCTCAGTTCTCTTCTCTATCTATAAATAACCTCCATCAATCTTTCGTGATCTGTCTTATCATATTTATGCTGATGACCCTTGTGTGCTACAGTCACTTCCCTTCAGGTCACATTTCTCATGCCAATAATGCTGTTGCTGCTATGAACGTGAACATATCATTCTCTGGTTGTATGGGCGAAGGCACATTGCCTGAGCCTTAATGCTAAATGCAAAAGTATTATAGTTGCTTATGGTAGGTTGTACAAGCTTGACTTGAATGCTGTGCCCAAGGTAATGCTTGTTGGTCATGTTTGCAATATGAATTGTAAGGTTTTGGGTATGTTGACAGAAATCTCAATTGGACTACACATGTTAACAATTTGTCAAGGCGGATCTTTGCTGCAATGCACCAGCTGAAGAGGTTGAAAATTCCTCCCAACCAACCTACGTGTTGCACTTGTGCAGAGCCTAGTTTTGCCATTGTTGTTGGTAGTATGGTCTATAATGACATGACTGAGGAGCTAAATTTGAAACTTCAGCGTGCCTTAAACTATGCTGTGAGGTTCATTTTTGATGCAAGAAGAGATGATCACATAACACCTTTCTATAGGAGACTGAAATGGCTCAAGTTGAAGATAGAAGACATTACTTCTTGTTATGTCTTGCCTATCGTCTCATTGTTGAAGACAGAGGTCCGCATTATTTGAAGGAAAGGTTCACTCCTCTTGCACAGGTTCATTCCAGGAACACCCGGCAACATTGCTATTTCCTGCAGATTCCCTCCATCACGTCATGTACAATACTTCTTTTACTGTTACAGCTGCTCGAATCTGGAACAGTCTTGCCTGAGCTTATTTTTCGCCTTCTTTCAAAACTTTCAAATCAAGACTCTTGTTAACATTGATTAATGATACATTGACATAAAATTTATCAAATTGTTTTTATCATAATTTTACTTTATTGTTCTATTACTATATTCTATTACTGATTCTATTCTATTCTATTTACTATATCAAATTGTTTATCATCACTTTACTTTATTTTGTGTTCAATCTTTAAATAATTCTTTTTGAAAAATTGGTTTGTGGATTATTATAATTTCTTCTCATTTTATATTTATTATTGTACATAAAAATGTATCATTATCTTATAATCTAATTTTGTAATTGAATCTAACATATGTAATTTGTAATCATATAATCTTTTGTTTTTCTATTTTAGATATTTTGTAAAATCAAATTTGTTATTACTGTATGTTACAATATGTGACAATTGACGAATAAAATCTATGTATCTATCTATCTATCTCATTGTCACCCTTATTCTTTTCAGATTCTTGGATAGACTCTTAGATTTTCCGACTCTTAAATAGTTTGTTAGGGTTAAGTATGGTTAGTGGAGTTTTGTGTAGTGTGTTAATATTATTAAATCCATCACTGAGTTGAGGAGCTCCATCTAAGAGTCTATCTAAGAATACTATTTGTCATTTATTCTCAGACCTTAGAAGAGCGTTGCCCTCTTTTCTCTCACCAGTATCATAATCAGAATCACTTATAACAGTTGAGTCAATAGTTCAAAGACTCTCACATATTATAAATTTTGTTCTCTATTTTTCTATTTGATTCTATCTTTTTCTAAATTTTGTATCCTTTCCTAGGTGGTGGTAATTGACAGCCACACTGGGAAGCTGGTGCAGAAAATTCCGATTCCAGCCGAAGAAGTGACGTCATGCGCTTTTGGAGGACCGAACCTTGACATCCTGTACGTCACTACTGGCAACACAAACCCCAGCCCTCAGCACCCCATTGCTGGCAGAATATTTCAGGTCACTGGACTAGGAGCCAAGGGATATGCTGGACGCAGTGTTGTATTGTAAATCCTTAAATTTATTTTCCTTGAACTCCTTTTCCTTCAATCCCTTACATTGATGAAACTTCACACATTTCTTGGAATTAATTAAATTCATGAAATTCCTCATATTCCATGAAATGTATATATATTCTTATTTATATTTCTCAAACAAAAACAGAGTTTTAAACTTCACACATTTCTTGGAATTAATTAAATTCATGAAATTCCTCATATTCCTTGAAATGTATATATATTCTTATTTATATTTCTCAAACAAAAACAGAGTTTTAAAAGTTTTGAGTTTCACTCCGTATAAAATTTTAAACATTGCTGAGGTTCGTTGAAGGGGTAGGTAGGGAGGTTCCTCCATTAAAGGAACCTCCATTGGGAGGCTCATACGTGCAATGTTTCGCTTACGACAGTATCAGCTGTCACCAATGAGGTTGGTGGTGTCATCTCAATTGGTTTTTGAGTCACTAACCTTATTTGCGAAGTGAATCACTGCATTGATAACGCTCCTCAAGTTTCTCGTTCAACAATATTTAGAATTCTCACATTCATTTCCCATAAATTATCATCTACATTTTTCAAATTATTCCCTTTTATCTTCCAAAATTCAGTGAATTTTTTTCCGAAAGTCTTCATTTTCACAATATGGTACACCTTCCTTACTTTAGATTGTTGTGTAATACAAGTCTATGAAAGCAATGAAGAATCGTAATCATGTTAACTCCTATGGTGCCTCATAATACATAAATAAACATTTTTTTTCTATAAACAATTTGTATTTTTTCAAACTTTCCTTATGACTGTCAATATTTGAGGTACTCTTACTTGATAACCTCGAGATAATATTAATTCTTCTGTATGGTATGAGTGTGGTCTAGAACACATCTTGATAAAGTTTTTTGATAGATTATTCATTCTCGATATTAATACTGTATTCAAAAATCTGTCAAAATATGTAGAACCTCCATTTCGGAATTTTCTCATATAAAATGGCATTATTTTGCAGTATCCAGTGGGAAAATCTCTTATCCTGATTTTTCAAATTTTTTAGCCTACATATTTGAAAATTTAATACCAAACGTTTATTCCGTGTAGACGTTTGTATGTTTAGAAACGGTATTTAGGCTATTGAAAAGAAAATCAAGAGTTTGGTTTGGATTGAGGAATTTTTGGTTTCTTCTCTGAAAACCCCAGGAATGATGTGAAAGTAGAGCATGTGTCAGATATTCCCTTGAAGCAAGGAGCAAGTCTCAGTTGGAATGCCAATGAACAGGCCTTGTTCTATACAGATTATAGCTCAGCCAAAATCTACAGTTACAAGCCATCATCCAAGACCCTGAGTTCAACAAATATCGCTAAAGGTATGGAAGTTCATAATTTATTCTTTTATATTATTGTTACAATTCAAAAATAGACTTCATAATATTATAATAGCCTACGCAGCATCAAGCAGCTTCAAGATAATGTGAGCTACCCCAGATTTACAGCTGCTGGATTGGATATTAAAAACCATGTAGTTTAATTATTAAATAGCCTGATATTAACAAGACAGCACTTGTTTCACAAATTGGAAGAGAGAATCCTTGCCAACACATTCATAATAATAGCCTACTTGAAAAAAGCTAATTCTATTGAATCAATCCAAACAAGCTTAAAAAGAGGCAAAACAGTTGGTGAGCTTTGTTCATAGAAATCTTTGGAATTTGATTTTGAAAATTCGACTTGGAGAACTTCCATAATTGAAGTGTTTCTAAACTCAATGTTTCGCAAGTTTCTTTTTTATGCTGTTAGAGTTTTTTTCTCTCTTTTTTAAAATGATTATGATCAGACTATATTCAACAACTCAAGAGATTGGTATCTCCATTATGAATAATTTCATCAATTGGAATTGAACCAATGATGTTTCTGAAATATGATACCTCTTTTTTGAGACACTCTGCATTCTATTTGTTCAAAATATTATTATTTGGAAAAGAATAAATTAATTTTATTCTCAATTTGTTTTTCTCTACGGAAAGGAGGAGGAAGTACATTTCTATTGCCAATCGTTGGTAGAAAGGAGAGCTTTCTCATTGGTCAGAAAAACTCAATAGCCAGTGTTAGGTGGGATGGAATGAATTCCTCTAGCACTTCAGTACCTGAAATATTGGCTACTTTGCCGCATGAGAAAAAAGAGAATACAATTATGTCTGGGAAAGTTGATCGGCATGGACAAATTTGGATTGGTAATTATGCCATAGAAACAAATATCCAATCATTTATCCGTTTATTGACAATTTACACTCATTTTAATGTGGGAGAAAATTTATATTATAGTGAGAGAAAATAAACAAATTATGCAAATATCGAAACTCTGAAAGAAGTAATTATTGTTAATACGATTAATATGAATTTGATATTTCATATCAATTAATATGCATTGCATAGTAATAAATAATGGAAAAAAGTAGTCTAATAGATAAGCATGCCATAGAAACAAATACCCAATCATTCATCCGTTTATTGACAGTTTATACTCATTTTAATGTGGGAGAAAATTCATATTATAGTGAGAAAAATATACAAATTTTAATGCAAATATCCTAAGATACGCTGAAAGAAGTGAATATTGTTAATACAATTAATATGAAGTTGATATTTCATGTCAATTAATATGCATAGTAGAATATAATGATTATTTCATATTGATATTCATTAATACCAAATCATATGCATCTTATCTATTCATTGATACACTCACAAAATCGGGACAAGAATCATTAGATTCGTAGATGAGTAGCCTACAAGATACCCTATCTAGTCCGGGGTATTTTTTGGGGGCAAATGTACCAAAAAAGGCACGCAAAAAAGAGAGTTTACGTAAGCGGCTGACTGGTCATAATGGACTAGTCCTAATGAATATAATCTGCATAGATTCCAGAGCTCAAGAAATGATTTTCCCACACGATTACATTCGCCCCCGGACTAATCCACGTAAAGGACAAAATCAGCACATTATCATAGAATTAAGAAATAATAATAGCAACACTATACTAATTCTATAGAACTGAGTAAAAAAGAAGCACAGTAATTTGTGATAAAATACTACTATTTATTCCATCGATTATTCATGAATATTATTTGAGGCCTTTTTTACACTAGTGCGGTCCAGGCCCGGATCGGACAGGGTGGAAATATTTTAGTGATGAATCAAATGGGTGTATTCAGACGCTTCAGTGTGAATACACTCATTAGGATACATCAGTCATCCTCCTGCTCGATCCGGGCCCGGACCGCATTGGTATAAAAGAGGCATTTGGTGTATTAGTTACAATCTGTTTGATTCTTATTCGTCAGGCACAGCTCTGAAATCTGTCACGATGAGCAATTTAGATACAGCAAATAATCTGGGAACTGTTTATCAATTGAGTAATAATTGCCGAGAAGTGACTAAACAGTTGGAGAGTGTTGGCTTTCCTAGTGACTATGAATGGAGTGCTGATGGCAGGCTGATGTACTTTATTGATTCAACCAGACAAATTGTTGAAGCATTCGACTTGAATTCCAAGACAGGACTTATTGGTAAGCTGTGATAATAACCACTTACAACGTGATGATAAGTGATAAGCCTAGTGCAGTAAGGATTCATGAAGCGACCCCATCAACATTACTACGAAATTACTCTAATTTTGGCGAAGCGGAACACCCGAAAGGGTCTCTCCGCCAAAACGCCACAAGCATAATAATTGAGTAATCTCAAATTTCCATTACTCTTTGCAAAAGCATTTTCTTGTTCGCTTTTTAATTTATTCCCACATTTCAACCATTTTCACCATAACAAATTTCATTTCACTTGATGTGAATCCATCTCCTTTTTCGCTTGTTCAAGAATACTGTAGGCTACTTGGAAAATCACTGTACTTAGGAAGACAAATGTACTCACAGATTAGTGTTGATAGCTATTTCGGACTGCTGTTTGTCCATCGTCAGAACACGAGGTTGAATGTTATTTAGTAATCCATCATTCATTGAATTGTTCATTTTTCAGCTTCATTGAACAGTCGAAATGTTTTCAGTTTAACTGGTTCTGAGAATCTTGGCTACATGAACTCTTTAACAATCGATAAGAACGATAAACTTTACATAACTGTTCATCCAGTAGGTCAGGTGAGAATATGTCGATAATGTAGATAATGTGTAATGTAGATCACTCCTCTACTAGTTAAATATTTCATTATTTCAAGAGCCCGAATAATTATCATCAAGTAGTCTTGGGGTACTTTATGGTGGAATTTTGAGGTGGGAAATAAAAAAATTATTATCTGTAATATTCTCAAATTCATAACTTATATAACTATTCTCATTATATTCATAACTTTTATGGAGACGAATTATTGCAATAATAATATATCATAACGTAATCGCAGTGCATTCATACCGTTGAAATATTATCAAGTTTATGATTTGTTAAATTCATAGAATAATATTGAGTTGATTAAATTTATGACTATTCTTATCTTATATCTATGCAGGAATATATTGTTGAATTCTATCGTTTGATTAGATTATTGTTAGATTCTATCTACTACTCTACTTTCTATCTACACATATGAGGTGATCACATATATAATTATGATTAAATTTTATCCCATCTTTTCTTATTTTTTCATCAGGTTCTAGTTGTCAATCCGGAAAATGGTGACCTATTAAATCGTATCATAATTCCAGACTCTGAAGTTGTAGCTTGTACTTTTGGTGGTATTCATCTGGACGTACTGTTTGTTATAACTAATAATTCTGCGAAAGATTCTGAAAATTCGGGTAAACTATTCCAAGTTTTCAATCTGGGATGTCAAGGCTATCCAGCTAGAGGTGCCCTTTTGTGAGTATAATTTTTTGGATTTCATAAATCATGTACAACTATAACGGCTGTACTCATTTTATTTATCTGTATCTTAATTGAACAATGTTAGGTACGCAATCATCATCTCCGATTGAACAAAGTTTTATAAATCGAAGTTTAAATTTGGTTTTTACTATGGATTATCAGTTTAAAACCTCACATTTAAACCATGGAAGTTGAAACTACGTTTTGCTGGACTCAGTCAGCAAAGATGGAGGATAGGCGGGCCTTAGATAAGTAATTAAGTATGATGATTGATGATTTTTCATTTTTATCAAAGGATTCTCGCATACATTGATAAGTACGTTATTGTACCAAGACTAAGGCCCGATTTCACCAACAACTAAACGCTTCGTTAGGAGATAACTGACCATGGAGCTATTATTAAAAGGGAGCTGAAGATCCCAATGTTCCCAATGTTAAAAGCGGATGACGCCTTTCAAATTTGAGTCTCGAGTTTTGAAAGTTTATGGTATCTTTTGCGGTATAAATCAAAACTGTTGGAAAATATGGTTAATATTCACGGTAAAATACAACATTTTTGTGTTTTCAGGTTGGTTTGGGTAGAAGTAGGTTTACTCATTCTTGGAATAATGGCCGACATAATCGTATACGCCTTTCCGTTTCTGCTTCTCCCCTATACCTATAAGCATATGTTCGTAACTCCATTGCAATAGACGCATTCAATCACAGACGCATGGGCTCACATGTGACCAATAAAATATAACCTAGAGAACAGATCAGTGTTTATGTTGAGGAGTGTTTAGTGTTGTGTTTAATTGAAAATAAAAATAAGCCTAACAACTTTAAATAATAAGAATTATTGTATAGTTTTCGATTTTTCATTTCCATATCAAGTCTAAAATCCATAATACAATATAACAAAATTATCTATTCATAACATTTGTAGACAAATTGATGTTGTTGTGGAATCTTTCCTTAATAGAAAACACTTTTTGAAATTGCAAATCTCCACTTTAATAAACACAAAAGTGTATTGTGTTTATTAAAGTGTTTTCTATTATTTATTAACATAATAGTGAAAACCGCTAATGATCTAATATCAACATAACATACAACAGACAAGTTTCGATTCATCAGTAAACAAAACTCCGCCATATTACCCTTAACGAACTGTTTCAGAAGTAACTGGCCAAAATTGGGCAGTTAATTTTTTTAACAGACCGTAATGCTGGGTTGCACCAACCAAGATCAAGTCTGATCCAGGATCGTGATCCATGTTCGCCATATTTGATCTAGGAATTTCATTGCACCAAAGCGAGATCAAGCAGATCTAGGATCGTGATCTTGGATCATGATCGAGGTACATTAATCCACGATATTTCGTTGCACCAACCTGGATTAGGAATTTGATCCTACCACGTGACTGATTGATCCAGGATCAAAGCTGATACCTCGACAGAGTAGGATTACTTTGCAGTTTCTAGGTTAGATTACACTCTCAATGAGAATAGAAAATTAATTTTCTTGAATTGGAGTTCGAAATCTATTTAAAAAACATATTACCTTGTCAATTTATGTCTATTAAGAATAGACATTGATTTTGGATGAACCAATTTGAAAAAGAATTATGCAAATTTACGGAAATATATCTCCAATTAATTAAAAGTAATTACGATTTTTCATTAATTAATTACATATTCAGTTAATTATACACACTTACAAATTATTCGAATAACACGATTTATTTATTCAAGTAAGTAAAATTAACACAGACACATAGTTCAAAACATGTTTTACTTGTTTTGGTAATTATTTCAAAAGGTTATGTTTACATTCACTATTAAACACAAATTTCCACTTCCAAAGCTAAAAACTATGAGTTATCAATTTAGAATTTAAAAAAGTCGATATAAATGCCAAAAAAGCACCAAAAATATGAATAAAATGATTTCGAAATAATTTGATAGAGAAATAAACAAACTCAGCCCAATACTGTTTCACTTTGATATTTTTATTTCGATTTTTATTTTGATAATGCAAAATTAGGTTATGCTGTGAATCTACTTCAACACCAAAATTTCCAACCAAAAATTTATGTTCAAAAAACCCGGTCCCAGCTGTATTCTGGGTTGGATTTCTCATATGTTGACTAAAATCTGATTGAAAATGTACTATTCTCGAAAACACATTCACCTGGCTGGATCATGATCTGGGATTGGCTGATCCGGAATCACATCCGTGTTTTTGGTAATGGTGCAACGCGACTAATAACTTGATCCAGGATCAGCTTGATCCCGGATCTGGTGATCCCGTGATTTGATCTTGGTTGGTGCAACCCGGCATTAGTCTTCCATCTGTTACGGCGTGTGGTGAAATCAAATTTTGTCACCAGTCAGTGTGCATTGCCCTATTTGTTTGTATAGTGTAGATCATCATATGTTCCAACCTGCCCCCAGTAACCTGAACATCTTCTAGAATCGTGAAACCAAGCCATTAAGGACCAGCTGATAGTTGATGAAATGTAGATACGAACATAACCTTGTATATTATCTTCTGGGGGGGAGCAGAAAGAAAAATCTAACAATAATGTTGTATTTTACCGTAAATATTAACCATATTCTCACAACAGTTTTGATTTATACCGCAAAAGATACCATAAACTTTCAAAACTCTTCATGAAAATTGAATTTAACATGAAGGCTCTGAATTCAAATACAGCGCCAAAATTCAGTCAAAGTAAATTCGGCCAATGAGATCGAGACACCGCTCCCTTACCTTAATATTGCAATAACCCATCGTTAATGAAACTAATCGTTAGCGTGGTTTGGTGAAATCCGGCCTAAAGGTGGGTTTTCGTTACGGCGACCGAGTGTAAATAGTTGGGATTTCTCATAAATTGCATCTGGCAACGCTGGTTTGCGCTCCGTTGCGGCACTCGGTCGCAGTAACGAAAACCCACCTTTAGATTGCAAGAATTCTGTCGATAACAATTCAAATGCAAGAATGATAATGAATTGATTACCACATTTCCTCTCATCAATGATTTATTCGTAGACATAATAGTGATGCGGAAAGCGAAAAGGGACCCAATGTCGGAAAAGTAAATTTGTCAGTACAATTCGTAATTTTCAAAAATATCGATTTTCACTTTTCTATCGATTATTGTTCTGTGATTCTTTCTCTACAGTTCCATATCGATTGTAACTTGATAATCGACTGATAAATTGGTGATAAATCGTTTACAAGCAGCTGATGTCATGTTTGAGAAAAGGGACCCAAAGTCGTTATGGAGAAATACGTGGAGTCGGTCATGGGCCGACTTTGGGTCCCTTTTCATTTCACTGCATTTTAGAGAACTATTTGCTCTTTTGTTTAAAACAAGCAGCGATTTCACAGCTGTATCAAAATTTATTATCAGGGTAATTTGGTGTACTTCATTATAATATTGCATGGAAGCAACAACTCCAATCATGGTGTAGCCTTCACCATGCCATACATCCAGTATGCCTTGAACAACCTTATACATGTCCTCATACATGCTCTCATACATGCCCTCATAAATGCCATCATACATGCCGTCATACATATTAATGTTACATAATATTATGCATGTATATGAGACGGGGAATAATATCAAAGTATCATACGTATAATGGGAATCGAACCCTTGACTGGAGCAGCTATAACTCAAGAGGGTTGAATACATCAAACTACATCACGACTATTATTCTGTAAAACATTGAGTACCGTAATTATATGCTGTGAATGCTTTTCCCAATCAATTCATCAATGTCCTATTAAATATAACCACAGAAAAGGAGACGACTGAAAGGAGAGGTTACTTTTAATTCTGAAGTCAATTCAGCTGAATTACTTTGATATAACTCATCTCAAAAAAATGTTCTAAATTTATCAGGGATGTGTCAGTGAAAGTGGAGCAATTGGTAGGGGGTTTCTGGCAACCAAGAGGTATCCGTTGGAATGCAAATAATGCCTCACTACAGTTTGCTGATTCTACAAAAGGAACTATCAACAATTTTTGCCCTCTAGGCAGGAAGCTGACCTCAGTTACTATTGGGAAAAGTGAGTTGATAGTCTTGTCAAAATAAATAATTTATCAATATCTTACCTGATAACTATCTTATTAATATATACACTATGTAAGAAGCTATAGTGCGATTCACGTCAAGAAGTCAGCATTGTTTATATGAGAAGCATTGATGCCAAGTTTCATTGAGAGAGAAAGAGAAAACTGCACCAAACGTGTTTGTTGGGACTGTGTGCGACAACAATGCACAGTGCGGCAACTATGCACAGTGCGAATAGGATAGAGACATCAGCAACTGCCTTGTGCTGAACAAGGGTAGCAAACTCCCATCTAAGCAATGCTGACTTCTTGACGTGAATCGCACTATAGTCGCTCTACTCCCACTTCTTGTTCTACAATTTTTAATTTTTGTTTATCATGTTGTTGAATATAATATCAGTTTTCATAATAAAATTTATTAAGATTTCATAAACAGATTTTAGGATTATTTAGATTTATAATTGACATTGAAAATCTATTTTCTTCAGTTACTAAAAATCTTTTTTGTTATTATTTTATCCCTGAAAATTGAAGAGTATTATATTATTTATAATTACGCATGATATCATTTTCTGTGTTCATAGGCGGTGAACTTACAGGGTTTATCCTACCGATTGCTGGACAAAAAGACGTGTATGCCATTTCTGTGGAAATGGATGTGCTAATTGCAAAATGGGACAATGAGAGCTCAGAAATTTCGTCTCCAGTAGTTTTAGCGAAGTTGTCAAACTATGAGTCTTTCAATAGTAGTGGGCAAAGTTGGATATGCTGTGGCAATGTGGATCATAGAGGAAATTTATGGGCTGGTAAACTTTTTTTCACTAAATACTCTATTAAACTTCAAGCATTATAATCAATTTAATTATCTATTCTCTAAGGTCCTGGAACCACTTTTTTTTAACACGGCACCAAGTGTTCAACGCAAGCCTCGACGGACCTGTAGAGGCCTACGGTAGGCTATAAGAAGTTTTCGGTTATAGAAACAAATCTAACTTTTTGAATGAATAAAATAAAGCAGCACCTTAATATTCGAACTGCATAATAATATATGATTCAGTTAGGCTTGATGATTCCATGTTAGCCTCAGGCTTATATTTGTTTTCAACTTTGAAAATCTCATTAATATCGGAATTTTGTTAATCAAAATTGGATGTAAGTTAAATTATCAACACCACATCATAAATAATTTTCATTTCGTACTGGAATATAGCCTACTGGAATAGAAAAATGATGACACGATCAATGAAAAGATACTTTTAAAAATAGTGTATTGAGTATTCAAGTATTTCAAGAATAGTATAGAGTTTTATTTTTCTTCTAAAACGTCACATCATCTTCAGTTGTACGATGAGTTGAAACTCTGTTCTATTTTTAGAATTATATTAATATATTCATTTTTCTCTTATACAGGTACAACAGAAATAAAGCACCCGGATAAAATGATAGATAATTCCAATCAAAACATTGGACAAATTTACTGTTTACAGAAAAATCATCAAGTTACGAGAAAAATTGTGGACCTTTCGCTGCCCTCAGGCTTTGTATGGAGTGCAGATGGTCGAAAGCTGTTCTACATTGACTCTTTTCAATTTACAATTCAAGTTAGTGACTACAACGAAGATTCGGGAGCGCTCAGTGAGTGGAAAATATTATTCTTTATTATATCACTGAGAGATTGCCATGAAATCGATCTATTGAAATAACAAACAGAACTCTCTGAAACAGAATAAATTGTATTATGTAGTTTGAGTTTTGTACAGTTCACGTGGCGTCTGACTTGACCAAATATTATATGGATTACCTCTGGCGTATTTTAGAGATCAGGAATACTCCTTTATTGAGATATAGGAACGACTCCTATTTCTTGGAAGGAATGTTGACTTTTATTATTTTGAGTTATCCTGTTAAAACATTGCTCTTTCGTATTTTTCACTTGAAACTCATAATTTTTATGTGTATGTCGTTACGTGTTTGACTCTTCACTCATGCATACACTGTAACCACATTTTTTTGTTAATAAAATAATTATCTTTTTATCTGTGGTTCGATCCTGGCTGGATAAATTAACTCTCACTTAGATTATTCGTCAATTTTTATCCGTCAACTCTATCTTATTATTCTTTGCATGTACTTTCCTCTGTACTAAAGAATCGATTTAATATATATTTCTTCAGCAAACTGCAAAGAGCTTTTCTACCTTTTGGATCACAAAATTCCTGGCTTTCTTGGTGGAATAACAATAGATACCAATGGAATGTTGTATGCCGCTAACTATTTTGGAAGCCAGGTAAAGAAAATTGATATGAAATGATAAATAATAATCACAATATTGAGGAATAACAATATTATTATTGGAATGGGAAATGGGAATCTATTTTAAAGGAAAAATTCCCCATCCTTCCTATTCTCATTATTTTTCTGTAATATAATTTGAAGTTATTAACATTATTGATTTATTGTGATGTTGGAGACTCTATTTCAACTGATTGAAATAATCCACGGATTTGAGATGAATAGTGTTGGCTATAACCAAAAATGAGAAGAAATAATACTGACTGTTAACTAACGGTATAAACTATATCTTATTCCGTTAGCTCATAATCTCATACCGTTTATAAACTTACCAGATTTGGATTATCTCTGTTCATTCATAATCCTCCTTGTTTTTAATTGAAGTTGTGTAATTTTTTGGGATTGAAAAAAATTTGTTTCTCTCAACTCTCATGCCCTTGATTACAGAATAATAGCATTCGCAATTATCCATTTCAACTGTTTCATTTTTGCCCATTAAATTGGGATGTTTTTCCAAAATTTTATAAGAGTGTTTTACAAATTCTAGTTTATAAATCATTTCACAGGTACTGGTGATTGATTCTGTAACCGGGAAGTTATTCCGGACAATCAAGATTCCAACAAGTGAAGTCGTAGATTGCACATTCGGTGGGCACAAAATGGACACTCTGTATGTTTTGACTGGAAGTACAGAGTCCAAACAAAATGGAAGCTTATATCAAGTCACCAACATTGGTGCAGCGGGTTATCCACCAAGAAGTGTTATTATGTGAGTTAAGTATATAATAATCATTATTCATCATTGTTTAGTTCTTTTAAAAATATTGGATCAATTTTATGATGTCTGGAAAAAGAAAGGTCTTCCATGAAATTTTAGTTTATCACTGCAGATTCACATTCGCACATTCAAGTAGTGAAAGCGTTTTCTTCAATTTATTTAATTATTACCATTATCTATTTCAAGTGAATAATCAAGTTATTTCTGATTTATTTCAAGTTACACAATCATTGCTTTCATGATATGTCTTTTAGTCAGGCGGTATGTGAAATAGCTTTATGAAATAAATGAGATTTATTATTCAATTCTCGATCTCATAAGTTAAACTGAATGAAAAGCTGAAAATTCACAGTTTTTGAAAAGCGTTATTCAAATGCAAATTATTGTAATTTTTTTCTTTATTGACATCAGTTTATTGTGCTTCCTTACTTATTCCAACGATGTGAGTTTTCCATTTGATTAATGTATGATCAGAATGGAATGAAAGAATTTGGAAATGGAAATTATGAAAAAAAATGATAAAGAGTTCAAAATGAAAATGATATAAATTCATGATAGTGTTTTATTTAATCCTGTACTATTCATATTCATATCTCAAGGGCTATAGGTGAGTAATTTGTGATCAGGATTTTTCGTAGACATTGAAATGGTAGTTTTTCCACCATTTATCACAAGAATAATAATTTATCGATAATGAAAATCTTATTAATCATCAATACTTCTTTTTTTACACAGTATATGTAGTGAGATGCTGAGAATTATGCATAATGAAGCTCTAGAAAATAGTTAACTATGATGTTATAATATTTGGCACGATGTATGAGCTCGTTTGATTTATTTGGTTCAGTTCCTGATGATTTTTATTTCTATTCAAGGGAGAACTCGATAAGAACAGAGCCAGTCACGCCGGCTTTGACATACGGCAAAGGAGCTTTCTGGGATGAGGATGAGCAACTGCTCTATTTCTGTGATCCATCACAAGGAACTGTTCACAGTTACAATCCAGTCACTGGTAGATTTGTGACCGCCAAAGTTTTCGGAGGTAACAAGTATAACTGTTCTCATTATTTCAGTTGTTCTTCCTCTACAAATTGTTGCAGAGAAATACACTTAGATGTGAAATATTAAAAAATCTCTCATGCAGAAATCGAAGTTCATTCGGTCTATTCAAGTTTAATCATTAATGGAAAATTAGAAATTACTTATTAATAAATGAAGAATAATTATTATTATCATTAGGTTATTTGAATTGATTTCCACAATTCAAGATGTGTTTATTAAAGTTCATTGATTTATAGATAGATCTGTAACAGCCAAAATTTTTAAAGGAATATGATTCAAAAGAGAATATTCATTATTCATCATTCATTATTCCTTATTATATAGTTCACAAAGCGTTCAAACAATTACTTTTCAAGTGAAGTTCACTCTGTGAATAAAATAATTTTTCTCTCTGTGAAAAATTGTTTATGGCAGCGTTTAAGCTAAAAACGTGAATATCCAACCAAATATTACATTTACCAATAAAATGAAAACAATAACGCTAGCAATAGCAATACCAAATATATTGCAAATATATTTTGCATAAATGTTGAAAAAATATATAGCAAAGTATTGCAATACCAATAGCAAGAGTTCTAGTATACTTTTATTCTGGTTTATTCTATTACATATTAGTTTTCAAATTATGCTAACACTATGATATCTCCATTAAGAATTACACCCCTTAATAATTACATAGAAAAATCAGGCATGAAAATTCCTTGAATTATAAAATCCAATAATAAAGATTTGTCTTCTCCAGCAGAAAAATCCAACACCAATATAATTATTCCCCTGAAAGGATTAAGAAATAAATTCTTGCTTGGTTTGGACAACGACTTGTGTATTGTGCATTGGGACGGAAAAGGCTCTGAGACCTCAGCCCCTGAGAAATCTATCTTTGTCGACAAGCAGATGGGAAATAGATTCAATACAGGGAAAATTGACTCCAGGGGGAGACTTTGGGCAGGTGAGTTTTTGAAAAGTTGGCAATTGTTATAATAGGTACGGTATAGTGTTAATGAGTTATGATCATATTACTCTCATGTTCTTTAGTTGTAGTTTGCAGTGACAAAACTGCTTATAATGCGCAAATAATATTAAGAAATATTGATTTTAAAAGTTGGAATTAAGTGGGATGAAATGTAGAAGTAATGAATCTTAAAAATGATTGAATGCTTATGAAAGTTATCCACAAAAATATGAAAATATTGAACAAAACAAAACTTATGTACAAATCAATGATTGGACAGTACAAGCAAAAAACCTTTTAGAAATATCACAATGTTGTCATCATCTATCCTTAATTATTTATTGCAAATTGCATACTAGCCATAAAATTCGACTTAGTCGAATTAGCCATCAATTCGAGCATGTTTTTTCTTAACTATAAAATAATATCCGAAAATTATCTCCACATGATGGTATATCATAAAACCAGAAGAAAATAACTATTAATTTTGGACCCATCTAACAATAGCAGGAACTGTTTTTTTAGTCATTTTAGAACAGTATGCTTTTCCTCAAGTTGAACAAATAGAATTTGAAAAGAAACTGTAACATAATTTGTCAACAAGATTTCCTCTCTTAAAACTGCAGTATATATTTTTTGAATTTTACTATTAAACGAAAATGTTATAATTTTTTGTATTATCAGGCACCACGAGCACAGAATCATCAGACCTGCTATTACAAAGTGGAGAAGGCAGTCTTTATTGTCTGGATCGGTTCAAAATTGTGGAAAAATTCACGGCTGTAGCAAAAGTCAGTGGTATTGAATGGAGCAGTGATCATAAGAAATTGTTTTTGATAGACACCATCAAATCCAGGGTGGAATCTTATGATTATAACGAGAGAAGTAGCAGTGTTAGTAAGTGGAGATTGTGTTTCGTCAATACTATCAATTTTCTATCAATTTTCATCTCCATTGGTTTAGTCAATTGTTGGCTCTGACTCCCCTTCTAAAAATAAAGAACATTATAATTCTATCATATAAATATTCTTATCAGCTCATATTATTGACAAATTCGTAATGTACATTTCTAATTCAGATTTTGTATGCATTTTGTTTGTCTATTGTCGCATATAATCTATTTCTTTTTTTTAATAATATTTTTAATAATTATAATCATTGAATAATTTTCCCAGTTATTGTAGACTCACTACAAAAATAATGATTTTTGAAATTGTATTCTAATCTGCATGAATAAATCATCAATACTTAGAAATCATTTTAGAAAATAATAAGTAAAATGATAGCATGATGCAACATCTTTACTATTCCTGTCTTCCTCTCAATTCAACTCCAGATTTCTAATGAAGAATAGTGACTCATAAACAAACCAGTTAACTATTGTTACTCTTTACAGGTAATGGCAAAGTGATATACAAGCTGGCTCAATTGAAAAGAGGCATCTTATACTCCATGACAATCGACATGGAAAACACATTGTATATTTGTAATAATTATGGAAACCAGGTATACTGAACACTGTAAAGTATTGTAATCTGTAAAGTAAGTCTATTGTAATATTGTAAAGTAATAGGCCTATTGTAAGTGTTGAATACTGTAAGCTATATTAGAAGCTTCAACCATAATATTTCATCCATAATTTTTATTTATGGATTTAGACTACTATACAGTATGTATGAAGTATTCATGATACTGTATTATTATCATCATCCATGTATTTTATAGAAAAGTTTATTTAAGGTCCGTATTATACGCGGCTATCAATTTTTCTGCGCATGCGTCAATAAAGCCGGATTAATCACAGACATGCGCAGAAAATTGAGGTCGCGTCATTGCCACCTCGTACGCACTTATAATTATTTTCATCATTCACAAAATTAATAAACTTACAATATTTTTGTTACACTCAATTCAAGAAGTTGATATGCAAGTGATATTATTTTTGTTAATACTTGTAATTATAATAACGGAATTTTGAAAAAAATCAATTAACAAAGACTAATTTTTCACAAAATAATAATGATGAAAGTTTTTGAAGAAAAATGAATCGAAACATCAATTTTTTCTAGAGATAGTTTTTCTTTCTTCTAATCTATAGATTTTTGTAGATTCTGATGATAGATTCAGTAAGTGGCAATCTACTGCGAACACTCAGTATCCCAGCCACAGAGATATTGTCTTGTGCATTCGGTGGTTCCGATCTGAAGACTCTGTATGTGACAACTGGCAACACAAATCCCAGCTCGGAGTTTCCACATGCTGGGAGTGTGTTTGCCATAGAAAATCTCGGAGTAAGAGGAGTACCTTCGAGGAAATTTATCATGTAAGTTACATTCAGAAATGTCATTATGAAAATTAAGTCAATGAGGATGTTACAAGGGGACGTTTTCTAGCATCCTCTTTGATTAAGTGAAGTGCTATTTTATAATTCCACATATTATCTACATAATCATGTTGTTTCCACATATATTATGTTGTTATCACCTCGAGCTTATCCCTTAACTTTTCAAACGACTTGTTCCAAACGTGGAAAATAATTATTATTATGATATCATAATCAGCTCACATTATCTGAGACGACCTTGTTGTTGAACATCATCACAAATATAGACCAATAATAATAACTCGATCAAGTTATTTGTGATTATTTTTTATACTTTTCAAGATTGATTCATACTTTTCATTTGAATTATATAGAGGCCAGTAGTAGGAGGAATTGAACTACAAAACACAATTCTTATACTTTTATCAGGGCTTAATTTCAAAATAAAAAGTACCGGAGTGCTGGCACACTTGGTGTCTGGGGGGTATGGAATACCCTCTCCTATTTCAATCAGCCTTCCAACTACTGTTCCAAGAATAATTGCAATTTTGTTTTAATAAGAGTGATATTTTGTAGTTCATAATGCAAGTTACAATATATTTCTCCATCTCAAGATTTTTCATCGATTCATTAATCTATTCTTTCTTTCAACAAAATGATTCATAGGTCTTAGTTGAACATTTTTCTCAATTTGAGGTAATCATGTTATTTCTCAATGAATTTTTGTTGCAGAGACGAGTCTATTGGAGCAGAGCCGGTGACCAATGCTTTCACGTGTGCTTCTGGTCCTCATTGGGATGCTGATAGACAGCTGTTGTATTTTGTAGCAAAGCAGGGTGCTACTCCATTGTTCTGTTGTTATTCACCCGCTACCAGTAGAAGCTATTCGGCTATTGTTGGAAATGGTTGGTACCCACACAAGATATATAATCAGTTTAGTACCCATGAAAGAGAAGAAATAATAAAATGAGGAACTGGAAAAATTTTAGTAAATGAGTTGTAAACTTGCAATAATTTTAAAATTAAGTCAATAAGTTTGCAATAATTATTACTTATAGTTTTTGTAATTTTTTGAGAAGGAATTACCATAGCCGTAGCGTGGGCCATGAATTAGGGAGTTGGCAAAAATCAAAATTGGGGTAATACGATGAGCCGTAAAGAATTAAAGAACGGTACTTTTATAATATATCAGTTTACTCAATAGAATGTTCAAAAATCATTTTGTGTAGGCCTGAACAGAAACAATTAAGTAGCACCAGATATTTATTTTATTTAGCAGATATCAGCATTTCTTCTACAATATGTTGGGGGGCATGTGCCCCCCTGTGCGACCCCTATGGAGATAACAGTTATTGTTGAATTTTTTATTTTTATCCGCAATTATTTCTGTAGTAGCCTAACTAGATTAAAATCAATAAATTGTATAGGTATAAAATTCTCATTTTTTTAGATTCTTTCAAACATTTTTTCTTCAACATTGTATAACAAAATAAGGACAGGCGGTTGCGAAAAGAGAATGGGGAATAGAAACAAGGAACTATTCTCTTCAATGTTGAATTCTTGATTTGAATTTAACCTGAATTTTGTTCTTAATTTTGATTAGAACATTTTTTTCTTCAACATATATAACAAAATAAGGACAGGCGGTTGCGAAAAAAAGAATGGGAAATAGAAACAAGGAATTATTCTCTTCAAGTTTAAATTCTAGATTTGAATTTCAATGGTAGCTATCTGTTATTGAAATATTATTATTTTTTAATCTGTGGTTTAAGGCATCCACACTCCAGCCATGCTGATACCGGTGACAAATCAGAAAGATGCATTCATAGTGAGCATCAGCAACCAACTGGCAATTGTGACCTGGGATGGTGTCAGCAGGAGAACGTCGGAGCCCTGTTTCATAGCTGAATGCGACATGCAGCAGAATGCAAAGAGACTCAGTGTGGGAAAAGTCGATCCTCAAGGGCGGTTGTGGTCAGGTAAGTAATATATCCTTCAAAAACTGTCCAAGGTGTGATTCGGGACACACTTGAAACAGAAGATTTATACATTTTCAACATACTTTACCAATTCATAACCCATGAACTTCCTACTCTCGTAAGCATCATCCTCAGAAAAAAAAAATAAACATTATTTTCGCAAAAAACATCAAACTTTACAGAAGATAAGATATATTAATGATATGCTGGCAGTAAGAGTAAGCTAAGCATAAACAGTACATCCGATAGAGACAAACTAAAATAAAAACCTTACAAAATATAATATGTACAGTAGCCTATACAGTATAAGTTGAATATAAGCCTACTAAAATAAGTTAATATAAAAAATTATCAATTATTTTCATATTGTTTAGAGTTATTTATCACTCGATTATTGAAATCCTCTTCAATATATTCTACTTCATCATTTTGTATGATATTATCTAGTGAAAATATCATAATTATAAAGATTCATCATTTCTGATTCCTTTACAAACTGTGTTTATTGATTGTTGAAATGTTGAAAAAATTAATCAATAATACTTTCAATAAGAAAGTAACAAGAACGCAGTTATTGTTTCCATGAGATTATGAAAAAATTGAATGGAAATTGAGACCACGATTCAAAATCAATTGAAAGAAAATCAGAATCATAATATTACAATATATAGATAATTATAATGTCTCCTTGAATCAATGAGTAATTTAGTGACGTATATATTATCAAAAAGTGACTTCATAGGTGTTATCCTTTATTATATTTATTATATTCTTAGTTCTATAGATTACTTGGTTGATTATAGAATTTAAAAAAAATGGTATAGTAGCGAGTTTCCGAAGCGCTAATACTGCATCAAGAAAGCGATATTTTCTAACGACTGCAAAACTTAAACCACCAACAGAGAAAAGTTGAATTCCATATCTGAAAACACTGAGAATCAAGAGGCTCTATCTACTATATATTATCTGTTTCAAAGCCATTATTTTGCAACATTATCAAAATGGAAAAAAAAACATTTTTAATACTGCATAACTACAATATTGATTTGATTTGATTATTTTTGGGGTTTTTTTCTTAATCTGACTATTCTACAATTTGCTCATGATGAAATTCACAGGAGCCACGTGCAATAAATTCCCCTCAGAAACAATAAGAGAAGCAGAAAAAGTTGATGAGGCTTTTCAAAATGAAGTGAAATTAGAAAATCAAACAAAACTTCGTGAGCCAACTGCCTTCTCCAACGGCTTGGAATGGAGTGTGGACAGAAAAAAGTTTTACTATGTCGATTCTCTGAAATTTGAATTGGACTGTTTTGACTTCGATCCGCCTTCTGGACTTATATGTGAGTACCTCAGTACCATGTAATTGAATGGGCGATCTATTTTAAAATTTATATATTTATTTTGTCCAAGATGCATTGTAGACGCATAGTTTCATCTACCAATAATATGAGGTATTTAGAAATCTACATATAGCTTTTGCCTTATAATATAATATAGACTTATATAATATTATATGGTTTTATTTACATTAATTTTTTCCAAAATGGGTTTGGAGCCGAGCCGACTTTTAAATCAGCCAAAAAAATGTTTTCATTAATAAAATCATTACAAGTAAATGAATGCTGATAACTATTGTATCACTCAAATAGAATGATATGTACATGTTAAATATTGTAAAAGAATCTGAAATTCTTGCATGAATTATTCTATTCCAGCAAACAAAAAGTGTATATTCAAACTAGAAGACCACAATCTCCCTGGTTCGTTGGATGCGATTACTATTGATATTGATGGAAATCTCTACATTGCTAATAATATGGGATCACAGGTAAGATATCCAATCAGGTAAGGTAGTCAATATTCCAAATAATTGTACCATATTAATATTGGGTCTGGTTTTTGAAATACTGTTTCAATCAATAATAATTATGAAGGCTGGTCAGATTTTCTCAAACCAACAATTTTGTGGATGATGAGACAGCCTAAAAAAGTCACTATGAATCAACCACATCTGATTAATTGATGGTGAATATTTGTGACCAATATATAAATCATTGTGCTATCATGAATATTGTACCCATTATTTTCAAAATTTGAATCAAACTATATAATTCCAAGCCTTGATAACTGATAACTCAGTTCTGATAACTGATTGCTTTTCCAACAGATATTGGTGATCAATCCAGAAAACGGAGCACTTGTCTCAAAAATTCCAATACCTGCAACTGAAGTGACAGGCTGTTGTTTTGGAGGTGCAAACTTGGATATTCTGTATGTTACAACAGGGCAATATGGCTCATGCCTCAGGGAATCTCAGCCTCATGCTGGGAAAATATTTGAAGTGAAACACCTAGGTGCACAAGGGCTGCCAGGCAGAAGTGTGACATTGTGAAAATATTGTTCCTGATGAAGGAAATTTTCAGTTTCAAAATTTCAATAAACGTTTTCTGTGTTGAAAAATGGAAAATGAATTAGCTTTCCAATAAACTTTAGTGGGGTGTAAAGTAGTCTTTCAATAAACCTAAAAAAATATTGAGTTATTATTACTAGAGTGACCAACTCATTTCAGTAAATTTATTATGAAAACTCATTTTCATTTGTTAATGAAAATTTAGAATTCCATCACAGAAACCTATTTCAATACAGTATGAAATCCTCCTCTCCGTAGCTTGGATTTGAATAGGCATAATTTATTCAGACATGATTTGTTTCCTTCTCAAGTTATCAACACTATAAACCTATATTTGTTACTTATTTTCATGTGAGAGTACCATCATTTCCATACAAAATGAGATGAAAACTTGCAGATGAAAATTATGTTCCAAAAAAAATTGAATTTAAAAATGTAAAATTAAAATATTGAATACCGTAATTCACTTCAATTATTGAAATATAATATACACCAATTACGTAGAAGAAAAAAAACGAAAGATTAAACAATAGATTACAATATCCCACAAAATAAATTTTAATTTTCTCAAACAATCACTCGATAGTTCTCGTTGGATAAAAATACTTTGATAAAAAAGCTCGGCTGGTTTCCGAGCTCAGGATTTGGCTAAGTTCTAGCTAGACTCCCGGCTTTAGAAACTGGAGTCTAAAAATTAGCTTTCCAAGTCAGGGCATTGACGAAGTCTAGGACCTCACTAGACTCTGGAGTTTAGAGAGGTCGTTGGACTCTAGAGTTTATAATTTCTCTTTCTGAGTTCTAGGGCTTAAATAAGATTCTTACCTCTTTCCGAGTCAAGGATTTAAAATTAAGTTCTAGACTTAACTGGGCAAACACAAGTTATTGGGCCGTATGAATAAAAACTGAGCATATGCTCATAAGCACGAGCATGAAGCATAAGGTTTTGCTTCTGAGCATTAGGTAGAACCACAAGCATTTGCTCATTTTCATATGAATAATCTTTACCTTAAAATACTCTTACCTCATGCTTCTGAAATCTGGAGCAAATGCTTATCTATTTTAAAGATTTTTCATCAGCTGATACATTGTTATTATAGTAAAAGGTTAGAATTCCAGATCATTTGGAATTTTACAGCTCATTTCAATAACATAATTTATTCATACGATTTTGAACATAACCTCTATTTTTGAGCAAATGCTCAAACTAATTTTTGGATGAGCATGAGCATAAGGTTTTGCTCGCTTTTATTCATAGAGAATAAAGCATATGCTCAATATTTTAGAAGTATAAGCAAATGCTCAACTTTATTCATACGGCCCATTGTCTTGACATGATGTGGATGGAGGTATTTTAACTCGGGCAGACCTGATTCTGCGCCACTTTTCTGGTTAAAGTAGGAGAAAGAAAGTTCAGTACTTATCTGAGATATGAGGTTTTATCATTTTATCTTCAACTGTAGTTAAATCAAAGGTTCATTTCTAAGTACAATCATGCCTGTAGTAAGCCAAATATAAAGTCCCAAAGTAAGTTAGTGCACCAAAATATCATTATAAAACCAATAACGACCTCACTACTATTTTAGGTTGTAAGTTTTTTACAATAAAGATGTACTGTATTATAACTTACCTAACATACAACAGAAGAAAAGTATATTTTTTGGTGATATATTCCAAATATATATTATGTTTAATGAATTTTGATTTGTTCTTGAGGTGGATCATTGTCTTTCACATCCATTTTTACTTGAAAGTGTTTACAAGTTAGTACTAACAAGTGTTTTATTTATTTAAGAGATGAGAATGCCAAAAATGAATAATTCAAAAGATAATGGGCCGTATAAATAAAGTTTAGCATTTGCTTATACTTCCAAAATATTGAGCATATGCTTCATTTTCTATGAATAAAATTATTCATTTTCTATGAAAAAATTGAGGAAAACCTTAATCATGGAATTTTTTTAACCATGAGGAATGACCCTGATAAGTTTCAAAGTAATTTTTATAATTTATATTCTACAATATTGTTTAAGAAACAATATTTTTGTAATTTTAATTACTTTGAGAATACAAAAATGAGAATTCAAACGTAAATTGAAACAGTTCCCAGCAGCGGGAAACCATTCACTCATAAGAAGGACAGCCTCTGCCATCTAGCAGCAAAATCATAAACTACGAAGTCTTCGAATTCGTATTACATCGATAATTTCTCAATCGATGTCTGTCGACTAACAGAATGATCGATAGTCGATGCTTCTTCCTTGCGATATCTAGTGAAACGGTCGTTCCACCACCAGTCCCCCCGTGATACGAATGAAAGACCGGGACCACTATAATTATATTCTGTAACGAACTTCCCTTTGATGTTCGCATCCCGCCATCTCAATTTACGCCGAAGGTAGTGAAAATTTTAAAATGTTGTAATAACATTATTTTCTTAGATTTTTGAGCGCTTTCATTTAAAATCAGAACGAAATTTCTACGATATAAATTCGCGAAGATACTATATGCGGGTATTTTGTTATTTTACTAATTTTGGGATTTTTCAATTTTTTTCAACTTTGAGCACTTGATGTGAAAAATCTGTAATGAGTTGAGATTTCGGACTACCAAAAGCGATTGAAGACATGTTTGAACTATTTACCTTTAAAATTTCAAATCATTTAGTGTCCGATTAAGCTCTGTAGCTCTGTCCGAATAATAATATTAAAGTTGCAATATTTAGAATTTGAAGCTTTATCGAATGTAAACAGGGCCACCTAGGCACCTAGGGCGCTCAATCTCACCCACTTAAAATCACGAATTAGAAATATGGTAAACTTCCAGGAATCAGACTTTCAGTGTTTGAGCTGACAAGTTTTTATGAATTTTCTAAATTATTGAGCGCCCTCGCCCTCCCCCAAAATTTCTTCCAAATTTTTTCTTCAATGTCAATGTCTTTCTTTCAATATTGTATGTATATATGTATATTGCAGAGGGAGACGGGTTTCTTATTTATGCTATATCAAAACATTTTCTTACTGAAAGCTTATAAAATTTTTTTGGATTTTTCTTTGGTACACAAATTTTAGTTTCCACACCAGAGTTTTCAATAGGGTCGGGGGTAGGGGACGGGTGAAGAATTCTTTTTTGGAGAATTTTTTGGATTTAATATTATAAATAAATCAGCTTATTACATTTCACAATGAGTTGATATTTTGAGTTTTTTTATATAGGATATTTTCATAAGTAACTGTAATCAAAAGGAGAGATAACATGCTACTCTTCAAAAGCAGATACTTGATTTTCTTTTCAACAAACAAAGTATCAAGTGTGACTTATGCAGTAACTTCTAATAGCAGGCTATAGTGGATGGACTCACCATAATTTACACACTTTCAACATTTTAAAAAGCTGTAATAGCTTTCAGCTAGTAATAGCTTGTAATAGCTTACAAAAAAGTTATTCATTGTCAGTAGAAGCCTGAGCAAAATAACCAGCTAGTCTGAGGCATCAGAAATGAAAACCTTACATCAATGTAACGCAACCATTCGATAGTTTCGATTATTTAGAGCCAGGTTTCCAGAGCTAGGAAACCAGCCCTTGAAGTGTGAAGGATGGAATAATGAACAAAATCATATTGATGTATCCATTTAATACTGTATTATTCATCACTTCTCTAAATGCTTTATAATTAAAATCCAAATTTTATCCACAATATTAAATATTGCTTATCTATCATTTTGTTATTCTAGAGATTGGAACAGTATTCAAATGTTGTAACAAATAAATTATATCGACTAGAAGGATATGAATATTATGAGTTAGTTCACATGACTTGAACACGTGTGAATCAGAACAAAATTAATTACGGTAATCGAAATAGATTAATTATTGATAGAAATGCTAATTATATTGAAGCATCTTCAACAAAAACAAATTACGAACTGAAATAAAAAATAATAAATTAAATAAAAGTCATCATAATATAACAGACAATTTACATAAGTGTTATGTAAATTAATCCATGAAATATAATATAGTTATAATGAAATAATTATAGAATAAATGTTAGGTGATAGTGATGTTTTTATGAATCAAAAGTCGAAAAATATTGGATAGATTCCCTAAAAAAAAAAACGCTGAACTCTTATCATTTTAGAACTGGCAAGAAATTCAAAGTAGATTGAATTGAAAAATGAACAAGTTAAAAAATGTATAATGAAAAACGTAGGCGGTGCCGTACTGGCTATTTCAAATTCAAATTAGACTATTAGCACAAGCAATAGAAGAATAAAATAAGATAATTATACCTAGTCTGTGCTATTAGACTAATTTTTATCTCACTGCGATGTATTAGAGGATACAATACTACACCAACATGAATAGATTAAATTTAATTTGAGAACAATAAATAACAAAAATAAATTTAATTAAAGTAATAATAATAAGATTACAGTATAAGAATAATAGGACACTAATGATGCATTGCAATCACTTGAAATGAATTATTTATCTCGAGATAAATAAAATACGAGTATGTAACCTAATTTCCAGTTGAAAACCTTGATATAAATTATCAAGTGATAGTATTCTCATAATTTCATAACAATTTATTCATAAATAAATATTTCTCAAACTGTTCCTTAAAAAATTGATTAGTGACAATGGAATAAGTGTCTTTTGTAAGAGATTTTTTGCTTCCATTAGCACTGAATAGACTCTGGCAGTTGAGTGACAAACACTTGAGCGAGATCATCATAGTCGTAGGTTCGTTTTAGAGAAATGTCCTTCAGTCTGATTCCTGATATTGCCTGCAAAAATTAGTTAGAGTTAAAATAAAATTGATTAGAATTAGAATCATTCCGGGATTAAGGAGATGCATTAGTAACATTGAAATACAATCTATTTAGAGTGGTGAATAAGGTTTCTGAAAAATACGGTATAATAATATTTTATCCTGAAGAACACCGTCAACAATTTTCCAGTGAAAAAATTGATGTTTAAGGCCTGCCGTACACATAATCGAACAGAACAGAACGTCAAGACATTTTGACTGACAGTGTGATATGATGAAATCACATGCGAACTAATACTCTAAACCAGCTGTTAAACTTCACTATTTCATCTTGATATAGCAGGAGCCAATTAACTTGTCATAAATCAGCTGATCCAGTAATAATTAAACAGTGATTTAGACACAATAATCAAAAGGCTTGAAAGTCTAAAGAACCTTTAAAGTCTTTAAAGAAGACATTTCAAAGAATAACTTTTTAAAAGACCTTTTCAATAATCTGCGAGATTCAGCATTTGTAGGTTAAGTATTGTGATATTGCTCTTTGAAACAGCTGATTTCTGACAAGTTGAATTGGATCCTGCTATATTAATTTTCTTTTTATCATATCACACTGTCAGTCAGAATGTCTTGACGTTCTGTTGTGTTCGATTATGTGTGCGGCAGGCCTGAGAATAAAAACAATATGACAATTGATTAACTTTTGAGATGATATAATTTTTTGAAGATATTAAAAAAAATCAACTTAAATTGTAGGTGAATCAATTTTCTTTATGTCCTATATGAAATAATTATGCTTCAGGGTCAAAATTGGTCAAAAGGGTAAAAAACAGTGCAAAAGTCCGCCAATTCTACGAACTTTGAAGAGCTATATCTCGTTAACTCTTGGGCCTACAATAACGAATTTGGTCTCAAATTGTTGGTAATTCCATTTACTTTAAAACTTATGTTGCGTGTCCTATATGAAAAAGTTATTCTTCAGTGTGACTATTGACCAAACATGAAAAAAGTGCAAAATTTCGCTATTTTTTACGATTTTTGGAGGTGATCCGGGAGTTTGCCGAGGTCGAAAACTTGGATCGAAACATCCCAGGACTATCACATACGTTATTGAAAAAGAAACCGACTACCCCATTTCATGCAAGGTGGACCCTACTTTTGATGACTTTTACTGGACTATAAGTAAATTACACAGAAATGGAGAAAGGCGGTTATGGAAATAATATAAAAGAGTGTGAGTTGGAGAGAGAGAAAGAGACTGACCTGTAGCCCGGAGTTGAGCGGTACAACAGAGAGAGACAGTTGCAGAGAGTTGCCAGGCTCTAGTTTACCCATTTGTTTACCGGAAACCGAACACCAAGCAAGACCGTTGCAGGGTTCCAATCCCAGAACTAGATCCATTAGTCGGTCCCTACAAAACAAATAATTGTATTAGATTGAGTAATAATTGTATTAATTGACAGAATAATAAATAAATAAATACATGGATGAATGAATAAATTAAATAAAATAGATACACAAATAGAATGAATAAATGAAAAATAAACTGATCAATAATTTTATTAAGATAACAGGTAGAAACCTCTTTTCCCTCCTTGACACAATACAATAGTTTCTATAACATACAATTCTATTAGATTGAATAACAATATTATATTAGTTAGCAAAATGATTCAATTTATCAAGCAGTCGTTAAATTCATCTCTCGTAATCTCACTCTTCTCATTACTCACACACAAGCCTAGAGCTTGTGTTAGTAATTACCCTAAGCCTAGAGCTTATGTAGTAATTACCCTCGAAAAATAATTATTTTGAATACTGTCAAAAATACTGTATTTTCATTTTATTTGTACAATTTTCATTGTAAAGGCGGAGATGATATTATTGTTGCTTGAGACAAATAAAGACTGAGATACCCACGGTAATTAGCATTACCAGTACAATAAATAAATTAATAGCGTTTCAGAGGTCGAATAGCGCTTATTAGAGTACTGCCAGATTGTTCATTGCAACGTTTTATATTGTAACTATACGTTAAATTTGAAGAATCCCAGTTCTAGCGTAGTGAATTCGCAATTTCTTGGGGTGAAAGTCAACAACTATAATCAGACAATTCTATTGAATTCCCTTATAATTTTTAGAACTTGAATTCCGAGTAGCTAGCGCTGGATTCAAGGTGAGAATCATTAAAGGATGCTTAATTTCAATCACCTCACGTTCAAGGGGTAGAAGTTGAGCTTCCTAGAAAGATTAATGAGTTGATTTATACGATTAACATAACTGTATACAATATAAGCATGAAAGAGTCAGATTCGAAAATAATGAAATAATGCAGAACATTAGGGAATTTCTATCGCCAAACCAAGACAATTAAGTTACATGGAATGTACTCGTATGTATGAATTCGAAACAATCATTTAGTCATTTTAAAATAACCAGACAAGGGAATGATAATATTGGTTATAATTTAAAACTAAACAGCTACTAACATAATTGAAGACGGAGTACTCACGATGTATTTACAACTTTGCAGCGGAACTCGAACTGTTTTTCAATAGTGACAAGATTGGGCAGTTCTTGAATCGACAGTCGGATGTCTTTATAGTCAGGTACCTGCAATCAGGAATGAACATGCATAACTCCACTATCATAATACCACTAAACTCTATACAAAAGAAAATTATGTTTTATGTTGTCAATTATTCCATTTCTTTATAACTATAGTACTGGTTTCGTGGTTTCACCAGTATTGTTTAAAATGGTGAACCACGAAACCGTGGTCTGTTTTCATGGAGTTCACATCAACAGAAATTCTACAAATTACAGGAGTATAGGAGTTACAGAAATATTACAAGAGTTACAGGATTATCTTGGATGATTACTTTCAAATATGATTGGTTTGAAAGGCAATTTTGCGTTTCATTCAATGAGGTTCCCGGTTTACTCCCTGTTGACTAAAAACGATTTTGACCACAGATGGCCACTCTTGTCTATCACAGGAGACGTTAAGCCGTTGGTCCCGGCTGCCTGAAAAGTTATCATCTCTCATCATCACCCTCTTATTACCCATGTACAAGCCTGGAGCTCATGTAGGTATCACCCTTCAATCATAAAAAAATTATAATAATCAAGTGAACGAAAATCCTAATCAAAAGCAATTATTGGATCGTTGCAATATCTCTATTCCTTCCATCTACAAAAAAAAAAATAAATATGAAGCGATTGTTTATTCTTCTTCCAATTGAGCGCAAGTATCCGAATTTAGTATTTGATTCAATGATGAAAATCAATAGTTTCAATACAAAACGTTTGTACTTGAGAACTACAGTATTTACTTGATTCAATGATTACATAGCTTGAAATAATGAAATAAAAACACAGATGTTGTCTACTTCTACTTAGTTTTATTTATACTAAGTAGAAGAAGACAACATCTGAGTTTTTATTTCATTATGGAGAAATTCTACAATATTTCTGAAAACAGTGTTAAATTTATAACATAGCTTCTATACAAACTGATTGCTCAATGATTAAATAGCTTCAATACAAAACTATTGTACTTGAGCACTATAGAATCTATTTGATTCAATGATAACATAGCTTCAATACAAACTGATAGCTCATTATTACGTCACTGAGCGCTAGTATCCATTTGATTCAATGATAAACTTATTTTAATATCAATGATAACATATTTTTATCTTCAAAACATTTTTTCTTTCCTCACGCGCTAGTACCTTCAGTCTCGCTCTCATTAACAGAATTTAATTTGAGAAAATAAGGTAAATTATGTGAGAATGGCACTGACAATCCTCTGCAGTTGACTGGTCTGCAGGCGTCCGCGTTCGCCGAGATTCGAGCGCCAGACAATGTCGAGTTTGCCGATGTTGGTGGCGCCACTCAACAGCCGCTGATCGCCGATGAGCTGCGGCTGCGGACACAGGCAGTAGAGGAACTGGCGGCATGCGCCCTGCGGCACCACGTTCACTGGCCCGAACACCGACTCAGCCGCATCCTCACTGGGCAGCTCGTTCAGGGCGTTCACTGCGCAAACAAGAACAAGGAAGGAAAGCAATGACTAATTAATACCGACAATTATCAATTATATATTTAATTAACAACTCAACTCGAGCTTACGCACAGTCAATTTTTGCCCATGTAAGCTCTTCCATTTACTTTCTAAATTCCTAAATTTCTATGCACTGTAACTGTTTTGTATTCTGTTTATTTTTATATATTTTTCAAGTAAAGTTAGTACACAGAAGAAAATAGTTTCAGTTTGTATGTAAATAATTCAAGTTTGATTATGTGGAATTAATATATCATTATTGTACTATAATATTATGGAATAAAGATGATTTGATTGATTGATTGATTGTCTATATTTAAACAAGGAAAGGAAAAATAGCTGATTAATATTGTTATCGAATTATAATCTCTTTGAATTATTAAGAAAAAGAACGAGAACGAGAAAGAGAATATTAATAAATATGAAAAACGAAGAGGAGAAGGAGGAGGATAGAAAGAGGAGTTGGAGGAGGAAGAGGAGAAGGAGGAGAGTAAAAGGAGGTGAAGAGGAGGAGGAGTAGCAAAGAAAGAAAAGTCAGTTGATAACATTTCTACAACCCAATGAGTTATTGATATCTAAAACTGATCTTCTTACTGAATATGATTATTTTTTTAAACCAGAGATACAAATAAAATTTATTCTCCACAAGGAGAATTCTCCATAAGGTGGTTCGGAACCCACCTACAGCTGTAGGTTCATTCATCTCTCATCATCATCCATCCCATTACCCAAGCACGAGCCTAGAGCTTATGTGGGTATCATCCTCAGCGAAAAAAAATCATATTTCAAATTCGAATTTCAAATTTATTGATTTCAAGTACACACAACAATTTTTATAAACAACACTTTCATGTGTACAATATTTTTTAAGAGTGAGCCCTAATAAATATCTTAATTTGTTTAATCCTTCTTGGATGCAAGGGATGAACTTACCTGTAAACAAATGCGACGATTCAAGGGCAACCTTTTCAAGGCTTATTGGTCCTAGCGTGATATTTTGCACTTGTGCCTCCAGATAAACTTCATCCGACTGAGAAATAAAGAAAATAGCACAGTTATTCAAATAATATTCCAATCCAAGATAGAAAATAGGCCTATAGGGTAGCCTGCATGAAACAAAATCGACAAGACAGTGATGCCCACATGAGCTCTCGGCTTGTGCGTGGGTAATGGGATGGATGATGATGAGAGATGAATCCAATGACTACTTTTTAGGAAGCTGAGACAGACGGGATTATGTCTCCTCATCCGAGAGGCAGTAGTGTATTGAGAAAAATATGTTGCAGTCAACAGGGATCGAACCAGGAACTTCTGGTCTATCAGACCAGCGGTTACCTTCCACTCCAAAAATATTTGATAAACATATGAACTTGTTTCATGTAACTTCATATTATTGAAATTATTAGTCGAGAAGAAAAACAGGATACAAGAAACTGTAACGACAATGATTATTGCTTTGAAATATCGACAAAAAAAGTAAATACTATTCTAGTGTAATTTCAAGTCTAGTGTGAAATCAAGAAGAAAATGAGAAAATCAAGAAGTCATGTTGAGTCTGTGCAATTCAAAATTTACAATCAACATTCAAAATTGAATTATGTAACTTTCTTTCATTCAAATTATTATTCCTGAAAGAAATTGGGTACGTGAAACTAAATAAACTCGACTGAAGTCATCATCATTTCAGTGTACACATGTACATTTCAACAAAAAGTAAAATTCGAACATACTTAATGTTCTAAAATTCCTATTATTCAAATTATAATCCAAGATATAAATCAGGGTACAAGAAACGAATTCGCCAGAAATTATTGTACTAAAATATTGATAATAGAACAATATGGTATTCACATTCATTTCATGAACACGTAGAATAGTTTCTTGTAACTTTTACTGTTGTGAGACATTAAGATTTTCCAACTATTTGTATGGTGTTAATAGTAGCCTAACAGCATAACATTCTTCTAAAATGTAGGATATTCTAATAGATATGCTTTAATGTGAACTAGGAATTTGAAAATTTGATATGTGAAAATCAAACTACGTTTTAGACAAAGTTTGATTGCACAATACTCAAATACTATATTGATGAATGAATGAATTCCCTCTGATTGCAAAAAATAAAGAAGTCATTGAGGAAGGAAGAAAAGTCATTCTATTATAATTTTGTTAATAACACAGAAACAATGCTGACTGGAGTATAATTATGTTCATCTGGTATCTGGTCATGTATCTGATCACACAGAAAAGTGATATTTTCAATTTGAATTGATGAATTAATCAATTCGTAACACACATTTGAATAACAATGAAGAATATTTACCAGCCAAAATATTAAGATCACCTGATAATGATATCTGAGACAATACAGTGATTCCAAATAAGAGCACCATATTATTACGAACTCTATCTATAAAAGATTATCTATTGCATTTGATGATATATTTCTCAATTCGATAAGTGCAATTAATTTTTCCCTGTATACTTGATTTCTACCTTCATTTCGATTATGTTCAAGTATTTACTTATTAAGATAAAATTAGAAAGTTATGAGTGTTTTTCTTCTCCCAGATCTTATAACTTTATTGTGGTAGTGCATTTCATTAAACTATGACTATATTATCTGGGACATGTTTCATGGAGATTTAGAAGTATTGTAATTATAATATGTACAACAAAAAGACGGGCACACTCAATATATAATTAGCACGATGTATAATGTACTAAATTTATACGTCTGTGGGTTGACAGACGTGGTTGACGTCTATGTGGTTGATATGTGAAGCTTGATATGTGAAGGTTGATTTTATATGAAGCAGGCTTTTGATTAGGAAATTCATGGTTTCATGATATCTTGTAAATCTTCCCAATAGCAATTAGAGAACTGAGCTTTTAATTATTTCAGAGCACAAAAATAGACCAGTTCAAGGAAAACACATAACACAAACCTATATAAAACTACATATTATTCAGAGGACACACACAAGCTAACTGCAACCGATAAAATTGACTTACAATACGTTCCTTTTGGAGTCAAAAGCATGCGAAGTGAGTAGAGATGACCAGCGCATGCACAGTCATTGGAGTGATGATGATGCCAACAGAGAAACAAACGGCAAAAATAAGAAGAAGAAGAAGAAAGAAGAAGAAGAAGAAGAAGAAGAAGAAAAGTAAAATATTCGATGGAAAATAAGAGAATAGAGAAGAGAACCACTTGAAAATACTTGCATTCTTATTAATAAAAGTAATTAATTTATCATGACATCATAATATTATATTCATTATCTTCAATAGCATCTTATTATGTTATACTTAATTTACTATTTTTTGGGATGGACCTGTACATTTATAGTATATTATATCTATTGGAATGGGAAAGCATCATATTTATAATTATGTAAAGATTCTGTACTATGCTAATTGTAGACCTGGTCTTGAACCTGAACTTCAAATCTCTGGAACAATAATGTTGTTATATGATTGCTAATTTATGAAATTTGACAATAAAATTTTCAATTATGGATTTATTTTTCGCAAATAAAATAAGATGCTTAACTAGTCAACTAAAACTACTCCCTATTAGTTCTAATCTAATCTAATCTACATTTATAAATTGAAAATAGGTAATTTTATGAAATTTTTGAAACTGTGTTGTATGTTTGCAAGTGAATAGTGATAGTATTCATCATTATTTTATGTCTTGTTTTCTTGTTAAAGCAAGTTATGTGCGAACTCCATATTAGTGAAATTATTAACAGAGTAATATTTCAATAGTTATTAATTTTATCTTGGAGTTCAATGTATTGACCGATATTAAATAATTCTGCATTTCTGCAAGAGTACTATAAGTAATAATTAGTCGGCTTTCAATATCGCTTGTCGGATTCTATCCAAATAACCAATGACCAAAATAGAACAAAAAATGTTTCTGTTTATGAGTTCTTTCAAAAAGCTCAAAGAATAATATTGTCAATGTTATCAATATATAAAAGGGTGATTGGCATTCCTAACATTTTAAAACGTTTTACTAGTTCTTAGAAACATCTATATTTGTGGGACAAAACTTGATAGTCTGTATCCTAAGAGAGAAAAATGTTGGTGGTTTTTTAATAAGAAATGAAAGAAAATTCTAGTAGCCTAAATAGGCTTTCAAAACAAGTTTTAGTATCAAGGATTAGTATTTCTCCACGAAATTTAGGTCTTTTTAGTAACATTACAACTATTTAGTGTAAATTTGATAACTTCTAACTTATATATTTTAATTGTTTCACTTTATTTTTGATGTGCCATGGTGGACCTTCAAAATGTAAGTTCTTTTTCATCAGTCTTAAAAAGAATACGTTTCGCTGTGAGTTATATTAATTCATAATCATTAAACTGATTCAAAAGTTGAGGTTTTAAGGTTTTCAGAAATTTCGTGTTATAAATACAGTGTGAGGGCCAATAGTTGACCGCGGTTAGCGGTAACATACAGTATTCACATTTCGATATTAAATTTATTACCCTTGACAAAAATACTTATATTGATTTATTTTAACTTCATTCTATTAATTAACTTCATTTTATTAATTTATTACTTCATTCTATTATCAATTTATTAAACGACAACCGATTTTTCCTATCCAATAGAATGAGCAACCAACCCATCACTATGTATATGTATAACCAATAAAGACCTACCACAGCCAACATTCATATCATGAATTATTAAGTAACATTCATACAATAACTATCAACCATTTATAAAATCAAACAATTAAAAAAACAACATGCATTAACTTGAAATAGCCTACATATATTCAGAAATTTATGGTAATATTACAAAAAAGTAGCCACTGGTTCTTCAAACATACCTCGGCAGTGTATAACTTGGTCTTCACATCAAGTGGCTTCAAAACTTGAAACTTGAAGAATTTCCTAAATGAAAGCCGGTTGCTTGTCAATGTCAAGGGCGAGTAGGTGACCTCACACACTAATCTGAAAAATAAGTGGAAAGATTATTCAAGTAAGTAGAAGAGATCATTTTTTGCCTACGTGAAAGAAAAATTAAGAGGAACCATGCAAAACAATACTTAAATTATTTTTGAGAGCAGAAAATATTATTTTTATAGCGAACAATAGATTCTATATGAAACAAAATTTCCGTGATACAAAGTGATTTTTGTACAATACATCCCTTCACATTCAACTATGAATAATATTATTGGAGTCTAGGCTATAATAGAGAATCTAATGATAATCTTTTCACACCAATATTTCCATGATACAATGTAATTAGTGTAAATACATCAGTGACCATTAGTATTAGGTAGTATATATCTCTTCACATTCTACTACAAATCATTTTCGAAGCTTAGTAGTATTCAAACTGAATACTCTGTAATATTGATGACAAATAGAAACAGAATGTTTAGTTTGGGCATTTATAATACCTGAAAAAGTCAAGGCAGTAAAAAATACAAAGAAGTAGTCGCTTTAAAATAAAAAAGGCAAAATGTATTTCAGAAATAATAAGAATACTATTCGAGAGAGAAAAATTCATTCTACTGGTTACACGTTACTACAATATTGTAGATGGCCTCAAGTCTAATATTCACCATTTCATCAACTAAATTCACAGACGCGACAAGAGACAAGATATAATGATTATCATATTTCCTAGATATCAGAGACATTTTAATAGAATGATTTGTCACCCACATGTGAGTGCCAACCTCCTTGACTTCATGGTGGATGACTTCATCCAGCGTCTGACCCGGATCTAGGTCTCTAGCCGTCAGATCCGCCTGATTGCCACACAAAGGAATACGCAGCGAATTCGTCTGTAGATCGGCCTGCATTAAACAGAATAGGAAAATAATAAATGAATCATCAAATATTAGAATCCTGCTATATGAGCAGGACATTGTTTTCTGAAATGACAGCCTATATAAATTACGATTATGAAGACTTGGTATAACGTATGACTGAATACAACTCGTACCGTATGATTCTACATCAACATGAGAATGAGTCATAGAACATCGACATTCATTCCTTATGTCCACACTTAAATGCTTATAAATTATGCTTATTAATAATGCTTGAATTCTGTCGATTTTTGAATGTTGCAGAGCATGCGGCCAATGTTCAAACATAAGCAGCACGCTTAATTCGTACACAAAATCAACGAATTATGGATATACCCATTTCCTCTCATTCTTCCAATCTTTATAATCATGATATTATGACTGCACTATAATCAGTATTAATCTCATTTATTGACACATAATTTCTAAAAGTACAGATAATGTATAATAATCAAATAAAAAAAATAATCAAAACCTAATAAAAAATTATACAATGAGGAACAATCAATTGATTAATTTTATTCTAATAAAAGACATTTCAATTTGAAATATTTAAAATAATAAATAACAATAGTTAGTAACTTCATGAAATTTTTTGATGAGACACCATTACTTTGAAAAAACAGGCAGAAGACGTCAAAGCCGGTCAAGTGTGATTATTTATATAATAGTAACATAATTTGAATTATCGTTTTCGACAAGGAATGCCTGTTTTTTTCATGACTTCATTGTAATCACACCAATGGATTAACAGATAAAAGTTAATAGTTAAAAAGTATCATTCCATTCCTTTCATCTTTCAAAACTATTCAGATGAAGCATATTAGTCCTTTTTTATCCATGGTTCGGGCTATTGAAGATTACGTTTACACTAAAATTTATTTCCTCATGAATGTACTTTCAACCATTCTATTACGTTTATTCGATTATTTCTTTGGGGAAACTGAGCTCCTTCCCATCTTGTACATGTAATACTGTACAGCCAATGAAAAATTGAGATTAATCCGTTTGGAAAATGAATGTATGAAAAGAGACAGTTTTACTGAATATCTCCTGTCTCCAAGCTCTATGAAATAAGTCAACAAATAAGAATTATGAATTGGAAAATAGAATTATGTTATAGATTATAAATAGAAATACCGTACCTTCAAGGTGACGTCCTTAGCTGCTTGCCCACTAGAGTTGTGCACACAAATGTAACTGGAAAACGTTTCACCCAAATAGATATTTCTGGAAATGAGAGGAAATTGATGTGAACACAAGCTATAACAGAAAATTGAATAAAATTAGAAATAAGAATAGCACTATTTAAAAAACCTTACCAATACACCAATTCCCCCACCCACTCCCATAACATAGCCTTGAAGCAGAGTCAAACTGTCCAACAGCTCAGTCTGATGATGTCCAACACCAGGACGAAACGATCGTCACTATGATGTAAGTCAAGTTTTCTACTTAAAAGTGTTTTTAAACTAGTCCAAGTATGGATATACAACACAATAAGAATAGACCAGTAAGGCTTTACTATGACAAAGCATACGTCCTAGAGTGGATGATTTTTTACAAATTACTCAACACACATTCAAGAATAAATATGTTTTCAATATCTCCATATGCATTAACCAGAATAAATAATAACTTTTTTAGAAATAATTAATTGAATTTCAATATGAGCAAGATTTTTGCCTTGATTGATGTCAGCCTCACACCTCAGACCAGCAGACACATGAAAGTAATCCAATGATAATATATTATCATATACAATGCATATTAAGTGTAGCCAGTGCTTAATAAAGGTTAAAAATAAAGGTTCCGGTACGCAGGGGAAAACCTAGGGGGGGGGTCTGGTTTGAACTCAAAACTCGTTTTTAGAGTGTTTTTGAAGCTTTTGGTTGTGTATTTTTACCATCATTTTTCCATATTTTCAATAACAATTAACATTATCTACTAAAGGAGTAGCGAGTAGGTTTAAAAATAGCGACTTCTTAAGAAAAAGAAGTACCTTCTCTCAGAGGTACCGGTACGCCGTACCGGCGCGTACCGTCACAAATTAAACCCTAAGTATTTATAGCCTATATATTATAGGCTACATTTTTTCAAATGATACAATCATTTTGAACGTTACTGGGCAACCATGGTCTAGAAAGTTTACAGTTATTCATCTCTCTTCTCAAATATCATTCTCATTACACAGGACTATTTAAACGTCTAAAATTCATTGTACCTACCCAAAACTCTGAGGCAGCAGAAGAAATTGTCCGGCTGCAATGGTTTCCAGTCCAGTCACGGCTGCTACATTACTTTTCAAGTGGTTGTTGAGCAAATTGGCTGGCAGGTCACTTGGGTCAGAAGTTACTATCACTGGACTACTCAGGGTTGGCCGCGTCAAACGCATCACTATATAAAAAGATAATTTGAAAAATTGAGATACAAACATTGGACAATCTTCACTGGCTACACTTGTGACTCAGCTCTTTTAAAACCAGAAAACCACATGCAGAACTAAGACCTTCTCTTTTAATCATGATCATATTGAGGAAAATAAGTTGTGGACTCAGTTTATAGGGCGAAAAAGGGCTGCAGTTGAAGATGTAAGCTAGATCCTATGAAGGCCGTCTAATCTAGAAATGTTGAATTTCAAGTTTGCTACTGTACAGCCTGTATTCATAGCTACATTGTAGAATGTAGAACAAACTTTTAAGATTGGTTGAGGAATGAGACAAGTTGAGACTATTTATACTAATTCCTATCAATGATTGAAAAATTAAAATTGAATTGAAAAAGATCCTGCTAGGAAGGCTAAGACGTGCCATCTTCTTTGAATAGTCTAAACTTGCTAGCTTTAACTTCATTTTTACAATGTTGGTTTATAATTTTGAAAAGCAAAGAAATTATGATACAGTGATTATGATTAAAAAAAAGATTACAGCAAAATAAAATTGATAGATTTCAGTGAAATGCAAAAAGATTCAATAATAACCTAAGTGGGTATGCTAACCTTTCAAAGCCAGTAGATGATCAGTTTTTTCTTTGGCCTCCATAGTTTGAAGGAGACAATTGCGATATTATTAAACTATGCCTTAAAAATGTTAGTTTTTAAGAAAAATTGACAAGAAGACTAGACATTTGACATTTTCACAACTCAATACTTGTTTTAGGTTATGTTTCATAAAATTTAGACGTAAGCAGCTGTTCCTATTATGAAGCTTCTGCATTTTTGCGATGCTCCTGCCATCTATTGAAATTTAATTGTACTGGACTTCTTAGTTACTAACTTCCTCACTAGATCGCAGTCAGTGAGAATTTTGAATCATAGCCTACCGTAGCTAATTTCAGTCTCCTTTTCTATCTCTCCTTTTCCCTGTATTTCCTCTATAATCCAGTAGATATACACTTTTTACCTGGAAAATATTCCGAAGTCTATGAAATTTTTACATGGTGTCTGGGGGTACTCTGGGATGTATATCCTGAGTTTTCCCCCTCCAGTACCCCAATGCTAACTTCAGGAGGGGCCAAAAACTTCAAAATTTTCAGTATTTTCTATGTTTCTCTTGTAAATTCTTATTTGTGTACTTGTACAAAGTTGTAGAGCATAAAATTTGCTAAATTTATTGTGAAACAATTTTGTAGACTCAATATTAACTGGAATACAGCCCACCCAAGTTTGAATTTTTTATTAAAATGTAAAACAAATTATTAAAACTGAAGTTTTCGGCCCTGTAACTATTTTATTACTATCATAATTTGTTATGTAGTTATTTTAATAATTCATCAATAACAATATCTTGGAATATCTATCAACGAACCTCCCCTTTTAATTCTTGGTTAGTAATTATTCATCTTTTGAGAATAAGATTCGGATATTGAGCATTCAGGGTTGGTGAAAATGATGGAAACAATATTTATTAAACAATAATTTGACGGTAGGTGACATTGGAGATACTAACATTGAAAATACTACTTTACTGTGACTTTAAAAGTCCATCTTGAATCCGCCATATTGATTCTAACTTCATTTTATTAAATGGGAAGGTTCATGTTATACATGATTTCGATACAGAATTTCAAGAGAAAATTAATGAAAACGCACATCGATATGTAGATTTTTATATTTCAATTATTAATCAGACGTATTAAATCGACTTCACTTACTATCTAAAAACGGGTGAAAAAATTCAAACTTTGGTGGGCTGTATTCCAGTTAATATTGAGTCTAAAATTGTTTCACCAACCAAAAATTTAGCAAATTTTATGCTCTATAACTTTGTAATGCACAATGGTACACAAAATATGCTTAACACAAGATATACACGAAAACATAGAAAATACGAAAATTTTGAAGTTTTTGGCCCTCCCGAAGTTAACTGAAGGGGGGAAAACTCAGGATATACATCCCAGAGTATCCCCAGACACCATGTAAAAATTTCATAGACTTCGGAATATTTTCCAGCAAACCCACTTTTTTTCATTATATCGACTGGACTACTACTTTTCTGTTATCGTGCATCGCGAAAATAGCGCCAAGGGCTATGCTTTCTCTATGGTTGAGTAAAGTGAAGCAGATAATTTTCCTTCCTTTTATGTGCTGTAAGGTTCAAATCTGAATTTCAAGATTCAATAAAAACTGAAATGACATTATATTATTACTTATTATTAATAATTTATTATGAGTAGAACCTTTTTAAAGGTAAAGATTGACACTATTTAAATTTTATCCAATACAATGCATTTTTATATGAATATATTGGGAATTATTCAATGAGGTCAAATTAATTAGCTGAACATCAGCTCAGTAAAATTCATTTACAATAAAAAGTTGACAGTCATAATTTTCCTGAAATTAATTTTTCTGATAAATTAATAATCTTGAACACAGTCACAAGAACAAAAGATAGACTCCTTTTCCATTTTCAACGCTTATTAATGATGTTTCAAGCAGGAAATAATCTTTCAATAAATAGAATCTATCAATATCAAATTGGAATCTAACAATAGAAGTATTTGATGAAGTACTTGGAGATGCACAAAAGAAATGAATATAGAATAAGGTAGGCCTACCTGCTATAGTATTGATGACATTTTCAAAAATTATCAATTCAACCGAATTTTAAAACTGTAGTTTAGTAGGTTATAGGCTACTACAGGTTACAGTTTTATCCTACTCATCTTTGTATCTATATTTGAATCTTAACTGTATATTATACAGAAACAAAAATGTAGATAAAAATTAATAATTTTTAAAGAAACTAGATTGTAGAACTAGTTGTAAACTAGTAGATTGGAACTAGATTTGAATGTACATCTGTATCATTATATTTTTTTATTATTAACAGTAAAATTATGTTTTTTGTGACACACGACTGCAGTATGTTTCTAGAGAGGATTCATGTTGGTTGGAGATGAATCTGTGGTTTGGGAGGAAACAGAGTTTTGGGCTTTCTACACTTCCCCCCTCCGAACCTTATTGGGGGTTGATTTGGGGGGATGGGTAACTTTCCTTTTCAACGGCAGTAGCAACAGGAACTGAGCTCAGTAGCGCGCTAGCCGCGTAACGGTAAGCGCCTCTTCTCTTTGGAGGGAGGTAATCGTTGTCCCATCTTCAACCACGTACGTTGAGTCAGAATCGGCTGTCAAAATTGACGCTGGAAAATAGAATTTTCATAAGTGAAGCAGAAAGAAATGCATGGTGAGATTTTTGCCTGCCTTTAAAATTTTCTCTATACATTCTTAATTCTGTATACATTCTTGTGATATATTACTTGAGTTTTTCTTTACATTAAGTTAGTTGAGTTAGAAAAGCCCGGTTTTATCTTGTTAACTCTCCTAACTAAAACATAAAAGGTAGAGTAGAGTACATGACTGTGTGCATCATGATGAGGTTACTCTACTAGTTTATAGTATGCCAACTGCTTTATAGTAGTCATTCTACTAATGAAAAGCCGGCTAAGGGCTAGTTGATACGTTTAGCTGACATACTAAAGCTATGTATACTTTAGCAACTTCTTCAATCGAATGCTGGTTTTGAAATACCGGTATTCCTTCGGAAAACATTTTTTGATCGTCTTCAACATTTTTTGTTAATGCCAAGTGCTTTAAACTTCAATATTATTGATACAATAATATGCTCTTACATTATTATCTTTCATATTATATCTATGTTATTGGCGTATGACTTTGATCGGTGGGGAGACTCGTAGTAGTTCCACCTCGCCGTATTACCAAATTCTCCCTTAATGGAAAAACATGATTAACCAAGTAGGTTGAAGTTATATTTCACTTTTCAGAATATTACTATAGGATAGCAGAACTATAGCACATGATTTTAGATGTTATCTATTTCCATCTTTCATATTACAATGAATGAAAAATTACATCATAATATTACATTTTACAGTGTGTGATAGATGTTGATATAATAATGTAAACGAGATACAGAATAATGTATTTTTCTTAATGAAAATAATGAATGTTCAGCCAATAATAAAGGAAACTTTTTTTTCGCCAATAATCTTTTTATACTACAACATGAACTTGGTAAGAGAAGCAGACTTTAAAAATCTATCAAAACAGTCTACATAAATACTGGAAAGTTTGAATCAATATTAATCCTGTGTTTCTCTCCTTCATGATATGATTACAGTATTATTGATAACATAAAATACTACCTCACTAAAACACTTGGTTTTGACCTATGAATAAGGTAGATTCAATATTTTTGATCTAAATTCTGGTAGTATGATAGATCTTCACATATCTGAATTCAAAACACAAGGATCTCTATCTAGAGGTATTATTGACATAAAAGTCATATTAATACTACAAGTAGAAGCTGCAAAATTTTATTGATTTCATAGAGGTAGTCACATAGGAGTAGGTTTACCGGTATCTTGAACCATTTTTATTTATCCCTAACAGAGGTGAACATGAAGAAAATGTGGAATATCAGAATCAAGATGAATCCTCAAATGTCTAATGAACACATAGAAATCTGAAAAACGAAGCACTTCTCGTACTATAATTCGGTAAAAGAGTTCTTATTATATCACTACTTCAATAATTGGTTTGAGTAAAATTTCAGCGGTGCACCAAGAGGATGCACAAAATAAGCTTTCATAGATACGTCAGTGGTTTGTTTGCTACTTCTTAATTTATGAACATGAAACTATAGCATAAAAGCTCAAAGATTCCTCCCCGAATTCCTGATTTTCATTTTTTGACTTCATAGCTTCTGAAACTGAAAACTAAAGAGATGTATTTTCAATGTTTTTTCAGAAATATGAACAAAACATTCAAACTTTGAGTAAGTACTGTACATGGAAAAGTTAACATAAACCTTTTTGGGTTTAACAATCACAACTATGAGGACAATCTGCTGTTTGTTAATAGATTGATTCACTGAAAATATCAATTTTTTGCGTTTCACTGATTTAGATCACTTTCATGATGGAATTTTATTGTAAGGTCCGCTTCAAACCTTGAGGAATTCCTGAGGTTTTCCCTTGGGTTTTCCTGTCCAGTTTTTAGTAAATAGATACGAAATTTCTCAGTTTCAACACAAAAAGGTCCGCTGACAATTCACAAAACCACTTTCTCGAATTGGCAAGCCATTATTCTTCGTCTCCCGGAGCAAAGGGCAGAGTGGTAGCTAAAAAACCTACACTTGACAAAAATATATTCTAGAGACAACATTGTGGGATACTTGCTGCTGCTTTTCAATAGGCTACTTGTCACAGTAGGTCTTTGTTTTTTTGGAAACTTCCAAAAATTTCCTAGCAAATTCACCTCTAAATTCCAAGTTTTTTTAGCCCATTTTCCATGTTATCCATCACTATGAATAATAGTAGCATTTCATTTGAGATACATTATAATTTTTCATAGATCATATTCCATGATAAATTTTAATTCCATTACATAATATTCTTGCCTTTTCTGGAGTTACGTATGAAAAGTTAAATAATGTTAGATAATGGAATTTCAAAAAGTTAAAATTTTAAAATTAGAAATACAAAGTTTTTTCAGTGTATCTTATATTGTATTACATAAACCTAAAAGCTTTATTAGTATATAATAATAATCTAGATATTTGATAGATTACTTAGATTTACTAGATCCACTTATTATGATATCAAACTAGATATAATATTATCCAAAAAATGTATAATTTTTCTCACAACCTCTTGGTTTAATCTTTCATATTGAATTTTGCACAATAATGAATAATCAAATCCTTATAACAATGATCTTTCACTGTTCTCCAATATGGATAGCTTGATCATTAATGTACTGTAAAATCAAGGAAATATCTAAATGAAATGTAAAATTCTTAAAAGAAGATAAAAGAGGTTCGAACTACAATATCTTCATAATTATAACAATTTAATAAGTTTGAAAGTTATTAATGTACACTTAAAAGTGTACAGTTTTTCTCGTAATTGGTAACTTGAAGACATCAAATATGCCTTAGGCCCAAGTTACATCAACTCGCAATATTCGACGTACACAAGTTCGAGGAGTTGACATGACTCCTCAATATGATCAATGATTAGGTTGTGATTAATTCACGGTAGGAGATGAGAACCATGTTATTGCAGTATTGGTCAACATCAAACATCACAAGATTGTACAACTAGTAATCATTGCAAGTGGATAACCTTGCAAATAATTTCAGCTACAAACGCGTGAAAATAATAATAATTCTTCTTCCAATCAATTGTGGAACTTCTCTGTTACAAATTTGATTATGAACTCTATTTGTTAAAAATTATGAACTTTATTCCATAATATTATGAACTAATTAAATTATTGATCTCGATATTCTATCCAAATCTTATTCTCTCCAACTCGCAGTGGGCCGCACTGCAAGTGGGTAGTTGGTGGATGGTGTATAGTTGACACATTTTATCAAGCAGGCCTTGATAATTTTCTACATGGTCTATTATTATGGATTCTGTATGAATTAAGATAAATCACCTACCATCCAGGTAACAACCCAGCAGTGCGGCCTCAACTTGAATGCCAGTAATCATGAATGATGAATCATGAACATGAATTTATTCTGGACCATTTTGATCTGAAACTGAACTTTGGATAGTTGCAGTAAGTTTTGAAGATGCGTGTTGTTCTTCCCACATAAACGTCCACTGCCGTCTTTCGGAGGAGACGAAAAGCCGTCGGTCCCGACTGCCTAAAACAGTCATCATCTCTCATAACCACCCCTCTCATTACCCACGCACAAGCCTAGAGCTCATATGGGCATCACGCTCAGAGAAAAAAACATTGCCAATAAATGAATGATTATTAATTCATTCCAAGCACAACTTCTGAGCTCACAACTACAATTGCTTATCTAAACGTAATGGAGGAGAAAATGCCACCCTTAAAATAATGTTGTCACCGGCTGTTAAGATTTTTCAATATTAATCACACGTTGGCGCCAAAACAATCAGAGGAGAGCAAACAGGCTGCAAAAGAAACCTGATGATAATGATGGCATTGGATGACAGTTGAAGGATAGCTGTGAAAAGAGAACTGCGAAAAAGGGTTTGATGAAAGAAGGGGTTGAGGAGACGAAGGATGATAAAAAGAAGTATGACGAGAAGGAGAGAGAGAGAAAGTGGTTTATGAGGGGTGGTGATAGAGAAGAGAAGGGAGAGGGAGGATTGTAGAAAGATGATCTTTGGATGATTAATTAGGCCCTTCTTCTTGGAGAGGCGCGCGTTCTTCATCTCCTTTTCAATCAGGAGAACAGAGACACATTTTGATTGATGTTTCCACTCCTCCACTCGGCCATTTCCATTCCGCTCCTGGATTTTCTTTGGAACAGTTTCTGAGACAAATTCTCGACAAATTCAATGTCAACGCGACTGAAAAACTGTGTGAAAAAGTAGAGCTACAAGAATCATCCAACTCAAAAAGATGTTCAAAATTGTTGAAGGCTTGTAGCTTTGGACTTGTTTGCACAAGGTCAATTCGATTATATTTTTAATATTGTTTGTGAAACGTTTGATGTTTTTAGCTAATAAGACATTTGATATTGTACATCAAATTGATGTCTATTTATTATTATTATTGACAATCGGCAGTGTGTGCTCCACTTGTATAAAGGTCTGTATTGAGCTTGTTTTCAAATGAATGTTACAGTTGATTCTAATGAGTTATCAAGGATTTACTTCAATTCAATTTTGTACGACAGGTCCTGTGAATTTTTGAAAGACTATGGGTTGATTGCACAAAAATAATATAATACAATTTCTGTATATTAACAATAATGAATACAGAATAAGTATTATTAAGTACTATTCTGTATTCATTGGTAGTAGTGAAGGTAATATTGTGGTAGTTATCCATACTGAATAAAAAGTCTTGAAGTTGGCAAAACCACAAATTTATTAAAACAACGAGATAATGGTTCCGGTTGTTACACCATTATCAATCTCCTGGTTTGAACCAGTCTGGTTTACTCTGGTTACCCTGCATTAAACCCTGGTTCACCCCGGTCACCCTGGATTAAACCCTGGTTTACCAGTCTTTATTGAACGGATCAAGTCTTTTTATTCATTAATAGAGAAAACGTTTTGAAATTTTCAAACTCCACTTTAATAAACACAATGTTTACAACAGGAGTTGTAAAAATGTTTTTAATGTAAATGATGTAAAATGTTTATTAAAGTGGTGCTTGACAATTTCGAACAAGTTTTTTCTATAATGGAAACATTCCACAACATCAATATTTGTTCTACAAATTTAATCTTTCTATTCATTTATCCTATTAAATTCACTGTCGTAAAATGATGTCATCTAACGAATGCACAAAGGACCAATGAACGGGTTAGACGTTAATGAGATGACGTCATTTTACGGCGGTTGAAATCAATTGGATTTTAATGCGCCTAGTAGGTCGATTGCACGAAAATCTTATTGAATTCAACCCTGTTGCTATGGTTCCGTTACATGATGTCATTTCAAATGGTGGTTAAATTCAATTAGCTTTTCGTGCAACGAGGGCGTATATTATCAACTTCTTCACAGATAACAAAGATTTCTCCTTTGCTTTTTGTGGAACTAGCTGCTTATCATTCAACTTCTCTATGAATAACAATTATTTGTTCCACTAATATTTTCCTCTTCATTCCTATCTGGTAAATCTTCGTTGCATGATCAAACTTGTGATATAATAGGAGCCGTCCTATTAATTGATGTGGCTGAAACACAAGGCTATTGAGATCGAGTATACCTTTCACCGGGTCCTAATAATTGAAGCAAGGGACGAGGAACAATGCAGGGAGAGCCCAGGAGCCATTCTGGCCCTTCAACACAAAGGAAATTGGGCCTTTCGCTCCTAAAGAGAAAGGAAGATCAATCGACTGGACCAATCTGGCAATATTTGTGATTGAAGGATGGATACGTTGCAAAGGGAATTTGCTACGCTTAAACCTCAACTTGATGCCCGGCTACACGAACGATCCGCTGTCGTTCCTTAACGTTATCATCGTCGCTCGCAATGTGCATAATAAAGAGAGAGTAGAGTGCGGTTTACTAGAATAATCAAGTCAAAGTGATTGAGACAATCACATTATTTATGACTTTGTTAATGTTTGTACTCATTCTATCCATTCATTCAGTAGGTATAATACGTTTGTTCATAAGGTTTTTGAGATTGAGTTATTCCAAATTTTTATATTCACAGCGAATAAGACTCGTCATTTCATATTGTATACATAGGCTATTTGATACCTATTTATTATAACTTACGTTATAATTATTATTTTATTATAATGAAATGTTGTGGTATGTTTTAATGAGTATCTGATAAGATTTGAGTATCAGAGTATAGGAAACTATTAGTGAAATGGTATAATAGTATAATAATATAATAGTATAATAGTAAAATAGAGTATTAGTTTATTAGTATAACTATAACAGTATAATACTGTAATTCGTTGAATGTCAGGGCAATGCAGCCAACTTCGCAAAACTGACAAGTTAACAGATTAGAGCATATCTGGTTACAGAGATATTGTGCGTGGTATAGAGAGATAGGCTTCCATCATTTCTCTGACATTTGGGGGTCGCGCTTCCTTTTCGAGATGTGGTCAACCCCCTTTTTGGGGTGAGAGAACCCTTTACAGGGTAGGGTGGTTACCCCTTTCAGAGCACTTCACCTGAAACCACCGTCGGGCTTTGACTCTGCTGATTTCAGTTTGTTGGTGGCTGCTTCTGAGCGGTTGTTTTTTTCATGTCCGGTGGTGGAAATCATAAATGCATGAGAGTTGATCCACGTGTGACTGAACAACGTTACTATTACTGACAGACGTTATTTCTATCAGTTGAATGTAGGTGTAGTGAAGCTAAAACGAAGTTTTCTCACAAATACTAGAATACACAGTACGGCGAGGAAGCAGTGGAGGAAGAAGATGATGAAGAGGAGGAGATAAAGAAGAAGAAGACTGGTCGAATTGACAGCATATAAATCGCTGCAGACAAACGCTCCGCTCAACATTTGCAATAGCAGCATGTATTGCATTCATTGTTTAAAAGAGTATATGGTGTGAGAAAGACTAAAAATGAGATGGAGAGAGGTGTGAAGAAAGAAGGAAGACTATACGGGAAAATGGTGGAATGAAAGATTAGAAGAAACTGAGAAGTAAGTAAGTTTAGTTGAAATGGTAGTTGAGAAAGTGCGGTGTAGCGGTGTATGGAGAAAGAAGAAAAGGAGTTGAAAGCAAAGAGAAAGACAAATAAGAAGAAAAAGAGGAAGAGGGAGAAGAGGAAGGAGAAGAAGAAGAAGAAGAAGAGGGAGAAGAAGAAGAAGAAGAAGAAGAAGAAGAAGAAGAAGAAGAAGAAGAGGAAGAAGAAGAAGAAGAAGAAGAAGAAGAAGAAGAACAAGAAGAAGAAGAAGAAGAAGAAGAAGAAGAAGAAGAAGAAGAAGAAGAAGAAGAAGAAGAAGAAGAAGAAGAAGAGAGGTTAAAGAAGAAGAAGAAGAAGAAGAAGAAGAAGAAGAAGAAGAAGAAGAAGAAGAAGAAGAAGAAGAAGAAGAAGAAGAAGAAGAAGAAGAAGAAGAAGAAGAAGAAGAAGAAGAAGGAAGAAGAAGAAGAAGAAGAAGAAGAAGAAGAAGAAGAAGAAGAAGAAGAAGAAGAAGAAGAAGAAGAAGAAGAAGAAGAAAAGAGAAAACTCTGTGCTTTAAGGTTGCAGAGAACTCTAGCACTGTAGTATCATGCTTCACAAAGAGGCACACAAAGTATAACTGCCCGGGGGCAAGCAATCTTGGCCGCAACATGCCTGAGGGCCATTTTCTTGTCTTCTCCCTCTTCTAACTTTTCACTGAATCCTCCCTCCACTGTTTTCGCCCGAAAGCAGTCCCTATGCTATTACATTCGAGTGCCACACAGTCCAGAATCTTTTCAAAGCTCTCATTCTGGTAATGTGTACTTGGAATAATGTGTAAAACAGCTCCCATTATATTCCTATGAATGCGTATGGTGATGCTTTCCTATTATATTCTTTCAGCTTGTGAAACGTTCAAAACGAAAAGGAAGCATCTCTCTCTCCAACTTGATTTCATTATTATTTTGTAACTCTCTTGATACTTGTTGTGGAATTGGTTTTCTCGCAAGCTTCTATGATATCTCTTGTGTCTTCATGATATTGTTATCAACGGTTGCAATGAAATCTTGCTGCCCAGCATTCACAGTTCTTTATAGATCATTGAACTATTCTACGAAAGGTGGCCTTTGTCAAGTAATCTATAATAAGATGAAGAAATAAACGCTACAATGATTTCATCTTCAACTCATCAGTTGAGCAAGTACAATATTTTGAAAGACAAACAGGCAATTAACAAAAATCTTTTCAATTTAGTAAAGAAGTGACCTAGATTTAATAGCATAAAAAGTTCATATACAGTATTAATATTATTTCCAAACTCCTGTAGGCTGTGGAAAGATTCACAATTTTTCATTACCTAGCGAATAAACCACAAGTAAATTATCAATTTAAAATTTTTCAATGTTGCTGATAGAGCAGAAAAAGTATTAAGAAGCTTCAATAATACTGAAACTTTTTTCTTGCTGGGTATCATGTCCACATAAGCTCTAGGCTTGTGCGTGGGTAATGAGAAAAATTATGATGGAATATGAATGGACCTACAGCTTTAAGTGGGTTCCGAACCACCGGGAAGTAATTTTTAGGCTCACAAATTTCATTTAGAGGAGCCGGTCACCGTTACAACAAGAATGGTAGGTGCAGTCTCATATCTAATCTTACCAATTAGACCCGCCTGCTACCACTGGGAAAACCGCTTCCATATACTTGATAATTTATTGGCCTTTTGTTTTTCACAAATTGTAATTCATTGATGAGATTTTTGACAACTTTTCTCATAGTTTGCTATCATCATTACTTTTATCATTCATCATTCATTTTCCTCCTTTTCACAAATTCATTGATCTCAATATGAAGGCGCTCTACAACAACCCCAAACAAAATCTAAGCTCAATGAAAAATTGATCAATTTTAGTGTTCCCTGAAGGTCTCAATCAATTGTTGCACTCTTCTGCCTTCGATCCCAATCAACTGTTAACCCATTTTGCCTCCAATCCAATTCCATTTTTCAATTATCTCACTTGCCATACAACCAGCATATTTTCTGCTGGGACCAAGTTGCCAGATATGGAAAAACATGGCATATGCAGTGCATGAATTAGGAAATTGGTGGTGGAGCACTGTAGTATCTAGCCTGGTCAGCTGGCTTATCACAGTCATGGACTGTGCTAATGTGGCCACTAAATTACCCCCTCCCTCCTCCTGCGTAGCAGCCCCACCCGGTTCCACAAAAAGCGTGGTTCAAGTTGTGTCTCACAGTCCATTATTTGCCCATTAATGGTCCCTGCTCACTCTCACACACTCACTCTCTTTCTCCCTACTATTGCTATTCCAAACCAATCTTGCGTACCGTAGTGATTCTCCATCATAATCATTGCAAAAAGCTTGTCACTGCATCTGCTTCCGTTCCGGATTAACTGGAACAAGTATTATTAACTGCTACTTGTATCCATTCTATCAGCGCCCATAAATATATACTCTGTTGAATTCAGTGTTCAATTTCGTGATAAACTGTTATACTGTTATTACTGTTGTTCCATATGCGACTACCATCTATTATTATTATATTGTATATTTATTATTAAATTGTACATCTATTATTAACTTGTATATCTTCACTATTGAAGTACAGTGAACTATCTCGATTAGTGTATTTGGCGTAAAGTGCTGGAGAAACTACTTATAGCAGGCAGTGGCGTAACGTTTGCCAACTGGGCCCCCCCGCAAAAAATAATTCCGGGCCCCTCCTTCTAAGATCTCACGCCCCTCTCTTATTAGCCCCTTTTCCCTGAACAGCAACCCTGAGTGGAATAATTGAAAATCGAACATCATAATACTGGAAATACGTGTAGGAATACAATATGAATTAAATAATAAATATGAATCAATTTTTTGTACCGTAATAAAGAATTAAACCCCACTTTCACAAACTCACTGCTTACAGCTCACTTCACAAATTTCTATTAACCAAAACGCGTTTACATGCGTCCAGCACAACGGTTCAAGACGAACTGAATGAAAATGAAATAATGAATTGAGATTTCTATTTTTTTACACTGTATTATGATCAGGAATTCGATTGGCGAAACAATATTATATTTGTGTAAACAGTCTGGGTCTGGGAACCGGATGTCTCCAATCTCCATTCAATGATTTGTAAACAAAATTCATTATTTCCCGATAAGCTACTTTAAACCAGCAGACCTTTTGTTAAATTTGTGCAACTATTTGTGTTCTTCTGTCATAACAACTTTCTTAATGACAATTTTTAACCAACTGACATTCTAATTGTTGATGCATAATTTTTTTTACAATGGACAATTATGAATTATTGAAATTTGTGTTCATGGTTGTTAATTGCCCAAAATAAAACTTTTGCTATTCTTGTTCAATCATTACTTCAATTTTATTTCTTAAAAAAACAAATGATATTATTTCAGGCCCCACGCGCTATGCCAAATAAGTGTTTTACGCCACTGATAGCAGGATTATTTTAACTTGTCAGGAAACAGCTGATAGTTGGTGAACGAGCGTACATCAATCAGCTGTTTTATGACAATTTAAAAGAATCCTGCTATACAGTAATTTGGACCTATTCAATCCATTAATAACCTATTATAGGGGCAAAAGCACAAAAGCTGATTGAGGTAATCTTTTATTACTAAATCAACAATGGTCATTGGAGATAATTGAGTTAATTGAGTTAAATGAGATAATTGAGTTTTCCTTGTTACTGAATTCCTTTCAATACTCCGTTTTCATCAGTTTACATGATTTGTTTAGAGTTAGCTTAACCATAGAGTAAGCATACGTCAAGCACACTTCTTCTCCTATGCTTTCTCTATGATTTAACTCAATGGGTTCTCAAAGTCAATTATTCTTTGTTTGCCTTAATATTGAATGAATAAATATTGTTGATCAAACATTTTTTAAATTTTAGTTATTGGATATTCTTCATGGTTGATTTTGTGAGGTCGATTCACGTCATTAACAGGGTTATAGCAGTACTTTGTTCAGCCTATACAGTACTATATCAAAGTCTGCAATAATCATCATTGATTATCCTACCATATCTGCAAGATTGTAGTCGAAATAACAACAAGGTTGGATCAGAGAGAATAAAAGTAAAGGATAGAAGAATGGATCAGAAGAATAGAAGTATTCTATATTCTCTGGGTTGGACTAATACAGTCTAGTTTTTTGGCATCAATGATGGTTATATAATGAAAAATAAGACCGAAAATAGATACTTGTTATAAGGAGACCGCTGTTAACAATCTATATTGAAAACTCTGTACTCTGTAGAGTTCCAATTGACATTGAAAGTGTTGCCCCCTCGTGTTGTTGAACTATACTCGATTTCGTTTTTTGGAAAGGACAGTTCACATAACAAGCTGGAGTGTGTAGCAACTTTTCCATTATACGGTCACAAATTGGTCACAAATTCGTTGCGGGCTATGAAAGTTCATAATGCGTCAACCTCACAAACTCAAGCCTCATCCATTAAATGCATTTGCTGGCAGCCTGATTTCATAAACCATTTTGTGTCGCATGCCACATGCTGCATGACGCATGTCGCATCGTTTCATGCTTTTAAAAACAGATGGTGTCAGCAAAATCGACTTGATTAACTACTCCCCTCGCCAATTCAGGCTTGTTTGTTCTCTGCCAATCAACCTGCTGAAATATCTGGAAATTAATGTGTCCATCAGGAGATTACCGATGATTTCAATTTCGAGGAAATGCATGACGATATATGATCTAATCAATAGATGGTTTGATGGAGCTCTCCGAACTCCTAACAATGTTTGTAGGTCTTTCAGTAGAAGCTGTGAAAATGGAAGCTCGCTCAATCATGTACGACATTTTTAAACTCAGACACATGAAATTAGCTTATCACACACAATTATATTACAGAGGTTAATATGAAGATGAGTAAATTTTAGGCAGCTCGTACACCGGAGCAATAAGCAATAGGCAATAAGCAACATTCGGATAATATCATCGTCTACTCTATAGAAACAAATAGTCCAATGCACACCTGAAGCTAGTTGCCTATTGCTTATTGCTCCTGTGTACGACCGGGGTAAGATCTTCATAACTTCAATATAGATATGGTATGTATGTTTACGTGTTATATTAAGTATAGTCAACAGCTGCTACGAACATATTGCATTAACTCATAGGCCTACCGAAATTAATTGACAGAACTTGGCGCTAAGTAGATAACTTCTGCTATTGTAGGGTGAGAACAGAAGACTGGATTTATCAGCTGATTCCAACTAACAAGTAGTATTAGAAGGAGAGATGGAAGCTTACTTGCATTGATTAGGAAGGCGAGAGGAAACTCACCCTAGGTGCTAACCTTATTGTTACCTTAGCAGTTGCGTCTCTTCATAAGTCTCATCTAAACATCAATCCAATTTAGTAGTTGGTTGAGCGTTTGGGGGTGCTTTTACAAGAGAAGGAGATTTCAGGGGAGTTTAAGTACTTTCTAGGTAAACATTGTGCAAATTCTATGATTTTACTCATACGCACACTCACACACATGAGGTGGCTGCCATTAATATGAATTATTTTCACACGTTGATAGAGTTCTATCATTGAATATATACCCTATATATGGGGGATATACCCTATATACCCTAAAGGATATATATTCAATGGTTCTACGTTCCCTTCAACACACGTTTCAGTGAAGAATATGAAGATAGTGACAGCATGTCTCTTCACGTGGTGTTTCCTATGGATTGGAGTTTTTTAAATTTTTTGAAAACACAACTTGCTCATGCTGTTGGATCGTCTATTTAGTATGTCGAAATAGTGACAGTATATCTTCTTCACGTAGTATTTACTGTGAAATATAGAAATATACTGTGAAACATAGTTTTTCTAGATTTTTTTAACAGAACTTTATCTTCCTGTAACTTGGATGGACAATTTAGTAAGTCGTAATTGTTGGAGTTAACAATTACACATTTTGAAGAATAAGATCTTCAATAATTTGAATTGATTATTATGGTTTGCATATTATATTGATTCCGTGTTGGTAACGGTTACTTAAAAATGGACGTTGGACCATGAAGTTTCAACTACCATGAGTGTTTTATTGGAGAATAAATTCAATGATATAAAGCCAAGTGAAGTTCAACAGAGTTCACTCTTAGAGCGAACTTGTCATTCGATATTCACACGTAAGTCATAATGGAGTATGTTGTTATTTACTCGTGGGACATCGATCACACCAACAAAGTTTGTATCAAGTCTCAGGAGGTAAGACACCATATAGCTAATTAAAGCCACAGAAATCTCTAACTATGTTGCACATTCTCCAAAGTAATCAACTTGGTCTCAACTCTGAATAATCAATTATAATCCTCCTTCTACGTGTGTTGATAATCAAATAATAAGAAGCACTATAGTAATTCCAGATAGACTGTAGTAATGCAAATTGATGTGATTGTAAATTGAATTTCCAATTTTAAAATCATCTGAATAATCACAATTGATTCTGCTTATTCATTCATCTGTGAGAGCATTCTATTTGACGAGAATAAATTGATGTATTTTCCCAAAATGAATTTATATTGAGTTTACAGGTATATACACTAGAACAATCCAACTTTCCTTAAGTATAACACAATGGGGAATTTTGTAGGATCTAGGAAAACAGCCGCGTGTAAACTTGAAGGATAAGAACTAGGATATTCATCATTATCAATGTGGTAGTTGTAGTATGTTGTGGCGTTTTTGATTTGACGTCTGGCCATTATCATGAAAACCTATCATATAATAATGTCTCCTCACAATTTAAATTTGTGCTGCAAATCAATTTTTCGTGAAAACTACAATCACTTTCATTAACAATTACATACACAACATTTATTAGACAAGTCAAACAGTCAGACAGATAGAAATGTTGAAGGTTGATTGTCCGATATGACATACAGTTGATAATGATATTTTATATCATCATGATTACGTAGAAGAGTCATAATTTAATTCATGAAAGGCTAGAAAAATCTTAACATTCAGGGTTGAGTTTTGACTCTCTTGTAGGCTGCTATTTCTCAGGACTGTGTGCAGGTCACATTACACAGTGAATGATGGTATGATTAATAATAAGTTTGTTGCTCCATGGCTCCATTCAGACTCGTCTATTTGCACACCTCATTGACAACAATGAGCTCTCCATGGAGAAAGCAAGAAGCTGAATCACTTTATTGCATATTTATGGCTCCCAGAGAAAGGCCGACTCTACCTTCGCCCGCGACATTGTCCAATAGCAGGCTACAGACTTTCCGTAATTTTCATTTATTCGTCAACCTTTTTCTTGCAGTCTCAAGTAGAATTCATTGTATTTAAAGCAAGTTATTTTAGTTTAATACTTTCTTGCATTCTTGAAACGAGTTTCTTGCATACATATCAAGTTCGTCTATGTTTGAATGATTGCTTCTCCCTGCAGTCTTCAAATTTATCAAATCAAAATCAAGTTGATACGAGGATGAAGCAGGATAGTTCTTGACAGATTAACGAATAATTGATATTTCACTCAACGGTCACAGCTCAAGTTCCTTCTCACGAAATATTCATACAGAAACTTGAAAAATTTAGAAATTTCATTGATATATTATTATGAATGAATCTATTAACTTGATAACTCAAAAACTTAATCAACCAATGAATAATAACTCTGATTGGTCAAACGTCAAATATACTATTGAGAATCATTATAACATATACTAATAGTTGAACAAATTACTAATAAAGAGTTCTATAGATTTTGAAAATTGTGGGAAAACTTGTGTCTTGTGAAATCTTGGTACATATTAACTCCTTATAAAAAATGTGATTATGTGGTTCAAGATTTCCCCACAAATTTATATACAATTACAAGAAACGTATTATCAGCAGTTTTGAGTCAAAAGGAAGATAATGGGGAAGAAAAGGAAGCCAGTTTTGCATCACTATAATATGAACTAAGTGATTGTGAATTGGATTCGTGCACGTGAAGAAACTTTGAGGTGAATCCAAAAATACTTTCATGGAGAATGTCTTATTTTTTGATAGGCCTACTTTGTTTTTGAATCACATGAATCGTTGGAAAGGAAGTGGAGGAGTTTGGAGTCATGATCAGAGAATTGGAATTCAACTTTATCAACTTCAACAACTTCAACTTCAACAACAATGCTTGACTGTGTCTAAAATTCTTCCATGAATCGAAGCCTAATTTGTAAATCATGTAGTCTACAAACTCAGCCTACTATCTCTTGATAAGCCAGAAATGAATGACTCAGCTAGTTCTGAATTCGACCGGTAGATGGCTGCAGTTACTTTTACAGACACGCCTCCAAGCTCCGCCTCTCTCCCCTGATTGGTCGGCAATGCACAACGAAGCTAGTTCTGAGTTCCGTCGTAAGATGGCAGCATTTACTGGGTCATTCAAGTTTCAGCTTGAATGAAAACTTTATTATTCAGCCGTCTAGATGTCAGAGGTGTTCTACCCAAAGTGAATCCCTAAAGTGAAGCCGAAAGTAGATTAAATTACTTCATCCAAGCTACCATTTTTAAAATGTACTCATCCACAATTCATTGCTATTATTGGATTGATTCAACTTCTGCCAATGTTCAATGAATTGGCATAAATTTCTATATGAGCTACTTCTGGATATAGTTTTATAGGGAGGAAAACTTGTAATTACATCCAAATAAATAGGCTTTGACTTCAAATCAGTGGCTTTGATAGAAATAATTCACATGAAGCAATATAGCCAAAGCAAAGCAATAATAGCCAACTATTGCAGCTATAGAATCTGAAGAAGCAGATTTTGAATTTTATTTGATGCTGATTATTTACAACAGTAATTAGCCAGTGATAGAAGGGTTTCTGAAGTCAGGTAGAAGACTCAAAAATCCTACTAAATGCTACTCGTTGGTAATACGCACAGAAGCGTGAAAACCAGTCGGACGAAACGCTACTAATTTCCAAGAATTTGGGTGTCGGACGAAACGCTACATATTCGGAAATATACCCGGCGATGACCGGTTAAATATAACGCGCTTCATGAGAATTAAAATCGCTTTCCGGTGGTTTGAAACCCACCTAAAGCTGTAGGTCCATTCATCTCTCATCATCATCCTTCCCATTACCCACGAACCAGTCAAGAGCAAAATAGAATTAAGTATCTATCTATTCATCTAGCTAGCCTATCAATTCATGAAATCAGTTACCGGAGTTAGCTAGTCTACTTTCTCGACACTCGCAATAGCATTTCATGATGAAGCTTTGAATGGTTCTATGATAAGCAGCATATGAATGACAGGTAGTATCATGGCCTGTCGAATGCATCATCCAGTGGACAATGCCCCAAAATACAATGGTGTGACGGCACTCGACACTATCTCCCTCTGTCGAGACAATATTGCAACACATATTCTACTTCCCCTCCTTGTTCAACTTTTAGACACTTGTCATCCACAACTACTGTAGAACTAGATTTAATCACGTTTTAATGAGCAAAACTTCCAACATGTGACTAGAGATTCGTACTAGCGTAACAGGACTTGACGATATCAGGAGACATAATAAAAATTTTTGAAATTCTATTCTGTTTAGAAGACTATACAAATCGTGTTTAGCTATATCCCAGATAATAATAAGCTGCGTGAACAATATTTTTTGGCTAAATTGTACAAATAAGCTACGTACTTCATGAATTTCTTTATAATTCGATTCAAACTGATTAAGTCAAATGCTCAGACCTCAAAAGCAATAAGACTATTTGGGTGTCTTAGCTATTGGAAACACAATACTGTATTTCAAAGTTTTATCAACCCAAGATATGAAACAGTAGGACTGCACGTATTTCTTATAGCACGTAGCATTCCAATTTAAAATTGAAATTTTTCTTCATCTCATTCTTAACATTATCATCCGCCTTTTGAATGTATTAATATTATTATATGAGAGAATATTAGATTAGAAAAAATTGCTCATTAGTCTTCTTAGACTAGATTGCAATATTAAGGTGAGGTGAAAAAGTATACTATGAGAGATAATCCATTCATATTTGTTTAGTAAATCAATATTGGATAATTCTCACTTAAAAAGAATAACTATCATTTCATCTGTAATATTTTCCCCATATTTATCCGATAATGAGCTGATAAAATGATCAATAACTGACATATCAACTCAATGAATCTACCATTAACCTTCGAAATCTTCCAACAGGCTGTCCATAGAGATAAGCCTCCAGTGAAACTGATATTTTGTCATCATTCATATTATTATTTGAAATGAGTATATAATTATTTTTTATTACTATTACTCACTTATCACACCATTCCCGGATGTTGAAGCCTGGTTTCAAACGATAACATTGACCACTAGTGATTCAATAATAAGGAAAATTTCGCATTTAAGAGATAAAAATAAATCTCTAGAACTACAGTACATTATCAGAGTTTACAGTCTCATTCATATAGATTACTTTCGCATGAAGAGTGTGAATCATAGTTGATTTTTGAAAATTAGGACAATGTCATGTGAATTCGTGGGTCTTCTCCATTTAAATTTCAAATAACATCAAGATGGATTATTAATTAAGTGAGAAACATCATTCTGTGATTCAGTGTTGTATAAGTTAGTTATCCATGTATCAGGCTACAATCCATCCAAGTTTATTCCACTATAATAATTTCAAAAATTGTTGTTGGAATCTTGTTTCTACAACCCATTAATAGGTGAGTAGTCTCTATGTTTCTCTCTTTTTTTCATTAAGGAACATCTTGGGATTGCCTGATTTCACGAATCAACTCGCTTTGTAAATATTACAAGAGAAATGTTAAATGAAAGTTATTATTCATCATCCGCCAAGCAAAGTTAATATACCTATATTTCCTAATTCATCCTGTTTGATTTATTCATATTGACTGGGTACTAGATATATAATTATCTAGGTACTATATCTTTATATTTCCTACTGAGCTTCAAGATTTGTCACGAGTAGAACTTATAGGCTACTATTCCAAGATGTATAATCTGAAGTAAGGGAGTAAATTCATAAATGATTCAACAAAAATTCAGGGAAAAAGAGTATAAACCGTATCTTAAATTTTTTAGGTTCTAATCTTCAAATCAAAAGAATCCTATCTTCAATTCTTTATTCTTATTCCTAAATCATATCCTGTATTCTTATTATTTACTATTACGGAAACACTCAGTTATTGAGCTAATAGAATAACAAGTGGAGTCACAGTATAAATGCTACTTTGTTTAGCGGAAAACTGAGATTCAAGATTTGTCACGACCAGAACTTATACTATTCCAAGATTTATGTGCTGTAAGTAAGGGAATACATTCATAAATGATTCAACAATAATTCAGGAGAGAAGGATACACCAGGACTTCTCTTAACAGGAGAGCATAATAAGGGAGAGAATGAGAGTGGGGAGAAGAAGTGGTAAATAAGAGTAGAAGTACTGTAGTAAGATTAGATCAAATGAGACAGGATAGCTGGGCAAAACGTCAACTGAATAAATGAGATGGCAAAGTATTAAAATTGGAAAACGGTAGCAGACATCCCTTCATTTATCTATTTCATTCTATTCACATCGGTCTTTTTATTTCTTGTTTCTTATCGCCTTCCTCATTTATAATGTTCCTTTTTTATTGCAATTGAGATTCCAGTTGAGGAAAGAATAGAGTGCGGGAGAAAAGTTCTCTATCGCCAGTCTTCTCATCCCTTTTTTTCTTATTTCTCCTTTTTTTCTTATTAAATTTTTCTTTTTTCAACATTCCCCCCTTCTTTCTCTCTCACATTCATCTTTTTCTCTGACTACTTCTCTTTCTTTCAAAACTCTATCCTTTATATTGCTCTCCATGCTTCTTTTAAGGAACAAAAACTGGGGTTTCAATCTGAATTGAGTTTTCTCCTCTAACTTCTCTTTTTTCACCTATTCATCCCCTTATTCCAGGCCTGCAATTATCCTTTTCATTTATTTTCTCTATAATCAAAATTATCCTGTTTTCCTCCTCCTGTTTTCCTCCCTCTTCTCTCATTTTTCGTCTCTTGTTTCTCTCCCTCTTCTCTCCTTTTTCTTCTTCTCTTGTTTTTCTCCCACGTCTCTCCTTTTCCTTCTCTTCCTTTTCCTCATCCTCCTCCACGCCCCCCTTCCATTACCTTCGTCACTCTCTCTCCTATTTTTTTAATCCGATTATTCTCTCTTTTCTGCAAGTGAAGTGAAGAGGCATGAACATAGATTGCAGGTCAACTGCAGATCTGTGGAGAAATGAAGAAAACAATAGTAAGTAGCTGATGGTCTATTTATCCAGTTTTATTCATCCAGTGCCTTTTATATACTCCTTTTCTTATCTTCCAACTCATTTACTATCAGAGAGCGCCATTCTTTCCATTATTCTGGCACATAATTGGAATTCAACAACTCTAGAGTAGAAGAAAGAAGATATCAAGATTATAGCTACTGCAGGCTGAAGCATCTAAAGCCCTAGAATAATTCTCTTTTCACGTCTCAGTTTATCGAAAAGTGCATCAGTTGAGCATTTTTTTTATTGGCAGTAAATGATTTCGTTTCTGCGCATAGAAAATTCGTAATAAATTGAGAAGCTGTTGGAAATTTATTGCTAGAAAACCTATTGAGCCAAGATAAACTAATATAAATTTTATGGCTGCCTTGAAAATGGATGACCAATGGTTAGCAGAGGAGCATCCTCTAATATTCAGAAGGGGTGCATTCGAGAGGTAAACCGCATCTTAAAATCTACTTTGGAGGGCTGAATGTGCATGACAGAGATGCACTTTACTGAAATGCAATTCACTTTTTCAAGGGCAAGTGCACGAGCAAATGATGACTGACACTATCTGAGTTGTAAATATCACGACGAAAATGTTGTACAAATATTGTATAAAATATTGAACAAATGAAAAATCACTAGTTTTTAATTTCCAGTAGTTTTTCTATTGAGCTCACTAGTCTTTGTTATATTCTCTGATCTATCTTTTTTCTTATCTTGAGAGTTGATTGAACCTTCTAGTGTTGCAGCCTGTAGTAGGACTCACGATATATTGAAGGAGATACCGTGGTAGGACTATAGACTTTCGTTTTTGAACATTGGACATTGGATTTAATATAGTTGATTTTGAACTTCACTTTCAAACCTTCTTCAAATTGATCAAGCCTTTCTAGCTTGAGTTACTCATTGCTATAGTAATCTCCATTTGACACTCTTTAATAAACAATATAAAATGCGTTCTACCGCTTCTGAGTCCTTTTTGTACAAAAACTTCAAAATCAGTTATATTCAACAAAAAACACATTTCCACAGCGATGTTTCAGTATTTGTCAAAAATTTTGTGATTGATTGATATTAAAAGCTCAGATTTGTGTGGTCGGTAAAGCTGTACTCCTCGAAACGGTGGAAGTTTTTGAATTCTTCCACTTTCCTTGGAACGTTCCTCGTCTGTTATCCATGCCTAGAACGGACTGATAATAATATTATATTTGATATTATAAATTAGTAATTATACTATTATGGTATCATATACCACTGTTATCTATGATATTCCTAAATGATAGCATATACCCCTTCAATCAGACCTGAACCAGCCTTCGTAAATGCTAATTATTGTGTCCGAATGAAGGCTTTCAGACTTATCCTACATGCGTAATGCACTCTCGCAGACTATGCATGATAATGATACACTCAGGCTACTATTGTTACCCTTGCACTTATCAATTCCAGGTGTAGTGTAGTCATAAATTAGAGCTTGTCATTACAATTCTGATGGAATTCGTAATGTTCACAGAGTCCTCCTCTATCTCTGCTAGAACTGTTACTTTCGAGTAACTGTAAGTTCGGGTAACTGTTACCTTCAAGTATCGTTGTAACGGTGACCGGCTCCTCTAAAAACAAAAAATTATGAGCTTCAAAATCGCTTGCCGGTGGTTTGGAACCCACCTAAAGCTGTAGGTTGTAGGTCCACTCATCTCTCATCATCATCCTTCCTTCCCATTTTCATGATTTAATATCAATTTATATGGGCATCATCACTTTTATAGATAAAACTTTAATTCAATCAATAACAATCATATTTCAGATATTGAGATCTCAAACATAATTCAAATAACTGTATATAGATATTTCTATGTTAACTTGAAGCCAACAATTTATTCCTGCTTTTGTATACAAAATATCATAATATATGTAACTTGTAGTAGTAGAATTTTATTCTTGTGAATATTGTACAAAATTCATAAGTAACTTTATATTTTACAACAATATCAAAGCTTTTGTGTACAAAATATTGTATGGAACTTGTAGACGGTTTATTTTACTATTTGAATGTAGTTCATGGAATTTTTCACTCAAATAGCGACTTTTCTTGTAACTGGTACAAACAGTACCAGCTATTTGTAGCAGTTACTGTTTGGCTACTTGTGAGTGGTCCGGTGTTGAAAGGCATTAGCATAACCTACCCTTATCTTGGGCGCCAATCCCCTATGTGCCCCCTCTTGGCCATCCCGTTACCACTAGCGACATCTAGTAGCAGTAATTTATTGGCCCTGTCTTCATTTGTGTACTCATATCAAGGCAGCTAGTTTGCACGCACAATTAACTGCTACTGAATATGAATGGTGTGAAGGCTCCCATCTGTCCTAATGCTATTCATATTTGCATCAACTGGAGATAGGGTTATGTAATGGAATGTGGTCAGCTTAGGAAACCTCTTAGGAACGCTCTTCAAATCCCTAGCAGTGATCCCATGCTGGAGATATGAAGAAACGAAACAGGTAACCTTCGAATTACTATATTATAGTAATAATATCGATGAAAATAAACCTTCGAGGATCAACCTGGTTTTGTTTTGAATAATCTCAGTAAATTCAGGATCAACTCAATCTGTTCACCTTACTCAGCTGGCTTATACAGTTCTACGGTACTTAAAAGGGTGATAGTCCATTTTGAAAAAAATCTCAGTTTTCACCCTAGATAGGAACTTATTCGATGGACTCCACCCTCCTAACGTCCCAAAAACATTAAATTTGCTTATGAAAAGAAATGTATTTTCATTCCAATGAGAACTGACCAGAATCGGGCCAGCCTTATTTGCATTTAGATTCGTTCTTTCTAATTTGAATATTTTCCTGGATAAAATTCATCAACAACACACAAAGAGATCAGAAGATTGATAATTTTGGATCCTATATTTGTGCATTATGAAGTATGTTATGATTGGATTTAATACGGGTTATTCTATCATATTTCAAAAAAAAACTGATTGAATAGAACCTTAAATTAATTTTCAAACATTTTCAAATTATAAAATTACTCTGAATGAGTATAAGTGAGTTAACTTCTATGATAATGATGTTTTAAATGGATATAAGATAGTAATCTATCTTATTACTATCTTATCTGTGTCCAAAGGTTCCAAGATCGAATACAGTTGCCGGAACGGATTTTGACAGAAAACGAAAATAAATAAACTTATTCATAGAGACAAAAAAGAGACACTCTTCACTCTAGCAATTTTAATTTTTTTTTATGCAGGTCTTTAATTATCTGTGATTTCATGAAGACCACATTGTTTGAAATCCCTGACACATGCTGTGCAGATACTTTATCTCTAAGTATCACGGTTTTATTTTAGAGCAGGAAATCTCGTTTTCGCGCAACAAGTTACCATTTCCCAAAGCATTTAAGCAGCTGATAGAATAAATGTGTTGAAGCATGTTGTGATACGGATTTGTTGCAATGGAGACGGCCCTTGATTTAAACCCTCCATATTTCTATCAACTGAAATAGAACAACACTGGAAATAATTAGTTGTCACAGGGGGCCATTCAACAACATTATATCGCTGATTTGTGGGTAACAGCCCCAATGGTGAGATGTTGGGGGAGTGGAGGTTTGAATTGGTTGGAAGTTTTATTATCAAGTGAGGTGTGATTGGTGTATGTTGAGTAACCCTCAGAGGCACACAATTCACTCGAATTTCACCTTTACGAACTGGTGAATTACGATCGAAAATTCCCCACACACAATGGAAGCATCCAACAATAGTGATAAAAGCTCTGAACGAAATCGGGTGAAGCTAATACATGGTGAGCTACTGATTAGTTAGCCATGTGCTGGGAAAAGAATTCCATGATGAACTTTGTCGAATTTATTCATGAAAAATAATGCCTATCTCATATTGGAATTATTAACGGATGGATGGAATCATTTGAATATTTTCGAGTTTATCAGATTCTTTTTTTAGATAAGCTTTTCAATTATCAATTATATATCCTACCACCCTTATTAACGTCAAATGACGCTTTTAAATTGTCGATTCGTACTCATGTTCTTATGAAGAGAACTCTATTATTATTATTATTATTATTCAAAACACTTTTGACACCTTTCGGGAAAACTTAAAAAAACGTGCTTTCACCTTACTAATTTGAAAGCTATTTTATAATATTCAGGAATGCAGAGCTGTAATGTGAATTCGTAATCATGCTCTTATGGAAAAAACTCTATGAAGAATAATTATTATCATTCAAAATACCTTTGACACCTTTTGGGAAATTTAAAACAACGTACTTTCACTTTACTTATTTGAAAGCTATTTTATAATATTCAGGAATGCAGAGCTGGAAGGTAATTCAGTACATTTTTCATTTCCCATCCCAATACAATTTTTCTATTCAGTACAAAAAGAGAAGTGTAGATATTTGAGAGAGTAGATAAACGAGAACGTAGATTCTACGAACATGACATAACTTGAATAGTCAAAATTCAAACCCGATGAATGATATTGATGAGTAGTAATAGCATAGGGATCATAATTATTCATACTCAACTGACTTCAACAATTTTTTCAAATATTTGGGAATGCAGAGATGAGGTGACTTAATTTAAATAATTATATATTCTTTCATATAATTATGTACTGTATGAATATGACATGAAGTGTATGTTGAATACTCAACAAATAATGATGTTTTTATGAGTAGGGGACGCGTTTATTGTAGAGGTACAAATATATAATTCATAATAATAAATAATTTTGTTTCAACCATATGAATGAAGGCTTCAAGCTCTATCGTCTACTGCATGGTTAATGAGTAATCAATTCATTTCTGCATGCTACATAATTATAAAAACTCCATCAATATTTCATGTTGTGATACTGTATAACTCTGGACTCCACTCAAATCACTGTATTTAATGTTACTGAATAATTACTGATTCATTTTGAATAACTATGTACGGGTAATATAATAAGCTTGAGGTGAGCTCCTATTCTGAGTAATAAAATGAGCTTGACCACAGAAAAGGAGAGAATTATCTATGGCTTGACGCAGTAGTCACAATGCATTACAGAAAACAATGTGAGCGAATAAATTAATGTCTTGTATAGCAACAATATTCGTGAACAAGTTTTGATGTTCATGATGAAGTTTTGATGGGGACATAGACCCATACTGCATTAATAATTCATGGCTTACATTTTTCTCATATCTGCATTTTCTTCATTCACACGCATAAGCTGGAAAGATAGCATTGAATACGTGAAATACGAAGTATCAACTAGTAAATTAATTTACCTGTACATTCGAATGAGTTTCCAGAGTTCAATTCTCTGTAAACTCAGAAATATATCAAGAACATGCATGCTCATCCTACACACTAAATTTATGATCAAACATTGTCTACCTTTTACATGATATCATAGTCTAACCTCAGTCTAAATTATTAAGCTTATGGCTTTTTTGGCGGAGAGACCCTTTCGGGTGTTCGCCTCGCACAATCATCCAATTTTTCCTCAATGGGAAATATGGAAAACATATAGGTTAAGAAGTCCAACACTCAATTTTTAACTTATCAATTGAATATTTATTTAGTCTGATAAATACATAATTATTTATTAGACCACAGTCTAATAAATACATATTTATTAGACTGTGGTGTAACCTAATAGCATGAGAATGGATCATTTTGGCTAATTTGTTATACTATAACAGGCCTAAATAGAGATAATGCTGAGAAATTTGATACCCAACATTTGAGAAAAGCAATTTCAACTTCTGACATTGAGCAATTCCCAAATTGGAGTGCGAAATCGCCGGGCTGATAATCAATAGGTAGAAGATGATGGAAAGGTAGACCGTAGAGAGAGGTAGAGAGAGAGTGAGGGAGAGAGAGAGAGAACAAAACAGAGAATGTAATGAGATTTATTAAGAATAATGAAAGAGAGAGAAAGAGGAAGAGAGATAGTGTGATAGGAAGAGAGATTTGGAGAAAGAGTCAAAGCGATAAAGAGGAAGCCCAGAAAAGCATATTCGAGGAGCAAGAAGAAGGAAATGGAATGAAAGAGGCAGAGAAAATAGAAAGGAAGAAAAGAAAGGGAAGAGATAGAAAATGAGAGAGGGATGAACGGAGGTGGAAAGAGAAGAAAAAATGGAAAGTTATGAGAGGAATGACGTGTGTTAGGAAGAGATTAAGGGGAAAGGAAAATAAGAAAAGAAAATAAGAGTAAGAGAAAGGGAAAATGGAATAGGTGACGAGGGGAGGAATAAACGAGAGAGTGATACAGAGAAATAGTGTGAGAGAGATTCAATATACGGGCGAATATGATTTAGGATGGAAGAAGATAAAGAATGGGGTAATGGGAGTGAGAAAGAGACGATAGTAGAAGGGACACACCCAATCTCACGTTATCAGCCGTTTGACGATTATAGAAGCAACCAGAATATGTATAGGTATAAAAAGTGCTGTGTGGTTCTGTATAGGTGGTATAGCACGCCATAATATGTGCGTTTTTCATCAACTTTGATGGTCAAGATTACTATCCACTGATATTGCATAGGCTTCTGGCTGGAGATACGCTCCATAATGGGAAGTGTCATCGTTCATCGTTTAAAATGGTTTTCATTGACAGTTGTTTTGGTCAATGGTCTTTCGTACCGTATCGGAGTACGGTAAATTGCATGTGGTGTTACAAGTAACTCCAGACTCAGTTATAGGACGATTATAGCATGGAATACGGTACAATACTGATAAATCGTACAATGGTGTTACAAATAACTTCAAATTCAGTAGTGTACGCCTAGCCTTAAACTGCACGGGGTAAACTCGTAGTTTCTTAATTAATATCATTTTATTGCTAATTTGCTAATGTATTAAGAATGGATGCTCATTATGATTTGATTCCTTAGTACTAATGATGCCTCTGATAAGAAGAATGAATAAAAGTTGCAATGCCTAAAATTTCTGGATTAATACTGGAAACTAGAATAAAATAGAACTTGATTTATCAACAATTTTTTCAACAGATTTTGAATGAAGTGAGATGCAAGTAAATAATAGTAGATAGGAAAAATCAGTGGGAAAATCAATGAATAAACCAAATTATTGAGAAACTATTGAATGAATTTCAAAATACCACAAAAACATGGAAAATGAGAGCTGAGAATATGATGTACGTAGTGAAAGAAAGTAACAAATGAACAAGCACAAGGAGTGAAGCGGAAAATTAGTTGTACAGTACAGGAAACGCCCCTGTAGGCCACTCAATTAAAAAAAAGGCCTCCAGAGACCCCCCTTAGCTATTAAACCCTTTTTTTCACCCCTATTCTCACCATAAGTGTAATTAGCCTTCACACTAATCCTCCATTCTTTCTAAATTTCATTCTCTTAGTTTCTCTCTCCTTCATCCCTTAATCTCTTTCTCCCTCTTCTTGCTGAATCTCTATTCTCTTTGTTGTTCTCTCCTTTCTTCCTTTATCTCTTTCTCCCTCTTTCTCTCCTCTCTTTCCTCCAGCTCCTCTCTTTTTCCACCCCAGAATCGCCTTTCTTGTTTAATTTTTCGGAATCTCCATCATTCTAAGTACACAACATTAATTACAAAACAAGCATGCCCACCACCAACTACTTAATACACGACACTGGTTTCCACGAAACGCCTCCCATTATTCAAACTGTTGTGCTTTTTAGCAGATTGAGAAATTCATAATAAGTGTTTCTCAAGACCTATAGACCAGTTAACTGGCTACGGAAGTATCTTTCAACAAGAACAAACAAATAAAAAAATTAAACTGTATTATTTTCCTCTAGTTCAAAATATTTTCAGGGTATATTAAATTTAATAGATATTTTCAAACGAAGATATTAGGACATTGATAAATCTCTGCTAGACCGATAAACTTTCAAGATCAGTTAACCAGCAACGGAAGTATCTTTTAAGAAGAACAAATAAATGAAAAAAGTGAACTGTATTATTTTTTTCCAATTCAAAACATTTTTAGGGTATGTTTAAGAGGTACTACTTCAAACAGAGACATTAGGACATTAATCAACCTCTGCTAGTCTGATAACTCAGAAGTAACGCCGCGTTTAAACATTGCCAGTCAAGTAGGTCCAGTCAATTCTGAAATTTCAGGTATGGAAATGCTTCTGCATTGTTCATGATGATATTATAAAAGGCATTATAGCATTGCGATTTCATAATCTGCTTCAACCAATTATTTAAAAAAAATCTTCCAAATTATTCAAAGAAATATTCTATGAATAGATTTACTGGCATGATGGATACTGGCATAGTCGATTATAATAATACAGTATTTTCAGTGAGTCAGTCATTTGTCATGTAAACTATTCATCCATCTTATTTGACTGACTGGCTATGTAGTCATTTCAAACGGTTTACCAAAGACTGGTACATTTCTAATTAGTAGAATTGTATTTGGTTCTACAAATGCAGCCATTCTTATGCTGGAAAATCCTGAAAGTAGACTCAAAATATACCCGCAACTTTCGGAATAATTTGAAATCGGCTTTGAAATATCGGTTATCAAACCATCTCATCTTCCAGGTTTTCTGAGTTGAACAAAGTTTTCTCAACTTCGTAAAAGAGTTACAAAGATAGTCTCAAAGACCTTAGTGGTCATGTAAGTTATAAATTTCAGCTGTAACACGAAAAAGCAATACGTATCTGTCCCATTTAAAAAACCGGTGACTCAGCTGAACATAAAGTCGAATTAGGAAAAAACTAGAGAACAAAGTGAGCAACGATATAAGTGGAATGAAAAGAGATTTCATGGCGATACGAAAAGGAGAAGATGATGAAGGTAGGCTAAGTAGACAAGGAAGGTGAGAGATTCCAGGGTTGGGGTGAGAGGTTTCATCAGGGTGGGAAGGGGAAGTGGGAGGATGAGGATTGAGTCAAATGATGATTGAAATCGAAGACAGTGATGGTGTAACGCAGATTGTGGGAATGATAGAGAAGATTGAGAGATACAGGTTTTGGTGGCGTGGAAGGAGAAGAATGGTGATAAGAGGAGAAACAATAGAAGGGGTAAAAGTAAGATGGAGGAGAAAGAAGATGTGGGAGAAGTGAGAGAAAGGAGAAATAATAGTTGAAGATTGAGTAAGAAAGAAGGAGTGAGAAAGCACGAAGAAGGATAACAACTGGAAGAAGAAGAACGGAAGAATGTATGATGAGAAAAAATATATGGAAGAAAGGAGGAGAAAGCAGATTTCAGAAAAAAGGAAGAGAATGGAGTGATAGATAGATTGCAGACGGGAAAGAAGAAGAAAAACGTCAGTTGAATATGGCAGATGATGGAGAAAACGAAGTCAATATAAAAGGGGCGAGTGATAGAAAAGTAAGGTCTGAGAGGTTGATTTTAGAAAATCAGTGGAGAATATTTAGAGAAAGAGAGAAGGTGAAAAAGCTGTTAGAGTCGCTTAGGAAGAGAAACAAACTGCAGAGGTAGACTGAAGAAAAAAGAGTTGTAAACAAAGGGAGACAAAAAAGATAGCAATGGAAGGCAAAAAGAGCAAAAATATAGAGCACCAGGAAGAGGAGAAGAGTGATAAACTTATTATAAAAAGCAAAGATGATTATTGATAATGTGAAAGTATAAAAGAGAACAGGGATTGTGATAAGAGCGAAGAAAATGGAGTGAGCAGAGAAAGAGAATGAAGAGTAAGAGCAGAGAACGAAGTGAATAATGAGAAGAGACGAAGTGAAGGGGGAGAGGAATATAGTGAAAAGAGGAGGGAGAAGAGGAGGGAGAAGAGGAGTATAAAGTTAATGACAATAAAAAAGATGAGTACGGAAGAGATGAAAAGAAGGAAAAAAAAGAAAAAGAAGAAGAAAAAGCAATAAGAAGAAAAGAAGAAGAAGAAGAAGAAGAAGAAGAAGAAGAAGAAGAAGAAGAAGAAGAAGAAGAAGAAGAAAGAAGAAGAAGAAGAAAAGAAGAAGAAGAAGAATGAATAAGAAGAAGAAGGAGAAGAAGGAGAAGAAGAAGTTGATGAAGAAGAAGAAAATGGATGGAGGAGAACAAGAAAAAATTAGAAGAAGGTGAAGAAGAGAAAGAAGGGGAAGCAAAAGAAATAAAAAAATAAAAGTATGGTAGTTGCCAGTGATGACAAAAAGAGAATTTGACAAAAGCGAGGGAATTGAAGAAGCTGTAGACAAGACAATGGCATCCACAGTGAAAGCCTAATGAAGCGATCAAACCTTGTCACTCTCCCTCCCTCCACACTCACCTTACTCCATCCTCACCCCCTTCACACCACCACTATTCCACTTTTCCAGTTTTCTCCAGCGATTCTCCAGTCAGTTGTGGTCTGAAAGGCGTCTCCATTTCGACTGCTGCTGGAGAAATGTGATGCTAATAGCAGCAGATAAAAAGTAGGCGTCACTGTCTCCAGCCTTGCTTTGTAATCCGGCTTTATTTCAAATTATTGTGAAAGTCAGAAGTTGAGGATGAAAGTCAGAAGGAGTTTGGGAATGGGAGAGGGAAGAGAAAAGTGAGGAAGAGGATGAAAGAGGATAGGATAGGAAATTCATGTTTATTGCAAGAATTTTTAGTATAGTTTCACCGAAGTTTAGTGCTTATTTAAAAGTAACACTCACTAAATACCAGTGTTATAAGTTATGTACAGAAAGAAAACTAAATAATCTGAAGAGCTTCTCGATGTTTACTCTCCCCGTACATTACAGAAAAAAGATATGTTGCACTGTCATAATTCAATGTCTGCAGGAATTCTACGTTTCCGTAAATGCTGACATGAAAAATAATGGTCATGTAGGGAACAGAGCATAGACAGTAGACAACATGGAGAGCCCACCTCTTCGTCCCAGAGGTCAAAAAGCGGAAAATGTGAAAGAAATCTACTCCACCTTCAGACTTTTCAAAGTAACATCCCCCAGTTTCCAATGTGAAACTATTTCATTCTTTTCAGATGAAAAATGAAAATGATGCTGGAGTACAATCTCTCAACTGGAGAACTGGACATCATAATATTATAGTATCCTTCTTGTGAGAAAATATCATTTCAGTACACAAGAATCATGCAAAATAAATGTTCAAATTCCATATTTTTTTTCAATGCAAGAGATTTTTGATACAGTGATTTAGTTTCAACTCGAAAATTGTTAGAGGTAGACTACTTTGTGAGTTCTCTCTCATTCTCACACACTATTAAAAATTAATCAAATTACTACTCATTCATGATGAAGTTCATTTATCAGCATTTTATTGTTTGCATTCCTTCATGTGCACTATTCTTACAATATGGTTGATAAGAATTATTACTGTTTCTAATGCTCGAGACAAATGAATGAATAATGTTACTTGGGACCATGTTGTAGCTCTACAATATTTCTGTAAATTACATAACCTATTTTTCAAATGGTGTGGCCATTGTTAATAAAATTTAAGTAATCCTTATGTTACACAGATAATTGAGTGGAAAACCAGTGATGATTATTGATGATAAGAATTTACTTAATAGATGAATCTTGAATTAATATCAGTTTTAACAAAAAGGATATATTTATTGGATCAAGAAAGTTCAATTAACGCATAGGATGAAAACACATACACAAAGTCCAAAACGTCTTCTTTTTCTAATTTCGGTAATATACTGTACTTCAATTTTATGCAATCCTTGGTTTTTAAGTAATAACTAAGATAGTTTCACGACGGAAAACTCAAAGCACTTGGTACATTCTGAGAACTTGATGATTAGAAATTGGATCATATAACGGCCCCTCCTGTTACTTAACAGAACTACTTAATAACTATGACTGTTCTTATACAGGTAGGCTTGTAACAAGCATTATCCCTTAAGAAGCAGACTACCTATTTCAGGCCTCAGTAAACTCTAATGTGATCCATGCATAGCTAATTCTTTTCAACGTTAATTAACTTCGAAAGCACCACTTTTTCATGATAGTAAGAAAACACCATAACACGTTCCACAAAACCAATTACCTCACTTGAAGCTTCAGATCAGGTTCCATGACTTGGTAATGATTATCTTGAATAATGTTCCTCTCTTAATCATGAGGTACTAATTAGTTCAGTTTTTGTCACTTATGAATTGGTAAAATATTGAGCCTTCAATTTTCTTTACCAATCACACGGTGTTTCATGTTTAGCTAGATGGATGAATTCATAAAGAGATTAGGGGTTGGTAAAGTGACTGTTTCACCAGTAGCCACGAAAGCTATAAAATTAAAAAATTATGTATATCAATACAATGGGAGGGTCAAAATTTGTTGACTTAGAATAGGTTTGTAACGAATAGGTTCATGAAAAAGTTCCAAAATATCGAAGTACAAAAGACAGATGAGAAAAACTAATATCTCTCTATCTAATGTCATCCGCCAAATTAAATGAATGCTACGATAATTATTTATTACATACATCCAACATTTTTATATTATGACATCTGAGTCACTGATTTCCATACATATTTTTAATTTTGCCCGGTTTTTTAGTCGTTCAATAAACTTATTGAATCAATAACTGAAAACCAGGCATTTGTCTTGTAAATTGAATTCCTCTTAAAACGTCTTCGTTTCTTTGCCATGATTGCATGAGCTGTCCAGTTTTTTACCGAATAAAGCTCTTGTGAATTTTAACTCAAGCTCAATTTCAGTCCAATTTTCAATAGTATTTTTAATATTATTTATTTATAAAAAAAATACAATACAGATACAGATATATTTTTTACAGGGCAATTATACCCCTCTAGCTGATAGTTATTTGAGTGGCAAATACAAAATACAAAACTTGTACAATACAATACATTTAAATAGCTTTCTCAACACATCAACAGTTTCCAACCCTTAATGTTGCAACCCATTTAAAACCATTTGATCAGCTTCTTTGTTATGGAATCTTATAGGTGTAAGATTGTTGCATTTGGTTCTAAGGGAAGGCAAAGATGGTGAAGTGTGGCAGAAATTTGTTAGAAGGAGAAGGAACTACAACTGTTGATTTATTGACTTTCCTTACGTGTTATCAGCAGGCTAGAAACCCTCGTCAAACCATATCAGAACTCATACATAGTATGTACATACACATTAACGTACATGGAACATATAATATTTAGGTACTGATATGTAACTATCTACAGTTATATTTAGACCTACTGCTTGATATGCATGATCACAGGTTGGAAGTTTCTCAAACATAGTGGTCAGCTAATCTCTCCTGGATGTCAAAATAGATTTTGCTGACATATTTGAATATTATACTAAGGAGGTTGCCAAGTCCTTCCTACCTACAGTTCGTTTGAATGAAAATATAAGATTGTGAATAGCTGATAAGAGGTTTCTAGACAATTTATCTTTGGAAACGCTTCTCAAAATTAAACTAATGTGTTTCCAGGATAGCCTCTCAACTAACTTGTTAAAAAAGGTATTCTAATGGTCAAATGTATAACATTGTTTTTAGTGATCGATATGACTGGTTTTTAGTTTCTTGAAGCGTGATGATATTTTTGTGTTATCTCATTGTGATTCAATGTTTCAAAAATTCTCGATTCTCTACTTAGCTGTATGTTCATACAGCAATATTTAATACTTTGAGGTAGGCGTATCAATATGTTCTTTTGAATATTATGATCCTAATATTATGCTGTTTGTATCTGATCACATTAATTTGATTGAGCTGCCAACCATGGGCGTAGCTTGTCTAGGCCAGTAGCAGACTATAACCTTGATAGCCATGACCTAATGACCTTGATAGGGTATTTCAACTACCAATCGTGTCGCCTAATTTGCCTCATATTTTCAATTCTGCTGTGAATGAAAACATTTTTCTAATTCATTAGAGATTGATAATGTTGGACAGCTGGGATCTGATGGATTTAGGAATAATTCTATTACAATTTACATGATCTTCTCTAGCAGTGCTTGCTAGAATGATTTCAATTTTTTGCAATTACAATGTTTACAATATACCGGGTGATTCAAAAAGAATACCACAACTTCAAAAATTTGTATGTTATGAAAGAAACATCATAGAACCTTCTGTTATACATCTTTACAAAGAGTAAGAAAGAAGCCACTCACAAACAAGTTCAGAGATGTTCCTATGAACCAGACACTCGAGCAATATCAATCAAAACCTCCCTCAAACTTGTTCCACACTATCTGTAGCATGTCAGGCGCAACATTTTGGATGGCTGTTGATATTTTTGTCAAAATCATCAATGGTGGATGGATATTGATGATTTGAAACAAGAAATAACAGCAGATTATCAAACTGTTACGCCTGATATGCTACGGTGAGTGGAAAGAGTTTGAGGAGGTTTTAATTGATATTGCTTGAGTGTCTGAGGTCATTGAACATCTCTGAACTTCTTTGTGAGTGAAAAAAAACTTCTTTAATTCCTCTTTGAAATGATGTATAACCGAGGGTTCTATTATATTTCTTTCATTAAATACAAAGTTTTAAAGTTGTGGTATTCTTTTTGAATCACTCTGTATTTCTATAAGACATGATGTGTATAATAGAGAATATTTCTATATTACATTGTTACAAATTATACATCAAAGAATAAATGTCATTCATAATGTATTCTACATTACACTCTAGTGTGATCGAGTGATCGTATTCCCGTCCTACTTTTATTTACTAGTGAAGGACTGCGAAAACTGTTTCCTGTTGTAACTTATCACAAATAAATTACTGTCATTGAAAATATCTTCCAGCCTTATACTTTGTAATGAAAAATTGGAAAGCTCACCTATGCTGATCATAAATTGAGCATGAATTGCAAGTTGCTATCTTTGGAACTGCAAGAGTGAGTTCTGTGCCTTACCATTTACTTCCCAAATGGAAGCTGCCTGTTGCAGCGAAAGACAAGTTACTCCAATAACTTCTCGCATCCGCTGCTTGCTATTTATGTGGAAAGTTTTCTCTCTACGACTAAACTACACTTTGAACTACATTCGAGAGTTTTGAGAATTTTTTATTCCTGTAAATTTGAGATCTACAACTTGGTTACCGTTGGTAGAAGTTCTGCGTACAAGAAATATTATGTTGAAAAGAGAAATGCAATGCATCTGGAGTTATATGGATGATCATTTCATGCGGGATAACTTTGTGAATAATAAATATTTTATGCATCATTTGATAGATTTAGATTATTCATAGAACTCTATTGAGACCTTTACGTCACGGAAATAATTGAATATAGGCTACAATTTTAATATAAATGAACTTCATCATCATTTCACCAAAGACAATTCAATCAGACAATTTAATGAAAGATTTCAAGTTGTCGGATTGTCTTTGATTTCTCTAATCAACTATGACAGCTCATGTCAGGTACTTGATGACTGTACAAACTAAAGATGGAAACTACAGTGACTCTTAATACAGTCATTGTAATGGAAACTGAAGAATGATGGTAGTGATAACCAAGGGTACTATTACTATTATTCATTATAGCTGTATCTACTTCAATATAACGAACAGATAACTGATTAATAAATTTAGGGAACAATTGCAATAACAATTAGGGAAGCGGTAGGTCCCAGTGGCAAAGGCCAGTCTAATCGGTGAGATTAGATAAGAGACAGCACCTACCACTACCGTTGTAACGGTGACCGGCTCCTCTAAATACAAAAATTTATGAGCTTCAAAAATCGCTTCCCGGTGGTTCGGAACCCACCTAAAGCTGTAGGTCCATTCATCTCTCATCATCATTCTTACCATTACCCACACACAAGCTTAGAGCTTATGTGGGCATCATCCCTAGCAAAGAAAATTATTGAATCAATTAGGGCCTTCTGTTAATTATTATGATTCAATAGCAAATGAATAATTGCAATATCCCATTTCCTTCTACTTCATATCTGGCCGAATAGGCGTCTTAACAATGAAGTAGCAGAGTTCATCGAATTTCCTTCTAGCTATTTATTTAGCAAACGTATTCAGAGCATTTTATAGCGTTATCATTAGGATACTTCCTTCTATTGATTATTATGTTTCAATAGCAATTTATTAATTGCAATATACGGTACCATTTCCTCTTATCGATTAATTAATTGATTACTGTACCGAACAAAGCTGGTGTAGTGTAGCTTCCGTAATAATCAGAAGAGTGCCCTTCCCTATTTTATAACTCCATTGACTATTAATCTTCCCAATTACTTGCTCACTCACTCTCTCTTTGAATCGTATTATGAACTTTACTCACTCAAGTGGAAGCCTTTCGTAAGGCAAACGTCGGTTTCTTAGCTCAAATAGGTCAAGAAAAATCGATATTAATAATGATGATAATAATGATAACTCAAATCTGGATTTTCTTAAATATTAAAAAAAAACTTTTGTCTGGCGAGCTGGCGTAGCCCAGTTGGGAGACCTTCAGTCTGCTATCGCTGTACCGGTCACGAGTTCTCGATTCCCGGTCAGTCTGGCACTTTTTTACGGTATCATCTTTCACCTCAGTATAGAGTAGACGATCATAATTATGATTCATGTGTTGCTAGTTGCTTATTGATTCGGTGTGCGAGCCCACTAATGTATTCGATCTCTATTCTTTGATATTTCATCATTTCTTTTTTAAAGTCCATTATTACTTGTCTTAATGATGAAATTTTTTATCTTTTTACAGATGTTTCTCCCAGCTCACCTGCCCCGTTCATAGCGATTTGATGTGTTGGAGCGTACTGATGTTCGGTACCGCTGTGCTATTGACCGGGGTCGGCGGGGACCCGCCCTTGGGGCCCCCCTCAGGTGCTCAGGGGGGCTCCAACCCTCCCTCGGGGTCACCAGGCGCCCAGGGATCACAGGGCCCCCAACGAGTTTCCGCCGTTCTCAATGGTGACTTCATGCTGGGTGCCCTGTTTTCAATTCATCATCAGCCCAAGCAAAAGGGCAATACTTTGCTTTGCGGCAAAATACGCGAAATGTACGGAATACAACGTATCGAGGTCACCTTCCAAACGCTGGATATTATCAACAGGTAAATTGTAAATTTAAATTCTTTCTCCAGATAATATTACAATATTTATGAATAATATATAGAATCTAATAATCAAGGAATAATGGTATACTGATAATATAACGATTAAAACCTGAATAATTTTGCCATATTGTCTTGAGTAATTCGTTGAGTTTGTTTGGTTTTGGAGTGAAAAATATCATCTTTGTGTAAAATTTCACATAATCTAGATTTGGAGTTTTCATAGGTTTTGGTCGTAGGCCTGTTGGACCTTCCATTAAGTATTAATTTTGTTGTACATTACTGAATAAATAAATTAATAGATGGCGGTATGCTATCTATTCTATCCTATGAGATGAAATTAAGAACTCAAAAATTATGAGATACTGGTTTACGTTGTAACATCATTACCAATTTCTGATGGACTAAATTCAAAGTAATTGGCAGAAGCCGGTATATACAGTACTAATAATTTACTAGGCCTAGTTGGAGAACAATACGATTAGTAGGTGTTTGATGTTCAAGAAAGGCCTGACATTGAACTAGGCTCATAATAGTGGCCGGTTCATTTAAACGCAATGACAAACACAATGAAAATGAATTATTATTATTCAATAAAACTGATGAGAAATAATAAGTTGCTTTTTGAAATGAGAAATCCGTTAAACTAAAAATAAAAAGACGAATACAATATTGTATTGCACTGCACAGTACACTTGACTACACTTCGGAACTAATGAATGATAATCGTGAAGAATTAAACTCCGTCAATACTATCTTGTCTAACTAAAAGAGAACAAATAGAGTGATAGACCATTCATAGACGCCTCATTCTTTACAGAAGCGAACGGCCCGCATCCTTTGCCAATCTCAAAAGTTGAAATGCAATGATGAGGGTACCAATATCAATCAGAAACAGAAAGTTATAAACTTTCTTGATCTAAAAGCAAAAAATTCTAGCTTTCGTGATAACTAGTACTTTGTACATTCCACTAAAGTTACAAGGGTTGATAAAAATTAAACTTATCGACATAGAATTTAATATTAATATTGATAAAATTGTAGTTTTTGTTAGCTCATTAAGTGTAATCATTGTAGGTTCTCTTCGTTACGTTCTATTTTGAAATGAGAAATTCGAGGCTTTTAATGAGCATTAACGCATATGGCGCGCCATCTTTCCTATGTACATTTTTTTTCAAATAGGCTACTCAAGTGTTTTGAAGTTTTTCATAAAAATTCTCAAATTGAGTTGTTTTCTTAGTATTTTGGTGTAAGTGGAATAAATTTATGATTGAAATAAACTTTCTTATAACACTTTGAAAAACATGCGATTTTTATTCGCCCCCCTGCATGTATCACAATTTTTATAGAATTATTGATGAAATCTTAAATCATAGCATCTCATTTCTTGTTTCAGAGACCCTTCCATTCTGCCCAACGTGACCCTAGGCGTGGAGATACGTGACTCATGCTGGTACGCCCCCATTGCCCTGCAACAGAGTTTGGAGTTTATACGTGACGCCATATCACCACCTACTCTAGCCACACAGCAACTCACCTGTCACAACACGCAACAGGTTAGTGCCAGAGCTAGAGCTGAAGCAAAGCTTGTTACTTCATTGTAATCAATTAATCTTCATTCCTATTTTTTTAATATAAAAATTAATTAAATCAATAACTTTCAGATATAGAAAGCATGCACGAATAATATCAAAGCTAGAGCTAGAGTTAGATTTAGAGCTAAAGCAAAACTTGTTACATTATTGTTATTAATCAACCTTTATTCACAAATATTTTCATCTAAAAATGAATAATACTCGTGTATATGAAAGACAGGAAATTTTGGATACAGGTATCAAACATTAAGCTACTGATGTTAATACTGATACTGATATCGATACTGATATTGGAGCTGCAGTTGGAGCGACACTGGCTTAGAAACCTTAGAGCATAGAGATTATAACTTATTATAACAATAGTCTCTTTCTAGAATAAAAAAAACTAGAAGTTGTCACTCACAAATTTAATAAAATAACGAGATAGTAGTAGTTGTCACACCATTATTAATTTCCAATTGGAATAAGTTGTCACAACCATTAATTTTTTGAAATAACGAGATATCGATTTCGGTTGTTATACCATTGTCAATTTCTAATTGATAATTCTAGGTTCTGGTGTTATATTGTAATCCCGCATTCCTGGATGCATGATAGCGTTCAATGTCAGAATATATTGTTTTCTTTTAATTTTTCATGCTTCTTGAACTGAATTCCTTTTCAAAACTGAATACAGTACTCTACAGTTCTTGTTTTGTCAGTTATTCGCTGTCTCCACAATATGAAAAGAGACTGAGAAAATGTTTTCAATAATTTCTCTCGTCAAACTCTTTCATTTCAAGAAACTGTGATACGCTTGTCAAGACCAAGCTGGCTTTCAATAGAAAATGGTGGAGCCTACTGAGAGCTCTGTGATTGGACAAGACCTCTCACTCCCATTTTCAAGCTGGCCACTGGGAGTCGACTATTAAAGACAGTAGGCTACCCGCTTGCTTTTTCACTTTTCCTCCTATGCATAGGGTTTATGATAGTATTTCTTTAGTAAAACTGTTTCCTTCACATGTAAATTTGTACAATATAGAGGAAATAGTCTCACGTACTTCCTCTACATTTATATTGAGGACTGAGAATTAATAATTTTTAAATATTTATATCAAGTCCATAATGACTATTGAGAGTTGAAAACCACATGAGAACAAAACAAGAATAATGCTACACAATATTATTATCGAAACTTTGAGAACGTTCAAGTAATGAAGCAAATATTACATTTCACCCGTGGCGAAGCGTGGTATACTTATTTGATCATCGCCAACCAATCGATGACCAAATAAGTATACCACGCTTCGCCACTACATTTCTCGTACCTTGTACAAATTATATCGTAATGATATCATAGAGAATCTCAAATATAAAAATAAAGTAATCCTAACAATAAATAAAATATCAAGGATGTATTTTCTGACGTTTTTTTTCTGAATATTCTGGGTCGCTTCTTCCTCATTGATTTCAGTTTCCATTTGTGCAATGAACATTCTTATTTTCCCATTCTTGCTCTCAATTATCTAATAAACCAAGAAAGAACATTGACTCTGTATTTTTTGTTGTTTCTCTGTATGTAAAGTCATCAATTCATATACAGAACATCACAATATAATACACCAATACTAGGCACTACAAACTCTACATCTAGAACATCCCAGTACTCTAGAACAACACTCTGGAACAAAAATTGCCTGGTAAAGAAACTTTTTATCGCGAAGAGTGTGTCACTTTTCAACTCATCATCAAGGAGACAAAATGAGGTCCGATAACTTGTATGAGGTAGAAAACACTCATCATCGTACAAAATGAGGCCTGCTTCAGTAAATGAGTGGCACGAAGTCATCATGAGGTGGGACGCTCAGCAGAAGATGAGAGGGCAAGGATGCAGCGATCGAAACTTGGAATTGAGTTTGTAATGAATAAGACGAACGTGCAAGATGACTGTAGTTAACTCGGCTGCAGTTCAAAAACATCGCACTAATGAGATGGTAGGAGCGGCGTCAGAAGGACCACTTGTAATATCCTGTTTTGCTATTCAGAAAATTATTATTGAAACAACTTCTTCGCAAAACTGTTGAAGCGAACTATATACCCTACATATAAAAGCGGGGAATTATGCTTTCAATTCCATTATGTGTGCGCATACATGAATTGAAAGGGGTTGAAAATATTACTTTAATTGAGCGAGGTATCTTACAGCTCAAGTATGTAAGATTAATCATTGTTTATTGTATTTTTTGTTTGGTAATTACTTTGAAGGCAGAATAAACTTCATTTTCATTTTCCATAATAATATTTTTTTTAATATACGATTTTAACAAAAAACCTCCTTGTAAGAGGTATAATTTTTCAGTTCGACTTTGTTCTGTGAGTAGGTGGGGATGGGGAACTTTAATGATAGAACGTACACCGGCCTACCGGCAGGCCAAAAAGTCCTCAAATGAGGACGTTCTCCACAAATTCATAATAAATCTTGTGTACTGCTGGCAGGACTGTTCTCAAGTTGGTAGCTCTGTCCAGTCAGTCATGGCTGATGCTTTAGCAAAAGGCGACCGCGTGTTTGTTCCTGCTACATATTTTGATCCAATAAACAGTGGAAATAGTTGGAGTAGGAGCATTTTTGGCAGTGATTACGAGGTAATAAAGTGCTACGGAATTATTATGAAAAAATCTTGTTCGTATGTGACAGTCATCTGGATCTATTGATAAAACTACCACAATATGCAAGTTGGAGGATTTGAATGCATGCAACCGACAACCTGACGCCAGCACGCTTCCTGTTACTGCTGTTACTGCATTTGTACCATGTATGATATCTTGTATTATAACTGTGATATTTATATTCCACCAATTTATTTCATAATGATAAAGTGCATATTGAGTTTTTTCCTAGTTGGAGGGGGAGGGGTAGGGCTGATGAAGGAGGAAGTTGACCCATCACAAAATTTTGAAATACCGGTATTTTATCTACTAATATTTATAACATTTCATTTGATAATTCCTGCAAACCAAACTGAAGGAGGAGGAGGTTGAACCCCTCACAAAATTTTAAATTTTTTATATGCGATTTGAATGCTTCTCCAGCATTACATGAGTTTTTAAAAATTGAAAAAATGGCATTGCTGATTTAATTTTTTGTTTGCTGATTTTAATTTGCCAACTTCAACTTGAACTTTTTTAACTTTGACTTTTGCTAAATTCGTTTCACTTTATAACTTTAATTTTTGTTTGCTTTTAATAAAGTTTTAGTTGATTTTAATTTGCCAACTTTTCAACTACAACTTTTCAAAACTTTGACTTTTGATAAATATGTTTTACTTTGTATTTGTTTGCTTTTAGGAAAGTTTTAGTTAGTTTCGCTTTGCAACATCAATTTGAAATTTTTAATTTTGACTTTTGCTAAATTTGTTTTACTTTGTATTTTTAATTTTTTTGTTTGCTTTCTAATTAATCAATAAAGATTATTTTCTTCGTTTGAAATTGGATCATATTATTTACGATGATGAGTTGGACCCACAATTTTTTTGGTGGGTTCAAAATCACAAGGAAATGATTTTCTTCTTCTTCTTCTTTCTGGCAAGGATTAGGCATTCGCCTGTTCCGACTCACAATTCCTCAACTTTACACCACTTTACATTATAGTACATATTTACATTACATTATGAAATTTTCTATATACTACAACTTTACAACATTTATCTATTCTTACACTAAATTATTTACAAAAATTATATTACAGTACTGGATATGATATAATTGTATAGGCCTACTGAAAAATGTGATTATTGCCACCTCTTAAGTGGTCTTCCAACATCCCTTCTTCCTTGAGGTTTATACATATGAGATTGGTGAGGTACTCTTCTCATCGGCATTCTCTCGACATGCTCTTTCCAACACTGACGGTACTGGGCAACCTTCTCCTTCAGGCAATAGACATTCAATTCTGCACGGATATCCTCATTACGAATGTGGTCCCTCCGGTCACAACCCTTTGTCCGGCGTAGGAATCTCATCTCTGCTGCTTGTAGTCTACTTTCTTGCGGTTTTGTAGTGATCCAGGATTCACTACCATAGAGTAGAATTGGTGCAGCCATTACTTTGTAGAACTTCATCAAAGTTTCTCGCCTTGCTTTTTTCCCAAGGGTCCGACTGATATTCCCGCAGATCCATTGAAACTTTCCAATTTTCTTATCAATGTCTAGATCACCCTTGAAGCTTATCTCGCAACCCAGATAGTTGAAGTTTGATACCTGCTCGAGCACTGTATTATCAATGACAATTTTCGATCTGATAGGATGTTTGCCAGAGAATGCCATTATCTTAGATTTTCCAGTAGAGACCTTGAAATTATAATTTCTACAGATTTCACTCAGATGGTACACTGATCTTTGAAGATCATCCTCTTTTTCTTGGATTATCCATAAATCATCCGCAAATAGTAATGCATTCAGGTAATTGTCATCATCAAGCTTAATTCCCAAGTTTACTCTACGTTTCCATTTTTTGAAAATGTTGTCAATATATATATTAAAAAGAGTGGGTGATAGGCTACACCCTTGTCTCACACCTTGATTTATGGTTATTTCTTCCAATTTCCTCTTACCTGTATTTATCACTATTTTAGTACTATGATAAAGACATTTGATTGAATTTACCAGATGACGGGGATATCCCTCTTCCCTCAGAATCTCCCAAAGCTTGTTGCGATCAACTCTATCAAAAGCTTTCTCAAAGTCAATAAATGCCATATGGGTTTCCAGGTTATATTCTCTCCTCTTCTCAATAATTCTCTTAACAGAAAAAATGTTATCAGAGCACGAACGACCTACTCTGAATCCATTTTGCTCTTCAATCAGGATTGCTTCAGCAATACTCTTAACACGATTATTGATAATCCTGGAATATATCTTGTAGCCAACATTTAATAGACTTATCCCCCTGTAATTCTTGCAGTCATTGCGCTTTCCCTTCTTGAAAAGAGAAATCACCTCGGCTGTTTTCCATTCTTCTGGAATGTGATGCTTCTTCCAGCAATGATTGAACAGGTGTAGGAGTCTCAACTCTAAAAACAGACCACCATACTTGTAGAGTTCTCCATTCAATTTATCTGGTCCAGCAGCTTTCCTGTTCTTCATAGCTCTCATTGCTTCATGTAACTCTCTCATTGTTATTGAGTCTACAGAATCACTGTTACATGGCTCAGGTGGTCCATTTTCAGGTGCATGTTCAGAGTACCAAAGGCTCTTGTAGTGCTGTTTCCATTCTTCATCAGTTATTAGGTCTAATGATGCATTATCTCTTTCTGTCCTGTTCATAGACTTCATAACTTTGAAAGCACATTGTTGCCGGCCATGAATATCCTGCTCTATAGTACTTATGAATCTCTCCCATGAATCCTGATGAGCTTGTCGAACAACCTGTTTTGCACGATTCCGTTTTTGAATGTAATTGTCTTTAGCCTCTTGGGTCTTTTTCTGCAAGAATTCTAGGTATGCTTTCTGTTTATCTTGTATAGCTTCTTCTATTGTTGAGTTCCAAATTCGCAAGTGATTTTTATGTCTCTTAATAATTTTTGTACCAAGTGCATCAGCTGCAGCTTTCTGTATGCATGATGTTATGTTACGCCATTCAGATTCAATATCATCTTCAGTTGGAGCCAGCAACAAATAATCTTGTAATCTTTTCTGATATAAATTGCGGATGCTTTCTTCCTGTAAAAGGTTTACCTTGAATGCTTTTTCACAACTGACCGGAGATTTATTAATTTTCCTCCATCTCCTCAGTATCAGAATCTTACTTACAACAAGAAAGTGGTCACTATAAATATCACAGCCTCTGAAAACGCGTACATCTTGGACCAGACTACTCATTTTATCGTTGACCAGAATGTAGTCAATAATGGATCTCAATCCTCTAGCATTCCAGGTATATTTATGTATATCTTTTTTCCTGAAGAATGTATTAGTTATTTTGAGACCATTGAATGAGGCAAACTGTCGCAGTTCTTGACCATTGTGGTTGCATGTAGTCTCACCAAAAGATCCAACCACACCTGGTATGGGAATGTTTCCAACTCTGGCATTGTAATCTCCTACAATAGCGACATGATCTGTTTTAGTAATCTTGTTTAGAATCTTCTGAAGGCCGTCATAGAAAATTTCAGTTTCCTCTTTTTTCCCTTCATCTGGTGCATACACTCCGATAACAGTCAAATACCCTCTTTCAATTTTCAGTCGTATGGATATTAATCTTTCATTGAATACTGAGTAGTCCGTGATACAGTCTCTCCATTTATTACTGACTAGCATTGCTACACCGGCACTTGCTCTCTGATTCTGAGGGACTCCTTTATAAACCATCCAAAAATCTCTCAGATCATTTGTACCTTGCAACTTTTTCTTTGTTTCGGTGATTACAGCTATATCAACTTTCTGTGTTTTAAGAATAGCATTTAACTCGTCTTCCTTTTTTGAGAGTCCTCTAACATTCCATGTAGCTAATTTTAAAGTATCCGAAATTCCAAATCGTTTTTGTTTAGCAATCCTTTTATTATCCTTAATTCCAGTCCTATTTCCGAGGCTATTTGTGAGTTTGTCAGTAAATTGAGTTATCCCCTGGCCGCGGTACGAACGCTGCGCAGGTTAAGTCCAGCAGTGGGGCCGCCACCTTGCTGCGTCTGAACTCACAGGATTTGTGTAGGGTTTACTCCCCTAGACGTGCTGCTTTCACCACAGCTACGAGCCACGTCTACCCGATAGAGATAGAAGAAAAAGAAGATAGGAAAGTCGAAACTATTGCAGGTGCCAGAAGATTTTGTATAGAAGGAAGAACGGAGAACATGAAAGAAGACATATTGATAGCGGAAAATTGAAACAAAGGGCCAAGTAATAGGCTTGAGGAAAGATAAAGAACATTCTCGGGTTTTCACCAAGCGCTGTTGACGGTTATGCTATTTTGACTGCCGACACAACACAGCAGGGAAATGATTTTTAAAAAGTAAATAATAGAAGAGTCAATGCTTCTGGCCAAAACAAAGTGGTCAGGTGCAGACAGATCCGCGCACTAATGCTTGCGTACTGCCGGGAAGACTCGTCCTGCTGGAAGGACAATTTTGTTTTTCCGTAAAGCTCTGTCCTCCAGCAGGACGTGAACCCGTGTACAAAAGTACTTCCGGAAGCCCCTTCTGGCAGGACAAGTGCTTGTACGTTCTATCATTAAATCCCAACATAGCAAGGATTTGAGAGAAGAATTTGCAAAATTAGAAAATTAGCAAAATTGAGAAAATAATTCAAAATAGGCTACTGTAATACTCATTCCGTTATGATGATGACGATTGACAGACATCAGTGAGAGAATTTTTTGTGTTGGCCTAGTAGTGATTGTGGTAGTTATTCAATATTCATATCGAATAAAAGGTGGCCAAGTGCACAAGAATTCAATTCAATTCAACCGCCCTACAATGAATTATCTATTAGTACTGTATTGTATTAATAATTAATAATAGTGTTATTAATAATTGTATTGTATTAATATTACAGTATTACTGTAGTACTGTATAAGTTACTATACGGAAAACGTAATACGACTTGAAAGCTGTATTGTATTAATTATTAATACAATACTAATTGATACTTCATTGTAGGGCAGTTGAATTAAATTGAAACAACCACCTTGAATATTAGTGAACAAGTAAATATTTAAACTACTATCCTCTTTTTAGCTGAGAAGTATCAAACAAATCCCAAATATTCCCTTGTAATATCCCATTGTCCAGAGTAAGGAATTCAAGCTGAAAATGATGATGTAGCACAGCTTTTACAATAATGAGAGCTTGATAAACGATTTGAAATGAGGCGTTTATCAGCAACCAACCAGTAGAGCTTCCTCTCATTTCCTCCCGGAGACTCCCAGAGGGCCCCAAAAGCCATTAAGACATTTAGTTGGAACCATAATAAACCTGTAACTCTCAGCCCTTTCCATCGCAAACTGCAAGCTATTTAGTCGAATACCTTTGTTCATTAATCAGAAAGTAGCCGATGTACAACTATGGAACAAAGTGTCACGTATGAAACTCTTATTGTTCCTGTTCTTTCATAGTTTGAAATTTTGTCAATATATCAATTTCTATTAGTGGACAATCTTATCATCACTCAATGAATGCTTGCCTCGCAATGAAAATAAAGTCGCAATCAAGAGGTGAAAGGGTTTGGTCAAGGATCATGATAACAAACTTTGCAGAAGGAAAAGCTGCAAACTACAAGGTGGAATAGACGTGAAAATGGAAGGAAAGTTGAAGAAGGTGATAAGAAAGTTTCAAAATAATATTAGTGAAGTAAGCCAATATTCTGGAATTGCTCATTGTCGTAAGGTAAGGTATAAAAGTTCAGTGTTTTTGATTGATGATTCACATCATGTTTAGAATTTCATTATAAAACTCACCACTCTATTGCTTTATGAGGGCCATTAATGATTTATGAAATCATTATTCACATATTAGACTCATATTAGTTCATTACCGTACATATTAGACTCAAATTAGTTCATTACCGTATATATTGGACTCATATTAGTTCATTACCGTACAGCATAATTTATCATATTGAATAGAAAAATTTATTTTTCATCAATGAAACCCGATACAAGAATCTTGAATACACACAGTATTACAGTATTTGATGTGATGATTATGATAATTATCTATCGTATAACTTATTATTCATGAAGTAAGGATCATGACTTTATTGAACGAAAGTCCTAATAGCGTTTTATCAATTAAACTGAAGACTTCTGTAACTACGAATATTGAAATATGAAATTTTCCAGTTAATAATTGAAATGAAAACATCTAGTGTTTTCATTATATTTAGAAATCACAACATCTCACCAGACACTGTGTCAGAAGAGGAACTCAAATATTGCAAAATTCTGTAATAATTTTTGTGAACTAGAACGATATTTAATTAGAGTAGCTCTATTATTTGTCTTCCGATTTCCATAATTTCATCGAATCTATTCTCATTTCCAGAACGACGACCTCCAAATGAGAGACCGGCGACGAGCACCCCTTGTAGGAGTCATCGGTCCAGGATCATCCTCAGTCGCCCTCCAGGTCCAAAATCTGCTCCAGCTCTTCCAAATTCCTCAAATCGGCTACTCGACTACATCGCGTGATCTGTCGGACAAAAATCGCTTCAACTACTTTCTTCGTGTGGTGCCTTCTGACTACTACCAGGCTCAAGTGATGGTCGATTTGGTTCGCACACATAACTGGACCTATGTCAGCGCTGTCAACACTGATGGTGAGTACCAGGAGTCAATAACAGGAGTCAGTTAGTAGATTAGTTGCTACCAGGAGAAATTTTATAGTAGAATACCAGGATTCAGACAGGAAAAGTATAGCCTAATAGCCATAGGAATAGGAAACTATGTAGCCTAATCCACAATAAATAAATAAATAGGATTCGGACAGGAAAAGTATATTCTGAAGATTGGAAAACTATAGCCTAATAACCATAGGAATAGGAAACTATGTAGCTTAATCCACAATAAATAAATAAATACGAAGAGTACCAGGAGTTAATACCAGGAGTCAGTTATTACAATAGTTATTAGCAGGAGAAATGTTTATAGTACAATACCAGGATTAGAAAAAAAAAGTATCGCCTGAAGATTAGAAAACTATAGCCTAATAACCATAGGAAACTATGTAGCCTACTCTATAATTTGATTGCATTCTCATGCGAGTGGACGTATTTCGTTCCAAAATGTCATTTTTACTTCCCCAGTGGATGAATGAATGGATGAATGAGTGAATAAAGGAATGAATGAGTGGATGGATGAATGAATCAGTGATTGACTAAATGAATGGATTCAATAGCGGATGAATACTAACTGAAAGTAACTTAGTTCAAAGTAGATTAACCTAGTTCAATTTCTGAAAATCACAGTAGAATATGTTAATCAAGAGAATTGAATTGAACTGATGTACTTTGTTATTTATTCAATAATATTAATACATGGACAAAAAAATTATACAGAACTCGAAAATAAGTTTAAGAGCCCAAGGTTAAAATCTGTGTGAGAAGCAAAAATCATCTCATTATATCATGATAATAATATTGTGCTCAAACTAGGAAAAGCGTTAAATCAGGACACTGCAATTCCTGATTATCACCAAGAATAGATATGTCAATCAAAATGCAAACTCTAGATGCTCTTGATGAATCAATTACGCATTGATTGCACAGGGCTCAAAGTGACAGTGAAAGCACATCATAGCTCCTAAAATTGGTGGTCATACACGAATTAAATTTGGCCTAATAACCCATAGCTCAATAGTTCTGTAGCTCATCAACAAGTGGAGCTGATCTACTATTATATTGGTCACATTAGATATACAGGAAATGCAACAAATTAAACTCTGATTACCAACCTCTCTGTTGAATTAAATTTGGCATAATAACCCATAGCTCAATAGTTCTGTAACTCATCAACAAATGGAGCTGATCTACTATTATATTGGTCACATTAGATATACAGGAAATGCAACAAATGGAACTCTGATTACCAACAGAGAGGTAATGATCGAGTCATCACCACCACCAAACACCATCATCATCACAATCATAATCATAATCATAATCATAATCATAATCATAATCATAATCATAATCATAATCATAATCATAATCATAATCATAATCATAATCATAATCATAATCATAATCATAATCATAATCATAATCATAATCATAATCATAATCATAATCATAATCATAATCATAATCATAATCATAATCATAATCATCATCATAATCATCATCATCATCATCATCATCTATCATCATCATCATCATCATAATCATAATCATAATCATAATCATAATCATAATCATAATCATAATCATAATCATAATCATAATCATAATCATAATCATAATCATAATCATAATCATAATCAAATCAATCATATCATAATCATTATAATCATAATAATCATCATCATCATAATCATCATCATCATCATCATCACCACCAACACCATCATCATCACAATCATAATCATCATCATCATCATCACACCTTGTTCCAGCATCGAAAAAAATTTTCAAGTGAATTACAAACCATAGTCGATTGACACTACCTTTGTGGAACAATAATTAAGGTAATACGAACATGATTGTGTGAAAGGGAAAAGCACAATATAAACCTAGATGAAAGGGAAAGTACAATAAAAACCTAGATGAAAGGAAACGCAATCATCCAACAGTGCCCACTTCGAAATTGATACGTGTTGTCTCTTTGTGTTTGAAAAAGATCTCACACATTTTGCTGAGATTGAAGCTGATGAGCATGCATCATACTACACGCTTTGTAACGAGTTCGTGAGTGTTGTTTTAGATTTGGGAAAGCAATTTAGAATGCAAATCATGAGTTTTTACCTGCTAGGGCTGCTACATGTTGGAATTTTGCATGGAACTTGAAGCGGGGATGAGATCTTTATGCAATAGGATGTTTCTACATGCAATCATAGAGAACTCATGCAATGTTATGTTACATGAAACATGGTGAAGAGGGGTTCTTATTTCTCGATATTGAAATTGAGAAATTCTACAATATTATTGACCCTTTTTATCACGAATACTCGTATCATAATAGAAAGAATCACACGAAATATTTGAAACTTGCTTTCATCAAGACTTTACTTTGTGAAGTCTTGAATCTTTAAAGTAAATATTTGAATGATTCATTTTTCTTTTATTTGAACAAAATTATTTAGAGAAAATAAGTAAGTTGAGTAACGTTCACGTTATTGGGATACATGTATGAGATAGTTATGATAAGTTGTGTTTGATTATTTTTGAAATAAGAAAAATCAAGATATATTTGCTCACACAATGTGAGCTTCAACTATATTTTTGTCAAACATTTCCCTTGAATTTTGTTTCAACATTTGACTTTTTTGTACCTTTGTAGTCTGCGTTTCACAAACAATTATCTAACACAAAGGGCTTATAAGTGTTTCAAAGTGGAAGTACATGAGGGGAATTATTTATTTTTTGCTTGGAATAATATTCTTGTAAGCAAGAATCAATGAAAAATTCTGAAAATAGTACTATGATTATAATAGTCCAAGGTATAGAAATATGTACGAGTAGCACACTGATCTGTATAAAGATTATGAAAAGTATAAAACACAGTCACATTACAAACCAATAACTCAATTCTCAATCAAGTTGCTGAGACTTTCAACGAGCAACAGCTGAGGAAGCAACTTTTGATTTTAATTCAATTCCAATCTCACGATGATAACAACAGAAAAGAATCCGAGTAATCTCATCAGATCCATTAGAATGATTCACCTGAGACTTTTCTCAGGAAAGAGGCGCAACTTTTGAAGTGGTTTCACTGGGAATGAAATTATCGTCATTCTACTAGTCGGTAGCGTTGACTTGCAAAGCTCTCTACTTTCTTCTGTGCATTATGCTTCAAGTTTTGCGCTCCGGATTTTGGGACTTTGCGCTTAGCGAGCAGTGCTTTGTATCAAACATTTGATGCGTTACTGGAACAAAACGCTTGGGAATACAGTCTTGAGGTTTGGAACTTGGAGACTGAACTTTTGGTTCAAATTATTCCATCAAGTCTTGATGATAACAGAGATAATCAATAATCCTTATTTATTTGTTTAGTTTATGATAATAGTTATCTCTAAGCTTACAGAATTACTATAGTTCACTATATCAAAACATTTTTCTTCAACTTGAATTCAAGGAAAATTAACAGTTTGTCAAGTTTATTAGTGAATTTGTAATTCGTAACCATTGGTAGTGTAAAGATGGAAGGTAATGAGACATTGCAACTATACAGTTGCTGTTAAATCATAATAATTAATTGAACGAAATTCCTAATTAATGCCATATAATATTCTGAAGACTTTGTATTTGCAATATCAATTTAATATTGCAAATAGCAAAGTCTTCAGAATATTATATGGCATTAATTAGGAATTTCGTTCAATTAATTATCATTGGTAGTGTACTTATTCACTTTAAATTAAAATCTCTTGCTTCCACCGAACTATTCTTTGTCAATAATCAATTGATTTGTATCCAGGAATTTCACTCATGGTTTCATAACCATAATATTGATTCAAAATCCATTCTCAATAATTCCTGTTTATTGAATAGCTAAACCTACTGATTACTATGACAGTAAATGTATGAAATTACAAATGTATCTGATATGCTTGGTATGCTGGCAAGAATGCCTGATGATTACAAATAAGAACTTTGGAGGATTTTAAATAATTTCAAAGTTTTGGAAGAGAGACACAATTTATACGCTGAGTATGAGATCACAGATAACCATAGCTTACTGAGAAATAGTTCTATAAAAACGAGAAATTGAAGACGCTGTTACTAAGAATGTATCATTACTGAAATGGTCACGGACATTACAAGAGAAAAAATATTGTCATTTCTATTATATTCTCTTATCATAGAAGTCATGTAAGTGAGAATATTCAATTTTGTAACCACATGATGAGTGTTCAAAGTTAAGAATCAAAGTTAATGATCAACTTGTATCTTTGAATGTCAAATTTGATTGGCGAGCATCATAATGTTAGTCTGAAATGTAGAAAAAGAGTATGAGGTATTTTGAGGATGAAAAATGGTGTGATGTGAAAATGGTGTCTATTTTGCTGTGAGAATTGCGGTTCAACTTTTTCACCTCAGATTGATCGATCCATTGCCTGAAACACAGCGCGGCCAAAATCGAATTTTATGCCTCGAATCAGTTTTCCTCGGGAAAATTGAGTTTTCCAACAGCTCCTTCACCCCTTCCCCCACCACTTTTCCGTTCTGTTCCTCTTCCTTCCTCCCTGACTGAAGAGCAGCAACCTGCTAACACTGCCACGAGCAATAACATTTATATTCCACCCTTCGTTTTAAGGATAGAATATTCAAAGCGAATTTACCGCTTTCAAGGAAATCAGCCTCCACCAATCATTAAGGGTCATTCTCTACACGCTGATTTGCTTAGTGTTGTGAGTTACAAAAAGTCGAGACTTCAAAATTCATTTGAAAATCAATTATTCAATATTTATGTACTCAGTATCGAGAGTTTTGAAAAAATTGAGATTTCAAAAGTCATTTGAAAATGTTATAATGTTAGAGAGTAAGAAAATTTGAAGTTAGTGCAGTCATCGATACGAAAGATCGGAATTTGTCGAGTTGGAACAGAGATCAAAGATGGCCACTGCTACAATGTGTCTACAAATATTATAATGGTAAACTCGCGAAACACGATTATAGAAAATGGCACCTTTGTAAATTATGTTTAAAAATAGAGAACTGGCGATAGCCTAACCTAGAAATAAAAGAGGGGGAAGTGAAGTGGTTTCTTAAGTATTTGAGAATCAAATTAACGAATTATTCTTCAAGAACAAAGAAGAGAAAAGAAAGTAACTAGGGAAAATAACATGGATAGATTCGCCATGAAAATTACAAATAAGAGCAAAAAAGACACATACAGGATCAGTACAATGCAAAATAAATGGGATCATCTCTGATTCAAAACCGTTTATTCCGTTTGGAATATCCCGACATTAGAGTACGAACACTAATAGATAGATAGAGAGAGATTGTTTTTTAAAGTTGCTGATGACCGTAGAGTGTCATTGATCAAATTACAATTATTCACGTTATAACGGTAAAATTCGAATACAGAAAAAAAGATCGAATCTTCAAACAGAAGAGATTTCAAGACTGGGAAAATTAAAAAGGGCTTCGAGAAAATGATGACTTAGTCATACCACAGGTTTATCTAGTAATACATTCATATTCATATGTATATAGTTATAGTTATAGTTAGGCCTATATATACTGTAATTATTATAGTTATATAGTATACAGTTATAAATAGTCTGTGATCATTACCATTTGTTGAACAATGGATGAGAGTTTTGTTCTAAGAGGAGCTGTGAAGTTGTAAGTATTGAAAAATCCGATATTGGAAATGAACACTTTAGATTATACAGGGTGTCCCAAAAAATAGTGATGCCAGTACTACCACGGTATTCTACAAGTCAAAACAAACAGAAAATGTCGTTGGCAAAATGCTGATTTCTCCTTAGTTTACCTGTAATCCGCCATTTTGTGTTTTTAATATTTTTCATCATATCTCGTTGAAAAAACAAGATTTTCTTATGAAATTTGGTAGGGCTATAATTGAAGGTGTGGTTCACAAAATACATATATCAATAAATTTCAATATTTGTTTTTTCCAAAATGGCGACCGACTAAACTTTTCAATTCGATTTTACTGGAGAAATATTGCTTTTTACGATAAAACTTTCAAATACAAAAATGTAGAAAATTTTATTCTGAATAAAATGGTATATGATTTTAAAGAATCGGATGATAAATAACCGAGATATGGCTATTTGAAGATTACCACTTCTGTGTTTCTTCATTTCTTCAGCAGTGAGACATGAGAATAAATTTATGAATGCAAAACATATGTTTTCCCACCACTCGATCAGAAAGCTACTCATTATTGAACTGGGAACAGTGTGCAAAGTAGCTCATTCCCGCACGCCGTGTGCAAAGTACTCACTTTGCGCACGGCTCTAGTCGATAACATTGATATTAGTATCGATTCTCGATTCACCATCTAAAACAAACGTGAATTTTTTCGTGATCTCAATGTTTCATATCGAGAGTTGAACAGTCGAGTATCGAGTTGAAACCATAACCTTACTTTTAAATTATCTAACAGCTGTTTTTCAAATTCCATTGATATTGCTTAAGAGAATTTCAATATTAATGTAATTATAATAATGATAATGAAGAATAAATGTTGTTTTAGGAGTTTTACAAATGTGTTAATAAAGTTATGATTGTTGAGTAAGTCCTATTTTTCATTTTAATCAGTTGCTATTTTGACTATTCGCCCTACGCAGCAGTCGATGGCATTGGCATCTCAGTCATATCAACAACAGCTGTTTTTTAAACTTCCAAGTTCATTCGCATCAATGAACAAATATAACCTAACTTTCAATATGAGTAACAGCTCTTTTTCAAGATGCAATTATTGTCATTGTCTTGGAATATTTGAATATCACTGCATAAATATTTATTATCACATAATTATTTATATGTTCTCAATAATAAATAGAGTGGTGGGAAAAATCTTGTGTGTAACTAGTGTGCAAAAGTTCATTACCAAACACGATAGAATGGCCGAACTCAGCTGCGCTTCGGTCGGCCATCTTCTATCTCGTTTGGTAATGACCCACTTTGCACACATGTTTCACAAATAGCTATTGCCTATCTTGAGCGTTCTCAAATTTACTACTATATCATATTTTCGCATTCATGAAATTCATCAATTGGTTGTTCCATCCAATAATAAATTGGGAACGTTCGAGTGACAAAGATACATAAATTTATTCTCATGTCTCACTGCTGAAGAAATGAAGAAACACAGAAGTTGTAATCTTCAAATAGCCATATCTCGGTTATTTATCATCCGATTCTTCAAATAGCCATATCTCGGTTATTTATCATCCGATTCTTCAAAACCATATATCATTTTATTCAGAATAAAATTCTCTACATTTTTGCATTTGAAAGTTTTATCGTAAAAAGCAATATTACACCTGTAAAATCGATTTGAAAAGTTTAGTCGGTCGCCATTTTGAAAAAAACAGATATTGAAATTTATTGATACATGCATTTTGTGAACCACACCTTTAATTATAGCCCTACCAAATTTCATAAGAAAATCTTGTTTTTTCAACGAGATATGATGAAAAATATAAAAAACACAAAATGGCGGATTACAGGTAAACTAAGGAGAAATCAGCATTTTGCCAACGACATTTTCTGTTTGTTTTGACTTGTAGAATACCGTGGTAGTACTGGCATCACTATTTTTTGGGACACCCTGTATAATATGTATTTATTATTGGAACTCTGTTCTTTGAGAATCATTCAAATAACATTTTTTTATAAATGCCAACATTACTCACCACCTCAAAAGAGAGGCTTTTGTCCTGTAGAGGATGTCAAATTGTAAATAGAGCTCAATAATTACTTGTCCAATTCTCTAAAAAGTGAGCAATCTCAAACAAGATTCGTGTTGTTACTTTTCCTAAAACAGTTGAAGCCGTAAGATGACAAATCCGAAATAACAGTGCCTCTTTGTGATGTAGAAGACTTGAGAATGCTACAGCCTGTAGTTTTGTAGTTGGGCCCAGTTTACTGCAATCTCAGGAGACTCCTACTCCACTTGACAAGATCTCCTTCGCTTCAAATCCTCAAGGCCCCTTGGAGGAGTTGGTTGGAGGAAGACTTCACTCTATTAATGTCTTATCCAATAAACTTAGACAGTAAACACTTTTCAGCGTTAATTCTTGGAAAAGAAACTTGAGGAAATTACAAGGAACCAGACACATATCTTACAAAGATTATTAAATTCTAATTGAAAAAAATGTGTTTAGAAGATCTTTTACAGAAAGGGACATTGAAAGTTGTGAGAGTGTAGGAAGCTCAACAACTATACTTTCACTGGGTTCATTTTCAGGAACAAAGAAGAGAAATTATAGCAGGACTTAATTGCTTTTTGGTCATTGACTAAGTGAGCAGAGACTACAATCGCGTGTACTTTACAAATTAGCGGTAGGCTCTGTCCTTTCAACCCTCTCAAATCCAATTATCTCTTATTGTATTCTACTCTACATTATACCAGTTGTGTACGGTTCTTCTTCTTTTCTTCTTCTTCTTCTTCTTCTTCTTCTTCTTCTTCTTCTTCTTCTTCTTCTTCTTCTTCTTCTTCTTCTTCTTCTTCTTCTTCTTCTTCTTCTTCTTCTTCTTCTTCTTCTTCTTCTTCTTCTTCTTCTTCTTCTTCTTCTTCTTCTTCTTTCTTCTTCTTCTTCTTCTTCTTCTTCTTCTTCTTCTTCTTCTTCTTCTTCTTCTTCTTCTTCTTCTTCTTCTTCCTCTTCTTCTTCTCTTCTTCTTCTTCTTTTTCTTCCTTTTCTTCTTCTCTTGTCATAACAGCTGATATGACAGACAAAACAGTGTACATATTTCCAGGAAGATAGAGTCTGATTGATTAGGGTTATTGTCAAAAGATAGAAAATTAAAGAGCCAGACAGAAAAGACGTGACTCTATTCTATGCACAAGAATATACTTAATTAAAAAAAATATATATTTTTTATTTTCTGCAACGCCATTTTGGTGTTATGATGTCTTGATGTATTGGTGTTATGTCTTTATGTCTTCAACTGTCTTTAAGACAGTTGTTATGTCTTTATGTCTTTGGAGTCGGTGTAGTCATGCAGGCGTTAAGGTGTGTTTGTGTACGATAACCTTTTTCCTGTTTCCCCCACAACGCTGGTTTGATTCAGGCACTATCTTGAAGAAATCCCACTCACAGTTGGTGATGTCTAGCTCAAGCTATGCCTGTTGTGTGAATAAGAATGTAATCTACCTCGATCAGAATTATCTTCTCATAATAAATTGATGTTGAACGACTTAACACAATCGCTATACTGATGATGAAAAGTTTTTCAATCATAAGCTACAAGAAGTTCACTTATGCCCGGTTTTCCAGTCGCTCAATAGACAGTTTATGGATCCAATAGCACTATTAAATCAATAACCATGTGTTATTAAATGTGTTATTAAATCAGTAACCATGTGAACGACTGAGAAACCGGGCATTAGCCTCGAAACTAAGTCAACCTGAAAATTATTCAAGTTAGTTCTTCGCAAAATCTGTTGCCTTCAATATCATCATGTGCTTTCAATAATTCAAGCTAGAACTTGATAAGTGAGTACTATAAAAATCTCCAATTCGTGATGAAGTTTTGACAAACACATTTACCGCGCATTTTCAACATTTGCCATGACTTTATTTGTTTTTCTATGGTGGAAAATCCTTCTAGTCGGTCGATTACAGAAGATGTGAGGATTGTATGAAAGACAGGTTGTTGTGGATGTGAAAAACAAGTCGAGTGAGAAAAGCGGCTTGACAGTGGTAATGTGATTTTAATGATTGCTACTGCTGAAGGCGCGAACTTTTACGCGGTGTTGAAGAGGATGAACTAACCGCATCATCTGGATGGAAAAACGATCTACAAAATAAAACTTTTGTTGGAAGCTTTCAGGTAGAAGAAGGTGGGTTGAGGAAAAGGATGAAGATGGAAGGAGCCTAGAGTAGAAGAGGAAGGTGAGAAGGGAAGAAAAGAGGAAGGATAAGAGGAAAGAGGAAAGTTTGGAGACGAGAAAGGAAAAAAGGTGGGAAAAGAAGTAGGAGATAAGAAGGGAGAAGAAGAAAGAGGATAGGAGAAGAGGAAGAAAACTTGGGACTTGAGATGATATTACACTTTCTGATCTTGAATCACGACAATCTTTCCGTTCTTCGGTAGCCGGCAAATTCAAAACTTGGTCTGTAAATGTTTGATAGGTTATGTCATTAATGTAATAACTATTTATTAATTATAAAGGGATTTTCTTATATTTTAATAGATATTATGTTAACCAGTGCTTTAAAAATTCAAACGAATCCAAAATCATCTAAATCGGTTCAGCCGTTCTCGAGTTATAAGCGAGCGTACAGACACCAACTCTCTTTTATTAATATAGAAGAAGATTGTTATTATGATCGTTACTGGATGCCAAATTCAAGTTGAAATGCAGTTTAACGCCATATTTTTAAACAAGTGAACCAGACGGGTATTAAAAATGAAGAAAAAACTATTAAAATTTCGTGAGTGAACTCAACAAGCTAAGGATGCCACAAAACGCATGTAACTACAAACTTGAAAGCATGAGTTGGGTTTGTGAAAATCTAAGTAAAAGATGATTTCGAAAAAAGATGAAATGCAGGAATGCAGGCTTCGATCACTCACTAATTATTCCACATTCATTTCCAAATTGCTAAGAGTGGTTAATGCTCAAAGAAGAATCTGAAGTATCTTCGAACAGTTGTGTACTTGTTCTTCAAATCTAGAACAAGACATTCCTCCTTCGTCCATTACAATTAGTTAAAAACAGATCAACAAGTGATCTCATGTGTAGAAGTGCCTGATAGGTCTCTTCAACTATTAATATCGGGGTACCGAGCTCTGCTCGGGGTAGGTCTACAAAGGCACAGGAATGGAAATTTTAAAGAAAAAAGGAATGAAATTAAACAATTTTTTAAAGTTCAGCCATCAGTCTTATGCACTGAATCATTAGTGCACTGTAAAAATTAATCTCAGCTTTTCGAAATATTATGAATAATCGAGTTTGAATGCATATCATTTGAAAAATCGCACTTGTATAATTTTGTTTCATAGAAATAATAAAATGAGTTGACAACTATTTTTAGCTCAGCTGTTTTGATGAACTCTTGACGATTTCTCTCAAATAAATAAAAACAGATCACATGGCTTACTTCATGCCCAAAATTTAAAAATAATGATACAATATGTAATATTTTCAAAATTTCAAATTCCTTTTAATTTTCTATAGATAAATTAAAATCAGAAATAAAAAAGGGGAATAGGAGCAGCTTATGTGTTTCGATATTTTCTCAAATCTAGTAATGGAACAGCTGATAATTATAATCTTCTCTCACTCGCACTCACTCTCTCAACATCAAGAACCGACGGAAAATTTTCTTCTGTCAGCTGATTCTCTATCACTGTCTCAGCAGCTGAAATAATAATCTTGTCTCACTCACACACTCACTTGCTCTCACTCTTTTCATCATTTACAGCCGATAGAATTTCTTTCTTCTGTCAGCTGATTCTTAAGGATCAATTTCTCCTTTTTTCCTTTAGCGAGTTATCCCAGGGATGAGACCCGGCACAAACTAATTTTGTATCATAAACCTCGTATATTCAAATTTCGTCAAAATCGTTAGAGCCGTTTTCGAGATCCGTTGGACATACATACATAAATACATACATAAATACATAAATAAATATAAACATACAGAAATTGCTCGCTTAATATAATAGGATTGAAATGCAATAGGCCCTATGTACTCAAGGCACTTGTTCGTAACACTTCAAACTTGTTTAATAGAACTGAGCTCAGTTGTTCATGAATATCTACCGTCAACAGAACCAATCTCTCTGGAGATGTCTTGGAACTCAGCACAGGTCATCTGGCAGTCAAAATCTAATCTTGAAACACTTGTATTTCAATATCATCTTAATTGATAATAACTTCAGACCACCTCCTGCAAACCTCGTAGCGGAGCACGGGTGACATGTTATTCAGAACATAGTCGTATCTTTGTCATATAGCAGGATGCAATTAACTTGTCATAAGTCAGCTGCTCGACGAGCATATGATCACAATACTTAACCTACACATGCTGAATCTCGCAGATTATTCAAAAGGTCTTTTAAAAGTTATTCTATGAAAGGTCTTCTTCAAAAGGTCTTTAAAGACTTTAAAGGCCTTTAAGACTTTCAAGCCTTTTGATTATTGTATCGAAATCACTGTTTAATTATTACTGGATCAGCTGACTTATGACAAGTTAATTGAATCCTGCTGTAGTCGTTTCATTCCAATTACCGGTGTGTATCATAATAATAAAATATTTATGATGATTTTTGACCAGCATATTTCAAAAAAACTTTAAACATTCATTAATTCATTTTTTTCATTCATTAATCCATTTTTTTCATCCATTAATTCATTTAATTCATTCGTAGATTTATTACCAAATAGTTATCAGCTTATTTACCAATTGCAATGACGTTTTCGCAACTTACTGTACTTGCAACCACTTGTACATCAAAATTCAGTACAATACTTGAAATATTCATCCACATGGTCGTAGAATTTGGGCCGTGAATTTCGAGAGGAAGGCACACAAATCAGGGTAATATGATCCGGAAACCATACTACAAATTGGTCTTAATATAATATACTAAGAGTCTAGTCAATAAAATACTCAGAAATCATTTTGTGTAGGACTAAACTGAAACAATTAAGTAGCTCAAGATATTTATTTTATAAGCATTTTTTCTACAAGATTTTGGGGCGCACGTGCCCCCCTGTGCCCCCCACCGGCGTGACGCCTATGTTTATCCATCCTCGGATAATAAAAGAAAGCAAGGAAACATTGAACGCCTAGCGTTCTTTCCGAGAGTGGAGGATGATAAATAAGATTTTCGGCAAGTTGCAGCTATCTTTTGACAAATGCTCGTGGAAGAATGACAGCTCTTCTCTTTGTGTTCAGGCTGAGAAATAAAAGGAGTATTTTTGCCGGTAGCTTTTTGTGCTTGGCTGTTTGTAGAAGTTCATTCCTCGGCGAGCATTTATTCTCATTCTGGACGTTCACAAGTATGAATGTGCTTCCTTTAGTCACCACCTCACATATCACAATACAGAAGTTAGTTGTTGGGAGTAAGGAGCTTGTTAAATTTATCTGAAAACTGTTGTTCGCAGTTCATTCATTTCCAAATGTTTGAATGAATCTAGTACAATTTCACTTAGGCATGAATGAATCAATTATTTAGGCATCCCTTCAACTAGGCTAGTATAATCTAGAACTCGAGCAAAAATATTTTGCAAGCTACAGGAATAATAAATTTGTTGAGTGTGATGTGATGTTGTGGTATTTGTGGCTTGTCGAGATGTTGTGGCTTTGTGTTTCTCTTTCACTACAGGAATAAAGTTGAAAATCTTCTCTAATCTTTCAATTTTTATCTCCCATTTCCCCAAACGCTTGACTCTGATATAAAAACTGATATAAACTTCTGACATAATTTAAAAATGATCCAGTGACATATACTTATAATGATCAAATGTATTCATATTCAAGCCTGGCAATCTCGCCGACAACAAAACGAGAAACCGAGAAATCGCTTACCATCTCAGTTATGTATGATTTGATTCTCCAAAATTAGGGCCCATCTTTCTTCAGTAGAAGAAAGCTCTATAAGCTACAAAATAAGCTCTAATAAGCTACAATGAGCCCTAATAAATATCTAATAAGAATGAGAATGTTCCGCCAAATAAAGGTTATTTTGATTTCATTTCAAGGTCAACATTTTTCACAGTACAAGTATTTGTGAAGAACACTATTATGTTTGTGAAATAAAATTGTAACTCTAGCCGGCACCCATTCTGTAAATGAAGGATATTTTAGAATTTGCAATTATTATTGCGATTTTTCGGTATTTTTTGTTTTGTAGATCAGATATTCATCAGCAATCCTACCTCATTTTAAGGGCAAATGATGTTCTATTAACGATATGCATATTCTCGAAGATAAAAAGGCGGATCACGGGAAAACAAAGTGGGAATTGACTCTTCTCCCAACGACTTTGGAAAAAGGATTTTGTTCATTTTAGCTTGTACTCTACATGAACAATATTGTACGGGAATTGTGATCACAATTTTTCGAGGAACTCTGTATAAAATTCACATCCGACCCCATTCTTTTATCTGATGATATTGCGACCGACTAAATATTCAGAGTTATCTACAGCATGCAATGTATGGTGGTTCTAGTTTAAGTTCAAGACAAATTTCACCGTAGAAGATAAGCAGACTGACAACATTCGGCCAATCTGTCTGAGCAATCGATATAAATGAGCTTTATTGATAGCATAGCACAGTGTGCTTTGCTGCTCAATTCCTTCATTCCAATTACGACTTCAGAATAATAAATTGTGGTCTGGAGGAGTGAGGAATGGAACATTCTGCACTGTTCCACTCTAAACAAAATTGGGGGAGACTGTTCTTTGTAGTGGCTCCAACGAAAGCCGAAAAACTGAACTGGGATTCACTATTGCTCAACTTCTTTTTCTCTTTTTTAGTCTTCTTCCCCTTTCCTTGTTCCTCTTCATTCTTCTTTCTCTTCTTTTTCTTCTTCTTTTCCTTCTCCTCTTTCATCTTCTTCTTCACCTTCTTCTCCATTTTTTCTTCTTCATTTCTTCGTCTTTTTCTTATTCTTCTTCGGCTACTTCTCTTATTACTATATTTCTCTCTTTTCCTCACTGTTTCATCTCTTATGTTTTCAAGTTCACGTTTTGTTTTGGGCTACTTATTCTACTCCTACCCCCCTCCCCTTCATCTCCCTACTTCTCAACCGACTTTCTCCTTGTACTCTTCCTTCCTTTTTTCTTTTCCTCTCCGCTGATTTCATCGTTCCCTTTCTTATGTTTATTTTCTTCTCTCATTTTGAATTCCCACTTTTTACGAATTTCTACTTCTACTCCTGTTTTTTACCCTTTTTACTCACCCTTACCCTTTCTTCTTTCGTCTACTATTATAAGTCCTCCATCTTCTGTTTTTGTTTCCTCTCTGTATTCTCTCTTCCACTCTTCTGCTTTCTCCCCTTCTCACTTCCTCTCCATCTTCTCTCTATTTTTTATCGACTTCTCATTTTCTCTCCTCTCTCTATTCTCTCTTCAAATTTCCCCTCCCCACTTTTTTATTAACTACTTTCGCTTTCTCTCCTTTTCTCATAATTAACATCTCTTGCAATTCTCATTTCCCTCTTTTTTCTCAATATCCATATTTTTGCCCTTCTTCTCATTATCACTCTCACTCACATTGTGCAAGAGAAATCTCTTTCTTGTCTATTATCTTTTCATTCTCCTTTTTCTTTCTCTCTTGCTCGTATTTTTCCATCTGTTGTTGTTGTTCTTCATCTTCTTCTTCTTCATCTTCTTCTTCTTCTTCTTCTTCTTCTTCTTCTTCTTCTTCTTCTTCTTCTTCTTCTTCTTCTTCTTCTTCTTCTTCTTCTTCTTCTTCTTCTTCTCTCTTCTTCTTCTTCTTCTTCTTCTTCTTCTCTCTTCTTCTTCTTCTTCTTCTTCTTCTTCTTTTGTCCTTTTCAATTTCTCATTTCGCCGTTTTCTATTTGCCTGGAGATCTGTACTTTGGCCGCTGGCCAACGAGTGAAGTAAGTCAGCTTTCCAACTCTTGCCTGAGATATTATGAAATGTGTTATTTTTCAAAACAAACCGTTCGCATTCCATTCCTGGTGAAGCAAAACTCAATAATATTCTTGATTTGTGACATAAATAGTGGATACTGAAGAATTGGCAGCCAAAACCAGATTAATAAATCACGAGACTTATATAACCCATCTAATGGATAAAGTAAGCAATTACTTGCTCAATCAAAAAATAGATACTAGGTATACTAGTTAATATCCATAATAGGCTGAAGAACTCTTTCCCAAGGCTACAAAGCTCTTGAACTTCATCTTTCAAACTCGATACCTCTGTATATATGAGAAGTATTGAAGATCAAGAAAAATACATAATCTACATAATCTCGTACAATGCATCAGAACATATTACATATAATCAACTCTTTCGCCTACTTAAAAGTAAACAAATCAGTTCCTACATTTAAAATAAAATGACTGCATGTCGGTAGTGAAGTGAAATCAGTTCTCTTTGGGCCTTATTCAGCACTCATTTTCCAAGATTGTATGGTTAGAGATGGTATTAATTCAATTTAGTTTGGGCTAGAGATGTAGTTGTGTTTAAACTTTTACAGTCACTCGCAGCTCAAGTATAGGACGAATACCTCACAAGGAATCAATCTACTTTACTTAGCAATGTACAAATGATATTCAATGGAGAGTACTACATATCTTTTCTTAAATATAGAGTCAATTGATGCATAAATATTTTTGTTTCCACTGCTATAACATTCTCATAGCAAAATCTTAGTCTATGTAATGATTGTAATCTATTCTGTAAAAAGAGATTCTAAATTGGAAAAGGACAGTTTGGGGCATGGGCCAGTTAGACCTTGAGGATGATTTGTACATTACTGAATGGATAAATGACGAATAAAATGATATTGAACACGCTACTTTTAGATGTATCACCCAAGCTCTCAAGAATCATACTTTGAACATTCCGTTTTTGAAACATTTTTCTGTATGGAATAAATTTATTAATAATGGAATTTTTTATTCTATTTTATTCTCCAAGAACGGAAAATAGTGCAACATCTTGGAAAATTATTCATTGGCTCTCCAGAAAATCAAATCCATGAATTAAATGTCATGTAATATTGTGATCATAATAAACAACGTTCAGATTCAATAACTAGGTTCTCAAGCTAAATTGGATACAATAAACGTGTTGTACGTGTATACCCTTGAGATATATTATTTCAGCTTACCAAAGCAATCACATTCCCTCTCGATCTCATAATTCACTGTGTTCGGATATGAGACAACAAATACATGCATATTGGCTATAAATAAACAATGCCTCTCTTTTACAATAGCATTCCTGTCTGTCTTGCGCCTTATTGGCGAATGTAGCTGGTGTCACACAGAAGCGAACTGTACAAATAAATAAACACTCTTGTCTTTGATTCCTTCTTGTTTCCTTCTTCTACTCTGACGAAAACCAATAAAAGAAACGGAGGAAAGAAATTTGAAATGGAAGAAATGAGGGAGTGAGAGAAGATTAAGGACCGTATTTATGTACGTTCCATGTATAAGATTTTCTAATTAAAGATGACTTTAGTGAGAAAATGACGATATCACACTAAATAGACCGATCAGCTGCAGTGAATTATGTAAAAAAAATTCAGCTGCAGTGAATTTGTTTCTATAAAAAATAGCTGATAATATTCACAAATTTTAAATGAAGCTTGGCAAATGTTGATCCAAAATTGCCATGCTTTACAGCTGTTACAACATCTGATCTGTCTGTCCTCAAGTAATTAGTTTTTCGAGTCGAATTAGTTATAATAGTTATAAAATTAGTTTTTCCCACCACTCGATCAGAAAGCTACTCATTATTAAACTGGGAACAGTGTGCAAGTAACAGCACGCCGTGTGCAAAGTACTCACTTTGCGCACGGCTGCCTGATTGTTGATATAAGTATCGATTCTCGATTCACCATCTAAAACAAACGTGAATTTTTTCGTGATCTCACTGTTTCATATCGAGAGTTGAATAGTCGATATCGAATTGAAACCATAACCTTTACTTTTAAATTATCTAACAGTTGTTTTCAAATTCCATTGATATTGCTTAGGACTAGACAATATTAATGTAATTATAATAATGATAATGAAGAATAAATGTTGTTTTAGGAGTTTTACAAATGTGTTAATAAAGTTATGATTGTTGAGAAAGTTTTTCATTTTAATTAGTTGCTATTTTGACTATTCGCCCTACGCAGCAGTCGATGGCATTGGCATTTCAGTCATATCAACAACAGCTGTTTTTAACTTCAAGTTCATTCGCATCAACGAACAAATATAACCTAACTTTCAATATGAGTAACAGCTCTTTTTCAAGATGCAATTGTCATTGTCTTGGAATATTCGAATATCACTGCATAAATATTTATTATCAGATAATTATATATATATGTCCTCAATAATAACTAGAGTGGTGGGAAAAATCTTGTGTGTAACTAGTGTGTAAAGTTCATTACCAAACACGATAGAATGAACTCAGCTGCGCTTCGGTCGGCCATCTTCTATCTGGTTTGGTAATGACCCACTTTGCACACATGTTACACAAATAGCTAATACCTACTCTACAGAGTGGTCAACCTGATTTTCAATCTAGAGTACACTCAGAAACACAGAAACCCTTTGTATTGAATTTTCAATATTTTCTGTTGTTTGGTTGGATTACGGATTGAGTGAAGTATTTCCCGCACCAATGAAAAAATAGATAAATTCGCTTACCAGAGCTTATGAGAGAATATGTGTCATTTTTGGAAAAATATAAGAATCATTACATCAGATTTTTAGAACTCTGTAACCAACTTGTGAAAAAGGAACAAATAGAGTTAGGAAGGGGACACGGAAAGCAAGAAAAAAATGTCTGGTGATTTTTTAATTTTAGCGATTAATTTTTAATTTTTGAATTTTATGATTACCAAGGAAAAGTGCAAAGTGAATGGATGAAGAAAGAATGAGATGTAAAACAAGACAAAAAATATAAAAAAGGATAAGCAAATGATGAAAACCAGATCAAGAGAAGAGAAAGGATTAAATAAGTAGCATGAAATACGGAAGAAGAGTTGTAAAGTTTAAAAAGGAGTGCATGAATATAAAGCGTGTTACCAGTGAATAGTTTATACATAACATGAAGCTTGAATTATTATTGATCTCGGTTGAGACAAGATATGAAAGTAGAAGTCGTATGTCATAAGTGTCAAAAATTCGCAAATGTTAAGTGTCAAATTTGAATGTTAACACTGAGGTGTTCTTTCAAAAATGCCAAAAAACTACGCTGGAGCCTCACATTGAACGACTCTGACAGCTTTTTATTTCGCATTCACTTTGAAAAGATCTCGCTCCTCTTGAGGTTTGGATATGGGGAACTTTTGAAACGTGGTATCTGCCTTTATATGCCGTGTTGTGTGTTTTGGGAGTATTACACTGAGCTCTGTGACTGCTTAGTTTGTTCATGTTCCAGAAACTTCCTCTAATAGTCTAATGATCACTGAAGCAGTAGAAATTAAAATAATTACTATTTTTCATTAAAAGCAAACGCTTCCTTGTAATAATTTCAATACAAAAATGTGACGATCCAAACAAAAAACTATTTTTTCCGGGTAAGGAATGAAAAATGGAATTCCGATTTCTTATAAAAAGTGATTGTGGCTTATATTTGTAGCATAATTTCCTTGATAGGAAGTTCTTCGTCAAGTAGGATTTTTCGAAAAAATTATAGGTCTCTTGCGGAGACAGTACAACGTGAAATGATTCACTTTCAACCTACTTTATCTTTCAATGAATTTACAACTCATCTAATAATATACCTACAACTTACTCTATGTAAGAATTGATAAACTTTATAACTTCTTAATTATTATGAGATATTGAATTCATAATTTGAACGTAGCAACGTGATTCGAAGTTGATTGGTTGATTCATTGTTTTTGAATTGATAAGTGTAATAAATTAAAAAGTGCAAGATGTTTTTAAACCACTATTTATCAGAACAATTTATTGATCACATAATAATTGAAGATACCTTGGTCTTTTCATTGAACATTCATTATCTTTATTCCTTGCATACTAGATAACTTATCTGTATTAATTTTTTTTTGAGATCATCGCAAGAAGTGAGCCATTTTGTAAATGGAATAATCATCCAAAACTATCAGTATAGTCATGTGCTCACTGTTTCATAAAATAGTCTCAGCCAAAAATACCGATCAAACCCTGGCAACTGAGCCAAGAAGCTGCACCTTTCTTGATTCAATTTCTCCCATAAACGTTTGCTACTTTGTGAAGCATTCTCACACGCCATTTCTTAAAAGATTAATTAAACTCACGCATACGTGCTCACTCTCATTTCCTCTTTCACTTCTTCTTTACAGCTGAGAGGCGGAATAAAAAGAGATAAAAATTTGATAGTAATTTTATATGGTGGATTACGAGCGTTCTTATCCGAGGCATATTATGACTCCTACCATTTCAGCGTTGCATTTGGGGAGTGTGTCATTTCCTTAATGACATTCCAGCTGGCCTGATATCTTCCACTGTTATTTTCTGTGGCCTATCTTCTACAGCTACGCTATTCCGAAAACTAGAAAAAATTTGAACCAGAAATGTTCTTCTGCAGTTCCAATTACGTGCCGTGATGCATAGTTTGATATACTCATTCTGATCACACAGTTTTTCCGTTACATACTGTGAATGACAACACGGTACAAATGGATAATATAGTAGGTGAAAGAATGAAAACAATGTTGTCTATTCCACAGTAAATATACCGTATTTAAAAACGACTGATCCTAAAGTGTGTTGTTTTCATTCTTACACCTTTTGGAGAAATTCTACAATATCTCTGATACAAGTGTTAATATTACATAGGATTGTTAACAGTTAGGGAACATCATGAAATTTGTTCAAATTTTTGTTTTGGCCTACTTCAATATGGCAAGCTATGTCTAAAAATACAGGTTTCAACCAGGTTTGTCCAGGTTAGTGAACGTAGATAAATGGTAATACATTATTTACACCAGCAGTATATGAATAAAATATTACAAATTTAAGTACTCGGAGCACCTTAAATTGAAATACAAGAAAATAATCAGTTGAAATGTTATAAAAAAGACTCAAATACCTTGTCTGTCACATTATTTTATTAGTGAATGTACCAGTGTGTGAGAGAGACTATGAGGCTATAATATGATATTTATAATATAATAATATAATAATATAATATAATATTAGTAGATATTATCTACTCTTTTCCAGCAACCATTATAGTTATTAGTCTTGTGAACATATAGATATAGAACATAGTCATTAGAACATATTGTTTCAGTCTCCACATTTGCGGTCTTTCATCGATAAATATTTAATAATTCACTAATTGATATATGCATCAAGAAATTCGAACTTATATAATCTTGCAAAATGTGTTTCATTCAAGCTTCTAGTGTCTAGTTGAAGAATAAGTTGAAAAACAAGATCAGATCCCCATTTTTATCACTCAAACTATACTTACACGATCTCTCATCCCCCTTGCACATTGATATCATGGCATTCTCCATCTCTTTCGCACCGCAATAACGTTACAGCAATAAATAACCAGATGTCTCCAAATACGAGCGTTCAACAGGGAAATTTCCAACCTCATGTAGAAAAGTTGTTCTGTGGGTTTTCAGTATCATTTTTTCAAGAGCAATAAACGCTTGCTGGATTTCGCTGATCGCCAATTAATATGAGGCGAGTATTGTTTTTTGGTTATCAATTTACAAGTTGGAAGCTCGTAAATTCTGTTAAATTGTTTGCGAAATGGGAGTTTCAGGCTCAGTAGTTGGGCTTGATGCTATTCCGAGTAATTTGAAACGATTTTCTGGTGAAATAATGGATGTTTCAAATACCAGTGTTACTACTGAACAAAAGGAATTCAACTTTAAATACATGGTGATAGAAAAGTCCCCAATGAAGTATGTATTTATGTACTTGTGAAGAGAAAATGAACTTGAAGTACATAACATAATCATTTGAAAATATTCAATAACTTTCCACATAATAGTGGAGGTGACATTGTGATGGTTATCCATATTGAACAAAAATACTGAAGTGATTCTTATTTGATTTCAATAAATGAAATGAAAACTTAATAACAATATAATACAAGAATTCTTTATTGGATTACTATGACTGAGTTGGATTTTACTGGGGTAAGGGTGATAAGGTAAAGGTAATATTTCTACCCTGGGATAGACCATAACTATTTGTATTGTATGACTATTTTATTATTGTTTAGGCTAGTGTTTCATACATTACACACATATTGCTCAAGATTGGGACAGTATTAACAATAAGTGTTCAATACTCACATGTGATCCCTCTATTGTTAGCATGTTCAAAACTTTTCCAACTTTTGCTTGTTCAGTAGTTTTCCTTTCTCATTATTCCACCCCCTCTCCACTCCCAATCTGTTTTCTTCGCTTCCTTCTCGGTGCTTTGAGGTTTTTTCTGCAAAGTTGAACGACTGTAATAAGCTGCATTGGACAATAAACAAATATTGGTTCTCCTTCTGTCGCACCCTAGGATCAAATTGGACATTCTATTGAATCGTATGGCCACAGATTCTACTAGAAACTTGGATATTATTGGAATATATTAGAAAGTAGCTTAGATATTAGTAATATGAGAAAGTGTCTTATTATAACATAATTGATTTGTTTAAAAAAGACCACTAGAAGCCACCCACACCACACCCATGCTCCGCAACGAAGCTCCACAAAACAAAGCTACATTGAATTATTTTCTACTGTGTGTATCAAATATATATTATATTTTTTCATTTAATAATTAAATCCGATTTGATGATTATTCTAATTAATAATTGAATCAACTTAAATTATTAATACTCTAATTGAAATATAATCGGTGATGAGCTTGAATTATTGACTTCAACAATGAACCTTCATCAACAGTAGAATCTTTGGATTTACTCTCAATAATGAAGTGAATCTTCGATTTCAATTTATAATTTAATCAGATTTATTTGATTACTGATTGAAATATTATCATACCCAAACTGTGATGAGCTTGAATTCATTCCAACAATAAACATCCATCGAAAGTAGATTATTTTGGTTTACAACTTGCTTTCATCTATTTTTGCAGAGAACTACGGTCAAAGCGGCATGCAAGCTTTCAAAGAGCTGGCGCTGAGAGCCAACGTGTGCATAGCCAAGGAAGACAGTGTGCTGAGTAATGCTGACGACGAGGTTTCGATAGCGTGCTGCGGAGCCCCGAACGAGGACCGTAACAGCTCGTGTGGTCGTGTGTTACTTTTGCGAGAGGCATGAAACTGTCAGGGGACTGCTGGCAGCCACCAGGCGACTCAATCTCACCGGCCGATTCCTGCTGTTGGGAAGGTAAGGTTCCGGACGCACGAGCGATTCTGGTTTACTATAGTCCGTGCAAACCTTAGTTTGCAGTATTACGTTTATGGGGCGCAGTGTTGCCGGATCTACTCATGTAGAATCCTAACTCATGACCTAATGACCTTTTAAAAATTATTCATAGTATAATAGTAAAAAATATAAATAGGTAATTAGTGTGCTAATTTTTTCTCATTCATGTAGTTTTGATAGAATAAGAAATGTAAACAAGAGAGAGAACGAACAGCTGTGAGTGAGGAGTAATGAATAAAATAATAAGCAAAACATGGCAACAGCGCTTCCATATCCCCATAACAAATAGCATTGCCATTTAAACGCTTACTGCAAACTAAGGTTTGCACGGACTATAGTGATTTTTCCAAGGATGCAAACCTGATATAAGAAGTTCAGGATAGTTTTATAGTTGTGTCAACCCTTGCTACCTGCTGTTTGTGATTGCATACGCTTGATACATATTATACAAGTCTGGTATAGGCCTATAATATTATTTAGGCTATAACGGTATATGATATTAATTGCACGGTATGTAATACATAACTGCCAATACAGTCCTGCAATAGTTTCTATAGTTACATTTTTTAAATTTGGTGGATGGCGAATGATTGTTGAGGTTGAAAAAAATTCACATATTTGTTTCTCCATTTGTAAACAACTGATTCATCCGCCAAATTGAAATCAATTTACTATACCTTAGTTAATATGGTTTTGAATCCACGATAATAGAATTGTCAAGTATCAATAAAATCAAACATTTATCATAATGTACATCATAAGAATATTAATGGTTTTAGCTTTCGTATTTCGCTGGAATAATAGTATTGTGGAACAAAAGTATTCAAATCAGCAATTTCTTTGCTTGGTTTGGTTGTCAATCCATATCACACTTCATCCATTTTATAGGTAGCACAGCATGCCATGATATATACATTGTAGCAACGATTCATCCCTTAGTTAATATGGTTTTTTGAATCCGATAATAAATTGTCAAGTATCAATAAAATCAAACATTTATCATAATGTACATCATAAGAATATTAATGGTTTTTAGCTTTCAATGTTTCGCTTCAGAATAATAATTATTGTGGAACAAAAGTATTCAAATCAGCAATTTCTTTGCTTGGTTTGGTTGTCAATCCCATGTCCACACTTCATCCATTTTTATGAGTAGCACAGCATGCTGCATGATATGCTCATTGCTTAAGCAACGATTCCCTACGTCCACACTTGGTCGATTTTTGTCTGCTGTACAGTATGATGTGCAGCACATGACGCATGCGGTGCAGCAAACGCTTTCTCGCCTAATTTTAATACGATGCGTGAAGCACAAGACGAATCGAATAGCATAACGAAACGAAAATCGTAAAGTGTGGATATAGCTATGGCATGCTGTGCAGCACACAAAATCGACCAAGTGTGAACATAGGGGATAATAACAAGCGAGATTCGAACTGTTTTCCAAACGACCGCTCCTGGAACCTCTTGCTCCCAATAGGATCGAACCTCGTTACTTAACCCTGTAATCAGCAAGTGAATCTTGTGAGACTGAAAAAGGAAATTAGAGTGTAAGTGAAGAAAGAATTTAGATGCAACAGTTTCTTGTATTTTCGAAGCTAGCTAGCGGCTATTACCACCTCAAGGTCAATCCGAAGAAGCGAAGGGTATTGCTTGTATCTTATGGTTTACCCTTAAGTTTCCTCCCGCTTACTCCCCTCACAATCCCCTTTCACGTTCCCCAATATTTAATTAAATGTCTGGAGAGAGACACCGCTATCTGCTTTGGAATTGCACAACTAAAGCACTTTGTAGCTTGTCTTCGGAAAGCTTGTCCACATCTAGAACAATGGAACATACACATTCGGATCATTCACCAAGTCTTTCTGAATGGATATTTCTTTCACAAACTAGGTTTTGCTCAGTTACAGTTTGCTTTCTGGGCAAAAAGTGCACTTCCATTATCTATATGCTATTTATGATAGTCTTTGATACTGTATTAGTTTGTGAAGGTATTCTATAAATCGATCACAGAGAATAATATTCTGTATCCACATATTGTTACATAGTGAGTGTTGCTTGAAACTCTTTTATGCTGGGTTGCATTAACCGAGATCAATTATTTCGAATCACCTCATCTCTTTCCGCTATTTCCTCGATTTAGCAAAAGCTTTCGATACTATACCTCACTTGACATTGATAAATAAACTTGACACGACAGGTGGTATTCTCATTAGATTGTCAAGACAAGTTCAAGGAACAAAATGCTATTTCATAAGTGGAAGATATGGAAGGTAAAAGTGTTACTTTGTTCTGAAGTGAGTTCTGTTAGATTTCCGGTTAGCTTCATTGTAAGATTGTGATTTTGTTTCACGTTCTACGTATGTGTAGTAAATCTACTCTACACATTCTCTCTTTTAAGTCATGTGAGTGAATGTAGTTCAGAGTAAGTTCCAAAGTGAATTTTCGCTAAGAATGTATGTAACAATGTAACAGTTGGGCGGTTCATGAGCTCAGGATTTATGTTTAACTAACATAAAGGCTCAATAAGCTTCTAACCCCACATAGCCTGTCTGAGACAAGGCTTAGATTTGTCGATGCTACACGATGTTCATTAGCATCGACTTGATAGAATGTAGAGTAGCCTACTACAAGAACGTGAAACAAAAATCACACCCTTACAAACAAGCTAACCGGAACAGAACTCACTTCAGAACAAAGTAAATACTTTTACTTTCCACTTATGAAATAATTTTGTCCTTAAAACAAATGGAGGCTTCCCAAGTTCTACGAATACTATCGTTTTACTCATAGGATTGAAAGTTTAACCAATTTATGAGCCTCACTCACTGACTCAGTCAAGGTTTATAGACTTATTTTCTATACACTTTAACACTCATAGTATTCTTCTTAATGATATAGGATCACTTTATTTTCAGTTATAAAGAAGCTGCTTCTCTAGCTGTACAATTGTGAGTTATATAGTATAAGGTCAACATATAGTTATGGAAAAACATTTTAGTTCTTGTAGAACTTGAGTTGAAGAGCATGTTTTAGGCGATTTGTTGTGCAGGTGTTGTCGGCTTGGAATTCTGTTTTGTTCAGAGGCATCTGTGGTGTGTGAAAGTCGGTAGCAAACAAAGCAAACCCCCATATTATTACTTTCCCAACAACCACTGAGACAACCAGTAACAGATTGGAGGAAACTGAAGTTTGGGTCAGGAGATCTAAGCGTGGTGGAGAGGTAGTAGGGGGACGGAAGAAGTGGAATGAAGGGTGGAGGAAGGGTGAAGGATAGTGGGAAGAGGGACGGAGAGGGGGATGAGAAGTAGTGAGGAGGGGAGGTCAATGGGAAAAGTAGAATAAAAAACATGTTGTCATGAAGTGAAATGTTGCCACATGTTATCAAGAAGAAGAAGAAGAAGAAGAAGAAGAAGAAGAAGAGAAGAAGAAGAAGAAAGAAGAAGAAGAAGAAGAAGAAGAAAGAAGAAGAAGAAAGAGAAGAAGAGAGAAGAAGAAGAAGGAAAGAAAGAAGAAGAAGAAGGAGAAGAAGAAGAAGAAAGAAGAAGAAAGAAGAAGAGAGAAGAAGAAGAAGAAGAAGAAGAAGAAGAAAGAAAGGAGAAGAAGAAGAAGGAGGAGGAGGAGAAGTAAACATTTTGCTAACTACTGTATATGAAGAATAAACTTATGTTGACGATTTCACGATGAAAATATGGGTTATATTTTTTTAAATAACTGTCAATGCATTCTAATAAAAATTTCTTTGTAAAAAAGTTTTAAAAATATGAAATCGAAAATGTAAGAGAAAAGTATAGAAGTGAGATAATAGAGAGAGTAGAGGAGCAGAAAGCAAGCATTAAAACAAGGAAAACAACTCTATTGAAACAATTTAAACTATTAAACAATCATCATTGAAACAACTTTGATGAACTTTTCAATGAGAGTCATTCCAGTTTATTTTCACTTTCCGACTTTCCCGTTTCTATCATTTTCCTTTTTCTTCCAATAGAATACGCTTAATCTCGTCTCCCTCACTTTCTTCTTCCAATTCCTCTCCTTCGCTGCCTTACCTCTACACATCCTACACATCTCATATCTCCCTTCAGTTTTTGTTTCTCTTGCTCCTCGTGCCTCTTCATTCCCTAATACATCGTACTTCACAACTTCTTATAATGTGGTGATTCACTCTCTCCTTCCCTTAGGTAATTTCCTTCCTTTGCTTCAAAACATTGAATTCACGTCCGACATCTCCTTCCCTCTTCTCATTCCCCCTCACAACTAGCGTCTCTCTCTCTCTATCAATCCTTTCCCTCTACTCGATACTTCTTCCCTTCCTGAAGTTGAAATATTTACTCCTCCTTCTTTTTATTTTTCTCTTCATGTCCTCTTTTTTCTCGAAATATACTGTTGAACGATTTGCCTCGAAGAGTAGTCATGTAATGCTTCAAAAAAAGAAAAATCTAATCTATTTATCCGTCTCTACTCTTCTTCTCCCTTCCTTCTCCTTTACCTTCTCTCCCTCTCTCCTCAGCTGCTTTCCTTTTTTATTGTCCTTTATTTCCTCCGGTTTTCCTACCTACCTTCAAGTTTCTTCCACACTTCCTTGCCTCTTCCTCCTTCTCTCTCCTCCCCTTTCTCTCTTCTCTCCCCTCTATCACCTCTTCCTTCTCTCTCCTCTTCCTTCTCTCTCCTCTTCCTTCTCTCTCCTCTTCCTTCTCTCTCCTCTTCCGCCTCTCCCCCTCTTCCTTCTCTTTCCTCTTCACTTCTCTCTCTCTCTATCCTTCTTACTACTCTTCATTCTCTCTCCTCTTGTCCTTCTTCTCTCCTCTTCCATTCATCTCTTCTTCTCTCTCCTGTTCCTTCTCTCTCCTCTTTATTCTCGTACTCCTGAACTTTTGTTCTCTCTCCCCTCCAGGTCCTCTCTCCTCTTCCTTCTCTACCTCTTCTTCTCTCTCTTCCTGCTCCTTCACCTTGTCTCCCCTCTCTAGCTGCTTCTCCTCTCTCCTCTTTCTTCTCTCTCCTCTTTCTTCTACCTCTCCCTCTTCCTTCTCTCTCCTCCTTCCTCCGCTCTCATCTCTCCCTTCTCTCTCCTCTTCCTTTTCCCTCCGCTTCGTTCTCTCTCCTCTTCCTCCTTTCTCCTCTTCCGTCTCTCTCATCTTCCTTCTCACTCCTTTTCCTTCTCTCTCCTCTTCCTTCTCTTTCCTCTTCCTTCTCTCTCCTGCTTCACCTCTCCCCTCTTCCTTCTCGCTCCTCCTCCTTTTTTTTTATAACTCTTGAACAGTTCCTTTAGTGCACTCATCCGAATATTGGACTAATTAACGCGCCTACTACAACTTTCCGCTTCACAACAAGTGGCAGCCTCCTAGTATTGCAACTTGTTTCAGCATTTGTTTGAAGGGGAGTTCTAGGGATTTGAAGTGGTAGGGGACATTGCCGTGATTTCAAGTACGGTTGAGAAAACTGTGACTTGCTTGAAGTTGGGAGAGAGGGTTCCGGAACTCTAAACCACGATACTCTTGAGGCATGACCACCGGATTTCTGTTGAAATGACATCTTTTTCCAATTTAATTCTTTACTTGAGATTTTTTAGGAACAACGCTATTTTTAGAAGGGTCTGATAGGCTTAAGACGTTGGGATATCTGCTTCAAGAAGAAACCTAGGATAAGTACAGACGATGTCTTTCCTGGTTTGGCTTTCATGCTCTTCTCAAATTTATTCTTTCTTACTAGAATGTATGAAATCTTTTTTTTATGGAATGGTTGAAAAACTTGTTGGAATTCCACTTTTAATATTGCATGTAATGCGATTGATTTCATTTTTTATCAAATTAAAATACAAGATTGATAGTTATGTTGTAACGTTTATGTTTTAAAAGCAACCGATACTCAAAATCTAGAAAATTCATTGTTAACACTTTTTCAACTTGAAACCACTTTAACGCCTACAAAGAACCCCTACAAGCAATCTTTTGGTCCAGGCGTAGCCAAGCCGTAATTTATAGAAGATTAATGTTGGCATTACGACACAATGAACCTCTCGACTTTACTCAGAGAAAAATTAACTATCGATCTAAGCTTTTCCTTGGTTGAGTGCACTCGAATCTTTCACACTAGCTAGAGAAACGTTTTTGAAAAAAATTGATTATTCCTTCAGAAAATATACTGAATCTAGACTCTCACCAATAATCGACAACTATATCAAAACTTCAAACTTAGACTCACATCAATATTACTTATCGAAAATATTATTATCGATGAAAGAATTTTATCAGTATTTGGCAGGAGATGATCATCAAAAGAAACCATTCTCTGGAATTCAAGCATGTTGGAGTGAATTTCTTGCATCTTATTCCAAGACGAAATTTAGTGAGTAACATCTGTGCAGTACTCCCTCTCAAAACCAGCCTGTGACTGTCTTGTCTATTAATTCAACAGTGAGAAGCGTACTTCAAAAATTGAATTGAACGGATGGCTACGACAAGTCATTGAGAATGAAATCGAGAATGGAAGCGAGGGCTTCTATTAGTCAGTTAATCAAATTAATGGAGCAGTTGTTGATACAATTAAATTGTAGACGCTTTGTTAAATTTTCCTTAATACATTATTGTCAACTCCATTCTCTCTTGGAAATGAGATATGTAACAAGTCAATATAATAATGTGATTGATTATTATTAGAATTTACACTTCTAAAAAATAAAATATATGGAGACAGTATGAAATTGAAGATGGAATTAATGTGGAAATTCAATTATCATGAAAGATAAAATGGAATCTTTAGTCTACAATATTTTCAAGGTTATCATAAAGTGCATTGCAAATGGATAAGTTTTGTAGCATAGTAAGATTTAAAATATTTCATAACATGATGACGCACATGTTTCGAGTAAGGCTCTATAAAGACGTGTTCTTAGATCCCTAGTTTTGAGAGAATGGAGAAGATGACGAACAATATGTTAAATTTTTGAGGCGGAATAGAAGAAAGAAAAATGATTGATAGGTTCGAATCATGTCAAGAAGAGGGAGAAAAATGGAGTTTCAATTTTGGTTCAGCACGAGAACACTTCATTCTTCTGTCAAGCAGAATCCCTTATGAACTCATATGAATCACTGTATTGGACTCTCAATTTATAAGTGAATACTTTTCAAAATTCTATTAAAAAGCAGACATACTTCACTCAGATGACATTTTCTAATATAAGGAGATTTAGCATTTATTTTAATAAAGTTATAAATCGTAACGTTTACTATAATTGTTGAGTTTGAAATTCATTTTACTCTTTCGTGGCCAGTCCATATTATGAGTTTTTTTTGGCAATCGAAGTATTGGGGAGTCCGGTCCCACTAGACGTCAAATCTGCAAACAAGTAGAAACCAATCTGAAAATAAAATAGTCAATCGGCTCCAGTGATGTTATTATAACATTCAAAAACAATATTTTTCCAATCACTACCAACAGTACACCATTTCATACAGTGGGTTATTCAATACCATGAACTATATAAATTCAGCCGAGTGAATTCATCACTTTACTGTGAGCAATTGTCAATAATAACATAATAATTGTATAGCCTGATAATGGAATATTATGCTCTCAGTTAGGTTTTTTATTTTGTGTTTATAAACAATATGCTATCAATTTTCAATGATGACCTATTTGCTTGATTGTGGTAGAAATCAGTATCGAGTTTAGTGTTGCAAGAGATGGAGTACTAACTGGTATCCTGGAATACAGGTATACAGGAATTTGTGTATACAAGAGATTCCCCAATTTAAATGACTTGTTCTATGTGTGTTTGATGTCAATCAGCAAGTCATCAAGATTATACGTTATTTTTCCTCCCATGGATCAAGTAAATGATTTCTCCATTAATCTTATTTTACTTGCAATAAAGAAATTCAAATGGGAACAACCTACTATGCTAGGCATGGTTTCAATGGAGTACTATCCCTTTATGAACATCAATAATTCTCGAGTAATCATCAACTCCCAATAGCCTCATCAATTCATCCAACTCCGATAAACTCCAAGTTCCAGTCTTGAGGCAAAAACTTCGCAATTAGCTGAGTAGAGCTCTGATTCGTTGATGAAGATGAATGAACAAAGCGATGCCTGGAACTGTCCAGCTTGATCAGTTCTTTCATTCATAATTATCTCAGAAATTTATTCTACTCTATCCACCACTTTCTCTTGTTACCTACTTATTTCTTATTTCACTTTGAAGAGTCTGAGAACTCAGACAATATGAAACGACTGAATAAAAACTGAATTTAGGTGATTAAACGAATGAAACCAGTATGGAACGAATGAAGATGATGTAACTAATTCACCTAAATTCAGATGTAACTAAATTTAGGTAGATGTAACAAATTAAATCACTCAAAACAAGTTGAAAAGAATAATTGAATTTGGGTGGATTTTGAAGAACTGTCGTAGAACTTTACTAATATTTTTACTTCACTGAAGCTGTTTCTCAATTATTGTCCAATTATTTTATCTAAAAGAGAGAGATCACACAGGAATGAAAACTCCCCTGATGAGAGCCAAATCTCATCCATGGTTCTCCTCATACGATTGGATTAGATGAAAAGTCACATAAGTGCATTTTGTAAGAAAGGTTATTAATTGATATCTTTATTGATTCCATGAATAACCTTGTTCATCGCTTGCTTATAAATAGATTGATATCATTAATGGTGAAGTACGATTGTCTCATGGCAGATAATAAAATTGATCTCACATTGTCGTGAAGTTTATCAATAAATTTTTCTGGTTATATTTCATATTGAAATAAGAGAGTTCTCAAACTTCAAAGAGAAGGAGAGATTTACTTTTCAGTTTACTATTTTGAACCCATCTTCCACCTCTATCTTTCTTCATCTTCTTCTTCATTTACCGTCTATTCTATGCATTTCCCTTTGAAAAATCAATAGCATAGTACATGTTACTTCACACCTTGCAGTAGGAGGATCGGTTCAGTTGGCGTTTTCTTTGAATCCATTGATCCAGTCAAGTAGCAGCCTATCATTGACAGACTGGGCCCCTCATACAATGGGCCCCTCTTTTTACTGGAGTTAAACCCCCTTCCCCAATTGAATTCAGCCTCCGTTGGAGAATATTTCAGTGAGTGAACAGGAAGTGTTGGAACTGTTGCTCGTGTAGACACTCAAGTAGGTGTACGTATCTCCACCACCCTCTTCATCACCTGGCTTTTCTTCATTTGGTTCTTCAAGTCACTCTTTTTTTCGTCTTCTTCTTCTTCTTCTTCTTCTTCTTCTTCTTCTTCTTCTTCTTCTTCTTCTTCTTCTTCTTGTTAATCTACTTCATCATCTTTTTCTCTTCTCCATTATTTTTTGTCTTTATTCTTGTCTTTAGTCATGTTTTTCTTGTTTCCAATATTTTCTACATTCTTCTTCTGAGCATTTCTTGAATTTCTTCTTCTTCTACTTGTTTTCTTCTTCTTCTTCTTCTTCTTCTTTTTCTTCTTGTTGTCTTCCTCTTCCTTTCCTTTCACTCTTCTTCTTCTTCTTCTTCTTCTCCTTCTTCTTCTTACTTTTCTATTCGTCCTCATTCTTCTTGATTCTCCTCTTCCCCAATATTTTTCATCATTTTTTTGAATATTCCTTGAATTTCTTCTTCTAAATAATTCATTGTCCTTTTTTATCTTATTGGCTTCTTATTCTTCTGCATCTTCATCATCTTCCCTTTGTTCCTCTTTTTCTCCTCTTTCTCCTCGTATTCATCCTTTCTTCTCCTTCTTCTTCATCTTCCTTCTTAATTGTTCTTTTCAATCATCATCACATTTACTCCATATTTGTATTTGTCTTCTTTCCCTTCATCCAATCCTTCTTCTTATCTTGCCTCTACTCTTCCTACTTGCTTTGCTCTTGTTATACTTCATTCTCGTTCTGTTCAGGGCGTCAGAAATCAATCGTCAAAGTGTGGCGAAGAGTCACTTGAAAGAGAAGAGTGAAGTCGGCTGCCAACTTAGAAGTGGAACCGTCAAGAACTCACGGAAGAAGGAGGTAGGAGTGTGATGAAGACTTGAGAGCCGGAGGAGTCGAAGCAAGAGAAAATAAAATAGAATGGATTTGGAATTCGATTTAAAAATAGGCTCATATTACTCAATAATACTCACCATTGGTGGAGTATTTGTTTGTATGAAGGCGGATGAATCGAGCAAATGTTTGTAGTGAAGGAAACAGACACATCATTGATGGTTACGCGCACCAAAACGCTTACCTGTCTCTTCCGATTTCAGAAATATATGACTGACAAATTGTTATTTTCTGTAAGAATAAAAATTACAAAGTCTCACTCCTTTTTCTCATATCATATTTTACTAGGGATAGAACGTAATGTCGTCTGTTATGTTTTTCAAATCCGATACAAACTTGACATTTAAAAACCGATACACTCTTGCAGACAGTAGGCCTACTGACAGAGCTAAGTATCACCCGTTACCAAAAAGCAAATCATTAGCAATCCCCCTCTCTGTAAAACTCTACTACAAATTAATGATTATTAAATTTGTTCATCGATCATTAATGCTTTAAATAGAATTATTGTCGCTGACTTCTCACTAATGTCGAAACTATAAAATTTCTACAATACAGGTATACAATTTAATTTCTACAATAATATTCGTATATCATACAATTGCCAGCTTTAGGACCCATTGCAATTGAATTTTGAGCGATAAACCAGGGGGCTGTCATTGATGGAGTGGAAGTATCGTATCTTCCCTATGTTAAAGAAGGGTGAAGCCTGTGTGGCCTCTTGGCCTTCTTGAGTTTTGTCTAAAGATGGCCATGCTGTGTCTCGATCTCATTGGCCGGATACACTCTGGGCCGATGTCGGCCACTATTATGGACGTAATGTTGGCGGTGTATTTGAATTCAGAGCCATCATGTTGAATTAAATTTTCATGGAGTTTTGAAAGTTTATGGTATCTTTCGCGGTATAAATCAAAACCGTTGAGAGAATATAGTTAATATTTACAGCAAAATACAAAATGTTTGTCAGATTTTGTGTTTTTAAGGCTGGTTTGGGTGGAAGTTATGTAGATGTTTTCAAATACAGCGCCAAAATTACGTCCAATAATAATGGCCGACATCCTACTCCCCTTATTTCTCTTACTTCCTCTCCCTTAGAAGAGAGGTTATGTTTGTCAGCTCCCTGCAATAAACTTATTGATTTACTTTGTAGATTCTCATGAAACAGGTGAAGTTCACATACATGGACCAAGCGAACAAAATACGAACCGTAGTTAATTCTTAGAGGAAAGACTTGTAAAACTAGAATTAGGCATATTAGAGGAACATGTGAGCATAGGTTGAGTTCATTTATCGATTTTGCATTGCAGAGCCAATGACTTCTCTGAATTGATTTGAAAGTCTAATATTAAGGGTGGAGGCGAAGTGTCTGTTCAAGAGATGGTCCCTGCAATGCATTCACTCATGCTTCACAGTTTGACTCATTCTCTTCCTCGTTCTTCTTATTCATTTTACTTTTTGTCTTCTCTCTTTTTTTCCATTCCTTTCTCTCTTCATCACAGTCCTCCAGTCTTGGAATTAATCACTCTATGACTATTCTTCTTGCTCTGTAATTGTACTTCTGTCGCAAATTATCAGTATCATCGTCTTTATCTTCTCAAGAAGTCTTTCTCATGAACAATCTACCATAAGGGGTAAAATATACAAGAGGCGTCATTGACGCGCCGATTAAACCCCGCGGCAATGACATCTCTTATATAAATATATAGCCTATATATATCTCTTATATTACCACAAACATAGAAAATACAGTGCAATGAACATTTTTTGGATGAGTTCCAAACGTCACAAATTGAATTGTCGCCATTAAAGGGCCGATCCTTTCCTTCTCGAAATAGATTGATTTTTCATACATCAATTCACTAGGCTTCCTCAATAAAGTAAGTATACATACTTTCATATGAAATGCGTATAATAGCAGAAACAAGACATGAATTTTTATTATTCTAAAATAAAAGTGAACGAAGTGATGATAAGTTCTCATGGAGCAGAGATAGGAGAGGATTATGACAAAGAGAGAGAAAAGAGAAGCAAAGTGGAGAGGGATGAAGAATGATGAGAGAGAGAGTGAGAGAGAGTGGTGGGAGGGTGAGACTCAATTAATTCAAACAATAGACCATCATCATCAGGATAAGGATTTATCATCATCTTTTGTGGTTGAATATCCTATGAAAAGGCGTAAGAGACCTGCAAAGTAGCATCCAGTAATCTTGCCAAAAGTACCTAGTGTCTAAGAGAAGTGCCTAGAGCCTAGAGCACTCTACTCATTATCTCACTCAATCTAGCTGAAGCGAGTTAAGTAACGATAAGTTAAGTTAAGTAACGATCTGCATTTGTTTCTGTTTGATAATTATTTATAGTTGGGCTCATAAAATGTTCTGTCTTCGAGAGATATCTTCCCTATCAACACTTTTAATCGATAGAGAAGATAGAAGCGAATAAACTCAAAGAGAAAAAGAGACAGGAGTCAGATAGAGAGGAATTGTTTTGTGATAGAGAGAGCGAAAGAGAGAAAGAAAAAGAGTGGGAGAGAGGAGAAGCGTTGGCTGTCAAGGAATTTCCAATCAATTCTGGAATATGTAAGTATTCGTAATTTGATAAGCTATGTAAATGTGTAGCCTGTTTCTAGTCAGCAGTTTTCCGATATTTGAATAATTCAGGAATTATTTTCAAATAACGAGATAATTTATCCATCCCTCGCAACGAAATATCTCGAAAAATTCATTATCAAGTCTGCCACGAGTTACGAGTTGATTTCCAAGAAAATGGCCTGATGATAGCATTTCTGTGGAAATTTCGATGAAATTTTTAAACTTGTTATCATGGTCCAAACATTTTAAACATGTCAGGATTGGTGAAAATTATGAAAATGGCTTAATATTTCTTATACAAAGCTAATTTGACGGTACGATCCCCAATGTCACCTACCATCAAATCACCTTTGTAAAAGAAATATTACGTCGTTTCCATAATTTCCACCAACTCTGTGTAATATAGGAATAACTCTATTTTAGAATACTTTTAAGTAGAAAACAACTTGACTTACATCATAGAGATGATAGGTTTGATCTCTCGATTTCGTGACAATCTGACAAGTTCTTTTCTACTTGAAAGTGTTTTAAAATTGAGTTATTTTATCAGTGAAAAAAGTATGGACATACAACACAGTTTGTAAGGAGTTATACCATCCGACTCTCCAATTATTTTCACGACTCTCCAATATTATTTTTCACTGTTTCGATTCAATATAGTTTTTTCTTCCTGTTTCAGTGACGGCTGGGCGGATAGAAGCGATGTAGCCGAGGGTTTTGAGGCAGAAGCGAGGGGCAGTCTCTCGATTCGCATACATTCTCCATATGTGAGCGCCTTCGACCAATACTATTTTGCGCTGAATCCGTTCAACAATTCGCGCAATCCTTGGTTCAAGGAGTTCTGGCAGGATCGGTTCAACTGTTCCATACCTACCACTCATCAAGGACCAAATCTCACAAATAATCAAACTCATAATCAACAGAGTCTTCCTGTTTGCACTGGTGAGTCCATTTAATATTTATAATCTTGAATGTTTATCTCCATCATTTTATATTGCCGACAACCGCCTTTGCTTCTTTCTTTATTAATTCTATATCTAGGAAATCTTTGGAGTCTAGTGGAAAATTTCGAGATATTATTACGTATGTACAAAGAACTTTGTATAAAAGATGTGGAATGTCTACACGGCACGATAACGTCATTTGGATTCAGAGAAATGATGCAATCAGTAGGACAAAAGACTGAGAGCATCCTCCATACTCCCTTTAACTGTTCAGGAGCTTCCTCGTTCAAATTCACTCTTCCATTCTCAGGCTTTGGAAAATACTTGGTATTATTTAATTAACATACTAATAATATGGTAGGGCCATCAAAAACAGTTGATGTAGAAGACAGAGTAAATTTAGAGTGAAGTTTTTTATATGTTTCAAATTAAATTAATGTGAATGTCATATCTTATATCCAAAACTTTCCAATTTGATTCTTTCGAATGTATTTTTTTCTCATGGGAAGAATAATGTAGAGTAATTTAGTAATGGATAGTAAAAGGATTGAAGATTAGGCTATACGTCCAAATACAGTAGAATAAAATGGACCCATAAGCACAAATATAAGCACATATCTCAGACTCTGCAGGAGATGGATGTTTTCGAAACATCGAATGTAGAGATGTTTGAAATGATGATGAATGAATTGATCTTCTTGAAACTGAACATGAGAAAAAGATAAAAAATTGGATAAAGAAAGGCCAAGCTCTGAGCATTCGGTCTTCCAGTCGTTAGTTCATGCTTCAATAATTTATTCTCAAAAGATTTGTCAAAATATACATTTCGGATGCTGCCTACGTCATATTTTTAAAACTCTTTGTTGACTGTAGCTTTAGACTACTGGCAAAGAATATCACATTTCAAGTTTGTCTCATGAATGGATTGTGAACCCTTTACTCAAAGTACTTAGGAGCAGACAGCTCATCCCATAATTCCTTAGAGCAACAGAATCTTATTGTACTGCTTTTATCTTATTGTGTCTTATTCCTTCTAAGAATATTATTGTTATGCTAATTTTTTATAATTATTCTCAAGTATACATTGCCAGCCACAGATGAAGTAATTTTTCTATTGTATGTTGATTGTTTTACTTTAATGATGTTCAACATTTTCTGCACGCCAATTTTTTTATTGTTCTGACTTTTATCAGCCAGCGAAAATTATCGTTATCGCTTATATTATGCTGCCTGAAGCTGAGCTCTCATTTGTTATTAAGTAGGTACCTGTTTAGCAGTCTCTTATATTTATGAAAAGAGTTTCTTGCTCAACTTTTGAAAATTTTGTGGAGGAGTTTGAGTGGACCGAGTTTGTTTTGGTTTGCGCCAAAAGAAAGATAAAAAATCGAAGTTTTGCAGGCTCTATTAAATTTGTTTTTCAAAAATTATAATTTTGAATGAAAGAAATTTGTTAAAAGTTTCAACAGTTTCCTGTGGCACTATCTGTTGGCATTAAAGTGCACTAAACTTGAGTTGGTTTAATGAACATAGATTGAGCTTGGAAAAGTTTTTCTAAAAGTAGTACCGTGATCAGTAATCACTGTATAAGGTAGAAATCCATTGTTATGACTGAGCTGCTGTCAGCTGCAGGTGGTTAAAATAGCAACTATTTAAAACTAAGAATTTTAGAAAAAATCAAGTAAGCAGTGCCTGGCTTGCGCTGCACGGGGTGAACTCAAATTCAAATTCAAATTCAAATTTCTTTATTCTCCGTATAAATACAATCAGCAACAAGTGCCTGTATATCACAGTCGTCATTGATTTTACTATAATATAAAAGTACAATATCCATTTTTGAAACAAGTCATGTTACGAGCTCACATGTCAACTCAGCCAGACAGAATTTCGTTCAACGAATAGAACTCTTTCTCTACAACAAATTGTTTAAGTTTTTTCTTGAAGAGCACATAATTTTCAATAGATTTCAAGTCATCAGGTATTTTATTATAAATCTTAATCCCTGTAATATTTATATCACCTTCCGACAAAGCAAGGCGGTGTTGGGGAAGTAATAAATTGGTACCATGTCTTGTGGAATAATGATGACTTTCCCCTACTGTTTTGAAGCGGTCAAGATTTTTTCTTATATACATGGCAGATCGATAAATAAGAATACTATAAAATGTCATTACACCCAGTCTACTAAACGTCCCTCGACATGTATGATTCATTGAAAGACCTTCAATAATTCTTATAGCACGCTTTTGCACCTTGAATACCTCAGTGGAATGAGATGAAAACCCCCAAGCTTCTAACGCATATGTCATCACAGATGCAAAGCAGCCGTGGTAGACCGTGACTAGAGAATCCTTATTCAGTAGTGGTTTCAGTATTCTCAAAGAAAAGCACACCCTACTAAGTCTACTGCACACATTAGTGATGTGAGGAACCCATGATAAATACTTATCAATCAGTAACACCTAGAAATTTAGATGTTTCTGTTTCATTAATGGGCCTACCATTTGCAGAGAGTTCTATTGGAATAGGTGTCTTATTTTTTGTCAGAAACTGAATGAAGTTGGTTTTGTTTACATTTAATAACAACCCATTCGCGGAAAGCAGTAGTATAGAATTGTCACTTCTGGACCCAACTCTGGACCCAAGATGGCCGCTGGACCCAACATGGCCGCTGGACCCAAGATGGCCGCTGGACCCAAGATGGTCGCTGGACCCAAGATGGCCACTGGACCCAAGATGGCCGCTGGACCCAAGATGGCCGCTGGACCCAAGATGGGTGCTGGACCCAAGATGGTCGCTGGACCCAAGATGGTTGCTGGACCCAAGATGAACGCTGGACCCAAGATGGCCGCTGTAACCAAGATGGCCGCTGTAACCAAGATGGCCGCTGTAACCAAGATGGCCGCTGTAACCAAGATGGCCGCTGTAACCAAGATGGCCGCTGTAACCAACATGGGCGCTGTAACCAAGATGGTTGCTGTAACCAACATGGGCGCTGTAACCAAGACGATTACTGTAACCAACATGGATGCTGTAACATAGGTGATCACTGTAACCAACGTATTCACTGTTACCAAATCTGATTATGTCTCCTAAATGACCGCTGTAACCAAAAAAAAAAAGTTTTCCCACAAATCGGCTGCTAATCAGACAAGCAGACTATCTCACACTTAATTAGAATCTAATTATTACTACATCACCATTATTGACCGCTGTCTCAAAAATGGCTGCTGTCTCAAGTGAGATAGCTGGCTCAAAGATGGATGCTGCCTCAATAGCAATCTCTATCTCAGAAATGATGGGGCTACTGTATCAAAGATGGTTGCTGTCTCTCAATAACAATCTCTATCTCAGAAATGATGGGGCTACTGTATCAAAGATGGTTGCTGTCTCTCAATAACAATCTCTATCTCAGAAATGATGGGGCTACTGTCTCAAAGATGGTCGCTGTCTCATGAGAAGCTAACTCAGCCTCATTAACAAACTATGGCTCAAAGATGGCAGCTACTGTCTCAAGTGTAATATTGTTGCCTCAAAGATGGTTACTAACTCAATGTAAGATAGCTAGCTCAAAGATGGATGCTGTCTCAAGTTAGATTACTGGCTCATCTAACAAAAGCTGTCTCATCCACATGGCCACGGCTGTCACAATAGCAATCGTTATCTCAGAAATGGCTACTGTACGCTGTATAACCAAGTCAAACTCTGTAGTTAACGTGTATTCACTGTAACCAAATCTGATCAATGCTCTAACGCTGCCCCCGCCGCCGCCGCCGCCGCCACCACCACCACCATCACCAGCGTCTCATGCTTGTGATGTGTTACTATCTCGTAATCAGATAACATATATCCCACTATCCAAATACCCCCTCGCCCCATTCATCTCAGCACTATCTGATAACAGGTCACTCACCCCATCTAAAACCCCAGATCAACAAGGATAGATTTTTCTCTTCCCAATCACATCCGAAATATATTGTCCATTAACTACATCTTTATCTTCTGCTAATTTTGTCAACTAACTGAAATATGTTAATATCTAATAACTATATGGATGAGGACTATGCACACATAATAATAATAAACCAAAGTATATTTATATGTGAAATTTATTTTTTTTACAAATCGTGTATAGTGATACATTGGTTATAGAAAGAAAATAATCTTAAATTAATTACTACTACAACTACTAATTACTACTAACTACTACTAATTACAACAAATAAAACTTACATACAACTAACACAATACCAAAATTATTATACATTTTACAATTTGCAAAAAAAAAAAAACGGTTTTTGTTTAACACAATAATTTAGCTCTTACGGCGCAAACCTTTAAAATGTCTGTAAAATTCAACAAATTAACTAACATTTGTTTTCTTCTTGGTTTTTTCTCACCAGTCTTTTGGGAGAAGATATCATTGTTACAGGTATGTGGAAATTCACAATTCTTTAGCTTTTCAAAATCATTAATTTTCCTAGTGTTATCAAGTGACAAACACAAACATCCCTGTTCAGATTACAATTCAAAACTTTACATGAATTTGCATGTGATTTAATTTCTTTTACAAGTTTCCGTTTATTTTATTGCTAAAATACAATGCGAAAATGCTCACTTTTATGTATATCACTGTAAAGATATTCTTCAGCTCTTAATGCATTATTAACAGATGACAGTACAGCTACATGAGAGTTTACTAACACATCTAAATCACATTTTCTACGATTTTTGTCACTACTGAATTAACTGAGTTCAATATGGTTTTGAAATTTGATGTGAAACATCATTTGATATATTATTAAGTTGCGACAAATCGTCACAGTTGACGATGGCGTAAACTCGGTTTAAGATGTCAACTTTATTATTATTATTATACTTTACCAATGCAATTTGTTAACAGCTAAATCATACAATAAATTATGCAACAATAGTAAAAGCAATGCAATTATCAACAACAATAACAATAATATTAAACAATCATACATAGTTACAATGTCAATTATCTGTTCATCAGTGTTCTCATCACTTTCCATCTTCTGAAACTCCTCCTCCTCCTCCTCCTCCTCCTCCTCCTCCACCTCACTCCAGTTGTCTGATTCTTCATCTTTTCGTACACCAGCATCCTCCCGTTGTTCATCTCCTCAGCAGCAGCAGCAGCAGCAGCAGCAGCAATAGCAGTAAGATTATCAGCAATGTCAGCACACAAGCGACAAACGCACCACCAGCAGAAGAAGTAGAAACAGAATTTGAAGAAGCAGGAGTTCGAATAGCATTAGCAGCAGTTAACATTATTTGGTGTTCATATCTCTTCCGTTCAATATTAGTGATTGCACCTCTGGATATTCTTCAAGTTCAGCCTTTGTCATCCTGTCAATTGTGCAACACGGATAGATTGAACCCACACGCTCCGTAATCAATACATATTTTTCCTTTCCATTAAAACTCGATAGATTATCTGCATTTACAACAGATAGAAATTTTTCCGGCAAAATATATCACATGGTTTAGCACTTCTTGTCAGTTCTTCATCAGTGTAGAATAACACTCGCACAATAACTCGTTTTCCAAATTTAGTCGTAACCATGCGGGCAGAAATCATCGGATATCTAAATTGTTCACTTAAATCTAATAATCGAATTGTTAGCAAAGTTTCTCGCCTTTGTGTTGAACGACTCCTGAAACTCACTACGTGATGACGCACGACGACTTGTTCTCATTATCGGCATTATTATTTTTGCATATACTTTTCTGCAGCACCTTACACTCAGATGATGTTCTACATACGTTGGTCTCTACAAACAATAGATGCATCAGCGCATTCTAGTTTAAGCGCTTTCTTGCATGTATTGACAGCACCTGTTGAGCAGGTATGTTTTGTCTATTATTCAAGTTCAAACATGTCCGTTAAAAGTTCATTGAACCATCATTGCATCATTGTTTGCAGATACTAGAATTGAACTGTAATTAATTGAAACCCGCATGTATGTTGCAGCTCATTGTACACTGTTTAACGATCGAAATAATTTACAATATTTTACATTTGAATTTCCTCCACAAATTACATGAGAATTTGTCAATTTTATTTTTACACATATTAAATGTATGATAAGCTCCATTGCAAAATTCATAATAATTATCTCTCGTATGTGATTGCATTACTTGATAAAAGCATGAATCTAAAGTACATTTTTCCAATGAACTCATGCATTGTTTCATTTGCTCGAAGTTATACAAATAATATAATGTCCATAATCTTTTTCCATAACATTCATACCTATGATAACGTAATTTATGTATAAGATGTTTTCAAATGCTGATTTGTTTTTAAGCAATGAATCTTCTTCTTCTTCTTTTCTTCTTCTCGATCTTCTACTAAATCTATATCCATCGATATAATCTTTTAACACTCATTCTTGATTTACAATGTCCGCCATCATTTCATAAAGATAAGTCTCAATTTCAATCAATTTATCTACATTCAATAATAATGGTCTACTGTAGCCCAAGTATTCATGAATATCTTCGCTGTTAATTGTTGACAAATATGTAGATTTAAGCTTTTTAGCAAAATTTATTATATTCAAATCTCCTGTGTGTATGCTCGTGAAATAGCATCATCCAATTTGTCAACACATTCGATAATGTGTTTCAATTTCTTTTCTAATTCAATTGATCTGTACTCCCATTTCCAAGGTTCATATTTGCTGCTTCTACAATTTTCCTCGATGTCGCACCTCAGCGCACAAATCACAAGTCCTTATCGCGATGTCTGCTTACTATTCACATTTTTAACGCACACTAATCATTCTGCAGCATTGTTTGTAGAAACTTTTCTGGTAGTTCTTGGAAGGATGATACCAACACATTAAAATTAATTGTATCTCTATAATCAGGTGCGCAAACATTTGCGGTGTGAAATTCTAATGGGTTTTCACACCAAAACATAATAACATCATTTTATGACAATAATAAAATCCATTTTAAGCTTCTAATACACCAAATGTTAATTGATATAGATAATCATTATCATCATTATTATATAAATCTTGTTCTTCCTCCTCGTTTTACTACTTTTAGAATCTTCTTGATCCATAAACATTTTCATTAATTGACTTCAATCTATTAATTACTAATGAATAATCAAATTCATTTTCTCCTGCTCCTCATTCTTCTCTGCAAACATGGCTCTTCTTTATTATCTTCACTTTTTCTACATTACTCTCATCTACTAGGACATTTTCTTATCATCATCATCATCATCATCACAATAGTCATCAGCACTATTGATAGCATTCAAAAATATAATTTTTCTATTTGTTCCTATAATGTATGCATGAGTTAACGCGCATCTTCCATAATTATTTCTGTGATGTTTGCAATGTTCATTTGTACGGATTATAAATTGGTTTTCCATTGGTGCGGTAAATCTCTTACATCATTGTGAAATTGAGAAAGATATCTACGTTTTCCTCACCTTTAGTATATACTATTTTATATTCTGATAACAAGTTTCTTATTTGAACTTCAGATTTTTCTTCCACAAATGTAATGCTTCGGATCCATAGCCCACAAATGTCCCCCTTCGTCATTGAGTTTACAAAATTATAGGTGCTTGATATTCCCACAAATACCCTCTCCATTTCCCCAAATGTCACCCCCACATAATGTGATTGTAATGTCAACCTCTAAAATAATGAAAATTCCCATCAACTGCTCATCATCCCTCCAATTATTATTTTATATTTATTTGATGGTATTTAATTCTTTCTTTTCAATTTGTTTTTTTAATTTAGCCTATATTAATTTTTAATTTTAGCCTGTTCCATACTCGCACTCAATGTGATTTATCAGTCCTATTCTAATTCCCACTCCACACAAGCATCACATTTTTCAATATTTATTAATTTATTAAATTTTTTCATTTTAATTGATTTTATTGTGTGTTCATCGTTACTGATAATTTTATTTTTATTTTATTTCCGGTCTTCAATTTTTTATTAGTCATCATTCTAATTAAAAAGATTTGCGTCTCTTTTCATATTTATTTCTTTCTTTAAACACTTTATAATATGTTTTTTTATTTTAATTTATTTTATTTATTTTTAATTTTATTTCCGTTCTTCAACTTTTATTATTACCAACCGTTAATAAAACATGCATGATCATGCAATCACGATAACCATTCTTAATTGATGATTGTAGTTTAAAAATAATTCAGAGTAGAAAACCCTAGAGCATAAAAAAACGGTTCTATCGAGTGTTTTGGTAAACACCCAACCTCTAGATTATCATCACCAAGAGATCTCTGCACTGAGCCACGAGGACTTAGAAGGCTTGCTAATTTATTCAATCTGTGAATTGCATATCTTTCCGTTGTAGGTCGATGTTCGTGTGGCAGAAGTTTGAACGCTAATAATGTGAAATATTTGATAGGCTATGTCATTAATGTAATAACTATTTATTAATTCGAGTAAAGGGATTTTCATTTTAATACAGGTTACAGTTAACCAGTGCTATGTAAAATTCAAACTAATCCAAAATTATCTAAATCGTGTCAGCCGTTTGTGAGTTATAAGCTGTGCGTATATATTGACACCAACTCTCTTTTATTAATATAGATAACAGTTTTGAAAGTTATTTGATTTTTCCAACTGAATTATTTCGGATCCGCTTCAATGCCATGGTATATAAGTAGTGCAACTATGCTTTATTATGCACACATACAAAATCATGTCTAATTTCTGTTCGTCATTGAAGTTTACATAAATTATAAGGTGAAACACTTTGATAATGGAATTTATTGTTACAAAACCACAGTCTGTTAGTTGTTCACCATAACTTGCAAAAGCTAACTCCACTATAATGTGATTATTGTAATTACCTCTAAAATAATGAAATTCAACAACCTTATTATATTACATGAATTATTATCAATTTGTTGTTGTTGTTGTTCCAAAAATTTGTCTTGTTGTTATCACATTATAATTTGTGTTAGCTATAATTAATGTTGTCCTGCATTTCTTTATCCATACTGCATTATGTCTACTTGCAATGACAGCTGCTGCTCATCTTCAGTTCACTCACACAAAACATCACCAATGTCTCACGTATCACAGTATTCACTAAACTAATTAAACACTAATATGTTTTGTATGTATACCTGCTATCTGTCTCTCTCTCTCTCCGATGAATGGCGCACATACATACTACCTAAACCAAATGAATCTAAATTTCACGTGCCACAAGTGCCCATTAGGGAGTTATATCAGTGTACTGAGAAGTTTATCAGGGTAGCATAGCATAAGTTGGTACGTATTTGATTTAACTTTTTTTAATCATCATCATCATGTGAACATCATCTCCTAATCACAGAAAACCATTGATTTGCAATACATATTCTGAGGCATGTTCTATCGATGTTTGTGTAAAACATCTAGTTAGAAAATCTCTATACTCATTAAAGCACAATATCGCCGTAGTCTCAGGCATGTTTCAACATTAAACTATCATACCAATTATCAATGTCGTTGTGAAAGAGTGATTCGTAGAATATTGAAATATTTTTTGCACTTGAAAGCGTGGCACGCTTTTATATAATCAATGAATCACGCTTCGCAATTCTCATTACGATAAATTATTTGAAAATAAATCAGATTCGCCCTGTACATTATCAGTAATATTTTGACCCTCTTCGATAAACACTTTCTAATGTGAAACTTGTTCTCAAAACCACATTCTGAAAGTTAAATTACTTCATTGATAACTTGCAGACGCTGAATTAATGCAGGTAATATAAATCGATATTCAGGTGCAACTATGCTTATTATGCACACACATCTGCGCAAAACATTTAATAATTTCCTGTTGTCTTTTTCTTCAAAAATTTGTCTATGTGCATCTTTAAGATTATAGTTTGTATTAACGGAGCTATAGGGCGCCCACTGATTTATACTCATCACATTTGTTATCTAAATATTGTTTAACTTGCAATGGATCTCCGTGCAAATCTTCAGTGTGATTTTCACAAAACATGTTAAATCTCCGTGCACTATCACATCACAATCGTATACTAAACAAAGAACAATCGTTATATATTAATATTGTCATTACAGCTGTGCTAATTGATCACGAATGATGACGCATACTTAAACACTCAGTAATGACAAAGAAGAATCACGACAGAGTAATGGCGTCAGTGCGTGGACACCTGACTCATAGAAAATATTGGTATAAAAGCATCGCATCGCGCGAAAGCTGACAATGGCGCTCATCAGCGTGTATACTGAGTTCTAGCAGATATCATTTATATATTCTGCAGATTACTTGCAGAATAAACTTGTTACATTCAACTGTCACAATCATTTTCTCTAATATATATATATTTGTGACTTGTTAGTGTGAACTTCAACATCGACAATAGATTGTATGCAGTTAGCTGTGTTATACTGCTTTGGGTGATTGCTGGTGTATGCAGACCATTGCTGCTGCTGCTGTTGGTTACTCAACTACTCAAAAACAAGGTATGTGAAATGAAAAATCATTTAAATCAATAATAATGTTGATTTATTAATTATATAAAAAAAATTTTCACATTGTTTATGAAAACAAATTGATTGAGGATAATTGATTGAGGTCTTATATTATAGATTACGCAGTTATGTGTGCATGTAATACTTTCATTAAAGCATAACAATTAACCATGATAATACCCCAATCAATTGAACATTAATGTAATCAATATTGCTTTTATTGAAAAGCATCAATGATCACAGGTTAAATCATCAACGATATTTTCGCTGTTAATAAATTTATTGTATCGAATGGGGAGGAATATATCAATTACCTCTTTATCTCCCGCTCCATCTCCTGACTCTCTATTTGAAATGATCTCCTCTCCAGCTACTGATGGCGCAGAACATCTCAAGATCTGCTAGCCCCTCAATGATGATGTTTGCGCTGCTGCTTCTGCTATCGCCTCTGCTGCAGATGCCTCGCTCAGCTGTTGATGGTAGTAGAAGAATGGGAGTTGTTTCAGGCGCCTGTAATTGCGATAAGCGGCCAAGGTCCTTTGTCTTTTAGGTTGTTGTACAGTCTCCCCATGGTGGTAACTCTATACGTAGCACAGGTCTCGGACCAAATTTCGTTCCTTCGCTATACTAATTCGATTTCACCGTATATGAATGATCAAGAGTGAGAAGTTCGATGGAAAATGTTTTTACGATTTTGGTGGAATCATGGGCTTTGGTTAAAAAGGATTTAGAATTGAAAAATTTCAGCACACATTTTACAAAAATAGATAAAATCAAACGAAATCAATGAGATATACGTCTTCAGCGATACCCGGATTGATAGTGATAAAGTGTAAGGGATTTGTTCACAGTATTTATACTGAAAATCTCCTTCTCCTTGGGATTTCCAACAGAACTGAATTGTTTGTTTAGATTTTTACAGACCGCTACGTAGTGAGGGAGGAGAAGAAATAACAGGTGCGATTGCACCCGCATGACCGCATTGCAAAACTATGTGTGTAAGCGAGCAATTGTATTCCATTCATCTCAAGCAAGGATGAAATAAGATCTTCACACCTAAGCTCATCACCATCATCATCATCACCATCAAAACAACAGTGTTGGCATCATCTTTTATTGCAGGCCGACAATCTAGGAGTGGATGGGGAAAATTACCAAACAATCTTCCTCGTATGTTTCAGATTGTATTTCATTTTTTTTTTTTTAATTTATTATATTTTCAATTACAAGTTCACTCTTTCTCTGTTTCTAACTATAATTAACACATGTAATTATCATTACATAAATATTCAGTAAGATCAATGCAATATGTGGAAGTTACCACTGAGTTATACATATAGTACGCGAAAAACTGTTGCAAGAGCAAGATATAAACCAAATTTCACCGCAATTAGATTTGGAAACTATTCTACGAGAATTTGTCTAGCAAAATATGATGATTTTCTCACTGGGAAAAATCGCTATGTAATCTGCATGCCAATATATAAAATGGTTTATCTCGTGGAGTGTGGACAGGCTGTACAAAATTGTGATTCTTGAAGAAGATGGCGAAACAGTGAAGATCAAGCACACACCATCTTTCAATTCAAATTCGTTATTCTATTGAACATACAAGATAACAAGGATGAATTTGATTTACAATCTTGAAGCAGTAAAACAGAAAATACTTTCTTTGGATCAATTCACAGAAAATGGTCTGGGTTGGGTTGTGGGAGAAATTAATTACACTGATGTACATGTTGTTAAATATAATCCAATATACGGTTTGCTCATCTATTGGAAGTAGCTACATACCTACACCTGCAAATTATTAACAAAAAGGTTCTAACAATGTTCAGAACATAGAAGACAACATGTGTTTTTTGTGGTCAAGTTCTTTAAGCGTGATTTCCTAAATTGGCTAATTGCCATTAATAATCGGGGATTAGGACGAAAAAACTTATGCCAATTGTTAATGTAGACGGTTTAACATTCCGCACATTATGATTTGAATTTTTTTGAAAAATTGAACCCATAGATCGCGAATAAACATACTATGTTATTGTAATGACACGGAAAGAATTTTCCCATTCAGAATAACAAAGTTTCGTAATCTGAAATATCTTATATATCTCCTTCTACTCACCAATGACTTTTGGCAATAAACTTATTTTTGGTGTCATAAATACACGTGAAAAGTAAAAATGGTCTTTCTCGATTGCTATCAGAATGCTAACAAAGAATACAAAATGAAAAATTCATATGTCCTTATTATTTACATCGATTCAGTGATGGAGGTAGTAGCAAAACAGATGGAAGGACGAATTTAGAAGCACACACATTAGCATTTGTCAGTCATTTGCACAAAGGGTGCCGTTACCCTCATGAAATTGAAAATCAATTGTAAAATTTCAAGATTATAGCGCAAACATAGGTAAATCTATGTATTGTGTATACGAGATTTCAAGCATTTTAACACCATGCAAATGATAATGATAACAATTGTGATGAAGACAATTCTTCACTTGATAATGTTATTGATGATGATAATATGGCAGCCTAATCATAATGAAAAAGACAATCAAATGCTAGCAACGCTAATTTGAATAAACATATGTATCATCCTCGTTATTATATTATTGTCAAAGATAACTCTGAGATATATTTTCAACCGAAAGTAAAGTCCGTGCTTCCTCATGTTGAGTGAGAAAAATTGTAGAACACCATTGATGAATTGCTTGCAATAAGCTGAAGTTTTGGGAACCAGAACTGAGATCGATGCTAACCCAATGGAAGAGAGATGACTTAATAAACAGAAATTTGAATTCACAACACTCAATAACATGTTGTCTAGTGTCATACCACATTATTATTTGATTAGAAATAAAATAAAAAGGTCTGTCACCACTGTCACAAAACAGGGCTATATTGGGGCCACAAGACAACGCTCTGTAATGTCAATGCAAAGCAAAAAATTATTATACCCAATTTTCATAACTCTTAAATCTTATGACAACTGTTTTTTAATAAGAGCATTGGGAAAACATGATGATAGAAAAGTACAAAATAAAACTGTATTGCTCAATCATCTGAGAATATCTTAACAATGTCGATTAGTATTCTCAAATCTATAGACAGTTTGGTAATTTCTGAATACATCACTAGTTACATTAGTAACACCTATGAGTGATACTGGACATTGAGCATAATAGACATGTGTTTAGGAAAGTTTATTCTTCTACCCCAGACATAGATGAAAATAGAATAAGTTTCTTTTGCAGAAGGGTCATTTTCCATATGATTATTTGTCAGATGAAAGCGAAATTGAAACACAACTTCCTGCTCATAAGTTTTTCTAACCCAATAACTGATGAGAATATAAAGTGAAATAGATTACCAGCAAAAAGTGTAAAGCATTTGAAATGAAATCTTTTGGAGAATACCATGATCTTTATTTGAAGACAGACGTTTTGCTTTGTACAGTGTTTGAACATTTTCGTGACAAATTCTACAATATTTAATGAACTTGATTGTACACAATTTCCTATCCTTGCCTCAATTAGGATGGTGTGCAATGTTGAACACAAATATTGAACTTCAACTATTGACATGCCCTGAAAAACATTTGTTTTATGAGCAGGGATTGAGAGGTGGATTCTCAGGAATTAGTTTGAGATTTTGTCATTAATAATAAATTTATGTCAAGTTTTGATGAAAGAAAAACAATGTACACATCTTTTGTACCTGGACTGTTGTAATCTGTCACGGATTTTGTATGGGAAAAAATCTCCTACAAGGTCAATTCTGCTGGTTAAGTGATGAAGAAATATCTAATTTCAAGTGGCAAGATATAGATGTTAACAATTTCATCATATGGTTATACAATTGAATGTGATTTAACATACCCTATTCATCTTCAATAACTTCACAATGATTTCACCGCTTGCACCTCATCATGGTTGTCCAATGAAGAATTATTCTCACACCATCAAAATGTAGAGATTAAAGAAAAGTCATAAGTGAGACAGACATTGATGCATGCGTCAGACACAGCAGCAGCAGAAGCGGCAGCAACGATGAGTTTGATAATGTAAGGAGCGAGTAAATGTATCATGCAAGTAACGCAGCTAACAAAAACTTTTGATCTGCTAATTTTATGATAAAATACATTTTAAATCTGGTGAACCTGCAGCTATACACAAAGTTAGGTCTAAAGTTGACAAAAATTCATCGTGTATTATGCTATAAGCAATCACCTTTGGTTGAAAGATTTTATTCAGTGTAACACATTATTAAGGCGTCAAGTCACCAACAGTTTGAGAGAGATTTGTGGGAAATTATGTAATAATTGTATATTTGGCAAGAGTTTACAATCGTCTATCAAAACATCGTGGAATTTAAGCTAATTACAAACCCAGCTAGACTCGATAAAATTATAAGCAAACCAACAGTAAAGATCAGTATCAATTTGGAAATGATGTAGTTTGTGTAAGTCTTGGTAAAAACAGAATGTTATCTCGTTAAACCACTTTTGGGTACAATTCTCAATTACGCAAAATATTTAGTATACGTTTATTTTCACTGGCAACTATATATTGAAAATCTTTGAAAATTCTGAAGTAAAATTATGTCTAACAGATACAGACAACAGTTTGCTGTATTCTATAACAAATTGTGATGATATAAGTACAAAGTAATGAAATTGAATCCACAAAGATTTGATTTTTCAAATTTTCCAAAAGATCACAAGTGCTATTCAGCTACTAACGCCAAAATCCCGGACGATTTTTGGAAGGACGAACTTGCATCACGAACAATGTACAGTTTCTGTGGTTTACGTTCGAAAATGTATGCATTCACATTTGAAAAATCAATCATCACAAACTGTAGCTAATCTTGATGTTAAGAAACTAGCAAAAGGCGTACTGTTAAAATACAGTTAAGCAACAGATTGACATTTGAGCACTACAAAAATTGTTTGTTTAACAAAACTCTACACTATGAAAGTTTCAATCAAATAAGAAGCAACTGCATGAATTGTTCACTGTAAAGGCAAACGAAATTATTTTGTCACCAAGTTTGATAGCAACGCTGGATCAAATCCCCTGCTTTCTCCCGAATCCACAAAAGCGTGGGGGACACCATGATATTGAAAGATTAAATTCAGATTTTAGCAATCAACTGCAGAGAGCTAAAAAAGAAATGTGGAAGAAGAGGATGAACATGAAGAAAGTCTCGCCAATCAAACGAAATTTTTCTGTATTAACAGATCATGCTTACTCGCTATTATCTAGTGAATTTGCAGATGATTGAAAGTATCTAATAACTTATTCAACATTATCTAATAATTTTAAATTAATTACAGATAATGGAAACTTCTTCATCATCATCATCATCATCATCATTATCATTGGCATTGAATGGAGGAGATGAAACAGAAAAAAGATTCTAGAGAAACGCAGCTTTCCTGATTTGGAGCAACGTTGTTTATGTAGTATTACAGAGAGAAATATAGAATTATTACAAAATTTAACCATACCATAATGATTGTGTTACTGAGTATCTAGGATGTAATAGTTCGAAATTTTTGATGAATTTAGAATTTGAACATATGCAGAGATGTAAATTAATGAAACAAGCGGAAAAGGAAGCTAAATTATGCGCGGTGAATCTTGGGACGTATGTGTATTTATAGATGCTTTTGCTATCACCCACGAATCACATGAGCTAATTTGGACCTGGAATTAAAAGTAACGAGAGAAGAAACAGTCATTATATTTTGATACACTTGAAGATATTTTTCTATCTAAAATATATCATTGCATAAAGATGTATTATAAAGACAATTAATGTGTTGATAACGATGATGATGATAATCTAGATGATGATAATAGTGATAATAATGATGATGATATTCACATACAGTTAAAAAGCATCACTCAAGATAAATATAGAGTTATTATATAACATTCAATCCTATAACATTAACCGCATGTTAGTTATGCAGGTAATAGAACATAGGCAACCAACACCTGCCAACTAGTATGCAAATGTGTAAGAGCTAAATTATTGTGTTAAACAAAAACCGTTTTTTTGCAAATTGTAAAATGTATAATAATTTTGGTATTGTGTTAGTTGTATGTAAGTTTTATTTATTGTAATTAGTAGTAGTTAGTAGTAATTAGTAGTTGTAGTAGTAATTAATTTTAGATTATTTTCTTTCTATAACCAATGTATCACTATACACAATTTGTAAAAAAAAAAAAATAAAAAAAATAAAAATAAATTTCACATATAAATATACTTTGGTTTATTATTATGTGTGCATAGTCCTCATCCAGGCCTATAGTTATTAAATATTAACATATTTCAGTTAGTTGACAAAATTAGCAGAAGATAAAGATGTAGTTAATAGACAATATATTTTGGATGTGATTGGGGAAGAGAAAATCTGTTCTATCTGATCTTACAGTTCAAGTTAACAAATTAGCAGAAGATAAAGATGTAGTTAATGTAAAAGAAATTAAATCACATGCAAATTCATGTAAAGTTTTGAATTGTAATCTGAACAGGATGTTTGTGTTTGTCACTTGATAACACTAGGAAAATTAATGATTTTGAAAAGCTAAAGAATTGTGAATTTCACATACCTGTAACAATGATATCTTCTCCCAAAAAGACTGGTGAGAAAAACCAAGAAGAAAACAAATGTTAGTTAATTTGTTGAATTTTACAGACATTTTAAAGGTTTGCGCCGTGAGAGCTAAATTATTGTGTTAAACAAAACCGTTTTTTGCAAATTGTAAAATGTATAATAATTTTGGTATTGTGTTAGTTGTATGTAAGTTTTATTTGTTGTAATTAGTAGTAGTTAGTAGTAATTAGTAGTTGTAGTAGTAATTAATTTAAGATTATTTTCTTTCTATAACCAATGTATCACTATACACGATTTGTAAAAAAAATAAATTTCACATATAAATATACTTTGGTTTATTATTATTATGTGTGCATAGTCCTCATCCATATAGTTATTAGATATTAACATATTTCAGTTAGTTGACAAAATTAGCAGAAGATAAAGATGTAGTTAATGGACAATATATTTCGGATGTGATTGGGGAAGAAAAAATCTATCCTTGTTGATCTGGGGTTTTAGATGGGGTGAGTGACCTGTTATCAGATAGTGCTGAGATGAATGGGGGCGAGGGGGGTATTTGGATAGTGGGATATATGTTATCTGATTACGAGATAGTAACACATCACAAGCATGAGACGCTGGTGATGGTGGTGGTGGTGGCGGCAGTGGCGGGGGCAGCGTTAGAGCATTGATCAGATTTGGTTACAGTGAATACACGTTAATTACAGAGTTTGACTTGGTTATACAGCGTACAGTAGCCATTTCTGAGATAACAATTGCTATTGCGACAGCCATGGCTATGTGGATGAGACAGCTTTTGTTAGATGAGCCAGTAATCTAACTTGAGACAGCATCCATCTTTGAGCTAGCTATCTTACATTGAGTTAGTAACCATCTTTGAGGCAACAATACACTTGAGACAGAAGCTGCCATCTTTGAGCCATAGTTTGTTAATGAGGCTGAGTTAGCTTCTCATGAGACAGCGACCATCTTTGAGACAGTAGCCCCATCATTTCTGAGATAGAGATTGTTATTGAGAGACAGCAACCATCTTTGATACAGTAGCCCCATCACTTCTGAGATAGAGATTGTTATTGAGAGACAGCAACCATCTTTGATACAGTAGCCCCATCATTTCTGAGATAGAGATTGCTATTGAGGCAGCATCCATCTTTGAGCCAGCTATCTCACTTGAGACAGCAGTCATTTTGAGACAGCGGTCAATAATGGTGATGTAGTAATAATTAGATTCTAATTAAGTGTGAGATAGTCTGCTTGTCTGATTAGCAGCCGATTTATTGGGAAAACTTTTTTTTTTGGTTACAGCGGTCATTTAGGAGACATAATCAGATTTGGTAACAGTGAATACGTTGGTTACAGTGATCACCTATGTTACAGCATCCATGTTGGTTACAGTAATCGTCTTGGTTACAGCGCCCATGTTGGTTACAGCAACCATCTTGGTTACAGCGCCCATGTTGGTTACAGCGGCCATCTTGGTTACAGCGGCCATCTTGGTTACAGCGGCCATCTTGGTTACAGCGGCCATCTTGGTTACAGCGGCCATCTTGGTTACAGCGGCCATCTTGGGTCCAGCGTTCATCTTGGGTCCAGCAACCATCTTGGGTCAAGCGACCATCTTGGGTCCAGCACCCATCTTGGGTCCAGCGCTCACCTTGGGCCCAGTGGCCATCTTGGGTCCAGTGGCCATCTTGGGTCCAGCAGTAATCGTCTTGGTTACAGCGCCCATGTTGGTTACAGCAACCATCTTGGTTACAGCGGCCATCTTGGTTACAGCGGCCATCTTGGTTACAGCGGCCATCTTGGGTCCAGCGGCCATCTTGGGTCCAGCGGCCATCTTGGGTCCAGCGGCCATCTTGGGTCCAGCGGCCATCTTGGGTCCAGCGGCCATCTTGGGTCCAGCGGCCATCTTGGGTCCAGAGTTGGGTCCAGAAGTGACAATTCTATACTACTGAAAGCCAGTCACTCATTTTTAATAATGTTCCATTAACTCTCAATTCCATACTCTCCTCTTCACCACCAAAAAGCAAGGATGTGTCATCCGCATAAAACAGCGGTTTACAAAGCGGTAATTCAAGTTCAAGGTCATTTATATAAATGAGAAAAAGTAGGGGGCCCAATATTGAGCCTTGAGGCACTCCTGATTTGACCTGAGATATTTTTGATTTTTGTCCATGCACCTCCACGAACTGAGAACGATCTTCTAAATAGGATTTGAACCATGCAAGAGATAAACCACGTACGCCACACATTTCAAGCTTGGACAATAGAATTTTATGATTTACTCGATCAAATGCTCTTGATAAATCACAAAATAAACCTACAGCAGGTTCACGATGCTCAAGGTGATTCATGATAGAACTTAAAAAAGACAAAATGGCATCAGAAGAACTCTGTTTTGGTCGAAATCCATACTGGTGTTTAGACAAAAAAAAAGATCATATTAATGAATACGAATATTGAATAAAAGTACTAGGAATTGTCACATCCACCAATTTATTAATATTGCAAGATACCGGTTTCGATTTTTACACCATTATCAATCTCTGGCAAACTGAAACAAAAGTTATCAAAAGTACAGTTTATTTAAAAAACAGAAAGAGTATCTCGATAAATCATGATCTCGATCAATGTATTTGTGGTTGTGATAACATCTAGACTTTCTCGACATGGATAACACTACCAGAATAATCACTTTCACTACTAAACAAAATATTCAAAATAGTTTGAAGATAATAACTTCACTAAGGGCCGGTTCATGAGCTCGGGATTTAGCCAAGTCCTAGACTGAAACGGGTGCCTACCGTAGCATCGACAAACGTTTGTCTCGACAGGTTAGTGGGTTAGCAGCATAGAGATCCCTCAGTACATAGTTTTGAGGCTAACGTTTGTCGATGCTACGGTGGCCACCCGTTCTAGTCTAGGACTTAGCTAAATCCCGAGCTCATGAACCGGCCATAAATTTTTGAAACCATCCCGTCGAACATTTATTTTAAATCCATTTTCTCTTTCTCTCTCTTCTTTGGGAAGGTGACGACTCATGTGCCCCAATTTCTCCCTCGGCACGTTTATGGTTTGAAAGTAAAAAATCTAATTCAATTCATCTATAATTTCATCCAATTTTTTTCAGGTATAACAAAAATATATCAGTTTTCTATGAACCCCTACCAGAATTATTGATCTTGAATCTACTCTTCAACTCAACTTATTCCATGAAGCTCCATGTATTATACATAATTATGTATATGTCAGACTTGCAATGTTTGATCAGGAAGCACATCTTGATAATAACCAACCGACAATAATTTGTTGACAAAATACTAGAGATGCTTGCCCAAGATTGGGAATTCCTCATGTGAAAACTATATGGACGAGAAAAGAGGGATACAAGCACAAGATATGTTTTTTCATCCATGAATGAGAATTTAAGAAGGGAGATGAAGATAGGCATTTGGCCTAGCGTTGTAGAGAATATTTGTGCTTCTTTTCAGTGGGTCTAATTTTTTAGAGGCTGATACTCTTCTTCTGGCTGATGTATTTTTGAAGTAGGAAGAATTCTCCTTCACTCCTCTTACCACTCCTCGTCCTCCTCCTTTTTCTCCTCCTCCTCATCCTCATCATCATTGCTTTCCTACTTTTCCCTGCTTCTCCTTCTCCAGCCTCTATTTCTTTCCGTCCCTTTCAGATTCGTTCTCTCTCCTCAGATTCTGTCTCTCTCCTTCTATTTTCTCTTCACCCATCATAGCTTTTTTGTGGCTGGCTTTCTCATCTCACATGAGTAATCAGTTTTCGTTGAAAAACATCAAACGGTGGAAAAACTTGAAGGAAGTAGAAAGGGAGATGGAATGTGAAAGGTGGAAGATATTATTACAAAGTTAATCCTCAAGAAAAACTAGCTGGCTTGATGAGATTTCTAATATTTTCTGAATGTAGAAATAGTCATATTAGGTGTAATCATAGGGGTAACGGCCGTTCGCACATAATTTAACTACCTGATTTAGAATGGCATGATTTTATAAAATTCAATAGGGATTTCATTGCTTTGGTTCGTTAGAAGACATCACTTTTTAGGCGGTCCTGGTTGACTTTGAGAGATATGGATCATAACCTAAATTTGAAGAGGTACAGTTTTGGGCTTAAGCCTGTTGAACCTTTCATCTAGTATTATGTGTACATCACTGAATAAATAAATAAATGAATAAATAAAGATATTAATGGAAGATATTATTACAAAGTTGATTGACAATCGAATGCATTAAACATTCAAATGGAGCAATAATTTCTAATATAGTTTACTAAAAGTAAGCTATACTCAAGTGATTATGTAATACAACGCCGCTCGAGTCCATTTAATCATTTTATAAAGATGAATAATTTTATAATAAGGAATACGGTATTTTAATTTCATTTCATTTTCATATCAGAGGGGTCTGGATATCATTTTATAATGTCCGTCGGCTATCATCCAACAAAATAATGAATACAAATTGATGAAATTTGACAGGTTGGTCAGTGCTTGAAAAGTTGAAATAGTGTACAGGCGAGTAAGCCTGAAAGCATTACGCTATACATTACTCGCAAAATAATTTATCTATGGTTCACTGTTTTTACACCATAGTTAACGAGTGATTAAAATTCGAAAATTCAGTATTTCTGTTAAATCAGAGGTAGTAAGTTTCGATCCAGTGAATCTTTATTAATAGGCTACTCGTTTTATTCATATTTGTTGTAGGCAAAGAAAAGCTGAGTGAGAAGTACAAACAGGACCCTAAGCTGTCGTTTGTAATCAAGTCAATCTACACGGTGGCCTATGGTCTGCACAATCTGTTCAAAGACGTGTGTGGCAGTAATGCTCAAGGCCCATGTCCTGGACTCTTTCCTCTCAATCAATCGCTATTCAAGGTAAATTTGAATTTGAATTCGTTTATATGGATTGATGAAAATAGATTCATAATTTTCATAAAATTAACACAAACTTCAAGGGTTAATTCACTCCTTCTCTCAAGTGAGAGTTCTTCTAATTCAAATAGAGAGGGCTTACTGAATATTTCAGTTTTTAATACTTTGAGATCCTTTGTCCTCACATTCTCATACTAACCTGTTAACAAGTTACAGAGGCCTACTTACATTTCTCGTTCCAAAGTTTGAAATGATTTCTAAGAAATTTTTTTCTTTCCTACTTTGTGATGATATAACTCATACATCTTGAATCATTTTCTTCTGTTCCTCAGATTGTGAGATTAATGTAGTTGATTTTTTCACCAGAGAAAATTTTTATTCTATTTTTCATAATTATGTAATCAGTATGATTACATACTGATCTCCCAAAATTCTCTCCGAACTTGCTGAACTTTTGCATCAGTGTATGTTTTGTGATTATTAGATACTATTGTTCCAAAACTAGAATTGACGACATGCAGTCTTGTTTTACTATTATTAGATGAGTATTTCTCTCGTGTTTTATTATTACCAGTCAGATTACCAGAATTGATCTTAAGTCGTCCTTGAAAACTCACCACTACATGACATAATGATCTAGAATATGATTTCATTTTTAAGCTTATTGTATTATAGTACAATGACTTTTTTGTTATTATAGTATTAATGACTTATTCTAGTTAATTGTCTATTATATTATTTTTGAGTTATTTTATGTTCATTTTATTATTGTAGTATTTATTTGTTCGATGGATATTAAACTTTAAGTGTGTAGAATCTTGGGAGAAATGAATGTTTTTGTATTAAATAACATTTTGTAGAAATGTCTTTTGATTCATAATTTTTCATTGCGTTGATGACAGAACTACTTAATGAACGTGTCATTCACGTACGGAGGCGATGGTGAAACCGTGGAATTCGATTGGCGAGGAGATCCTCCGGGAAGGTAGGTACGTAGCTCACACTTAATTTCACATCACAGTATATAAATACGAAAAATAATTCAACTTAACATTCAATAACTCATTCAAAATCATTTTTGAAGCATTTTTTAGAGACTATTCATTAACCAAGCACCATTTGCGTTTTATTTTTCTTGAATTCAAAAACTAGTTTTAATCTAACAGAATTAAATTTGAATAGATACATACAATAGATGAATATTGTAACCAAGAATAACACAATTGCAGTAAAATCTTACTTACCAACTTGAAAAGTTTTTTTTTCAAGCATTTCTTGATGTAGATGATAACCACATGGTGATAGTGAAATGAACCACAAAGTTATTCAATAATTTTCAAAGAGGGTGAACGTGAAATTCATTTATGAAAAGAACTATCCAATAATGCTCTTCAAATGGGTCAAATGTGGGAAATTTCACGAGGTAAGAAAATTCACTAATTTCTATTTTGATAACTTCCACTATAAATCATTCCAAATATTCTCTATTTGTCATGTTTCATATTATTATCTTTTCTGTAATAATGAACACTCCATGAAGCAACTGTGCATTCTCATATTGCAGTATTTATTTGTAAAGTTCTGTCATTTAGAGATAGTCTTAATGAACTATCAAGACCATTATAGCTACCATAGTATTCTCAGGTTACAGTATGCTTCTGTACTATCACATTTTGCTTTACAAAGAAGGCTAGGAAGGGCTTCCTTTTAGTAAGAGTAATAATTATGCTGTATGCAACAAACTTTAGTTGTTATTCTGTTTCCTAATATGTATCAGGAGTTTCTCCAATGGGAACCACAGAGAATGATGTAGTGAAGTTTCAAGTGAGCTACAGTATTGCTTATGGGGGAATTCTCGAGTTGAACTCAATGATAGTTACAGTTATTATAGTTGCAAGTCATCCTCCCTGATGCAACATGGCTATTTTTTACAGTAATAATACTTATAACAGTTATAACACATATGTGATACTAACAGTATGCTGTACTTGGACAGATACGAGTAGAGCTATAAGATTTTGGTGCACTGTATTGTTGCCGCATTGAACTTCTAGAATACAACTATAATTCCAGCACTTATCAGGGTGGAATACCTGAGATATTTCACAATGTTTAGAACAAGCATGGAACTGATAAATACCATGGAGTGGTTTCATGTAACACATCCCTTACTTCATCATCAGGTTGCTTGTACTTTTATAACAATGGAGTTGACTATATCAGCAAAATAGCTGATTTACCGTTATCATCTTGAAATTTTGCCACTTCAACTTTGAATGTATTAGAATTGTTTCCTCTTCTTCTCCTCCGACTCCTCCTTCTCCTTCCTATCCTGCTCTTCCTCCTTCTCTTTCTTTTCCTTCTTTCCCTCCTCCTTCTCCTCCTTCTCCCTCTTTCCCTCCTCCTCCTCCTTTCCATCTTTCTCCTCCATCTCCTCCTTCTCCTCCTCATTCTCTTTCTCATCCTCTCCTCCTTCTCCTCCTTCTTCTCCTTCTCTTTCTCCTCCTTCTCCTCCTACTCTCCTTCTCCTCCTTCTCCTCCTTCTCCTCCTTCTCCCTCCCCTCCTTCTCCTCCTCCTACTCCTCCTTCTCCTTCTCCTCCTCCTCCTCTTTCTCCTCCTTCTCCTTCTCCTCCTCCTTCTCCTCCTTCTCCTCCTTCTCCTCCTTCTCCTCCTCCTCCTCCTTCTCTTTCTCCTCCTTCTCCTCAATCTCCTCCTTCTCCTCCTTCTCCTTCTTCTAATCCTTCCTCTTTCTCCTCTTTCTCCTCCTTCTCCTCCTTCAACCTCCTCCTTCTCCTCTTCTCTCCTTCTCCTCCTTCTCCTCCTTCTCCTCCTTCTCCTCCTTCTCCTCCTTCTCCTCCTTCTCCTCCTTCTCCTCCTTCTCCTCCTTCTCCTCCTTCTCCTCCTTCTCCTCCTTCTCCTCCTTCTCCTCCTTCTCCTCCTTCTCCTCCTTCTCCTCGTTCTACTCTCCTTCTCCTTCTCCTCCTTCTCCTCCTCCTCCTCCTCCTTCTCCTCCTTCTCCTCCTTCTCCTCCTTCTCTTTCTCCTCCTTCTCCTTAACTCCTCCTTCTCCTCCCACCCTTGACTCTCTTCTCTCATCCTCAATCGCTTCTCGTTTTACTCTCTCCTTATCTAATTCTCTTCGTTCTCTTCCTTCTCCTCTTCTGCTCCTTCTCATCTCACCTATTCTCTCCCCTATTAATCTGCTACATATTGAAATGTATGAAGTTCTACTTGCACTTGTAGAGTTCTGTTCTGTTATCATTGAGCTCTTCAAGTTGCTTCTTGTCTCCTTGTGTGAGGGAGAATTCTGTAACAATATCTTTCATTTACACACTAGATTTATCATCATTATCAAAGCAGTATATTCATCAGTACAATACAGTTGAGAAGTGGTTCGAGCAATGCTTTTCCGATCTGGTTCACCCTCTTCATGTGTAGAACGTGAAGGATTATAATAGATAAGTTCTACCTGTACTTGTGAAGATCCATAAAGTAGAGACTAAGAAAGTGTAGAGTTCATGTGGGAAAAATTCGAATTACTAAACATTGCAAAGTTTTGCTTGCCTTATTCTTATTGATGATATCTAAACTATTCGAAAATAATAAATTTGGCTTCATTTCTGCATTAAAAAAATACAAGCATGTGAAAAGTGAAGAACAAAATTTTCTCCCCACATTCCATGTACACTTGGTCGATTTTTTTCTGCTTTTCCGCACATGCTACACATCATGCGGTGAAGCATTCGTTTTCCCGTCTAATTTCAATAGGATAAGTGAAGCGCACAACGAGCATGAAGAAAGACGAAAGGAAAATCGACAAGGTGCGGACATAGTTATAAATTGCATTGTTTCACAATTCCTTGACCCAATTATCTCCTTTGAAAAGGACCAATAATAATTGCAGCCTCAGTTGTATCAAGAAACCCAATTATTGATAGAATAGTCTTGAACTCCTGGAACTCCATTGCCCTGTAACAGAGGGTACAGTACTTTGGATATTCGGTTGGAGAAACTAATTTAGCTTGTAAAGAAGAAGAAGAAGAAAAAGAAGAAGAAGAAAATAAGAAGAAAAAGGAGACGAAGAAGAAGAAGAAGAAGAAGAAGAGAAATAGCAGAAGAGAGAGGAAGAATGTTAGAGTATGAGAGAGAAAATGGATTCCTTGTGATACTTGTGATTCCATGAACAAGAAAGAATGGTGAAGGAAGAGAAACCGCAGAAAAGGGAAAGAGGGAGAAAATGAGGAAGAGGAAGGTGGTAAAACAGAGAAAACAGAGCCAAGAAAAGAGGAAGTGAGGTGAGAGAATAGAAGCGAGAGAAGGGAAGGAGAAAGACAGTAAATGCAACTAAATAAGTGAGGGGGGAAATCTGAAGAAAATAAATAAGAATTTCAACAAGCTGAAGAAAATAGGAGAGTTGGGAAAGAGGAATTAGAAAATGGAAACGGATGAAAAAAGAGACGGAAAAGATGGAGTCAAGAGAAAGGAAGAATCGAAAAAAATCAATTTAGATTAATAAGATGAAGAAAAAAGTGAGGGAAAAATGTAAGAGAAGAAGAGAAATAGGTGATGAAAGACAGGATGGAGGAGAAAGAAAAAAAAAGGAAAAGGAAAATTGAAAAATAATATTGAGATTGAAAGATGAATTGAGGAGATAAAAGATATGAAATCAATAGAAACAAATGAATTATAAGAAACGATGAAAAATTTTTAGATGAAGAGAAGAGTGAATGAGGACAGTAAGAGATAGAACAAGGGGAGAAAAAGTAAGCGAAAGACATGAAGGATAAGAAAAATAATGAAAATAAGATTCAGATGAATGAAGAAGAAAAACAAATGGAGAGCAATATTTAAACAGACACTAATAGATAGATGAAAAGAGTGTGTAATGAAAACAGTAGGAGAGTGAGAGAAAGCTAAGATACAAAGAGTTTGATGGCAAGTGAAAATAGAGAGGAAGGATAAAAAAGAGAAAAGAGCATGAAAGAAACGGAGAAAGAGGTGACAGACAGAAAGTATCTTAAAGCGGAAATTTGAAATATAAAATGATGGAACAAGATACAGAAAGAGAGATCTATACTACTTGTATGGAGGAGGACATGGGAGACAGAGTGAGAAAGAAAGATTGATACAGAGAGTACGAGACAGAGAGAGAAAGAAGTTGAGAGAGTAAGTTGGAAGTGTTTGATGCCAATTTTGAGAGAGGGGTTACTCAATATTCATGAAATGGCTGACTGAATGATGATTCCTTGTAGCCTTCCAGTCAAGCTGCTCTCAATTTCTGGATTGGCCTTTTCATACAGCCTCTCTAAATATTTGAGTGGCTCGTTTCACAAGACGTCTGCTGTAGGCTACTTGCTCAATTATGGAATGGACATGCCATTATGATTGGGCCATGAAGTCAAACGGCTCCAAATGCCTATCCAATTCACTGACTCCTTGTGCTTCTCCCGAGTCAAGTTGTACTTGGGCTCCACTCAAAATGAACCCGTTATTATTGTGTATTGTGTGCCCTGGACGACTGTATTGTTGAAACTTGAGTGAAGTTTATTCCACAAGATACAACAAATACAACAGATATAAGAGTTTCGTTGAGTGCAATCCTCACACACGTTTCCATTATGATAGTGATATTACATTTTTACTATACCCATTTATCCCCAATCGTATCTTATTCCAAATTCAATATTTCGAGTTCATCATAATTGATGGACCAGATTGAAAGCTTTGTTAAAATGCTGTGAAAACATTAACTGATTGTTGACTACATAAATAGTCAAAATTTGGGAGAGAACCAGTTTGAGATATGCCTATTGTTTCTAGAACAAAGTAATGTAGCTTATACTTGTAAAGTATTTTTCTACATTGTGAAGCAACAGAATAATATCATAGATAACAGATTACAATAGATTTTTCATCGTACGTTAAAATTTGTGACCAGAAATAAAGGGGCCGATCCTAGCGACATCTCTTAGAACTCAGAGTAACTAGAAAGCGTTAAAGTAGAAAGGACTCGAAACTGGCGATGAGACAGAGAATGGGTGTGCGACTGATTGAGAGAGAGACGCCAGCGTCAGCGCTATCTTACCTTGTGGAACAGTACTACGTGGCCAGCACGATTTGACGTAACACAAAATCGGCACACAGTTCCCTATGCCCTCTACTCTTATCTCTTCTCTATGATAATATGGAGCGACCGATACGATTGGTAGTTAGGTGACCTATCAATGCAAACGCCTGCTAGATCAAAACAGGCCCCTTTTCAATAACAACTACAACCAAATAACAGAGCATTCACCTTGATGTAGGCCTATCATTCAACAACCAATCGTATCACTTGTTCCATAGTACAGTATATATTCTGCTGCTCATTACTTTTGTTGTAGTTTACAAGTGATTGATGATAGGGTAAAACCGAAACATGAATCTTGACATATTAATAAATATGTGGTTGTAATAACTTCTAGGGCCGGTTCATGAGCTCGGGATTTAGCCAAGTCCTAGACTAAAACGCGTGGCTATCGTAGCATCGACAAACGTTTGTCTAGACAGGTTAGTGGGATAGCAGCATAGAGAGCCCTTGGTACATGGTTTCGAGGCTAACGTTCGTCGATGCTACGGTGGCCACTCGTTTTAGTCTAGGGCTTAGCTAAATCCCAAGCTCATGAACCGGCCCCTAGTCTTTTTACTTGATATGGATCAACTTCACATTATCAAATTATTATTATTATGAACTACATTATTACCGGACGGTAGGCCTCCAACCTTCATAGACTAGTTCCATCTTGATAATGACAAAAATCATATCTTGTCCTATTCGTGCCGGTAGGCAATTTTCGTGTCCATTTTCCGTGAAATTTCCTTGTTGTGTCCATTTTCCGTGCAGTCCAGCCTAAAATATTCCATATTCTGTATGCTATTTGTTTTGATAAATTCGATATTGTATGTGTGTGTTAGGTACAACATAATGAACTTCCAGCAGCTGGCCAATGGCAGCTACGATTATATCCACGTGGGTGACTGGAACAACGGCAGTCTCCAGCTGAGGGAGAAACTGCAGCTGGGTCACGCGCCCTCCGGACGGGTCGAGTCGGTCTGCTCCAGGCCTTGCAAGCCTGGCACCCGAAAGGTACGCCTCCAACCTTCACAGACTAGTTCCATCTAGTTAATGATCAATCAACTAATATAACATATTTATTTTTTTAATATTCCTTATAAATTCCATAATAATCATAGATAATTGTTTATTATTGTACCGTAACTACGAGAATGAAATATTCTCAGTCTTTATTGGTTTTCAAATGTAAAATTTTATGTATAGCGATAGTTTATTATGTATTTGAAGAAGAGAATATTTGTTATTATAGGAAATATGATACAAATATTCAGCTTCCGTTAGCTTTATTAAAACATGATATTGATATTCAATACATTTTATCGTTTTTTTAATCAAACTCTGTACAGCTTTAAAGTTCTGCAGACCCTTTCTTCTTCAAAGTATCAATCAATTCAAGATAACAAGAGCTCATATTATCATATTATTCAATACAAGCATTTTTCAATTAATACGATTCATTAATCAATTTCAATTAATACGATTTTTCAATTCATTCATATTTGTGAAACTTTAAAGTTCTGCAGATCCTTATCAATTAGCAGGGATATAATAAAAGTAGGTAGCGATTCGATTCAACCAGGAGCTATGTTATACCACAATCAATTCACATTCTCTCCTTTTCTGTGCTTATACACTGTTGAAGGCGCGTATACACAGTGCCAGTTCCATAGCAGAAAAGACATACGCAGAAAAAGCGACATTGAAAGCAGCAAAAGGATTTGCTTTCAACTGCTGGTACTGTGGACGTGCTCTAATCAGCTGACATAGCTAACATGAATAAATAGAAAGGCATTATTTATGACAAGTTTCTGTATATTGAAGATCATTTGTTTAACAAATTCATCTTCAGTGGTTCAAAATAATTCAAATTCAAATTCAATGGTTTCAACCATTCAGTTTATTTATATTTTTTATTAATTTATTATTTTTTTAATTTATTCATAGAGTTTGCAGAGTGGTGGCCAGGAGAAAAAGTGCTGTTGGGTGTGTGTGCCATGCGATAGACACGAAATAATCGTGGATGAATTCACCTGTAAGCCCTGTGCTCTTGGTTACTGGCCCAACTTCAATAAAACCGGTACAGTTATTTTCTCATATAATTTCAAATACATAATTATCATTATTGGAGGAGGAAGTGGAAAACCAACATCGAGGTGATGTGCGCTATTTCATTTAGTTTCATATGTTTATATTTAACATGGCGCCAGCATATAGTTGACACGCCATCGCCACTCCACCTCAGTGGGCGCTTAGCCTAAGCAAACGAAAACAAGCCAGTGCACCTCCTCAACGTTCTTGTAATTTATTTTAAGCGATATGATGAACAATCACATTGTAGAATGCATAATGATTAATGGTAGAGTAAGGATGGATTTTTGTCATACAGTGAATGACAAATAGGCTACATGTGCAATTGTGCATGTTATACACGTTTATCAAGTGTATTAGTCGATTACAACACTATTTTCATCTATTTTCTCTTTTTCAATTCCTGTATAATACATTAAGTTATATAATATTTAATATCTCATTAAACATGTTTCAAAGCTCCATAATGCGTAAATTCACATCTATTGTAGTAGAATCTACAACATAGTGGAATACAGATAACAGAATACAGATTCCACATCATAGTGGAATAACAGATTTCAGAATGTCGAAACTTCGTGGTTCGAGGTTTTGAATTATAAACAAATTTTATACTACTTTCTATTTTTGATAGTTATCCTTTTAATAACACAAAGTCTTACATTGAAACTTTGCATTCTTCAAAATGATAATAATTATTGTGTATGAGAAATTATGAAATTTCCTTTTGATCACCACCACCAGAATGCGCCCAAATCGCAGTGGAATTCACCAAGTGGACGGACACCGAAGCACTGGTGTCAATGGGCGTCAGCTGCCTCGGCTTCGCGTCAACCGGCCTGGCCGCGGTGGTGTTCATACGTCACAACAACACGCCAGTAGTGAAGAGCAGCACACGTGAACTCAGCTACCTGATTCTGGTCGGAATGGCGCTGTCGCATGCGGCCACTTTTCCCATTCTGGCCAAACCGTCGCCTGTCTCCTGTCTGCTAGCGCGCCTGCTGCCCGGTCTCAGCTTCGCCATGATCTATGCATCGCTGTTAACCAAGACCAACCGGATCGCCAGGATACTGGCGGGGTCGAAGAAGAGGTTTCCAAAACGGAAACCGCGCTTTATGAGCGCTACGGCTCAGGTGAGTTCAAATTCAGTTCTATTCAATTCATTTATTAACACAAACCGTAAATAATATGTACTAATGGGAGAAATAGAGACGGTATCAACGGTTTCCGAGTTATCTAAGAAACAAAATTTTAAATTTTGTTTTATGGATTTGAGAAATTGTCATAATTTTTTTGTAGATTTCTCTAGTTGTCATAAATGTTCGTGCAAAGTTTCAATTCCATATGTTTCACCATTACTGAGATAAAAAATAATAAGTGAAAAAGCAAAATGGCAGCTGTGTGAGTAACTAAGGACTTCTCGACAATTTGAATATGATATTTAGATATCATTTTTTTTCAATAATAAATAATCAATAATCAATCAATATTTATTGCCAAAAAGTAAATTGGTTAACAATAGCCTACAACAACAATATTGGTTAACAATACAAAAGTAAAATTGGTACAACACTAGCATAAAATACAAAATAAATTAATTTACCTTGAGAATGAATTTTAAACCATCAACAATATTGAGGCAAAACGGCAAAAGATAATCTTGTGCGCCGGTAGTGAGGTCAGAAGCCACAAAAATTGTAAACTAAATTTCACCCAGGAACAATGCCCTAGAGTATTGGTAGGCAGTTCTGAAACAACCTGTATGTCGCACGTATGCCTACTAATTTTTTCAAACATAAATTTCAGGTTGTAATAACCCTAATCCTGATCGGCGTCGAGGCGGTTGTCCTAGGCTGTTTGCTAGTGGTGGAGCCAGTGGGCCCCGCTCTACAGTATCCGAGCGTAGAGCGCGCCGTGCTCGAGTGCAACTCGAGTCCTAGAGCGGTGCTCGGTCCGCTCGCCTTCGATTTTCTGCTGGTGGCCATGTGCACGCTCTACGCGCTCAAAACGCGCAACGTGCCTGAAAACTTCAACGAGGCGAAATTCATCGGATTCGCCATGTATACCACCTGTGTGATATGGGTCGCGTTTGTGCCCATCTATTTCGGCAGTGATTCTAAGGTGACTTGGTTCAAGTCTCAAAATACATATAGATAATAGAAATACTATAACAAAAAAAAAAAAATAGAATAGATCAATTCATAACTATCCAATATCGCACATGTTCTTACTTGTTCCATAGATATGTTTATTGATCATTCAATATAGAAAATTAAGATAAGAAAACACTCACTATGGAAAATGATTTGATTGAGGAGGCCTACGGATATCACTACATCATTTATTTGGCTAATAGTATTCATTTAATTCAACTTTGACCAATTTTTTTTCAGATTTATGTTATTTTTTATTTTTTCATTCAAAATTTTCAAGTTCGAAGCTCTGATCAATAAGTATTTTGGGATTATATTTATCAGAAAGTAATAATGAGAATCCATTTGTATAGTCTGTAATTATTATGCTCTTGGATTGATATGAGTTCTCAAACTTATTTCAAATAAAAATCACAAACATTTTCAAATAGAATGGAAATAGTTGTTGATAGTAGCCTATAATAATTATATAGCTACATAGTAAATTAATAGTGAACAATTAAGTATAGTACGTAGTTTAGTGTAGTTGTACAAGGCGCAATGATTAGGCCCACACTATCTTGTCTTTCGATCTATTCCTATTGTTGTTCTGTTGAATTGCACATATCAACCAATTTTGATTTGAGATCAATACAATGCTAATGAAATTGGATCGGCTGATTTCGAAATAAAATTCAAATAATTAATAGGCCCACTATTCAAAATGCAATGTAGTTTATCCCGGTTGAAGCAACAAAACATAAGAATTATTAATAAAATTATATTCCAAATCATCAATTTTTTATTTTTATTGTTACAGTATAATTTTAATTTTTTTCATTTTTCCTGCTTGTAGGTAATCACGATGTGCATGTGTGTAACGCTGAGCGCAATGGTGACACTGGTCTTCCTATTCCTGCCCAAGCTGTACATAATAGTTGTGCGTCCGGAACGCAATAACCGCGCGCACTTCACAACAAGCAAGGAGATTCGCTGTCATATCGGCACCGTGGCCGGAGCACACTCGCTAACTCACTCCACTGTCGACACTTTTACACTGGCCGGGTGAGCAATTCAATGTATAGTTAATGCAATCTTTATTATTATATAAGACTTTTGGAAAAAACCTAAAGGCAGTTGAACACAAAAAAAAAACATATAAATACAAAAAATGGCTGAAATTTGAACTAAAGTATCGTATTTTGATTATCAAATACTGGGTGATTCAAAAAGAATACCACAACTTTAAAAATGTGTATGTTATGAAAGAAACATCATAGAACCTTCTGTTATACATCTTCACAAAGAGTATTTAAAGAAGTTTTTTTCACTCACAAACAAGTTCAGAGATGCTCCATATGACCCCTCCAGACACTCGAGCAATATCAATCCAAAACCTCCCTCAAACTTGTTCCACACTATCTGTAGCATGTCAGGCGTAACAGTTTGGATGGCTGCTGTTATTTCTTGTTTCAAATCATCAATGATGGGTGGATATTGATTATTTGAATCAAGAAATAACAGCAGCTTATCAAACTGTTACGCCTGATATGTTACAGTGAGAGTGGAAAGAGTTTGAGGGAGGTTTTGGGTTGATATTGCTCGATTGTCTGGAGGGGTCATAATAATATTGAACATCTCTGAACTTCTTTGTGAGTGGAAAAAACTTCTTTAATTACTCTTTGAAATGATGTATAACAGAAGGTTCTATTATATTTATTTCATTAAATACAAAGTTTTAAAGTTGTGGTATTCTTTTTGAATCACTCTGTAGATCGAATTAATAACTCAATAATTAAGTAGTTGATCTCATTAATAAAATTATTTCATTGAAAGATCACTGTTGATGATGGTTGTTGTTGGATGAGGTATTGAGACAATAGTGTCGTCTATAAATCAGCATAATAGCTGTTCGTCCTTCAATTGGCTCGTATATAGAGATGTGTGAGGTTTTGAATTTGGGCCATAAATTCGTACATGGGTACGGAATGGGTAATTATCGAATGCTAGTTTCAATAGAAGCACCAGCAGATAAGTCATTCCATTGAATTGTTCTATTATCAGTATGCTACCATACAGCACAGACAAGAGGGTCATCTGAAACGTTCCATGATAAATATTCGGTTGAACGTATTGGTAGAACACTGAACACTACTATATTGAATAGAATTCTGTTATTTATAGGTGCTATCACTCGATCCAGAATTTACTAGAATGTTGATGAAGATTATATCGATTTACATTTGTTTTAATCCATTATCACAATGTTACCGCCATATTTAATATTCCTCTATTTCAATAATTATTCATTTTCATTGGAGCTTATAATTCATCATTCATTGATATTTTTAATTCAAATGTGTAATCCCAAATATTGAAAAGTAGGTATTTGTCTTATCTAACTCCATTTAAAAATGAATACTTTGTCTTCACACTAGTTATTTTCATGAATTACTCAATATTGATGATAACATTTCGAGAATACTAATGGAATATAACCTGAATAAAATGGTAGCATACTTGATCTGGAATATCTTTTCTCATTACTTAAACACTTCATCTGATGCGGATTTTCCTCAAGAAAAACACAAATATAAGAATAATCTGTATTCAAAAAGAATTTCTTCAAGAGTAGAGATGGTGATTTTTTTCAAGAATCATAGGATTTCATTGGACCCAGCTCTCTAGCTGCATAATAATTGAGTTCTGGTAAATAACAAAACTGTACATCAAAAAATACATATATTTTCAAGGGCTGACCTTTACGTTAAGAGGAAAATTCTCGAATTGAATTTTCAAAAAATTGAGTGAAAATTGAGGGTTAATGCTATTTACTACACATTTAAAAAAATGATTTTTACAGTTTTGCTTGTTACTTTTTCAGATGCAACAAGGACAGAGCCTTAGTGAGAAAGATGAATAGTAGTTCTCTAGATAGAAACTGCAATAACAATCATGTACCAGTTGCCAAGCATACGGGTGAGTTGCTCTGTTGTAATAACAATTTTATCAACAAGAGAGTATGAAAAACAACAAGAAGTAGTGATTTTGATCGAACACGTGGAAAAGTAAAAAAAAGTTGGATTAGAAGAACAGTTGATGAAAAAATCTTATTCTAGTTATACAAATTCCTTTCATAAGATAATCTATACTATGGTTTAACATAAAATTCGCTTTTAGATGTAACTTTTCAATAAAAGTATAGTTTATGCCTATTTTTATAATATTATATTTGAGCTCTTAAATAGTTTAAGCAATTGCTAATTCTTCCTACTTTATTGAATATATAATTCAATTAATACTAAGTATTGTTGTAATATCAATACAATATTACTGATACTAAGTAATAATAATACTAGTCTTGTTAGTGCCTTTCTCAGACTCAACTAATACACTTCCATTTGTTTCTTATTTTAATTCCCTATTTTAATGCCTAAATGTAGGCCTACCTGTATTATATAGTATTGTCAAATCTCATCATATTTCATAGCTTATAAATTTTAAATAGATCAACTTATTACCAATTTATCTCTATTACAAATTTATTTTTTATATCTTTATTACCATTGTATTGAATACCATTCAATTGTGTCGTTGACTTGTGTGGATGAAACACCCGGGTAAAATAGAACGGAATCCAAAAGAAAAGCGTAGAAGAAAAGTGAAACTGGAACGTAAAGATCAACAGAGGCTTCGAGAAAAAAGTTGAAAAAAAAAAACAATTTTGGAGAAGTTTAGCTTCAGTTTAATATAAACATCGCGGTCGAAAGTTACTTCACAGTAATAATAAAAAACTTGAGCTGAGTTTTGGAGACAGAAGTGAACAAAATTCGAAAACTTCTTCGTCTTTGTATGAGCTTCCGATATAGAGCGCTGTCAGCTTCAATTCTGTCATCCTAGAATGCGAACTTTATTTTCAACAACAAATATAATTTTCAAACAAAATTTGTGTAGGTTGTATTGTGGTGTGACTATTGTTGATTTGGTTTGACACGGTGTACTCATCTGAAATTGGTAGTCTGTTTCATGATGAAATTTTTAAGCTTATGAGTTTAAATAATATGAAGTTCAAGTCTTATTTGTATTATATCTTTTCTTTGTACAATTTGGTAAGGATTGACAATTTTAATTGAAAATTGTTTGGCTTTTTTATCCGAAGTGAGAATTAATCATTTGGTAAAACTATGACTTATAACATGATTACTGTAATGTTAGTCATGTTATTTTCTACTTAAAATTTGACATACCGTTGGTAGTGTTATTAGTATGACATGACCTGAATTTCTACTGTCTGTTCAAAATGGAATTAGAAATACAATTTTTGACACAAGGTTTTTGAGGCCTACTTTCCTTTTTAAAAAGTTCAGTGATTATTATTTTTTCCAATTATTGTGTAAATTAAAAGAAAACAATATTGGGCATGTTATAATCTCTTTTGTAAATGATTGAATGGGTTAGTAAATTATTTTTTCTACAGTGTAAATGGGAGAGGTACAGTTTTAGGCCTGTCCTATTTTTTGCAAATTTTTGATTAATTTAATATTTTTTCAAAGACTTGAAACCATTGGAAAAGAAGAGTTTTGGGCAAAAGCCAGTTGTAATCATAATATGAATTAATAAAAAAAAAAATATTTATTTTGTATCTTGTTGCGAGTTGATTTTTATAATTTGTATTCAATTGAGGGAGAATAATTTATTCAAAAATATTTTATTTGAAAGATGACCAACCGTTTCATTTCTCTGTTCCGCAGTTCTGGGAACCATTTCGGTTCAAACAGGTACTAGAACTGGTCGAATTCCTGTGAATGTTTATGAATATTTATTGTGTATCTTGTTGCAAGTTGATTTTTATAATTTGTATTCAATATTGAGGAAGAGTTAATTATTTGAAGTTATGTGATTTCAAAGATAACCAATCGTTTCACCCCTTTGTTCCAGCAGTTCTGAAAACCATTTCTGTGCAAACGGGTACTGAACTGGTTGAATCTCTGCTCGATAGTTGGATGACATCGAGAAAAAAGTCGTCGACTGCTCAACCACCCCCTCCGCCACGATGGGCCGAACTGAGCCCCAGGGCCCTGCTCTTGGGGGGAACCACCGATGGGGTGTGCCCCAAATCGATGGGCTCAAGAGGGGGAGGGGGTCGGGTTGCCCCCCGCATCCGCGAGGAATCGGTTTCAGCTGATGAGGGGGAAGAGGAGGGTAGTTGCTGTAGTGGCCAGTACAAGAGTATTACAATTCGTCTGGGAGGCAGTACTCCTAGTTTGGTTTCCATCACTTCTTTGCCTATGTGACTTCAAAAAATCATTCAGTTTCAGGATTTTGATGGATTATTATTAAAATTTTTCTTATCAAGTTTTTATTATACCTCATAATACTAACATTTTATATAAAATTGAACTACATAAAACCAAAAGTTTGCATGGTTTATAGCCTACAGTATTAATCTTACACCGAAAAAACAGTTCTTCTTAGCCTCTAGTGTAGGTTCTCTTGACTATGGTGAGCTGTATTTTAAAAATATTAATCTCAAAATATTGACATATTTTTTACTTTGAAGTATTGACTTTCATTGAAGACTTTGACTTATTGCCAAAGTATTATGCCAATTTGATTTCTTCTTTAGCCTTTAGTGTAGCAGGCTACTCTTGACTATTATAGTCAAATAGTGATATGTATTAATTTAAAGACATCATTCTTGATGGACTTTGACTTACGTTAAAATTCGCCAAGTTTATCAATTCGACAAAAATATTTCATAATACACTGTCTTGTAGGTATATGGAGTAATAAAGAATATTAATTCAACTTTTCAAATATATGGATGATGCCCTCACAATATCTTTGCTCCTGCTTGGGAAATGGAAAGTAGTTTTGGGGCTCATATGATCGTTCAAAATTATTTATTTCTATTTTGAAGCTCCAATGTATTTTTGTTAAGTCAATAGTCAATCTTTTTAATGTATCGCATGAGACTCTATTTCCACATTGAATAAACTTGGAAAACATAAAGAAGGATTACAAAATGTTTTTTAACATGAAATTATAATCACTTGATTAAACCTTCTGGTTAAATAGGAGTTGGGAATGTGTGATTTTATCTAGTCGAAGAAATAATTCAGATAGGTATTAGGCTATTTTACTCATCGATTATCTGAAATTTACTCCAATAATGAGTAGAACCCTTTGATATTTGTGAATGGACCAAGTTGTATAAATTGTCTTTGTTATGAACAGTTTTTCCATTGTATTATAAATATATTTATGTAGCATTAGATGAATATAATATTCTCTGACGACGGACAATTCTCAATCATTAATAATAATTTATAATAAAAATATTCTTCTCTTAAAATACTTTTTGATAGGCGATAAGTAGCTTAAGTGCAACATAAGTTACATGTTGGAAAGTACTACATATAGAGTAATTATTTAGAATTTTTGATAGATTATCAATGATATGTATGATCAAAAGATTGAACAATCCATACTACTATACCTCATTTTGAAATCAAATTAATATCTCATTTGAGCATTTACTGTAGTTACATTATTTTTCGGTTACCACATCATGAAAGAATAGGAAACTATTTAAATTAGCCTATTAGAAATACTTTCATTATTTTTTAGTTAGGTACCGTACCACTGCATGAAAGAGTAGGAAACTTACTTTCATAAAATTATTAGAAATATTTTTCTGCCTTACAAAAGCATGTAGCAAGGCTTTCTGCCTTAGTTTAAATGTAGCATGTAGCTAAACATCTACCATACAAACTCAATATAAATAAAACATTTAAGTGATGATGATTCAAAATTATCATCATTCCTAGTCATAAATAGTAGTACTAGTCATTCTACTATTTTTTTACAAGCATCAATCATTCTTGCAAAGCTATGTATCAGAACGTTTCAGTGTAGGCTAAGCATGTAGGCCTACCACACATATGCAAAGTGATCATGGAACTGAATTTATGTTATATTAATTTAATCATAAATATTTAAAGAAATAAGAGTTAGGGACAAGTTTTTACACATGGCCATAATAATAATAATAATATTATTCATTCTAATTTTTATAAAACTATCATTTATCGAACCTCTAAAATATTGCTAATGATATTTTAATGACCTTCCAAAAACCGATGTATGTTTCATAGTGGTTCTAGTCATATAAGAAGTGAATGTTTTCAACAAATTGTCCTATTATTAATAGGTATTTTGAAAGTTCTCTACATAATTCTACATTGATTTGTGATTTCAAGTCCTCATCTATAGATGAAAAATTCTTTAAAAAATAGGTAGACTAACTTGATATTCTTCCTGAAAATATACGAGTACTGTATTATTGTGTTTGTGATATAATTGTGTTCCAACACTTACTTAGTATTGAATTAACTTTCTTCTAAGTAATATTATTGAATTTGTAATTGTAAATTGTGATTTTTATAAGACAACAAAATATACGCAATACTGATTGTTTGTAATTTGTGAATTCTTCTCTACTAGGTACCGTACTGTATTTCATTATCTTTATTCATTAGAACTAATACAAATAAAAAGCTATATCAAAAGAAAGAAAAGTGATTTAAAAATACAAACACGTGTACCTTATTTGAGAGAAGGTACAGATGGAAAAGAATGATACAGGTGAAGAAATAGAAAAGATCTATATCTGTATCCTACTGAACGGTATGCTATATATGGTTAGGCTACTTACAGTGTACAGTATACTAGTATTAATATACAGTATATTACGTGGTTATATACTGTAAATATACTACTATATACTGTAGTACCGCATTTGAAAATTACTCAGATGGTATGTAAAGGAATAATATACCACAGTAAATTATAATAGCATCAAATTTATTAAAATTATTTTATACTGTATACTCTTCAACTGAAGTATACAATTATTACAACTGTACAAATAACAGAATGAATCATTTGATAACTCGATTTTAATTCTCGATCGTTACAGCATCGTTCAATAATTTGGAGAACAAGTTTTTAGTGAAAACACGATTAACAAGTCAAGCTGTTTAGCAGAATCAGCTTTCAAGACAGAGTAGAATCAAATCAAGCAAGATGGAGATTTGATAATGCAAGTCATGTTAATAAATTAATGGATATGAAAGGAGTTGGCCAAATTCAATGCCGACTCCATTGGTGAGTGATATTTGCAAACTGAGGGCCACTTCGGTTCATTCACATTTCAAAAACCTTTGAATATGAGAGGCCAATGAACTCAAGGTTGAGGAAGGTTTGTCTGTTAGCTACTACTTCAAAATTAATTTATCACTTTTCCTTGTTAGTATAGATTCTCATATCTTATTTGTGTGGAATAACTGTTTTATACTATGAAACCTATAAACCTATTTGAGCCTATTAGGCTCAAAGACTGCTGGATACTTGATAGAAAAGAGGAATAAAATACAAAAAATTAATATTTTTAGTATGAAATGAAAAAACTTTTGCCCGGGCGGGAATCAAACCCAGCACCCCTTGATTCCGGTCAAGAGCCCTCATCTCTAAACCACCAGTCATCTCCTTTATAGCAACATTCATTTTTGACTAAGCCAATTCGGCCAGATATGAAGATAGAAGGAGAGTTTGAGGGAGGTTTTGGGTTAATATTGCTCGAGTGTCTGGAGGGGTAATATTGAACATCTCTGAACTTCTTTGTGAGTGAAAAAAAAACTTCTTCAATCACTCTTTGAAATGATGTATAACAGAAGGTTCTATTATATTCCTTTCATTAAATACAAAGTTTTAAAGTTGTGGTATTCTTTTTGAATCACTCTGTACTTACACTTAGAGTCAAAATAATAGAAATATAGGTAACCTCCATGAATAATTTATAGTTTAAGGACTACTATTTGCACCGAGATAAAATGATTTGCCACGGAAATGAAACATTTTATTGTTTTGGAAAAGAAAAAATTCCTGTATGGGAATAGTGTGTGGCTTCTCTTTCTCTTGACAATATTGCCAATCTTTGAAAATATAAAAAAAAAATCAAATCAAATTATAGCTCTATGAAATCAATAGTGGTGTTGTTCAATCAAGTTTCTATAGTGTTCAATGATCAATAAAAGCCGAGTAAATTAAATTAGAAGTGTCAGAAAATATTGTTTTGCACATCATTTATTTGTTTCAACTAGATGCTTCCATAGTTTTTGAACATATCTATGAACATCATTATTCAAATTCTATCCATTCCATCTCCATAAAATGCAACTTCCTGCATCATCTTGTGCAAAACCCAGTCCTGTCCTTGACTCCCCCTCTATTTTTGTCTTCTTAAATGCAGTTGCTTTGTTGAGTGCAAAATCGTCGGCGCATGTATTCGTTGACCCGACCGAGAGATGCACTTGACAATGCACTTATTATTGCATTCATTATGCACCAGAGTGCAATCCAATCTATTAGAGGGCGTTTGAAGGTGCATCACACTTGTTGCAGTCATGGTGATGCGTCATAGCAGTTCATAGTTGACCTTCAATATACAGTATTTGAATCTTGTTTTATTTCCTGGATTTCTGCTTTGAATCATCTCTTAGTGAGAAATACAAAGATGGCGAGTTAGGAAATTAATCGAAAGCAAAAGTATTGTACCTGAAAGACTACAGTAGATATAATAATAAGTTGAGTATGAAGAAACGTCGGCGTGAATAAGTGATATATTTATGACTTTTATCAATGTATGAAAAACTATATTGATAGTCTCTCTCAGTTATTGCTGAATGCACGACCAACCATGAGAGAAGGAATTTAATCATAATGGAATTCTTCCCCGTGAGGTGAAAGCATATTTTCTCTTCTATACAACTCACAATAATATCATGAAATAAAATTTCTTTTTATTAGAATGTTTGGAAGAGAATGATCAGTAGAGGAAATATTTCCAGCATCTAGTGAGAAACCAATGGTATTATTTTTCACTTTGAGGTGGCTTGAGATTATATTGAGATAGATATTGTGGGGGAAATTCTTCAATCTATTGATCCTTTGTTATTTCTTCTTTCTCTAGAATTCATTACAAGTATTCTGTACAAGTTATTTGAAAGCAATTTTTTTATTTTAATTCATACCATAGAATAATTTTAGGGAATCAATTTTTACGGAGTCATTTACTGAGAAATCATTTCTTCTTTTATCCCAATTTCTATTATGTTAGAAATTAAACCTTTTAGGAAGGTTTTCTGTTAAGTTTTTCCTATTGTCCATGTTTATTTTCAATATTATGACATTATAGTAAGTTGTGTCACTATAACTTATAAGATGATTATAGCCTAACTCAATAATTTACAAGTTTACCCCGTGCAGCGCAAAGAGCTGCTTTGTTTCTTTGCTACAGTGAGATGAATTCCATATAGCAAAAACTCATTTCTTTACTACTCAATAGATGCATGATATATTAAAAATTACAATGACAGTGCAATATCTAACTCATTCTCAGATTTTTGGGGTAAGACCTTTGTTGGAACTGATAGACAATATGTGTTTCCTAGTCAATACATAAAAAAGTAGACAAAAATAAATATGTCAAAAAAGAGCAGTATTCTATCTACTACTGATGGATGCCTTGTTTTCTAATTTCGACAGAATGAACATGAATGTTTTAAAGATGCAAAAACAAAATTAATTGTGAAAATTATTGCCATAAATGTTTTACTCGAAATCATTATACAGTAATATGAAGAATTCGAATCGAATCTTCTGAGACCCTTGTAGCACTATTAGCTTCTAAGCTCTATCTATGTGCCATTTAAGAAACTGATAGTGAAACTTTATTCCAACAGATAGTGCCACAGGAAACTATTTGATGTTTTTAACAAAGTTTTCCTATTTAAAATGATTATTTTTAAAAAGCAAATCACAAAATCGCAAGCATTTTTGCAGAGCCTGCAGAACTTCGATTCTTTATCTATCTTTTGGCGCAAACCGCATCGAAATCGATCCACTCAATCTTCTCCACGAACTTTCTTTCCAACGTTGGACACAAAATTCTTTTAATATACTGTAATAAGATAATATATTATAACAGCTTAATAAGATGTATCTTGATTCTCACATTCTCACTCAAACACAGGACTAATGAATTTTTTTACAATATTCAAAGATTAAATTTCCTATTACCAAAATTTTGTAATTCAATCTGACTTGATCATTGCAGCCCAATCCAAAATCATGTATTATTATCAATAAAAATACAGTTAAAAATAACATCTCAGAGAAAAAGCTAAAATTTATCACATTCATAATAACTCAAAATTTTTAATCTTTTTTTAATATTATTAATCACATTGTTATACTGTAGGCCTAATTTATACTGCCCGCGTCTAAGCTCTGTGTCCCTGACGGCTGAAGGGGAGAGACGAAGAGCCCTATGAAATGCACTACGAAAACCGGGTTTCGATAACGTATTGCATTCCTCCCAGGGACACGGAGCTTAGAATCGGGCAGTACATTATTAATTGACAGAGTTGGCCAATTTTAAATTTGAAAATTTCGTGATCTCCACTTGAAGTTGATACAAAGATTTTGTCAGCCTCTAAATTTATCTACAATAAAACACTTGATAATTTTTGCGAACTTGTCCACCTTGAAGTGGAGGTTAGAACGTGGAATAATATACCACGCATGCGCAGAAAGTTTGTTTGAAGTACCAACAGTTCATTGTCCCAGTGTAGTATCTGCCACAGTACTCCACTGACCTTGATCTTGTTTACTAGTTGCTCGCGACCTTCACAACAATCTCTTTCAGTCACTCTCGTATTTCTATCACACTCTCTCTTTCTTCAACTCTCGCTCACTCTTTCTTGTTTACTTTTCCCACTCCCTTCCCAATCCACCTACCGCCATGCGTATTCCTAATCAACCAATCGTTGAGCACCTACAACACAACGTAAACTTCACACACAGAGTTCAGTCACCTTTGTATTATTTTTGGAAATCGACTACAATTTTTTTACGGTTCGGCGTTTTCAAACTTCTGTTTACCGGTCATTGCACTCCGAAGTTCTTCACTGATAGAATTCCCTTTTCGAATTATCACAGATCTCAGCAGTCAATTCAAGTCTGTGCAATTATGTCATAAATCAAACTTTAGCATTACCTGTCCGCAGTGCGAAAATACAACAATGGAAGGCAGGTCAATGACTGGGACATTCATTATGTTAAAATGACATTAAAATGTTGAACTTCTTTCATTTGATTCATGTAATGACGTTTCTATTCAGAATCAAATGAAATCAAAGTTTATCCATGATAAATTATTACGATACAAAGTTGGAATCTATAACAAGACATACAAAATAGAAACATTCTAAGACATACAGAAATAGAACAGACATTTTATGCATTGAGTCGTTTCTGATAATTTGATTAATAAATTAATATACACCCCGGTTTAAAGATATGTGTTGGGGTGGGGTAACTGTAAAGTTGGGGTATTCATATTGTAAGTTTACCATCTCCGTTTAAGATTCCTGGAAGAATAGAATTTTTGAAAGAATAAGTGTAGTTTATTTGTTGATTTTTTCCAATTCATTCCTGAATGTTCAATAAAAATTAAAATAAACAAATTATTTATTGTTATCCAGGAATAGGCTTATTTACCTTAATTAAGTGAATAGAAATGTCCTCCAAAGGCATTAAAACTCACCATTTTGCATTTGAATTTCATAAATTTTCCAGGGGAACACCCCCGGACCCTCCTTTTTGGGGGAAACCCCAAACCCTCCACACGCCTGTCTTAACCCTTGACAGGGCCTACCCAAAAATTAATCCTGGAACCGCCCCTGTCGCTAAATTGGTGTGTTTCAAAACACACAAATTTTTCCCATCAATTTTCTATTGATAGCCTATCACTTCCATGTTTATTTTATAAAAATAGCGTTAGCAACGTAATCTTGTTTTTGGCCCCTCTTTATCCGCATAGTCATACTTAAATCTCACTGAGATATAGTATAACAGTACGGTCAAAGGTATTAATTAATTTCTATAACGTTTCAAATTCCTCATTAAGATTAGGTAATAAGGGAAGGGATTAGGAAATAAGGCGTAGGTATTGAAGATTCAATTTTATTCTTGTATGAGGAGTAACGCGGTATATTGGAGAAGATCTACTTCTATATACCGTGAGGAGAAACACATCAAACATAAATTTTTTGCTTTGAATTTCCTGTCTTCGCAAAGAAAGTGAGATCACTGGCAATACTAGAAGAAAACTGGGGGAAATAAAGTAATAGGGAAAGAAAGTGATAGTGAACACCGAATTCTGAATTCCAATTGTTTTCCTCTGAATAATAGGCGCCGTATTCATGATTTTTCCGTAAGATAATATTTCAGAAAGTGGCAGATGAGCTGTAGAAACTCGAAGTTATCATGACATTTTTTTATCAAAACTATTCAAGTTTTCATTCAAAATTTTCTTGTTTTTTGCCTTTCCCCTCTTCTTTGGGCTTCAATTTTTTCAATTGAACAGGTCCCTGGTTGTAAATGGATTATTTTTATTTCAACGCATTACAGCTTCTCAGAATGTTCAGATTGTAAAAGAATTCATCATCATACAATATACATATATCTGATCACAGTGGATCAACTTAGATTCAAACATTGTAAATGATACAATGAGGTAATGAGTTCCATCAAAGACGATAGGAAACTATTAGACAAGTATTTAAGTAACAAAGACAAGTATTCTAATTGCCTTTGGTTTCATGTAGCCTATAGTGTTCTATTGAAAAGCTTTAATACACTTTGAAGATTATAAATAGCTGAAATCAGGTAAATCATAATTTTAGTTGGGGTGCCTTGGAAAAATGAAGCCTCTGTACATCTATCAGATGTCCTATCAAGCTATCATCCTCTGCTGAATCTGAGAATGATGCATCTAGAGATGTCAATCCCGGGCCTGAATCCAATCCTGGGGTTTCGGAATTTCCAATATCAATCCCGGGACTGGTACCGGGGTGACTAAAATATCGTTTTAAATATATTAGTTTAATTTCAATTTTATGCGTTTATTCATTGTTTTGGAGAGTTTCTCCAGATAAACAATAAATAATTACTTAATTATAAATTTCACAATGAAATATAGTATTGAGAAATAATTTGAATAGAACCTAATTTTTTCTATAAAGTACCTTCAATTATAATTGAAGCTTTCTCAAATTTAGTTTTTTGTAAAGAAATATTGAATAGCTCTGAGTTTCATACAATGTACAGTACCACCGATACTTATAGGAATGAATAAGGACAGCGTAGCACCATCTGGCAAGCATGCTAGTGTTGAAGAAATTACAATACAGTACTGTACATTGTTGTACAAGAAACATCATTAAAGAATATATTGTTCTTCACGTAATGCTGTTCACAATATGAGTGGCCCAAATAACATTTTTATAATTTAGAAAATTTATTATGTTATCATCTTATTATTGTTCTAGAATGAATAAAATTGGGAAATTAGGTATTCTTCCAAATTAGGTATTCTTGCAATACAATACCGGGATTTCCAGGTATCAAAAATACATCGGGATCCCGGGATTAAAACATCCCTAGGTGCATCGTCCATTCTAGGTGCACCATTCATCTCAAATCATCACCCATCCTATTACCCACCCACACGCCCAAGGCTTATGTCGTCATCATCACATCACCCTCAGAAGCAAGCAAACATCGCCCTTAGTAAAAATTTCAATGAGCGCTCACTTCAAATATCCTACTCATACTTCGTAACTGCAAAACACGTGGTGGTTTAGGTTTTTCTCGTGGCTTTGAGAGGGGTGATTGAACAAGTTCAATGTCAAACATGTTCTCCCACTCACACACACACACTTATCGTCACAGCGTCACTACTCCAAGAGTCACTAGGCTACGCAAGGTCAGTGTCACCAGCCTGTTGCCAATTTGCTCAATTATTATTCAACTCAAGATCAACACCGCACAGGGGTTAATGACTCCTTGCGTAACATTTTTATTGAAAGAGTATCTTAATATGCAGTGTTTCCTGTAGAGTGCAAGTACCTTGCGGAAGGTGGGGGTTGTGTATGCCCCTTGCCACCTTGAAGGCCAATCCAGAAAATGCAAGTACTTGTGCGTTATATATAAACACCTGTCATCTGTGAGCTTGCATCAGACTGCCGGCATTTGTTCAATCAGTTAGACATTCACATTCGAGACTATCCATCAATCTATTTTAGTGGTTCATAGTTTAATCAAACCTATTTAGTTCAATTAGTGGTTCAAATCCATCTCTGATCATCTAGATCAGGGATCGTATTACCTTTACATTTAAAAAAATCTGTTTTCAACATCTTTTGATCTTCCTGGAAGTTACAAGAGCTCAAAGATTATCTCCTATACATACTCTCTTATTGTGACTCGACTATTCCTTATCGTCTAAATCAATAGAGATTATAGACTAGGCCTGCTACATATTCAAGAGGGGTCAACAGTTTAGAATCATTCCATTGTATATCAAAGGTGAGTAAAATGTGAATCATACACTACTGGATGTTTACATCAGTACAAATTTTCTTCTCCAAAATATAGGAATATGATCAAGAGAAAGTGAATTTGGAAAACATAGCGGATTAATTCAGAAAAAAATTAATTAACATGGATACATTTCATTTTTGGAACATCAAATTCTATTAACAATAATACTTAATTTAACGAAAATCCTAATTAAATGCTATATTATACAATACTCTGAAGACTTTCGCTAATTCTGAAGATTTCCTTCCTCTTCTATTAACATCATTGTACATTTCATCTTCAAATTCTTCTTCTGCTAGTGCCTATTCGTTCCGAATATTGGCGATCAGTCTGACCATGGCTATCCTATTTACAGCTATCCTGAAAAGTTCTGTTGTAGTCCTGGAGAACCAGGTACGCAGGTTTTTCAACCATGATATTCTTCTTCTTCCTGGTCCTCTTCTGCCATAGATCTTTCCTTGGAGAACGGATTTCAGCAGGCCGTATTTTTCTTCATTCCTCATGATATGGCCGAAATATGCGAGCTTCCTGCTCTTGATGGTGTTCATCACTTCCAAATCCTTATTCATTCGCTCCAATACAGCTTCGTTGGTCACTCTGTCCATCCATGAAATTCTCAACACTCTCCTATACAACCACATCTCAAAGGCCTCAAGTCGTTTTTCGGTTGCCCTGGTCAATGTCCATGACTCCATCCCGTAGAAGAGTATTGAGAATATGTAGCAGTGGAGAAGTTTGACCTTTATGCACATATTGAGGTTGTGACTCTTGAACAGTTTTGCCATCTGATTGAATGCAGCCCTTGCTTTTTCTATTCTGCATCTTACCTCCTGAGAATGATCCCATTTCTCATTGATCAAGGTTCCCAGATAAGTGAACTGTGAGACCCTCTCTATTGGTTTGGTGTTGAGCATTAAGTCACATCCTCCCACTGTTTCCTTGCTGATCACCATGAACTTAGTTTTACTCACATTGATTTCCAAGCCATATTGTTCACTGACGCCCCCTATCCTGTTCACAAGCTCCTGCAGGCTGTTCTTGCTGTCAGCAAATATTACGGTATCATCGGCATATCGTATGTTGTTCAAACGTTCTCCATTCAACAGGACTCCCATATCAGTATTCTCAAGGGGGCCTGAATATTTCCTCTGAATAAAGATTAAATATCAATGGCGAAAGGATGCAGCCCTGCCTAACGCCTCTAAGAATGTCAACCGCATTAGTTTGCTCTTCAGCACTGATCCTTATAGTAGAGGACTGATTCCAATACAGATTTTGGATGATTTGGAGATCTTTCCCATCCATTCCTGTGTTCCTCAAAATCTCCATCATTTTCACATGCTGAACCCTATCAAATGCCTTCTTGTAGTCTATAAAACATGCAAAAACATCACAGTTCATGTCTCTACAGCGCTGGAACAACACCTGTAAACAAAACAGGGCATCTCTTGTACCTACTCCCTTCATGAAACCAAACTGTGTGTTCGCGACTCTTTCTTCACAGAGCTTGTAGATTCTCCGATGAATAATTTTAAGAAAAAGCTTCAACATGTGACTCATGAGGCTGATGGTTCTATAATCACCACACGTTTTGGCTCCCTGTTTCTTTGGCAATATTATAAATTCTGAGATCAGCCATTCATCTGGGATGCTTCCAGAATTGTATATTTGATTGAATATATTAGTCAAGAATTTGATTGATCCATCATCTAGAAGTTTAAAAAACTCTGAATGCACCCCATCCGGTCCCGGAGTCTTTCCTTCTCTCATGGCGCCAATAGCAGCCTTGACTTCATCCACCATGATACTAGGACCAGACATATCCTGCATTTGCATTGCAGGTGGCTCTCCTCTTTCATCAAAGAATAGCTGTTCTACATACCTTTTCCAAGCCTCCTTAATGTCCTCTCTATCAACTATCAGATCTCCTGCATCACCCACAAGTCTTCCAACAGTTGTCCTTTTCAGCCTTCCTGTCACTTCTCTCACTCTTCTATGTACATTGACCTCATCAAATTTGTTCTGGAAGAACTCAATCTCTTGGCATTTCTCCTCCAACTCCTTCTCCTTTGCCTCTCTTATTTTTCTTTGGATGACCCTTTTTAAGCTCTTGTAATTTGAAGGATTGTTCTTTTGTTTTCTCCTTTCCTCCATGAGTGATAAAATCTCATCAGTCATCCATGATTTGTGTTTCTTCCCATCGTCCTTGAGATATTCATCCTTAATCTTCCTTGTTGCCTCTGCAAATGCCCCAACCCGATCCTGTGTATTGACAACTTCCTCCTCAATCTGCCTGCACCTCTCATTGATGTCATTCTTCACTTGGTCCTTTAGTGTGCTATTCCTAAGCTTCCTGAAGTTATATCTTGGACATCTCTTCCTTTTTATAGCCTTGAGCTTCATCCTATATTCTCCTATAAGTGGGTTGTGATCCGACTGTAAATCAGCACCAGGATACGTTTTCACACTTGTGAAGCTGTTTCTATATCTCTGGTTTACCAAGATATAATCTATCTGATTACGAATAATATGATTGTCTCCATCATCTCTAGGAGACTTCCAGGTGTAGAGTCGTCTGTCTGGTAACTTGTAGAAAGTGTTCATTATTACCAGATTATGCTCAGATGCAAATAAACTCAGAGTTTCACCTCTCGTGTTCCTGGCCCCAAGCCCATGAGGACCAATATGTTTTCCCTCGCTGCCTTTGCCTACCCTGGCATTGAAATCGCCCATCAGGATAAGTAGTTCTTGTTTAGGCAGTTTCTTTATCAGATCATCGATCTGAGAGTAGAACTCTTCGAATTAATTAGAGTAAATCTTCAAATTAGTGCAGTGAATTTTTCAATTTCAAATATTGTTGTCTCTGTTGAATAACAATGAATTTCTAAATTTTGTTGAGTGGGTTTTGAATTGTTAAAGATTGTATTATGGCTAGTAAATTTATTATCTCTACATTGTGAGTTTTATTATTTATTCAGAATGTGCTGTTTATTGAGAGTTGTAGGTTTGAAAATATCCAATTCTACTACTTTATTCAGAAAACTTTAAATTTTTGTATTTTGTTCAACATAAATCCTTATTTTCATTCGATTCATTATCATTTTTTTTTTATAGTTATTTGAATTTAAAATGTTTTTTGAACAAATTTTTGGAATAATTTCAAAAAAGTTTAAATATTAATCCTTATGTCCATAGATTATAATGAATAGAATATTATGTATCTTTTTCTTTATGACTTATAAGTATCTTCCTCTTTTCAAGGATATGGGTCACTCAGACTTTATGACTGCTTCCCTACTGGATGAGGTGATGGCAAAAATGTACAGTGACCGCGGCGAAGACGAGTTTTCCAGCTACAAATTAATCGACTGGCATGTGGCACCAGCTGTCGGCAAGGGCGAGAACTACACCAGTCAGCTGAAAAGGGTGAATGTCAAGGTGATGACTTTGAACCCTGTGACTTTCGTCGTCAAATGCCCGCTTCAAGGTCATAGGGGTGAAGCTGTACAGGAGGCCGGGATTTGGGATAAGGAGATGGGGATATACAGTCAGACCCTGCCAGTTCTTTCTGATTTGCTTGGAGGAGTTTCAATTGCACCCCGTTTGATTGCTTGCGTTTCAGGGGGACAGATTGTGCTTGAGGTGAGTGTTGAGTGAATCACTTTCTTTTAGTAATAATTCTGGAAAAACTCACCGTGTGAATCAAATTATTTATTGTATAAATTGTATTAGAAAATTTATATTTCAATGAAAAATAAAGCCATAAATTAAAATACTGAATAACAGATAAAGGTTCTACAATTTTAAATTGTCTGTCTAAGCACCTGTTACACGAAGATCCTATCATACAATAATTTGTATTCAATCCTTGTGAAATGATGTCATTTTTTAATGTTAGATTCATTGGCACTCGTTGCATTGGTTCCATAAGATGACATCATTTCACGGCGATTAAATTCAATTGGATTCTAGTACAACTTATAGCTGTGAATGTTATCACTTTCAAGTACTGTGATTCCACTAGTCACATTCCTATTGAAAAGTTTATTCCCATTGATTGTAAAGCGTCAAAATATAAATCTATTCATGAAATGTCTATTATTCATTTCATGAAGAACTTGTAATGATGAATGATTAAAACTAAATATAACATGTTCACAAAACAAAAAGCGGCTCAGAATCCGTTTCAAGGAAAATGATTTTCCATTTCATTAAAATTTTCATTAAAATTGTCTTCAACAACGAAATCTCCACTGGTCCTCCTGCTTGTGTTTGACCAGAAGAGTAGGCTACTCCTACTCATATAGAGGGAAATCTTTCCACAAGACCTTAGTCAGACCATAACCATAGCCTCCTCTAATACAGAGGAGCTTCCTCTTATATGTATTAGAGGAGGCTATGCCATAACCCAATAAGTTCAGGATCCTTAATCAATTACATTATAGTTTCAGAGTAGGTTTTCCTTGAGGAACTTCTTTAAAAAAATAGTTCTTACGCAAAGAAAGCTTCATGATATTGCTATAGAATCCTTTATTTCCTTTTCATACATCCTTCATCCATTAATTTTTCCACTAAATTCTCAACAGACCATCAAAGGAAAATATTAATGACGGAGTAAAATGAAATTGTCTCATAGAAAACTGAGGAAAAAAGGATATTACAGTATTCTTGTAGGGTCTCTACTGTATTGTCTCTTTCAAGATATCTCATAATATCAATATTAGTTAATGATAAAGAAAGATGAAATTGTATTTGAAAATAGACTTGGGGAAGAAAAGGGATATTATCTTTATAGGGTACTCTACTATTGTCATTTCGAAGATATCCATTTATATCAATAGTAATATCATTGTTATATATTTTTAATTGATAAATATTCATTATTTAAATAATTAACTCTCGAAAAATCCAACTTTTTTTAAAAAATAATTCTGGAAAAACCTTACCATACGAATCCAATGAGGCTAATTGTTGTAATGAAATAAAATAATTCAATTTCTTCTCTGCAGGATATCAAAGCACGCGGCTATAGAACACTTCCTCGCATCATGCAGCTGGACTTTGAGCACAGTTTGGTAGCTGTACAGACGGTAGCCAAGTTGCATGCGGCGTCAGTGGTTGCCATGGAAACCGGAGTAGGTGACGTCACTCAAGCCGGCAAAGAGTTGCTCTACTGCGATAGGAGCGAAGCGCAAATGACTGAGCATCTCACATCGGTGATTACTTGTTTGGCTAATGAGGTAAATTCAAATTAAATTAAATAGATTATATCCTTCAATATATCACTTTTCATGAAACTCGTACCGTAGTTGATAATTCACTTTAAACTATTTCTTCTTATACGACATAATAGCAACCCTAAATTATGTAACTGGTTGTATAAATAAACTATCACTGGCCTATTAGTAATAGTAAAGTATGATTTTTTTTATCGTATGGCTTTTATTGGTGGGGAGACCCTTACGGGTAGGTTCCACCTCGCCTCATTGCACAATGTTTTGTGTCGGTCACCCATCCGAGAGCGGTCTTGAATGTTTGTTACTTAATTAGCCTACATGATTACTTAGCAACCGCTCTCACCGAGTGACCACTGATATTACCAAGTATTAATTTAGAATATGTTATGGCACTATGAAGACCGAGTGTGTCTAACTCACCCATCATTTTCGTCCTTTTTCATATTATGTAACCCAGACTCAATCTCTAAAAAAACTCATCTTGAAAATTCGAACACTATTCAGTATTCATATAGAGTATGTTTATAGAGTCCTAGGCTATACTACTGTATTTTTTTTTATCGTATGGCTTTTTATCGGTGGGGAGTAAGGGGAGACCCTTACGGGTAGGTCCCACCTCGCCTTATTTTTGTACTACTGTAGTAATTACAATATTTAAGACTGCTATTTCAAGGGAGTTATATAGTAGCCTATTTTTATACTATAATAAGAGTGAAAAGGTCCATAACAGTGTGTTTTTCTCTCGTTAACGCCATACTTTTGCCAATACTTTTAATTTTATAGGATTAAAGGCATTGAGGCATAGAACCCATTCTCTCATTTCTTAATCTTCCTAAAAATAACAACATTGAAATAACTTTCCAACATCCAAAATATTCTCTCCACACTTGGTAATGTCTCTATCATAACTGTATTATATCTCTTAGGTGGAGACCTGGCCGGGGTTTGAGCATTATGCAATCAAAATTCGATCAATTGGTGCAAACATCTTTCAACTTTTGAAAAAAGCTGCACAGCCTTCAAAGCATTTCAACGTACTGAACCACGGGGACTTGTGGGCTAACAACATCATGTTCAAGCATGACAAACAAGGTCGACCTCGTAAAGCGAAACTGGTCGACTTCCAGATCTCCAGATGGACTTCTCCTGCTCACGACCTTCAATACCTCATAGTCTCCAGTATGGACCAGAATTGCAGAACATCTAGACTGCAGCATTTTCTGGAAGCCTACATCGAAACTCTCAATCACCACCTGGCTGCTATGGGATCACAGAAACGGCTAACTTTGCCAATTTTGAGCACGGATTTACAGAGGACCGCAGTCTATGGTTTGTATGTAGCGGCTAGTACTGTTGCAACAAAGATGGCCGACGATACTTTGGATCTAGATTCTTCTGAGAAAAATTGTGATCCATTTTCTCAAGCAATGAAAAGTGAGCGATACAGGGAAATTTTGCCAGGGCTATTGGTTTATCTTGAAGGATTCGGTGTTTTTGATTGAAATTGTTACTTCTGGCCGCCCTTAGTGTTGTTACTACTTTTGCTTCATAGAAAATCTAGAATTAGAAACAAAGAATTTAATATAGAATTTTAATAATTTATGTATAGGTATTACTTATTATGATCAGCCTTTAAGATTGTGTACCATTGTTCAGGAATACAATGGAAGTTCATTGACAATCATCATTGATTTATGGAACTTTCTATTGAATAGTAAGAAATCTAGTTTTGATGGAATGTGATTCTCTTAGTTAAAACAATAGACTAAGAACAAAGAATTGCTTTTCAAAAGTAGTTCTTCATAAATGCCGAAAATATATTTAGATTTAGATTTATTACTTTATTCATGAACGTAACAAATATGACAGCTTAAATTCTATATAATAAAATATGAAATAATATACAACTAATTATTAGTGAAATGTACATATATAAGCTTATAAATTATGCAATGAGAAGATATAATGCAAAAAGATAGTGATACACATTATACTGATCTACATGGTTTTTATAGCCTACTCTCTTCTCCAGAAGTATCAATTAAGTTGCAATATCTAAGTTTTTTATCTATAACTATAAATCAAACAACTCACGAACTGACCTGCGTGTCCATGTGAGTGTTGTTCATAATATTGTTTATTTGTTTATATGTGATATATTGCTGGAAATGAATAAATTTGAATTTGACTTATATGATACAATAATTGAGAGTTATCTAGGCCTACATGAATTCGAATTGGCAAAATTTGGATATATGAATTTCCATTCTTGGAAAAGGAGATACAAAGAAATCCTTTTCACCAACACTTGACCTTGGTAGAATGAAATATAAAATTTCACATATTTTGACTGAAATGAAAAAATAATGGAGCCTTAAGACTAAAGAAGTACTAATAAAACAATGAAAAAGATTATATTAAATTATAATTCTAAGTATTATTGAAAAACAAATTATTTTAAATGGAAATCGAAGGAATAGAAAAGCTTGTTAGTTGCGATGGGATTAATGTCACTCTTGTTTGTACCTGGAACACTTTGAGTGTAGAAGTATTGTATATTTCAGATTATACTTAAGATATTGTAGTTTGTAGAGAATATTTACGAAGTATTAATATAATATCTGTTAGAAGAGGTATAACTAAAATGTCTATATAGTTCAAGTTCTTGTTAGAGACGGTAAAATTGAGTTCTATACAATTGTTGTTTTTATTAGTGGTGTAGAGAGTATAATCACTCATGTACCTGTGAAATTGTTGTTGATTTTTAGTGTATAGAATGATTGAAGCCCTGATACGTTTACCATTGTACAGCATACTCCTTTTAATGCTTTGATAGAATATCCAATGCAATATCATAAAAATCACATCTGTATTATTTTTGAAAAAAAAATATTATCAATAAAATAGTTCAAGTTATCTGTTGATCGTTTTCCTTTGACATTTCAAATAATTTCATAATCCTCACACCAGTTTTTTCTCGAAGAAATTTCAAGTATCTGAGTTTGAGAGATGGAAGTTCATCCACGAGGAGTCGGCCAAGTACAGTAAAGTGAATATATGCAGGTCTTCCACTAAATTAGCGGCCACTAAATTAGGCGGCTGAGAAATTTTGCGCTGTTGTCAGATTTGGAACCGGTAAAGCAAGGGAATGTCGAGAATTGCTTGCTCTTGATTCCAGAGTTGCCTTTTTTGATCGGTTTGAGTCGATTACCCTGCATGATTTGAATAATCAGCTGGCAAGACTTGACAACAGCTCAAAATGTCTCAGGCGCCTTATTTCGTGGCCGCCATTAGAGATAAAATTTTGGAAATATCTTAATTTTGTTGAAGCATCGTATTTTGCTCGACCATCAAAACAAGTTCCATCTCATTATTGAGATAATTCTAATATTATATCACAAATCACTCATAGGTAGATTGAAATATGTTTTTACTGTCGAGAAGTGATCTTTGTGTAAGGTGGTGGAGACTATAATATGCTGACTGCACATAAAATGGACCAAGGTTATTAGATAGAAGGTTGAACTGGTGTAAGGCGCAAAGTGGAGGGGGAAGTCTGATTTCTTGATTCATGTAACGTCAAACTCACGGTCCGCCAATTATCAACAGATAAAATTATCAAAATGACGTCAACCGAATCAGTCCCCCCTTCCCCCTCCAGCGGCTTGTGGATTCAAAAAGCATTAGGAAGCGTTCAACCTTCTATCCAACAACCTTGGAAATGGGCTTCTCACTTTTTCAGAGGTATTATCATGAAACAGAAGTCAAAATTTGTAGATGAAGAACGGTTTCGAAGAAAAGTTTTGATTTTTGCAATGTAGCCTACTACTGACCCATTTTTTTTAAATATCAATTTTGGAAGATATTTTCTTGCGATTTCTGTTCGTTATTCACGTGGGACATTATTCCTTCAAACTTCAAAGGACAATCTGAAACTGAAACTATCTATTCTTAAGTTTCACCATAGTTGGAACACGTGTTTCACGTGTTAAATTAATTTTCTTTGAGCAGCATTATACCGCGTCCACGAAAATGTTCTACCAACTTGAAAATTAAACAATTCAGAAGTCTTGTAGAAGAAGCGGAGTTGATTTGTGTCTAGATACAAAGGACTTTCTAGTCCTAACTCCGTCTAATAAAGGAAATTTTCATCCAATTTCATATTTTCATAGGAAGCGTGGCCGTGGAAGATTCATTATTCCAAAAAATTTACTACACGACGATCGATCGGTGTTGAAAACCTCTGACAGAGAGCTATTAGTTGGATAGCTAATACGTTTACTCTTCAATTTGGGCTACAAAATGTGACCTTGAATTATTGTCTTTCACAACCAATCATTCATAAGCCAGTAATTTTTCAAATTTGGTCAATATAGTCTCTGCCATCCTATATCTTTAAAACGTGAATTAATATATTTTCAAACATAACTCATTCGAAAATATGAATAGTGCACACAGTAACATTCCAATAACTAATCTTCTTTTCAATGTTCATCATTGCTAGCTTATTTGTAGGCTCATCATCACTGATTCCTAACATTAACAAGAAAAATAATAACAATACACCGTGGATTGTCCGTATAAATGTATTCTATTGAAAGGAGCAAATTTAGACAAGAGGCTATTATTGTGTCTTTGTGAGATTATAACGACTTGTATAATATACCTACTCTCTCTTTGTGAGAGTATAACGACTTGTATAATATACCTACTCTCTCTTTGTGAGAGTATAACGACTTGTATAATATACCTACTCTCTCTTTGTGAGAGTATAACAACTTGTATAATATATAATCCCTCAAAGACACAATAATAGCCTCATGTCCAAATTTGATCCTTGCTTTCAATAGAATAATTTATACGAACAGTCCAAGGTGTATAAAATGATTAAATACAAGTATAACCTATGTTTAGACCATTTTCATAAACTGGAAAAGGGACAGTTTAGGGCGTAAGCCTGTTGGACCATCCAATAAGAATTAATTGTATATTACTGAATAAATAAATAAGTAAAAGAAATAATATATGATCTCATTGTAAGACATGCTTCCTCAGATAAATGACGCTTCAGGTTATTTTTGCCGTTACTCAGTTACTTATAATAATTTTGTTGCAAATTAATTCTCTAATGCATTTTTATAAATTATTTTTTAATAGTAGCATTGAATTCAAAGACCAGACAATTTTTCCATTCTACTCTTGATAATATTATCGTTTCAAAAAAGTCAAACTCGCCTCACTACCTCAATCGCTCCAAATCGAATCAAATTTTATTCATTGATCATTTAATACAGAAAAGATTATACAAAGAAAAGATACAAAACAAGAAAAACATTGCAAAATTCTTGCATTATCCACTCATAACTCGCTATAAATAAAAACAAGATCAACGAATACGATACTGCTTGCTGAAAGTAAAAGTACCTTTGTCTGCAAGCAAGAAAATTACTCCAGCCTGATTATCATATGCAATACCATAGCCCCCTTTAAACTACAGTAGTAGTTTAAAGGGGTAATATTCTTATAGTATAGTATTATGATGCCACATTTCAAAGATATTCAAATTTAATTTCCAAAACACAACACACTTTGGTGAACTTATCGTTAGGTTTGATAATCTCAAATGAAATAAGCAACTTTTGAACGGTGGGGAAATCAATAACTACGTAGAAGTTTTGTGAAAACATGTTTATTTACAAATCAAACCCTCCGCGCTCTTCAATATGCTGTAGCCTCATTGGAATTGTGTCAATATAGCCTTTTGTTCTGAAGTACTTCTTCAGCAAGTCATTTTCACATATATTTTTGAAATCGTCTTCACACAGACCTTTCAAGTCCAAGGCGTCTTCTGGATCACAAATGAAAACTGGCAAGAAAGCAATTAGAACATACATGGCGAAAAAAATAAAGTCATCCATCGCTTTTTCCAAACTCTGCATGCTTAGTTGTCTATCCACTTTGCATTTCAGCAATGCTCGGTTGAGCTCCTCATGGTAGATTGATAACAGCTCTTTGTAGCTTGATTGTAGGACCTGAAGAAAATTAACAATATAAATTAAAAGATTCATTTTAAGAGAGTTGGATGAAACCATTCATTTCAAAATATGTATAAAAAATCATTCAACACAATTATTTGGAGATAGATATTACAGGAATAGTTGGGAGTTTGAGAAATCACCAAAAGTATAATATATTACTGATAAAATTAATGGTAGTGTTGAAAAAATAATGATGATGATGATGATTATTATGAAGAGTTCCAAGAAGCTAGCTTATAAGAATCACTCTGATTGGTGCACGGCTTCCCGCTGCCCATGCCCTATGTTTGAAATAGACCAATGGTAGGGCCGGTTGCAAAGACGCCGGGAGCGCCTCTAGTGACCAGATTTGTGAGCACTGTTACTCTGTAACGAAGCGTTCATTCCAATCAAAAATGGCGTGCCTTCCCTTGCCAAGTGGCTAAACGTTACGACCTTTAGTCTATAAAATATTCATCTTTTCAATAATGTAATTTGATTCTTTTCAAATATCACAATTCTTTTCATTATTCTTTTCAATAATGAGTAATTTGTTCAATAAGTAACCTAGGGCTCAATTTCTCTTCTAAGTTTTTTTTTTCTAAGCATTCAACCCTTCAAAATTAAGGGCCGGTTCATGAGCTCGGGATTTAGCCAAGTCCTAGACTAAAACGGGTGGCTACCGTAGCATCGACAAACGTTTGTCTCGACAGGTTAGTGGGTTAGCAGCATAGAGAGCCCTTAGTACATAGTGTCGAGGCTAACGTTTGTCGATGCTTCGGTGGCCACCCGTTTTGGTCTAGGACTTGGCTAAATCCCGAGCTCATGAACCGGCCCTTATCTTTTTTCAATCAAAATTATGTTTCCAAATTCAAATAAAGGGTTGCTTCACTATCCATTCTAAAACTATTATCACTGTAATTATTGAAGTAATTTTACCTCACTCTTGACGCTTCCATAAAGAAAATAGGTAAGATCCAGAGCGGGACTGTTGTAGCGTGGAATCTGTAAGTCGATGAGTCTCACATCAGTAGGGTGCCGATTGTTTGAATTATTATCGTATTTGAAAAGGATGTTCGTACACCACAGATCACCGTGATTTAGCACGTTGAACGAATCTGCGTCATCCTTCTTGGGTTTCATTAGATCGGCTATGACAGACCATGAACTGAAAAGAAAATCATTAATTACTTCCCCACTTCCGTATATTTAGAGGCCTTCTCCTATAAGGAATTAGAAACTTCTGTACTAAAAGGCGGACACACACTATAAATGAATAGCACAGCGTGCGATGTATGTCTGCATTTTCCGGTAGTACAGAACTCTTAAATAATATGAAAAAGGCTTATTATGTGCGGGTACGGTCTGGAAAAAGAGAAATATGGAGGAATCGTAAGAGAGTAGAAGAGAAGGGAAGGGGGAGAGAGAGAGAGGATCGGAAAGAGAGGAAGAGAGAGAGAGTGAGAGGGAGGATCGGATATAGAGGAAGAGGAATGAGAGAGAAGAGAAGAAGAAATAGGAAAAAGGGAACAGGAAAGAGGAGAAGGAGGAGAAGAAAGAGAAGAAGGAGGAGAAGGTGGAGGAGGCGGAGAAGGAGGAGAAGAAGAAGTTTTTGGTGACGTATCCCACCTCTCCGCTGATCGTGCTGGAAACTCATATTTTGCTATAAAATTCGAATAAATTTTCATTGATTATATAAGTAGATTGTAAGTCACCATGTGGTTGGTGGTTGCTGTTTATAAGGAAGTTCCAGTATTATTTATTTACGTAAGCACTTGCATCAGAGATATTGTAGAATTTCTCCATAGTAGGTATAAATAATGAAATGAATATATTCATTGTGGAATAGACAACATTGTTTTCATTCTTTACCTATTATTTCGTTGACAAAATTCAGTAGGCTACTATCTAGTTCAAGGTTAATGTTTTGTTTGATGTTTGTGTTGAGGGTTGCATATTTGCCCCCGACTTTCTCATTTACAGTATATTTGAAAGTACTCGTATCATACAAGATAATTAAAAATATAGTACAATTGAATTCTAATTATCTTGGTATCATCATTATCTAATCTTATCCTTATCACATCCTAGTTCACTCATATTAAAACGTAAATATTAATCTAAAACGTCATGTTTTGTTTGGAACTTGAATATAAACTAATGCTGAATTGAGTCGCTGAGTTCCAAAAAGTGTTTGTCTACAAAATTCGAAATTCGATTAAGAATTCAAATATCTATCGAATGATGTCTATGAAAAGGACAAAAAAATTCTTATCCCGGTGTATTTTAGCATTAATTGTATGGTTCGGTTCCATGTCAAGTCTTGTCCAGAAATGTCTTCACAGGTGTATTTGAGAGTCATTAGAAATAATATACTCGTGAATGATCACTCACCGATCAATATACTTTGTGAACTTGTCAGCGTATCTTCGTGTTTCGGCTCTAGTTTGAAATTCGTCAGCTGCTACTTGGAATGTGTTATTCACATAAAGGGGCCGCTCCTGCATGGTCTCATCGTTCAGCAATACTTCTTTGAAGCTTTCCACCAGGGCTGGATCTTCCAAATGTAATCTGTAAAAATAAAATTATCTGTTAATTTGAATTAGATAACAATCTTAAAAATTATCTGTTAATTTGAATTAGAAAACACCCTGCATTGTCAAGGATGATTTTATTCTAAAAAGATATATAAGAGAAGAGTTTGTCATAAATAATTAACTGAAAATTCAGGAGTCATATTATTAATGAAATGAATATTATAAGACTTATGGAGTTATAAGAATATACATATTAATATAAGAATATTATATTATTCATATATAAGAAAATATTTTTAAAATAGATTTTTCAATATCTCAGCAGCTTTATACCTTCTCCAATTGAGGAAGTAGGCCTACTGTATTATTAGGGAGTATTATTTTATTTTTAAATAATAATAACAATAATACACATTACGGCATTACAGCTTTTTAAAACGAAGAAAATGAGAATGAACTCATCAACTAGAATGCAGTCTTATTGATATTGTAGAATAGTGGATGAAATCTCATAAAAAAAAAGAAGAAGAAGAAGAAGGAGGGAGGAGGAGGAGGAAGAGAAGGAGGAGGAGGAGAGGAGAGAGGAGAGGAGGAAGAGGAGAAGGAGGAGGATGAGGAGAAAGACAAGGAGGAGGAGTAGGAGGAGGAGGAGGAGAAGGAGGAGAAGGAGGAGGAGGAGGAGGAAGAAGAAGAAGAAGAAGAAGAAGAAGAAGAAGAAGAAGAAGAAGAAGAAGAAGAAGAAGAAGAAGAAGAAGAAGAAGAAGAAGAAGAAGAAGAAGAAGAAGAAGAAGAAGAAGAAGAAGAAGAAGAAGAGGAGAGGAGGAGGAGGAGGAAGAAGAAGATCGAAATTCGAGTTATTGAATTACTATTTTGTTTCAGGTGAGTTCCGAACCACTAGAAACTTACTTGTACGATGCGGCATGAAAACGTGCTACAGTTTTCAGAACCAAGACGGCTTCCTCGTAATTTAGCAGAGCTTGCCGGTTGGCCATTACGAATCCCCGTGCGCTCAAATCTTCCAGCACAACAACGTTGAAGGCGGGAGACGGCCAATAGCTGTCACAAGTGAAGTGATTCTCGCCAGCGTCGCTAGATATCGCCACAAGTCGAGGAATCACCAGCCTAAACATGTCTTGCTCCTGTTTGATTACTCCCAACTTCAGGATGTACTCACTCATGCCACCTGTTTTGGGAATCTTGGAGAGAAAAATAATTTGAAATTTAAAAAATGTGGTGGCTCAACACGATTTTTGAGGAGGTTAGTACCCTTTCCCAACGTACTATATCTCAATCTTTTGGAAATGAATAAAAGTGAATAAATAAAATGAGTATGTCAATGAATATGAGAAGAAAGGAAAATTGATAATACTTGAAATAATATTTAACTTAGTACATTTGTGAAAAAATTATTTTAAAAATAATTTGAAGTTTTCATGTAGAAAAAATTATTTATTATGTTATTGAACAAAACTTGATGAAATAATAAGCTACTAGTGTTGAAAAACTAGTAAGAAAATATTGAGCTCCCATGTAGAGAAAATTTATGTTTTACAAAGAACCCAATGAGGAAGAGGTGAAAACACTGATTACCGGTATTATTGAAACTTGGAACCGGAAACAAATAAATAAATCATGATTATTATGAGAAATTAGATGTGCTCAATTTATACTCAATAAAATAATAAATTGGACGATTCAGAACATGTAATTTCACTCGACCCACACATACTCCATGAGTTCAAAAGCTTTATTTTTTCTGTTACGTTTTATTCTATTATTATTATTTATTCTGCCATGCTTTTATTTTAACATCTGAAACGAGAGGTTGGAATTATATTTATCATAATAGAGCCTATAATAATATTGAAACGCACTGAGAGATGAATATTCCTGTGTCCTTTCTTTTATCCACACATTACACCAATAATAATTTTTTTAAGCAATAAATTAATCCTCTAGAATATGGAACTAATGTCCTAAAATTCATTATTTTCAATATTATTTAATGAATTTTTGACCATAATTATACGAATTCTCAAGTACTGTACTAAACATTCAAGGAGAAAGTCATATACTGTATTGATCTATACAATCGAAGACAATAATTGTCTCATTGTCAAGATATAATTATCATAACTTGATAAATTCTATCTTAAGAGATAAAATTGTCGACAAAATAAATAAAGACTTCATCAAATTATAATGAGATGCTTATACATTTCAGGCATACTTGATAATCATTTGTTTTATTTGCTATTTTCTCGGAATCAGTTTTTGAATGATCAACAGATAATACCGTAATCAAAAACTATTGAGGGTAAACAAGAATCCAAATCGTTCAAATAAGATTCACCCCCTTTCAAATGTAGCATGTAAATAATATTAAAAACATACCTTCATAATGAGTGAAGTTGTCGTATATTCTGGCTTATTGTCAATCAAGTATGTGACACTAAGCCTTACAACGTCACAGACATTGTTGCTTCCTTTGGGTATGTCACACTTTACTGTCATATCACAAACGGTCACATCTGACTTCAATTTCTCCTTTAGCAATCCTCCAATAGTTTCCTTGGTGAGCCAGTCTGGTATTTTGATTATTTCGCCCATTCTAAATTGATCGAAGTATATTGAGAATATGAAAAATATTTTGGATATTCAATGAAATTCGAGGAATAAATTTAACTCTATTATAATGAATTGAATTTTTAAATGCATTATAATATTATGATATCTGATAAATCGAAAAATATTGTTTATGATAGTGTTAAGATAAGAATAATATTATTGTACAATAACAACATATCAATCAATCTTGAGATTCATTGCCTGATTGTTTTTTAAAACATTTTATTACATTAATAGGTAGCCTAGTAATTTATTTGTGGGAAGACAAATTTTTAGCAATCTGTATCTAGGTTCTAATAAGAACTGTTGGTAATTTTGGTGAAACTAGGGTCTTGAATTCTATGTTACTTTAAATAACATACAGTAGTTACATTATCAATATGATAAATTTATTTATCCATCTCTTACACACTGTAAAATTAGAGAATACTTATTGAAGAGGAAACCTACAGACATTAATTTATTAATCTTTAACAGTTTCACACACTATAAAATCGAAGAATAATCATTGAAAAAGACTTTCAGAGCATCATTAACAAAATAATAATTTAATAGTGCCTAAATATCTAATCACTCACCTCTTGTCAATTGGTGCCGGTAGGTACAGTATTCAAAAAACGCGGCCAATGAACTCTAAAGAGAGAAAGTGAACCAACGTCCGATTGGCGGCAAATCTGCTTCACGACTGAAAATTATTTCGAGTGCGAATACTCACACAACACAGTTTTGACAATTCAAGGCCTCACTACACTACATCACGCTCTCAATCAATGCTCTGTCTAGCTAGGCCGCAGGTAGGTTGTTGCCTTATGCGTTGCGCAATTTGGAGAACTTCAAATTATTCTCTTCTCTTCAAGACATAGATATTTTTCTGGAGAGAGAAAATGTTTCTGGTAAGCGAACGCCAATCGCAATGTACTGTTATTATTCTCTTCTATTCAAGGGATTGATATTTTTCTGGAGAGGAGGGATGTTATTGACAAACAAAGATCAATTCATTACATACATAACTTACACTACATTAAACATACTGTACCGTACTTCTATAATCATCATTTTCAAATACAAAGGCTAGTTATATTTATCAATATTTCTATAGATATCTGGGATATTTACATCATCATTAACAGACTCATTGTACTGTATAATAGACCCAATGTTATAGACAAACAAAAATACTTATTTGTTTGGAATTGGTGAACTCTATACTATTTGCAAAGAAATTCTATCTGAACTCATCAGTAACGTATTTAGTTTGAACCCAATATAAACACACGCATTGAAAAGTGGATGGAAAATTTGCGATTATTTAACAATGAGATTTAGCTAAGATTGATTCACGATTCTCAATATAAATTTATTTATTTATTTCATTTACTCTCAATTAAAATTTAAGAGAATACTGGCTCACTTCAATATTATTAGCTTTTATTAAGTTCATTGAAAATATCCGAGATGACAAAGGAATAATAAAAGCAGTAGAAAGCAGTATAATACTATTTCTGCTACCAGAGATTTATTGAAGATTCAAGTGAAAAAGAACACAATAAGTAGAAATATATTATATAGCAGAGAACACATTAAATTTAATTTTAAGGCTTTGAATATATCATAAACGAATCAAAATTTTTGGAATAAATTTATTAGCATCATTTGTGAAAATGATTACATTACTAATAATTAATATTAAAAAAAAACAGAAGAAAATAAATAATTAATTAGAAAATAAGTTTTATAATACTGTATTTACAATTTATTGGAGTATCCCCGCTCAGGATATCACATACGGAGACACACATATGAGAAGTATTTGATTCTATTGGGTAATGATTTATTTCTTTTTGTTGGTTACATAAATTTGAATTAAATAAATGTGCAATAATAATAATTGAGTGTCTGAGGATGAGAATAGGAGTTTAAAGCATATCATAGCACAACAAATAAGTGTCTAAGAATTATAAAAATGAGTGAATTATTAAAAAAGTGATGAATGAATATGATCATTGAAGAAATATAATACAATCAATTTATTTCCTCAATAAAGGTTCACAGATTTTACCTTGCCAGCAGGCTCTTCTCTCCATTATTGTAATTTTGGACACTGACTGGTTACAGAATTGTTCTGGTATGTGATTCTTTAATGCAATAATTATACAATTGTAATGATAATTGATTCATCTTTCGTGATTACACTGTCTTTTTGCTCATGAGCTCATCATTAAAATGTGTTTTCAAATTTTAATGATGAGAAATTGAACATGGAGTACAATGGAATGCATTGTGCAGTAAAGATTTTGAAAATAGAGAAAAAAGCAGCCAAATACTGAGAGTTTGCGATAATATTATCACAAACGAGGTAGGCTTACTGCATTCCCATTGAACAATTGAACTTCAATGTAAATTACTGCAGTAAATTTGTAAATTATGAAACCACTTGAATTCAATTCTTAATCACTCAGTTCCTCAAGAATTAATACTAATACACTTCAATTGTTTCTTTGTCAAATTTCAAGAAAAGCTAGCCCACTCTTATCATTGTACAACGTAAATGATCGTCCATTATTGAAGCCCATATTCATAGGTAGACAACTCTCTTATCAAAAACTACTTATAATCCACTGATATTAAAATGAATAGCTATGCTGTAGTCATTTTGTAAGATTCTTTTCATTTAGAAATGCTTTAAAAAGTTTATTTTCAGGAGTGGAATAATAGGTATAAACACATTGAAAAGCTTTCTGAAAAGTAAGTGAATTATTAAATTCCAAAATAGGGAACACTCTATTATTGGTTCATGTTTTTGTTGTTTCTGATTGAGAGGATTTTTATAAGATTTACTCAATATAGCCTACATTATTTCATTTAATAATAAAGTTTGGCTGTGGTGCAGTATATTTATGGACTTCTGTCGATAAAGGTATTCAGCTGTTTACATTGAAGATTACAATTTTTTGACAGAAGTCCTTAAACTGCACTTTCTCCTAAAGTTTAATATTGAATTGCAACAAGACCAAGTACAAGTTATTTGAATGAATTTCAATAATGATCAATCATTGCTTGTCAGGGTAAAATCAATCATTGATCATTGAAATAACATTTCACTAGTATCTTTTAAAAGTATTTCTAAGATTAGTTTTTCTTTGATTGATTTATTTCTTGATTTTCTTTCTAATGAAATAATGTAGGCTATATTGAGTAAATCTTATAAATATCCTCTCAATCAGAAACAACAAAGACATGAACCAATAATAGAGTGTTCCCTATTTTGAAATTTAATAATTTACTTACTTTTCAGAAAGCTTTTCAATATGGTTTACAAATTTTTTTTAAATCACAATAAACATGTACTTGAGAAAGATCAAGTACATATTTATTGAGATAAAAATAAAATTGTTTTTGATGATTTCAGAGTATTCGAGAAAAATGGAGCAAATGTAGTGGTTGACAGTACTTCTCTAGAATACATCGAAGGTTTTACCATTGACCATAAAGAGCTCATCCGTTTTGTCTTTAGAATAACTGATAATCCAGTAGCACGAGACGAATGCTCGTATGGCGCTCCATTCAACATCAAATACTAATTGTTTTGGAATTTTCACCCACATTGAAGATTTCTAATGATTTCTTCTAGATTGTACTAAGTATGAAAATGTAAAAAATTTATTATAGAGGTTAGATTTGACTGATTATTTTTATATTTTCGTTACAAAATAAAAAATGAACTAAGAATAAATATTTTAGTGATAAATCCATCTTTTAGAAATTTCCCTAGAAGTTGATCTCGCACCTTTTTTACAACTATAGGACGGCCTAGTTAAAACATTATCAGGTAATTATTTAATGAGAGCATTGATATCTACATCAGCATGTTACTATTGGCTAGAAGTCAATGTAGTTTCTTGTACATGTTTGCTCAAATTACTCTATTTTGAGGAACGAGTTTGCAGTGAGAGTAAGGTTTCAAAACTAAGCATTTGTGTTCATAGACTGTCTTAGAATAAACATTACATTATCAATAAGGAAAAGAGTAAGAGTTTTATAAAAGCAGAGGCATTTATTGAGATTACAACTAGGCATACATTAATAATGAAGTTTTAACGTGATAAATAATACATATACGCACATTGGCGATTTAAATATAAAAATAAGACAATTCAATTAGATTTATTCATTACTCTGTTACGAGCAATTAATTCATGGCATTTATTGAGATTACAACTAGGCATACATTAATAATGAAGTTTTAACATGATAAATAATACATATACGCACATTGGCGATTTAAATATAAAAATAAGACAATTCAATTAGATTAATTCATTCATTACGAGTAATTGGAACATGATAAATTTATTTGATGAATGAATTGTCATGAAAATAAATTGTCAAATGAAATAAAATGAATTGTTTTATTTAATTATTAAAATGAATTATTCATTACTTTGTTCCTGTTGATTACGCTTCAAGGCTTTATAACGAGCAATAATGTTTTCAAGTGAAGGCCTCATCTTTCTATGCTTATTGCCTGTTGTATTCATATCTGCTGGAAGGTGAACGGCGCCTGAAAAATTAATAATTTACTACTGTAATGATTGCGAAAGTACCGTACATATCATAATTTATAAATTCCAAAACTATGAATAAGGCATATTTTTATAGGGAATGGCCAGGATGAACATGAATGTATATTCTATTTCATTCAATCTCATTTTACTTAATAAATTGTTGTATTTTCACCATTGAAAATTAGCAAAATAGGTTGAACGGTCTTTCTTATGAAACTCAGCTTCAACCTCTAAACTGGTCTTAGAGATTCGAGCATTATTCAATCCCCCAACTCAAATTATTTCATAAACAGCTGTCTGAAGTATGGACCACAAGGGCGGCCGATGCGTCTAACTGGTGAGGCCGCACTGCTGAGTTGAGTTGTTAGCGCTAGCGGAGGTTGAGGTGGAGTGGCGATGGCGTGGCAACACGCTAAATATAAACATATGTAACTTGATTAAACAGCGCACATCACCTCGATTATTTAGCGTGTTGCCACGTCATCGCCACTCCACCTCAGTGGGTGCTAGGGCTAACCTGGATGATAGATGGTTTATTTATATAGCTCATACAAAATGCATAATAATAAAACATGTAGAAAATTATCACGCCCTCCTTGATAAACCGTGTCAACCACTCACCAACTACCCACTTGTAGTGCGGCCCACTGAGCTAAATTATCCATCTGGAGGTAGCACTGATTGAAAAAGCTGGGTTCCGCCTATTTTTTTAATAGCATACTGTTCTTGAGAAAAAATTTCAATCCTCACTTCATTGCCAACTTAATTTTTTTTTGTACTACATACTGTATTAGAAAAAAATATTTCATCCTCACTTTATTACCAACCTAACGAAATTAGACGGAACACTAATCCTGCTAGCAGCCCTAGCTTGTGCTACCTCCAGATGGATATTTAGCTCAGTGGTGCGGCCAACGTTAGAAAGCAATGAGATCCCTATTGAGCTCGGTAAAATTACGTCATCGGATGGTGGTAGAATTCAATTAACTTCTTAACTATCTTAGGAGCAATGATGCTAACATTGAATCAAATGGTCAGCTGTTCGAAAAACTTTCTGACAAAATAAAAAGTTTAAACTAAAAATTGGTTTAACTAACGTTGGAGAAACCGGCCCTTAAACATTCATAATAAGAAAAACGTACCAGACGGTGAAGATTGGCAGATATCTTGCGATTGCTTTTCGGCCGTTGAACTACAAACACTGTTATTGTGTATCATGAATAGAGGCGTGGAACTGAAAAAGTCGATCTCGTTCTGTTCAGCCCAAGTGTTGGGACTTGTGATGGAGGAGACAGCGGTGGAGTTGCTGACAGGTGAAGGGACGGCTGGCTGCCAGCTGAGCCCTTTTGGGGTGGAGTCTGGAGAAACACACATCGGCGAGTTACATGGTGACGCTGTGCTGACTGACAGGTCATGTGGGAGCACAATGCTACCCTCATCTTCCAGGGACTTTGGTTTGGGTGTCTCAGTCTACAACGAAAAAAATCGATCAGTGAATGGAAATTGTTATCGAGAAAAGAATATTGATATTAATTATAGAAATCGAGTGGTAGCGCAACGCTTCATCTTCAAGAGACTAAAACATGCATTACATAATTACATAAAACATATATATGTATTCAGCGAAACGGACTATGTGGACGAACAATTCCAAGAAATTAATTAACATGCATTACTCGGGTAGTAATAATATACATTCAGCGAACTGGTTTAAGTAGAAAAAGTTCAACGAAATTAATTAAAGAGAGGGATTTTTCATGTTGCAAGACCACAAGGAATTCTAAAGGAGTCATGCACATCACCAATATTTCAATCTATATTGTTGTGAATGCCTAAAATAAGTCATTTCAGTTCCTGAACAAAAATATGTTTACATAGAGAGTATACAAGTGAATTCAAATTAGGGGATTTAGGGCCGGTTCATAAGCTCGGGATTAGACTAAGTCCTAGACTAAAACGGGTGGCTACCGTAGCATCGACAAACGTTAGCCTCGATACTATGAACTGAGGGCTCTCTATGCTGCTACCCACTAACCTGTCGAGACAAACGTTTGTCGATGCTACATTAGCCACCCGTTTTAGTCTAGGACTTGGCTAAATCCCGAGCTCATGAACCGGCCCTTAGTCAAATTCAGTCAGTTACGTTTCAGTTCAGTTAGGCCCAGTGCTTTGTGATTGGTCTGTCGTCATTGATCCAACTCGAGAATTATCGGACCAATCACTGAGACTGGCTGATGAATTGGAACATATTCTTTATTATGCGGATATAGGACTAGAAAGTTCATTCCACCACTCAACCTTAGGCCCAATTCATACAGAAGAGACTCGGCGTGGACAGATGGATCATATGATCGTCTACTCTATACAAACAAATAGTCCAATGAACACCTGAAGCAGCTGTTTTGGTATGCATTGGACTATATTATTTTGTTTGTATAGAGTAGACGATCATATGATCCATATGTCAGCGCTACGTCTCCACCACATCTCTTCTGTGTGAATTGGGTTTTAAATCTCAACTGAATGTGTGTGAAGACCTTAAGAGTGATGCAATTTGACCAAAACTATAACTTAAACCTCTTGTTTCTCTCACACTCAGTCTTATAATTTGTGCATTAATAAATTAATACAGTACAATTCCATTTTATAGTAACATTTTCAGCATAAAAATGTGAAATGGTTGAATTACAGTGTGTATGCATAATAATAACGACTTATGCTTACATAGGAGATAAACCATCACCTACTATTATTACATACAACTGTAACTTACATAATAATGTAAAAATAGTAGATGATTGATAAACTCACCTTGACCTCCTGGATTAATCTTCGAACTGGACCCAATGAGTTCCTTTTTGGAGTTTCCGGACCTTTTTGGAGATTGTTTTGAAGTCGGATTGGAGATTGTGTCGATTGCATCGATAATCCACTGGGTTTCTTTACAATCAACCCTTTCTTGGGAATAAGTGAAACAGTATCGCGTTTTAGAGGCGTATTTCTATTACTTGGTACTTTATCAGTTTCCTTGAATAGATTGTTTTTGACCCAATCTAGAATGCTGTTTTCTGAAAACAAAATTAATAAAGTTCATTGATTATAAATAGAATGAGTCTGAATCAATATGGTTTGCTAGAGCGATATATTACGTTTTAAAACAAAACCAAACATTTTTACAAAAAATTTGTTTGTGTATAAAAGTAATGAGGAGAGAGAGATAGTGATGCATTTTGAGCTATTACGCATTCCGAATTTGACTTCAAGTATATCTTTTTGATAGAGAAAAATTATTGATAGTTGAGAAATCTTTCGGAAAATTGTTTTTCTGATTAAATTCATTTTGATACTAAGCTAGTTTATGTTTGATTATTAAAACAATTATACATACAAACTCGATCTTACAATATTTTATTTACCTCGAGGTGGACATGCGATTGGCAAACGTCTTGCACTAGGGTTTGTTTTTGCAAAGTTCAATGCTGGCGAAGCTGCATAGTTTTTTATTTCGTCTGGTATTTTCTCCTCATCAATAACTGAAATCATACACATTGATAAAATAATTATTATATATGAATAAAGTTTCTTTAAAAATTCATATGAATTCTTATTTTTCATTCATTCGACTAAATGAGTCGTCCAGTGCAATAAAGTTGTTTCATCCAACACAAGTTTTCGTGTTTCGGAGGACACGCTAAGCCGTCGGTCCCGGCTGCCTAAAAGCAGTCGTTAAGTTAAGTCAGAGACACTGAACTGATCAGGAGTGACCTGAAAACTCTGACACCAGACCTGAGCCAGCCAGGTTACACGGAATTATTATTATTATTATTATTATTATCCAACACAGCAGCAATAACTGTGTTTCTTGTTACATTCTTCAAGAAATTTGTAAATGGCAAAGTTCAAAGCATAGTGATAACGATATGGAAGTGGATATGGAACAAACTCAGATTGATGGCTAGTATGGAAAAATACAAAATAAAAATATTCTAAACTATATTATAAACTATAGAATAAAGCTACGTAAAAAATGAATGATTAGGCAACAAGAGAATGAAGGAAGCTTGGAAACGGTGCTGTGCCGTACTTCAAAAATCAAATGCAAATAAAATACAATAAAGCAAAATAAAATTTCCTCTAAAAAAATTTCAGTACGATGAAAACTGTAATCTCAGTAAATTTCAGTATCATTGCCTACTTCTTGAGTAGAACCGTTTAACTTCAGAACCATTGGAATTGATAATTAAGCATTGAATTATGAAGTGGTTCAAAACATCTAAGTACTTTCTAAAGTATGTTTCTAAAGTAAGTTTTTTAAAGTAAGTAAAGTATCTAAGTAAGTTTCTAAAGTATCTACTTTAGAAACAAGGTGCTTTAGAACTGAATACTAAATTATAGTTCAGTACTAAGCGCTTTAATTATAGGTCCTCTAAAAACTAATTCAGGTAGGAATAGTTTTAGTGTAGATATGGCAGAATAAACTTACTTGAAGAAAATGCTTTTGGTTCAAGATCACTGATAGCTTTCTGAGATTCGGCTATATGGCTCAATATATCCTTTTCAATGAGTTCCAAACTCATTCGTTCAAGAGATATTTCGGATTCAATCCGCTGGACAGAGCTCGTTAACTGTGAATCTCCATGTTTCGACTCAGATGATTTTAATTCTAATGCCAACCTTTTAGCGATTGCAGCACTAGTTTTAAAATAACTTGTCAAATCAGTAGAGCATGTCTGAAAAAGTGAAATTATATTTTATAGCATTTCTAAAAAGGTGAAATAAATATCGATTGGCCTATATTATTGTGCATCTTCATGAGCTTTATTTAGCATATCCGGTACAATGGAATAGCTAAGCATGCATGCCATAAGAAGGTTTCACAAAATAACTGTAGTAATAAAAACTGCACATCAACTAAGTTACCAACTGCTTTGGTTCTTGGACTTTCAGACAAGACTTGGCCTTCTGACTGATCCATCCTTCTTTGTATGGAGCGATATTGTATGTGAAAACTAGTGGTGTAAACCAAAATTTTCATTTACATGGATACAATACACGAAATCGAGCCGATTATCATATAGTAAGACATAATAGTAAGTTATTTAAACATAAACCAGAATATATTGGTAGGAAATGCCACCAATAATAAGCTACCACAGCTTCTATGACAGTACAAAGATTTTCAAAAAAGCATTTGAAAAAATATCTAGTTGACATGACAGAGCTAATTATAGCGTACAATAGTTCCTTTCAGATCTATAAATTAGACCCAATACGACTTCATAACTGGAGTCTCCAAGATGTAATGAATTAAGTGGAATGGGATCGGATCACCAAGTGCGGTGCTCACCAAATTCCCTTACTATTACAGTAGGCCTAACCTGTGTCTAGAATATTAACCAGTTCTGTTTAGTATATGAAGAAAGAAAGGTATTTATTAATTGACTTTCAAGGCGAAGAAGACTCGCAGGTCATCTCTTGGAGATATGTGATTGTATTTCAATAAACTAAGATAATTGTACTTATACAATATACTGTATCATAATTATACTGTACAAGCCACAAATACTGTACTGTGAATAATTTGTAAGAAGCATACTAACAAGTAGCCAAAATACCAAATGAAATACCTATGTCAAATACCAAGAAATACGTTCATCCAACAAAACAGCCAGTTTTTTACACGCACCTTATTTTTTTCTGTCAGTGATGGAATTTTGGAGCCATCCAAGATCAAATGACTAGCATCTTTCTCCAGAATTGAATTAGCTGCCTGGTAGTATCTAGTGACAGAATTATCAATGCCAGCAAGATAATCGACATAGTTTTGCCTTTTTTCTATTCGCTTGTTCAGCTCATTGCTCCATTGTTCTACGTGCTCTTGTGAATTATTATCAGGTGCTTCTTGTATTATTTCTCTTTCGATATCAGCATTAGATGCGCGGATTTTCAACAGTTGCTGCTGCATGTGTCTGGAAAGAAAATACATTATAAATTAATTATAGACAGAATAACAAGATTTCAGATTATTTTCCAACTGACTTCAGAAAGAGCAGAGGAACATCTATTGGGACAGATTTTAGAAAATCTTTATGATACATGCACATAAGAGTATTCAGCGACATGAGAAGAGTTTTTAATATAATTATGTTACGGAAATCAGTCCATGAAAAGAGTGGGGTGAAGGGAGAGAGCAAAAGTGCCTACTGCAAGGCACAACATTGGCAGCCTGATGATTTCAGTTGTTTGGTAGCCTCAAGACAACTATGTCTATATAAGAAGGTTAGATTGTGTGCAGTGGTAATAGAATTTTGATCGAGTTAACTTGTATCAGCCAGCTCTTTTTGTAACAGTTTCCATTTGTGTCTTTATCGTTTGTTCTATGTTTCTCATTTCCGTTTATTTCATTTCGTGTTTGTAACCATATTTTGAAAGTGTTGTTTATTAAATGTGTTTTGTAAATAAAGATCAGAGACAGTTGCAAGTAGTTTGCCAGTTCATTGTAGACTTGGAACCGGCAGCAATTAGAAATAAATCTTTAAAATAATTTTTTAATCAGTTAATACTGTAGACAATGTCAAATTTACCCCATTCTTCCAATTTTTAAAGTGATAGGCTAGACATATCTGCATTCAAAATGTTTTATGCACAGACAAAAAGGTCAGAAATAATAATGAACGAACGAAACTCACTTTTTTTGTTCAAGAGCATAGTTGAAATTCCTCTTCTTCGCCTCCAACACATTCAAACATTGAACGTTTTTATGAAGTGCGACAGCTTCCAACTTCAGTTTAGCACTACTCGAAGCACTATTGAATTTCAAACATTGCAATGTATTCTCAATACCTGTAACAAAATAATCATAGATTACTGGTACGGGAAATAGCGTTGCAATGTATTCTTAAAAAGAAAAAAAAAAGAAAATGAAACCTAAATTTAAATTGAAATGCAATGCGAATATCATGAGTCAAAGTACAATCTACAAAAGACACAGATACTACCTATAATATCAAAGATATCATAATGATATTAGCTGAAAGAAGCTTTTCGTTGATCTTCAATTAATTAGGTTGGAGAGTCTAGTTCTCCTGAGATTCTCACGAATTTAAGGCATATGCTTTCAATTTTAACCGACGATTGCACGAAAATCATTTGAATTTAACTGCAGTGAGATGGCACCACTTTACGGAACTAATGCGAAGAAATCCTTAATCAGCTCCTTAAAATTACGTCATTTCATGGTGTTTATGTTTAATTGGCTTTCTGCAACCGGCCTTCAAATTCAAATTTATTTGCCATATACAATATACATGAAATGAAAATTTGTCACTCAAATAACATATACGCGTTGCCTGCAAAACCTAAGTTTGTGTGCTGGCAACGAGTATCAATATAGAATAAACAAATAACAATACATAGAGAAATAAAAATTACACATCATACAATGTGAACTATTATAATATAGATGCAGTAATATCATGTGCTGCACGTTTAGGTTGCAGTCATTAAAAAACAAATTCTTGACGCTAATGGTAATGAGAAAAAATACTAATAATAATGAGAAAATGAGAGTTATGAAAATTATGGGAAAATGAGAATTATAATAATTAATGTGTAAGTTAATTACAGTTATTGCAAGAGATTGTAAAAGTTTTCAAAGTAATAAATGAAATAGGCCCATAGGTTTAAGCAAAACTATGGTAGTAGGTAGGGCAAGGAAAGTAAAAGAAATATTAAATACAAGAGTGGTGATTCTACTATGTATTTCACAAAGAGAATTTATGTTCCATGAACAAAATTAATTAGGAAAATTATTAAAAGAATAAAAAAAATAATTATATAGAAATATAAAGAAATCTTAGGCATTTTATGTCAATTATTAGAAAAATAGAGGAAATACATAAGAATATAAAGAAATCTTAGGAATTTCATGTCCAACAAATTGAATTTAATAAATAACGTTTAACTATTTAATCGCTTCCAAAATAATCAAGGGAAGACAAAATATAGCATATAATTTAAAATAATTATCGAAAACAACTTATCATACCAAGGCTTTCCTCCATATATTTTCTAATTGCATATTCTGATAACTTGAGGATGAATTTAGCCACTTGAAGGCCCCCGGGAGATATCAGCACTGATGGAACCAATGTTGGTACAACAGGTACATCGTACATCTGTAATTAAAACGTAAATAAATCAAGGCGAAACACATATCAAAATCTTTCAATAACTTATGTGATTTTAATAATAACAGAAATTAATTCATTTCCTCAATTGAAATCGACTCAAGTTGGTATAACGCATTAAACAGTATAAAATAATTATGACAGTGATGATAAATAAATAAGTAAATAGATAAACAAATGAATGAATAAATAAATTTATCTCCTTATCTTCCTGCTGCTTCGAACAAGACCGGTGTTTTTCGCCCAGTAATAGCCGAAATTTATAGGTTAGTTAATTTCTGAACATAAAAAATTGTACTGGCTGCTCTAATTCCCATTCTATTTTTACTTCATTCATCAATTGATTTATATAATCTATTGCCAATCCTCTCCGTTTCCTTTTTTCAGGGGCTCCCTTAACCTAAATTCGCCACGAAAGCCCTCTTGGCGTTCCTTTCCCCCCCCCCCGTTATCCTCTCTCCTTTCGCGGTTGTCTACTAAATTTGATTCTTAAACAATTTATCCAAATAACAGAGAATATTATTGCCTCTAGTCTCAAGTTCCGTCTACTGGTTGTAGTGAAATCAAATACTTATTATCATCATAACTCGTCAAGTAATTCAAGGAAATATTATCAGTATGTCTTGTGGCGAGTGTCATAAATCAGTGAGAAGTGATTCAGTGTTAAATTTACTATTGATAAGCTGTAACATCTGTAAAGTCTCATTCCACGCGAAATGTGTTGGAGTAAAGGAGGAAGAAATTAAACTCCTCAATGGTAATGATAGGGTTTGGAAGTGCCATAAGTGTAGTGGTCAAAAGAAAAATTGTCCATCATCCAGTGATGCGACAACTGCTACAATACTGATGGAAAAACTGGAAGCGATGGAGACGAGGATGAGTGAAAATATGAAAAATCTGGAGACGGAACTGGGCCAATCAATTGAATTTTGTCATGAAGGAGTTGCCAACATTTTAAAGAAGATGGAAGAACAGGAGAAACGTATTGATGTATTCTTTAAAAAGGTGGAGAGTCAGGAGCGGGAGATAGGATTGCTGAAAGCAAAGAATAAGAGCTTACAAAAAAGAGTGAGCGATCTGGAGCAATATACTAGGGCGAATTGTTTCGAGATCAGAGGTATTGCTGCTCAAAAAGACGAAAACGTAAAGGATATTGTAATTTCTGTGAGCAAGGCACTGAATCATCCCTTATCAGATCTTCAGATTGACAACTGTCATCGACTTCCGACTCGCCCTGACAGCGTCGGACACCCAGCAATTATTGTCAAGGTAACCAGAAGAATCGACAAGGAGATGCTACTGCGAAGAAGAAGAGAATTGCGTGATTTCTCTACTAAGAATTTGGGCCGAGATGACAATTCACTCATTTATCTGAATGAGTGCTTGAGCCCGGAGAGGAGGGAGCTTCATACGGCAGCCAGGAGGCTGATGAAGGAGCGAGGCTACAAATTCGTCTGGATCCGCAACGGAAGGGTGTTCGCCAGAAAGGATGAAAGGACAAAGGTACTGTTTATCGAGTCACATGAAGATTTGGAAAAAATGAAATAGACTGTTCATATTGTTTGGTAGGATATTCTCCCAAGGCATTAAAATGTTAGATCTAGACGAGGAAGATGTAAACATAAATTATAATTTTGTAAAGTTTCAAGACTGGAATGATTCAAAAAGTTTTTTAAATATAGATGGATCAAAAAATGAATTTGTATGTATAGGCACTAATGTGAGATCACTCAGAAAACATTGGGATACACTAAAAGTAGAATTGAATGAAGTAATGAATGGCATCGATGTCATGGTATTGAGTGAAATTAATTTAAATATAGAAGAGGTTAATCTGTATGGGATTTCTGGATATTCTAACGTTTTTAGATGTAGACCAGAAGGTAGAGGTGGTGGATTGGCAATATTCTACAGAGATAAATTTACTATAGAAGAAGTTGAATATGACTTCGAATCTGCAGAATTATTGTGTTTAAAAATCACTACAGAAGGAAAATCAATAGTTATAGCAGCATTTTACAGACCCCCAAATCAAAATATTATAATGTGTTTAATGAAGAATTAGAAAAATTCCTAGCTATAGATTTGATTAAAAATGAAAAGAATATCATCATGATTGGTGACATTAATGTTTGTTATTTGAATGACAGATATGGTGTAGATGATTATATTGGTGTGTTATATTCCAATGGTCTATATAATAGTATTCAGGAGCCTACCAGAGAGGAGTTTCATAATAATGTATTAGTATCCGCGTGTTTAGATCATATAAATGTTAGAGTTAATGAGGATTATTCTTGTACTTCTTTTCTGGTTGAGAGCAAAATTTCTGACCATTATTGGACAGGAATAAAGATTATTATGAAAAAGACTCAATTTTCAAAATGGAGAAGAAGTATAGGAATATTATTAATGCAAAAAGGTTAATGAATTAATTCGGAAAGATAATTGGTGGCCAATACTAGATGTAACAGACCCATCAGATATATATAATGAAATTATAAAAAATTTGAAGACATTTATAACAGAAGCACAATAAAGGTTAAGATAGATAAGAAACAGGATCTAAATCCATGGTTTAATAATGATATCAAACAATTAATTGATAGAAAAAATCTCGCGTGGCAAAGTTTCAAAGAGATAGACATAATTTAGACCTAAGAGATCAATTCAAAAGAATTAGAAATGAGCTAACAAATAAGATAAGAATAGAAAAGAAATTATCACCTTAGATTGTTATCGAATAATTATAATAATACAAAGAAAACTTGGGAAATAATTAACCAATTCATTAATAAAAAAGAAGGCCAACAATAATAGAATCAATTAAAAATAACTTTAAAATAACGGAGGAAGATCAGATGCAGGAACTAACAGAAAAATTCAAAAATAATTTCAAGAAAGAAATTGAAGAAATTAATTCTGAGATAAATGGGCAACACTTTGACTTGTCTCAAAGTTTCAAAGAAGGAAATTATTCAATAGGCGATAGGTTAAGTATGCGTTTCAGGAATATTAATTTAGAGTTGCTCTATATGACTATCTATAAACTAAATAGAAAATCATCTCCAGGACCAGATAAAATTAGACCACAAGATATAATAAACAATATATTTTATTTAAGATTGATATTAATGCACCTTATCAATAGAATTATTGAAACCGGAAAGATTCCACCACTAATGAAAGTAACTCATCTTAGACCAATTTTTAAAAGAGGTCGAAAAATCTGGGCTGTTATAGACCGGTAGGATCAATTTCGGTCATCATGAAAATTATAGAGCGTTTCATAGTTATACAGTTGCAAAGCATCTGTCGGAATACAATATAATAAATGAGAGTCAGTATGGATTCATTCCGGGAGGTCAACTATTGATCTATTGGATAGCATGACAGGGGACATCAATAGGTGTTTAAATGACAACAAATTTGTGATATCCGTGACAACTGACTTAACAAAAGCATATGACCTTGTTAATTATGAAATCATGCTTCACAAGTTGAATAGGATAGGTATTGGTGACAAACTATTAAGGTTGTTGAAGAATTACTTTACGGATAGAACACTGCATGTGGGTATAGGTAATTATGTTAGTAGCGGTTATGGGCAGACTTGCGGATTAATTCAAGGAAGTATATTATCGCCAATCTTATTTAATATCTATGTAAACGATTTTGCTAGCCTGAAATTCAATAGTAAAGTTTTGCAGTACGCTGATGATAATATTCTATACCTAATTCATAAAGATTTAGACAATGGAATAAGATATATACAACATGATCTCGATTTAGCAACTAAATATTTTTTCAATAATCATATTAAAATTAATTCTAATAAAACTAAACTAATATTGTTTAAGAATAAGAGAATCAATGTTGATGAAAATGAGTTACTCAGGTTAAAGTGTCACAAACCAGCATGTCTAAGAAATAATCTCATGAATAGGTGTGATTGTCAAGAACTGGAGTTCAATAAGAGTATTAAACATCTGGGTATAACATTTGATGCAGATATGTTATTCAAATCACAAAATAAATCAGTTTTGAACATAATGAGAGCGGCACTTTATAGATGTTCAAAGATAAGTTATTGTTTTCCTGTTACTACTAAAAGAATGATATATTACTCCATGATACAAAGCACTCTTTTATATGGGATCACAATATACTATTTAGCACCCATGTATATTAAACAGCCGCTGCAAAATACCACAAGAAGAATAGTTAGAACGCTTTTAATGGAGTAGAACGACAGTTGTTGGGTATAATGACAATGGAAGCATTGGCCAGGTATACTGATCTGTCTCGAAATTATTTTAATAATGAGTATAGAAATAAATGAGGTAGAATATGGTTTAAGATATAGAAATTACAGAACTCAAAGATATAATAACGCATATGGTAAAAGAGCTCCAGAATATAGGATACCATATTTATTGAACTCAATACCTTTAGAATTAAGAACGTTGGAGAGAAAAAGAGATGCAAACAAAGTTGAAAATGTTTTTATGCGATTGAATGAGTGAGATTGTTTAACGTAAAATACTTTCATCGTTCAGGTCTGGGTTAAAAGGAATGGGAAAGTTAATGGAATAATAGAAAAAATATGGGTTGTTGCTCATCTTATCTTATCTGAGTTGGTCGAGATGTCACAGAAATGTCAATTAATCATTGCAATTTTAGATGAAGGATTTGGATAAACTTATAGTTTAGAGAGATAATGTGATAAACAAAGAGAGTTATTCATTTATTTATTTATTCATTCATTTACTTATTTAGTTACTTATTTATTTATTTAATTTATTAGTTATGGATGTAACTTTGTGCTGTGTGAATAGAATAGTGCTCTAAATGCAGTAGAGTGCTGGAGGAGGAAAGTTGATTTAAATGTACGTTTATTTATTATTTATTTATTAATAATTTTAATCTTATGTATTGTCGGCTTAAATGCCGTATTTAATTTAAATTTAATAAGTCCCTCAAATAGCTTTTAGCTAGAGGGACATTATGGATTGTATGTAACTGTACTCAATAAATTGAAATAAATTGAAAAAAAAATTCAAAACTAAAATAATAAAAAAAACATAAATAGAATTTATCAATTAATACCGAATTAATAATAATGAGTATGGTGCAGTACGAGTTGACCACTTACCGAGTTCAAGTCTGCAGTGAACTTGACAACAGCTCTTCTGAATTTCATTTCATCCTTGTTATTTATCACAGGCCAAGTAATGATTGAATTCCACTTCTGCTTATCAATGGTGCTGTTGATGTAGTTTGTGACTTGGAAGAAACCTTTCTTATTGGGCAGCATGAACATATTCTGTAACCAGAATTTCATATCAGGCTATTCATTAAAGACTAAAATAGACATAGTCAGTTTCCATATTAGTAATAAATTGATTAATCTGCTACCTCTCACTTCTCATCACAAATAACATCACAAAATTAAATATTAAAAACATAATAGAATGGATTAGATCAATGAATGTTTTCCAGCTAATACATGATTGAATTTGAATGTTTTTCAAATATTGCCATTGTACTCATAAATCTCTTGTATTTATATTATTTTTCACCTTGTTTTCAAATTGCCTAATTGCCTCGATTCAAATCTCTTGTATTTATAATGTAAACTTGTATTTATATTATTTTTCACCTTGATTCTAATTGCCTTCCTATAATCTATCTATTCATTTACATAAATACTATCTAGCAGTGCTGCTTTTGTGACAGTATGCGCCGGTAGGCCTTAACGGTACCTCTTGGGACAAGAAAAATATTTATCTAAAAACTTACACTGATTAGGCTACCCACCTTACTTTCAATTTTTTGAACAATCTATTATTAAAGAAACTATCCAAAAAAACATGTGAACTAGGATTTTGTAAACTGCGCTTTTTATAATATGCCCGTGAAATCTGTAGGCTACAAGATTAAATTTCTACAGTAGGCCAGCTAGTTAGCAAATAAAGCTTTTCCAGAAAAAGCAGACATAACTTAAGAAACCTCAAGATTAATGTAATTTGAAAATTTCAAACTGTCTCAGACAAATAATAATCTTCGTACTGTTATCTTATCAATGATGTAGACAAGAAGGGATGGTCTTAGATTTTTTATAGTGCTCAGGTCAAATTATAGACAGAATCCTAAATTTTTCCTTGTTCCCAACTAGCTATAAAAGGCGCTTTTTGAGGCTGAATTTGAAAAGTTTTCCTGGGGGCGGACCCCCTCCTTATGAATACCCCCCAGACCCCACGGAACATTGCGAACCGGAACCTGAAGTTACAAAAAAAGCACTGCTATCTAGTAAATATATTATTTTATTTTTAATATGTGATGTCCTATTTATAGTTGTACTGTTGTTACTTGTCGCCAGCACACAAACCAAGATCTTGCTGGTAACGCCTGATAATTTAAAAGGACTAAATTTTATACTTTCTAATTTAATGTACTAATTTTAAGTACATTATGTATTATTTCAATATTTATATTGTTTTTAAGGCAATAAATTTGATTGATTAATTGATTGTCATCTAACGGAACCAATAGAACGGATCTGACGTCATTTTACGGTGATTAAACTAAGTTGGTCTTTCAGTAATGTTAGCTTTTCATGCTGAAATCGTTCCTAGAGTCGTATACGGTCCGCGGGCCGAGTAGTGATTATCCCTGCTCTACTGTTTAGTCTCAGATTGGATGTGTTACTAATTTTAATGGTGAAGGGGGAGGGAGTTGTTTCTTTTATGTTAGTGTGATCAGTCGCCTTTTTGGAGAGGGCCTTCCTTAAAGAATTCATGGATTCGCTTGTGTAGGGGAAAATACTTTCAAAATTTTGGCATAAAATGAATTTTAAAGATTTGAACTGTAATAATTTTTTTAATTCAATCTAGATTTAATGCAAGGTGACACGCGAGTTATTGGTAATACAATTTACTTACCTCTTTAAATGCATCTTTGAATTGATCATCAGGAGGAGGATAGAAATTCAAAAGTAGAGAAATATTTCCATGGAGTATTTTATGAGGATTCAGTAATCCATCATTGCCAATAATATGATGCGCCATTATCGTCTGAAACATCCGAATATAAATAAAAGTTTTTAAATAGAAAGTAGGCCTACTATTCTAGTAGTAGGCCTAAAAGTAGGCCTATAGGGCTTAGTAGGCCTATAAAAGTAGGCCTACTAAGTTTGAATCAAATTCAAATTCCTCAAAAATGAAAAAACTTTTAGAAAGAAAATAATACTCACAAATTAACTTTGATAGTTTTTCAAAATCTTAACATTTCTTAGTAAAATTAGTAGTAGTGAATGGTGAAGTGATATTACTCGATATTACTGAAAACAGATAAAACTGCAGCAGATAAAATTGCAATCGCATTTCACATAACATCAGTCAAGATAACCTACAAGCTGCAACTTCTCATCAACATTCTCGGGTTCCCGCGTTCCCGCCAGAGACAGCCAGTGCCACCGAAGACTGCTGAGAAAATTGAAACTTCAATGGGAAACTTGAAAAATTCAAAATCTGAATACTGGAAAACGTACTTCAATAAAAAAAACAAAATCTGTAAACTAATCACATGAAAAAATCTCGAATCTTGAGAGTGATGATATATTTGCAAATTAAATATGTTTTAATAAGTTGGCATCGCTGGTACAGATACATAAGCGGCAATTTTGAACTCTAAAGACATTACATTCTCAATAATTTATTATAATAGGTTACTTTTATTGCTCTGATGAAAGCTTATTTTGAGTTGATATTTCTCTTCACAATATTTTGTTTTATTCAATTATTAAAACTGTTTGAGAGTATAACTGCCAGCCCGTTCAAGCCAAGTTTATAAACATAAAGGATAATGAACCGTAGTTCAAACTGAGCGATTCAAATTTATTTTTTTTTTATTCTTCATCCTTTAGTATGTATCCTTGTTTACTGATTGATGGAATTTATGAATTCATTTGCAGAGTACTTAAAAATATTTTATTCGATGGTGATGAGAAAATTGAATTACGCAAATGTGATCTTAGCCTAATGTTATTTAATACTTTATTTCTTTTGATAATAAAATAATTATTGCAAAGGCATTCAATCCATATTATGTCGGATATCATTGAATAGTCCCAAACTTATGTACCGGTATTAATTATTATAGATGGGCCAAAATTTCTTGGCACTTGGCAGCTGGCTGCTACTAACTCCATTAAAAACATTGCCTGCTGTTTTAAATTGTTTAATCCTCCCTAATGTGATCATACTCTCAACAATATTCTCATAAAAATTCCTCGGAATATACAGGGTGACGCACAGAAATAGGACAATTTGAAATAATTAATAAACCAATGAATTGTACAAAAATTTTTAATGCTCAAAATGTATTAGGCAAGAGTGAAAATTACATGAAATAATAATAAAGTTAAAAATCACTCTAGTCAATGGATGGCTGCATTGAGACGTTTGTTTGGGGAGCGCATAATTTCAAGGAATGTTGCTTGGTCGACTCCACGGACTCCAGACCTCTTAGTATGCGACTTCTTTCTACGAGGACATCTAAAGATGTGTACCTGACAAGGTAGAGATGTGTTGTGAACCTGACTAGGTAAAGATGTGTTGTGTACCAGACTAGGCCAAAAAAATCTTATTGAGCTGAAGACGTCGATTGAAGAACACGTCTCCAACATCCCAGTAGAATACACTTGCATCGCACAATGCTAAGTCTTCAAAATCGATTAAATAAATGTGTTAGAAGCAATGAACAGCTTTTAACTGATTTGCCTAACACATCTTGAGCATTAAAAATTGTTTGTAGCCTACAATTTATTGGTTTATTTTAGGCTATAATTTTTCAAATATACTTGTGCAAAACAACCCCCCTCACTGAAAAATTGATCTTCGGAAATCTCTGACAAGTCATAAGCATCTGACTGATCGGCTAAACTATTGGTAACAAGTTTACCATAGCATACAGCGAGAAAATCCTCACAGTCATATAATTGAGCACAGTTATAAATCAAGAGAGAAGCTCCATTCAAAATTGATAAGAAGCTGAAACAAGTTGGAGCCATTCATCTGATGGAACTCATTCGAGTTCAAAAACCTAGTTACCGTTCATTTGAATATTTTGAAAAAATATGTATTTCTGGACTTCATTTCACGATAAAAAATTATTGGACAATTTTATACAATATGAAGCAAACTATAAAAAAATGACATGAATAATATTTTGTCATGAATTATGCTTGTTATTACAGAATGAAATACAAAATTCATAAAATAATTATTAAGATGATGCATTGAAGTTTCATTCTCGGGTTTGCAGTTTAATTCAATTCAAATAATATCAATTGAAATGAAAAATACTGTAAATTGGAATGTTCCTGCTATCTAGAGTTATGTTATGATAATATTTATGAAGAGTTTATTATTTCCAGTCAGATAGTTTTGTGCAATAATTAAAGCAACTCAAAACAAATAAAACGTATTTATTGTTGAAACGATAATAGGTAACAGTAGGATATCATTCAAGATCACAATATAGCTTCCACAGAACTGCTCATAGACAATATAGAGCTCATTAATTATCTAAATTAGTCTAATTTTATCTAAACCCTACATAATTTGATATAATAGAAAATAATATTCACTATTAATTAACTGTGCTATGCAAATCATTTCATATTGAACATATTTTATTGGATATTAGAAACTTAAATACTAAGTTTATACATAGGCTATTGTGTCAGTGCATTTTTATAACAAAATTATTCATTTTTTAAGAGCTGGTGAGCTAAACTTTTTCTTGTGGGATTTGAATAAATAGAAGGCCAAGCTGTGCATAGTGCAATTGCAATAGCAATAATAATATTTAGAAATAACTCACCATTGGAATATTAAAAAAATTATACTTTTACAAGAAATAACTAGAACATGTACTTCTGATACCAGCATCTAGTATGCTTGTAGAGAAAAGCATAGAAATGAAGTCAAATAATCCAAAATAATTTCCTAGTTAGTTCCCCAATAATATATATATTAACGTTCTCATAACTTTGGAAATAATTCCTATCATGGTGTTTTCTGAAAATGCGACTTATAGAAGCAATTATTCTTATAATTTGTGAATTTATAATGAATGATCATTCCTTAGAATAATGTGAATAACAATCATTCATGTACTGTATAGAGACTGCGTTAGCCGCAATGTACATGACAGTTTACTTTTATGTAATATGGGACTGCTTTAATTGAAAAATACTAAAAATATTAGTTGAACGACCAGGCTAGTAAGGGAAAATGGAGATAGTAATTTATATTAAACAACTAAAACACATATAAGTTTTAATGTTGTACTGTGTAATTTTTGACAATAAAAATTCTGATCTCTGATTAGATTCAGAGAAATCAAATACTACATTCATAGGAGAAAAAATATACCTACCCTCCATTTTATCACCTAAGAATAATCGTTTGGAGAACTGGAAGCATTGAATTGCTTCCTTAATGTTGAACAACTAGCAATACGTTATATTTTTAATAAAAAAGAGTTATATTGTTTCTAAATAAAGTGATAAGAGCAAATTGCTTACAATACATGTTAAGGGACTAACTAAGAGCTGAAAATAATAATTTCTCAAGATTTTCATTTCACACACGTACTGATTTCCTAATCTTCCATGAGAGGAATTATTCCTTATGAGGAGAGCATTTTACTTTGTTTTCTAGGATGTCTGGTAATTGTAACGGTCAGTTGAGCGAAAGTGATTAAATGTATCGGTAGGCCTACTAGAGGAGTACTTCTTGTAGAGTGAGATAATGTTGTGTTAATGTGAGTGTGAAAGTACCATCAACATTTCTTCCTAAGCTACTCCTATTTGCTAGCGAATTATACTTTAATTCTGCAATTAGTATTTTTAGGTACCTAAAACTTTTGATAAAATTCTATTTATTTCATCTACTCTAATCATTTCCAGTAAATTTTATCCATTTTGTATTTAATACAAAATGAAATTTTAACGAAATTTACCGGAAATGTGACTTTCGATTTGTTCTTAGCAAGCTTTTATTTACAATAATACTTGGAACTGGTATCAGAGTGTAGAACAATTTTACAGGATAATCATTTCACAAACTTATTGATTTCTCATGAGAGAAAGTATTCCCAATTAGTATATTAGCATAATATTATTCCTATACAAATTGGGGAGCTTTTGAGTTTGCTTTTAGCAATTTGATTTCACCGCTAAGCTTTTCTTCCCAACAATTTTGAATTGTTGGGTGTCAATTAATTTAATACTGGTGTCATAGAAGTATGAAAAATAATTTTCTATTATTTTAAAAACGTGCAGTATTGATTTTTCATTGCAATCTATAATATTCTACTATATAAGATATTAGAGGATTTCAAGTCGTCATGGCCAACCAAGTTTGTCAAACTCAGTTAGACGACTAGCAAGATTCTTGACATAGCACTCATTCTGGAAATACGCACCTACAATACCAGCAATACCCCCCGATTCCTTTTTGAAATCCTCCTCCTTCATCTCAGAAATCTCGAAAGCAGCCTCTGCTTGACATAAAATGATGGGCAGCAGACAAAGCATCACATAGAGCGAGAAGAATCTCAATTTGTCCATGTACTTTTTCAACTCATCTATATGAAGGCACTTATCCACGCCGCATTTGGCAAGACTTTTATTCAGTTCCTCCACGTAGACTTTGAGAAGATCCTCGTATCTGGTAAATAGAATTTCGGGCCGAACACTGCCGTTGAAAAAGTACGTCAAATCCACAGCGGGAGTGTTGTATTTGCAAATTTGCAGATCGATCAGTTTCACATCGATGGGTGCATTGTTGTCATCATACTTGAACAGCATGTTCGTCACCCAGAAATCTCCATGATTCAGCACGTTGAAATTCGCATCATCCACCTTCAACGAATCAAGCAACAAGTCCCAAGCCGTACTTCCATAGCCACGAAACTTCTCGCTGAATCTTTCCAGCTCGGGCCACTTGAGAAATCCATCCGCTGCGCACGGGAAAAACATTTCGATCCACTCGGGATTACTTTCACGAAATTTCTCATTGATTATTATATCTGTAAAGCTTTCTATTAAATCAGGCTCCTCTTGGTGGCATTTCACAGAAGCGGCATGAAATTTAGCCAATGCTTTTAAAGCTGCCGAACTTTGTTCAAAAGACAACAAACCTTTACGGTCGGCCATTTTGTATCCTAATGAATTCAAGTCGTCGAAAATAAGCACACTGGGAGCAGGAGCGTCGTAGCATTTAGCGGTGAAAACATTCTCGCCATACGCGCTGACAAATTTCGGGATCACTACATTGTAAACGATCTCCTCGCGTTCAATCACACCCATTCTCACGATCATGTCACTCATGCCACCTGTCTTGGGTATCTTCATGATGAATGAAGCTGTTTCTTGACTGCTTCCATCCACATCGTAATCGACTTTCACCCTCAGAATGTCACAAACGTAGTTGTTGCCCTTGGGAATTGCACTGGTCACATTGAAGTTGGTCACTTGCACGGGTTTGCCGTTCAATTTGGTGGATGTTATTTCTTGAAGGACGTCTTTCGTAAGCCAGGATGGAATGAGCGCCTTATCGCTCATTGTTTTCTGAAAATGAAGAAAAATTGAGATAATTCACTTTATCTAAAAAAATTATAGAGATCGATTTTTTGAAATTTTGAAGAAATTATTTTTTTACTTTTGTAACTTTTGTGATTTTCTGTAACTGTTTTCTTTGTTTTTTCGGGCATTTTGTTTTTGTGATTGATTGAATGAGAATGTGCTCAACTGTTACACCAAGAGTTTGTTTCAAATGTGAAGATGAATTCTTTGATCCTAACGAGCAACCTACATAACGAAAAGGAAGAGAATAACTTAGTAGTTCTTATTGATATTCAATAAGAAAAATAGGATTTGGAATAACTTATTTAACAATAAAACTATTGTTATTTCGATTCAAAAGGAAAACAAGAAACACTTTTAAACTTATTTTGAAACAATATGAGTAGTACCTAAGTTAGCAAGAGAGAGATGAGCTTGTACTATACACTGGTTAGTGATAAGTACAAGAAAGAAAAAGAAAGAAGAGTTTGAGGAGAAAATTATGAAAGGTGAAAATAGACTTCACATAATATGAGAAAAGTATACAGAAATTTGAAATAATTCTCATCAAAACAGAGAAAAAGCCTTCTAAGATTCTACCACTTGTTAGTCAATCACTAATAATATCAAAAGTTCTTTCAAAATCAATTCACCGTGGCTCGGAAACAGAGAGAATAGAAGGAAAACTTATTCTATACTCTCTTCTCGGAAGCCTTTCGAAGCTGTTGGTTCGAAACCATGAAAAATGAATATTTTAATAATTTATTAATACATGAAACTTTATCGGAGCTCTCTTATGAGCTCATTCGCCCATCAAAGACATCTTTCAATAAAACGTATTTGCTTCACAATATCAAAGGCTAACAGTCGTTTTCGATACCAATGGTCATCAAGTATGGTATGATAGCCATATCCATAATCAATAAGTATGCGATAGAACAGTGAGAAGCTGCAATATTATTCAGAAGGCCTAAGTTACTGCAAAATTAATAACAATCTTATCAAAAGTTTAATTACTGTTTATTTAGCTGTGTGTGACCTTTCCAAACAATAATTATTTGGTGCACTATTTCCTTTTGTGAATCGACAAATAGGCCCAAATTACAGGAATTGCGGAGCCAAGGTTGCACTTGAAATGTTGTGTTCCATCATCATGCTATATCAAGCTAAATATATATCTATATTAATGACATATAGTACACGCTTTCTCAAGGCCGACTTTAATGGCATGACATTGCAGTTGAATTGATGCTTATTTCAAGTGTATGAATAGTGTTAAGCGACTAACGTTTGAGTGGGTGAGAGAATATTTTTGTATTTCAGATAAAGAACAGAGACAGAGTGTTTCATGTTCTAATCATCATCACACTTCTTGAGTTCGTCAAACGTATCCATCCAATCCCAATGAGAGGGTATTTTTGTTCTCTTTACAAAGGAGAACTCAACAACATAGAAAGCGGTTAATCATTTTGGATGCTGTAATATTGGTTCTAGCATATCATTTCTTTTCTTATCATAGAATTAAAGTATTAACGCAGTACTATTTATGCATAGTTTGGAGAATATTGTGTCTATATTTATACGTTATTCCTGAGCTCTGATAACGAAGAGCATGAAGCAATACTAATAGGAGCAAAGAACATATTTATACCACATGCAAGTTCAAGTAAAAATATTTCAGAAATTTAAAGCAGAACAATTATTTGCCACGCTCTCAAAGGTTGGAAATTCTCGCATTTTTCTTCTTCCGGTTATTCCATGACAAAAATACACGAAGTCCCCCCCTAATCACCCTTCCCCAGAGGGTACCTTCATTCTGTAGAACAAAAATTATAATATTTTGAGCCAATGAAATCGGTAAGGTTAAAATAAAATACCGTACGTGAAAATATTTAGTTATCTCTTTCATGCTGGTATCTTTTCAATCAAACTACTTTCTTTAAGAAAATATCTCATTCTATGATTATTATTGATTATTGAACTAAACATTTTGTGGAAGATGACAAAACTTATTCTCAAAAAGGAGGTGGGAGATGGAACTGTCAGCGTCATAATAGAATAAAACAGACCGCTTTTGAGTTATCAACACCACTTGACTATAATGTCACCACTTATAAAGCCATGGCCAGTGATGTGATGGATAACAGCTAACACTGTTATCTTGGTGTTGTTTTTTAGATGCGTTTTATTAACTATTACTTGAAGCAACGAATGAAGAATTTTAATGTATTGAATTGTTTTATAAGTCAAGTGATGATAGAATTTCAACTTTTATTGGCTCTTTTCTTTCTATGATTTGATTCGTCGTTTCCTCATTCCTTTTAATAATTTTCAACTGAAGGTATTGAAATCTTCCGATTTATCGGGCCGTAAACGTTTACAGGCCTCCAGCTGAACACTTTCGGCCTCCATTTGAAGTATGGAGAATATATAAGGACTCTTAATATACAGTCACTGTAACAAAGAACAGCTCATTAAGTCATACTGTGGTGAAAGAGTATTGAATTTTATATTTAATATAATGATACATAGGCTACAAGACTGGAAAGTCGATTTCAAAGAGTTTTATGTGAAAATAATTATTTATTTACAAAGTCACTGAGATGTGCTCCATTCTCCTGAATGCAGAGTTTCTTTTTAGTGTGATGCCCACATGAGCTTTAGGCTTGTGCGTGGGTAATGAGAGGGGCTATGATGAGAGATGACGACTATTTTTAGGCAGTCGGGACCGACGGCTTTTCGTCTCCTCCGAAAGACAGGAGTGGCCGTTTTTGTCAAAATCCGTTCCGGCAACTGCATTCGATCTTGGAACCTTTGGATTATCAGACAGGCACTTATCGCCCTCGGCTACGGACCACTCCTATGTCAAAAGTCAAAAGTAGTTATCAGCATTTTCAATAGAATCTGTCAAATAGCAGCAGTCGTGATGTTGAATACTTTTAAGTTGACTTATTTAATCGTTGCTTAGAACTTTGCCCTTCGCCTTCAGGAGAATGGAACACATCACAGTGAAGAATAATAATATATAATTATATGCTTATGCTTCATTGGCCATACTTAGAATTTGAGTTTTCAAATCACAGAAAAAGGTTAAAATAACAAACCACGAATTACATATTTTAAGAATAATAATAATATTTTATTATAATCTATGAATAAGCTATTCATAAATAATTAGATTCACATTCAATGATTTCCAATGGGCTTTCCAGTAATGAATGAATAATAATTATAATATATATGAATAAGCTATTCATGAATAATAAGATTCAAATTTAATGCTTTTTAATTGGCTTTCCAGTGTATTATTATGTTGAAAATAATAATTAATACTTGTTGGCCATCTTAAATCGTTTCATCATAATTATAATTATGCTTCACTCTAGTATCTTCTTCTGAAACAAAAAAGCCGCTATATTTTTATTCGTATTGTTTGAATTGAAGCCTCAAGTGGATGAAGGGGCTAACTGCCATTTTTTTGGAAATTGAGTTATTACTGTGGATGAAGGGGCTAAGTGACCATCTTCATATTGCACTAACACCGAAATCATAAAACCCAATAATAACACAGTTACAGAGATGCAAAAGGGGTCAACTGCTCAAAAAAAGTAATTTCTCAGTGGATAAAGGAGTCTATTGGACTTGGCCCCTTCATCCAACAGCTGACAACAGAAAAGTAGTCTATTGGCCCATTCATCCACTCAGCTGATAGCAAAAATTTTCGTTTTCATTCTCAAACATAGTCCAGTCAATGAGTGGTTTTTAGGGGAAAAAATTAGTATAAAGCTAATTTCTCCCCATCGACTACTATCATATAGACAAGTGTCCTGGCAAAAGTCCCCACCCCTACCCCTCTTGCTTCCCCCCCAGCACCCCCTCAAAGTTTCAGTTTGCAAGGGCTTCGTATATCGTAAGTATCTCGGCTTCCAATTGAGATATCGATTCAAACTTTTTTTCATTCTTTAGAAAATTAAATTTTCTATAATTTGTTCCATTGCCATTTTACTCCAACTCCGCTAGTTCCGGAGTTATTTGTGAAAGAATGAAGTGAAGTTGATATTTTTTGCTGAAAAATTGTCTATTTCTGCAAAGAAACGTTTACGTGATTGTTTTACAGAAAAATGTTTCATATAAAAAATGTAGAGCATTTCATTATCTTCAATTTGAATAATCACAATCTATATTTTACTTCACATGAACGTGAGAAAACGTCCATCAAAGTTCGTACGCATGATCATGGTAGTGCACGGCGGCTATGTTAAATAGTCCAGTCAATGAGTGGTTTTTAGGGGAAAAAATTCATAACAAGCTAATTTTTCCCCCATCAACTACTATCATATAGACAAGTGTCCTGGCAAAAGTCCCCACCCCTACCCCTCTTGCTTCCCCCCAGCACCACCTCAAAGTTTCAGTTTGCAAGGGTTTCGTATATCGTAAGTATCTCGGTTTTCAATGGAGATATCGATTCAAACGTTTTTTCATTCTTTAGAGAATTAAATTTTCTATTTTGTTCTATTTTTTTCTATTATTTTCTAATTTGTTCCATTACTATTTTACTTCAACTCTACTGGTTCCGGAGTTATTTGTGTAAGAATGAAGTGAAGTCGAGGTTTTTTGCTTAAAAATTGTTTACTTTTGCAAATAAAAGTTTATGATATACGAAACCCTTGCAAACTGAAACTTTGAGGGGGTGCTGGGGGGGGAAGCAAGATGGGTAGGGGTGGGGACTTTTGCCAGGACACTTGGGGCTTCAATTGATAGCAACAGTAATATCCTTGAATTAGTGGAAATACTCAACTATAAATGAATCATGATTATAGTAATACTCACTCGTGTATTTTGGTTTTTAAGATTGGTAGATTTTAATAATTATCAATTACAAGTTTTCATCCGTTTTTTAAAGGTTTTTATTGGACTCGGGTTTATATTCTAAGGGTTTATTGGAGTGTTTAGTTAAAGAAAATGTTAGTTTCAAAACTTTAGTTAGTTAGTCAGTCAGTTATTTAGTTAGTCAACTTTGAGTTGTGATTTCCGAACCTATTTATGAACAGTAAGATGATTTTCATTGACTATTTTTACTAAATATTCAATGAGTGGAAGCTTTCGAAATTATTCAATATCTTATCAAAGATGAAAATATTACCATAGATACATAACTTCTCTCCTCTTCAAAACTGTCAAGGAGAAAAAAATGTTTTGTCCCTCTTCAAAACTGTTAATAAGAAAAAAATGTTTTTTCCTCTTTAAAACTGTTGAGGAGAAAAATAATGTTTAACTGTTTAAGGAGAAAAAATGAAACTCACCCAATCCTAGTTGTCTCTTGCAAAAATTATAGAAACAAACACTATTTCTTGATAAAAAAGTGACTATTGTATATTATAACTTTTAAACTCTGGTTGGTTCTACATGAAGATACGCAGTTCTATTTGGTTGATATTATCCTGCTTTACTTTTCGCAACTCAAGTTTAGAAGTACTTAACGTACAACAACAGACAGAGCCTCTGCGTTGCATGTTTGATACACTTGTCAAGATTGAAAAATGAAATTAATTCCGATTAAAAAAATGTAGAATAATTTTTTTAACTAACGTATTTCCACGCATTTGATTTCACTGAGATTGGGTCAAGGCATATTATGGTGATCCAAAAGCTATTAAGATTACAAAGTTGATTGGTAAATCTATGGAATAGGCCTAGCATTATATTATTGTTTGCTACATGATTAATTTTATACTCCAATACTCGCATTATAAGATTTTCATGAAAACAGTAATTATTGGTGGATGTTACATAATATATATTCCAGTCAACAATATAGTCAACTGGTCAACATTTATGGACAAAAGGTCAGAATTTACCTTATAAGTGGAGTTTTGTACAAAATGTTCGTAGCTGTAAATTTCATCAAACTAATATTTTCATTCCAATTTTTTGAGATGATTAGGCCTACTCTCCATATTGTTTCTGGAAAATGATAATTGACTATTTTACTCATTTTAAGAATATAGTGAAACAGTTATTTTATCACAGAATAAACACAATATTATTAATTGAACAATATAGTAATATAATAAGAAATGTACTCTTTACTGGAGGCCAATTCAGTTAACGATGTTTGGTTGTTATATCAGTTAAGCAAACACCCCCGCAATTTCCTAAATAGCAAAATGTATTATAAACTTTGTACCTTGAACCTTCTGTATTTGGATTTACAGTAACTGGATGTGCTGTGGGCTATACTATAGAAGTGGATTGCATGGAAGTTATTGGAAACGGTAATCAGTTTGTAAAAAAATTTAATGCATATATTTATGAAATTGTGAATTTCTCTCCAAATGTGATTCCAAAATAAATCACAAATTTTCGTTTAAAATGGAAGCGATGATGATGATGAGAGAAGTATGGACTGACAGTTTTAGGTGAGGGCACAGAAAAGAAGAGAGAATCTTCTTTTCTGTGGTGAGGGATTAAAACCAGTTGAGATTAATTTTGTTGAGGTGTTCCTAAAGCGCGTGAAATAGTGGTGCTGTTCAACTAGTTCAGTGTTACCACCTCCAAACAGTACCAATACAGGAATAAAAGATTGTTTGATTTCCATGATTTTTTAACCTGGATTATATATGTATTATAAAATACCTGATTGACCACTCGACTAACCAGCATGACATGTATGATGTTTCCATACATGATACATTGTACATTCATACATTGTACATTGTACATCATACATTGTATCATGTATGGTCGTATGGAAACATGTTGTGTACTGGAGCATTCCTGTTTGGAACATTTTCGCGTGTTTCTCAGAACCGGTGATTTTTGAGTACCGGTATTCATTCTGTTGCAATTTTCATTCACATCTGCTGTAATTCACTGTAATCAATTCTTGTAATCTTTACTATGATACGCCCCTCTCACTCACTCTCCCCCAATCATAATGCATTCATCTCTTTCAATCACAAAGTTACGCAATTCTCGTTCAGTTCAGTTTATTTAGTTCTCTTCTCAAGTCCGCCCACTGTTCTTTTATTGTTGTTTTTTTCATCGTAAACAATATGTGCCTTTTAATTGTTATTAAGTGGGAAAAATTGAGCCTTCATTACTCAAGTCCTTCAAACATTTTGCGCATTTGGGAATACTGACGATTTTATTTGAGTTTCATAATCATCATCATCTTCTTCTTCATCATCGCGCATCAGAATCTCACAAGGATTAGACTCCATTATTTAGCCTTTCCGGCATCCATTTCATTCTTAGTTTTGTAATGACTCGTTTCAGATAAGTAGGAGAGAATACTTTTCAATCAAATAACTCCCTTTGAAAGGAGAATTTTCATCTCCCGGTCAAGTGTCTCCATCCCCTTGCTAATAAATCACCCCTAGCTTGTCAAAAAGTCGGAGACAGAATAAGAGCTATAAGGTACAAGGTACAATAAGATACAAGAAGATTCAAACAGTCGGAAAGTTTAATATTTATTGATTTTCTAAAACTGAAGTAATTTGTACCCATCGAACCAAGTAACATGTAAACCTGAGAAATCATTCTAATTTCATTTAAAAAGTGGAAAAATTTATAAACTACGGTAGATAGAAGAGAGAAAACAAGGCGTATCATTAAATCGAGAAAACTCGCTCCCAGTAACTACTGTGAGTCCCTGTATAGCAACACAAAATTCAATTAGATTGAAGATCTACAGTAGTAATGAAAGTAAAAGACTTCAATAACTTGGTTTCGAAAAGGAAGATGAGTTGGGAAAATTTGGATTGGTGATGGAGTTGAACAATTAATACTCTCACACCAGATATGAAGGAACACCATTGATTGGAAATGAATCTTCCAATACAATATATTCTCACTCTTTTTCAACATTATAATAATTATTATGTAACTTATATAACTTCTTCGAACTATTGTATTCCGAGTGATATAGCAGTGTGTAATAAATACAAACATAATGGAACGTAATAAACGTTTTAATTTCCAATTATTTTTACAAGACAGTAAACTTCTAAAATTTTGAAGATCTACAGTTTTATCTGGATTTATAAGCTACATTCACTAATATTAATTAAAAAAAAATGGAAACAAGTAAAGCTATGGTTTGATGTCATAGAATTTAGCATTGCTTAAAATTTTGTGATAGAAATGTATAGAACGAAAAGTATTTTATAAAGAATAGAAATAAATGAACAAGAGAAATTATCAACTTGTTATTAATTCACTATGGGAAGATGAAAAATGATAACTTGATTAGTAGATACTTTGTGAAATTACAGAGAATATAATCGAGAATAGACAACAATAAAATCTATGATCTATTATCAAGTATTATTGGGAAACTTGACCAATGAAAATTTAAATTTCATGATGAACATAGGAGGAAAACTATCTTCTGATTTAGATGAAGTTACTTCCAAAACGTAATTTTCGTTATCAAATAATATTCCAATAAACTGCATGCGAAGCATATCAATCAATGACAAATTAATTTGAGTTTACTGGTCTTCCTTGTTCAAATAATTTTTATCATCTTCAACCTTCACACTCATGACCTAGTAGACAACTTTAAAGCTGAAAATGAATTATTATTATATCATTTCTTGACATGGATCCCTCTCCAAGTCATAATGTCAATTTATTTTAAATAATTATTCAAATTATTTCATCTCACTCTAAGCCAACAGTTTTCTCTTCTAATTATGAATTTTGATGCTAATTATTTCAAGTAAAATTCGCATTAGCACAAACTATTGAGTCATGTATGAGATTTGACCTTAATTTTCCGGAAAACCATTATCAAATAAATACTTGAGGTGGAATAGGAGGCATTAAGCATTGGTGAGGCTATCAAAAGTGAAACTACACGTAAAATTATAATTGTAATTAAATTACAGTGAGATTGATAGAATAAATTAATTTTCCTCATTGGATTTTGATTGATTTATAATTTGTTTATTTATTATTATGTAATTTAATTGAATTTCAATTATTGTAATTTGATTTTAATTGAATTATTGTGATTAATTTTTTTAAGATACGGTTGTTGATTCCAGCTACATTCATGGCACTTGCAAGTTATGGCATGTTTGCTTTTGATAAAAGGCACTCTTTACGAAGTGGGTTCCAAACTAAAGGGTAAGTTAATATTAATTACAGCAAATAATGTCAGTTTGCAGGTTATCATTGAAGACAATTTAATCTAGATAAAGTAGTATTATTAATTAGTAGGATTGTCTTTGTTATCATGAATTAATCTATTCCTATCTATTATTGTCAGGTACTCATGTAGGCTGGGTCAAAGACTTAATATTAAACATAGGGCAATTACATTTTTGTATTACAATACATATGCATTGGATACCATATTGACTATGTTAAGCGTATTCTGGGCAGTATAAAGCTAGAATGATGAGTGAAGAGACTAGAGACTGAAGTTAGTTGTGAGACTAAATAATAAGATTTTCAAATTCTTAGTTTGTTATCTACTAATTAGGAACTGAACATTTCTAAATTCTTAACAGTCAGCTCATATCAATTTACAGATGAAGGTTACAGGCCATCATTATACTAAGATATATTAGAACAGTATAATTATTATTATTCAATATATAAATTCGATTGTATAAATTCAATTTATAAATTGTATATTTTTCAAATGCAATTGTTTCTCATAAGCTCTAGAGGTACTAGTACAACATCAAGTCTACTGCATTCTTCACATAATTGCTTATTTTCATGATTTAAGAACATTGCAATGAACAACATGGTGGGAAAAAGTTCATTTTTTAAAATAATCTTTTTAACAATCAGTTAATTAAATTATTAACTAACACTTTCATTTAAAAGATCTTTTCAACAATTCTGAAGTAAAAATTAAATTTAAAGTATGTCCATGCCAACGTTCTAAACATTATGATATTGAATGAATTGTTATTATAATGTACTCCAGAGTTTTAAAATAATTTCTTCATTATAAATTCTACTTTAATTGAAAATTTTTACGCATATGAGCCCCATTTATTATAGTGGTCGGATTACAATAAGAGAAACCACTTGAGACTATTTTATACATTCAAATAAATATTTAACATTTCAATCATTTTCTGAAAGATTGATCCAATATTTCGAATGTTTAGGACTAATTCAATAATTTATGTCAAATTCTGATATTTATATATTGGAGTGAAATATCAACAAAGCAATCGTCACTCTTCCTTATTTGAAGCCTTTCAAATCAATTTGAGCATTTTCATTGGACAAGCATCAGAAAACTCCAAAAATAGTTAATAAATTTTTCTGTGGGGTATTGATTGAAATTGAACAGATTGACACAAAGAATTTCAACTCTCCTACCAGGATAATATATATAGAGGAGTTATAAAAATTTATCTTCATGCTTGACTCAATAAATTAGTAGGCTACTTATCTACTGACGCCTGCCTTCCAGAAACCACTGTCCCACTGTCACAGATCAGTTTATAACAAATAAATATAAATAATAATAAAAATAAAGTTCAACAATCATAAATAAATGAAAACTATGAAAAAGTAACTAATACAGAATGCGTTTTAGTGTAACAAACTATTTGTATGACTTTATATGAAATCTTAAAGTACAGTAGTATAAAGTTCATTCAAGTATACTATTTGAATGAATACTGTAGATGAACTAAAAACAGATCTTTTAATAATTCATGAATTTATACAATGTAGAAAAATTCAAATCAAAGTAACTTATAGCAGTGATATCTGAAAGGCAGCTACAAAAATCTTTTAAGCTTTCAAAGGGTAAGTTATACTACTGTCTCTTGTGGTATTATTGCTCAATCGGTTAAGACCTTGCACATTTATTAGAAAATGATTGAATCAATCAATCTCAAATAGTTCTGAAATAAGTTAGTTCTCAATAGGCATCCTTCTATTTCCACATATAAAATAATATTAAATTTAGAACAGGAATTATTTCTATATATTAATAAATATTATAAATATTACAGTAATAATAAATTATTTTGTTATAGGCCTAAAGTAAATTGTACTTTTGATCTCTTCTACTTGATAGAACTCTAATATTTCTAAATTAAGTTAGTTCTGGATAGGCATGAACCACTGCTACTCTACCATCATTCTATTTTCACATATAAAAATTCAATTTAGGATTTAATATAATTAAATATTTACTATTATATCATATTTTACTATAAATATTACAGTAATTAGGCCTATTATTATTATTTTCCTATATCATAAATTATTGTACTTTTGATTTGTAATGTTTTGACCATTTTTGTGCAGAAGTCCTACACGAAACTCAAGCCAAAATTCCATCATTTGCTGTATTAAAGACGGGCGGCCAATAATTATTATCAAACACCCCCCTCCTATCAAACCACTCCAGCAACCTGGGAACCATACGACGGTAGCTGCTAGCTCTCATGCATTTCACAAACGGATTCAGCGAATCCATATTGCTGGGGACTGTAGCTCCACAATAGAAATCACCGGGGTCATTGATAACAGTTGCCAAAACAGCAGTAGCACAGTACAGACTGTAACACTCTGTCGCGGCCATATCTCTTTCCAGTACATCCTTCTGCAAGGTTGGCAACCCTAGTGCGATCAGCTGTTTATTCAAAGCCTGTAAATAACAGTCAACAAGCTCGTTTGAGAGTGTCTCTCGTACATGCTCGTTGACACTTGACATGAGAAAGTATTGTAGATCCAACGCGGGGGTCGTGTAACGGCAATTTTGGAAATCGATTATTTTTGCTTCTAAAACTTCTCCAGTCACCGTGTCATGTCTGAATAGAATATTATTTGTCCAGAAGTCTCCATGGTTGAGTACGTTGAACGGCCCCAAAGGTTTTGATACTTGTATTAACATATCGAAAATTTTATCCCCCAAATGACGTAAGGGCCCAATGTATTTCTGAAGCTCAGGTCGGTGACAGCTGGAATTTAGCAGATCTTGTGCCAAATACAGAAATGGCGCCCGCATAAAATCTTCAGCTGCTTTGCGTCTTGATTCTTTGAAAAACAGTTCCTCTTCTACTGATTTGCCTTTCTTGTGGATTTGCCTGGCTGCCACTGAGCCAGCGTGGAATTTGGCGAGAGCTTCCAGAGCTACCACAGAGTGTTCAAAATCCAGCATACGTCTCCTGTCCGCTGGATTGAAGCCTGACTCACGTAGATCTTCTAAGCAGATATCTGAAGGGTCTGGACCTGGATAAAAAATGAAAAATCATTATTGAAATTGTTATACTTTCCATGGAATAGCCTTCACTATTACATAAATAGGTGGGTACCTCAGTAGTATTATTTTATCATGCAGATTAGATACCGTAGGTGCGGAAAGCACTTGGTAAGCGCCCCACTGATCAATATCAATAAACTCTTTTTTTATTTAATTGAAATAATTATATAAAATAATTTTTCAACGTCATCATCATTGTCTTCTTTCAAAAATTAGGCACGAGTAGGTCTACCAGTCCTGTTCGATTGTTTTTTCATACATTATTTCTATTCTTTTCTTATTTTTTCAACAAAACATGAAATCTTGGAATGATTGTGATAGAAGCTATTGATTTCAAAATAAATAGAAAAAGAAAACTTTTTGGATTCAGGGGACCTTGAAACATATGGAAATATTGAAATTGGTGTTCCTTAATTTTTTTGGAATGCATATTACTTTCCTCATGTATTAATAGTGGTAGGTAGTGCAAGGAAACAAGGACAATTAATTTGTTTTCCCATATTTCTCAATAATAATTTCTGTCTTGAAATAGTTTAATGTATTATAAATTTCAATAAGGGCAGATGAGTGAGAAGACCTGTTGCTTTTGAAATATAAGTAAATGAAATTAATGCAATACATTCACGATTAAATGATTGTTATTTTGTTATTAAATGTTTCTCTTCATTTTTGTAATAAATGAATTGGAATGCCAAGAACTGGTACACATTATGAACGGTAACGGAGGCGAAAGTTTTCCTAATATTATATCTAACATCCAATACAGTTTAAAGAAGCCGAAAAAGTGGTGAAATTTCACCAGAATTAATAGACGGATCTGTAATATATACTGATTTAAAAAATTTGAATATTTTTAAGGAGCAAGCATCATCTGAAGCGTTGGAACAACAAATATAACTGGATAATTTGAAAAATGTGAGAAGAAGCCACTAAATATACTGTATACCTAGTGATAGGTAGCTATAAATTTGAATTATAAATTGGAAACAAGGTGACTAATCTAGATTAATAAACATAGTGTGGTGTTGAGGAGAATCATTCTATATGAGATATTTTAGATGTTTATTATCAGATCCATAAACTAAAATTAAGTATTGTATTTTGGTTTTGAATCCTCAATCAAAATAGTAGCATTGGATGCTGTTACCACATATTCATTCAACCATTTCATTCCTCTCTTATATAAGTCACAAAAATTATCTCAATAACATGCATTCAATAATACATTATTGCATTTTTATTTTGTGATAAATATTGCTGAACTGCCTTGCATAATATCCAATGAATACAATGTTGTGTTTAAATTTTTCAGTGAATCTAGCAAAATTTGTTTGTTTACGAAAGATTATTAATTCAGATTACCAATGACACGTTTCGAGAAGACCTTCCACTTTATCAAATTTTGGAATTTGTACTTTCAGTCAGCTGTTTTAGTGTATAAATTGGCAGTTGGGTGATAAGTCACATCAATATAATATATAATTGCATCACTATTGTTGGTTAATTAATTTGACTCCTTTATAGTAAAACAGCCTACGCACTACACAAAAGTTTCTAGAAAACTCATTGAAGAAAAAATAGTGAACTTTGGTTTGTGATTGAGGTTCTGGCGTTATGAAAATCTGAATGAATACAAAGTTGAAAAATAAATTGTCACAAGATAAAACATCAAATCAAACTAGTGACACCTTTTTGTCACAAAATTGGGAATTATAAATTTTTCCAATCAATGTTTTTGTTTTATCTTCTACGCTTCTAGTGCGTGTCGGTTTGGACAAAATCTATCAGCAGGAAGCCAAAAAGTTGATAACCTGATCTAATAAATGACGATTTTTGTTGTGTTTTGTTCATTGAGAACTTCCGCTGTAACATAATCCTAGTTTAGGCCCAACATCGCACGTATTTCATTGATAAAATTTTGATTGAAAAAAATGGAGTTTGTTCTTTACAATGATTTGATAGGTATCTAACATTCACAATATTGAATTGACGCCTAGTGGCCTATAGTTTCAAAACAGCGCTCAATCAGTCATGCTTCACTTACCGCAACTCTAAATAAACAAACAAACATTGTAAAATAAGATCTCGTTCAGCATTTAATTTCTACATTCGTAATAATTTAGAATTTTATTGGGTTACCATTATCAAAGAAAAAACAATTAAATAAACACTAATTCGAAATTAATATTTTTTATGAGTTCTATTGATGGAGCTGATATCAATCAAATTAAGATAACTTGTTCATGAGCTTTCCTTTTGCACCTTGCAAAAAATACGAGGTTCTATCTGGGAAATTCCCAACATAAAGATTCACCACTCAGTGATTCCCGAGTTGTTGCAAGATCGTTAAAAAAATGTGGACTTACTATTTAAAAAACATTGAAGAATCCTAGGATTATTCCTGGGGTAGGCTATCACGTGGTAAAAATACGATGGGATCCATCTTTATTGGAATTTTTTTTTCAGTAATATGAATTAGAATCTTTGGTTTTTGGATTTTTCAACCTTTGTGGGACACTCTGTATACAATTATGCTTCTTATCAATGATCCAGCATAATTGTATACAAATAAATAATTATTATTTATAACTCTGATCACTCACTTACTACAGTATTCAGTATTACAGTAGTGGTTTTTTAGTTGTTTTTAAATGAATTTATCAGGTCTTCATTTCCAGTTTTATTTATATATAGGCCTATACAATACATAATATAGATATAGTCAATTTCATGTGTATTTTGAGGTAGAATTTATTATTGTAATTACCTGGTAATAATGCAGGCGTCAGTTTACAGCCAACAAGCTTCTCGATTGCGGGGATCACCGTGCAATAGGCATCAACTTCACGCTGCCACATGCCCACCTTGCAACAAAAACCATTAATTGAAATGAAAATATGACATATACAAATACTGTACCGATAATATAGACTTAATAATATTGATCTGAATGCTATCAATTCAATTAGGAACTCTTGAAATCGAAAAAATATTCTAGAGTTATTGCTCTTTATTATAGCAGAGATAAGACAAAAATAAGTAATTGAAGACTATAATAACTTGATTTGTCAGTTAAAAGAATTTTTTTATTTTGTATTCTATTTTATTTCATTCTATTCTATTTTTCTATTTTTTAAATTATTTATATTGAAATTAAAATTTAAACCTACTTCCTAGAGGCCGATCGCAAGATAGCCAATTAAATTTAACAACAGTAAGATGATGTCATTTAAAAGAGACTGTGATGACATTATTTCACGTAGGTTGAATTTGATTGACAACAATTTCATCAATTTTTAAGTCCTGTAATTTATGGAGAATACTGACACACACAAGAGAACAAAAGCACGGTGTACTATGTAACAAAAATAGTAGGCCTATGTTTAATTCCGGCTGGCGATTGTTGAATCAAGTTCACTTTTAATTTATTGTATTGTATGAAAATTTTGACGATTAGAGTATTATTTTCTATTATACTGTATTCCATATAAGTGTGGTATATGTTTATCCTTATAGTATATAATTTTATATTTATCCTATTAGTATGGTATATTATTAGTATATTATTAGTATATTATCCTATATTAGTATAGTATGTTATTACACATCCTTATTATATATATCCTTATCATGTTTTGATTTGGTTTTATATAGTTTTAGACTTTCTGGAATGAAAAAAACGTTTTCAATGAATATTTTTCTGATAACTGAAGTCAAAATGTTATAAAGTACATGGTTCACATGTCCCTCATCAAGGAAAAATTGGGTTATACGGCGAGTTAGAACTATATACCTACTCGGCCCTAGTAGGGTCTTTTATATAGTCGGGTCTCCCAACTGAACAAAGCAAAAAGCTAATAATTATAATCTTCATTACATATTTGATGCATTTATCCTTTATTGCAGGACTTCTGAATTACCTGAAACAGGCCCAATAAGTAAAGTAAAATAGAAATTGTTCTATGAATACCTCTTGCACAATTTGTCGCATGCCGCCGCTGCCATCTGAGCCTTCGACTTCCTCCGGAAGACGTTTGACAATGAAACTGGTGGGCCTAGGCCTGCCTGCCAGCTGGGCTCGCACCCTCAGAATGCAGCTGGCAAAGTTCTCCCCGGCAGCCAGAGCTCTGCGAACAGACCACGTGACCACTTGGCTTGGCTTCACCTGCAGACATCGCGCCACGTATTTCTCGTCTATGCCTTGCAAACTGGAAAAAAGATTGGGAATATTAAATAAATTGTGTCAATAGTGAGATTCATAAATATTGAACATGGCCTTCATCACACTAGGAACTATCATAAGCAAGTTTTAAATAGGTTTAAATTATAAATTCATAGAGGGGTAAATTTATAGAAGGGTAAATTCATAGACTTCACGCATACAACTTGTGAGACCAGATAAGATAATAAGTTTATCTATGCTCAAAGCAAAAAGAGGAAAAAGAGATAGTCTTTAGGATAAAGTAATAAGAATACAATATAGGTAACTAGAAAGAAAGCAAAGGTGAAACAAAAAAATAATTTGACGAGAATTCTCAAAGTAAGTGAACATTTATTCAGTTATTAGACCTCCATATTTGCATTTTTTTAAAGATTAGAAAGATTAGATTACACTACTAGAATGTGTAATTTAACAGTAAGTACTATTTGAAATTCATTCAACGAAAAAATATTGTAGGGTCATTGAAACTTAAATAAACAAAATCAAACTTGCGATCTAATAATAATTTAATTATCGAACAGCATCATACATTAATCAAGGTCACAGACCTAATTTTCAACAAATCACTTGCTTACTCAACCTTACTTCCACAATTTACGCAGTTAACATAAATCTGTTTAAAAGTCTTATCAGTTTAAAATAATATTATGGTTGAAATCCTAATTAATCTGCGATTGAATGGATGAAAAATAGTAATTCTCAATGGATCGTACATCAAACTGTTGTAGAAAATGTTGATAAGCATTATTAATTCACATCTTTATTACTAAGTCTGTAGTTTGGCACCAATTAGCCTCAAATAGTACTGTATCGAGTTTATTCGTCTGCGAATAAAATGACAAGACTATATTTAATTAATTTTATGAATTGATAAAAGTACCGCAATCAATAACCATTGCGTAGAAGAACTTATGTAAGCCAGAAAAATGAATTTATTAGTAACATTTTACAGGCTGACTCTACAAGAGTAAGAGTTTTTGACATGCACAATAAGGAAGTACAGTACACAAATGACAATAACTTAACAATAAATTTAAGCTATTTCAAATTATTGAAGATACAATTCACTGTGCAATAACATATTAATTTGTAGATCTTTCTCAAACCATAATTACTCATATCAACTTTATAAATAACTGTAATAATATTTATTCTGATGTTCCACCCAGTTGCTTCCAAATAAACTTCTGAGTACTGTATATCAAATATAACTTACTTACCAAGTCTATAAGAATAAAAATTATTCACCAGGTTTTAAGTTCCTCGATGAAATATCAAATTATCAATGTGATAGGAAACCTATGTTCCAGTTACACTGGAATTGATAATTATCAAAATTTATGATTACCGGTGGGCCTATGTATTAAAATTTTATGATCATGTATCAATTGATGAATAAATAAATTTAATAATGTTAGCTTTTTATTCACATCTGTGATGATAGTGATGGTTTTATATTACTTGAAGCTTTTTATAGTTTCTTGAATTATGACATGAAACTAGTGTTGACTAGTATGAATTGATTAATTTTTTATTATTTGATTTATTCACTCCAATAACTACCCTCTGTAATATAATTTTATATAAAATAATAAATTCACCTTCTATATAGAAAAATCAATTCACTCAATTATTTTTTCAACTATTTCTATTTTCCGTGAATATTGAATAGTCTGTAAGTTTGGGTAGTCAATGTTCTTGAACAATAAATATATAAATAAGTGAACAAATTATCAACATAGGTAATAACTTTATCAACTGAAAAACAATTGACAAAGTAATAAACTAGGAAGTAATTCTTGGTAGTATTTCAGAGACTTCTGATAATATAATTACTCAGTTACAGTACCGAATGTGGAATCAGGAAGCTTACATTTTTCTGACAAAAAACGATAAATGCATAATCTGCACATCACTGTCTGCCGAGTGGTCACTATTTCAGTTGTCAATATAAAATTAATTGAATAATTCAAGAGGTCGTTGCCCTACCAGAAAATGAATTGGGTCATAATTATTGATTAATATCTGTGTGATTGAATCTTTTTTTATAACAGGAAAAACAATCGCTATAAGAAGAAAAAACAGACGTCGAAATTCTTTCCGTCAACACAGAAGCAAATCCCATTGCGGAATGTGAAATATTAGGTATGATAAAAAATAATCTATGGAATAAAATGACGTCAATATTATGCTCCATAAAGTGCTGGATGCGTCACAAAAGCTGCGTCTTCCGCAATTCTTTTGTGATTTATTTATTGATTGAAATTTCATAATTGATATTTTTTTATGATAAGTATGGGCCAACATTTTCAATTAATGGTTAAAAATAGAAGATTATAGGCCTATTCTTCTTGATTCGAAATTTGTAAGGTCTCACTTTACAAAAACAATATTATTATTCAATACCACAATAAATAATAGTCTTCAATAGGTTATAGATTGTTTGAACACAGTTTTTGATAATATTCTTATCAATTATACGATAATTAAACTATTAGGTAAATTTTTTGAGTTAATATAAAAATACAGTAGTTTGTGAGCATATACAGGCCCGTTAAATTGCTTCTGTGGTTCTTTATCCATGTAAAAACTAAAAGAGCGATTTCAGTATTGAATAGATTGCATGTAAACCTTAAAATTATTTGAAATACCGCGTAGTTCTGATATTAAAAAGAATTATTGAAGTCTTCCAACTTAGACTATCTCATTTTGTATGAGAACGCAGTTATTAAAAGAGAATGAAAATTCTGATCGTGGATTGATGCATTACTCTACTAAAAAAATCAATCATAAATTTCATTCTGCTAGAGTCTACAACATTTCAAGGTATCAAATATGATGGAAACGTGACCCGAGATTGGAAAAAATTAATTTTATAATTTGCTAATAGTTACAGTGATTAAACTCACATTATTTATATTGTTCAAGTTTATTGACTGCATGCACATTCTTCATTGATTGTAAAAATATTCTCATAACTATTGTAACCAAATATTTCCGTTTTATGCGTAAGAAATGTATGAATTCACAGGTGCTTCCACAATGAAAGCAATGAAATTGCTACCGTATTTGTCTGACAAGGAATCTAGGAATGAAATTCAAGGTAGCTCTTCCTTGATTGCAATAATCTGTTTCATTTCCAAATACCAATAGACGTTTTTCTTATATGGATAGAATTCCAATAAGAAATATCAATCCATTCATTTCATAGTCTAACAATTTTTTTCTTCAACTGGGAATTATTAAAGTTTCAGCTGAATTTACCTGAATGCATTTTTCTAAACTATTTTCATAACTTTTGATCTGTGGCTTTTCTTTATACGGTAGTTGTTATATCATAAATTATCTTTTTCTTTTTTTGTTTATTTGAACAAATTTCAGAATTATTTATCTGAAATACATTTGTTGTAAAATGAGGAGATATATTAGAATAAATGTGATATTTTTCCATTTGTTGTAAAATGAGGAGATATAATATTAGAATAAATGTGATATTTTTCTTATTAGTTCTATCCCATCCAAAAACCATATGAACAAATAATATAGAAATTAATTTTTAGATTGTCGATTCCTATTTCAGGCAAAAATTGCTGTAATGTATATCCCACTTAATTCTACAAAATGTTTTAAACCAGAGAGTAAGGCAATAGTGGACCTACACCTTTTTACTCTATACACTGTGTTTTAATGTAAAAGTTATTGACTCAGATCAGTGACGGGCGCTTGGTATTCCTGTTGGATGGATTACCGCTTGATGGCTAGCACCACATAACTACCAGTTTTCTGCAATCAACATCACTTTCCAATGACTAGAAAGCTTTTTAATACTGTTGATATATTCATCTTCCATCGTCCTTTCTTAACTTATGCATAGAACTCAGGCAGTACTTTTCCTCAGCAAGTGTGATTTTTTCTAAAGCAAACTCCTCAGCAAAAATATCTGAACCCCTCGTATGAGGTAGGAGAGAAATCCTAAAAATGAATATGATTTTCAAAATGAGATGAAAGAAAATAAAAAAATAATTTTGAAATAAATACCTGAACCTCTTATAATGGTGTAGAAAAGAGATCCTGAAGGTGAATATGATTTTTAAAATGAATGTTTAATGTAATAAAGAATAATAGTGTTGGATAAAAGCTCTAAGAAAAAAATGAACTTTGAATTGTATTCCCAAGTTTTGGGGAAACGGAATCTAACTCTGTTACACACTTGTCTAGAACGCATGTGTGTATCGCATCTTCAACAGAAAAATAGTTAATCTGTATGATTTTTATTTTATACATTTTTTTCCAATTACCTGCCATCAACAGCCTCCACATTGAGTCCTCGGTGTATGGTGGCGGGGAAGTTAGCCTTGCACTCCCTCTGATGGCCGCTCCTGGAAACTATCAGTTGTCCGCGACGACGCGCGCATCCCACGCACAAGCAGAGCGCCACTTCGGCGCATGTGTGACGTCTGAGCAAAACTGCTGATGACTGCAATTTTTGACGACGGCGGAGTTTTGTCGAATCGGTCACCATGGCATCCCCTTCAAACGGTTCACTTGTGACAACCACCATTTTTTATAGTTGATAAATTTAAACACAGACAGTTACTGAAGACAGTTATAATCAATCAATGATGGCCACTATTACTAACAATAAATTAATTATTACTGAAGATCATTATAGTGATTATTGTAACCGGTTATGATCACAGTCTCCAGTTGTAATAACAGGTTCTGACATTCATTAACAGTAAACTCTAATCACTTCCAGTTCCTAACTACCGGTATTGCTGACGGTTATCAATAGTCACTGACAACTTCCAAGTGTCACTGAAGATAGCTGACGATCACTAACGCTCACTGTCCTTCCCCAATCAACTCTTACAATAACTGCTGATCACTGTCATAAAAATACAACTAACAGTGTTACTGGTAATAGCTAAAGATCGTGTTCTAAAGAAAGTGTTCTTCTGATCATTGATAGAAGAATAATGACTGAGAGTTTTACTGATGACAGCTGGAGATCACTGATACTGTCCCTCACAATAAATGGTGATCATTGACAGAAGAAGACTGAAGATGTTTCTGATGATAGCTGGAGATCACTGATACTACCGGTACTGTTCCTGACGATATCTGGTTAATCACTGACAGAAGAATGTGAAGATGCTACAAGTAGCTGGAGATTACTGATAGTGTCCCTGACTATCACTGACGGTACCTTGCAATCACTGATCACTTGGCGAGCCGTAATCACTACTGTCCGGTCTCGCCGTGGTAGCCCGTTTTTATGTGAGGCCGTCCACTCCTCACTATTTTCCCACTGGATGATGTTTCTCTACTACCACAAATACACATACACATCACTGATTGATTAGAATTCGCAGTGCGCGTTTTTGTGCGTGTGAAGGCTCCAACAGTGACAGTGCGGCTCAAATGGTAGCATGATGTTTGTGTGTGTGTGTATTTGTGACGATTGCCAAGGTTGCCTCAACGCCAACAACCTTGACCCCAAAACACGGTGCCCAGTACTGTATTAATATTGTTATCACAATGCTGAAACCAGCTGATCTACAAGTTGGTTCATCCCCTCTCCGCCCAACCACCAATACAATACTGTAATAGAAACTCTTTTTTGATAACTGCCTCACTGTTTCTCTCTCATTTTAACATTAGATTCTTTCTCTCTGCTTCCTATACACTTCCTTCCGTTCCTCTACAGATTTAGAAATAGAATAATCTCATATTAATTACAATAATTTTATCAATCGATAATAATTTTTTCCTCGTCCTAAAGGTACGATTCCATTACCACAAATCACATGTTCCCGACATGTGCCCGACAAAAATCTTCTAATTTTTAGTAATATTTATGTCGGGAACATGCGATTTGTAGTAGGCCTACGGTAATGGAAACGTACCTTAACGCTATCTCTATCGCACACACACTCTCTCTTGGAAAATGTCCATCCTTTTCCAAGAATGGACATTTACATGTCCAAGCTTCGCCATTTCATGTGGATAAATCTCACTTATGTTTACATTTTCATATTGCATATAATACTTATATTGTTAAAAATTATTAGTCATATTCATAAAATTGAAAATTATATTACTTATACTTACAACTTCTATTATCTAGAATCTAAGCAGTTATAATTATTGTTATCCACATGAATAAAGTAATCTAATCTAATCTAATCCCTCTCTGCTAAGCATTCTAAAATAATTATCATGTTTTTCAGTATAAATGAATCATTTTTTTCTTTGAACTGAAGAGTAGAGGTTGCTCTTATACCTATGCTTCAACTTCACCTACAGCACTCAGTAATATATTCCACCATAAGTAAGAATATGAAGTCAATTTATTCCAATGTTGCAATTAAAGTATTGAAACACAGATAGTATATTTTCAGAATATGATCAAACTTTTTGCAAATTTGGTTGCAAGTTAATAGAGATTCCCGGTAAAAATAAAAGAGTGAAAACCATGATTGATTTGGAACGAAGTGAAAGTGCTCAAGCACAATAAGTCAGTGACATAATTATACAGGGTGGCGCATAAAGAATGGATGTTTTTGAAAGTGTTATAAGAAAGTTTATTCGAATCATACATTTATCTTCCTAACACCAAAATACTAAGTAAATAACCCAATTTGAGAATTTGTATGAGAAACTCCAAAGCACTTGAGTATATATATTTCAGAAATTACATAGGAAAGATTTCGCCCTTAATGGGTTAATGCTCATTAAAAGCCTCAAATTGGCTTGAATTTCAAGTAAAGAAGAATCTCATGCCATAAGCTCGACTTGAAACTTTTTGCTGAAGCTCCGTTGAACAACGATTGCAGATTCATTCTATTGGAAATATTGTTTAACAGCAAATACGCGATTTTTCAAGGTTAATTGAGCAATTGATACTAAAACTGGATACTTTGACCTACAAAATGGTGTCGCTTTGCGGTCATAGACAGCTCCAGTCCACTGATACTATCCTGCTCAAATCCATCCGTTCTTTTTGCGCCACCCAGTATTTCACATTTTATAGTAACATGAGTTTTGTTATTTGTGAATATAATTATTTATACCAATGCTATTCAATTATAATAAATACTTGATTTGTATAAAAAAATTAATAAAAAAATTTGAGATACAATAAAGAGAAATATTCTCCGAAAAAATGAATAAAAAATGAAGAGAGATTTTGTTTTTCCTTGTTCCTAAAATCAATGCATGATTAGTCAGTTCAATTAGTGAAATCAATGCACGTTAGTCGGCAAGCGAATATCCCGACCTTGACCATTCCAACGTGACGTCAGTTGCGCAATAGTGTGGAAAATATCTATTTCCCTGATCAGCATTTTTTGTCTTCAACTTTTTTGCAAGAGTCAACGACTCACTCCAGCCTTCACCCCGCAGACATTCATTGACAAAAAATTAACATTACTCTTTCATAATCGACCGTATTCTGACTAATTTCTATTAATACTCTGACCAGCAAAATGTTATTCTTAGTAAAATGTGAAGGATATTGACCAATTGGCTTGAGGTTATTGACTGAAGAGGTGACAATCATTGTTTCATTGACCGTCTGGTTAGTCTGAAATGCTGATGCGGCAAAAAATGTTCACACCGATTGAAATGTTTTGAAAATGATATCTGAAAAACAGGAAATGCATTGAACATGCTACCTACTGGGGTCTGTTCTATGAAATTGATGTCTGATAGTATATGGGAGACCGGAGAGTCACCAATAAAACTCATGACTCATCCAAGGACAGTCAAATCAGCTACTAGAATACTATTTTATGTTTATGTTACTTTTCATACCGTAATGTAGAGTTCAACGAAACAGTCCTAGAGGTTCTAACATCGGAGAGGGGGCTAGAGACTTCCTGCATCCGATTATTTTAGATGACATTTTTAAAAAAAAATCATTCTCACGATTCAAGGATAGAATAAAGGCATTCTTATGCAAAAATTCACAATAATAATCAGAATAAAGCAAGAAAACAAATACCACATTTTGCGTCTTTTTTCGAGAGTTCTATTATCGATAATAATCGGTAGTAAAGGATAACCAATATCCCCAATTACAACCAATATAGTTGTTTTAAAATGTGATTGATAATTATTGATGTTTTCTTTTTCATTTTTTATAGAAAATAAAGTTACTCTGACAACAGGGAATCACAGTAATTTGGGTGTTCATGTCAGAATGACATTTGTTTTTTAGAGAAATTTGTTACAATTTATTACTGTTTATATTCATAAATAATTGTATTCATACCTGATTCTAGGATTGGATTACCACCTATCACTTCAGGTTTGGACTGGACAGCCTATAAGTTAATGATTCTATGATATAATTACTTGTCTGAAACAATCTAAAAAAGGCTTTCATGGTATTATTCCTAGCTCTTTCTCCTAGCGCATGAATAGTTGTGGTTGAATCAAATCAAATAATTCTTTATTTTGGAAAAACAATATTACAAGTAAAAGAAATATACATTAAAAACATATTATAGAAACATTACAAATATACAAAATAATGCACTTTTCTTCTATAAGATAACTAATTTATTCCAAAATAAGATATTGCTTGCTAAATTACATTTGAATTTGTTTGCAAGCAGGAAAATTAATCTTATTATTGGTTAATCTATGCGGGTAATTTCTTCCATTCTCAGTTCAATTTGTATCTTCAGTGCATTTTGTTTTTGGTATTATTTTGTAGAAAAAATTTGAGTTTGAATAATATAATACTAAATTATAAATTATAATTAATATAAATTTTAATTCAATATTCAATACAAGATACAAATTCAAATATTCTCAAAAACTAAGTGAAAATTTATAATAATTATTCATTTCCTTAATATTAAACAGAATTCTTCATTATTTCTCCAATTATCAAATAATACATATTAAATTGAATTTAATATCAAAATATTACCTAACTTGGATGATATCATCGAGTACTTTATCATTCACTCTAATTGTTATGAAACTCCTGGGCTGTACTCCAATCAGAAAGCTCAGCTAGTTAAAAGCGCTCAATTTTTTCCCAAATTATTTATCTCTTTTTCAAATGGTGTGATTATGACTGTAATTGGACTAAATTACCAGAAAAGCACAATTTTTTGCAAATTATCTCATCTCACCAGGTCATACACACTGCAAATAATAGAGAACAAAAACACAGTTCACGCACTGTTTATTGCTCATTTTATCGTACCAAAAATAATAAAAAACAAGACCGTTTATCCGATGCTCTAAAATAAAAATCATTATTAACAAATCTATTCAGTTTTCATGATTATCGTAGATTTTTCAATCAATAAGCTAATTTCATAAGCTTTGTTGTATAACTTTCCTTAATAATTAACAGCAATGATAATAATTATTTTGATACAATAATAGGGAATGTATTATTATCTTTAAACCAACTTTCCCGTGAATCAGAATTCACTTATAATCTGTAGGTTCATCCACATAATAATATCATATATCACCATCAATCGTAAATTATGTACCACATAGAGTAAAGTATAATAGACAGACTATACAGAGATTTACTAAGTATTGTCTGGTTTATCAATCAGTCTCTCTACCCATTACTAATGCACGAGCCTTAAAGGCTTATTTGGGCATCACCTCAGCAAAAAATAAATTATTCCAAAAACAGTATCCCAATACTCTCCTTAAATAAGTATAACTTACTACTTAACAAACTTACTTGATTAGATTAAGGATTAAGATTAGAGTAAGACAGGTTGGCAAATGATCATCAAGTTCTGGGACCAACTTTCAAATTTTTGTAAAAATTAGATGATTATTTTTCAAGCATGAGTGGTTGGAAGACCAATACTACTTTGTATTAATATTTTATATAATTACGCACCTCCAGGACATCACCAATAATAATTACTGTATTGTTTATTTTCTCTCACTTGACAGCAAGTACCTATTATAGCGTTATAAACATTTTTTAAATACTTGAAAAAATATACGACCAAGTTAATACGATTCAATACGACTAATTTAATAATAGCACAGAAAATGGAGATTCATTATTATCCAACTGTATTATCTGTGATGATAGTTTGTTGATTCAAGAGGAGAATACAAATTAACATCTTTTCAAATTTGTGACCTCTTATTGTTTGGTTTTAGGCTCGGTTCACACGAGCAATTAAATACGCAAGTGTACGCAAGACGTCTTCTTCATCCATACATACAGTCTATTATTGAAATTATTTTATTAATGAGTTAATGAATTATTTTAGTATGAGATTAAGATATGATTTGGAATAAAAGTAAAATAAGTACCAGATAAGTTGAATCAATCAGTGACAATCAAGTTTGAATTCTATGCCATGACACATTTTTTTATTGTAATAGAATTTTGCAATTAAGATGATTGAATAATTTCTCGCAGTATGTAGGAAGAAATTATCATTCAACGTTTCCAATCAATTTCTGTCAGTTTTATCAAGATTTCTGTTTTTCCTTACCAATGTAATTCCCCATTTCGTAATGAGTCAAACTTCACACTGGGACATTCTGATAACAGAATGCTGAGTCAGATTATTTTTTTTCCATCCAAGAAATAATATTTGCTCGCGAATGAAATGTTTGCTAACTTCGTACGTTCCTACTTCCCGAAGGGGAAACATTACCTACTAGTAGTGCTAACTATTCATTGCTTGAGTGGACTAACATTTGACCTATAAAATTTAACAAGACGATCTAAAAAAATATTGTTTAACAAACTTTTTAAATTATTTTTTCAAGTATCAGCATTGTAAAACTCATCATAAGCATGTCTCATAGTCAATGAAACTCAATACAGTACAAGTGAACAAAATATTTTTGATAAACATCAAGGTGCGTTTAGACTATGTAACTTTGTTATAAAACATTTGTTATATGTATAACAAGTTTCACAAAAATGTTACAAATGTTATATAACAAAAGCTATACAGAAAGCTTGTTATATAACTAATGTTTTATAACAAAGTTACATAGTACGTCTAAACGCACCTTTACCCACCTGCAGTTTTAGACTTATCATATTCAGTCAATGATGACAGATTCTTGCACAAAATTTGTGATTGGTTTATTGAGCGGCTTCCAACTTGGCTTTAATTATACAAGAGATAAAAAAATCAACAAATTTCTAAAATACTTGCCAGGAATTATATATTCAAGCATAGTACTGAATATTATCTTTAAATATGATAAGGTAAGCAGTTTTTCAATAAAACTACGCATTTTTTCAAAGCTTATTACTATAGGCTCACGTGATTCTGAGCCTACCCATTGTAATACACGGTTCTGTAGTGTGTTCTCCATTTCATATATAACATAATTATTATATATGTCTTAACAGTGAGGTAGAATACCCCCAAGGGTCACCTACCGGGAAACAAATAAATCGATAAGAATATAACTGTATTAAATTATAAATAGTACAGTTCATTCAAGATGTATAATACAGACTCTGTAATAAGAACTATTGTGTTCTGCGCATGCACCTCTGACTATCTCGGAGAGCCTCAGTTCAAGAGTCACCCCTCGGTTCAACATTGTATGTCTGTCGTTCAGAAAACATAGAACAGTTTTATATTCTTAACAATCTTAACCGGTACGGTAGTCGACTGGCAGCTGTAAAAGTCAGTCTGACTGATAGTTGGGGTGAGTTTCAATCATGGAACGATGAATAGAATTATATATTTTTATATTGTTCCATGGTTTCAATGGATTTCGCATTCCTCACCACCTTAGAGCGGGTTCACATGAACGGGTTTTGGACAGTTGCGGCCATGCAAGGTTACTATACAGTATACGGCTACCAGAGGTTCCATGTGTGGGAGAGAGACAAAAACAGAGAAAAAACAGATTTTTAATGACATTTATCATACAGACTTTTCTTGAGGGATTGTAATCAATATATTATTATAATTATTCAATAAATGAAACGGTGAATTTCTGTAGGCCTATGCTGTGTATTGTTTCAGTTGTTGTTTATAGAATAATGAAATGAATAATTATTTTAAATTTCAAGTATCACAAACGGATTTTTAAAAAACTAGAAAATTATTTGAAATATTCAAATCCATTGCAAAACAATTTCTGTTCTCTCAATTCATTTTCCATTAAGATTAAAAATATAAAAGTTTATCATCCAATAATGGATTGCTGGTTTTCCCGAAGTAGTAGTTGGAAAACGTTAAATTCAGCTATAAAAATTTAAATCAAAGTTCATGTGTTATTTATAATCTTTGCAAGTATTTTTTGGTGAGTACTCATAATTTTTAAAATAGTTTAATTGTTTTCAAATGTTACGACAAACAAGTTCATGGTCTGAAATAGTTCAACTATTCTTCAACTCCATGTCAGATAATGAAACTACTGACTCGTCACTGATATGTAGTATAATATTGATTCCAAGAATTCGATGTCGAAACTATCAAATCAATCACATTGATTTTGACATTGAACATTGAAATGATACAAAATTTGGAACTAGTTAGCCAATGATGAAATCACACCATTGGTAAAAGTCATGTCATTAAACCTACGGTACTTTTGAACTATCTTATAAACGATCATTTCAAAGATGAGTGAATGGTTTCATAATTATTCTAGCATTGAACAAAAAATATTGCCCCCAGTATAATGAGGTGATGAAAAATCATTCTCTGCATTTATAATAGTATCCTATTTTCAAATTTCCAAAGTAGAGATAAATTAATTCATCATTTGTGATTCAACCCATGTACGACATTGGCATCAAATTCATTAACTTTCATTGTCGTGTAAGATATTCTTCAAATAAAAATCAATTCCCCCAATCCATTCAATATAGTAAAGTAATATAATAAGTAAAGGTAGAGTCACAAACAGATATAAATGATATAAGTTATTTATTTAGCGTATGGCTTTTAATAGTGGGGAGACCCGAGTAGGGTTGAATGATATAAGTTATTCCTGTGGTACAGCATTCGACCTAGCTTCACAAAATGAGAGACTTATGTCAGAAAAACAATGAAACAATAATTTGTTCTACTTAAGGTAGGTTTTCGTTACTGCGGTTTCGCAGCCGATCCCGACATTCCCGACACGACCAGCCAAGATGGCGGACAAATTCGCAGTCTGGGCAACCTACTGCCTTCGAAGGCCGTTATCAAATCAAATTGATAACATCAAATTGAACAATAATAAGGTATTAAAGGGCTTTAAACCGGCGAATTACAATATCTGAATAAGTTTTGAACGAGATCTGTTGCACCATTTATACACCCGCTGGGGTGTATACATGGCCTTCGAAGGCAGTGGGGTGCCCAGACTGCGAATTTGTCCGCCATCTTGGCTGGTCGTGTCGGGATCGGCTGCGGAGCCGCAGTAACGAAAACCCAGCTTAATGAGTAGGCCTAATGACAGCAATAATGCCAGTATTTTTTTTTTCTAGAAGAGGATGTATTTTATAACTTTATAATACTGTATTATTCATGTATTATAATAAAGGACTTTTAAATTTTCAAGTAATATGCTCCAAATGTGTTCCGGTCCCAAACCATAAGAAATTATTTTTCTTCTATTCTTCAGGTGGAGAGTGCACCATTTCTTTGTGTGGACATTTTCGTCAATCTTCTAAACATACTGCTATGGTATTACTCGTTTGACAGTATCCGACAACTTCTAGAAGGCATCCAGAGTTATGACACTCGTTTCGAATGTGACGACACTAATAATTTTAAGACAAATGACACTCGTTTCAAGTGTTGCAACAAGGGATTTGGCTCAGTGTTCGACTATGCTTGCATGCTTTTTTTGTCGATGAGCACAATTTACAGTCGCGGTCAGAAATGGCCTCATGGTATGGACACTACACGCGCTATCAGCGTACTTGTGGTTCGTGTCTACGTCAATGTGATTCCGTTACTGTTCAAATCACTGCTGGATACTCTTGCCCACAGGTAGATAGGCTTCAATACTACTTATTTCACTTAAATTCATTTTCATTTGCTTTTTTTGTGCTTGTAGAAAAGAATACTAGGACGAGTCCTAAAGTTGTGTGCAAGTAATGGGAGATTGAAAATGATAGAATGAAAAGATTGATAAAAAGACATAATCCTTGTATTAAAAATCGTTCTATAATTATTTGATCCCGTCATTTCAACACTTCAAAAGTTGGCCCCGCTTAGTGCAACTAAGGATTCATTCCTGGGGGGGGACACAAACGGGGGCTAGTCTTAATCATTAGGTTTCCAAAACCCGTTAAATCTAGTATGCATTTTTCACTCGTACCCCGTGCCGCCCCTCCCCCTGGATCCGCCACTGCAACCCGTAGGCTATAATAAAAGTGATTAATATTTTTTTTTACTTTCATGAAAGATTCAATCAACTTGGGACTAAATGGAGGTTGAAGACTGCTTTTGGTGGGAATGAGAGTTGTCGACAGAACTCATCAAAGTTGTTCTCAAGCTATGAGGCGCATACAGGCCTTTTGGATCTCGTGGAATTGCTGAATGATAGTTTCGGTCTACAAATGCTCTTCTCACTCATCTTGAATTTCTGCTCAGTGCTCATGTTCATAATTGACGCTCAGCACTTGGTTATTCTCATCAATTTTTTCTACATAGCTCGCATATTCTACGCTTTGAATGCTTCGGCTGATAAACTTTTGATTGCGGTGAGTTTCGGTAATATTTTTTTAACAATACAGTATATTAGACGTATAAACATGAAGAAAAAATCAAATAATTAACTTTTGCTTCCAATAATTGAGCCTATAAGTTTCTGAAATAATTATAGAAGAATAAATTATTTGTGTCAACACTTATTATTGCAACAAAATAAAATAATTAGAGTGAGCCTATAAAATAATAAAATAATTAAAGAGTACAAACAATATTAATCATTAATTAGGAATGTTTGTGTTCTACTTTGTAGGTGAGAGCTGATTAATAAATTGCAAATAAAATCTGTGAATAATAAATTCCTATAGAAGACAAGTTTTTAAAGGTAACAGAATTCATAGTTTGTTCAACATTGATTATAGGCTGTAGTGTAACAATGAAGAACAGTTTCTCTTTTTACTATTTTTAAAGAAAAAATCTGCCATAACAAAGTAAAATTTTAAAAAAATAATAAAAGTAGGAGTTACTGGATGAATCTGAAGTGATGGCCCCTGAAGTCTGAAGGGAAGAGGAGAAAGAATATTGGTATTCAATGTTGCTCTTATCGTTATTGCGTGATTTCTGTTTACTCAACAAATTCCTTTCAGGGGTCATGATTTCAGATTCAACCAGTATATTTTCTATTCTGTTTATAAAATTGTTGAGTCTTCCTCTTTTGAATCTATTTCCCAGAGTGAAAAGAGTTTGGACCAATTATCAACTACACCTCTTTATGGTCTATCTGAATCTGCTCTCCTGCAGGTGAGTTTGTAAAATGAATGAAAAAATCACGTTTATACAAATCAATTACAATACATGTACAGTATGCATTACAAAAATACATATTACAATGTGGGAGGAATGAACAAGCATTTCACTAATTGTTTTCACCCCAAAATTTCCATCAAATATCAACCCACATCATAACGAGTTCACCCCGTGCAGCGCAAAGTGCCGCTCACTTGAATTTTCTAAAATTCTTAGTTTTAAAAAGTTGCTATTTTGACTATCTGCAGCTGATCAATAATACAGATGAATTTACAAACAAACATGAATATTTAAATAGTCATTATATTAAAAAGCAGAATTTAAACACGAGTGAATATCAATATAATAGAAAGGACCAAAAATATACTATTCAGAAAAATATTCTAGAAAAAACTCTATAAATAATATTATATTTGAAATAATCACAACATTGACAGCTCCACATTGAAGAAAAATATTTTATGTTTCCATTATTCAACTCCGATTTAAAATGATTATTTTTCAAAAACAAATAGAGCATGCAGCAGTTCGATTTTTTATTTTTATTTTGGCGCAAACCGCATCAAAATCGGTCCACTCAGACTTCTCCATGGACCTTCCAAATTCGGTCAAGAAACTCTTTTAATATAATATATTATCCAGTAATGGAATGAATATTAATGGAAAGTCACTGTTTGTAGGTGGAAGTATGGATGCTACAGTTCGAGTCTTCTGTAGCTGAGATTTCTTTTGCGTCTTTCTTCACTCCCAGCAATATCTCAATCCATATCATAACGAGTTCTGTAAGTGATCAAAAGTGCCGCACTTGAATTTTCTAAAATTTCTTCAGATTTTTCACGCATTGAATGCATTGATAGACTCCAGTTTCATACCAATGTCAAATTATCTATCGTGAATATTTATAGTCACTGTACTACTAAATTTAGATAAATAATGACTGTGGCATTTCACAAACTAACTCAAGAGATTTAATAACTTAGTATATTTTAATGCCAACAGACAGCGCCACAGGTAACTATTTTATGTTTTAATTAGATCCTTAGTTTATTACATTTGAATTATACCGTAAACCGGGGCGAAGTTGATCAAAAATTACGATTTTTTATTAATTTGCTTTTTGGCGCAAACCGCATCAAAATCGGTCCACTCAGACTTTCCATGGACTTTCCAAATTCGGTCAAGAAACTTTTTAATATAATAGATTATTCAGTATAGTGGAATGAATATTAATGGAAAGTCACTGTTTGTAGGTGGAAGTATGGATGCTACAGTTCGAGTCTTCTGTAGCTGAGATTTCTTTTGCGTCTTTCTTCACTCCCAGCAAATCATCCTATGTTTCTGTAAGTGATCAAAAAGCGACGCACTTAATAAAATTTCCTTCAGATTTTTTCACGCATTGAATGCATTGATAGACTCCAGTTTCGTAAGGTGTCAAATTATCTATCCTGATACTGATAAGCTGAAAAATTTCAATAAATAATAATAAATTTGAAAAATCAAAGGTTTGGAGTAGGGTAGCTTAGTACTTTCTATAATTTTTACACACTGTACAATTTTAATTAGAACCTTAGTTTATTACATTTGAATTATACAGTATTTAATTTGTATCTTTATAATTGATTTTCACTCATGTCTCGGATTTCAGATGGTTCTAGCTGCCTCAACGTACGCCATACTAATTTTGCAGCTTGCGGCCACCAATGAAACTCAATTATCGCTTTATACGATTCGAGGATTTCTTGCGCATTTGTGAAATTCAAGAAATACAAAAATTTTATAGATATATTCAAACATGATCAAATATTAATATATAATAGAAAGAACCAATAATATACTATTCAGAAAAATTATTCTAAAGAAGCTATTCGTGTGAAGTGGGAATCTAATGAACTGGTAAAGCCTTGAGATGTGGAATGAATGGTGAAGATTTTGCAATCTTCACCATTGAAAATGGGTTACAACCACTCCTTCATTAATGAGTACTTGTATTTCTCCATTTAGGGTGATAACGGTAGCGTTAATGGATAAAAATAACTTTATAAAGGTACAGTATAACGAGTTTTGAATGATAAGTGTAAGCATTTGAATACTTGTACTGTATTATAAGTAGCTTATAATAATTTCGAGAAGAATGAGAACCCAATAGTACAGAGACTTTTTTCGATTTATTCAATTAGTTACAACTTAATTGCATGTGGTTGAATCGTGATTTTAGTCAATATTCTGTACTTTAAAGTAGGTTAGAAATATTATTCATATGTATGGCCTAGCAAGACCTAGGCCTATCTCTATTCAAATTTGTTTTTTACTTTCCATTATCAAAATTATTTGTTGTTTTTTAATAAATTCTATCTGTTCAATGAATTTTTAACTTTAAATTTCGATTTCAATGTAATATTGAATATATTCTTCTTGCAATATGCAGTAAACTTTCGATTTTCATTTCTATGAATGATGTCGGTATAATATTCGATAAAATTTTGAGAACAAAAAAAAAATATTTTTCATAATTTATTTGATTAACTAACAACAATTCATGATAATATATATGCTTTAATTGGATTTGAGGATTGTATTTTTTCTATTCCCTGTAGATGTATTTCAATTATGTGCTTTAATATTGTGACGATCAATAAAACTTTTCCTTCTGGGGTCTCCATCCTTCTTGAACTGTTGGTAAATATCCTGTTGGAAAAGTGGAAGTTTGTACACTTATTTCAAGCTAAATCAATAAAAAAGTGATGCAGAAATAAAATATATTTGTGTTGAAATTTGATTTTTAATTATAATTTTGATCCTCCAAAATTGTCGGGTTTGCTTGCATTTAAATCTGAATACACTATTTATTTATTTATTCACATATAAAAGCTCACAGAATACTCCATGAAGAGCCTTATTGACATACAATAGATTTAATAACAATACAATAATGAAAGTCAACCTACAAAGATTAACCAAGAAAAATTAATTTTACAAAACTGGAATTAATTGAAATAAGAAGAGACGAAACTAAACTAAAAAATAAATGAAAGTAAAAAAGCTAAAATTCAGATAAAATCTGAAAGAAAAATAAAAAGAAAACAACTTAAGAGTGAGAAGAAAAAAAAAGAAAAAAAGAGGGAGTTTAGTAGAATTTTCAGTAATTATTAGTCATCTAATAAGCGATACGAAATTTCACATGATTTTCTAAAATAGGCCTACAAAATACCGTACACAATAATAAACTAGAGAGATTATAATCAGTATAATATAAAGTCAGTAATCAGTATTGATCAGTATATAATTTATTATGATACTGTAATAAATTATTATAATCTCAGCTACTCCTATAATATAAGGATGTAATATTATGTTAAGTGATCACAGAAGATCTTCTAGCTACAGTGATTTTAGAATATAACTTTTTCTATATTAAAATAGAGAATTTATAGAATATTTATATAAAATATTCTAAATTCTACAGTCACTGTACTTCTTGTATCTAGATTGATGCTCCCGACACCTAGCAGCGAAAAGTACAAACTATATTGTAGGTTGTTGCTTTTGCTGCTAGAAGGCGCAAGCGTTGAATCCAGATTCCAACGAAATCCAGTGATGGCATCCAGATTCCGAAAAGCAATTCATCGCTCGGCAACTCAGCGATGCAGCGGGTGACTTCAGTTGCTTGTCATACTCACAGCTGCCACTCCTAGTTGCCAGTTGCCGATCGACTACTATCACATTAATCTCAGAAAGTAAATATTTTGAGAGTTTTATAACTTATCTTCGATATTTTAAAAGTTGAAGTAACCAAAAAATGATGAAATACCACTTTTAAAGCAAATAATCCTACTTTTCCCAATTGTTTTGGTTAGAATATCAACATAAACCACGATTGCTTGGCAATCACGCAAATCGATCACTCGGCAAACAGAATGTCGGATCGCAGAGCAACTCATTTGCGCTGCGATCAAGTTTCGGATTCTGGAATCACCTAGTCTGAGCGTCATTATTTGAAAACACATGCTGCGTCGCAGAGTTTCCGAGCGATGAGTTGCTTTGCGAAATTGCGATTTGAAGTTTTCTGGTGTGAGTAGTGCGTAGTGCCTCATCACGCAAATCTGCGACTGCGAATCTGCGATCATGTCCTGTCCTGCCCTGCATCCTCTACAGTTGATACGGTGTTATCAGCAAGAAGTATTGCCATTCTCGTGAATTTTTAATGTGATAAATCTCAACAAGTACCTATATTACTTGTATTTTGTGATCAAATAATTAGTTTTGGAACGGTAGTGATTTTTCTAGTAGGCAAATCAGTTGAGGACAAAACAGGTTAGTGCTAGAATTTAACCTCAATTAAGCCAACTGTACTTTGGTTAAAACTGGGTAACCCGTATTTATTTACTGGACGCACGTGTTGAGTTTTCAAAAAGACTCTACCATAATAGTGAACCCAATTACTTGGTGAATGGATAGCTCAAATGGCTATGTGATCTTATAAAAACATAAAAATTTGAGTTATCCGTAGAAAGGCGGTTATTTTTGACGTGTATGCTACTGTTTGTACACGTGTTGTTACGGTAGAGGATGCGATGGTTATGCATTATCAATAGTTTCGTTAGCATCAGTTTTAATCCATATAGTTTCTTTCATTTAGATTCATTTTACGGAATGCGTCCATTGATATAATGTCAGTCCATATAGCTATGTCCACACCTTGTCGATTTTCGTTTCGTCATGCTTCTCGTCTTGCTGTTTGTCTTGCGCTTCACGCATCCTATTGAAATTAGACGGGAAAACGAATGCTGCACCGCATGCGTCATGTGCTGCAAATCATGCGCTATGACGAAAATCGAAAAGCAGACAAAAATCCACCAAGTATGGACATAGGATGCTGTTGCTTAATTTCTTAAATTTACGATGTAAGTTAGCTAAAAGCTAACATAATACATTATGTATTAACAATGTAGCCTATAGCATAATATTATGCTAAAATGTATTATGTGAGACCATCAGACCGCTCTATCAGGTAGGTAGTGTGGCGTGCAACTTACTGTTGTAGGGTAGCTGCCGCTAGTTACCTGTTGTAGCACACGATCACACACACAGAGAAGTTGTGTCACACGCATCTCAGTATTTGTAGTATAGGTTTTTAGGTTTTCTTCTCTATTCATAAGATTTCAATTCAAGTACATATGAATTTGGTGTGTTACAGTTACTAAACAATGATGCCAGCCGAAATGAATTATCCTGAGCCTGAGGGCTGCTGGCAAATGTCTCATCATCAACAAGAGCAGATGAACTCATTCAGCTACTCAGGGTGAGTAGGGTAGATTTCCTCGAAGTTGTGGTTTATAATCATGCGATTCGTAAGTAATCGTTCTATAAAACAATTAAATTTTCAGAATGGGTTGGCCTAGTAGTGTTCATAATTTTACTTCATTGCAAAATTTTATTGAGCCCCCTTGAAGTTTCAATGTGTAATGGAAATTGAAATAAATTTATTTTGCAATTTCCAATTAGGCCACTTACATAGCTACATTATAGCTTGATAACAAAAGTTGAAGTACATGAATAATACCTGCAAATCAAGGCTGAGCGCAGGTATAAGCTTAGTACTTTACGTAAATAACCAAGAAAGAAAGCAAATAAGAAGATGTACATTTTAATCCAATTAATAAGAAATTTCTGAAGCATCATCAGGATACGACCACTCAATCAAGTTTAACTGTACACTCTAAAGCTCAGCCGCTCTTGGGGTACACTTATTTCAAAAGAGGTGAAGGTGCAGCTGTAGATGGAGGTGAGTATCGTATGATGGAGGATGTTCATCTCAATGCTTTTCTCACAGCTGTGTAAATTAAGTGTGTGAGTGTTTGTGGAGGGAATGCGTGGCCTTGAAACGGGCCAATCGCGAAGAAACATCGCGCTATATGGTCGCCGTCTAGGTGACAACTCGGCATTTTGGCCACAGGCCAAATACGTGACAACTCACAGGCTCGCGTCAAGGTGTCAACCCGACAACTTCTGAGCTGGGGGTTGTCAGGTTGACAGCACCTCACACGACAACTTGACAACTTACATGCTTGCTACAAGGTGTCAGAATGTGGACAGGTGGTCGGCGTCAACCTGACACCATTTTCGAGTTGTCAGGTTGTCGTGAGTACAGGATGATGGGTTGTCACCTTGTCGCGTTCCCGCGCTTAAGCATCGATGTGAAGTCAAACAAATTTGTTCTTCAAACGCATCCTGCTAGGTATCGAGCTAAACCCAAATATCAACCTGTTTTGTTGTAAGAGTGCTCATAAGAGACAATGCGTTTGTTATCAAAGCGGTCTCATCGACCTGCACTGCACCTACATCTTCACCTACACCTCTTTTGACATTAGTGTACCTCTATAGTGCGATTCACGTCAAGAAGTCAGCATTGCTTAGATGGGAGTTTGCTATCCTTGTTCAGCACAAGGCAGTTGCTGATGTCTCTATCCTATTCGCACTGTGCATTGTTGTCGCACACAGTCCCAACAAACACGTTTGATGCAGTTTTCTCTTCCTCTCTCAATGAAACTTGGCATCAATGCTCCTCATATAAGCAATGCTGACTTCTTGACGTGAATCGTACTATAGGCAGTTAACACTCCAGTCTTCAAACTTCGATGTTGAGGTGAGTCGCTTCCCATTTTCTTGTCGAATTGCAATCAACATTTTTTTTTCATTTCAACTGATGAAATATTTCAATTCATCCTTCTTATATTTTCGAATGTATTTTTTACTATATCCATTTTTTACTTGTACAACCGACTTGCAGTCATTGTTCACCAACTAAAGTTTTTACTTACATTGACTGGAGCTCTTTCAAGTTACTTTGAATTAATTTGTACGGTAACAGTATTTTTTTAATCTGTATATGATCGTGAAAGACAATAGATATTATATGGCATTGTCTTTGCCGTCATTTTTCAATATTGAATCAAACAGTCTTGTTGAAAATACATTGGAAAGTAACCATCAGAACATTATAATAGAACTCTTAATGAAGTATAAAATAAAATAACAAATAAACGTTATTGTCATCACAAGAAATAGATAATGAAAATGGTAGCCTACTCAGTCTCCTACAATAAAATAGTCAATTCTTTCTGTTACATCTAGACTCTATTTTATTGTATTTTATGCGTTTAAACTGTAAAATTTTTACTCATGTCAAGTTATTTGGAAACTATTATACAGTACCAGCATTGACACTGAATTATAAATTATTACCTCAATTATAATATTATAATACCCTTCAAATATTATTTATTTAGAATAGGCTCGCACAAATCCGAAAAAAATCAATTGAATAAGATATATCTATGAAAATTATTAAGCGATTCTAGTTCAGAATTGTAATTGGGTGATAACGTAATTTGGGTGGTGTTTAAAGAAAATTTTTAAGGGTTTAGTGTTATGTAGTGGATTGAAATGCCTGTTTTTCAATCCTACGTGACTATATTTTTTTCGTCATTGCTGATGATTAAGATTTAAATCAGCTGCGAAAAAAGATAAGTTTCTCGGTTCAATAAAAACAATCATGTAAACACACTTGGAAAACATGTAAACTACATTAGTCAGCGTCTTCATTTAAACACATTTTTTGGTAAATATGAATATTTTGCTTTGCCATAATTTGTCTCATCCAATTATTTTAATGCTAACCTTCGAATTAGAATATTGCATTTGTTATTATTTGCTAATTACGATAATATTATTCAATATAGGTTAGATGGAAGTACAAAATAACTTTTTTCAACCTGTTTTGATAACTTATTGTTATTCAAGTTGCAATGAGGGGTGTGATGTAGCAATTTAGTTTTTTGAAATGAGAGTTGATAAAACGTTATTAGTGGAAAATACTTTGGGTAATTCAAAGGAGTAGTGTAAATTTCCTAGTAGGTTACCCAATTAGAATTCAGCAAGGTATTCTATGTTTTGAAATTCATTGCAGAGCAACTTTGGCAGGTGTATCTTGGCATACTTAAGCTGCGTTTACACCGGAGTTAATAACAAAAGTTATTAGGGGCCGTGTGCCCACGGAGCAACTGCTATCTGACTTCAGTCAGCAACCCAGCGTTGCCAGATGACATTGGCTGATAGGTTAGATTACCCGATTACCCGAAAAACAGCCAAATGTCATCTGGCAACGCTGGGTTGCTGACTGAAGTCAGATAGCAGTTGCTCCGTGGGCACACGGCCTCTAATAACTTTTGTTATTAACTCCGGTGTAAACGCAGCTTAAGATCTACATTAGCTAGGCCTATTCTATAATCAATAATAAAATATTACCTGACTTATTTATAGAAAACTTATTGATGTTGTGGAACTCCATAATGAAATAAAACACTAATAGATATTGTCAATTCCACTGTTTTATTATTTTCAGCACTGGACCGCGGTTTCGTGGCTACACCAGTCACATTTTCAACATTACATATTTTTTTATTACCTGACTGTCAATGATACTGAATCAACCAACCAACCTCTTCAAACTCACCTACTCTCATTCTTATTTCTTAAAAAATATATAATATTTTTGAAAACATACGGGTCCAACACATTTATATTTTAAAATGTAAATTGATATAAGATTTATATTGTAAAATTTCAACTTCAATTTTTGATCTTCAATACAGTTCTAATAATATTTATTTTTCATCGATTTTATTATGAACAGAGAATTTACAGATATTTTTATAGTAGAATAGGTCTGGATAGTTATGAGTCATGAATTTTTCATACTGTTCCCGTTCCTACAATAGTACTTATTAAAGAGACTGTATAATAACAGAGTGGTCATAGGTGTGAATGGGTCCATAACATTGTATTGGTATATTTTTTCATTCCCGCCACCGCCATACTTTTGCCAAATTCTTTGAATTTGATATGGGATTACAGGCGAATATTATCCCATTCACTCATTTTTCAAACTTATTTCAAGAGAAACAATATCAAAAATAACTTTTCTATCATTAAAAATATTGTCTCTACTCTTGATATTGTGAAAAGCTTAGACTGTTAAAAGCTTAAAATAATGAAAATCAACACTGACAAATGCAAATTATAGGTAAGAATTGAATTACTTAACATAACATAATATGATTTGCGTTTCATTTCAATACAAATCTTATGGGAATTGAATCAAAAGTCTAACAACAAATGGCCACACTGTTATTATACAGTCTCTGTAGTCCCTATAAGCCTTTGTATAATAATATCAAATTTCATTGTACAGGAACTACATCTATCAGCACTTCTAATCGATTGGTGCAAAATTTATAATCTATGAATTTATTTGACTATTTTCATATTAATCATACTATTTAATTAGATTTTTTCACTCTCGTATTCAAAGATATCATCCATTTGAATTTCATTACTTTATCAATCCTTTTAAAATTGTTACTAGTTACCTTTAATTAGGCTATTTAAGAAAATTATCTTCTACATTATCAAATGAGAAATCTTGAACCACATAGCCTTCTTATCTTGATGTACTGATTTTGCTCCTTACAGATTCAGTTTCATCTGGATAGGCTATACATTTTTAATCTTGCTATATAACAATTTTTTTACTTTCAGGACTTGTATGTAAAGTAGAATATAATATTTTTGTGTTCACCTCAGGACCCTACTACCTTGCTATTTTATTCAACAAAAATTATTTTTTCAACAGGGAAACACTTCAAAATTCTCTGTGACATTCAAATCTTATTGCACACAATTTCGTACCAAATACTGGAATACTGGAAAGTATATTTGTGGCAGGAATAAAGTTGGTGAGAACCATGCCCAAGTATCCAAAAGCGCAGGCGGCGAGTAGTCGAGATGGTGGAGGGAATGTGGGGGTGAATTCGGCCAGATCCACACCGACCGGCGATCTGCCTCCGATTCAGTTCATCATCCACGCCGACCCGGAAACGCTATGCAAGTGCTGTGGCGGTCAAGACGGCCAGAATGCAATGCAGGGCTTTGAAGCATTCTGCAGGAGATGTTGCGACAAATATTTGGATGAACCCCGAGCAAATCAAGCTCAGGACAAAAGGCAATATCAATCTCAAGATAGGGGGCCTTATCAAGGGGAAAACTATCCAACAATGAAAGACTTCTCAGTGCAAACCGATGAAGGCCAAACACATTTCCACAAGCATCTCTACAACGCTAGCTTGCTGCAGAAATACTGCGGGGGAAATATTTTCGTTCCTCCGGACGACGAAGCCCCAACTGATTCAGCCGATGAGATTTCTGTTGAAGAAGCCACCGATGCCACACAAACCGATGAATCAGAGTTTCCCAAAGTGAAACTGGTGCGTATGTTGAGCGACGCTGAAACCCAAACCATCGAATCCATCCTCAGCCAACTGAAGGCACCTCAAGCCACCAGTACTCACACGATGAAACAGGTGAATACTTCGCTGACTATGATTTCAAGTCAGAACCCGTTTCTGTACAATTTCAATGAGTCCAGCAGTATTGACGACATTCTGCAACCGTATTGTTATACGTATTGCCAGTCAGACCCTACCTCAAGGCACCCATCAGCCTCTCCCTCCAGGATTGAATCACCGCGGCAGTCTGTCTCCAACATTTATCCGCCAGCCCCTCCCTCAAGGCACCCATCCATGACTGAAGCATCAAAGAAGTCTCTCTCCAACATTTATCAGGTGCCATCTGAAGAAAGGAAATCGAAATCTGATAGTTTGAAGAGTTGTTTCAAGCTCAGGAAAAGCAGGTTGTTTCAAATGCAAGAAAATCAAAAATTGAGAAAAGAAGACAAAGAATGAATAAATTGAAGCCTTTGAAAGAAAACTAGATCTAAGAGTAAAACGTTTATCGGTTGTTTCAAGCGCAAGAAAAGAAATAAGGCAAAGAATCCATGAATTCGATCCTAAATCTAAGAGTCAAGCGTTTGTTTCAAGTGTGAGAAAAGCAATGGAAAAGATGAAGAATCCATAAATTGAAACTTAAATCTGAGAGTAAAACTTTTATGCGGGTTTCCAAGTGCAACATAGTAAGACAAAGAATATATAATAAATAAGACAAAGAATCCACAACTTGTGAAAATAGTTATGGTACGGAATAAACATCTACAATTTTGCAAAAAAATCTATATTTCTGATGACCATTACTTTGAAACATGTGGCCCGTTCCATAAAATTGTAGCGGTCCTGTAAAAAAAGGAAAAGGCAGTTATACACAATAAATGAGTACATGAATAGAAAGGCGTACGTCCGCCTTTGTCCTGTATTACAGAACTTGAATGTTTTTATGAAACAAGCCCATCAAATAGATATTCCATTATAGAAACATTCCAAATACAGTACAAATTAATAATATTGCCAAATTTATTGTTCAATTCTTCAATTATTCCAAATAAAATACATTACAGAAAAAAGAACAATGGAAAAACTATTTCCTCGTATAGACTATTGATCCGTGCGCGGAGAAAGAGCTAAAGGCTTTACTTTATTTTCTTTTTTTATAAAATGAAAAAAATTTCTTATAAACTAAAATAAATCTTAACGTACAGAAAAAACAATAATTAATAAAAATATTCTTATAAAAATTGGGAAGCGGTTGTCCCAGTAGTAGCAGACGGGTCTATTGGTGAGATTAGATAAGAGACGGCGCCTATCACTCCTGTTATAACGGTGACCGGTTCCTCTAAATACAATTTATGAGCCTTAAAATTGCTTCCCGGTGGTTCGGAACCCACCTAAAGCTGTAGGTCCATTCATCATCTGACCCATTAACCACCACAAGCCTAGAGCTTATGTGGGCATCATCCCCAGCAAAACAAAAAAAAAATGGGCTCTTCCAGAAAAGCGAAGAGCTTGAGCTTCGGGAGTAATGTAGAAATTATAGAACATTTGTATAAATTTCTATAACTTTTGCATAACTTTCTTCATCCATAACGAATAAATAAGTATTAAAAATGTTAAAACTAAACTAAAAGCTAAACCAAAAACTAAAACTCTGGCAAGACTTATATTTACATACAGCAAGCTCACTACCCCCAAACAGATGGTGCTTCACCTGTAATCTCGATTAAGCTGCAAGGCGATTGCAACAAATGAAAACATCGCAGTTCGTAAGGGGTCTAAAATTCAAAGACCGGATTTCCTAACTGCATAACATTTAGTTAAAATTAGGAATTGAAACAGTTTTGGGCGAATGCCTGTTGTTTCTCCCCACCCATGGTGTGTGTATTGTCAATTGATGAAATAAGTAAATAAATAAATATTGCAGAGTTCAATAAATAAATATATATAAATTAATAACTACACGCAGTGGTATTCGGCACCGAATTCACAATGGAGTTACGAAAACGAACATAACCTTATCTTCTGGAATTAATTTGCCTTAATAACAGCTCCCTGGAATTAACACACAGGAATAGGTAACGTCATTCAGTATTTCGCTGCAGTAATACCAGCAGCTTTAGGCTCTTATAGGAAATCGGGCCTGAAAAATATTGAAAACTCCAATACTGTCACCTGTCAAATAGTACTGATTTTAAAAAATTTGAATGTGGAAATACGAATTTACATTGTAGTGACGATCGTTTCGTAATGGTGTAGATGTTCAACATCAGGACGAAACGATCGTCACTACAATTTATTTGAGTATCAAAAGTCTGAATTTCTACTTTAAAGTAGATATATTCACTGTCAGAATACAATGTCAAATAGTAGTATTGATTGAAAACATTAGAATAGACAAGGAAAATTATTTTTGTAGTTCGAAGGAGTGAAAAGAGATGGAGGAGAGGGCCCGAATCACTTCTTTACCAGAGCGTTCCACAAGAGTGTTGCAATTTTCTTGCGACAGTGAGATGCAACTGGTGGGGGGCTGTGCCTCTCATCCAAAACGAAAATTATTTGTACCGAACGGTTGAGAAAATCATTTGCTCGAGTTACTGCAATCTGTTTATAGCAACAACACTGACAACACTCACTATCTCCTCTCACTTTAATTGTTGGACACCTGGAGCATGAAATACAGGTTACAACTGGTAAGTGGATAGCTGAATTTATTTGAACTTCAACTCGAATCTGATATTAGGAATATTAAAAAACATTCATTTACAAGCACAAATTAAAGTATACTGTTACTGTATCATCCAAATAATAGTTACGGTAGTGTATATTCGATATTTTTTGCAAATTGAATTCATTCATTTATTATTAAAAGAGTTATTCATAATTCACACGCTGTAGATTCATCAAATAATACATCTCGGGATATTTTTTTGAGCTTTTTAGTATATTCATATAATTTTTATCAATTTTAAGCTTGACATTTAACTGTTTTAAAATAAATCTGTTGAGTTTTTTACTTAATATTATTTCAGGAGGTATTTGAGATTAGCCTACTCTACTTTTGCAATAATTTTAAGAACTTTATATATAATAACTATAGTTATTTTATTGAGATATATTTGAAAATTAAAAATTGGAGTGAAAGGCAGTCTACTGTATCTTTAAAAAAATGTTTTTTTATTTTTTATTAGGCCTACTTTCCAAAGTTTGCTAAAACGTTCAATGCGTCTTGAGATATCATAAATCATATTATTCTAGATGGATTGCATGGAATAATTCAAACAATCATAGAACTTAGCGGAGAAGGTTCATTTTTTTAAATAAGTAGGCTACCGTACAAAATGACTAGTGAATTTCAATGTTTTTTTTTTTTATTTCTGTTACTAATAATTTCTTATAATTAATATTAAATACTGTAGCGTATTAAAGTTTCCTCAAATGGAAACTTGTATACTTGTCTTCTTCAACATGAATAAAGCTGATCTTATCTGATGATTCACATTTGCAAACATTTTAACGTTATAAATGGAATTTAAGTTGAAAATTTTGACGTGGTATGGTCTTGATTCGAATGCAAAAAAATTACTGATACTGTCAGTAACAGTCATTCACTGTCATCAAGTTAAAACAATAAGTTATGTGGTTTTGATTGACTTTAGATGCCCTACTTAGACGGTAATTTATTACACCAAAACGTTGAGACATTGAAAAAGTTTCATTTCATTAATATTTGTAGTGACAATAATTTGCCTTCATCAGAATATTTTCTGAATGCTCATAATACTTGGAGAAATCAGATCATTCTCCCAAGCGAATTTGAAGGACCTCTATCATAATTTGTCTTTTTATTTAAATACAAATATATGGAGAATATTTATTGAAATATAATCGTGAGAATAACACAAAAAGCACTATCTACTAACAGTAATTTTGATAAACTTAGCACACCAAATACCGTAATTTTTATTGTACGATACCATCCTTCTGTTTTCAAAATACTGTAGTGAATTCTTGGGATAAATCTTATAAAGTGACGTGATTAATTATTAAAACCATGGTCCAGTTTCATGAAAATTGAGGAGTCCTCTAATATTGGAAAGAAGCGTACGCATGCTAGACTTATACGTTTATTGCATAGTTACTATGCCGTAATATTAATTTCTAGTGTGTGCGCGCTTTTTTCCTGATTAACAGACCTCCATTTTTTTTAACAGACCCCAGCCCGTTTTTCTCAATTTTATTCCTAGTTTTTTCTCAAGTTGTTAGAATCAGATATTGGTATAAATGAATGTCTAAAATTAGAATATCATATAAAGTAATCCCTAGCTATTACGGAAACTACCAGTTCAAAGCACATCGGCAAAAACTATCTTTCTCAATTGGTTCAACGAACTATTATCATTCAACTATTGCTAAGCCTTTATACACCTCTCTATAGATTTCCCCTTCTTTCTACACCAATTAATATTGCGATAACATTCTAGATTCCTTTTTGTCTTTTGTGTTCGGTTTTGAAAGATGCATGTGATTTAGCATCCTCGTCAATTAAGAGAATTTCTTTTGGATGATTAGTCTTCAAAACTGAACGGTAAACAACTATTAGGTACATTGTTTCTCATACAAAATATTTTGCTTTTTTATAGTGCGCACTTTTATCCACAAAAGTTACATATATATCAATGCACATAGTAGGAACAACATACTTAGATTAAAAACTATTATCATGATAATAATTTATATATTTTTTATAAATAATTTCATTTTCCCAGCTCTACTAAACTCAACTTTCCTCTTTTTTTACCTTTTCTTATTTCTCTAACCTCTATAGTTGTATATTACATAATTAATATCTCCTCAAGATTAACTTCCTTCTATTTTCATCATAAATCGTCTAAATCTCTTGAATTACCTACTTTTCTAATCTCCTAAATTGCTTTAATTTCTCTGATTTAGTGAAGTGCGATGTATTTCTTCTTTTTTGTACTAATAATGTCAATAAGGCTTGTAATGGACTTTGTGTCTGTGAGCTTTTATATGTATCATAACAATATTACCATAACTAAAGTAAATACTATTGAATAACAAATGATGAGTGTACAGTGTTTTTGTACAGTGGCAATCATTGAAACTCCTCTTCTTATTTCGTTGTCGTTCTGTAGTCAAAGTTTGCAGAAGTCTTCAGAACTGTTCTTATAACTTTCTTTGGATTTCCGTTTCATTAATTGAAATGTTGAATATCTTTCTCAATAAATATAATATTATTATCAATACTGTGATATTTTTGACTTTCGATGAGATGTTTTACAATAAGGTTTTATTTTTTAATCTCGAAATAAAGACATAAATGAACATTGATAGTCCGAATAATTATTCTTTTTTCGTGAAACGTTATTGGAATAGGATGAATGTATGCTATGAAGCAGGTACGATTTCAAAAGTAGGTCTATCACCTGAAACTAATAGCTTGCTTTGCTCATGTTCTCTGACAACGTCAGATAAGGCGTCTGACAACCAAGGCTGAACAAAGTGATAAAGCAGAAAACTCAGCCGTTTTCCAGAAACTAATATTTTTCCTTTATTCAGTTACAGGTGCCCATCACCAAAGCAGGTTTCATGCAGGAAGCAGATAGTTCTGAATTATGATATCATATTTGATTATTCTTCTGTCCAGTGTGAATTTCCTGTTCGGATTTATAGATGACACCAATTACGGAAGTAAGTTGGTTTTATTTTCTGATGATCTAATTCAAATTCATTATAATCCTCAATTTTGAATAATTGAAAATAACAGGAATTATTTTGATTTTTTTGTGAATGGTATTTGTGTGTGTAAATGGATAGTCTATGATAAAAAATAACAGAGAAAGAAATAAGATAAGATATATTAAATAAATTCGTTATTGAGTTTTGAAGACTTCCAATGAAAGCTACAATAGGAATACTGTCTTTTGAAGGCCACATATATTATTCATTATAATCTTTTCTAACGATATAACACCTCAATGTTTTCAGATTATAATCATCTATGATATTGTTTTTATTATAAATATAATTTATATAAATATTGTAAATTACCATACATAAATTTATTCTGAATCTGTTGCGATACAAGCAATTTTACTATGAGTAACAATCTATTGTCATTCTATTTACAATGAGTAACTTCTTTTGTCTTCCTTCATTGAATTATAGAATAATTGAAAAATTATTCAATATTTTTTTTTCAATTAATTTTAATTTAATTAATTAAACATATTTCTTCACGTGTCACTTTTCAAAGTCTTTATCATTTTTGGATAGGGTCGATAATGAAGTGCAATAGGCCAACTACAGTAGTTTAAAGGGGGCTATAAATAGGCCTTATTAGACTCAGCCCTACATTGAATAAGTAATAAATCAAATAACTTCATTTTTTCAATCGTTGATAACTTGATTTCAACATTTAATCTCTGATGGAAATATTTTCCAGGGGCATCCAAACCGTACCATGCGAAGAATTATTCTAAATCATTATTTGATGATTTTACGTTCATCACAGTACCAAATCTCACAGGACTTGACGTTGGTGCACTCTTTGGCCATCCTACAAACATGACTTTTGGGTGAGTAAGATTATATTCAATATAATAAATTATTTTTCAAATAAACAATATATATGATGATATTCCAAGTGAACAATTTATTGAAGCTTTTCCAAATAATGATATCCTGATGCTTCTCCAAGTTTGCTTAATGTGATGAAGTGATTCTTCAGGCGAGTTCTTGCCAAAAATATGTTGAGTGATGGTTTTGATTTTCTTGCTCCATCTAAGTCCGAGCTCCCATTGAGGTGGAGTGGCGATGGCGTGGCAACACGCTAAATATAAACATATGTAACTGAATGAAAAAGCTGCAGATTTTGAAAAGAAAAAATAACAGAAATAGAAATCTTGAGGATGAAAGAAAGAAGGTTAGGCTCACCTCTCAAATCGAGGATGAAAAGCTCGTCAGTAAAATCAATTCTTTTTAAAGGCAGAAGCCCTAGACCTAGAGCATGAAATTGCAGGATGTCAGGTGCATAGCTACCATGCCGTCATTGAAAATCTATTAACTGACAATTTTATCAACTACATAGAATGTAATTCACTTAGAATGTAAGTTATATAGTAATGTAATTACTATGATTTCAGTTGTTTTTAATATTGTTATTATTGTAGCACTTTGTTTCAACTTTTTAAAAAAAGGTGAGTAATGGGCAACTATTGGAATGGAGGAGGTTGCATAAAACTACAACATAAAATGTGTCTTAATTTGTACAATACCACAAATACAAAAGTCAGGAAAAACTCTGAGATTGGTCAGGAATAGTCAGGAAAAATAGCCTCGAAAATTCAGTGGCAACCCTGATGTAGTGAACATTTAATATACATTGGCATTTTATCGTGTTCATTTATTTATTCTTCTTTCATTCATTTATATACGGTATATATTTATTTGTATAATTTTTTCTGCAGTCATCCATGGAAACCTCACAATCTGCACTCCACAACAACCAGTCGCAGTACCACATCTCGTCATACCCCAGGAACCACGCACGACAGTTCTCCGTTCACTAGCACCGAGGATAGTTTTGGTGCAAGACCTTCATCCACAGAGCACCCCTCGTCATCATCAGCATCATCGTCAGCCGCGTCTTCAGCATCATCGTCAGGATCTGGATCAGCTGTCGCTTCTTCTTCTTCATCTTCGTTTGCCATCTCGTCGACAACCGATAGCAGTGTTGAAATATACACTGCAGCCTACAGGTTGGTTTTCAAGTGACAATTATTATATCATGAACTAATTGAAAATATTATCCAGATATAGATAATAATAGAAATTATAGACTATAACTAGATAATGATAGAAAAGTATAGACTTTTCTCGGGAGTGCCTGATTTCGCAGTGAATATCACGATGAATTTTGTATGTTGTATATTGGCAAATCTATCAAATAATTGTAGTATATATTTTCTATCAAAATTAATTGAAAAAATTTATATATTTCTACAATAAGGCTCTATAAAGTAACAAATTAATATTCAACACATATTATAACAAAGATTACTTTATTATATAGATATTTTAACTGAAGAAATGTTTCAAAATGGCGGTCATTTGAAATTTTCAAATTGAATTAACTCGAAAACTTGTTGTTGCCCGCCATTTTAAAATATTTCGTCAGATATGGTTGCTTCATTTTTTTTTTCTGAGGATGATGCCCACATGAGCTCTAGGCTTGTGCGTGGGTAATGAGAGGGGTGATGATGAGATATGACGACTACTTTTTAGGCAGTCGGGACCGACGGCTTAACGTCTCCTCCGAAAGACGGGGATTATTATTATTTTCATTTTATCATTATTTTTGCAGTATCTTGGCCTCGACCATGCCAAATTGCAACAAAATTAGTCAAATCATTCTGGAGAAAAAATTAAAAAGTGAAAAACCAAAAATGGCGACTAGGGGTGAAACAAAGCATTTTAGGACCCATGTTTACTGGAACATTTTTCTTAATTTCAGTTTCAGAAAACCGCTCACAAATTTGTCGGTCTATTTTAGAAACACTCTGTATATCTAGAGCAGCCTAGAAATTCATTAATTTGCATTATTTTCTCCACAATGATGCTCTATAAATAAGGCCCTCTAATACAATGCCGTAGCTGTTGATTAAAATAATCTAGCATCTAGCTACTGTATTTTAATTTATTAAATATATTGCTATATATAGCTATATAGCAATGCTTATTTGCTTATATTGCTATATAGCAATGACCACAGTGTTGTCAATCAATCTCTTATTGTTATATAATGCAGTAGGCCTATTATACATTGCAAAAATTACAATTATGCATTACTTCACAATTCATTACACAAAATTATGCATTACTGAGTTGTTATTCCATGATAAATAGTGTTCATCTAATCTTATCCTGTTGATTTTTTCCAGCCCCATAGGCTATGAGGTGGAATGTGGACTGTCCAATTATTCCAGTTTCACATCTGGCAAAATAGTTGGAGGAGTTGCTGCCGAAAGAGGTGAGGCTTATTTCTTGAGAAATCAGTTCACTTTTGATTGATTCATAATAGTTTTGAAGAAGTTTGGCTTCACTGAAAGTGGCCATTGATAGTAAGTAAGCTCACAGTGAATTTTAACTGCCTGCAAAAGAGAATGAACACAACACAAGATGGTTATGATTCCATAACAATGTTGTGTCTCGCATTTATGTTGAGGAATTTAAATTGAGATTTATTGTCAAAAACTTGTTTACAAACAGTACAAAGTTAGGCATACAAGCAATATAAACAAGATACTGTATGAAGAAACGATACAATAGAGTGCATTGGTAGTAATAACAAGTAATTCAAAAAGAACGCTTTTGGAAGTTCAAGGGAGAATATTCTTTGCATAGGGAATATTTCTCTCAAAATATAATGAATCAACACTCAAAATCAAAATTCTTTATTTATTCCACCAAAATACATTATTTACAATAAAAATACACTTGATACAACTTACGGGAATACTCCTACGAAGACTATTCGTCTGTGTGTAGGGGTAAACTACTAAACTACTAGGGGTAACTACTGAACGTTTTATAAACGCATTCTACTTCTCACATGTACCAGTGCTATCCCTGTATTCAATTGTGTCTATAGTGTCTGTATTTATGTTTGACAATGTTCATGCAGCAATAATACATTCTGTATTTTCCTTACTTCATGGTAGTATTAATTTTAATTTATTGTGTAGTTGATTATCTTTTGTTTGGTTTGTGTTATGGAAAACGTTTTATGCACTCTTATGTTTTTGTTGGTATGGGAAAGAATGAATAGTAATAAAGTTGAATAATTCAACAATTATTGATTTGCAGGTCAGTTTCCTTGGCAGATTTCGCTACAGATTTTGACTGAGACGTCGGCTAGACATATTTGCGGGGGCGCGATTGTTAGCGCGCATTGGATTGTAACTGCCGCTCACTGTGTCTACAGGGTCGGGCCCGAAAAACTGTCCGTTGTAGCTGGAGATTACAATCTATACACGGTTGAAGGTCAGTACAACATCCATCATTTTAAATTGATTAATTTGATCAATCAATTGATAATTGATTAAATTGATGTAAGGAATGACTCAACTCTACATTCAATTCAGATCAACTACCACATCTTCTGATCCAAATTTGTTTTATGTAAAACAAATTTATTCAAACACATCATCTAAATCACTAATCTTTGATCGTATTATGTCATAAATAATATTCATGTACAGTTATGTAGATCATGACAATTATTGAACTTGATACTGAGCTTGTAGATTTCTTCAAGTGCAAATACCGTTTACTCACTTTAAATAATTTTTTTTTAATATTGAAATTGAAATTAATTATCTCATAGACAATGTACAATATAAATTTTCACTTTACAGAAATATAAATTATTGGCCACATTAACCAGTTGTTGTGGCTGAAAATAAATAATATTGCAAAATACAAATGAAAAATGAGTAAAAATAAAAAATAAAACAAAGTAAAGTTCACTTGATTGCGGTAATTTGTGAGTCCAAACTACTATAAAAGCATACGCGTGAATTAAAGAATAATATTCAAGGGGTTTGAGTGTGAATAAAGAAAATGATTGAATTGGAAGGTGGTCAATGTTCTGATTTTTTTATAGAAAAAGTTAATTATCAGTATTTTCCTCAAGAAATTATCCCATTACTCGTAACCACTGACTATGAAAATTCAGTGCTCTAATCATAAATATTTTATCAATACAAGATAGGCTAATGTAAATAAAATTGATAGAAAATGTTTCAAGCACTAGAATGTTGTAATTAGAGGTGATTTAACAATGAGGAAATTATATTTTTTAAATACCGTCAACTGATTACTTACTAACTATGCTACTTACTAACTCGACTACTGAGTATAATACACTGTTCTAATATTAAGTAGCTTATCGTCTACTCTAAGAAATATTCAAAATTCATAGAAGTATTATGAGCAAATTTCTAATAATCTGAAGTTTTCTTTGGATGGAAGAGTTATTTTTCTATGTGTTGTAAGTAAATAAATATTTAAGGAGTACAGTGAGTTCACTTTCCCATGTAATTTTTTTTCAGATTCATTTTTTGGGTTTGCTGGAGAAAAAAGAGTTTTAGATTGTGTACAAAATATAATTATTATGTTAAGAGGTAGTTTTGAATTTTGACAATTTACTTACAAAATAATAGTTTGTTCTCCTATCATCTTATTGTTACAAAATTAATATTATTCAACAGAACTCATCTTTGAAAAATATCTACAGTTGTATACGGATTTTTCCTGATTGTAGTTACTGTATATAATAGTGAAAATTATAAAATACATGTTTTAGACCTAACAATATGTATGTAACCAAACATGCAGTCTTTATCGACATTGTATCAATTACTCGTTTCTACAAATAATACATTTTTATTCTTATTGCTCACATGAACTACTTGAAGCTCATATACACTTTGTTTGCATGAGCATTTATTATATACATATAATCAAACTTTACATATATGTATTATCAGTTTCAATTAATGTAATGCTGTTATCAGAGTTGTAAAAATATAAAGTTTTAATTATAGCATGCCTGTCCAGTGGGTAATGTGTAATAAACTACTCTGGACAAGAATAACCAATAATGAACTACAGAACTTCCAGGTATTTCAGTGAGAATAGTTGTAAATTTCACTATCAATCACTATTCTTAGATTTAAAAATATGTTTGTCAACACTTCATCAATTCTCATCACTAGGAGTGGGAGTTAACCGACAAACGCTTTTTCAGTTTGAGTCTTTTTATAGAATACTATGTGTCTCTGTAAGCAATGCAGGTTTAATTATTCCTGGAACTACTATAAGACCACCACCATTGCAGCTGCGGTTGATTGACAAAATTATTCTTTTTCGACAAATGGTACATCTTTTATTATTGTAAGTTGACATTTCTGGATCAGTGGCATCATTAATAGTTGATACATAATAATTAATTTCAAGTTGTCTCTTTCCTTTAAAATACCAATCAGAAACCATTTAATTTCAAAAACATGAGACTCGTATGTTGATTATCGTAATTAAGACTACAGTACTGCCCTGCTAAGCGAAAGGGCAGTATCTGCAAATTTTCACTTTTTGAGTTATATATCAAATACCATGTTTTTTTAGTCGAGGAATCGAATGGACTTAGTAGCCTATCATAAAAATATAAGGTATCAATATTTATTTGTGTTTCGCTCACTATGAAACTCTTGAAAGGTATAATCACAATTAATTGTGAAAAGGAAAAGAACAAGAACAAGAAGAAGAAAAAGAAGAGAAGAAAAAGGAAGAAGAAGAACAACAACAAGAAGAAGAGAAGAAGAAGAAGAAGGATGATGAGAAGAAGAAGAAGAAGAAGATGAAGTCCTCGTTTCAATTCCATCTAGTTTTCTGGCAAACTTCAATTTGATGAATGCAATAACAATAACTGTGGAGTTTTCATCATTGCTCCTCTGGCATCTACCTAGATAAATAAAAGACTAGATATGGTTCACGAGAATGCTAAGCAGTGACTAGCTGACTTCAGTAGAGAACAATAATTCTATTTCCCCTATGTTTTAAATGTTAAATTCAGCAATGTTTCATGTATTTTCCTCAACAACTACATGCTTTTCAAACAACCGCAATTGCATTCTATTTACCTTGGAATTAATGCTGGTTGGTCAGCTAAAGAATTGTAAGTTGGTCAACAACTTACAGAATGTTTGTCAGTGTGTACTAAATGCATTCTTGAGATTATATTCTGTGTGATGAGTGTTTGTTTGAAATCTCTGTCATTTATCACTAATCTACTTTTTTTTTTGAAAGAAGTGAAATCTCCTTGCTGTAATGGATTTTTTAAAAATATTATTTGCAGGTCATGAGCAACGAAGGAGAGTTGTGAAAGTGATCAGACAAAACTATGTCAGACAAAACTTCTCAAACGATATTGCTCTACTGCAGGTCTGGCCTAAACTGCGCCTGGATGGATACTGGACAGCTCCAATTTGTATTCCAATATCTTCACTCAAATTTGATTCTGGTGAGTATCTCTTCTGGTATAGCGTAGATTGGAGCGTCTCCTATCGCTGTTCTGATCATGAGTTTTATTCTTAGGGCTCATCCACTTGCAGTTTTAACTGTAGTCTGGGCCTTTCACCATCACCTACTATTAGGCTAGGCGTAAACCGGTTAGTCAAGACAAGACAAGACGAGATTAGTCACGTTCAGTCACAGTACTTCACATAGTTGCTTATGAAGCAACACACACCGATTAGTCATTGCATCGGTGTGTGCTGCTTCATAAGCAACTATGTGAATTACTAAACGTGACTAATCTCGTCTTGTCTTGACTAACCGCTGTACGCCTAGCCTTACATTACATCAGGCATCACAACTAAATAATGACGTCATCAAATTGAAACAGATTTCCACTAGTAGCTTACTTCTTCTCTGTCCGTCACCTCAGTTTCGATGTGAAATTATTATTCAAACAATAAAATACAATATTTACAAATTTTGAATATCTACATAGAATATTATCTTTTGATATCAAATTTAAACTCATATTAAATTAATAAAAAGCAATATTTTCTCTGGATATTATGACGTCATTGTCTCTGAGAGCTTCAGTTGTGGGTGGCCTTATGTAATAATAGAATAGGTATTGCTCTCACAGTCCAGGCCTGCAGTTAGAACTGTTATTGGATGGGAGCCCTTAGTATTCAAGATAAGAGCAAAACAAATTTGAAAAAGATTATTATTTCCTGATCCATTACGAACTGCGATGTATACACTATTGTTTTTCACTTCACTACCGACATGCTGTCATGTTTTCTAATGTATAAAAAACGTAATTTGTCTACTTGGAGCAGTAAGTAGACAAATTTCGTTTTTCACATTAAAAAAAAGACTGCTTGTCGGTAGTGAAGTGAAATTTGGAAAAGTAATTTATGTGTATCTAATTTTGAGAAGAATTAAAATGAAATTATATACTTATTGCCATTTCAACATACATTAAACAATGAATTTACAATAAATTGTCAAAGAGGAAAAATCAAAATCAATGATAAAGCAAGATATTATACACTTTATTCATATAAATTTAAAGTAGAAGATTAAATTGTTAACACTTTCCATAATGTTTTGTAAAATACTTTTCATTTGGGGGGGGGGATTTGAATCATGCTAAGATTGTTAAGGTACAAATTGCACCTTATCTAATTTTACCTAGATTGACAATGGAATACCTCATTACTACTTTTTCAGTATTCAAAAAATATAAATACCGTATAAATTCAATTGGTTTTTCTTGCAACTGGCCACAAGTATACTCATAGACCAACCAAATATGAATGGAATATCTATGGTATACTGTGTAGATCAATTATTCTAGAAGGATTAAGACTTGAAAATAATTCCTGTCAATTCATTCTTACCATTGAATTATTCTTAGTTTCTGATAACTTGATGTTTATGAGTTGTGTTCTTTTCAGGATCAGCCACCGTCACTGGTTGGGGAAGGATGTCAGAAAATGGTGCCCTAGCCCATATTCTCCAGCAAGTGACCCTGCCAATAATGCCCAAGAAGAGATGCAACGAACTGTACGAGAGTGCTGGATATGGCGATTATCTGAACAAATGCCAAATGTGCTGTGGATGGGAAGAGGGCGGTCTAGACTCGTGCCAGGGGGACTCAGGTGGTCCCCTCATTTGTGGCATGGATGATGGACGTTTCTATCTTTGCGGCATCGTGAGTTGGGGAGTGGGCTGTGCCAGGCCCAAGTTTCCCGGTGTCTACACGCTGGTGCCCTGTTTCACTGACTGGATAATCAGCGTCATCTACAAACATAACATACCTGGCTCCGGACACTATCCCAAACATCGTGGAAAGTTCATTTCCGAGGACTTCACCTAACGCCACTCATCCTAGTATGTATTTCATCGTACAAACCAAGCTTTAATTAGGCGTATATTTTGGTTGATAATTTCTAATAAACATCAGCATGAGTGAGCTAGTATTTGAGTTGCAACTAACTTCTCCTGTGTAGCTTGTTGAGTAAATTTTTATCCTGTTTTTCCGTAGATTGTATTGTTTCTAATTTTTCTTATTTAGCTTATTGTTGAGTCGAATGTGATTCTGTCAATTTTAGATGTAGATGTTCATCCTTGGCTAAATTGTTGGTATCTTCTATCAAATGTATTTTTCAAACTTGAACTCTCTCATTAACACGAGTTTTTGTACACATTAAAAATGATTCTTTATCTTATTCATATACATTTATTTGAGTATCAGAGTAACAAATTGTTATTTATTTGTAGCAAGTTGTGTATTTTGTAGGCTATTTGTATCGTTTTTTTGTCTATGCTGAATGTGTTTGCATCTTACAGTTAGGCAGAAAAGCATGTTCGTTTTTTCTCTTTTTTTGTCAATTAATAATAATTCTTTCATTATATCCTGTTTCTTCTATAGATGTACATCCTTCGCTAAACTATCGTCATTTTCTATCCAATATTTATATATACAGTGAAAACTTGAACTGTTTCAACAAACCTTGTGTTTGAGTACCTACCTGAATAACAGATCAAATTTGAGACAGAAAAATTATTCATGAACATGAGTTCTAGTGAACAATACACATTGAAACTTGTATTACCCATATTTAAGATTATTTTGTATCTATTTTAAGTAGCAATTATTGTTATTCATGTATAGCGAGTTGCGTATTTTGTCTGTGTAATACATATTCTGTATGAGACACATACCATATTCTGTAAGTGTTTGCTTCTTTTAGTTTTCTTTCTTTTAGTTTGGTAGAAAAGCATGTTGTTTGTTTTTTTTTTAATTATAATTTTGTTGTACTAGACCTTCCATTATTTTTTAAATATATGTATTTTCTAGAGTTTGTTGCTGTGGCATGTGGGTACGGTACTGTATTTGTTTGACATGATTTGTTCATTTTATAAGCTGTAGTATTGTTTGTTGATAATAATATTGTTTCTACTGTTTTATGGAACATGAATAAAAAAGAACTGATCACTTGATCACCACTTGTTGATTCGAAGATTTGAACGTGCAATTTGATAATCAGAATTATTATGATTATTTTCATTTGGTTGCATTCTTAAATTGGATAATTATGGTATTCGTTGGAGAAGTGACCTTTACTTCAATATTGAGTACCAAATGTAAGCTTTTAGACATCAAATTTTGTTTTTCAAAACTGATAAATATTGAAAACTTGAATTTTAAATGTATTTGGATGATAAAAATCATTAATACCTAGTTGCTGAACAAGTAGAATTCATTGTCACTTTTTACGGTAGTCTGCCCTCGATTCTTCTGATATTTCAAAGTCTTGCAAATCTAGAGACAAGCCAATGACGAAATATACAGAGAGTGTCTGTATACTCTCTGTAACGCAATACACTGTTGAGGCTTATTTGGAATTTTATTTGGTGCTTTTATCATGATCATTTGAAAAATTAGCTTGATATAAGTTTATGAAATTTATTTTTGTGTTACGCCGGGTTAGAATTTTTTTACAGAATAGTTCAGGGTAACTGCATGGAAGTAGTGTATGTTTTTTATTTCTATTTCAAAACTTCGTCTAATACACATTATTGAAGTTAAATCTATCAATATTCTGTCCTCGTGTTTTCAAGTTACAATTTGTTTCTAAACAATAAATTCAATGTCTTTTGAATATTAGGTAGTACTAGTACCTCGGTAATTTTTATTAAATTTTCAAAAAGATTGTTTTGAGAAATAAAATTTGTTTTTTGTTACATGCATGCTCTGTCTGCAATCCTAATCTTGGAGACATTCCTTATCCTTTTTCAATATCTATGAATTCTATTCCCAATTCTCATTAAATTATAATATTGAATTGATATTCTTGAATGGAATAGAATGGCCCTAAATGCAAAGAAAATCCTACAGAGACGATAACAATAATTGTGTTTGAGCACTGTAAGACTGGTTGGTGTATTTATTGAGACAATAAATACTATATTGTATTTATTGGTGATTTATATACGTAAAGGAACCAGAAGTTATTAAAAACTTGGCAGGAGACTTAGCAAACCGCTGTACACTGCGGTGAACTTATGTGCATTGTACTGAATAACACTGTTCGTTGAAAAGGGAAAATCACCCCTAGTTGTTGAATTCTGCAGTACAATCTTATCATGTAGTCAATTCAAGATAAGTGACTTTTAGATGGTGATACCCACATGAGTTCTAGGCTTGTGCTTGGGTAATGGGAAGGATGATGATGATATTGAGAGATGAATGTAACAACTGCTAAAAATCAAATGGCCTTCGCATCGTTTCATTTCATTCTCAGGATAAATTGCATTAGCATTTTCAATTGAACTTCTTATCAGATACTTCCTTCTATGAGTTACATGCTTGATGTTTCTATCAGTCTTAATTAATGTCTCAATTAACCATCTTCATCTAGATGACAGGAGTCTGCTCATAGTAACTCCATTAATAAGGAGCGACATGTCAGTCCTTGATACTTGAACTGCTAACATATCACTGCAATCAATTACTTACTGCTATTGAACCAATCTAGTTCTTAATATCTTCTTTCAACATACTAAAGTGTTTTTTTTGGCATAAGTGAGTCGGACAACACATGGTCAACTTGAGTAGTGAAGCACTTTTATTTTTTTATTGAATGACGTTTTTCACAGTTGAAAATCTCCTGCCTCAACAAGTACTTCAGCTTCTGTGTGTGTTGAGCAACGTTCTCTAGGAATGAAGAAGGGTTAATCAATTTAATAAATAAATAAATGTTTATTACTAAAATTACTAAATACGATACAAAACAATATAATCAAAGTACAAAGTTCATCCGTATATTTACAGAGAAATCAGGCACTCCCGAGAAACATCTATATGGGAGTTTCCATCAATGGACTATACAACTGTAATGAATTCATAGTTACTCTTACAAGTCAATCAGCTCGAAGGTTTCGGTTTTGTTACTATTTTAGTAATTAATTTGTTTGAAGAACTTTTTAGACTCTGTACCTCTTTTCACCCACAAAACATTTCAGGTAGTCTATCCCTTCAATTCAACGCGTCCCCACTATCCCACTCAAAAATTCATCTCTCATCATCATCCTTCCACGCACAAGCATAGAGCTTATGTGGGCATCATCCTTAGCAAAAAAAAAAAGAAATTACAGGAGAAACGAACGGGTGCGCTATAATAATCTCAGTTTACAGTTAGCAACGCCACAATATGGATATTTGTAGTAATTATAAGATTTTTCATTTAATTAATTGGTTGTTTTATTTTTTACTGACTGGCCTCGAACCCCCAAAACTTTTCTTAACCCCCAAGGGATACGCGTACCACAGATTGAGAACCCCTGATTTAAATAATCATATGTGTAAAAAATATATTATATAATACATGATAATTAATACATATGATTATTCAAATTATAGAGCGATAATGGTTCTTCAAATAAATTAATTACTAGTAGAGTAACATACCTAAACCTGAGAGCTGATGGTCTTGTAAGAGTAACTATTAATTCATAGGATATTAAAAGTTATTTTATCTCCCTTACTATTTATAATTTAATGTTAATTATTGATTTAACGTAAAAATATCACTCATAATACTAATACAGCCGTTTCAACTCAACCTAGTACATGAGAATCTACAAAATATATTAATTTTCTTGGAATATTAACCACTAGCCTAACCGTTCTTACATTCAATGCGTTTATTTCGTATTGTATGGATCATCGACTAATTAGGTTGCATAGAATGGATTTATTTGATGATCCATAGCCGCTACTCCAATAGCTGCTGTTCTTATCAATTACAACTAACTATCATGCATTACAATATAATATAAGAATCCTAATTTCAAAGCCTTTTTTTGCATGAACAAGGACATGCTTCCGGAGAGGAGTCAATAAACGCCATATATGATTGCTACTTCGTGAAAATGTACCTAGTAACAATGTACATAGCTTTTGCGATTGTAAACTTCCAAACAAGAAACTCTGGACACAGAGTAGGTATATCCTTATAGATTTAAACTTACCTTCTTTGTGCTCTGGCGAATGATTAACTCTCCAAAATCCGCTAAATTTTTTCATCGGCCCAATAATTATTGAACTATCAGACAATTATTATTGTCTATAATATTAAACTCCAGATTCAGTATTAAAAAACCAACTCAGCGAATAGGAACGAATATTTCTGCAGAATTATTTCCAAGTGTGATTGTCTGTATTGTGAAACTGACCTGAACGGATGTGTGGGGAAGCAAATTTATCTACAGATAAAACTTTGAAAGACTACAAACAAAGATAAAAGTGTGGGTTATCGTATGTCGCTTGCTAAGGCACAAACAAACCAAGTGGTAAGTTGAAAGCGATTTTTTCCAAAGGGCCGTTTTTATTGACACAGTAGGCTTTTTTGTGCTTGTGTTTAGGAGGGTAGAAATCGATTGTTGTCAAGATAAGACAAAACTAACTTCAGAACACACGATCACGAACACCTGGAGGATTTTTCCTCTGGAGGAAGAATCTTAAAATCGTTTCTTTAAATCTAAATGGTTACCTGTTGAAAATTAATAATAGTCTACCATCAGTTGCGTACGAAGTGCCTAGCCTACCGTACAGTACGACTTTATTGTTTGCGATTTCTTTGAGAATATATTTAACTTCTGCTTCTCACATGGAAAGTATTTTTGCAGTAACTTTATACCCCCCAACTTCTAACTTCTCCTTTCGTAGCCTTATCTTGCTGGTTTATGTTATAAGCTCTTTCAGATGTCCGATCGCTCCTTAGAGAAACCAGCAGGTATCAAGTGTTTAAAGTCATGTTGAAATTTAATCCGGATACTTGTTCAATAGCTTGAAGATTGTAAATTTGTAGAAACTGTTTTTTCCAAAATAGTATTGAATCCGAATTGAGAAAATGTTCTTGAATACCTCATTTGTTAGTGAAGGTAATTATTCTAGACATTAATGGATTGAGGTAGGAGTTACTAGCTATCGTAAGCTATAAGCCACAGTACCTTATTCATATCTTAGCTTTAGAAATCAAGCAATTTTTGTATTGAGCAATTCAATGAATTAGAATTAATCCATTTCAACACGTTAGATTGACCAATTCAAAGCAATCGATTACACACAGAAGAATAACACAAATTTAACCACAATATTATATGAAACAATATTATTTTTCGTGAACCTCTCTAATATTTTTCTCAAGATTGGTTTTTGTTCTCAGACTGCTTTATAATCTTACACATAATTATACATTATCAACCGTAAAAAATCTTATCAAGCCAAATCTTTACTGTTGAATCATAACCGTAAAATTCTTATAATATTATTTTAACATTACGGTACTTATTCTCCACATGTTAAGAATTGGAGAATTTAAAATTGGAAAAATTCAAGTGATACAGCTTTCAATCCTGTATTTGAATTCGGCCTCATTAAAAACAATCACAAAAGTCTCAGGATCATTCAAACATCATTGTAGTAATAACATCTTTCCGATTCCGGGTACAAAAATGTTTAATAATTGATCTCGAATTTGAATGTGTTCTGCCCGATGCTAAGCTCCGTGTCCCTGGGAGGAATGCGATACGTCATCGAAAACAGCTATCTTCGTCCCTCCGCTTTAGCCGTCAGAGACACGGAGCTTAGCATCGGACAGTACCGTATATGATTTAGATGTTATTGGACGTCATCATAATTTTATTTATTCACTTCACATTTCTACGGTATTATCTAGAAAATCTTGACGAAGTGCGTACTAAGAAGTACTTGGCCGAATTACTATCTGCAAGAGAAGTGAATCCCATGGTTTTTTAGGTGTAAGCAAATTTGTTTATTTATTCCTTGAAACGGCTGGAGGCTACAGATAATCGAATAAGATCACACTTGCCACACATAATAAACATTGTTGGTAGTAAACCCATTATTATTCACTGTTCACTGCTTACAATGTGCTACTGTGAACAAAAACTTTGGATAGACTTGAAAAAAATTAAATGATGAATAGATTCTGGCTCCTGGAGCTCTACACTTGTTTTATTCTGAGGTAAGCAAATAATAGACCTGTGTTGAAGGACTATTCTGGAACTTGGACGCGATCCTATCTTGGGAAGCAAATCTGTGAGGAAAGAAAAGTAAAAGAAAGGGTGATGAAGTGGGAAAGATGAATGAGAGATGAAGAAGTGTTGAAAGGAAATGATCAGAGGACTCGTTATAAAAATACAGCTGAAAAAAGAATCGTCGACTCCAAATCGTATTAAGTGTGACCTCTTCCTTACTTTTTTATTCTATTAATGTTTTTAGAGTTGTCTACTTCTTACAGATTCTCTCTATTGTTTTTATTCACGTAGGGCTAGACTGAATTCATAAATCTAGACTGATTTTTTGTAGACAACGACAAGCATTCACTAATACTATTTTTAAGAAAAATCAAGTTCCTGAAAATTATAGAAGCTTCAGAGTCGATTTCCTTTCGAAATTAAATAATGAGGGTAATAGTATATGAATATAATAGAATGTAATAATAATAGAAGGTAATAGAATGAAAATAATATTTTAATAACAGAAAAATTACAATGTCCTCAGTATAAATAAATAGAAAATTCATTTTAAAAATTTGTCACAGAAAATTTGAATTGTGGGGGAAAATTATACAGAAACTACTGAACATTGGAAATTCCGCTGTTTGCTATTGAAACTTATTCAAGATTATTTTCTACTTAATATTTATTCATTTCACGTCGTATATTTTCTGCATACTGGCGTATGTGGTTTCGAACACATTCATGTCATCAGTTTGAAATTGAATGAATGTGACAATGGTATCAAGTGTGATATGGAACGGAAAGGTTTATTAATAAAAATGATCGATTATATTTATAATGATGTCCATTCCCTTTTCCGACTGACCTTACTGATAATAATTTATTATGAAACAGTTCGTTCAATGTTATGGGTCAATCAGGCTGATCAATTATTTGCTCAGACAAATCACTAAATTTGGTAAACTCGCCGTTTACAATGATCATGATTATAATAACAACTCATAATATTGTGAACAAAATGCTGAGCTTAAAATTTCAAGTGAAACATCATAATATGAGAAATCGTATCAACAAAAGGATTTCTGAGAAAATTCTTCTTATCACTAATATTTATGCTGTATAATTTTTCCAAAAAATGGAAGAAATTCAGTTTTCAATTGGTCTTTTTAGGGAATATCTTGTAACTCAATAGCCAGCTACTAAATAGGCTGATTATTGTATTATTATTTATAATTTTGTCACTACAATTGCGATTAAATTGATAAATTTCCATTTGAGAGCTGTGTATAGTCATAAGATTTGTTTTCAAAAGTAATTCGCCGAATTCATTTTATTGAATGACAATTATTATAATTCATTATTAATAAATCTATGTTGAAAAAACCATTTGTAGCTAATAATGAATGATGAATCTATTATCTATAATTCGGCAATTGATTGTGCATAGGATTATCCATTCTTTCTATTAGTGAATTATTACAGTACTGTATTATCAAGTTGTTTCTGACTGCGATAAAGTAATAGACGCGTGCCAAGTACCGAACACAGAACCTGTATGTAAATAGTGTTCTTGTTGAACCACCTATTCGCCTACATACATCAAGTTACATTCTCAACCCACCAGTGTTGCTTGTAAATGAGATTGGAGAAAACAAGAATAATTTGTTCCAATAATGACCCATGTCTTCCTGTGTCATAGACATGTAAACATTTTTGGCATCAAATAGAAGTTCTATAATTCAATATTTTTTATATATGTTTTAATTAGATACCGTACACCCCAGTTTATTTGTAGAAGATCTTGAAAATAAAATATCTTCACCTGGCAAAATTTTTATCTCTTACGAATGTCTACATATCAATCCTTATTATGTTTAAGTTGCTTCTAAGCTACTTATTCATGAAACGTTGACAAAAGAACAAAATTGTTTGTAGTATTGAAGAGTAATTTAATTTTACTTCGAATATTAGCCTACTTGAGTGATTGTTGGAAGAATGTATTTGTATTGCAGCTATATACGGTACATTTCTAACATAAATCAAACTCTAGACATTTTTGCTAGTGAAGCCATAACTCGAATTGGGAAGTAAGATCAATGAAATATGAAGAAATAGGGGTGAAAAGGGAAGTTACTGGAGAGAACATACTTAATTCTATCAATATTCCTGATCCATTAAGAGGCCATTGACTGAATTTATACGAGGTGATTTTTGGATGCGCGGATGGAGCACTTCGGATGCACTTTTGAAAACGAGTTTTCTCTTTCAATAGGGTGGATTGAAAGATTGAAAAAATACGTCAACCTAAAGGTTTAGGTTGTTGTGGATCCATTCTTTTCTCACTTTAGTAAATTATAAACACTAAATTAACTTAAAAGCAAAGATACTCACAAATGATGTGTTTATGTACATTTCACGGTGCTGTGCCGCATCGTCAGAACACGTGTACAAACAGGTGAACCGGACTGAGGTTATGGGAAGGAAGTAGGTGGGTGTTTATGGGAGAGGGAGTGGGGAGATTAGAGGGCGGAAGTTTGAAATTTCGAGGATTTTATCAAAGAGTGAGTGAGATTTGAAATGAATTTGGTCGTTGAGGATATTGTGGGGCTGTGATTTGTAATGTTTATAGATTTCAAATTGTTCTAGAGTGTTGAGTGTTCGGTTGTTTTTTTGTGAGAGGTGGAGGATTTCAAGGGTGGAATCTATGTTTGAATATGAGGATTGGTGGAGATGATGGGTCTGCAAATGTGGAATGTGATTTGGGGTGGGTGATGGCTCTAATATGTTCTTTAAATCTGATTGAAAATGAACGTGTAGTCATACCAATATATAGAATTTGGTTTCAGTCTTTACATTTCAGTTTGTAAACGCCAGGTCTATTGTGTGGTAGGGGTTGGGTAAGGGGTGATTGCAGTAATTTCTGGAGTGAGTTGTTTTGTTCTGTATGTTACTTTTATATTTTAGTTTTTGAAAGAGGCTGCTATTTTGTGGGTGTTGTTGTTTTGTAGGTAAGAGTGTGATGTAGGGATGAGGGGGTCGTTGTTAGGTTGGGATGTTTTATTTCTGCATTTGTTTTTTTATTTTGAGGAGGAGGTTGTCGATCAGAGTGTGGTTGTAACCATTTTGTTGTGCAATGAATTTATAGTGTTTAGTTCTTCTTGGTAGTCTGTTTTTGCCATGGAATTCTGATTAATCTGTGAAGCATGTGGTTATAGGCTGCATGTTTATGTTGGTTGGGGTGGTTTGAGGTGCTATGTATTGTGGTGTCAGTTGTTGTGGGTTTCCTGTAGATTTTAAATGTTTTGAAAGTTTGATCCTGTTTTGTTATTGTTATGTCAAGAAGTTGATGCTATTGTTCTGTTCCATTTCTAAGGTGAAATGTAAGTTGGGATGGATTTTGTTGAGTTTGGTGTGGAGAGTTTCAATTTGTCTTTATTTCCTTTGTATATTAGGAGGATATCATGTACATAGCGGTACCATCCTGTAATTTTGTTTGGTTGTGATGATATGGGGTGGTTATTGTTCAGTATTTTGCTTTGTTCAATATTATGTATAAATATTTCAGCTAGTATGGAGGCTAGAGGACTACCCATTGTTAGGCCTTGTGATTGTTGGTAGTATTTGTGGTTGAATTTGAAATAATTTTGTGATGATGAGATGGATCAAACTTGTGAGAACTAGTGAGAAGAATTCCATGGGAAGACATAAAATGAAATGAGTAGGGTGAGAACGATAGAAGATATCACAGGCAAAAAACGGCAGATGAAGAGCGACAAGGTTTCGGTGTGGTGATGGTGGCAGCACTGCGGGTCGAGATTTCAGTGGCGCTTGAAGGCGGACGGTGGTTCACGTTCAGTGTTAGCCGGGACGTCTTGTGGGTAGGACGTGCGTCGTGCGTCAGTTCAGTGTCAAGATGCGTCACCGCGCTTGGCGTCTGATAACTCTTCAATGCGTGGTTATTCTCTCGTTTAATCACTGCGTGAGTGCCTTCGATGGTGTCGTTAATAATGCGGGTAACATATCGCTAAGTGAGAGTGACAGTAACTTATTAACAAACATTGATGGAGCCGATAACGAGATTTTATTAGGCGCGAAGGATGATAGTAGTGCCAGTTATAGTGTCATAGGCGAAGAACAGTTCCATCAGTATTTAGATAAATGGGGGAATGATACTAAAAATTCAACCTTGAAAAAATCTCATGATGAAGAAATTGATAGGAACAATACTTCAAGAAATGAACATGAAAATAAAGATCAGTTCCTTTTTTATCTAGAAAACCGGGGATATGATACTGAAAATTCAACTTTCAAAGTCTCACATCAGGAAGTAGTTGATGGAAACAGCAAATTAGATTCAACAAATGAACATGAAGATGAAGGTATACTGAAAAGTTTGATCAGCTTCACCAGTGGAACACTTTTCAAAATGTTCTATGCTTCTGACTCTTCAGAAAATAATGAAATTAAGGATACTCCACTGGAAGGGAAACATTCATCAGTAGATGTCAACACTCATTCTAATTCTCAGGTTACACAAATCAATGAAGAAACTCATTCAAAGAGTGATGTTATTTCAAACAAAAATGTTGAGACTAGAGGATTGTCCACTGATTTGGATTTATTGGATGTAATAGATCCAAATACCAATGTGAATTCTGTCAGAAGTGATGGGAAGCTTCACCGTGCAAGATCAGGAGAAAATCAGGATGGTAGAGTTAATAAAGAAATTGATTCAACTTCTGTAGGAAACTCTGGAGTAGGTGATAAATACTTGTGGACTAAAATTAGAACTGATATATCAGGTGATCAAATTCCAAATGATGATCCTAATGTTCAGTACCCTGCAGATGGAGGGTTGGAAGACGACAATGTTTGGAATGAACTGATAAAAAGTGGGAGGGGAGTGGAAGGTCCTGGTTTGGAAACTGTACAAGAAGAAAAGTCGAAAGATGAAGTTACAGGAAAACTAGAAGATCTTAAGAAGGGAGAAGAGAAGGCAATAAACGCGGTAGAAGAAGGTATCAGGAATTTGGATTTTGAAGAAAAAGTTTTACACCTGGAAAATAAAGGAGGAGTGGCTTTGGATGCAATAAAGGTGACGAATGATAGTAAATTAGAAGCAGGAAGATCAGCAGAGGGGATAGAAATAGAGGAAAATAACAAATTTGAGAATAGTTCTGAAAAGTTAGGTGATAGAATCAAACTTGAAGAAGTTTTAAATAAACCTCAGGTTGCTACACATAATCTCGACCTGAGCAACAAATCAGTTGAAGTGGATTTTCAAGTGCTGTCAACCCCAGTTCCAACTGTTAGTTCTGTACATGAGGATACGACTTTGAAAACATCATCTGAGACAACGGAAATCAGCAACCCTTCTGCGGCAGTCAATACTTCGAAAATAATTGATTCTTCAGAGATAAAACCTCTCATTGGTGCAGCACAGGAAGTTGTGACTTCAAAAACATCGTCTGAGACGTCAACGGAAATCAGCTACCCTTCTGCGTCTGTCAATACTTCACAAAGAACCGATTCTTCAGAGATGAAACCTGTCAATGATGCACCCCAGGATGAAGCACAAGGAAGTGAGACCCTGGAAGAGGAGGATTCAGGCGTGAGTCTTGCGTTCGTTTTTGACGCCACTGGGTCCATGTGGGATGATCTTGTTCAGGTACGCGAGGGCGCTGCGAAAATCTTGAACGCCATGCTGGAGCGCCCTGATAAACCGATTTACAACTATGTGCTGGTGCCATTTCAAGATCCAAGTGAGTGTGACGTTTCGTTTTCAACAGATGAATTTTGTGAGATTAATTGAGTTGTTTAATAATTCAAACAGTTGAATTGAATTGTTGAACAATTCATTTTCAACAGTTATCGTTTTTCAACTATTTTTATCGATAGTCATCAACAGTTTTTATCATTATCATATTCAACATTAATGATGATGATCATTAATATGTTGATCAAATCATAATCAACCTGATAAAATCTTATCAATATTATTTCAACATTTCAACGATAATATTATCTTCATTATTATGATAACATAACATTTACCAACAAAATTCTAAATTTCCAAATACCTTTATCATAGAATAACAAATTTAATATTATAATAATTATCATGGAAATTAAATTGGTTTGCTTATTTTTTCAAATATTTCTTCCACATTTTTAAAAACAAAACGCATACATTTCTCAAGCTTCAACTCCAACATCAAGTATAAGTTTTAAACAAAAGAGGAATATACTCACCTTTTCAAATGAAATCGGAGAAAAATACTTTCCTCTGGATCGGTACAAAATTAAATTAATATGTTACCCAAAAAACCGTACTTATTTTTCACAACATGGAGTTCCTGGTACAAGTGTAAAAATATCTCATATAATGGAGAATTTTTCAGGGTGAAATTAGTAAGCCTAGATAGTAGGGTAGATTCAGTTCAACTATCTGCATTGATGAAGCAAGTGATAACAGATATTGATTATATAATGTTGCATGAAAATTTCTTCCTTTAGACCCTATGAAAATTGATATTTCTTTTAACTAGAATTAATAAAGAACTCGGGGGTGAAGTGGAACAACCCTACTCGGGTCTCCCCACTATTAAAAGCCATACGCTAAATGAATAAATAATAATAATAAAGAACTGAAGAATGCATTTATCCATTCTAAGGATTTCATCTCAGTTGAAGGTGTACAAAATGTTGAAATGTTAATTGTGCAATTTTTAATCTTCTTATATCTACTCTTGGAATCTGGGGAATATTTACGAGTTTAATTTATAAAAGCAGATATTATTTTACAATAATGATTGGGAGAGAAACAATGGATTAGAACCTTGAGTTTCTCAGCAATATCTACAAACAGAAAGTATGAAGTTCTTCAAAGAACTTTCTTTTAATGAAGGAAATATTTAGACAGAACTTGAACATTTTCTTGCAACCCCTTTCTCGTAGGATTATTTCTATCCAAAAGATTCCACTAGCAACATTACAGATCAATGCATTACCGTACTTCGGTTTTGACAACTGTCCAAAGTAGGTTTTGCTATGAAGCATATATAGGTTTTACTATAAAACCATTCTACTATTCGTAAATTTGACTTGTATTTTTTCATTCTCGTCAACTAATTTGCTTCTGATTTCTATTTGTATCGTACCACATGAATTTGAGTCACATGATGCTCAAACTCTTTCTTTTTGCATTTTTGAGGGATGAATGAATACGATCTTGAATTTCTCTTCTTGCAGATATTGGTCCAGTGACTGTGACCACAGACCATGCCTATCTGATGCAGCAGCTGAATGCCATCCAAGTGTTTGGCGGCTCAGACTGTCCAGAGATGTCCATCCACGCCGTGAAACTAGCCCTGGAGACCAGTAGGCCTCTATCTTACATCTACGTGTTCACCGATGCCAGTGCCAAAGACTATGCTTTAGTCGACGAAGTCCTTCCACTTGTTCAGGAGAAATTGTCAAAGGTAAAGTTCAAATCACCGATACTAGAATACACGGTAGGGTCATAGCGCAGATTACATCCTAGATTTTGAGAGGCGTGGCGTCACCTGGAACCCATTAGACAAGTGACTGTTATTCAACGTTTCCATGGTAACTGGGTTCAGAACTATTGTCAGATTCATTTAATTTGGCGGATGACATTAAATAGATAGAGATATTATATATTTATATACATTTACATAGATAGATATTTCTTGACGTTTCTGATGACCGTAGAGTCCGATGGCAAAAAAATAATGTCTCTCTATGGATCTATTCATCTAATGCCATCCGCCAACTTGAATGAATACTACTATACGTGATTTTTGTAACAATGTACTGCGCATCCTACTCATGATTCCTACCCTGTATTACAGTAACCGTGGTTCAAACTAATTATTTGTAAAAGTTTATTGCTTTCAATTTATAGTTTCATTTTGTGTGTGTGAAGATATTTTGTTTTGCAATAATTCTTATGTTGTCCAACAATTGAACAATAATGCGAGTTATAATATGTGAAAACAATAATGTGAGTTGATAATGTATTTTTCTACTTTCAAAGATTGTGTTTATTATTCTATTCACCCTTAGAAGAAAGAATATAGATCTGCTGAGAAAATAAAGCTGATTTTTTAAATAAAATTATGATTCATTCATGATGATTTCTATTGAATTAGTAGTTCGATAAATGATGGGTTGAAAACAAGAAAATTTCATATTAGAAAAGATTAGTTGCACGAAAATTCAAAAAAGCTACCAATAAGAAAATTGAAAAAATTACAAAAGAGAAAGAAATATGAAAATAAAAAAAATTAATAGCTGGATGATAATTATTATTAATGAATGCTACTTCTTCACAAAAATCAAAAATGTTTTGTAAAGATGGGAATCGAACCCAGCATTTATCCAGAATAAACAGATTATTATCGATTTAATAGCAGTTGTATAATATCAGAATATCTCATGGATTCTTTCCATCTATACTGTATTGAAATTATTATAATAATAGTAAGTATGCTAAGCAAACTCTCCTGTCATTGAGTGAAACTCCCGGGTCATCTCTGTGTCACTAATAGTAGATAAGACTGGTTAAAACTGCAATAAAACAATGTCATTCATTCTCACTTTATTCCCCACCATTATTGTAATTGCATGAATTTCATTCAAAAGTAAACTTTATCAGTTGTTCTCAATCACATCCGGTATCGACTCGAGTCTGCTACAGAATTTTGGAAAATCTACAATCATCATTCAAGAATCTTACAGCAACAGCTTAGTTTGAAATTGATTTAATTGAATTTGTGAATATGCATTTTCGATGTGAATACCGCTCGAAGTATCCAATAGGTGTACACTACAAGTTTGTTCATCTTTCCGATATTCATTATAATGGCGAGATTATTGATATACCTTATCAAAGATCAGCGTCCCTGACGTATCGGCTTTCTCTATGCGCTTGTTTTTTTCTCGAATCATATACAGGGTGTTTCTAAAATAGACCGACAAACTTCGTGAGCGGTTTTCGGACACTGGAATTAAGAAAAAAGTTCCAGTAAACATGGGTCTTAGAACGCTTCGTTTCCCCTCTAGTTGCCATTTTGTTTTTTCACTTTTTATTTTTTTCTCTCCAGAATAGTTTAACTAATATTTTTGAAATTTGGCATGGTCAAGGCCAAGATGAAGGTCTGCTATAAAAATGAAGCAACCTTATCTGACGAAATATTTCAAAATGGTGGGCATTTGAAATTTTAAATTGAAATAACTCGAAAACTTGTTGCTCGCCAGGATCTGTATTGTATCTGTTATGTGATCGGTGTTTTTTGAAATTAATTTAAAACTAATAAATCTGTTGATGTGAAATTATTGTTAGATTGAATCAGATCTTTCAATACCAGCACTGTGATCAACTTTGATTATTTATATTAAACTAAACATTATTCCAGGTTGTTTTTGTGATGACTGGAGACTGTGGAAATCCAAAACATCCGGGATATTTGGTGTATCATAAGATTGCTGCCACCAGTTCAGGTCAAGTTTATCATTTGAACAAAACCGATGTCAATGAGGTTCGTGTAATAAATAACAATCAATTCCGCATATTATCTCTAGTACTCTGTTTCTCTCGTTAATCTTATGTCCATTCATTGCCTCTGCATTACGAGTTAGGCATGCTTGTTCTAATTTTCAAGAAGCTAAAAAATCAATTTCGCCTGAAACGCATTCATTTATGGAATTGCCGCTATACTCATTAGTTGATCTGACATATTGGAATTATTATTCCAATGAAATCTGAAACCAAAGATCAAAAAGTCCAATTGCAATATAGAATTATTGTTACTTATTGCAGTTATTGAGAAGATTTTTTCAATTCTTCCTTCTAAATTTATTCTTTTCACTCCTCGTAGGCAATTCGTTTGAATTTACCGCATACGGGGTTAATAAATTTTAATCAGTTAGGCCTAATAGTTTATTACTCAAATTTATCTATAATAAGTTGCCTACAGAGATCAAATGTTGTACTGTACTAACAATGTTCAATTAAGAATTAAGAATCCACTACATGTGATGTACTTTGTGACTTTGTTTTATGTATTTCTGTACTACTGTGACTTTGTCAATTGCCTATGTTGGTCTACGACAATAAAATCTATTCACTTATTTACTAATTCAACTTCAAGTAAGTTTCGTAAACAGAACAAGTGATTCCGTACTCATTCTTCTCTTTTTGCTTCTGAAATTCATTCGAATCATTCAATCAATCGATGTTTTTCTCAACTACTATATACTTAGCCTATATCTGGATTACTTATTCCAAATTCAAATTCAGAATCAAATCCTATCTCCCGGACCTGTTAATACAAACAAGAACTATTAATGAAAGTCTGCAAATTATCTTTTATAATACTTTTATACTGATACTATGATACTTAATACTTCTGATACTATCTAGTATCTTTTATAATTTCCATAAATCAAGTGATGTTATTGTAGTACCTCGTTATGTTGGTGAAGTAGAAAAACCCTTCTCGGGTCTCCCCACTATTAAAAGACATTCGCTAAATAAATAGTTCCTCGTCACATCTTGTTTTGGTCCAGGTGAAAAGATACTATAGTTAGCAGAAAGGCAAGGTTATTAGAGAGAAGGTTGAACCATCGTTGGTGTAAGGCGCAAAGTGGAGGGGGAAGTCTGATTTCTTGATTCATGTAACGTCACACTCGCGGTCCGCCAAATATCAGTCAATTATCAACAGCTGATATTATCAAAATAAATTATCAAAATGACGTCACCTGAATCAGTCCCCCCACTACAACAGCTTGTGGATTCAAAAAGCATTAGGAATGGTTCAACCTGTAATCTTACTACTTTGGCAGAAAGGTGTCTTCTGCCTGCATTTTCCATGATATAATTTTGTGCTCTGCTTATAGCTCTATATAGTTGATTGGAAATGAAACTAAGGATTCCCTAGTAGAAAATAAACAAATTCTATAATAATAAGATTACTTTTATCGATTATCTATGGTTTTTAAATAATTTATTATGTTAACAGGTTTTGAACTTCATAAGGCTGACTCTGAAGCCCCAAAAAGAAAAAGTTAATCTGTTATCAGTCGATCATGTGGGAGAGATCAATGTGAACGATTCGAACATTCCGCTGACAGTTGACAAGTCACTGAGCGAGTTCACTGTCTCACTGTCCGGCCGAAATGCCAGTCTGGGAGTTTTTGATCCTTCAGGAGTCGCAGCTGTGCCTCCTAAACTAACTCCACTACTGAACCTGGAAAATGTAAAGGTGGTCAATATCAAAGTAAGTGTGATTTTCTTTATCTGACTTAATCCTAGTATACCAGCAGATACTTGTAATTCGTCATATATGACAGAAAAAAATTAGAAAGTGTTTGACCTCTTACACTGAAACCATTGTAGCATACACTAAATTTTTTTTGAGCGAAAGATTGCGGCACTCTTGTTCGTCTCTCTTTTATTATGTTGTGTATACATAATTGTAGATCAAAGAACGTTCTCTATTGAAGCCTGCGATCTGTTTTATAAAAATTTAGAAGTCCTACAATATCGAAAAAAGACAGACACGCACTATAGACAGGAATAGTACAGCGTTCTATGTAATAAAATATTGCAGTATGTGTCCGCTTTTTCTATTTCACAAGGCTCCTCAATTCAATTCAATTCTATTGCTATTTATAAAAACATTTTTACAATACAATAAATTTTTCAATATGCGCTTGTAAAAGAAATACAAAATTAGAATAATTCTGTAAAAATTGTGAAACAAATTAAAATGAAATACTTGATGAATATTGATATTACTAGTTTGTAATTAGCTGGATGGGTGACCGACACAAAAAATTTTGCAACTAGGCGAGGTGGAACCTACCCGTATGGGTCTCCCCACCGATAAAAAAGCCATTCGATAAAAAAAATAGCTGTTAAATGTTTACTAATACAGGCGCAGTTGGTAATTTCAGATGTTTTACTCAGTTATAAAATTTCTAATAGAATTCAGAATTTTGCTCATCAAAAACAAATTCTCGAAACAATAAATATGTGTTGTATTTGAAAGAGGGTTTGATGTATTTCAGGAGCCAGACCCTGGAATTTGGACTTTGAAAGTTGACGTTGACAGTGACTCTCAGTTCACTGTTCGCACCACGGGGCTGAGCAGCTCTGACTTTGGATACGGCTTTTCCCAGCAGCCTGACATTAATCCGGCCTACACCGTGGCTAGGCCCTTCAAAGGTGCAATAATTAAAAATATTACATTGACAGCTTCTCAATGAAATAATTCCTTTTTGATTCATTGATTATTATTAATATATAAAGTTGACATTGATTTTATTTCATAACATTCTTAGAATAATTTTATCATTATTAAGCTCGAGATTAGAATTTTCAGTTCAGAATATAATCCTTAGTAGCTAGTAGTACAACATTTCTATATCAATGTGATCAATTTTCTTACGCAGAATATTTTTCAGATTATTGATTACTAGATGAACAAATAATTTGAAACAAGTTAGTAGGTTAAAACTTTGAGTAACGGTCTCTGTTCTATTATTCGTTGTGGAATATATTTGCTAATCATTTAGAACTGTAAGTATTTATTCAAATTTTTCAATAAAAAATTTGGATATACTACTATCCCTATTGAAATTTCTATAAATTTCCAATAGGAACTGGAAGATATATATTCAAGGAATGTGAAGTAGCCAAATGCTCAATGAGGGGAAAATTGAATATTTCACATCATGATTCCAAAACTCTGTATTTCAAAATTTAATCTTCTCACAATATCACATGTATAACTATTTTATTCGATTGGATAATCTGAATGAATTTGTGAGTAGAATTATTCGATTTGGCGTACATTAATAATTATGTCATTTTGCCTTGCAATTAACCCTAATATTTTCCTCTCAATTTTTTTAGGCTCGGATACAAACCTTTTTATTTGGATGACCGAACCAGAAGAATTGAGCGACTTCAAGAGCATTGAACTAACTGGTATAAATGGAAAAGTGTTTCAAATTCTACCATTGGAGCCGATTGACAAATACATCGGTGTCTACAAAACTAAACCATTCACTCCACCTGAAGACTTTTTCTATATTCATGTAAGTTTATACGCCTTGAAATCTATTATATATTAAAAAACTTTTGGCGCATTCCTTTCTACTATACTTCCACCACTGAGATATTTGATGTGAAATCTAGCGGAAACTCAAACTGATACAAGTCTGTTGCAATAATACTGTATTCCCAAACGATACAGTACTGAGCAAGTGAGCGGTGCTTTGCGCTGCACGGGGTGAACTCGTTTCATAATAATAAAACTATTTACCAAAATTGTGCAATTAGGCGAGGTGGAACCTAACCGTAAGGGTCTCCCCACCGATAAAAAGCCATACGATAAAAAAAAAACTATTTACCATTGATAAATTCTCATTACAAAAATAAACACACTTACAATTTACAAGTAAGTAAATGATTTATAATAAAAAGATTTTGATGATTAATCATAGTTAGAACCTGTAATATAAACGGGTGTGATTTTCCTAGTTTATAACAATTCCAATTAGTGTATACATTGGATTAAGTTGAAACTACTATTGATTAATAATTCCAAAGTCATGTGTAGGTGATTTCTGTTGAGGCATTTTATATTCCGTCGAGCGGCAGACGTCGGGCGTATGTCTTGTGTTTAATTTGTTCACTTTGTATGCTAGAGCATTGAGCCCATTTATAGTTCTGCGCTCGACTGAGCAAGGGCCCTTAGCCCTAGCGCCCACTGAGGTGGAGTGGCGATGGCATGGCAACACGCTAAATATAAACATATGAAACTGAATTAAATAGCGCACATCGAGGTAATGTGAGCTGTTTCATTTAGTTACATTATGTTTATATTCAGCGTGTTGCCACGCCAACGCCATGTCATCGCCACTCCAGCTCAGTGGGCGCTAGGGCTTACAGTTGGTGCGTTTCAATTCCAGTAGTCTAATCTATATCTTGATTCTTGAATAAAGAGCTGACAATGTATGCTGCAATAATCCACCTTGAGTTGAACTGTGAATGAAATTATAAATGAAACACTGTTTCATTTGTTTTTACAGGTTCATGGAATAACCAGCGACGGACATCCATTTAGAAGAATATCACCTACAGCTGTGAGCCCTGCTAAAGAAGGTGGGCACTAACCTCAACATACCAATCAACTATTATTTTTATTACTTTTATTATTTTATTTCATTGTTTTAGTTTTTGGCTATATTTTTTCTGACATAGATGTAGAAAAATTAAAAAAATGGATATCTATTTACTATCTCTCTACAATATGAGAAAAATATGTTTTGACTCCTTTTCTTTCTTTTCATTTTCTTATATCATTAATTCCTTATCTCTATATTTTTGAGTAATGTAACTGTTTTATTCTTTCAGAAAAGCCAGAAATCGTTGTATCTAGCAATGAAGTGGTGGTGTTTGCTAACGGAAATGCGGTTCTAAGCGGGTTTGTTAAATCGTATTTACCCTTCAAAGTTGACTGGCATAAGAGTGGAGTTAGATTGGGACCTGAACAGCACTATTCGTGAGTGGCACATTTCATTAGAAACTTGAATTAGGATCTTGATATTCGATAAGTTTATCCTTGTCATCTCAAATAATCGGTAAGTTAATAGTACAAGGTGGGGCAAATATTTCTACTTATTTCAGTTGGCTGTCCTGAAGCAATGGCTGCCGCTATTCTTCATTTGGTGGGGGTCATTTCTTCTGAAAGAAAAAAATATAATTTTTTATTATTCGTGAAAAACTAATATTCCATTCCTGGAAATTGGCAGTGATAGAGAATGTTAGCCCTCGTGATTTTTCTGCTCCAGAAAATGCATGTGAGGCGCTACGGCGTTAATGAATTCCTCAGGACGCCGTATAGTTTTCAACAGTCAATAGTCAAAATTCTTTATTACATATTCTTCAAGAACAGCAATTGTTGTCAAAAATAAACTACAAATTGTTTGGTAACTACAAATTTAGAATCCAACGTTACCAAGTTAAGGAATTTTTTATAGCTTTAGCACAAGGCCCATGTTTTTATTTGAATCATGGTCCTGTTTATTTAAACGATTTTATTCGAAACACTTTAGAATCTTGAGATGGAAACACGGGATCATTCATTCCAATAAAACGGCGACAACCCTTTTGTGTTGAATGAGAAACGTTTTGTGAATTAAGAATAAAAGCATGTAAAGATGAAATAATTTAGTACAGTGAAACTGTGATAACACATTAATGTTTCAGATTTGTTAGGAACTGCAATACAAAATGTGTATCGGCTTGTAAAATCAGTTTTTATCCATGATTTCAGATTTAGCTCCAATGTCACACATGAATTGAGAAATATTTCGAAGAATGACCAAGGAGTATACATTATTAGAGCCGTGAATAAAATTGGTAGAAGCTTCAAAACATTAAAGGTGACTGTGAAAGGTTTGTCTCAGTGTATGGTGTAAGATATCAATCATTTTATGTTAACAGATAAGCATGTATGACTTGTGCGCTTACAATTAACAGTTGATGCTATGGTACGCAACATTATTACTCAATTTATTAAACCACGATTTAGAAGATGACAACGATTGTCTTCATTAATAATGACAGAGAGCAGGTATTTTCAATATTTATCAATTTTACTACATTATAAAATTATTTTTCCAAGAAAATATTGAAACTCTTGAATTCAATAGCTCACTGAATAACTTCTATTATAATGTTTGTGTTTGTCTTTAGTGAATTAGGTACTGTCGCACTTTGCTGCAACTCTTATCATTTTGTATTGTAAGTGTTTTGTCTTTTGTAAATTGCCATTATTATTTCAATTTCTGCCACATTTGGCTTCAGTTCTATACATTACACTCAGCATTTATATCCCTTTGTCAATTGATTGAGATAGAGTTAATGGAAAAATCAATTCAAAATTACAGTAATAATAAATTGTCATAATTGATAATTACAGGAGAGAATCGTTATTGCCAAAATTTCAAATTTTCACATTTTATCATTTCAGGGACCTGTTTCTTGGAATATAGAAGTCCTGTAATACAGTAAAGAGGCGTATGCACACTTGACTTTATGTTTTAATAATACTTACAATGTTATTGTATCACATAGTGAGTCGATGTCTAAAGATTACTGTGTGGCCGCCTTTTACTGCTTTTTTAGGAATTTTTATTGAGAAAATTTCATGAAACAAACCTCTGAAAATGCGTTAGAAAATGTTCACTACAATAATTCGAAGAACTAGCTCAAAATTATTTACTTTTAAATTATCTTTAATTATTTATTATATATTATATAGATATAGGTATAGGTATAGATATATTAAATATATAATTATTTTATAGATATTCTTTAATTATTTACTAGTTTAATAATTTAATCGTTTTTAAAAGAGCTGCAATTTTAAAATGATTCATAACAATAATTCGAAGAACTGTCTCTTAATTATTATCCACTTACGAGTTCAATAGTTTTATCGTTTTAATAAGAGCTGTAATTTGAAAATGATGAAAATGTTATAAACTCATCAAATTCCAGTAAGCTATTGTATGTTGTAAATTTCTTCCATTATCACTGCTACATCAATTATCAGTTTTACTTCTTTTTATTTCACTCGTTTAGAGATTACAATTCCAGTAAGCTATAGAGTTGAAAGTTTCTTCCCTGATCATTGTATTATTTTTATTTTACTTGTTAAGAGATATTATGTTTCTTATAAATATGTTTGTTAGCTTCCCTGCGCTCAGGCTTTTGCCTTTGCAGTTTTTTTCCGGTATTTGCCCTGTCTACGTAAGGCTAGGCGTACACCGGTTAGTCAAGACAAGACAAGACGAGATTAGTCACGTTTAGTCTCAGTACTTCACATAGCTGCTTATGAAGCAACACACACCGTTTAGTCATTGCATCGGTGTGTGCTGCTTCATAAGCAACTATGTGAATTACTGTAACTAAACGTGACTATTCTCGTCTTGTCTTGACTAACCGGTGTACGCCTAGCCTTAAACTACGTTAAACATAGTTGAACATATGTTAAACATAGTTGAACATGTGTTAAACATAGTTGAACATATGTTAAACATATGTTAAACATAGTTGAACATATGTTAAACATAGTTGAACATATGTTAAACATAGTTGAACATAATTATGTTAAACGTAGTTGAACATATGTTAAACATAGTTAAACATATGTTAAACATAGATAAACTATGTTTTGTATTACATAAGATATTCTTTATATAATGTATTGTGGCAAAAAGGAAATAAAAATTGAATAACAAAAAACACAAGTTTTATAAGTTGTTGTATTGAATGCAGAATGTTTGTCATAGGTGGTATCCCAGTGGTTGTAGCTGGCAGCCCCAGAGGACATGGTGACGTCACAGTTTGGGACGAAGTTACGATGGGCTGTGTGGTCAGCAGTGACCTGCCTTACACTGTCACTTGGCTCAAACAATCTAATTCCAGTGGCACACATCATGCTGGTAGGTCCAAATTTCACTCAATTGAATTAATAATGCGTTTCAAAACATGATTGCCTGTGCTTCGTGCATGATAGAATTCATTTTTTGAAAGATTATGATCTACTGTTGGTAGAATGGTTTCACTTTATACAAACATAGAAATCAGAAATTTTATTGAAAAAATTACACAGAACAAAAAATTATAATACAATAAATTTGGTGTCACATGGGTTAAACCTGTGCGTGACACCGAGTTCTTAACATTAGAATTATACATTATGATAAAATTTACACTAATACACTACTTAGAATTACCTTAATTGCTATAGGACAGTGATGACATTATTAGAGAGAAAGAAAAAAAACATTGCTATATATTCGTAATGGAATGTGGATTATTAAATACAAATATAATAACTTACATACTCTGTATAATAACATAACGTTTATCAGAACGGAATGATGGTGTCATTTTAAAAGAAAAACTAACCAAATATTGGTTAATCTCTGTTTCATACTAATATTCACTTCAATTTTCAGTCATTAATTTACTTCAGCAATCATTATTTATTTTACTTACTCGGGCTATTTAGTTTATTTTACTATTTACGATTTTACTTTCATTTTACTTATTTATTTACTTCAGCCATAATTTATTCTCAGCCATACTAATTTACTTCAACTATCTCATTACTTTTTTATTTTTCTTGTTGTTGTTTTTCTTATTTTTTCTTATCGCTTTCCTCCCATTCCCCCCTCTCCTCCTGCTTCTCCTCCTACCTCTCCCTCTTCCTCCTCCTCCTCATCCTTTTTCTACTTCTTCTTCTACCTACTCTACTGACCTACTCTATTGTGTGATATTTTATTCTCTTGATCATAATAATTGCTAACCTCCATAGGTCTCATCAGACATTGCAGCATACGTTGTAATAATTAAATTTGTCAAATATCTCAATGTCCAACTTATCGATTCCTTTTATTTTTTGTAGTGGGAGATGTCAAAATTCCCTCACTGGCAGATGTCAAGGAAAATAGAATAGGTGTTCTTCCAAATAACACTCTATTTATTGCTCATGTCTTATTAGAAGATTCTGGAACCTATGTATGCAATGCTGAAACATCAGGTAAGAGCAGTTTAAACTGTATTGTACACAAATTCCTTCTCACACATTTCAAGACTTATAAAATTATACAATTTGGATTAATATCGGTATATAGAGAGGTACCTAATTTTAGCTCTAATCGGTATGCCAATAAGTTCCAAAAATTTTGAAATGTTTTACTTGTTGGTAGTTCGAAAGATTTTAGAAATGATTGATATAGATCTAAGAGTCCCTGTGATTTTATGGAATATTAGACTACTGGTAACCATGATACAGAATTCAGCCTTATTTATGTGAGAGTATTGATATTAATTTTCTCTACTTTCTCGTTACTCTGCAACGTTGTGTTTTCAATCGTGCATGAGATTGAAATTCGTTGAAATTTTCTTTGAACAGTCAAAAATATAATGATGATAATAATAGGAAAAGTACGGTACAGTAAAACTCTCAATTTAATTAATAAAATATTATGATGATTGGAGTTTTCACAAAAAAATTTTTGTTTCTTTTTGCCGATTATTGTTCGGATATTTCAAGTTCTGCTACAATTAAAAGAGCCACCCGGAGTGAATGACATTTATATATTTATGTATATTGAAACCAGTCATAACCACCCTCAGGCGCCTCCTCTTTTCTGAATTAGGCCTAATTCATATTTTGAATATCCATCGATATCCAATTTGACTGGATGTGTTTGATAGTTGAATAGAATAATCTTGCTTCTTGTTTCGACAGTTGGCGTTGGGAAAAGTCGATTCCACCTCAGCGTACATGAAGAGCCAAAAGTGGAAATCTCGCCAAAAACTATCGACGTAAGCGCGGGTGAACAAGTAACTCTAACTTGCAAGGCGCTCAGTGGTCATCCTAAACTTACATGGACAAGGAATGGTACTCTTATGCACGTAAGTTGGTATCCTATCTCTTTTTGATTAATAAATGGATTGAATAAATAATAAATGAATATACAAACCTACAATTAAGACTCACAAAAACTGGTATTTCATTCCTACGTAAGAACCATTAAATTACAGCTCAATGCTCAATTGTGCAATTAGGCGAGGTGGAACCTACCCGTAAGGGTCTCCCCACCGATAAAAACCATACGATAAAAAAACAGCTTAATGCGATTGTTTTGATGAATATAAGAACAAAAATCACTATTATTGTATATTGATCGGAATATACATACTTCCAATATTGTTAGAACTTGTGAATGTCAATGGAACGCAAAATAGTTTTTACATAAATTGATAATTATTATCAGAGTCGCTATCTCTCATTGAATATAATAAAAATATCGTCAATATTTAATGCTATTTAATCAATATTCAACGATATTTTAAATATCGTCAAATTACAATTGTTAATGCTTATATTGGATAGATGCACTACATATATCTTTATTTAATTTTTTACTGTTTTATTGACCTGGATTCCTCACAGAACTACATTTTAATACATTTTCATTTTCCAAGTAGGGTACTATAGTATTGTTATTGAGCCAAGAATGTTCACATTTCAGGGTACCAACTCGAGATGGAGAATTGTGGATGGAAGAAATCAATCGGAATTGGTTTTAAATGCAGTTCAAAAAACGGATGAGGGAATTTATAAGTGTGAGGCTGAAAATGAAGTCGGAGAGGGTCAGTGTAGAATTTATTCATTTTCTCAGTTCCTACGATAATCAAGAATTATTTTGACGATAACTTAAATTACATCTCTATCATAGAATTTGAAAAATAATTTTTTTCTTATATAATTATTGGTCATATTTTGTAGAGGTTTAGTAATTTACTAATTATAGTACAGAGTGCGGCCCAGGGACTTGTTATAAAATATCAATTAAAAACAAAATAGTAAAGATATTTTTATAACTTGTTTCACACTGGCTTTTGCCAATAATAAAGCTATAAGCCTATTATCAATACTAAGGTATCTAATACTCAAGAGCTTCCATAGTAAGCAAGTCTCTGTGCCACAATCTGTATTTTATTTATCCATTTAAATGATTTAAATCAAGTTTATTATACCTACCTAATTAAACAACAGGCTCCGTGATCCGTCTACAAGTTTAAATTTATTATTCAATTTTATTGATAGACTATTTTGAATATTTTTCGTGGTAATTTATTAAATTCTAGTAATTTTAGTAATTTATCAAACAAATAATAAATTTGCATATTTTTATGCAATAAATCTGACTGTAAGTGTAACTCTGGCTACAATGATGCTTTTGTATTTTCTAGATGTATCTGAATCTAGAATCCAAGTTCACGAGGTACCGAAAATCATAGTGGATAAGGAAAGAAAAGTGATTATCGATGGGCCAACAGAAATTGTTTTGAAGTGTCACGCTTACAATGTGCCTGAAGATTACGAACTGCTTTGGATTCCTGGGAGACTCAATGATGAAACAAGCAAGTTATTATTCCATAATTGTGATATTCCTACTCTAGATAAACCTAAATGTAGCTGTAGTCTGACACTTTTTGAAAATATTGTACCGTATGTTCTCTAACTGTAAGAACTACCAGAATCAACTAAATAACTGAATGATGATCATAGGCTCTCCGTAGCCTGGGGGGGCTCTCCGTAGCGCGTAATCCTTTTCGTCAGTTGGAGATTTATCTGATTATGTAAGCAACCAATTGTAATTATTGATTTCTAACTAATAAAAATTAGTCACTCATTCATTTCATTATTGTCATGATGTTGACTGAAATGTTTTTAGAGAGAAATGTAGTCTGCAGATCTAATTTTGTAATACATAACGCATACATTCATTGAACAGTTTATACCAGAAAGTACCTATAAAGAATAGATTAAAATGGATGAATAGTGAATGTAGAATAGAATAGAATATTTACTTTATTCCTGTAGATTACAAAGTATGTCGCTTAAATTCTAGGTCATGAAAATTATTACAATTAACGTCATTTAAAAATAGTAATTACAGTTTCGGATTCACTGAACAAAACATGAGATAAGGGAGATTTTAAATGAAAATATATAGGAGTGAGTTTAATTCTAGATTGATGAAGTCGACTTGAGTTCTAGTATATAATAATTATATTTTAAGCTGAAATGAACGTTATTTAAAATAAAACTAATCGCAACATGGTTTTGCATCTACAAGAAATGGCGGAGTTTGGACATATAGATGTCCATTCTTGGAGAAGGATATGCAAGGACATCCTTCCCATCAACACTCAACCGAATGTACAGAGACAAATCGAGGACCGAGCTCAGTAGTTGCAAATAAAATATTTTTATTGGGAGTTTTGGTAATGAAAATGGAAATCTGCTATTTTCTTGTTACGTTTGCTCATGTTTAATCATTTGTACTCGTATGTTAAGGATTCTATGTGAAAATCGTTTCTCCGTTGAGATTTAATTATCTTTTCTCCTGAGCACTGTATTGAGTGAAATAATATAAATAAGATGAGAAAAATAATGTGTAATTTATTATATTAATATGATTGGATTGGATCATCATGACAATATCATCTGTTGTCATGGAAACATTTTAACAAGCTAAAATTCTGTGTGCTATAAATTTTCTTCAAAATTCTATATTTTATAAAAGTTATTAGTGATTTTGGTGATATTTTTGTGTTTTGGAATATTCTAAATCAGAAGAACTTTCAAAATGTAAATTTCAGTGGATTTTACCAAGAACTACAACAATTTCCATCGAGGAACATTGAGGTTATTTTGCCGGTGGAACTTCCTTATGGGACTCCCCACCAGGTATGGCATACGCTAATAATAAGCTAATAATAATAATAATAATAATAATTGGATTAATCTTGATCAATCATGCTATTTTTTTCAGATTTAGCTGAGATTTTCAATGAGCAGCATTCTTCTGCCAAATATAATACAAGCGCCAAAGGCTATTTATCTATTAGAAACGTTGAAAGATCTGATCAAGGATGGTACACCTGTCTAGCAAAATCAAAAGGTAAGTACAGCAGAGTCCGTCATGTAAAACTTACAATAATTGAAATTAAATATAAAACCAACGATATTGCATCAATTGTTATGTATGCGCCACTGTCTACGAAAAGATAAAAGGTATTAAAGGTAAAGGTAGAGTTTTGAAAAATTTTAGGTGTAATATTATGCTATTTGATTGCAAGATTATTCATTAATACTATTTATTTACAGATGTTATTTTATCATGCCATGATCTTGTGGTCTATCTTGACCGGTTTTGTCTCATAACTGATTATGTCCCAGCTTCGCAAAGGTATATCAAGCTTGATCTCCAATTTACTATGTTGATTCAAGTGAGGAACCTAAAAAAAACTTCAGTTTACTTATGTACAATTGGTTCCAAGTCTTCAAGATGTAATCTTGAAAAATACTTTTGGAGTGAGTTGAAAATACTGAATTTCCAGGTGGAATCAGCAAAGATGAAACGTTTTTGAAAGTCGAGGAAGTGCCTAAGCTGACAGTCATTCCAAATTTGGTCCAGTTCGAAGAAGGAGAAGATATTTATATGCAATGTTTCTTGGATGCTGGCTTACCAGTTCCGAACATAATGTGGTTCAAAGACGGACGAGCACTCACAGTAAGTTGAATTATTTATTTTTGAGTTCATAAGAAGGTTTTAATAAGTAGCCTATGTTATTGTTAATCTGATTCCCATCCTTTTTAAATAAATTTTTATCTAATGAAAATACTATGTCAAATACCACTTGTTTATTACTCGTTTAAATAATTATTTCATTTACTCTCACCAGACACTTTGTCAAAAAATTTGATGTATTTTTCGTTACATTTATACTCTCTACCTAATTACTAGTATTTGAAAAAAGTTGTACATTTCAAATAAATTTGCCAGGATTGAAACTAAATTACAAATTATACGAGTTCACCCCGTGCAGCGCAAAGCGCCGCTCACTTGAATTTTCTAAAGTTCTTAGTTTTAAATACAGTAGTTGCTATTTTGACTGTTTAGCTGACAGCAGTTTAACTGACCAATGAAATCCTACCTTGTACAGTGATTACTGGTCACTGTACTACTTTTATCTTCTAAGCTCTATCTATTGGGGATTTCACAAACTCAGTTCATTTAATAACTTAGTACATTTTAATGCAAACAGATGGTGCCACAGGTACCTATTTTTGGTTTTCATTATTTTCTCCCATTTAAATTATTATTTTTTAAAACAAATAGAGCCTGCAAAAAAATTTGCAGTTTCAAAATCGGTCCACTCAAACTTCTCCACGAACTTTACAAAATCTACTCTACACGGGCATCAAACTCTTTTAATATAGCCTAGATGATGATTATTATTTTAAATTTCAAATGTTTTTAAAAACTGTCACTCCGATTATGAAGCACGTTTACTGCATCTGAAATTATTTTCAGATTAATACTAATATAAACTTTCCTATTTTACTCATCCATGAATATGTTTACAGGCCCAGTACTACCATATTAGAATTGAAAGGACCAATGATACATTATTGAAACTGCAAATAGAAAACGCTCAAGTGAAAGATGCTGGAAGATATGAGTGTAGAGCGATTAACGATGTTGGTTTCGGTAAGTACAGTATGTAGTTTTCTTACTAAATTTTCAATAATATGTAAGAGACGTGCACCTGCTATTGCTCTGTTGTACTGGTGACCACTTTCGAGGCTTTCTCCGCTGAATATGATTGATAAGAATTGAAATCGCTTCCCGGTGATTCGGAACTCACCTAAGTCCATTCATATTCCATCGTCATCCTTCCCAAACCCACGCGTATGTGGGATTCACCACAGAAAAAATATGTATATATGACTGCAATCTTGATAAGAAAATTTCTTATACGGATTGGAGTAGAACACAGATTTGACTTAACACCATAGATTTGTCTGGGGAATCTTCCATAGTGAATCTCTCCATTTCACAAGTCATGTATATTGATGTGACATAATCCCTGGGGTTTTTTTCCAGGCCAAGCGTTTTCAGACGTCCAAGTTGTCAAGACTCCCACGGCAGTCGCGTTGGAAAAATCACTTTTGGTAAAAGAAGGAGACCCCGCCACCCTGACATGTATGATCTCTGGAAAGCCTCACCCTGACGTCAAATGGTATAAAGATTCTCATGAAATATTGCAAAACAGCATTGAACAGCCTGAATATGTGAGTATTTACCGGATTTAAATATAGCCTATTTTTCATATTACTGTATATACATTCCAATCAAGCATTATTGAATTTTCACATTAATATTTACCATTTGCTGGAATTTGAAAGATAAATTGAACTGGTGTAAAGATTCTCAGGAAATACTACAAAACAGTATTGAACAACCTGAATATGTTAGTATATTTACTGAGTTCGATTCCCACATATATCATTTCAGTCTCAGTTCCGTTTCAGTCAGTGTTCTGTGATTGCTTCGGCTTCATTGACTCATACGCAACTGAATTAATACTGAACTGATATGTACGAATCAACCATTGATGTAATAATATGATTTCCAGCATTATTTGTACAAGGAGTATTGAAAAATTTGTGCATTGAATAATTCTAAAATTCTTGTATCAGTTGCTGGAATATGAGAGGATCAATAATTATGGCATTATCAACACAAAGAATTCTCCTTGTTTTTGGGGATTGACAATCAATAATCAAAGTACCTTCTTATATGGATTGATTTTGTGAAATGAGACTATTTCGAGTTGATGTAATTGTTGATTGTAATTGATTTATAATTCAAGAATTATAAATATGACTGCTAAACGTTTTTAGTTTTATGTTGGAACCGTCGTTATAGCTTGGAGTTTTAAATGAATACTGCTTTAATAATATTTTGATTTTTATGTCATTTAGGCAACAAACCAGAATAGTCTGCAACTGACCTCAGTTGACAAAAGTACAGCTGGCATCTACAAATGTAAGGCTGAGAATCCTTTTGGATTAGCTGAGGATTATATCAAATTGGAAGTCGGAAGCAATCCGATCATCAGTAGTATTTCCAACAGTGAGTAGTATTTTTTCTTGAGAGAATAGAAAAATCATTCTAGAGCAGGGTTTGAAAACTAAAAAATCACCACATTGAAGAATGAAAATATCCGGCGAAGGTAGAAATTCCTCTCTACCACCCCTAAAGTGAGGGTTTTTGATTAGAAGCATGTCCATTAGAAATAAATTGATTACCAAACAAAATGGAATGGAATTGTTTGTGGAATTCTATTCTATTCACATAATTAGGATTTGAATTTACAGTCCCTCAATATTATTTTTATTCAAGTCTTCAATTTCAAAAATCATTTATTTCTGCTCTTGTACAATTTAATAAACTGGATATTATTGTAAATCTATTACGTTAATTACTTCTACCGTACTGTAGTATTTTTCTTCTACTTATAACGCTCAAGTCTATGTACAACATTCTACGTAGGTAATTAAAAGGGTGATGGCACACAAAAAATGCCTGTCGGAATGGAAATCAAACCCATGGTCTGGTACAGTAATAGAATTATTGAAAAGAATTCTATTGAAAATTATTTTGGGAACCATATAACGTAATGTATTACAAACACAGAAATTAAAATTCAAATTTAAATTTATTTCCCAAAAACACAACATGCCTACTACAGTATAAGCAAAGAAGAACACTAAATCATAAGTACAAAATACATTATAATGTTTTTCACTGAATTAATAAATTAATCTACAGAAGGTAGATATTTCTTATTTGCTTGTTTGTGTGGAAAATACTCATTTCTCTTTTCTATTCAATATATTTTGGGGGGAAATTAAATATTATGAACACTAGAAAATTGTCAATTCACCAAGTGACAATTCATTCAATAGTCGATTATAAGACAGTTATATCGAATTGAGATGTAATTAAACAGCAATTTATCCAATATTTTTTATTGCAGGTACCAATATCGATATTGAGGCCGATGGTTTGCTGTATTGCATTGTTGTTGCTTATCCAGAACCGAAGGTAACCTGGTTTCGGAAAGATTACCGCCCTCTAGACAGTGAAAGATTCATGCAATCAACCAATGGCGAGCTACTTATAACAAGTAAGTTTGATTGCACCTTTTTCTAGAATTCAAATTCTAAATAATGTTGTAGAATACTCTTTCGCAAGTGCATATTACTCCCACAGTAATCGTAACATCACTCATCTTCTGTCGCCATCTCATATTCTATCATTATCATATTCTAGAAATTCATAATAAAATCTACTAAAACTGGATGTACTAATACCGGAATTCATTGATTTGATGTGCCTCATCTCAGCTTTGTTATGAATCTCGGGTAATCCTTTGAGTCACTACATTTAGGATAACATACATTTACACTTTTTTGCAACACGCTAAAATATAATTGGTATTTCAAGGCATTGAACTCTCTATTTTAATGAATTCAGTATTTGAAAATCTAAACTTCAGTATAGAGTAAATCTATGTAACAGATTTAGCTAGTATAGAATAGAATGAAATCTTTACAAGATGAAGACTTGACTCACTGATTCAAAGTATGTTGAAAAAAGCAATTCAGATTCTGGTAACTCTCTAACTACTAGATATCACCCACATTACAGTTGAATGTATTTTTGAATTTGACACCAACCAATCACGGTTGTAAAGCTATTCGAATGTTATCTACAAATGTGATCCAAATCTAAATGTTATCTACAGCTTAGTCTCTTCATTTAAATATTTTCCATCAATGAGGAAAATAGGCTTACCCTGAAAATTAATTTTTGCATAGATTTTTGATATACTTATTGATTTAATACTTATTTTAGATGCCAGGAAAGAAGATGAAGGCATATACACCTGTGTTGGTGATAACATATATGGTTCTGTTACATCAGAAGTTGATGTCAAAATAACTGGAATTGGTGAGTTTCTTCATAACAAACGCTTTTTATGTTGCATCATTCGGTTTGTGTAGATCAGTTGAAGAACTGAACTTCACTATTTTATCGAATAGATCACTGATTTTGGATGGAAGCAAGATTTATCTACGAAATAACTGGAAAAAGCATTAGAAGATATTTTTGAGACCAGCGAAAAGAAAGACTCGTAAATGAAAAATATTCTTGTTACTGGAGATTGCCAGAGTGATTGGTACTCTATTTTCCACTAAGTTTTCATGTAGCCTATAGTAGAAGTCTTAAATTTCCATGAAATATGATATTTTTGCATTTATTCTAATTCAAAAAACATTTTAAATTGCTTTTGCTCACTGCGAAGACTACAAATTTAATTAAATAATTTTACGAATTACACAATATTGGTGATTGTAGTAAGTTTATTCTCAACGAAAATTTCATTCAACAGACCTACCTCCAAGGTTGTTAGATAAACCCATCTATCAAAAATATATCTAATAACCTTAGCCTACCTCTTCTCTATCATTTTGTTCTCCGGTTTGTGGATAGGCTTACAGTGAACATTAGTTAATTTCCACAGTACAGCCACTTCTTAAAAAGACACAAGAACAAGAAGAAAATGCCAAAGAGATCAAGAAATTCTTACTCGGCGAAAGAGTGGAGATGCCTTGTGTCATATCGCAAGGGAGACCATTCCCGGAGAAGAAATGGTTTTTCAATGAGCATCCTCTGCAAGCATTCAATCACAGCTCTGCTCTATCCATAAGTGTGAGTACTCTTTCCTATTTTCTTGATTATTTTGTGTCAAATAAGAGTAGGCTAATATTTGAGTTGTCAAATTTGTAAACTGTAAAAAATAAATTACATTCAAGTACAGTAGGATCTCGTTAATCAGGTCCTATATGGGGATTACTAGGGCCGGATTAACGAAAATTCCGGATTAGTGGAAATGCATCAGAAAATTGAGTAATTTACAATAAATAACATTTTATTGCTTACAAAAACTATGATAACAATAGTTTGAATTTCTGTGCAGTATAGACCTAATGCAATTTTGTTTACTGTATTATTATGAAAAGGAAACTGTGATATAAAACAGCAAACTACAGTTAAGAAATGAACATTTATTGACTCATCGGCGGAAACAGTGCCGGATTACTGGATGTGCCGGTGTATTGAATGGCCGGATTAGAGAGACTCTACTGTAATACATAAGAATTTTTTGTTATTACCAAACAAAATTGGGAAGTTTGTGAACGAGCCAATTACTGTTTTCAAATTTTTGTTTGAAGGATGATGGAACACTTGTACTGAATAGCCTTCTACCCAATCAAACAGGAATCTATGAGTGTATCGCTTCAAATCTAGCCGGAATGGACAGAATTAGAATTGAACTGGAACTGTTTAGTAAGTTTCTACAACAAATATACTAAAATTTAATTCGCATATTTCTCAACACATCCTTAGCTTCATAATGTGCTTGTCTTTTTGCGTATAAGAATTTTTGAATTATTTTGAAACGGATTATTGAAATCCAAAAAAAAACTTCTACAATCATTCAATTCACAATCAAGTTGTAACAGGAAGAAATATAGGGCCGTATTTATGAACGTTCCTTGAGGGTTCCTTTCCGAAAGGGACTCTTGATAAGTGTTTCATGAATGAATAGAGCTGATTTTTCATTCAATTTATGGTTTTTCAATAAACGAAACACTTTTTAAAAAGATTTCAATTTATTATCAATTTAAACTTTTACAATAAAAGTATGAAATAACTCTGATATACATATGCAGAGGAGGTCTGCGACGCTCGATGGTACAAACAGAACTGACTTAAACGCTAAGATGCTACCGCCTAGATACTATTGCTGACTTAGCATTACAACGTGTGAACCATTGATATTATGCGGTTTTTGATTGATAACTCCTCCATCCCTAAAGAGAACATCGGGGTGGTTGAGCATCTGGAACAGGTGACACTCTCTTAAAGAATTCCTGCTCGATTACACTTATAGCAACCACTAGAAGATCGCTGTAGAGAGGATAAATCCATAGACTTGCTGTCTAATGTTCACTTTCGATAACTGGTTTTACATTATTCATTGAAATATTTTCTAAGTTTAAATTTTTAAGTTGAACAGTAAAATCGTGTTTCTGAATTTTTCCAAAGTCTAAATTCAACACTTCCAAAAACTTTGGGTGTCCTCTTAATTTTGATACATGGTTTTGTAATAGGCTATTTCTAAAGTAACATTATTATCTTTTGAATTTATCAGGAATACACCTTTAAGGATAATGTTCTTAGTCTCTTTTAAGTTTTGTATTTTCAAAGTTTCTTGATTAGGAAAAGTTGCTAAATATTGATTCAATTCAGGAATCCATTTCATTAAGTTTTCATTGACTACAAGAACAGTGTATTTACAATTTTCGGTTGAACTATGTCTTAAGATTGAAGTTTCACAACTGAGATTAGAATTTGACAATTCGGTAGATGAACAAAGAAATTTATCTCCAATCACACTTTTACAATCAGTTTCTAAACCTAGTATTTTCAAATGTTCCATTTTTGGTTCTAACAAGTATTTAACTCTAGGTAATACAGTTACATAATCATTTTCGGCTTTTGTTGGAATAGACATCAATTTGTAAAGATCAAACTCTGTTTCATCAGTCAACGGCAATTCAATAAAATAAGTAATTTGTTTCTTATCAATAGTACAATCAACATTCATTATTCTTTCAATGTTAAACATGTTATCAAAATCAATTTTTACAGGCATTTTATTTACATAATATTTAGATATTTTATTTATTTCTATGAACAATTCTTTTGAAGAAATAATACTTGGATGAATAGTTTTCAGTTTGCAAAATGTTAATGAATTCTCTATTTCTTGGATCAAGCTCAAAATCATATTGTAAGAAATCAGCAATTGATTAAAATATCTCTACATTTTTCTAATTCAATATAATCATTCAATCTACGATCTACATAACTAAGTTTTGAAACAAGTTCATTAAAATTATCATTAATAACATTCAAAGTTCTATTATATTCTTTAATAATATTCATATTCATTGAATATTGCAATGACATTTGTCTTTCGATTCCATTTTCATTACTTTTCAAATTTTCTAATATTTTATCATACTTTTGGCCATCATAGGCATCTAAATTTCCAGTTATAACTTTAATTGCTGAACCAAGGCCATTAATTAATCCTCGTTTTACTCTTGGAACATATTCATTGTTCACATTAATTATTTCTAATTTATCAATTATCATTTCTCTTGAATGATTAATAAATCTTATAAAATTCACAATATCTCTCAATTTACTACTATTATCAGTTACATATTCAATCTTATCGCTAAAGTTACTTATTCTAGTATTGACGATTTCAACAGCATTATTATAAAACAAATCTAAATTATTTTACATGTTGGAATATTCCATCTATTTCATAGTAATGCACAAAAGTGTGCTTAGAATTGATCAGCAGCGGCTCCCAATTTAATTGGAAGAACACCACGTTTTGTGTGATATTGGTTATTTCAGGTGTGTCTCTGGCATGGGCCGCTCCGAAGAACAGGAAAGGACCTGCAACAGGATGGGGATTCGGATTAGTTGGTCGATCTTTCTCGTCCTGTGTTTGATGACTTTTCCGAGTTTCTTCTTAATTTTTCTTGGTCTTTTATTTTTGAAAGATGGATTTTCGTCTTCGTATTAGCATGTCGAGCTTCTATTTCTGCTGTCTTCTGTTCGGGGTTTACTGAAATTACTTTCTCTTTATTGAATTTATTCTTCGTCTTGCTTTGCTTTTGTACTGTTTTGACGTAGACTTCCGGAGGATTTCTGGAAGGTTTTCCTTATCAGCGTTTCTTTTCGTAAGAATGGTTTCCTTTCTTTTCTTGTTGATTTCTTTGATTGCTTCATACAATTTCTCTGTTTTATTCCTATGATTACTTATGTAATCATTCATCACTGTTTTCTATGTCAATGTCGAAAAGTGTATTTTTGGTTTGTGTGTCCGTAGAGGATTTCGAAGGGTGTAAGTTTGGTCACTGAATGAATACTATTATTGTATGCAATAATAGCGTACTTCACTTTGTTTTCAATTGATTCCTTCGAAAATTCGGCACGATTATTCAAAAGTCGAATATGTTCAATTAGCGTTGAATGTAATCTTTCAGCCATTCCGTTCGATTGAGGATGTTGAGTACTGATGAAATGAATCTTTATTTTATGTATTTGTAGCAGTTCTCTTACAAGGGTGTTATTGAATTCTGTTCCATTGTCTGACACTATTGTTTCTGGAGTTCCATGATGAGAAAAGTATTTTATCAACTTGTTTACGACTTCAATACCTTGACCACTTCTTAATTGATATGCTTGTGCGTATCTTGAAAAGCTGTCGATAATTGTCAAAATTTTGTTTATCGAAAGTTATGCTGTCCATATGTAAGATTTGCAAAGGTCTCGTTGCTGTTGGTGTGAGGTTCAATTCAAGATTCAAGGGCGTTCTTTCGTATTTTGTTTTCAGACAAATTTCACATTGATTTATTAAGTCTTGTATACTTGTTCTCATGCTTGGCCAATAGTACTTTTGTTTTATCCGATCATAGGTTTCTTGAATTCCTCTGTGATTTGTTTTCCCTTCATGGTAGTTCAATATGATAACTCTGACCTCTTCTTCATCTGTAACATCTAGCAGCTTTGTTGAACATTTTACCAGTATTAAATCAGGACGTTTGAAATATTTATTTATTACAACAGAAAATCTTTCGAAAAAATCGTTTTCAAAAAATAGTGAATACTTTATTTTTGGTGCGGTGTACGATTTAACAAATTCTATTATATCCTTCTCGAAATTGTTCTCTGATATTTCCACAATTAGTCTTGTTTTATCGAATATTTTTCTAACTTTCACTTTTTGAGGGTTGTATTTAACCAGGGTAAGTAGTATTTGGTGCTTTCCACCTACTGGTTCATCTAATATTTTTACTTCTGCTGACGTATTATCTTCGGCATTTGTATGGACTGTTTGGTCGTCTTCTTCTTCTCTTTCTTCTTCCACTTCACCTAAGTCCATTAAACGATTCTCGTTTTGGTCGACATTGGCTAGTGTAGATTGATTCTCGTTGTCAAATCCTAGGAATTGAGTTTCGTTGTCGAAGTCGAATCCTCGGAAGGGCGTTTCGTTATTATCTACATTAGCAGGTATCTCTTCATTGTTGGCTCCGATATTCACTACACCGTCTATAGCTTCGTTGATTATAGCATCAATTTCACTTAAAATTCCGGGTGCATCTTGGGTATTGGTATTATTGTTGTTTAGTTGAATTCTGGAAAGGGCATCAGCATTTTGGTTTTTACTTCCTTTTTTGTATTGAATGTCATAGTCGTACTCTTCCAATTTGAGTCTCCAACGCAACATTTTTGAGTTAGGTTCCTTAATTGAAAAAAGCCATTGGAGGGGTTTGTGATCCGTGAAAATGTTGAATTTCCTGCCGTATAGGTAGGGTCGAAAATGTTTAGTAGCCCAAACAATAGCCAAAAGTTCTCTTTCTATAGTTGAATATCTAGTCTCAGTGTCGTTCAAAGTTCGGCTAGCATAAGCAATTGGTAGATCAGCTCCATTTTGAATTGACTCAATACAGCTCCAATTGCAAAATTACTTGCGTCTGTTGTAAATTGAATTTCAAGTTGAAATCTGGGTATTGTAGGATGGGATCATTTGTCAAAATATTTTACATGTTTCGAAACAATTTATGTATTCTGGGTCATCAGGGTTGATTTTTGCTTCTTTCTTCAAACATTTTGTTAGTGGTTTTGTGAGTGCTGCAAAATTTTTGATGAATTTTCTGTAGTATCCTAATAGTCCTAAAAATCCTTTAATTTGTTTGACTGTTACCGGTATTGGGTAACGCTTAATCGCTTCGATTTTTTCTGGGTTTGGTTTTACTCCATCGCTGGTCACTAAGTGCCCTAGAAATGCTACTTCTTTACGTAGAAATTCTGTCTTACCTAACTGCACTTCGAAGTTCGCGTCTCGTAATCTCTCGAACACTTCACGAAGGCTATTGTAATGTTCTCGGAGGCTGGTTGAATACACGGTTATATCGTCGAGATACACTAACCAAAGTTCATTTTGAATACCTCTTAACACGTTATTCATTGCTTTTGAAATGTTGGAGGTCCATTTTTAAGCCAAACGGCATTCTCAAAAATTCGTAGTGTCCGTATCTGATGAGAAGGCTGTTTTTTCAATACTGTTTTTATCCATCTCAATTTGGTGAAATCGAAAATAGATCGAGAACAGAAGTATTGTGATCGGCCTAACTTATCTAATATGTCCGTGATGTTGGGTAATGGAAATCGGTCATCTATTGTCTTGGAGTTTAAGTTTCAAATCAATTACCATACGAATTTCTTCTTGCCTGAAGCATCTGCTTTTTGGGGACGATCCAAAGTGGGCTATTCCATGGAGGAGCTGGGTTGAATGATTTTTGTGCTAGCAAATCTTCAATTTGATTGTTGATTTCTGTTCGATAAACTTCTGGATACCGATAATTTCTAGTGTAGACTGGGATTTCGTCTGTTGTTCTTATCACATGCTTTATTTGATTAGTAAAAGATAGTTTTCTCCTTCAATATGAAATATGTCACTGTATTCTCTTATCAATTTTGTAATTTCGGATTTTTCTTCATCGTTCATGTGGTCAGTTCTAATTTTGAAGTCCAATGTTGGTTTACTGTGGTTAAACATGTTGAAATTTTGATTATTTAAATTAGCTTCAAAGTTTTCGGGTGATACGCAATGATAATTTTCAATTGGTTCGACATTTATTGATTGGATGAAGTTGATTGTTTTATCCTCGGTACTGGGATTTGTAATTGTACACAAAGCACGACCGTTTGTTACTTTATTAGCGATTCAGGTATTTCTAAGCCTTTGATGTTTCTGTAATGTAATACACCATCTCCGTTTTCAATGCCCTTGACTTTCACGCTAACAATACGCGATGTTCTAGCTTCAATCGAATAACTTTCGATGGGAGATTTTTTATTTGCATTGTCTCTTTGATCTGGATTATAATACAGGATGGGTATAACTTTCCCACGCAATATTATTACATTATTTACAAAGTCAAGTGTGCAATTCAATTTTTTCATATTATCTAATCCTAACAACAAATCGAAATGACGATGGAAATCAAATAGATAAAATTTCAATTTTTGTTTCCCTAACATCTGGATGTCACAGCTGAAATTTTCTTTTGAAGTAGCATGAGCTGTGGTAACTTCGAAGGGATCCTTAATTATCGTTTCCTTGAAAAGTTCTTGACCAATAAATTTTTTTATAAACGATTTTGTACTTCCTGTGTCGATTAATATTTTCAAATTTGTTTTTGGTTCAATAATATACGGTAATTCGTTAGCAGAATCTTGAAGGTTCATTATGGAGAATTGTTTTGTTGGCTGGTGTTGTCTAAAAAATAGTTTTCAAAAGGTTGTTCACTTTCATTGAAATTTTCTTCGTCAAAATAAATTGGGTTGTTTGGTTGGTCATCTAGCGATAGATTTTGAAATTCAGAGATTTCTTCGATACTGTTGGTGGCTTCGTCAAATTGATTATTTTGTTCTTGAACATTGTTGCCAGTTATTTGAAAGAGGCGTGGATTTTTCTTAGCGGGTCCGTCTGATGTGTTTCTTGTCGAAATACTCATTGGGGTTGGCTGATACTGTTGTTGTGGTTGTTGTTGAGAAAATTGTGGTTTGGGATGTTGGTATTGCTGCTGGAATTGTTGTGGTGATCGAAATTGTTGTTGAGTTCGAAATTGATTTTGGAATTGTCGGGGTTGAAATTGGTTGTTGTTTTGAAATTGACGGGGTTGAAATTGATTTGGGTTACCGTGAAAGTTTCTTTTCATTGGTGGGTTGCCAGAAAGTTCATTGAATCCAGGGATTTTTTTTGGTTGGTAGAAATTTTGGAAATTATTATTGTTTGTTGCGCTTTGTTTTGGATTAATTTGTGTTGGAGTGGGACTCATTTTGAATTGAAAATCATTACACAACATGTTCAATGCTTCTTCTAGTGTACTAGGGTTTTTCGTTCGCATCAAGGATCCTACAGGTTCACGCAATCCTCGAAGGAGTACTCTCAGTGCTAATTTAGCGACATACTGGTTGAGAACGTTGGACGCTGCTGGTTCCTTATTGACAAAATATGCTATTTGGAGGTTTAGTAGTTTTTGGATTCTTTGATAGAAATTGAAAGGCGTTTCTTGTGGTTCTTGTTTCAACTCACTCATTTGCAAATTTAGGGTGAAACAGTCTCTTTTGTCTAGATAACTAGTTAACAAAACGTCTTTCACATCAGGCCATTTATAAGTACCGGAACTACTTACAACTTCATTAGCGTGTCCTTTTATTTTCGCAAGAATTGTTGAATACAAGTATTCATTTTGGAAATCGTCTGGGTTATTTTTTACATAGAATTTGTTTACTAATTTGTCAACTACAGTGATGAATCTATTCAGTAGGGTTGGTTCTCCGTGAAAATCTGGTATCATGTCCAAGTATTCTTTTTTTAGAACGGGTGTTGTGTTATTAGCAAGTACTGATGGAGCAAGTATGGGTGTTGTTTGTGTTTTTTGAGTTTCCATTTTGATTGAATTGAATGTCAAATATTATAAAGTTCAATAATAAAAAGTTCAATTAATATAATAAAGTTCAATAATATAAAGTTCAAATATAATAAAGTTCAATAATATAAAGTTCAAATAATAAGTTCAATAGAAAAATTAATATAGTTTACTCACAGTATCACAGTAATATCCAATTTCATAATGCACAATTTTTATTTCTTCGTAGAATTCACTTATCACTATTCACTGTGGTAATTTTCATTTATCACAATGATGGTCACGATGTTCACTCGTGTGATGACGACTCCTGAACGGTTGAAACCGACGAATTATTTTCACTAATCCTGGAGTCGTCCTACCGACTGCGCCATTTATGGTTTTTCAATAAACGAAACACTTTTTAAAAAGATTTCAATTTATTATCAATTTAAACTTTTACAATAAAAGTATGAAATAACTCTGATATACATATGCAGAGGAGGTCTGCGACGCTCGATGGTACAAACAGAACTGACTTAAACGCTAAGATGCTACCGCCTAGATACTATTGCTGACTTAGCATTACAACGTGTGAACCATTGATATTATGCAGTTTTTGATTAGATAACTTTCATGAAACGCTTTTCAAGGAGCCCTTTCGGAAAGGAACCCTCAAGGAACGTTCATAAATACGGCTCATAGAATCTTGGTTTTTGATCGTTTTGCAGCATCCTACAATTTCAAAACTGTACATCTATTCAAAAATTGACTATCATAAAACTATAGTCTAGACCTACCTCTATTCATTTTATTTTAGATGCTTGATGTAATGCCTTTTTCACGAGTTATTGCGAATATAATGAAAATACAGTATAATAATATGAATAAATGGAGTGCGTCTCAATTATATTATCGTCTGTCTAATATATATCGTCGTCCCGTCCGTCGACAATGATTATATTGTGTTCTTCTATACACACATCGTCTAATTCACTTAGACCAGATCTTGGTTATAGTGTATAACCAAGCAGAATTATTGATACCATAATCAATTCATCAATCCATCTCATCTATCATTTCCGAACTCGTTACATTTGTTCCTACATTTGAATAATTGATTAATTGAAATTCAGTACATTTATTCGTTTCTAGGACAGCCTTTGATTTTGGGAGATATGCCAACTGAAGTAAGAGGTTTACTTGGGGAAAATGTGGAAATTCCGTGTACAGCTATTGGAGACCCTGCTCCTGTACTGTCCTGGGAGAGACCTGGCTATCACCAATTGCCATAGTAAGTGTTGCAAAGATGAGCAACTGATTGAGATTTATTTTTGAATTTACAAAGTTAATTTGAATCAGATTTTTGTGCAACTGGCTGTTGATCTTTCCAACATTTCTTGGCGCTCTTTGGTAGAAATTATTGCTTTGACTGCATTCTCGCTTTGGAACCTAGAAAGTCTACAAGTATAATTCACAAAATATAGCTTTACATTATTGGATTAGTGTTATTAATCACTTGAATAAAACACAGATAGAATTCCTTAATGAGTTATAATTTACAATTTGAAAAGATGGTTTACTGTAATTTTATTAATCGCTTGAATTAAACACAAAAAACCTTGATCAGCTTTATTGTCAAATTGTCTTGATACGAATTTTTAAAAATGCAACTATTTCTCTTGCTTCAGTGGCTCATTTATTTCTGACAAACGATCGCAGTCAACTGAGAATGGGCATGAGTCTTTCCCAATAACTGAAAAAACTTACGGTGGTTTAGTTATTGTGAATACCACTCTTGATGATGAGGGCACCTATGTTTGCATTGCCGGAAATGTGGTTCAGCTCAGTGTTATTGTTGTTCAAGGTCAATGGGTAAGTTGTTATGAAGTTATGTTTTTTATAATATGTAATTTTTAAATCTATAATGTCTGTTATAAGTTCTACTATATCTGACAACATGAAAAGTGGTGAAAAAATCACAACAAGAGCTATTCTGCCATCATCTTTGACACTAGAAATTGGTAGCTCCTTTCTTAGTTTCAATTCTAATTTCCTAATTCTCTGATATTTTTGTTTCTCCAACTAACTACTTGCAAATAAATTGAAATTTTCCAAAACATAGAACTTTTTCTAAGAATGTTCATTAAACATTCAAATTTCCATTGAATTTTTTTAGAATTGTTGTGATTAAAGAATAATTTGTTTTTCCTTTTTTTTATATTTAGATACAAAAATATGTTCATAAAATAATAAATATTTTCTAATAACAAGTGTAATTTATAAGTTCATAATTTACACGTAGTTTAATTTTGTTTTGTTAGTTTATTCATCAGTTACCTGTTAGGTTTATTTCATTAGTTGTATTTCAAATAAACATCTTCCTTTTCTATGAACTATATTTTATGAGAAGCAAGCAAAGTAGTAATGTTATTAAAACATTATCATGATTGATTCAATTGGAGAGTCACAATTTCAATACACTTATTATTATAATAATTACATTATTATATTATTATTTTATTATTATTATTATTAAACGATTCTAAAAATATGTTTAATACTTAGTTTAACTTCCATATCTGAAGATGTGTCAGTGATAGAAGGACAAGTAGTCGAACTGTTTTGTGATGTGGAGGGTAGACCAACACCCTCAGTGTCATGGCTGAAAGACAATACACCTTTGAAATTCCATCATGCTTTCAATTCAAAGTCAATAAGGTTTGTGGATCGGCCTCTTTTCTTTTCAAAAATAGTAAAATCGTGATAATCTTCAAGAGAAAATTTTAAAATATTTGCATGAAGTTGCTAACAGTGTCATATTGTTAGTCCGCATCTGCAATTTTATATTTATCATTCTATGATATCCTAAAGAAGGATTTGTCATTGTATTTCTAAAACCAATACGTGTCATGTGTATGATAGAGTTAGTGTCAATTGTTTGAGCATGCGCTGGTGAAGTGATCATTAAACTCGCGAATGGAATAAAAAGAGCCTTTCAATAGCTCTTTTTAATTCAATTCTAAATTTCTTAAATCCCAACGTTTTCATGCGTTCAGGCAAGACATTGTAGAAATTGTAGGATAAAGTCTTCTTGTTTCATGAAAAAAAGTATCATTGAGCCTCTAATCATTACAAAATATATTTGAGGTTTGGAATTCAATGCATCTCAAGCAATCTTCATTATATCAAATTATCAAAGTGTCAATTTGGTAGGCCTTCAGTACTATCAAAGATAATTCTTTAGTAGTATCTTAGTTTCATCTACCTGAATTTAAATTTGATGGCTATCTGGATGGATCTAAATTTTATTTATTCATTTATTTATTCAATGAAATTTGTGTTTCTGAATCGGAAATTGTTTTGTGCTGTCAAAGCCTGTTGCTTCCATGTATGTATCTTTTTAAGTAAATAAATAAACAATATCCATTACAATTAATATACTAATTACAATATGCTACCGTTCCATATCTCTGTATTTGGTTTAACTATAAAGGAAACTCGTGATTACATTAGACAAAAGTCGAACCAACTCCATTCTGGATTGAAAAGAGTCTTCCATTACAAATTTATCAAAGTTTATTCTATTTATTTTAGATTTACGTCAGCCGCTAATGACGAAGGAATATATACATGTGTAGCCAGCAGCAGTGTCGGATCTGACATGAAAAACACCACACTCAGTGTACTTGGTACGTCTAAAATACATATGTAGATATTTTTATGTTTTTCATTAGAATTATCAACAAAAAGAACTTATTGATTAATTCAACGCAAATAATTATAGATATTGTTGTCAATCTTTCAAATTTTCTCAGTTTTTTCACCAATGGTAAGATGAACAGTGAAGTGTAATGTTACATTGAATTCTTATGACAAAAAAAAATATTTTTCCAGTACCTCCCATTATAAACAACGGCGGAGAGGAAAAAGTTGAAGTTGTAGAAGGTGATAGTACAGAAATCCAGTGCTTAGCCACAGGAGTTCCTAAGCCTACAATTTCTTGGCAGTGGAAAGGTCTGCAGAATTCATCCGACTCCATTGAAGATGATCATTTCAGGTAACTCGATATTCCACTTATCATAATCTTGATTATGATGATAACCAATGTTCCTATTTCCTATTATCATAGAGTTCAGCTCTCAAATTTTGATTTTCTTTCTACATTTTCCGAGTTGGGTTTGAATCATTTCTAGAGGATTCCATAATTAATTGTTTCTCAAGTTTCAAGATATGATCAGAACACCATTCAATACAACCAGGAGAAATAAGAAAAATAGTCTTTTATCAGTTTTATTTACGTGTGACTATTATTATTTGTAGCCATAACTAATTTTCTGTTTCTAGTGACAATGGAGACAAGTTGAAAATAAAAAATGTTACCAGAGAATTAGCTGGCTTGTATATTTGTGATGCTGAAAACTTGGCTGGAATAACACAGAAAGTTTTTCGTTTGGATGTTCTTGGTAAGTGCATTAAGAGATTAACAATAATAATTCTCACTGCTACTGCAATTCAAATTTACATTTACAATTTTAGGTCAATTTGATAGTTGCGTCTGAGTGTTTTTCCCTTTACTTTTTTCGCTATCTTACTTTTTTATTGATTTCTCTTCTGCTAATTACTCCTCATACCATAGAAATCTGTTTATATCGTTTTACAATATTGTATTTTGATACTGTATGTATTGTATTATAATGTCGTACTACAATAATTGTATTGTAATGGCACCTGCTGAAAACCCTACAGGACCCTATACAGTGGCATTAATTCTCGATAGAATTTTGATTCTATAAAATTTTAAAAGGATCTGATAAATAGTTTTTATTCATTCAGTTTTATAGAAATGTTATTTTTCCAGTTCCACCACGTATTTTGGAAGATTTTCCAGTGAATGTAAGCTTAGCAGAGGGTGATGATTTCTCAATGCCATGCACTGCTTCTGGACAGCCCACTCCAGCAATTTTCTGGCAGAGAGGTGTGGTACTTCTGCGATCTGGACATCAAGATGGTAAATTTAGATTCCACTATTTCAGTTCGACTCCTTTAGGCTCTACTCACACTTGGAAACTCAAATCGCGTCGCTCGGCGACTGGAATAACAAAACATGTGTTTTCAAATGATGACGCTCAGACGATCCTGCAACCGCGTTGTCTGAACGTCATCATTTGAAAACACATGTTTTGTTATTCCAGTTGCCGAGCGACGCGATTTGAGTTTCCTAGTGTGAGTAGAGGCGTAGAATAATTATTGGAAACATGAATTCAACGCATATCAGGCTGAATTTAATAACAATGTAAAACCTAAATCAATCTATATTGCACTTTTATTCTTATTTTCTGTATATGTTCTGTGATTCAAATAGTGAAAATTGGATTGTTTGTTTTTTTCAGGAAATAAATTTGTAATGCAAGACAACACTTTGGTTCTAACGGCCGTTACTTTGGAATCTAGTGGTATCTACTCGTGCATTGCCTCTAATATCGCCGGATCAGCAAGTAGAAACTACTCAATTGAAGTATATGGTCAGTACTTTTAAAACTTATAATGCGGAAATGTGTCAAGTATCTACTCCAGTTATTATAAGCAAATGAAATTTCTCGTATTTGAATGAAATGTCTATATTCAAATTATGCCCGATTGCACGAAAGCCAATTAAATTGAACCGACGATGTAAAGTAAAATCAATCTTTAATCATTATCCTCCTTACCCCATGCACTAGGCAAAAGCATTTAAATTTTCAAAAGTCAAAATTGTTGTTGTTTTGAAGTTTTTGGATCAATATTATCAGTGGAAAAAGACTCATAATATGAACATAATTACATAAACCTCTAGAACGTGTAATCCAAATTTGGAATTGAAGTAGTTTTGGGCTATGCCTGTTATTTCTTCCCGCAGTATATAATTGACAACAAATAAATAAAATTTTTGGGCAATGCCACAGCAAAAAAAGACGTCATTTCACGGAGCCAATGCGATGATTTCCCTATTCAGCTCCAATAGATGACTTCATTCTACGGCGGTTGAAAATAACTGGTCTTTGTGCAATCAGCAAATTAGAGTTCTACTTTTTGAATTCTCTCAGGTTGAATTGAACACTGTTTCAAATTAATCTATTGATTTCTTTCATGTTTTCTCTTCAAATTAGTCTTACTTATTTACTTCTTAATTATTGTGTATCTATTCTTCTAAATAATTTACTTTAGCTAGTTTTTGAGCTCTAAAAGTTGAATTAAACATTCTTTTCTATGGATTCATTTCATGTTTCTCCCCAGGCTAGTATTTTTCGTTCAGTTATTGGTTTTTATTTTGAATTTATCCAAATTATTTTATTCTCATACGTCTAAGTTAGACTGTGCTATTTTAATTTGGAATTGTAGCAGTTTTGACAATGCCTGCTGTTTCTCCTCACATTGTGTTGTATATTATCAACAAATTATAATTAATATTACTTGTTTGTTTCCAGCTGTACCAATAAAACTGTTGGATTATTTCTTCCTTGCAATGGAATAGAATTTCATTCAGGAATCACTCATGTAATTATTATGTGATGTATGATACGATAGTACAAATATAAATATTTTCAATACTATGAATATAATATAGTAATCAATTTCATTCAAGATTATTGTAATTCAAAGATAAATGTATTGTAATAAATCTATGCTTGTTTTTTCAGTTGCACCAGTTGTAGTGGACTCATCAGAGACAAGGGTGGAGGTGATGGAAACGATGACAGGAAAGTTGACTTGTCCAGTTGCTGCAGCTTCTATAATGTGGCTGAAAGTAAGCAACTACCTGATTAGCTATTTTGTATATCATTTCATTATTATTTCCATTTTTTTGTAATATTTTTCACATTGATACTTATACTTCATATCGATACTACGAGTAAGTAAGATTGGTATCGTACTGCTTCCTTATGCTTGAAATTTGCAAAGAATTTTGTTTCTGTTTGTTTGATTAATTATATTCGTTTTCTCAAGTGTGGTACCCAAATGAGCTCTAGTAGGCTTGTGCGAGGGTGATGGGAGGGGTGATAATGAGAGAGATGACGACTGCTTTTTAGGCAGACTGGAGCGCCGGCTTAACGTCTCCTCCGAAAGACAGGAGTGGCTCGATGATTGTCGAAATATCTTCCGTCAACTGGGATCGAACCAGGAATCATTGGTTATCAAAGAACCGATAAGCCATCTCGGCTACCGGCCACTCCACTCCATTAACTGTTTCTTCTTTTTCTTCACTAATCTCAATTAAAATCAATTAACCATCCTATTTTATTTTGAATTGATAAATATTACTATTTAGTGCGCAATTTCAAAACGGTACCGTAGTTTATTTCAAGACATTGCTATTTTTTATTTGATTATCTATCTATCGTGTTTGATTAACTATTGCTTTAACTATTAACATTCAAGACGGCTCTCGGATGGGTGACCGACACAAAAAATTGTGCATTCAGGCGAGGTGGAACCTATCCGTAAGGGTCTCCCCACCGATAAAAAGCCATACGATAAAAAAAACTATTGCTTTCTTTCTTATTAATTCACTATTTTCATTTATAATTAAAAAACTTACCTAGCACCTATATTCCAAACAGATAAACAATCAGTCAATTCTATATTTCAAAGTGGATGAGCCCCATTGTATTTCAAGGCATTGCTATTTATTTGGATTTCAGTTTGGTCAATTATTACTTTTTTCTTATTAATTGACTAATTGGAATCAACGATCTTTCCTAGTTTATACGGAATTCATCAATAATCAATCCATTCTTGGTTTCAGAATGGCACCGTACTGGATTTCAAGGCGAATGAGCGCGCAGATGACGTGCATTTCAAGACGGCTGACGACGGTCGTTCTCTGGAGATAGTCGAAGCGAGCTCAGTCGACAGCGGCGAGTACACTTGTGTGGCTACCAATCCGGCCGGAACGTCGCAGGTTAAATTCTTAGTCGACGTTATTGTGCATCCGTTTTTCCACAACGAATACGCGGCCACCGACATTAAAGTGCAACAAGGCGAACCCGTTCTTCTCAACTGTTCGGTTGGAGGCAATCCTAAACCCAAAGTGAGCTCTTACATTTTCTCATTAACTGAATTTTGTTTTAAATCTAGATTTACTCGTCGTAGCTCTTATAAACTTTCTTAAAAGTTCTACATTTCATGAGGCTTTCATATTCGTAAGTGCCACTTGAATTGAGAAGAGCATCAATAAGGAGATCTAGATTTACTCGTCGTAGCTCTTATAAACTTTCTTAAAAGTTCTACATTTCATGAGGCTTTCGTATTCGTAAGTGCCACTTGAATTGAGAAGAACATCAAGGAGAATCTTTTTCTTCTCAAGTGTTCGTTTGGAGGCAATCCTAAATCCAAAATGAGCTGAACCGGGAACTGTTTTTGTATTATATCAGACCGGCGATAAGCCACCTCGTCCAACGGCCATTCTAAAGTCGTATATCTAAAGTTTTGACATTCAATAGTATCATTAGACTATAGAAATACGTTTAAATGTGGATCAATCTCTTTTCAGAACATACATGAATACATCATATTTGTCATAGGCTAAAGCCAAACAGGCTTAAAACCAAATAAAGTTAATTAAATAAAACGTTATATAAACAAATTTTATTTAAAAAATTCATCATAGCCCACAAAACAATATGAGCACTAGGTTATATTTCCCTACGATCTGCATTACTCCTAAGCTATTATAAGCATATTTTGGAATCGAATAAATTAATATTTTGATGTAGGCTACTATGTAGTATTAAGGTCGATTGAAAATTAATCTTAGTTGTCTTACTCATTAATAAACTAATTCTAACTTGAGTAATAATTGTTTATCAATACGAATAACTTGATATAAAGCCTATTCGAATAGCGATGTCTATTCTTCATCAGAATACATTTCTAGACCAAAATAAGGGTAAAAGTTTTCATTAAGAAAACATGTACCATTCGCCTATGTCAAAATTATTATTTCTCTTGATGATCACCGTTCTCTGAAAATCTTCAATAATTTTCAATGAAATAATAGCTGGGTTTTTTCTAGATGAGTTGGCGTCGTTTAGAGGGAAATCTTCCGGTGACTGAGCATACAGTTCCAGGCGTCATCTTTGATAAAACTAAGGAGAGTATAAGAATACCGGCGGCTGAATACCATCATGCCGGAAAGTACCATTGCTGGGCGTTCAATAAACTGGATAGAATTGACCGGACTTTCAAGATAACTGTTTCTGGTAAGCGACTCAACAAACATGAATTTATTGAAATCAAGGCAACGAACATGGGTGGAGTCAAGTACAAAACTTTCAATGTTTCATTTTTCTGTTAATCTTAACATACGGTGCTGTTCCATGTACGAAAGGCCAGTCACTGACAGATGTGAATACGACAATCAAAATTACATTGAAGGATACCTTATTAGTCTATAAAAATATTAAATTTTATCATAGGCGTGCTGGAACATAAATGTATCCCAGTCTTATGCTACCATTCGATTTTACTCTATGTGAATTTTATTACATATGAATAATTATGAGTTTACATAAAAAATAATTTCATTCACCTTTTCATATCTAAAATTTAATATTTTACTCAATATATTTTACTATCCAGAAGCAATCTTTGAATATTTCCATTTAAGAATTTATTCATGATCAATACAAATTAATTCGTTTTGCAGGACCTCCTGAGATTGATGGTCAGCCTGAGGAAAGCTTAGAAATAATAAATGGCGATTCACACAGTTTTACCTGTTCAATCACAGGCGTACCAGAGCCTGAATTCTCATGGATATTTACTACAAGAAGGTATACAGCCTACTATTTTATTTTTTTTCTTTAATTTAAGTAAGTTTTTCTTTTTTCTCCTTCCAAAATATTGTATTCGTCTTACTGATATAATAAAGATGCGATAAAGATACCGTAATAAAATTGACCATGCATTGAAGAATATAGTGAACGTTGGAAACTCTATACATGAAATTAAATATAGATATAATGTGCCCTGAGTTACCCAACTGCTCAACCCTTTTAAATTTTCTTTGTGAAAGTATTCTTGTAATCTTATAATTATGGAAAGTCAGATCAAATAATTCAATTCTTGTTTTTTCAGGCTTAATAATGTAACTCTAAAAGAGACTAGTAACCAATTGTTGCTTACCAATTTCAATTTGGATGACGCTGGTCTGTATTATTGCAAGGCAACGAATATGGCTGGAGTGAAGTACAAAACTTTCAATGTTTCTATAATTGGTGAGTTAATTTTTTACCTCATGAAAATTATGATACTCATTTTTCAAAATACTCATCTGTACCAAATAGACCTGAGTTATAATTTATACCAAGAAACTTGAAAATTTATTTGATCGTATTATTTGTATTTTTTATCTTCACAAATCATTTCATACATCACACTTCCTTCAGTATCAGTTTGTTATATTCTTCTGGGATGATGAAATATTCTATAGGTACTAGCTCCAATTGTTTTTTTTTTCATGGGAAACCCTTCATAAGGCACCAATATACTTGGAATTACTATATCTTTGCAGACAGAATGCAAAGAATGCGGTTTATGAATCAGTGGAGAGATTGATTGCATTACCTTTCTTGTATGATGAATGCTATGGACTACAAATACTCAAATCAAAATATCAAATATAGCCTAGGCTACTTTCAAAATTATTTTGCACGGATACATTAAGATGAAAATTGTGTGCTGTCCAAGAGTTCTTCCAATAATTACTATTCACGCACTACACAATGATGGTATTCATCCAAACCTAACTCCACATGCTGGTATTCTGAAAGAACTGACAGAAAATCTAGATGAAAACTGACACTTATTTATGGCAGTCAATGTTAGCCAGGAGTAGGATACTATAAAGCGTAATGAAATTCAATTTTGCATATCAAAGTAGATTTCTGTTTGCTTTCCTGCTTTGTATATCTTTACATAAATTGTTGCTCGAATACTATCCATTACATGGTATTGTAACAATGAGTAATGTTTTATTATTAATATAGTGTGTTATTTATGATATGTATTGCAATTTGTGGAAATTTAGGTTTATTTAAACAATAAACATCTTCAGTGAATGAGGCAAAAGTAATTTGTTGATTAAAATCAATCCCAATAACAATTTCATGCCTTATTCACTCATGATTAGGCTAATTCATTATTGTTTAATTCATTATCAATTATTGTTTCTTCTAATGATAATATTTTTGTTTTATTTTTAGAGCCACCTACAATTGAAGGTTCTGAGTTCAGAGAGAACATCAAAGTCAGGTCGAATGAGTCTTTGAAACTGAGTTGTGTAACTAGAGGTACGCCACAGCCGTCCGTGGCATGGCTGCGAAACGGTCACATTATCAAAGCGGGACCGAACATGCTGACTGCCAATAATACTCACACCGTCACCCTGCCAGCTCTGGGCGGAAAGTACTCCTGTGTCGCTTCAAATAAGGCTGGAATGGCTGAAAAACATTTCTTGGTCAAAATTTTAGGTGAATATGTACTTTTTACTGGAAATGATACACTGGACTTGTGCGTGTTTGATGATACGGATGATGATGATGTTGAGAAATTTGCGGAGAAAGCCTCTTTATCGGCTTTATAGAGCTCTTTCAAAAATCTCTATAAAGCCGTTTCTTACGATATGTTTGATTTATGAATATGAATGATTCTAATCTAGACTTTTCACTAGTGCACAGATAGGCTACACAATCACAAAACACAGAATATTACACTTTGGAAAAATTATTACTTTTTATTTCTTATAGTTTTTTCTTATTTTACAAGCACGGTTTATTATTTATAGGTACATTATAAATAGGCCTATTATTGAATGAACTCACAGCTAGCGCTCAAGTCTTATCACTTTTATGGCTAAGCCAATATATTTAAAAATATAAATTATTGTTTATTTTATATTGTTTTCAATTTAAAAACAATTTCAATTATATTGTTTATTTATTTGTATTTGTTGTATTTTTGACGGAATAAATAATATATTCTAATATCTTTTCACAGTTGCTCCGCGTTGGGCAAAGCAAGTGGAAAAGTTGACCAATGGTGACGCATTAACCCCAGTTGTGGGGTTCCCTTTGAACATAAAATGCCCGGTCACCGGCAATCCTCCACCCGATATATTCTGGCTGAAAGACGGACAACCATTGATGGAAGGCGATTCTATTTACTATGCTGAATCTGAAGTGACGCACTCTGGCAATTACACGTGTTATGCTGTCAATCATGCTGGCAACTTTACAAAAACCTTTCAAGTTGATGTTTTAGGTGAGACCATGGATACTAGATACTGTATTCTAATATCCGTGTGTGATTCATATCATGTATCAATGTATAATGTATAATGTTAAGATTCAACTTTATCAAATTTTATTATTTGTTTAATGTGATTCATTGTTTAATATTACTGTTGTATTGGATTATGTATTTCGCTGATTGAATTCGAATTTATTCTATCAACAACAAAATAATCCTACATTATGGAGAACATAATATATGGAGGATAAATATTAATGAGTTATAAAAATTGTATTATAATTGCCAAAAATTTTCTGTTTTGTTATCTAGTTCCGCCTAGGTTTCTGGATGGTTCAGAGGCAAGGAGGTTGAAATTGAAACCAAATATGACGGCAATTCTAAATTGTAGTTCAGAAGGAAATCCAAATCCAAACGTAATGTGGCTTCGTGGACTGACTCCAATCACTCCTCAAAACAGCTCACAAGAAATTCTGGTGAGGCTTTAATTTTATGTCTCTTAATTCATTCTCCCACACACTTTCAGATTTCAGAATTTAACTAGATCTATTGCAACAAAATTGAAAAGATACGAAATCCATTTAATAATAAGGTACCGTATTCATTGGCTTCTTGAAAAAAATGAAGGAAAGAAAATTCTTGAAAGAAATAAGTTTTTCTTCGTGGAATTGGTATGATAATGACTACAGTGATTAAAATGTGTGAATGAAGCTATATTGAACGTAGCAGCGTTCATTGAATTCGGTTTAAAATATTTTAAATTGTGCTCAACGTTGTTTCAAGTAATAATCAACAAAAGACATACCATATTCTGCAAATTAAAAAAATCATGCCCATCTCCTCACTATTAGAAGAACTTCAAGTTTATGATCTTGTCCAATAATAAATAAATATTTCTGTACATTTACAATAGAGGAAATATTTATTTCTTTTTCAGGAGCTCCAGAGTGTAACCGGAGCTGACTCTGGAGATTATCTTTGCATTTCATCAAATTCAGCTGGAGAATCAGAAAAATCTTTCACAGTGGAAGTTCTAGGTCAGTTTGAAATCAATTTTTTCCATCAAATTTGAGACTTGTTGCAAGTGATAAGAAATATACGTATATAAATATAAGTATGTTTTGCCTTGTGTACTGTGTAATGTGTATATACTGTCTTTCTAATGAGGGTGTAATGTATAGGCACTGTCTTTCTAATAAGGCATTGATAAGATTAAGATCATAAGGCAAGAAAAAGATCAACTATTAATAATTAATTATGAGAGATTACTAGTTGATCTAATCAGCCAACATTGATCAAATTTCTCATGTACAACCAAGCTAAATGTAATTAAATTGGCCGATTGCACGAAAAGCCAAATGAATCCAACCACCGTAAGATGACGTTATTTAATGGAACTTGGTATGGATTTCGATGCATTTATTCCGTTAAATGACGTCTTCTAGACGGTTAAATTCAATTTGTTTTTCATGCTACTGGCCGCTTGCATTCTAATTACCGTACAGTACCTATTGTGTACAACTTTGAACAGAAAATGTATCAGTTGAGATGAGAATTGCATTCCCATCACAGAAATACGTTTTCCAGTGATTGTTTTGTCTATCATTTTCAGAAGCACCAGCTGTAGATGACGCCTCATCTTTGTCAGTTCCAAATTTGTTGGTGAAATTGCATCACAGAGTAACAATAAAATGTCCGCTCGCTGGATCTCCATCTCCTAACATTACATGGTTCAAGGCAAGTACCTGTTTTTCACTCTTGGTGAGAAAAAGTTTTAAGAGATCATTCAGAAAACTATTTAATGCAGAGTATTATTTTAATCTTAAATTATTTTCCAGAATGGTGAGAAGATTAGCAGAGGATCAGATAACAACTTTGAAATCTCGCCAGATGAAAGAGAGCTACAAATTATACATGCTGTTACCAGTGATGCTGGTGAATACCGTTGCGTTGCACAGAATCAGGCTGGACTAACAGAGCTTTCTTTTGAACTCTCCGTTGTTGGTAAGATTTTTTAAATGAATGTATCACAATGATAATATTCACAAATACTGTAGTTTAAATTATAACTGCATTTGAGAGATATCTAATTTTTCGCCTAATATTTGAATAAGGTGTAGGCCTATTCCGGATTTAAATTAATTAAATAATATTAATAATTATTCTGTTATAAACATGTCAAGACACTTTCTTTGTGAGGTGTTGACATGAGTCTGAAGATCTTGTACGACCTTTAATTAATCTAATAATTTTTTTAGTGCCTCTTGAATGGGGAGACTGGAGCCAGTGGGAAGCATGCAGCTCAAGTTGCGGTGGAGGGGAACAAAGAAGAGATCGCTCTTGTGGTCAAGGCAAAAACATTGACTTGCTATCCCAGATGAAACTGGTCATTCTTGATAAGAGCAGTTGTCTTGGGGATGCTGTTCAAACGCGCAAATGCAATCAGTTTCCTTGTCTTGTAAGTACTTATAAAATATTATTGGGTTCTACTGCAATTTATTCCCTTTCCATAACGATCACACAGTTACTGTTTCCATTATAAAATCGTAATGAACCATTGTATCTGCTCTTTAAAATGACGTCATTTGAAGGCGGTTGAATTTTATCAGGCTTTTGTACAATCAGCCGTTGGTCTTGTTGTTTTTCCGATATTGTTGTTAATATTCTTCACTTGGATTGATTATGCTTTCCAAGTCAATTGAAATGATCATCTTAAATCAAATGATAATAAGTCAATAAGTAATAAATAAGTGAAATGATTAATTTATTAAATTGGGCAGTATTATAAGCTTCTGTTTCTTCACCTACTGTATTTATTAATTTATAAAGAAGTTCCTTTCAAGTATTGTAGCTGAAACTATCTTATCATTATTATAATCTGACAGTTTTTTGGGTTTTTCAACAATCTTCGTCAGATATGATCGGTTGGTGGAAACGCAGCTTTACTTTTTGTTTGAAGTTTTCACAGTGCCTAATTCTAATAATACTTCATATTTTTAATTCTTTTTTGAACATAAAGGCTGTATATTTTCACTACTGGACTATTAATGATAATGAATTTAGTAAATAGAAAATATACATATTAAAAAATAAACTGAGAAGAAGGCTTAAAAATTCACAATTATGTATTTTTTACTTTTTCACAATCTCTTTTAGACTGAAGGCAATTGGTCCGAATGGAGTTTGTGGAGTGATTGTTCTGCCAGCTGCGGTCAGTCGTCTAGGAAACGTTCAAGAGTCTGTGAAACGCAAGAAACCGACATGCCCTGTTCTGGCCCCGACTCCGAGTACAAGACTTGTCAAGTTCCCAGTTGTTCCTTCTGGTGAGAAAATATTTACAATCTATCACGTTCCCACACTAACTTAAGCTTCGTGAGTAATATTTTAAAAATTATGTTACTTATATTGTAACATATTCTTGCACTTTATGTTTTAAATAATGTGAATAGATTTGTTTTGTGTTTCATTATAGTCGTTTTCATTCAGAAAAGACCACCCCGTGCAGCGCAAAGCGCAGCTCATTTGAATTTTCTAAAATCCTTAGTTTTAAATCGTTGCTATTCTGATTATCAGCAGCTGACAGCAGCTCAGTCATCATCATATCGTGTCCAAGCAAAACTCTTTTTTTTATTATTATTATATTTTATATTTTAAAACAAGTCTCTGCGCGTTATCATTTGCTAACAGCACATCGTCAAAAGTACATGTAAAATTATTTTGTGGGCAAAGCAACAGATGCCCCATTGTCTGAATATTGCCACAATCACACTTGTCATCTTCAGAGTAGCCCCATTTGCAAAGGTTGGCCCTGGATCTACCCATCATACACCGCATTCTGTTTATGGATTTGAAAAGATGGAAGTTCAAATCAGCCCCTCGTGGTAGGTCTTCTTTGGAGGGCCTTGTCAGTGTGCATCTAAGCTAATGAATGTATTTTCAATCCTTTCGTAATTTATTTTTGAATTTCTATAGTGGACTATTATTATCGAGTTACATATTATGTGGTGCCAGATTGTCAGAATAACTTTGTCATAATTATCAAATATCATTGTCAGCAAATGTAATTTCAAATAATTATGTAATATGAAGAAAATTCATTTGTTTCTGCTTTTTGCTAAAATATCAAGGGGTTATTTTCAACTTCTGCTGCAACATTAAGCCTGATTCACAACAATTATTAGCTGTTAGCGAAACTAGTTTTAGCTGCTGTTAGAAGCTACTGCCTATGTAACACTTGCTACTTTGTATCAGCTGTTTCGGTAGCAGCTAATAAATTAGCTTGGTGTGACTCAGGCTTTGGGGGTTTGTTTTTGAAGATTATAGTGTTTTTCATCCTTAAACACAACTGGCTAGCTTGGAGCGTTAACCAATTGGAATGCCCGGCAATGTTGTCATAGTGTGTGCTGTTCAATCATCTGTGCAAGCATGCGTATTAAACCGAAATTTCAGTCTGATATCGGTGTGTTAACTTGGATGATTTACAAGTAGAGCAGATGATCAGAAATTAAACTTCAGTTAAAGTAACGACTTGTATTCCACTGTAAATAATTAATGCTATTACTTACATTATTGGACACTATTGGAATGCATTTCACTCCTGATGAGGAGCTTCCAGAAATTAAACATCTGTTCATCACTACTATAGAACTGTGCGTATTGGCAACGTTGCAGGCGTGTGATTGGCTACCTCGGAAAGTTGTGGGTTACTGTTACTGTACTCAGATGTCTTCAAGGATGAAAAGCACTATAGAAAAGCAATCAATTTGTAATAATAACCTTGCAAGTTTTAACAGAAAACTACCAATACTCAGCCTAATCCATGTCAATCGGATCAAGTTCTTCAATTTATTTCAATCTTGTCAAGCTGTTCCGCAATATTTCAGTGATAATTGATTAATAAATGTTTATCTGTATTTATAGGGGCCCATGGTCAGACTGGAGCGAGTGCAGTGCATCGTGCAATCATGGCACGAAGTCTAGAAAACGTCAGTGTGTTGGTGCGCCTGGTAGCTGCGAAGGAGGTGACCAGGAAGAGACCACTTGCAACACACATCGTTGTCCAGGTTCAGTATAGCTAACTGCTTTCCTTTAAATTTTTGAAAGAAATAGAAAGACAATCATGTCCCCATCATACCTGTTACAGATAATATTTTATTGCGCTTGAACTCTCAAATTCCAGCAAGATTGAAACTTACATTGTCTTGAAAATATCACATTAAAGTAATAAGCAACCTACTTATAGTAATGTTTTTGTTAATGCATCAAATTCATGTGCCAGCATTCTCTGTTAAATCAACAATATTAGCTCTCTGTTGGTCAACAAAATTAGCTCTTATTGAATTATCTTTAGACATCATTCTCTGCCGTGGCGAAGCGTGGTATACTTAACCGGTCATCGCCGGATATATTTCCTATAGGACATATACCCGGCGATGACCGGTTAAGTATACCACGCTTCGCCCTGGATTCTCTGTTAGTCAACAAAATTAGCTCTTATTGAATTATCTAAAGACTTCATACTTTGTTAGATAACAAAATTAGCTCTTATTGAATTATAATTTCTATGGAACATGCTTCTGTTATGATTGTTGAAATAAATTATTCATTTCCATTTCTATTAACTACTGGTAAATTGTCATACATTCATGTTGATTGTTTGCAGCAATGAAGAAATTGTAAATTTTGTATTATTGCAAGCTGATCCCCTGGAATTAAATTTATAATGAATAACATAGTAATGATTTCAAATGATATGATATAAGTAAAATTATATAAATATTGAATGAATAAGTAGATACTTTTATTGGTATTGAACTGTAAACTGAGCACTGATACTTCTCATATTTTCTGTGTGTTGAATATTTTCTTTTCCTTACTTTATGTATTTTGAAACTTTTGTTTGAAGTGAACGGCAAGTGGTCATCGTGGGGAGAGTGGGGAGAATGCTCGGTGACATGCGGCAGAGGTGTGCGACAGAGAGCGCGAATCTGCTATCGTCCTCGATTTGGAGGCCAACCTTGTGCTGGAGACAATTTGCAGGTTTGAACAACTTTATTCTCTATTTACCATCTTTATCAAACGTATGCAAGAAATTCTTGAAGTCATTCGTTTGGTATGGTTCAATGATATTGCGAATCTTGGTGGTGCATCAATTGTGTTGGAGACAATTTGCAAATTTGAAGATCTTCATTCTCTTCTCACCAACTTTGTCAAACTTATGCAAGAAATTAGTTAGTCTCGTTTTCGGTATGTATGATTAATGTTGCAAATTGTGGTGGTCAATCTTGTGTTGTAGATAATTCATAGGTTTGAAGAAGTTGATTCTTTATTATTTTACTGTCCGTACCAAACTTATTTATGCAAGATATTTCATTGCAAGTAATATTATATCACTTATGTAAGATATTCAGTTGTTTTGGTTGAATAATTGTATTGAAATGTTGGATAAATCAAATGAAAGAAGAAGAAGAAAAGAAAGCAGAAGTATTGTGTTAATGGTGTGTTTGATGTTCGTAGTAAATATGGTTTCCTTACCGCTGGTTTTAACCCAGGAAGGATTAAATATTCAACGCTTTATTTTTCTGCGAATGTTTTTAGTTGAGCTGAAAATAAATTTTATTGAGATCAAAGTTGGTATAGGCTAATCCAGAAAATCTACAATTTAACTAACATACAGTGAATTGAAATTTTATCTGAAGGAAAAGTATGTTTACACAATGTACATCTTTAAAGCTATTGAATGCAACCAAATTGCATGAAATAGCAACAGCAAACTTATTTTCACTAGTGTTGAGCATGAATTAAAATTTTCAATTAGAAGAAGATAACAAAGTATGATTTACGTAATTCTTTGTCTTTTTATCTAAATGTTTTCATATTATAATATTCTGCTTCATTTTCGATGTGATTGAATACAACTAAATTTTATCATGCAATAAAAAATTTATGTTTCTTTTTCCTTGAAGGGGTTTATTCATACAGAACTTGACTTTCGATGCTCAAGGTGTAAAATGTCAGTTGCTTGTTGAGTTTCACAATGAATGAAACATTTTGCTGAAAAATTAAGTTTTCATTTTGTTGAAACATTTCTCAGATTGAGAAGTGTCGTTTGCGTAGCTGCCACAACAGAGCTTCTACACCAAAGTTGGCCAACCTGAGAGTCAGTGGTAGATTGAATGGCGAAGATCTCGAGGAAACAAACTTGGTTGCCAAAGTGGGTCATTTCAGGGGCAAGAGGGTTGTCACTGCCACTGTCGATGATATTCTCAAGCAGCAAGCAAGTATTCCAAACATTTCTCATTTATTTATTTATTTTATCATGTTTTTTTTTTTTAAATATATAAGATATCGTACACAGTGCCACTGGTAAAGGAGGTAGCGGTGAAAGAAGCAAAAAAAGGCTGGAAAAGTGACTCTTGATGTAGTTCCTGGTTTATCCCACAGATGTCGCTGTTCTCATGACCTTTTAAATTGTCAATGTTGACTGTTTAACACAAGTAGGTTTCATGTTTTACAATTGCCTGAATAGAGTAAGATACATTTGTCTTTCTGATAAAACCTATATTCAAACATTTAAAATTCTCATCCATATTTGAACATTGGAATTACTCAGCTAGTTATCCATGCAGGTTTAATCATTCAAATCCACAACAGTAGTCATTTGGATATTATTTTCGGATGAGTTTCGAGGCGCTGATTCCCATCTTAGGTCATATTCAAGGCCTCAGAATAAATTGAACGTTTTTATTTATAGCAAGATTTGAGTGAAATGAACTTTCACATTTACAACAGTACTCACAGTTTGGCCTGCCGGACGCGTTTCGTGGCTAAGTCCCATCTTCAGTGTGCAAGGAGTAACTAGATACTGCAGACTAGATAGTAGTAACTAATCTTTGGAAGAAATTTTTATTTAGTATTGAGACGTATAGCGCCTACACTCAGTACTGTATAGATACTATACCATTATTTACATTTTCGTATTCTACAGTATCTTATTTTTCTAACTTCATTGTCTAGTTGATTCTTTCAAATAATAAAATTATCTTTGTAGGCAGGATGGTTTCCATATCTCACATTTCTGATGCCTCCTGTGCAATGGAACACCGCTTATGAAGAAGGATCAGCTGATAACGGATATTCACTGACTAATGGAAATTTCGATCAGGAGTCTCGATACCAGTTTGCCACTGGTAAATGCTTCAATTATTACTTGATTACTATTTTGTCATATTCATTATTGTTTTTCTATTCAATTTTTCTTAGTTTTGAATTTTTCTCTCCCAATTTTGGTAGATTTCAAAGAACTCCGCTCCAGCGCACAAGCTTTTGGCTTATGCTTGAGTGTAGTATACAGATCTAAAAAAAAAATTATTTTTTGCAATGAATGTGAACTAGTTTAATTTCTTAATAACTAAGTTGTACACCTATATTAACTCTGAAAAGTTTTATGTGATATGAAGTGCATAATTTGTTTTGTCTGTATAAATTGAATGATGAAAGTTTTTATCTATCATAGGGAAATAAATATACTACTGTATTAATATTATACATCTGTAACTATCTATAAATTACCTCTTAATATTACATTCATCAAGTAACATTTATGGGGATCAAAAGTCCTTCAGTAAAGAAGTACAATTTATCTGAACTTCAGGAGTTATTATTTGATTAGGCCTGATATCTTCATCAAATAATCATCAGGTATAATTTATTTTGTTCATTGATTGTTTTTGTTTATTTTCAGGCCATGAACTAGTAATAGACGCAAAAGGTAGAGGAATAGATCCTGACAACGGTACTCTTCAGGTGGACATTGAAGTGATAGGAAACATCCCCATGGCTCAACCCAAAGCCTCAGTTGTAATAGAGCCTTTCACAGGTAATTTTCCCAATTCTATTCGAGAAAAATATTATTAAGAATACTATTAAAAAGATTTAAATTATAAAATAATATAATTATTTATTTATTTATTATTTTATATTAGAAGAATAGTATTATTAAGAAGAATTAGTACCAGTACGTAAAATCACAGATGTACTAACAATGGAGAAGTATAGTGACTTATCTTTGAGTATATCCTCCAACACAATCAGGGGGCCTGTTTCATAAATATTTAGAAGTCTTGTAAGTTGTAATACCTGAGAAAGGCGGACACACACTCGACGTACGGTGTGAATTTATTACTGACTACACTGCTCATCTACTCACTACTACTTCTTGTGTCCACTGTGTGTTCGCCTTTTCCATTCATTACAGCACTTCTTAATTATATGAGACAGATCCCTTATCGATTTTTTCATGTGTTGTCTTGAAATTCCTTCCTTTTCCACTTCATTCCTCCTGAGGAATTTGTTAATCAGAAATGCAAGCGTAATTCAACATTCAAATATAATAAAATATATGATAAATTTTGTTCTCAATATTCTATTTATATTTTAGTTTGATAGCTTATTTGATGTTGCTTTCATTTTCAGAGGACTTTGTCCAAACTGGTCCCAACAAATTATTTTCTTCATCTGAGTCGTCAGTGGATGTTGATGGAAAACAAATTCCTTTCTTTTGGAACAAGACTGTGTCTTATGATACTGAGTTGGGGACAATGCCGTAAGTAGAATGCTTCTACTATCAAGTGTTTAGAGTCGAATTCATAATACTTGTACAGCACCAAGCACAGAGAACTGTAGATGAAAGGAAATGTGATATTGCAATTATTCAATTGCTTATTAATTCATAGTGATTGATTGAACGACATTCCTAATTAATAATGCCATAGAATACTCTGAAGACTTCCGCATACCGGTTTTTTGTACAGCATCATTCATCGAACTTCCTTACTAGCTATTATTCTGTTGTCAATATTCGCAGTGCGGTAGTCTTTGGAGTATTCTATAACATGGAACTGTATCATTGATTTTCGTACTGGAATGTTATTGAATGTGTGTGAAAAATGTATAAGGATTCACTTGTACAGTAAAAGTTAGCAGGTTCATTTTGCTAAAGCTTCTAGATTAGAAATGAATTATTGTAAACAGTACTTATTACAGCTGTCTACAATTTTCAAATCTATTAAGATTTCATCCACTCTACAATATTAATATGCATTGTAGTGGATGAATTCATATACATTATGAAAATTTATTGCAAAAGCTGTAATAAGGTAACTCATTGTCAGTCTAGCAAAATTGACCAGCAATACAAACCTTTCTCTTCTAATATAAAGTTTTTTTCTTTTTTTAATACAGTAGTATAATCATGGAGACATGATGTTTTCACAAGTTAATTTACCAATAAGAATAATATAGAGCTGTTGTACCTGTAACATTCTACTATTAATTCTCAAACTCTATTTATCCAGTAGTATAATAGAATAATGAAGTGGAGTGAAACACTTTCTGATTGAATTTGTTTGAGATCAAAGTCTTAAACTTCTATAAATTTTCAGGTACCCAGTGGAGAGATTAGCTACGGATGATATACTTTCTGATTACGATGCTGACTCGCAGCGGTTATTCTATTCAGCATCCAACTCCATTTCCTCGCCTTACGGACGAGAAAAGTGTCCGAAGGGCTTCAAACTGGATCAGAGATATCAACATTGCCGAGGTAAGAACAAACTTTCGAGAAAAAACAATTGTTTACAAATTAGAATTCTTTTTTAACTTTCTCTTACAAATCATCATTCATTCTGGTGAAATCAATCATATACAGTACTGTATTCGATAAAAAGTATAAGTATTAGTAAAAACTTGAATTGAATATAGACACTCAATAACTTATTAGTAAGTGGGAATTTACTCACAAATTTTTGTGTTAATGGCCATTTCGCAGTGCTGTACCTGCTTCTTCAGAACACGTTTTTACATGAACTAGATTTGAGTTCATGAGAACAATATTGAACAGTTATGGGAACAGGTTACATTGAATAGTTATTGTTACAGAGACTGTATAATTATTATACATTAGTAATAATAATAGTTATAATACAATAATGTATTATTATACAGTCTGTAGTTATTGTTATCGATAGATATACAAATGTCTAAATATATTTACTTATAGGGTATAAATTATTTTTATGATTTGTGCATTCCATGTTCACAGATATAGACGAGTGCAAAAGTAAAAGAGCCAACGATTGTCATCCTACTCAAACTTGTGAGAATCTTTTTGGAACTTACAGATGTGTTTGCGCTCAAGGCTTCAGACCAACAGCCAATGGAAGGAGATGTCAAGGTATATCACTGCAAGATAACATAATTTTTCTTACTCATACCTTTATTAAGAATTAAACTTAGTGGAAATACACAATCTAATAATTTATTTGTGTCATTAATTCTTGTTATTTCATAACGTAATCCTTAGAATGAAATCTTGTGCTTACAATCTATTGACTGGTGCAATTTTAGTAGTTATAATTATTTCTTTGCAAGTTCTGTCACCATTTTCTGTATTTTTGTTTCTATTTGATATCTTGTTTTGTCATTTATCTAAATTGTATCGTATTATAGTAAATATTATCATATCGCTTTCACCTTTCACTTTTCATTTGTATTATTTTTTTCAATTGAAGCAATACCTTTGTCAGTCCAAGAGTAGAAATCAAATACAGTAACGATCAGTTATATGGTAACGTATCCTACATTATAATATATCTTATAAAGCCTCTTGTTATCTGGACTAGTTCTTTAAACTACCATCAACACGTATTCACACATCAAACTATTATTATTTTATAACTGTTATTGAAAATTGATTGATTGATTATATAAAACTTAAACTTTTAAAGAGGTATTTATCATATTATTTACTTTTGTTTTGTAGTGTAATTCTAGAATTAATTTCCTTATCTGTATTGTATTTCCTGTATCTGTAGGCCTATTTCCTAATCTGTATCTGTGAACAGTAATTTACTATTGTACTGCAACTTAGTTTGAATAGGATTGAGTCTTGCGAAAATATCCAATACAAAATCTAACGATTCTTATTTGTTTATAACAATGATGAGTACAACTTCAATTTTCATAATTATGTATCTGAACAAAAGAGTTTAATAATATTTCATGCATCAAAGCATGTATTTCTGGAAACGGAAACCTTCCTATGAAAGCGTGATAAAGAGGAAATTATCTTTATATTATAGGCCTATATTCGATGTGATTAATGCGCACTACACTAATTAATCTATTTATTGTTCATTAAAAATTTTCCATTTCACATCGAATTAAAATAACTAAATAATTGTAACTTCAAGAGTTCATTTCAATTTATCTCAAATGTGAATATGTGTCTACTATATCAGGATATTTTCTCTACTAGGAAGTTTTATTGAATTCCAGATATAAACGAATGTGAAGAAAACCTGCATGATTGCTCTCATACATGCGTCAATACAATTGGTGGATACAGATGCGCATGTCCTCTCGGAATGATACTCTCTCACGATACTCTCAACTGTAAAGGTATTTGCACTCTTTCATCACCTCTGAATCCTTTCTACACCAGAAACATTCCAACTGCACCAATTTATTAGATTTTTACCAATGATATCATGTTTTTTGTGGTTCAATAATGCGATAGGCTACAGTAGTAACGGTATTATTTTTAAACAATGGAAACATAAAATTCATCCAATTATCAATAAGTTTTATTTTGTTCTGGTCCCAAATGATGTTCTAAGAATAGAATCTAATTTCTAACATTTTTAAATGTTGAGCAAGATACTATCAGAGTTCACCATCTATTTTGAATTTGTTCTACTGACTTTCAGTCATTATCTCACTTGTAAAAAGAGTTTAATTATAGTGTTATGAATATAAGTATTTTACTTGTTGACTGTAGAGTTTTTTAAACTTTTGGACTACTTTTCTTCTACATTTCATGACTTGATCGAAAGTTATTTGCTGGATTTCGAGAGAGTGATTGTGATTTTGATTTGTGGTGAAAAAGTTTTCCTTCATTTAAATTAATTGATCATTCAACCTGAGTTTTCCAGTTGCAAGAATTACGGTGACAGTAGTAACAGTTACAGATCTAATCCGAGAGAGGATTTCCTAATACAGGAAATAAATTAAAGACAGAATAAAATTAAGCAGACAGAAAATATAATCACTTATTTTTCTTTTAAGAGACAGAAGCACAGACTAGTTATAATTAGTTGTTCAGGTAGTCTAATCTCTAACACTCTAACATCTCTAACACAAGTTATAAAACTTGATGTAATGATTGATGTATTGTAAAGATGTATTGATGTATTTGTTGAAATTCAATGGAGTATTAATTGAGTGCAGTATATTTTTTATAGAACTCTGATGGTATTTTTACAGAGGATAGCTACAACTACGATACAGATTTTGCAGCTGATTGGGGCAATGAAGACTCGTACCAAACGCATGCAGAAACTCTTCAGCACAATCGACGGAATTTGAACTATGACAACGAGTATGACAGCAGTTTGCTAGCTCTTGACCAAGTCAGAGAAGAATGGCTTTGTCCTCCCGGACAAATCAGAGAAGATAACAGATGTATTGAGGAGAAAGGTAACAAATCCAAATAAACTAATGAATTGAATATAAAGATTGATAGTCCTTCTATTAGTTTATTTTATTATTACTTTTTTTAGTTTCTTTTATTATTATTGTCCTTAATTATATTGAGACTCTTCAACTTATAGAGCCCTTGAACAGATTTGACAATGACTTTACTTTTATATCATGGGATCTTTGTATCCAAGGTGTATAAAATGAAAGGAGGGTCGGAGTGGAGCGGCTTACTGGGAAAGTCGAGATACTGACGTAACTGCAGTCCCAAATTCGAATGCAAAACTAGTGGCACAGACAACACCATCATTATAGTTAGTTTATCTGTATAGTTGGTCTATGCTAGTGGCTAGAGGACTGCAGTGACGTCACTATCTCGACTTTTCCATCAAGCCGCTCCACTCCGACCCACTTTTCATTCTATACTCCTTGCTTTGTATCACCTCAAGTAAATTAGTTGATGATAAGCAATTGAATCTGGGAAAAATAGATAAAATACTACTGATTTGAATTCAAATTATAATTATTTCTCGAAGTATTATAATTATTTACTAAATAAAAATCGGAAAACTTTCTATTCGGTGTAAAACACTGAATGTTTTTTCTTGCTTCTAAACTCAGAAACTCAATTCAACCTAGTTCAAAGCTTCACAGTATTCCTTCCAGACGTTTTCGAGTAGAAAAAATGAGTTTTCAATTTTTTCTTGTTCTGTTTCAGGAAAAGGCAACGTACACTGCAGCTTCGAGAAGTGTGGCGAACATGAAACTTGTTTACCTACAGTGAATGGGTATCGATGTGTGGAAACGCGTTGTCCTTTGCTTTATCAACAAGATATCCATACAAGGTTAGTAAACCTCCCATCATTCCCGTAGTTAAAGCAGGAACATTACGATAGAACTCCATAATCCAACTTTCCCTTATCTATTTTTATTTTTAGTAATGATCCTACTAGATCCAAAATTATTCACTGCTTGTTTTTAACAAAATTACTTTTTGTAGCCTATTTGTAATTCATCGATTGCTATTCAACTGAAGAAAGACAATTTAATCATCATAAGATCGATTTACATCTTTATTGGAATCAATTATCATTACTCAATGTTGTTATTTACTGCTATAATTTCTTGTAATTTGCTATTTCATCTCTTGGATCATGATACACAAAAGGAGATATAAACACTAAATTGACTTAAAAAGCAAGATACTCTGTGAGTATCTTGCTTTTTAAGTCAATTTAGTGTTTATATTTTGCTCAAGTGAGAAAAGAATGGATCCACAACAACCAAAAGGAGATAGTTATCCTACCCCAATGTTGTTATTTACTGCTTTCATAGACTAAACAAATAACAAATCCTAGTAACCAAAAACCAAATAAAAGATTTGGATTATCACTGCTGCTATGTATTTTTGTCAATTGCTATTCCATCTTTGGGTTAATGATACAAGTATTATTATTATTATCATCATCTTCAATACTGATTTTAATGTTATTTTCCTTTGATACATCCAGTATGTGTTTTTGTTTAATTTTTTTTGTCCCTTAGAAAATGTTTTGCTGTATGCTCCAAGAGTCGATGTGAGAAAGGAGCCAAAGAATGGGAGGAAATAACATTTGTACCTCTGCCTCTTGAATCAGCTTCCGTTCAACAATATCAAGATCTTCTTGAACTTTCTACAGAGGATGAATCTTCGAATATGATTTATACTGTTGCTGAAAACGAGTTCAGTGAGTAGATTCCAAGAAAAGCCGATTCAATTTTATATCTATTTTATTAAATCAATAAGATATCATGCTCAAGTCATTACAATATTCTGAGAAGGAAGCACCAGACTTACCGATCAAAATTCTTTGAAATATTCTGATAATTACTACTGGAGCATAGCATCATACATTTTCATAAATCTTTTTAAAAACCACCAGACTCACATTTCAAAATTATTGAAAATATTTTTATTATTGATGTATGGCATCATAATTTTTTATAAATCTACTAACAGATTGGAAATGACTGTACAGGCATTGTTTTCTGCCTGCTTCAATTTATGCCTCACTTTTTTATTTATTTTTTTATTTTGTTGCCGGAAATTTTCTCAATCGACCAACAGGGTTTGTTCAAGTGAGAAGAGAAGAATTATAATAATTTGATTTTCCTCTCATTCTCGAAAGTTTTTTGAATGACCACTCATAGATATGATTTTTCAAAATCTCATCTTTTCTCATCGTTGAAAGAATTTTTACTTGTTTTTAATCAAATCAAGTACCATAACTTTGTAGTAATTTATATAGGTACTGTATTTTCTTAGTAATTCATTTACTGTACAAAAGCTAACTCCTTATATAGTGGATATCTGTCCAGTATTGCTAAATGGTGCTAACTCGTTAATCTTGTGTTGCAGATCTGCCATTACGAGTTCGTATTGAGAATAATGCTGGTATTCTTTATTCAATGAGATATTTCGATTTTGAAGGAGTAAACAAGTAAGTTATCACATAAGTATTCTACCATTCTTTTGTTGGATATTATTCATACCCCAAGCTTTAAGCTACAATTCAATGAACTTTTGCATCTCTTATTCTCGATTATGTGTAATCCTCAATGTGTAAAGACATAAATTTATACTATAGCCTGTTGTATATTCTTAATTTCACCTACAAAATTAAACAAGTAGTTATTCTACTTACACTGCGATTCATTTAATTTGACGCTTGGCGATCAGTAAAGCTGATGTTTCGCAGCTTTGACACTATACTTGAATGCTGAATCTCGCAGATTATTGCTTTGAAAAGATCTTTTAAAGACTTTAAGGCTAGGGTTGGTGACAACACACGAACATCTGTGTTGTCACCTAAAGGTCTTTAAGACTTTGAAAATTATTAAGTAAAGTAAAGGATTATTGTGTCAAAGATGCGTAACATCAGCTGTTTACTGATCGCCAAGCATCAAATTAAATGAATCCTACTGTAGTTGAATCGATTCAAATCCCGATTTTCTCCCATTTCATTTGAATATGGAATGAATATTGAATGAATATGGAATTATTATTCGTTCTTCTGAGCTCAACATTTAATATCCAATTGAAAATATTGAGATTAGACCTAGATACGCTTAGGCTAAATAAACTACATACACTGCATGATTATAGTGAAGGTTTAAAACGTTAAGATCAAGGTGATGCATGCATTCTTGGTTTGTTGACCGATGCAATGCGTTGACAAAACTTTTTTTCAATTTCAGAGTTGTTATTCAAGCGACTACTTATGAAGAACACACTTCTACTGCGTTGAGTATTTATACGTTTGTAGTCTTCGTCTATGATCCATCACAGATATGATTTATTTTTAAAAACAATATTTATATCTATAATAATATCATATATTTGTATTACTAACGAGTAAATAAGTTGATGAAAAATATTTTGATAGACGTTTATGAGATCATTGTTTTTGAATGACCATGCTGTATTGTTCCTGTAAGATACCGTATTATAAAATATTGTTCTCCATTTTAATATAGAAACTTTATGAAATGAACTGTTCGGTAATTCATTAATTATTTCCAATCCTGCTAAGAATTTTATTCAGCTTCTGGGTTCATTTTCTGGCATTTTCTATTGGAATATCGCAGTACCTATTCAATTTGAGAGGACAATAATTTCACCTGATCAACAGTATTTTTTTATATAGAGGTCACCTTTCTAAAAGAATGATTGTTTTTCTGAATGCAGTTTCATGATAAGTTTCATGAGCATGAGAGTGAAATGATCCTACCAAAAGTGATATCGAACAACATAGAACAACAAATTAATGAAATACAGGTCCACGAATATTTCTCATTTAAAACATAATTTTCAGTTATTTGAATGTGGATCATGCAATTTTTTACTTATTCGAGAATACATGAGTTGTAAAATACTTGTAAATCTTTGATTTAGCTCTCAAGTATGATCTAATGTATAATCTCAACCAGCGACAACCATCTCAACAAGAGAATACCCAATAATTAATATATTTATATTTTCGATAGTGTACCAATGAATGAGGAATCTAACAAGTTCTCTTTTTATGTAATAATACGAATTTTCTAATGCAGTAGTTGAATTTCAGCAGATCGTTGTAGAATAAGATGTATTTTTGTGTAGTTAAGTTGTAGCCAATAATGTTTAGAAATTGCTGATATTTCCCAGTTGATTTGCTGTTGTGGATTCTTCCAATTCCAATATCATCCACGATCCACCTATCTGATATAACAGTAAATATATAAAATTCCTTGCATTCCACGTCAACATCTATTCACATAGTTTTCAATAATTTTTCCATCATTTTCCTTTTCCCATTCTCGTTACTGTCCTCACAATAACACATATGAGGAGCAAAATTCAAAATTGATTGATTATGTTTTCAATTAAATAAATGATACCATGTTATGGCAGGCTATAAGCAGGAAGTAAAAAAGCCTGTTAAATTGGGGCTAAAGGGTATAGCATGCTCGAAGGTCAGTGACTTATATTCTAGCTGTAATGTTTACACAGCTCATCCTAGTTTGCATGATTTGCTCTGCACAAACAGACTCACTCCCAAAACGCCAATCTAGCACATTTTTCTGGCAGGGGTCTCTAACTCATTCAGTTCCTCGAAAACCATGAAGCAGTTTCCATCCGGATGAGTGACTTTTCAAGTGCCATCTATCACATGTCAAGAGTGCTTCATCAAACGTGTTATTGCAAGGTATGTTGCTAAGAAACAATTTCCAATGAACTATTTGGAAAACTACATTACTAGAGTATTTTCTTAGGGTTAGCATTTGTAGATCAAGTCCGGCGGCGAATAATGCTTGGTTTGTTTGCAAATTTTACAACTTTTCGAAAGTCTTAGGGCCGGTTCATGAGCTCATGAGCATCGACAAACGTTAGCCTCGAAACTATGTACTAAGGGCTCTCTATGCTGCTAACCCACTAACTTGTCGAGACAAACGTTTGTCGATGCCACGGTGGCCACCCGTTTTAGTCTAGGACTTGGCTAAATCCCGAGCTCATGAACCGGCCCTTATTTTACCAATAGTTTATCAATGCTTTCCAACTTTAATCCAATAGAAAAACGATGGCTCGATAATATGAATTATTTTTCCAATTCATGGATTATCTTCTTTTATTGAAATTAATTTGGCTCGCAAAACCTCCTTACATTTTTATCTTGTTTTACGAACTAAGAGTATAATTTATTTATTTATTAAAAAATGAATACATACACACACAAAAAATTTAGACGATCATTCAATAGTACACCTAAAAAAAACAGTTGTATTTTCAATTATTGGTTGTGGGTTGAGAACACGCAATTATTTCAAGATGAACTTTTTTCAACAATTTAATTGAATAATAAATAATTTTTTAAAAATAATTGTCTCCAAGACTACAGTTGAAATATCAACAGAAAATTCCACGGAAAATAAAAATTTGTTCGATTATATGTGATTTGTTATAGGAATGCTGACTTTTAGACAGAAAACTTCAGTGGGAAGTTTACATGTCCGCATAGTGGAAAATGATTTCAGCCACCATTGAAAGTGTAAGTACGAAAACTAATCAAATTTCATCACATTTCATCTTTGAAGTATTTTATTGTCAATTTCATAACAGGTATTAATAACATAACATTGTATGTATCTTCTAGCCTAGCCTAATGCTGGTGGGCTCGGGGCGGGATAGTGGTGAGAGTCAGAGAGAGAGAGAGAGAATGTAAGAAAGAGACATGTTAGCATTAGTAATACACCTTAAGCTATACTTTTGTGTTTAATTTTACTTTTGTGAAAATTTGTGTTTTAATTTCAAAATAGGCTATTTATTTCTGGAAAATTTCGGGGGGGGATGGGGGTTCAACCCCCCTGACCCCCCCACTGGGTACGGCCTTGAATGTATTACAGATACAGATTACAATCCATGTACATTTATCCAGATTATCAATTAATATTAATATTTTGTGAAGTACCTACATAGTTGAAAGCTTTGGTTAAGTTCATGAAAGTAGAAATTATTTTTATATTTAATTGTAAATTTTCCTTATAACCCAATACATCTTAGAGATTCATTATTCTTACCACACAATAGCGGTTCCTGTAATATCTGTTCTCCATAGAATATATATATATTTGTTACAAGCGGGGGCGGATCTACGGGGGGGGGGCTTTGGGGCTGAAGCCCCCCCCAAAACGTCTGGAAATTTTTTATGAGAATGTAAAATTCATACAAATATTATATAATATAATTATAATATTTATAGATTATAAATATTAAAATATATTATTTATAAATTAATTTTAAGCTCTTAATATAAGTATTCCTTAGCAAGAATGACCGAATTCCACCATTACTTCTACGTCTTCAAATGTGATATAAGCCAGTGAAATTGTCATCAAAGTAGGGTTTACTTCGCATGAAATGGGGTAGTCTTTTCTGTGTTGTATAATCGTGGAACATTGAATCCAATTATTCGATCCCGGCAACCTTATATCCCGCCAAAAACCTCTATGAAATGGCTCAAATTTTTCACATGTAGACAATTTTAACCCTGAAGCCTAAATTTTTCATAATAGCACCTAATATCATTTTAAAATCAATTTAAATAAGCCCCAATTTCATACCAAGATTACTGTTAAAAAGGCGGCCCAACAGTTTGCGAGATATAGCTCTTCAAAGTTCATCTATCGATCTATGTTAATAATACATCATAAGCTATTTCTTGCTAATTCTCGCGGAAATCATGTGGAATAGCAAAAAATCTAGTGAAATTGCGAGAAATCAATAAAATTGCTTGAGATGCGTTGATAAAAAAAAATGGTTCTCGGTTCAAGAAAAACTAATGAACATAATATGCAATAATATTTTGTACATAAAGATAACTTCCAAAACTGTTATTTTTTTTATAAAATGGTTATAATGTACGATTTCTTGTTTATTATTATTTTTAAAGTGTTTATATGTCTGATTGAAATTTCAACGAGGCATTAGATTTGGCAATACAATCCTATTAATACGATATTAAGTGCAGTTTAAGTTTAAATCATTATAAAATCAATAAAAGAGACCTATCATAAAATTATTCTAATAACCACCATTAAATATTTCTAGTACATATTTTTTATTTGATAAAGGATCCTTTCTTTGCATACAATATTCAACAGTTGGAATATCAAATAATTAAGTGCAAAAACGGAAAATTGTTTCTTGCAATTTTTTATTTCCCTTATTTTCCCTCATGACCGACTTTCCCTCAAGGGTCTTATTTTCCCTCAAAAGTTGTTGGTTATTATGTACATTGACTACTAACTGCTGTAGTCAACGTACATAACCAACACCATGTTGCACATAATCAGCATACTCGACAATTATTAATTATAATGTTAACCAATGTTAGAAGAAATGAGGCAGGACCGTATACAAATCCTGCCTTCCAAAAAGTATTGAGAAATACAAGACACGACTTATCCACGATTATATGGATGTGATGAAGGAACGACTATACAAACTCACACAAAACTCTTGCGAGAAGTATGACAGTATGTGATAGAAAAAGCAATATTTAACAAGTTTATCGTCACAAATATAGGTTTTTAAACCACTAAATCTGTTCAAGATACATTTAACCAAAGATTTGATGTAGTAGAACTTCGACAACTAATCAATTACGTGAATAAAATAGTAAAAAATCACTTACTTCATATTTCTTGCTAATGTTCATGGGCTTTTCATCTTGTTTACTATTTTCGCCAACAGATGGCACTAGCGTAGGAACCAAGACTGTCTTGGCAAGACATGAGATAGACTACGTACAGCAAAGGAAAGGAGCACATAAAAACTCTGAATAATATTAATAATATAAATAAATAATATTAATAAGTTTATAAATAATATAAACTGTAGTATCTCTGACTAGGCTACCAGTGGCGTAGCTGAAATTGTCGAAATTTAATTTGAATAGTAAATTATTGTTTCTCCTAATAGAATAATGTTCGAATTTCAGCTTTCGCAAGACCTTAAAAGTAGTCTAAAACAGTGTTATGTACCAGTCAAATATTAAAATTTCCCGGGGGAGGCCCGGACCCCCCTTATGTCTGGGGGTATTCCATTTGGGGGTTTATTCCTCTTCGGTCCCCTACAATTTCCAATTTATTTTAAACTGTTCTGTTATTTATAAAAGAAAACCTTTGAAGCTGGCATATTTTAGAAGTGTAAACTCTGTTAGAAGGAGTTGTGTAGTACTCAATCAAATTCTTTATCGAAATCTGTGAAGCAATTTCAAGCCTCGTGTGTCCTTGGCACCTTACAACTTTCCAAGAGTGTATTGGCTTTGTCCACACACGCAATATTATAAGGTTGGACACATTTTGTGAGCGAAATATTGAAGCACGTCCTTGGAACACAAGTCTATGTTGTTTGGCTTGTACTGCGTTCGACGTCCTACACAATTAGTTCAGGGGTTGAAGACTTTTCAAGTATGGGATCTTGCAAATTATTATGGCAAGGAAACACTTGCTGAGAGGTGATTACAAACTGGCACGCAAAACTGACCTCTATTATACACTTGGAGGAATATGCTTTGGGGAGAGATTGTGTAAGCGTGTAATCGTCTTCAGATTGGAATCAAGGTTGATCATTTGATTGTTTCCAGAAAGGTCATACCTATATGAAAATGGTTATTGGAAACACATGCCCTTTGGGATTATAGTATGCTCCTTAGCTTTCCCATTGAGTTACTTTCGTTTTACCAGAACTGGCAAACAGTAAAGCTAATCTATTTTAAAATAGGCCAAACATTAATTTCAAATTTTACTACAACTGTTTTCAAGCTTTAAAACTAGAAAACATAATCAATTCACATTATTTGTGTTATATTAATCAGTACCGTATAAAAAGAATGAGTCTACAACTGAGTAAAGATCATGTTCAGTTTTCTTAAAACATTTGTTCACTGACTTAGTTTCAGAATTTTGAATGTGTAGCATTATTTTCATTCTTCTCAAATAACCTTATGTGATTGCCCTCATAACATTGCAATAATGATAATAGCATTACTGTAATATTGATTATTTTCTATCATTGATGTTACTCCTGGAATGAGAGTATATGTGACAGTGTCATGTGACAAAAATTGAACCAACAAAAAAATCATCTACACTAACTTGTAGCTGTTTTCTAATGTTGTTCCGACGTCAACTGACATTTGATGAAAACTCCAATATTACACTCAAGATTTTCCCAGTGTATAATTAAACAACATAAAATATAACTTCGATTGTGAGTGTCGCTTTTCCTGCAATTTCCAGTTTGAGGTATTTTTTCGCTGAATGACATTCATTCATGAGAATCAAAATCGTTTCCATCGATATTACGGTATTATTTTAATTTACTGGAAACGGATCATCCACAATAAAACTTTGAAAACTTTATCAAACTTAATAAAACTTTAATAAATAAACATCCACTGTTTAAAACTTTATCAAACTGAATATAACATTCTTAGGTCTAACAAACTAGTACGATGATTTTTTCATTTTAATAATGCTGATTTTCAAAATAATCTCGCATACGTTGTTAGGATTCCTTCCCTACTATATTGTTACCAAGAAGCTAAAAATATATTATCCCAAACCACCTATCGAGGAATGATTTTTCATTCCAAATATTGTTCTACTTTCAGGCACAGCGATAAACTGTTACAGTAATCGGCCGACCCCGTTTCAAAGCGATTCAGGTCAATGATTGCAATCAGTTGGCACATAAAATGGGTTACAATTCATGTAAATTTTCTCAAGACCCCACAGTCCGCCCTCTTGGAACACATTTTCCCCACAGCGCTAGTGGGGGAAAGCAAATACTACACAGTTTTCCCCACGCTAGGTGCCTATTGTTAGCGCGCTCTTTTCAAACCGCACTTCTTTACAAGCCGGTCTTTACTTTGTGACAGGGCGATCGTGGTGTTGGTATTTCCTTATTATGGGCCTACCTGTCGGGAAGTCGATAAATTTTCAACTCTCATTACCTAACAAATTACTCTGATCTTTTAAAAAACTATGAAATTATTGAATAATAGTGTAAAATATGTTTGAGTGAATTGTTGTTATAATAACAGTAGTAGTTCTCGGGCTATAATAGCAGGATAATAATAATGATAATAATAACAGGAACTGTTAATAGTGTTATAATAAGAGGACTATTCTCAAGCTGCGATATATGGCACTGTCTTATCAGGATGAAATGATTAGCCTTGATCTTCCCTATTGACGTGTTATCAATTCAATAGTTATTTTAGTTTTTGGAAAAGTGAATATTGTAATTTGTGGCAAGTGATGAACTTCAATCATGTCTGGTGTTGTTGATTTGTGTTCGGGTACTAATCCAATAACTTTTTATCATATGCGGGCAAAACAATTTAACCCATTATTTGTAAACATTGGAACGCAAATCTGCTCAGTGTATCTGTTCAGTGTAAGATACTGTTATTACTACAATCTCACTTTGTGCTTATTTGTTTGCTCAATCTTCACCAAGTGCTCACATATTCCCTACTAGGCTAATATTTTTCATCAAAAGAATATTATACATTAATTATCAATCACTAAAATATACTTTTTTAAATGAAATAGCTTTCTCAAATTGATATAAATTTCATGAAGTTATAGTTCACTATTCTGCAGAAACTGCACTGTTTTTACATGCAGTCTTCATGAAAATATTACCGTAGCCTACCTGAATTTTATACTTTAGCCTACTTTCTTTTACAATCCAACATACTTATAGCCTATTTAATACTTCTTTTGAATGAAATTCAATCTAATATGTAAACTAACATTTCAAGTACTCACTTCACTTTCTTTTCTTAATTATTACTTTCAATTATTGGCTTCACTTGAATCCAAAAAGCCGTTTAACATTTAAATTTTTCAAGTAAAAGCTCATCTCACTTACTGAAGTACAATGAAATAGCACCATTAACTCCAAGAACTTAGAATTCTCTTTCAGTATTAAGTCTCTATAAACATTATACCTATTTTAAAATAGTTTACACATTGTCAGTTGCCGCTCGTTTTTTAACCTCGGTATCTCACTCGTGGTTTAAAGGCTCTCTAATACAACCATTGCATAAACTACTATTATAATACCACAATAACTTAATTCCACTTGAGTTATTAACTGAATATCATTCATAAGATTATATGAGCATTCTACACCTAAAATATCAGATATAATAAGGCACTCAAAACTAATCGACCAGCATCAGTTGACTGGCAACATGTAAACAAGGCATTAGCACTGAAAACTAGTCGACAGGAGTGTGTAAATCTACAGGATACATGAACTTGTGTAGCCTACCACTTTCAACTCGATCCATTTATTTTTACTATCCATCACCCATTTACTGTCGTATTTACTATCCTATTCACTCTATCAGTTTTTGTAATCATCGGTGATTTTGTTTTCTGATGACCGCAGATGGTATTGACGGCCAGTGCGGCTGCTGCGTTGTCAGCTCGCAGCAGCAGCAGCAGCAGCAAAGATGGCGACAGACGCGGCAACAATGGCAGCCGGAGCGGCAACAATGTGCAAAGGTTCATTGTACGCGGCACGGGAACCATCATCAAAACCTCGAAGCGGCTGCTGCCATCGATCAAAAGGTTATTGGAGCTCGTTTTACATTGTTATTGTATTGTTATTACATTGAGCGTGTTATCAAACTTGTCACAATGTATGAACTGCATCCATTGATCTTGATCGATCACTCAACCTTCCAGTTAATTTATTGTCAATATGTCAATGTTGTCAATACAAAGTGCATTGTCACATGCCGATGCACTTATTGTATGAATACTATTGACATGTTTACATGTTTCTACAGAATGTGTACCAATGCGTAGGTTGCCAGCTGTGAATTTTGTGGGAACTAAATTCCCTATTCATTCTATTATAGGCTTGGGTATTACATATTATAGTTCATTTGAGCAACTGTTCAATAATTGAATCGTAATTATTACCATGAGGACTTTGGAGAAATTGGATCAATTTGAAGCAATCGTGGATCTAGAAATAAATTTTCGGGGGCTTCTACCGGCAAGGGGGGGAAAAGGGGGTGGAGTATATCAAGTATATAGGGGATGGAATACTTTTAGAAAAAATTGGATCGTTATTTGGAATACCCCCCAAAAGAAAGATGGTCGAGGGTCCTCCCCACGGAAATTTGATGTCTGAAAATTCCATTTGAGCTCCTCTCAAACCACGTTTCTACTAGATTATTAGTTTTTATTTTTATTTTATTCTGGATCAGGTTAATACACAAGAGCATTAACCATAATATTCATATACACAGTAGTTCTACAAAGTCATGCTTGTTATATATATAAGATTATGTTCAAATTCCAAAAGGTTGAGGCTTACAATAGGACTTTGTTAGCAGAAGAATTTTAACATACCCTGATCGCTGTTGGTTCAACTTTATCAATAATAGTAGAAAGAAAAGGATATGAGGACTTTTCTGAAACAGAAATGAAAATAGGAAACCGCTTTGATGCAGAATTGGGAAATCTATGAAGATTCATACACGATACATTAGCTAATGAAAAATCCTATTACAGTTAAAAATTCAGTTTTACATTTCATTTGAATCAGTTTCTTAATTAACTTGTTGATTTAAGTAAAGGAGGAGAGGATATTGATGTGTGAAGAGCGAAAGAGAGGAAGAGTGAGACAGGAGATTATAAAGACTTGACAACAAATTAGTTACCACTAGAATGCGGGCGTAACATTGCAACACAACACAGTACAGTGATAGAGTAAGTTTAGGATTCCTCCTTTGTGTTACAGCATTGCTTAACACATGTTGAAACTGAATTGTTAAATGAACGTCCTTCAGGTTGACCTATTTAAATAATTAACAGAATAAAAAGGACCAAGATTAAGCACTGAAACAAGTTTAAAATGTAATAACTTTTTTCAAGATTACTAGATTAATATTGGATTAGTTATAATAATGGTTCAACGAAAATTCTTTCATTAATCTAATTATAATTTAGAAAACGATTCTCTATTCATTGAATAGTCTGGAATCAGGAACTGTATTTTTTTGAAAAAAACTAAAATAAGACACTTCAATATCATGATATGTAACAGTTGATGAATATTCATATTCATTCATTTGATCAAAAATACAATATCAAGGAAAAAACAGGCGTGAGCCCAAAACGTTTTCTTTTCCAAAATTAGCTTCTGCTAAATGATTCAATGATGCAATGACTAGATTGCATCTATATTTTCTGTTCAACTTTTTATGTTATATTTATATACAGAGAACAGCAAATCAAATCAATATTTTTAAACAAAAACATACTGAATTGAATTTGTTTAATCAGAGAGTCATCCCAAAATTCCCCAGGCTTTCGTAACTATTCCAAATTTTATTGAGTTACTATAAAATCATTATGGACCAATTCTACTCGTACTAAATTTCTGAAAATGATGTTTATTTCCTGATAATCTTTTGAGTAGACTAGTATGTTTACTGGCGAATGACTAATTTCAAGAATTCACACTCTAAAATATGTAATACGTTTTTCAACAAATAAGTTCCAAATTTTAACCTAGAAGAATTAGGATTCAATAACACGTTTATTAATTCTAATCAATACGGTATGAATAATCGCTAGTCTATTTCTATTAACCATATCTATCTATCAGCACGACCCATAATCACTTGATACCATTTGGAAATGATTTTCAGTTACTTTTTTGGAGTTCATCGCCCTCTGAAACCCATCCACCCTTTAATCAGATAAGAGAACGTCATTTGTGTGGTTCATCATTACCGAGCATACTTGAAAATCCTCAGGGGCTGTTTGTAGATTGCAATGTCTCTATTCCTACTGGCCTACAGAAAAGCAACACTTCCTGGTTCGCATAGATATTATCAGAATAAACACGAAACGACAAGTGAACAATAAACTTCCGCAATACTTTTCCACTTATTGCTTTCAACTTCGTTAGTGTGTTGCCTCTCACACCAATTCTGGCGCGAAAATAGTGTTTCTTGATGTCGTCCACTTATCCTGACGGTCACTTTGTGCCTTTCAAATTCGCATTTGACGCGTCCAATTTTGTAACGTGCATTTGGGTTGATTGCTAATGTTGGTTGATGTCAACGAACTCTGTCATGGAATCAGAAACTTCGATTTGTTGGAAAAAGTGGAATAACTGTCAATCATCTACGTTAATAATCACATTATTTTCGCGCTCCACTTCTAAGAAATTAGACAAAGAAATTAGTCCAGACAATCGACTATATAGTTCTACATATCATATAGTCCACAGTCTGAGCCTGAAACTGAATTAATTAATTTATGATTACCTTGAATCAATTGATTACTAAAAATTGATTGTTATGACTTCGATGTTGTCAACTCTAGAGGAAAGTGGTTGAATTGACAATATCAAATAGTGCTTTATTCTTCTATCATGGAGTTCCACAAAATCAATTCTACAAATAAATCAATTGATTGTTTATAATTGTCTTGAATCAATTGATTGCTAAAAATTCATTGAATGCTTTACTTCCTAATAAGCTCCAATTCAAATAAGAAGATGATTGAACTAAATTATCATCTGTTTTAAATCCGTTGTTCCAAAGTGGTGCTCACCTCGCAATTTTTATGGAATTTTCAGTGAACTTAGTTTTATGAAGTGAACTGAAGTTCAAGTAATATGAGGTAATGAGGCTTGTTACAATTTTCTTTCTTGAACCTTCTCTCTGTAATGTTTTCTATATTTGTTCTGGAAGCATACAAACAATTTATTTTCAAAAGCGATCAGTTCCTTCTCCATTTTTATTTTCATATTATTCATAGTCCAGGAATGATTGATTACTAGGTAAATAACGCGTAAGTTTGTTTATAATGAGTTTACAAACTTGAAGTAATTCTTTAATTTTGAAGTAATCATATTTTTAGATTTTTTCAACTACTGGTGTTCCAAAACAGTACATACTTGTAGCCTGAACATCAGCCTCCACTATGATGACTCAGATTATGACTAACTCAGATTATTATGTATTGTCACAATTAATGAATGAATAAATAATACATTAGAAAGATTTTGGTATTGCACGTGAATCATTGCAAGATATACAGTATTATTTTTAATTTCGGTAATATAGGCTAATCATCAAGAATCCAGGGAAGAAATAGATCATATAAATAACTTACCATATGAGGAAAAGTAAGTTACATTATACTAAACATTTTTGTGTGCTTCCATATTGGAGTAAAGTTGATAGTTCGAAAGTCTATGGGCCAGTTGCACAATAGTGGATTAAAGTTAATCTTCAATTACTTTGAAATTAACATTGTTAATCGTAGATAAAGCTTTAATGTGAAACTGGGACTCAATAGTTCTAACTTTTTCTAGCATCCATAGTCAGAAGAACTTTCAAAATGTAAATTTCTAACTACAACAATTTCCATCGAGGAACATTGAGGTTATTTTTGGAAACTCCCACCAGTTATGGCATACGCTAATAGTTCTAACTGTTGTAAATAGTAAGAACATGAAGTAAATGTAAGTATTGAATTATTTAGGTTAATAATAGATATACACAGTATTAATGTTGATTCCTATGGAAATAGCTATGGAAAACAGTCAGCCTTGAAGTTCAAAGAACGATACATGCTAATCTGAAACTGAAATCGCTTGTTGAGAATGGCCGCAGTTGGTTGAACCTGAAACTAGCCACTGGTCTATTGATCCCCGCTCCTTGCTTCTACACCTTCATATTATTAGTCCTTTCCTTTTCCTCCTCTTTGCCACCCTCTCTTCTTCATCTTTCTCTTCTTCTCCTTTCTCCTTCTTCTTTTTCATAATCAATCTTCTCACTTTCTTATTTCTCTTCTTCATTATCTCCTCCAACTTTTTCTCATATTTCCTCTTAATTTCCTCCATTAGCTTATTTCTCTCCTCCTCCTCCTCCTCCTCCTCCTCCTCCTCCTGCTCCGCCTCCCCCTCCTCTTCCTCCCCGTGGCCCTCCTGCTCCTCCTCCTCTGCCTCCTCCTCCTCCTCCTCCTCCTCCTACATCTTCTTATTCTTCTTCTTCTTCATCTTTCTACAGAATATCTACTTCATTTTCCATCTTCATCTTTATTTTCCTTCTACTTCTTTTTTCGTCTTTCCACTCCACTTTCTTCATCATCACATATCCTCAAATTTCCTCTTCTTTTCCTTCATCTTCTCATTTCTCTTCTACTTCACATTATTTGTTCTTCTTCTTCTTCGGTTTTAGTTCTTTCTATAGAATTCTACTACATCTTCCGTCTCTATCTTTCTCCACTTTCTTAATTCTCTTCTTTATCTTTCTACTTCTTTTTCTCATTCTTCTTCTCCTTCCCTTCTTCATCTTCTTCTTGTTTTTCTTCTTATTTGTCCCATTCTTCATCTTCGTCTTCTTCTTCTTTTTCTTGTTTTTCTTCCTTTTCTCATTTTCTTATTCTTCCTCTTCCTCTTCTCCTCTCTCTTCTTCTTCTCCTTCTTCTCCTTCTTATCCTTCTTCTTCTTCTTCTTCTCCTTTCCTTCTTCTCCTTCTTCTCCTTTTTCTCCTTCTTCTCCTTCTTCTCTTCTTTTCCTTCTTCTCCTTCTTCTCTTACTTTTTCTCCTTCTTCTCCTTCTCCTCCTTCTTCTCCTTCTTATCCTTCTTATCCTTCTTATCCTCCTTCTCCTTTCTATTCCTTCTTCTCCTTCTTATCCTCCTCCTTCTTATCCTTCTCACCCTTCTTCTCCTTCCTATTTCTTCGTGTTTCCCTTAAAATCCGACAGTTCGATCTTTGACCGCTGGACTTTCCCTTGAAACACGCAGGGGTGTCCACCATCAACCCCCCAGTTACATGACAATCATTCATCAAATATTCCTATTGGGCAACAATGTAAAACCACCATCACCCCTCACAATGTTATTTTCCCATCTTCAGAAACCTTCATGCGAGTGATTTGTCAAGTTTTGCTTGGTTTGAGTGTAACGTGAGTGACCAGTGACCATAGGTTTCAGTGACCTCACTGGTCATTGGCATGCTACACCTTTTCAAAGCCCTCACATTGACAAAATTGATCAGCAATCTTTGACCTTTCCATATTATAATCTCGAAAATATTACTGGTTCATTTTGTAGTGCTCCTGAATTGACAATGAATTACCTCATTACAGCTTTTTGCAATATGTATACTGTATATGCATATCCATTCGTAGGCCAAAAAGAAAGCTTTTACAATATACAGTATGTTCGAAATGTATGAGGATCTATCCACTATGATGCAGCCTTGGTAATATTATTGTGTATTGTATGAATAAATTCTTATTCAATTTAAACAATTTAGAAAGTTTAATTGAGTTATAATGACAATAATCATTCTCAATGCAGGTCCAAAATGAAGCAGCTATATGGTAATCGGTTGCTCTTCCATACTGATACTATCATTCGCGATTAATTTTTATTGGATCAACAATTTTTATTATGTTTTCTTTTTTCAATTTTCTCCACCTCATACAACCCCCTGCAACTCTATTTGCTTAGTATTTCTTCCTTTCTACTATCATTCGCGATTTAATTATCTTTTTTCTATTTCTTTTATTCCGCCTCTTACAACCCCCCGCAATTTTATTCGTTCACTCTTTCTCTCATACTATCATTCGTGATTCACTTCTGGTTTTTCCATTTCCTTCCAATTTTCTTCTGTTTCATATTACTCCATCAAAGATCAAACCACTACAACACTATTCACTCACCCATTTTTTCTTCAATAATTTTTTTCCATTTTTTCAACCATTTTTATTCGCGATTAACTTTCAGAGGATTGATACAAATATCGATGAACAAGTTTTTTAATTTCCTTTCAATTTTCTTGACCTTATACAACCTTCGCCATGTTATTCGCTCACTCTTTCATTCATACTTTCTTTCATACCATCATTCGCAATTCGCGTTTACTTTTTCCATTGCCTTCCAATTTTCTTCCGCCTCATACACCCCCAGCAACTTTATTCACTCGCCTTTTTTCCTTCCATACATTCGCGATTTGTATTCAGTTTTTCCATTTCCTTTCAATTTATTCCTACCTTATACAACTCCATCAACCGCCCCTTCCCCCAGCTACCTCACTGGCTCACCCTCTGCGTTTCAATTGCTTCCTCGTTTAATTCAGTGGCGTATCGACCGACGCAGACGGCAGTGGCCGCTACTTGCGGCTTGCGGCGTCTCATTATCGGTCAAGAGTGGACGGCGTCGCGTGCGGAAAATGTGTGGTCACGTGGTCTCCTCAGGCTGACCAGTCTTGCAGTGACTCAGTGTCAGTCAGTTCAGTTGGACGCCAAGTGTCGTTTGATTCGGACCGCGAATTGTGTCCCCTCTCAGTCCTCCGTGTGTATTCATGTGTCGAACGCACTCTTATCATCACTGCACTCTTTTTTAGAATATTCTGTTACAAATTCTCTCGTGAAATACTTCATAAAACTGTACTTCTGATTAAACTCTTATACTTCATTATTTATCAAATTATTATAATGAATTGAATACTGGATGAAAAATTATTCAAATATTTAATTCAATCAAACGTCCTCAATCAGTCATCTTTTACATGTTTTTGAAAATTCAAATTAATTTAAGAATTCAATCCAATTAGTTGAGAACATTATTATACTATATTTTTTTCTTTTTCTACTAGCTTTCGATTTACTAATTTTGTATTGTTCTTTTTTGCTTGATAAATTGATTGATTGAATTGAACTCCTTTTCACATGTATGTTTCATACACAAGTGACAGTCTATGTGTAGGCTTTCACACAGTAAAGTGTTTCTACGGACAATATTTATCAAGACCTTTGGCAAATAGGTAGGCTACTGTATTAGTTTAAAGAGCTAACTGTAATTAATGAATTCAATAAAGGTCCCAGCCTAAGCCAAAAATAAATAAGAGAAGGATTTTCACTTTGAAAATAAAATAGAAATGTTTGAAATACTTTTCAGTAATAAATCACACATTCAGTTTTCTTAGTTCATCTTGAAAATTTTAAATTATCATCACATGATACCGGAAACTGCAGCCAGTCCATTATTCTTTCTCTCATAGTTCACCTTATAAATTCATAATCCTCATAATTGTTTAGTCACCTTATCACTCATGTTTATGTTTAATTTTTGCCGTAAGGAGCTGCAATAATTGAAACTATAATCTCTCAAAATCCTCCTCATAGCATCAATCGTTAGTTTCAAGGACTGTATATATAAACGTTTATTTTGTTGGATTTTTTTTGTAAGATAAAATTTCATAAAATGTCAATCACTAGTTAAACAGACAGATCTGTTGAACTCGCAGAAATCATGAAAATTCTTTGAGTCAAAATGTTTCAAGTTTTTATTCAATATTTGTATTATCATTATATCCATAATATGACATAAATAATATTTGTATAGACACTAAATTGACTTAGAACGTAAGATTGTACTCACAAATTATTCTTTTAATAGTAATAATATTTGTAATTGTGTTTTAGAATATTAACAATAAATAAATGACAGATATTGAATAAATTTTTATTTTCAGTTACTGCTTGCTGATCCGTCTGTTTAGCGTATGATTGACATTTTATAAAATTCTTTAAAAAAATCTTACCAAAGGAACATTCTTGTATACACTGATTGTCCCAAACGATTCATGTGATTTCAAATTTCAGGCTATCAATATAAATTCTTCCATTGAGTCTCCTCATCTAATTTAGTTCTTCAATAAGACTTCTTAGCATTGTGCTTCTAAAACCGAAAGACTTTTGTTACCTTAAAAATTCCTATGAAAATTCAAATGGAGTCGGGTCCCAACATTTTCAAAACATCTGCCAAAAATTCTGGGAATTATCAAAATGAGCCCGTCCAACAGGCTGCCCCCACCCCCCTCACCCAACCTGCTCAACCCGATGTTGAGGTGGAGTTTGAAGTCACCTATCCTCTTAGGCCTCATCACCACCCTGTCTGTGCCCTATGGAATGCTGTGTGAGTATTTCTATTTCCTTATCTTACTTAGTTCACTCGAATTTTTACTTACATTACTTTGATATTGAATTATCAGACAAGTGCTTATCGCCCTCGGCTACGGACCACCCCTGTATTATCATGTATGATTTACTTTACTATACTATGATTTTATTTTATTATAGCCTATTTTAGTTCAGTCTATTTTATTTTACGTATTTATTTTATTCTAATTTACTTTATTCTACTCTACTTCCTAATTTATTTACTTGCTTTACTTACTTTAATTTAATTTTCTTTACATTTCTCTGATACTTTGTTATTTCTTGATTACTTCAATGTATTTCATTCTATTTATTTTCTGTTATCTAACATTTTGCTGATGAACAGTTTTCATTTTAATAGGAGTTAATCAATACTATGATTTTCTATGAATTGTAGGCCTAATATTGCAATGCTTCACCAATTTTTTTATTGTTTATCAATTTATGATTCTTCTTCTATTCGAGTCAAGCACTGATTATAATTTCATGTATCATAAATAAATTTATACTCTATATCATGTCGAGATCTCTTTTAATTTCTGGCATAAATATTTTTATCCTCTTAGCTGTTATTTGAAAAGCTAGGGAGTTGAAGTTTATTCCATAATATTAATCATTACTTAAAGCCTACTCAACAGTAATTCTCAAAACCGTAATAATTTTATATAGCATTACTAAATGGGGAAAGGAAGTAATAACCATAATAATGCATTCACCAATCAAGAATATTTATAAAAGTAATGTTTATTTATAAAATTTGTAGAACAAATATTGATGTTGTGGAATCTTTCCATAATAGAAAAAACTCTTTGAAATTGTCAAACTCCACTTTTATTTTAATAAACACAATGTTTACACCAGGACCATATGGTTTAATGTTATACATAACACATCCTCAGGAGATTATGTATAACATAACACATCCTGAGGAAACATGGTCCTGGTGTAAACATTGTGTTTATTAAAATAAAAGTGGAGTTTGATAATTTCAACAATTTTTTCTATGATGTTTATTTATCCCAACAATGAATTTCATTTAGAACATTCCTTGAAAACAATAATCAATTTATCAATTTCAAATCTGCAACATTGGGAGAGAATAATTGAAGAGCTGGCACTGTCCTGAAACAATTTTGAGGTCAATGTCTTACCGGTGAAATAGAAGTTCCAAGGCTTCTCTAATGGAATTGAGTGGAATACTGCCGCATTACATTTCTTTATTCTGCAACATTTTAATCTCGTTCTCTAGCGGTGTGCGTAGATCACTTATTGTCATCATCATGTAGGCCTAGTTTTGAATATATATTTTTCCAAATAATTAACCTAATTTAAATACCATAAGCAATAAAGAAAAGAAATATAGAAATATAGAAATATAGAAAAGATTGATAAAAATTAGACCAACTGCATTTAACCAACTGCTTGAGTGCGGTACATAATAATAATAAAAGTGATACGAAAATCCAAAGAAATGTTTATAAATACTGTAGTTCTGAAGACCTCTGCAATTGCATACATTGATAACAATAGAACCTAATAGAAATGGGAGATTCGATTAATGAAACTGTAGCCTACAAAGATTTATTCCCGGAAGGGGAATCGAACCCCGGGTTTTGGTTCTGTTGTCAAAGTTTGCAGTTGCAGGTCTTCAGAACTATTTACATAGCTTTCTTTCGATTTTCGTGTCACTAATTAAACAATAAATGAATATGAATACAATGTTTTTTTGTTTAAAAAACCAGTCAACTCAATCTATTTGAATTCGATTTCAAGATTTATTTTGCAATACCAGTATACCAGGGGTGCCCACCCCCCTAGAGCGTATGTGCGTAGATCAATGATTTTTCTCTTATTCCACCTGAGCACATATCCTTCTCGATTTTTTATTGCGATTAGATTTCTGCATCTGCTAACCGCAATCCATCAAACCCGTGAGAGTGTATCGAAGTTGTAGAATCGATGTAGTCTACGGCTAACCTTCTCAAAATTGAATAGAAGCCCATAAATTTCGAATAAAGTGCAGCAAGCTAGGCATCTCACCCGACACAGCCACACTGTGATACATTATCCCAATGAATATTTGATGTGAAATGGTCTCGTGTCTGCTAAGGTACCTCTAACTTCGTTTTTAACTCGTATGCCACTAACAAGAAAGTAATTCCAGAATTACGACGACGGAAATTAAATAATTGTTGCATAAGTGATGGTTTAAGTGCCTTACCTTGAATTAGTTTATAAAACTACAATGAATAATTCAATATATTCAGGTAATCTGTTTATGAACTTATACTTTTCTCATAGATAGAAACTACATGAATTGAATAAAGTTATATTAATGATTTATATTTCTTATATTACTAATAAAAATATATTACCTATTTACAATGAATAACTTACCTCTAGGTAATCTGTTTATGATCTTATACTTTTCCAGAAGATAAATAGTTACCTTTTTCAAATACCGTACCTATATTATTAAATCCTCAACTCATCTTATTCTATTGATTATGTTGTGTCCGTGTCTTTGACAGAGAGCCCTTCCAACTATTCTTTAAATCTTATTCGAGTTTGAACCTTTAAATTGAATGCAATGAGAATAAATATTGTGTTAGGTGGAAAATAAATAAAAATAAATACTTATTGTGTGTGCTTAGATATCAAAAAAGGTAAAATAAGATCAAATTACTATTAGCTATTAGATCGTATTACAATTATTATTGTGGATAAAATATAAGTTTTTAATTATTATTGTGGATAAAATATAAATTGAATATCTTTTCACAGTCCACTATTAGTTTGGAAGAATTACTCAAAAATTGTTTTTTGAAAACTTGAATCCCCTCTACAGTCAATATCATCGAGAATCTTTCATTCAATTTATTAATCATGAATTATTAGATCTCCAATATGTTCTCCAGAGTTTGAACTCTGTAGAATCGTAATCACAATAAGATATGTTTTATTTTGATATAAAAATTCAAAAGGTTTGATTTTTACTCGTCAACATAAAATAGCAATCATCAATTTATTGTAAGTAAAATAATTACAATAACTTCTTTTTTACAACCTTTACTCATATTAGACACAATATTGAGTGAAGGTAAGTATCATTAAATTAATAAGAGTTGCACAAAGGTCTGTTGAACTTGATCTTCAATTAACAATGTAATTGTTATGAGTAATTGAAGATTAAACAATTTACTTCTGTGTAATAACACTCAAAAATTGTAATTTCTACTTGAATATTCGACTGAATTAAATAATCATTAAAACGAGAAGGAGATTCACATCAAGAAATAAAATGTTGCATATTATTGATTATCTTGTTGAAGTCGTATTTTCATTAAAAAGTAAGAATCCATGCTCTTCTGTATTCTCTTCTGTATCTATAGAAATTACAATTCTCATATAACCATTTGATTCTCACTCATATTTCTAGGTCATTTTGCTATGAGAATAAGTTTTATCCAACCTTGTTATTTATTGTGGCGCAGTAATTCCGCCACTAATATTCTGAAACCTGTGCAGTGGAATTTGGTCAAAGGGAGATTGCTACCGGACTTAAGTGTTTTATAAAGGGCCAAACAAAATCAGGCGTACCTACCGTATTGAACACTTTACTTCTTGACCCAGATCTTTGTTCGCATTTGCATCACGAATAGTGTGGCCTCTTTTCTCTATGAGTCAATTTCATTTTGTACTGCAAAATCTGCAATAAAAAACCCCGACCTTATATGCTGATCTTCTAAGTGAAAACGAGTGTATAGTTTAGGAAAGTTTTAAAACTATTCCCAAAGTTTTCAATTTTCAATTTCAAATTTCATTGATTTCAATTCTTCACATGTACATCAACATAGCTCCAAGTATCCCAACATCGTGGGATTCAATAAAAAGAAACTTTTACAATTTTGAAAAAGCTAGTGTTAGGCTTGGATGAGTTTCAGAATACAAGAATATTCCAAAAGCAATATATCGTGGCACACAAATGAACATGACATTTTTTAGAAGAAGCAATCAAATACACTTTTTGTTTATAAAATGAAAGCTACAACAATTTTACAGAAATTAGCATGGAATTGCTTGAAAACCACTTGAGCCGGCTTATGTAATTTCTCAATATTATAATAGATGGAATTAAAATTTATTTTTCACAAAAACATAATTATACAGCATATATAATTATATATCCTACTACAAATATCACAGTCACATTTTCTCTTCCATTCCGTATAATTTTATTCTTGCAACCCTAATTTGATTTTTGGGGCTACCGTATTATTGTATCATTGAATTGGTGGAACCCTTTTTATTAGTCTATCATACTAGTAATGATGAAGAAAAGTTGCGACCCTAATTTATTTTCATCATTCTTTTTTTCATTTAAATTGATGAACTTTGACAGTTATTCAACTATGTTTCTTGAGATTAATGAAAGTTTTTTTAAGTATTCTAAATGTTTCGTATTCAGTTTTTTAATAAATAACCACCTCATATTTTAGACAAATATTCACTTATATTACACTTGTCACAATAGGAAAGATACCTACTACTATGTGATTGGAGCTCAGCTCAAGCAAGATAATAAACGGGTGACCTGAATCACAGACAATCACAGACGGTATATCTTGTTCGTGCCTGAATACAGGCTTAACGAGGTCCATCATCTTGAAAAAAAGTATGATACCAAATTCACAAATAGGATTCAAAGTTCATTCAATAACACTCAATCAACTCTATTCACTCCAGTAGCCTGTTCCAAAGATTTCAGAAGTTCTTTAATACAGGATAAAGTGAATTGAATTTTTTATTGCCAAAAAACATGCATGAGTAAATAAATCAATTGTATACAATAATGTATAAAACAGTATAAATAAAATAATAATAAAGCTACATGTTACAACATTATTGTCAATGAACCTTTTGGCACTGCCAATCACTGTACCTCACACTAGACGTATTAATTTATTAGGACTCAATTTTATAATCAAAGAGTGATTGGAATTAAGAATTCGATATCGTTCTAATGAATTTATAAAAAATCAAATCTGGGTACTGCTTTATAAAATTTTAGAAGTTCTCCTTCTAGTCAATACCGCTATTAACTCCAACTCATAATTTTTAATTTAGAGTCTAGAGTTGTGAAAGATCACACACGTCCGTTCGAATAAGTTTCAAGACCAACCGGAATGAGAACAAGTAGATCAAATACGGTGAGGGAAACTTAAGATTGATTAATGGATCGTATAGAGTCTAGAGCTTGAGGAAATTGAAATAACCTCAGCCTTCTCCTGGCTCCTGCTGTTGATTGAATGATTTCGTTCATGGTTTTGGATTCATCCCATCCAATCTTATAGTTTGTAATTGAACCTTGGTCAGTTCTATTATACCTATTTCAATCTTTAAACTCGTCTTCAAGTTCAATCATCTTCAGCATCAGTATTGATGAATGTGGCATTGATTCAGACCTTAATAGTTAGTGGCACCCTTGATACTATATGGTATTCAATATTTTATAGATGAAATTCTCAATCCATCAGTCCAGCAGTCTTGGACATTCGTTTAATATATAGTTTTTTTTTTATTATTATTTAGTGCTGTATAAAATAAATAGTGGAATTGACAATATCCTTTTGTGTTCTATTTCATTTTGTTATTATTTACATCATTGGAATTCATTCCTATTTGCTGATTGTTTCCAATATGAGCAATAACGTTTGAACAATAACCACAACGGTTAAGTTGGTGATTATCATCTTGGTTTATTTTTCAAGAATATACAATATCATAAGAAAATATCAATCCAAAATCAGAATCAATACAAAACCAAAGAAACTAAAAAACCGGTAATTATTATAAATTAATCCAATATGTGAAGCCGACCTATATTATTGTAATCTCAGCTGCCCTGATGACTAGTACCGGTAGTATTTCAATTTATGCAACAATCTTGCAACACTTTTTGCAAGTTATGTGCAACATAAACTGTTGATGAAGGTGTATGGGCTTGGTGGCAGCAATTTAATGCAATGCGGACGTAGGTCAACGACCCATAACAATCAATCGATTTATTGTGTTTGTATGTCGTTTCGCGCCGCGTCGCTCTAAAATTTTAATGCGTTTATGCGTAGGGCTTCACGTAGGCTACACACACGCACCCGAAGACTTGCGTTCTGATCGCTTGTCCTGAAAAGTTTATGTTTTCTCCAGTTTCAATCATATTCATTTCGAATCTCCTCATCTCTCCAATATATTACTCTCTTTCAATCTTACAAATTCAAAATTATTTTAACTCTTGAATTAGTTTTAGAACTAATTTAAAGGATAGTAAAACCAATTAATTATTGAATTGAAAGTTTCCACTCCCATATTATTAATATTTCCTATTATAGGCTACATTCAGATAAGATTATGTGGTGATGAGGTAAGATTTCGATAATTCAGGAAATAGAATTTTGTTTATCAAAATCCTAATTTTAAAATGAAATTTTATGAGGCATTCACATAGTCTTCCAAGTAGTAAAAAATTAAGGAATAAATATTCTAAAAACGTATGTTCAGCTCTTTGATCTGTGGTCCGTTTTTCGGAGCTCAAAACGAGAAATATATCACTGCAACGTACCAGTATAGGGAAAAATGTATTAATTTGTATATTCACAGCGCAGCTGAGATTGGAGTCTAAAGTGTCTATTCTAGAAAGAAAGGTACATCCCGGAAGAATTCAACATGCAATAAGTTAATCATTTTGTTCATGACATTGTTACTTGGGAATTTCCAAGTTCGTTGACATTGCGGCTTTCGTGGGTATCGATTGCTGTGTGTATTATTTTCACTGCGCCGATTTAAAAATAGCCGCCTCAAATGATCGATATCTCGTGTTTGTATTCAGATTCGATACGTCAAACTATCAGCTGATAATGCTGTCATGCAGGAGACAGCTGGTCTTATTTCTTTATTCGGTTTCCATGGCAACAAGCCCGGAACTCACCTGATTTTGATTGTAACCTGCAAAATGGTGTGAGTTACGATAAGATTGATCCATTCTTTTGTATTCTATTCAAAATCATAATAGCTCTTTTGAGTGAAAATAGCTGTAATAGCATCTTCTGTTACTCGAATTCATAATAATTCAGTGTGTGTGTTCGGTACAGTAATTTCAGGTCATTTATTTGCTAGGTAGGCTACTCTGTACATTTCTACCATGTCATTTTTCGACTCAATGTTTCATAATTTTATGAGAGACCCTTTTTTCAAGTAAGTAGTTTCATGAAATACACATACTATCAATTTATATCAAATTCTTTTAATTTCCAACTAGTTTTATAGTTAAAGGTCGAAAATATTTCGCACTAAACTGATTATTGTGTATGACACACACTGTGTGTAAAGTACCTATTCAAGTAGCCTAAGTGCCTTTCTCAACTATTTTCCTAGAAATTCATCAATTGTTTGTGTAACAATATAATTGAGTAATTCAATGGGAAAAGTTCTATAAGTGGACAATACTATTATTATCGATGTTAAAAAATGTATATAAACCAACCAGTTATTACTAACCAGCTATATTATACCGGTAATACAGTCTAGCTGATTCGAATATCGATATTATTATTGACCAGTTATGGAACTTTACCCCATTCTTTTGGAATCGGGAAGGGTGGTCAAGCAAAGCATTTTTAGAGAATTTTGAAATACTAAGTGGGAACACATGTATTCTTATAAATTGTTGGACGTGGCATTATTATGTCTTGGAGACATTTATTTATATAAATTATCTTGGAATCTTCATAAATAAATTGATTAGCTGGTTGTCAGTTGGCTAGAATATGACTGTCAGTTCATTTATAAATAATTTATTAAATAAGAATAAATACTAATTATGATACTAATAATTTATTTTTATAAATAATTGACAGGCATTTGCCAGTCGATTTATGAGTTGAAATTTTAACATAATCTATGAGGATAAAATGCTTTTAACAACATGATACCAGAATGCCACTCATTTTCCATCCACTTGAATTTGTATTATCAAGTACGGTAGGTATTAAAAGACAACATTGACCCACAATAGTTTAAATTACAAATTTATAATCCTTTTTATAAGAATAAATTGTATGACTGCCTATTTTTTGTAGAGGGCGGCGTTAAGGCGCAGCCGGCCCTTTCTTCCACTCAACACTCTGTTGCAATTCAACAAAATACAATCGAACAAAAACATAGTTATTTGAAATATTAAATAATAAAAATTTTCATTAATTTTTAACTAAACCAAGAAGAAAACAAAATTAAAATACAGTATTTCATGAATATTAGTATCACTTAGCATCAATAACGTAGAGAACAAAAAACCAATACAATATACAGAATTCACTCAGTAAGGTTTTGTAATGAATAAAGGGTATTCCCACGTCTAAAATTCCAGGAACTATAAACCTTGTTAATCACTTTAACCAGGAATTATATAAACCTGGTCAATCACTATAACCAGGAATTATGTTAAAAAAAAGCCTGTTGACTGGACAGTCCACTGGCAGCATGTAAACGCGGCATTGGTGTCCATTTTCCTCTAGTAACCTCTGACGCCATCATATGTTTCATGACAATGAGGTCCGTTATTTGATGCAAAAGTACAGTATTCTTTATTATAATGTTGAAAAAAATGTTTTTGTTCTATTGGTTTTGACTGTATTGACACTGTTCATGTTGTATCGTACAATGACGAATAAAGAAATATTTGATTGATTGATAAAAATTTTGGCCATGAAACAGCCGCTTATTGATCGCATCGATTTGCTTTGTGACAGTACATCGGCCGCGACAGGAGGAGGAGGAGGTGGAGGGGGAGGAGGACACGGCGGCTTCCATGAAGTGGCGCGTATGATGGACTCGCTGTACATTGATCCATTCGCGCCGTTCGGCTTCACCAAGATCACCGCCACTCACCGCCCGACGGCAGCCGTTAGAGCCAAGCCGCACTGCACTGCGGCAACCGACCACAAGCATCACCGGCCGACCGCTGCGGCTAACGTCGCGCCCGTCAGACATCAGCACAGCTGTCAGCCGCACCATGATGGTGAGTGATGAGTGAAAATCTCATCCTCATTTCTAATGCATTCCTCTTTATTAACAAATTCATAAATTCATTGCAAAACGAAACAAGCTTAGGTAAGAAATTGAGAATTTTTGAAATCGAAGTAGTATTATTATGGAATACGAAATGAGGCAATTGTTTTCTAGATGATAGCTATTCTATCATTAACTCTTCTTCTTCGCTTTATTCCTTTCTCTTTTAATAATGAGGTGATGCCCACATGAGCTCTAATTGTGCGTGGGTAATGAGATGATGATGAGAATGACGACTGTTTCTTAGGCAGTCAGGACCGATATTTTCGTCTCCTCCGAAAGACAGCAGTGGCCGTTTCTGTCAAAATCCGTTCCGGCAATTGTATTCGATCTTGGAACCTTTGGATTATCAGACAAACGCTTATCGCCCTCGGCTACGGACCACTATTTTCATAGAGCATCATTTCACCAAACATCGTTGGCAAACACCAATGGGTATAGGGGGTATCATAGAAAGGGGGTCCGGGGGTTTTCCCCAAATTTTTTTCTTGAAATATTACGTTTAAAAATGTAAATTTAAGCTTCGTTTTGTCTATCTAAAGTCTTGATACAATAATATTATTGATACACCAGCTATTTCAAATTATAAATCCGATCCTTGGGGGGCCTAGGCCCCCTGTCCTCTCCACAAATGGCGCCCCTGTTCATCGCCTCTTTCCGTTCCACTTTCAATATTTCACTTTCAAGTTTCAAGTTTATCAATCTCTGGTAAACTCAATCTCTGTAAGTTTACCAGAGATTGATAATGGTATAATAACCGAAACTGCAGTAACTCGTTGTTTTATTAAATATGTGGTTTTGACAACATCAAGACTTCTTATTCAGAATACCATAATTAATGTTTTTCAGATGGCGGTGGAAGTTTGATGGTGCCCAAGTCAAAAGCATCAGCGACAAGTGAAGACAGACGAGCACAGCAGCAACAGCAGCAGCAGAGCAATAGTAACAGTGGTGAGAACACAGCCGGAGACAGAAGAAGAAGAAGAAGAGACAACTGGCGAGAAGAAGAAGAATCCCGAGATACAGCCTGTGCTGCCTGCCATTGCTAACCGATCAAGGTACTCACTTGAAAATTATATCTGCGAATTAAGTAGAAATCTATCTGAAAAACAAAGAATTCAAAATAAAATTAGATTCATCTCGCATCGGCATTTATATTCAAGTATATTACTTGACTTTCTACTTATGTATTTCTTATGTGATATTCAAACTTGTAGCATTGTTATTGACTTGAGTTGAAGACCTATAAGTAGCCTGTGTATCTCCAGTTATTTTGGCAACCTCACTGAAGTTTTAAGAATAAAAATGGATGAACAGGAGGAGGAGGAGGCGGCTCATTTTATTCATAGAAAACGGGTAAATTTCAAGGAAACGCCAGGTGAATAACAACCCAGAACCAGTGAGGAGGTTCAAAGGGAGGAGGCAGGGAGGAGGACTTCTGAGGAGGACTTTCAGGAAAGAGGCAATTACGTTGCCATAGCAAAATTAACCAACTGTAAAAATGTGTGTGGGAGACAAAATCTTGACTTTACCTGAAAGAAAACATTCAAGAATATAATTATGATTACCTGGTCCTATAAAAAAATTATTTCCTTTTTCTAAATATTATATAATATGTTCTCAGGTTGCACAAAAGTGGATTAAAGTTGAAGTAACTAAATCTTTAATCAATCATAAGAGAGGGTGGTAAGGAGGAAAGGAAGGCTAATAATTGGAAGATAAGCAAGGGCGAGATCAATAGACCTATGCTAGTTTCCAGGATGCGCAACCAATGCGGCCATTTTATCAAAGTTATTTATATAGTATTAGTATTATTATATGAAGTCCTATTTTGTCAATATTGTCAAAGTTTATTCAGATTTCAACAGTTTAAGTAACTTCAACAGTGTAATTAATTCTTTATATTACGAATGTTACATTTTACGTGGTGCATGTTATCAAATATAATATAATATAATACAGTAAAACATAAATTCATTCAATTTGACGCTTGGCGATCAGTTAAAAACTGATGTTACACAGCTTTGAAACAATAATTCAAAGACTTTTCAAGTCTTGAAGACATTTAGGGCCGGTTCATGAGCTCAGGAGGTAGGAGAGGGTCCTAGACTAAGGAGGAGGGACGAGGTGGCTACCATGCAGCATCGACAAACGTTAGCCTCGATACTATGTACTAAGGGCTCTCTATGCTGCTAACTCCACTAACCTGTCCGAGACAAACGTTTGTCGATGCTACGGTAGCCACCCGTTTTAGTCTAGGACTTGGAGCCAAACTGGGCCATGAGGACCGGACCCCAAGGAGGAGGAGTCTTGAAAATACCTGTTTTGAAGAAGACCTTTTCCAAAGTTCCTTTGCAATAATCTGCGAGATTCAGCATGTTGTGGGTAAAATAGGAGGTATTGTGTCAAGCTGCGTAGACATCAGCTGTTTGCAGGATCACCAAGCGTCGAGAGGAGGAGGATGAGGAGAGAGGAGACTGTTAGGACAGGGAGAGGAGAGTGGGGTTTCAGCTGGTGAGGTAGGCAGCGGAGAGACTAGAAGAGCGTTAGATGCAATTGGAATGCAAGAAATCCCAACTATTTATAGTGAAGAGAAGACTTTTCATCAATTGAAGAAGAAGAAGAGAATCACAATTGGGAGCTGCGGCACTACGGCCTCAAGAATGAAAACTCACTGCTAACAAAAATAAACAGTACTGAAACCAAAATAAAATATTACCTAATTACCTTTTCAGTGCTGTTTATCTTGACTAATACTGTATAAATATGAATATTGTCAAAAAAACCATAACCACAACACCAGATACAGGAACCTTCTTATCACTAATGTTGCTAGGAAGGCACTATATCAAAGACACTTCAATCATTTAGCCCCAAAATTATATAATCTACTTCCTGAAAACATTAAACATATAACTCAATTTAAAACAATTCAAAGCAAAGAAGTACAAAACTGGTTAATTAGCAAAGGAAGACAGAGAATAGAGAAACAGTAATTTCAAAACCATTCTTATAGAATACCACATAATATAGAAATCATACACACGCATAAGTTTGACTTCAATCAAAACTCAGCGACATTAGTGAATTACTCATCACGAACTCTTATTTGCACACAGCAGAGCAATTCAAACCTACTCCAGGACATGGCTTGCCATAGCGGGTGGGTAGGTCAATTTTCCAAACAACCACATGTATTATAACATTTTGCTTTTGATTTTTTTTTACTAACATATCTTTGTATAATTAACTGTAAATATTTTTGAATTTGTATTTCTAATACATATAGGTATTTTGGAAAATAAATCATTTATTTATTTATTTTATTTATTGTGTATTGATCTTGTAACGATTGCGGGTAGGCCAGTGGTACAGGTGAGCGGTGTGCGCAAAAGTCGTTCGGTGGAGACAGCCGCGCGCAAAGAGCGCAAGATCAGCCTGCGCCCGGTGGTGAAGAAGATCCCTTCTGCGGCGGGGCAGGACGGAGGCGACAGTAGCGGCTACTCGACGGCCGGCAACGACTCGGTCAGCGAGGACGACGCCAAAGTGGCCGCCGAAGAGAGACTGTTCAGCGCCAGCGGCTACGAGCCGCATCTGGTCGAGATACTCGAGAAGGACATCTTGCAACGCAACCCCGATGTGCAGTGGGACCGGGTCGCCGGCCTTGAACAGGCCAAGACTGTACTGCAGGAGGCCATGGTGTTGCCCATGCTTATGCCTGATTATTTCAAGGTAATTTTTGGTTTGAAGCTCATTTATGAAAAAATTTAAATTTTACCGCATTATAACAGTCCATGTCTTGTGCGACAAAATCTTGACTATTAGGCTGGTGAAAACGTACACCAGTTACCTGGTCAAGATAAGATTCGTTTTCTAAGATATTATATAATAGCCTAAGTCACGTTTAGCTCACAGTTGCCACATAGTTGCCATAAAGTTGAAGTAGCACACACCGATGCAATGACTAATCGGGTGTGCTGCTAATAATTGGAGATTAAGCTCGGGAAGTAGCCTTTGTGACTAAAACTGATGACATATCTCAATCTCTTGTCAAAGTCTTTAACTAATGTCTATGAAAATCAAATCATATGTTATGATAAAAGGCTGATTGTGTCGAAGTTTATTCTGATTAGTCAAGATTGTATAAGACGAGATTAGTCTCGTTTAGTCACGTAATCGCACATAGTTGCTTATGATGTTACTTTGTACCGATGCGGAAAATGTACATTAACACATCATTTGTAAGTATGCTTCATAAGCTATGTAAATTTGTGTTTATAAACGTGACCAATCTCGCCCTGTCTTGTCTTAACTAATTCATATGGAAAAATCCAAATTATATGTTTTCCATTGATATAGGCTAGGCGTACATTGAGTCAAGACAAGACCAATAAAACAGTAAGAAAATTAGTCCAGCGTTTGACGCCTGGCATCGGTTAATTCAGCTGATAGTTGCTTATGAAGCTGTTATGACACCGACGCAATGACTAATCGGTGTGTTGCTCTTGTCAAGCCACCTGTCAATTACTGTATCTAAACAATGACTAATCTCACCCTTGTCTTGTACAGAACTCACGTTTCAGTGTTACTGCTCAGCCTTTTACCAATCAAGCTGTTAGTGGGTCAAGGTTATTGTATAAGCTGCGAAATCAACTTTGTTTACTAATAGCATAGCTTTAAAAAATCAGAACAATTCATTTGCCGCGTTTAAATGTTGCCAGTCGACTAGTTCCTGTGTTAATTTCTCAGATTGTTTTGGTGGATATTTTTTCGCCAACTAGCATTATGCCTGCCGAATTCAACTCCGACAGTGCTCGGTCAAAATTTTAAACCCATGTCTGGTTTAATAAACATTTTATTCTTATAAATTGTCTTAATTTAATATTTCATAATTACTTTTAAGCTCATTACAAGTTTCTCCCAATGATATTTTATCAAAATTTTTAGTATAACAGGATTCATTTGATTTCAGTCAGATGTATAGATAGATAGAGAGAGATTATAAGCCCGCGCCGTTTGTTGACCATCGGACTCTACGGTCATCAACAACGTTAAGAAATAATATCTGTGTATTGATCTAGATTGCCATCTGCCATAAATTAAAATGAATCTGACTATACTCAAAAGTCGTTCAGTGGAACGGCCAAATGGTTCAAACGAGGTCGTCTGGTAACTATGCGCCGGTGGTTATATTTATATATCGCCTTCTGTCCCAGGACGGAGGCGACTTAAGTGGCAGCTCTTTCGACGTGACAACGGCTCAAATGTCGCGAGGACGACGCCCTCTTCGCTCCACAAATGTCCCCCTTCAGGCCACCCCTCAAAATGTCGAGATACCCCCAAAGGAAGGACATCTTGCAATTCATTCCAACCCCGACGTGTCACCGGGTCGCCATATCCTCTTGAACAGGCCTCAACCCCTCTTTTCCCCATCCAAATGTCAACCATGGTGTTGCCCATGCCTTCAATTATTCAAAGGTAATTTTTTTTAATTTCTTCTATTTTGAAAAAAATTGAAATTTTTTTCATTTATCCAGTCATGTCTTGTGCGGGGTACCTTTTTTTAATTTATTTTTCAAAGCTATGAGGATTTTATTTCAGAAATCAGCTTCTTCAATTTTATTATTTAAACGATATTTCGAACATGTATTATAAGAACGATAACTCATTTTTAATTGATGATTCTAGCGTAAGAACCTTCAATAACCTTTTTAAAGAAGAAAACCTAGTACAAAAGAAATGGTTCGGAGCGGATTTGAACCCCCCCAATCTCTAGGTCGCTAGGGCCGAACACGCTATCCACTGAGTCACGGAGGCTTGAGATAACATTGCTGATTTTTCTGGCCTTGAATCACGATCATCTCTCTGTTCTTCCGTAGCCGATATGGATATACACAACAACGTACATTTATGGGTGAAATGTATTTGATAGGTTAGAGTCGATCGATAACATAATTATTTATTAATTATAAAGGGATTCCTATATATTTTAATAAAACATATTATGTTCATTAACCAGTGCTTTAAAAATTCAAACGAATCGTTTGCAAAATCAGTCCTAAATCGGTTTCATAAGCTGTTAATTTCTCGAGTTACTAGTTTCCACTAGCATTACAGACACCAACTCTCTTTTATTAATATACATTCAGCAGATATGTAGATAGAATGTAGAATGTAGATAGAAGATAGATTAAGCTCATTGCAAGCCTCAATGATATTTTATTGACATTTTTAGTATAATAGGATTCATTTAATTTGGCGGATGGTAATAGATAGATAGAGAGAGATTATTTTTTCGCCTTTGGACTCTACGGTCATCAGCAACGTCAAGGAATAATATCTCTCCATTTATCTATCTAGTGCCATCCGCCAAATTAAATGAATCTGACTATACTCAAACAGTATTAAAAACGAATATGGTTTAAAAATGAGTCGTCTGGCAACTATTAGGTTATATTCATATAAAATTATTCATAGAAATTTATAGGTAATTGATAAGAATGAATGCCATTTATAAAACAGTATCTTTGAACAATAATGTCACTTTTTATTTTTTACTGTCACCTGTAGTACCATAATACTTAGTACAATAATGTCACTAGAAGACATTAAGAGAATGCCATTTAGAGAATAAACTAGAGTTCCCGCAAGTAACATTTTACAAATTCATTCGTTGAATCTATTCACAACAAAAACTCATAATTAATGTTATTTATTGTAATAATTGTTCATGGACACCTGCTCTTCATTTCACCGTACATCTTACTGAATGTTTACATGATTGTTTGACAGGGCATAAGGAGGCCATGGAAGGGAGTGTTGATGGTGGGCCCTCCGGGTACGGGCAAGACAATGCTAGCCAAGGCTGTGGCCACCGAGTGCGGCACCACCTTCTTCAATGTCTCCTCCTCAACGCTCACCTCCAAGTACCGCGGAGAATCCGAGAAATTGGTTCGACTGCTCTTCGAAATGGTCGGTATCATTCTATTTCTAATTGAATTCTAACTGTTTTTAATTATAGTAATTAATTAAACGAAATTCCTAATTGATGCCAATTTCATCAATTAGGAATTTCGTTCAATTAATTACTATGATTTAACAGCAACTGCATGGTTGCAATGTCTCATTACCTTCCATCTTTATGTTTTTAATTCTGTAATTATCCTAATAACAATTTTAATTCTATAGTTATTCCAAAAACTATTTCTAATTCTATAGTTATTCCAATAACTATTTATAATTATATTTGTCTCTTATTGATTGATTTGTACATTACATGACTGTGTAATTCAGCATGATGCTATTCTACTACTTGATAATATTCTACATGACTAAATTTATAATTCTATTCTAACTATTTCTAATTCTGCAGTTATTCCAATGACAGTTTCTGATTCAATTTGTCTCTTATTTATTGATTTGCACATTACGTAATTATTCAATTCAGCAAGATGGTTCTCAAACGGACTCAATTTTATTGGAAAATAAAGTTTTTTAAACTCACTGACGTCGCACTAGAAGTTGATCTTTTGCCGTTAGTGTTATAATTATAAAAAAATTCAATAACACTCCTGCCGGTAATGCTATATTAAAAAATCAATAGTACTCATGATACTTTTGTTCTCTAGATTAATGCTTGCTAATAGTTTATAGTTGAATGGTTTAATAAATGGAGCTACCGAATTCACTGAGCTCAAGTTGGAAGTTAACTAAATTCCCAATTCTATTTATTGATTTTTACATTACATATTCAACAAAATGCTTGATTGAAAAGTAGAAAAATAATGGAGCTACCGAAATTACAAAAAATTATTATTTCAGGTTGGAAGCTCACGACATTTCCAATTCTATTTGCATTTTATCCATTGATTTGCTCATTTCTTATACACAGCAAGAGGCTTAGCAAAACAACTTAATTATTAATCATTTGAAAAATAATTAACCTGCCTAAATTATGGAGCTCAAGTTGGAAACTAAATATGCAGTGGATATTAATATTATATGATAATAAATATAATAATATTATAATTGATATATATTTAATTAATTATGGTATTAATATTACATGAATACTTCCAATTTCATTTGACATTATTGTCAAAATTAGTCGTTTCTTAAAATGTTATCACAATAAAATTACTGTCTTCAGGCCTACATTAATAAAATATCGTGTTTCCATAATTTGGAAGAGGACAAGATTTGGGTGAAATATACATAATTAATGAAAATGGTTGAAAATATAAAAACATTTGACTGTAAAGTTGCAAATAAAACAACTTGACCATAAACTGAATGCCAAGCCCAGTAATGGAACTGACAACTATTGATTTTTAAATATCACCTTCCCACTTAGCTACAATAAAGTACTACTATTCACTGCATATTGATTGATTAATTGTCTATCTGGATTTTTATATTACTGAATCAAATTGAAAAATGCCAGCTTATTTAGGTTGCAGACTAGCTGGTATTTGTAGGAGATATACAGTGCAATCAAGTTTCAATTAAATATTAATGATTTAGAAGTATTCCACTTATATGCGGTATATTAATGGTATAGTATCTTTCTTGTTACTCTCCTACTAATACTTTATTAAGGCTTATTATACTAATATACTTTTTACATCTGCAGTATTCACAATATTTTCTGTTTTTTTCTTATTCAGGCTAGGTTTTATGCTCCAAGTACAATCTTCATTGACGAAGTCGACTCTCTTTGTTCTCAAAGAGGCTCTGACTCGGAACATGAAGCGTCCAGAAGATTCAAGGCTGAACTGCTCATACAAATGGATGGACTAAATACTAGTGGGTATGTAGCAAAACCATGAGACTGATCCAAAAGTTTCACATAATATATTTGTGGTCTGGGCCCTATTCCACCATAAACCATGCATTGTGCACTCTGCATTTCATTGTGCACTCTTGACTCTGCATTCTTCAAAAAGTAATTATGTTCCTCCATTTTTTCTTGCAGTGGCAGAGTGAAGTGAAGAGTTTAGATTAAAAAGATTTCAATGAAAATATCTTGTTTTCGTTACACCAATATACCATATGAGTAATGAAGAGTTGTAAATTCTGTAGAGTCTGCAACTTTTATGCAGAGAAAAATATGACTCTTCCAAATCATTATAAGAAACTTTATTAGTTAAAATAGAGTAGAATTCGTGTGTGATGTTATATTTTCAAACAAAATCTCACTAATCAAGGTTTATAGAACTAATTATGGATGTAATTCAAGGGCTAACACCAGAAGAGTGTAGTTTAAACTTTTGTGTTATGAGAGATTTTGAATTCCAGCAGGCTTTCAGGGTAAATCGAACACAATTTGAATTTGTTATGTCCATTGTTTGCTTTTACTCATTATTCTCATTTTGTAGCAACTAAATATTAATAATGGGCTATCAACATTTAGCTTTGTGATTAGCACAATACTTTCAAACTAATGTGTGAGGTTGAAATAAACTCTGCGACTCTGCAAATCATAGCTTTCATTTGAAGAGTTCCTAAAAATATTGGTGGAACAGGTTTACTCTGCACTCTTCAGAAAGAGTGTCGAGTTCAAAGTGCAGAGTTGCAGAGTCTATGGAGGAATAGGTCCCTGTTTCATAAAAATGCAGAAGTTCTATGGAACAGGAAAAGCGAACACACTTTAGCCTCTCAAGTCCTATAAAGGATAATATGACGTGCTATTCATGTCTAGTGTGTGTCCGCTTTTTCCTTTCACAGGACTTCTATCACAATTAAATCACAGCAACTGAATGATAATATTTAATTAAATGTGATGTAACTGGTAAATAGAAGACTTTAACTGTGGTAATTTGTAGGTAGTTTATAATTTTATCTATTTCGAAGTGTTTGCAGGTCCAACTATTTCTGATAAATCTAATTCGTTCTTTCAGTAATGAAGATAAAAGTATGATGGTTCTAGCAGCAACCAATCATCCTTGGGATATAGACGAAGCGTTTAGGAGACGCTTTGAAAAGCGTATCTACATTCCATTACCAGATGGTGAGTCATACAAATTATCAAATTATTTTTAAAACAAATTGCACTTTCACATCATCTCATAAATTATTGTACATAAATCTAGGCCCACTGATGAATTAATCCATTCAATGGTTTAATGATATCCATAAATTCATCTATTGAATGATTCGACTGATCACTTTGAAAATGATTTTTATTATCTCTTTTTTGTATTACTCATTCTTACCGTCAGGAAATAAAAGGTTTAAAGCAACGGAAAAATATTCAAAAACATAGCTGTGTTGGCTGGTAGAGAGGTCTAACTCGGCTTATTAAAGGATACTTGTATTTCATTTCATGCGGTACCTAATAACTTAATAACTCGGCCTTATAAAAAAGTACTTGAATATCAAATAATTATTGCCTAATTGCTCAATTTTGCCTAATGAAGGGTACTGTCATTTATTGCATAAATAACTCAAGTGTTTCAAACAAAAATCCTCTAATTCAGCTTAGAAATCTTATTGCGACAGTTAATATGCTCATAATAAATCATATCCATAAATTCAATGCCGTATCCTCAAATTATCTTATCTTCTCATCTTCTTTGATTTGAAATAATTTATAACAATAAGCTATAATTTGGAACTATAACAAATTATAATGTTGACACTATCGCATGTCGGGATTTTGAATCACACCTTGAATTACATTGTAGGCTAATTCAAGTCAAAATAGTTTCTTTAGATGAGTAAGACATTGAAAGGAATATTGAAACCTGATAATATTCTCTGATTAACTGTGATTTCATCAACGTAAGATGTTACTCGAATTTCAAAATCTGATTTTGAGAGAGGAAACGTATTCTATTATTTGTTGTCTTTCCACTCTAATCTAGATTTTCCATCTTCTCATAAAAGAGACTCCTTTTTCAAAAAATTCTTATCTCGAAAGCAGAATTGTATTTTATTGTTTTCTCTTTCTAGTCGACACAAGAACAGCGCTGTTGAAATTGTGCTTGGAAGGAATTGCAATCGATCAAGAACTGGACACAAATCTCATTGCCGAAGATTTGGAAGGTTACACTGGATCTGACATAACAAATGTTTGTCGGTAAGTGTCTCTTTTCTCCTAATTATTAATACATAAATTATATGATGTGACGCAATGAATGTTTTCACAGCTTTTCATGATAATGAGATTTTGTGTTTGTTTTGTCAAGACCCAAATAAGCCAAGTATTAAATAAATTAAGTCACTTTACTTTTGAGATTTTCACGTTAAAAACTAATCTAGTGGAGAAACGAATCCAAGCTTATGTACTGATGACAGAATTTTTTATTTATAAATAAAATCATGAACAAAATTTGTCTGGTTTATTTCAAAGTACACATTAATCATATTGAATAATAAAGAAAATTGAGTAAGTTTATTTTTATTATGAGTCCTGCTAATTGAATCATCGTTACATCTTATTCTAATCACTCTCAAAGTAAGTTTATCATTGTGAAGGCGAATAATTTCCTTAATAAATTGTTCAACATTATTAGTCCTAATTAAACTTCGGAGTTGAACCTAAAGAATTCGAGAAGGGACACGATCAATTCAGGAGGGACCTATCATTCCATTCTTTTTATTTTATGCTTTGCTTCTAACCCAGTCAAATCATTTAGTTTTGAATCTCACCCAAAAAAGACCACAACCTAAAAAAATGTAAGTCTAACCCAAAAGTAAGCATAGGGTGAAAAGTGCTACAAATCTGGTTTTCTCATGCCAGTAGTGGACAATCATAATATAAGCAGCAGAAATCTACTGCTCCATTTGTGTTTAGTTTGCATGTCAAGATTTAACCTACCTTCATTTATTCTGTATAGAATATATTTGTATCAAATATTGTATTCATTACTACAATGTTTCTGTAAGATTTGTTGTTAATTTGGCGGATGGAAAATGACTACTCATTCAAATGAAAATCATTCAACATTTTCATGGTAACGGGTGATAAGTTTGTTGATTTCTTATTTAAATATGTTTTTACATTTATATAAAACAGTATATATATGTAAAACAATTAACATAGCATCACCCGTTACCATGGAAACGTAAAATAACAATCATTCGCTATCCGCCAAATTAAAGAAATTCTGCTGTACAATCAAATAAGGATAATAATTCTTTCACCACATACAAATCCAGAGTCTATAAGGGGAAATATATTTCCTGTATGAATTGTATATATTGTAGCGATGTAATGTATTTTTGTGGAAATGAAATTGAATCATATCTGTATGTTTTGAGCTATTCGTATATCTTGACGGTTTTTAAAGTGTAATGTTTGCTTTCAGTGATGCAGCCATGATGTGTATGAGGAGGAAGATAAATGGCCGCACCCCAGCTGAAATCAAAAAGATGAAAAGATCGGACGTGGATTTGCCAGTGACAGCGCAGGACTTCGAAGAGGCAATGGCTAAATGTAAAAAGAGTGTCAGTGTGGATGATGTGGAGCATGGAACAATTTGAAAGTTGAGAAATAATTGAATCAAAGAAATTTGAAAGTTGAGTCCTGGCAGAGAAAGAGGCTTAAAGTTTCATCTCCAGGATGAAATTTATATTGATAGTGAGAGAAAACCAAAGAAAATTTCACGTCTGGACTGAATAACCTCACTTTCAATAATATTGGATTATTTGGTGATCCGTTAGTTTTCAATATTTCAAAAATTTCCATCTCCAAGATCAAGTTGAAAGTGAGAAAACAACCAAAGAAAATTCAACGTCTGTAAACGCTTAAGCATGATCTCAATAATAACGGATGTTGCGTTGGACTGTGACATATCCAGTGCTTGGACCTGTCTCATAAAAAATAAGTCCTATAATAAAGGAGAAAGGCGGACACACACGACACATTGAATTTCCTACATGGTAAGCCGTGCTATTAATGTGGAGTTGCATTCACCTTCCTGTTTTACAGGACTTCTAAATTTTTATGAAACAGGCTCCTGGTTCATTTTACAAACTAACATTTTCAGTTATCCATTTCAAATAGATCTTAATCAGTAGCTTAGAAGCGAAATGCATTGAGTCATTACTAGAAAATTCGAAATAACTGCATCTGTTTTGAAATTACTAAACTTTTCATCCAAATTTGTATAAAAGTAGTTTCTAGGAAACGAAGAGGTGGAAAAATAATACTGTATTACTCTCAGGTATCATCGTTTAGAAAATATAGGCTTAAATTTTACTTTAATCAGACAATCAAACTAATTGAGTCGACTGATGAGCACGTAGAATACTATTAGAATATATTACTCTTTTTTATCAATGTTCAAGATTGCGCCATTTTTTATTTTTAAACCAAGTGAAATATTTTAATTTAATTTTAAAGGTTTGTTTTTCAAAGTTTATGTATATTAATTTGTTACTTTTTCGAATTGAATATATTATTGTTCAAAAATAATATTTGCCTTCAATTATTAACATGAGTTTATTGTGAATATTATCAATACTGTAATATTAAAAATATTATCAATATTAAAAATATTTTGATAATCACTAAATATACAGGCACTTCTGGATTTAGTAGGCTCGCCACAAAAGTTATTCAATAGTCTCTCGTATTTTGATGGGTGTAGTGTTGTTTTTGTTGATGATTGTATGGAAAAGAATAGTGAAATATTCTATAACTTCTATGGTGGTGACAATTCTTCAACTTTCTATTCTTTACTCTATGGTGGTGATGAAGGAGCGTGAAAATTAATTCTCAACATTTAATTAAAATTTATTTATCTTTCTTCAAAAAATAACAACAGACCCTGCTAAACATTCAAATATTGCTAATATTTTTTCATTGGTATTTAAACATCGAAAAGCATGCAACATTTCGAGTGTTCCATTAACAGCTTGTTATACAGTTTAAATAGAGATAATACATTGATGTTACATATAACTTTCTAAGGATGATAGATACATGGTAATTGGTTCACGCACATTGATTATCCTAATTACAAAAATATATATTCACATCAAATACACGATAAGTTTCCCTACACACATTCGACAAGCTATTGAAAATGAGTAAACTCTTCAAAATTATCAAACTTTCGTTTCTGTACAAAAGATGAAATGCAAGACTAAACACTTTCCACTAGAGATTTATTATGAAATGGTTTCATGAAGATACAAAAATATATCAAATTTCATGCTGTTTAGAATCATTGTAGTTTCGATGCGTTGTTCAAAACTGAATAAATATTCAATTTACATGTTTAGTATGTTCTAAATATATAAAGTCTGCATGGTAAATATTTACTAGATCTTGAGGAACCAACAAAAATATCGTAAAACTTCTGAGAGGTTTTCACAAAAATGTTTTGAATTCTATGACTGAAAAACTTCAAGTGACCTAGTCCAGGTTAACTATTTTTAGAATATTATAATATTGACAAAATAACTACAACCTTCAAAATACATAAACTTATTTATATTGTTGAATAAATAACGAGAATTTTGAAAACAAATATTTGAAAAGGTATAGATTCATCAATCTTACTATAAATCTAATATCTTGTGGATCTAACTGCAGGTCAAAATGACAATAAAATAAAAATTCAATTAACAAAAACAGTTTATTCAATTTCAATAACATCAACATCTTATAAAGTAATGGAAAACGTTTTCACAATTTGAATATAGACAGGCAAAAAGAAACTAAAAAATAAATAGAACTGAAAGGTCTTTATTTTTGAATAAATTACCCTCGATAGAAAAATTAACGAATGATTGGATGAATTTAAAATAAAAAAACGTCGTTATGATGTAGACAAAGAATGACGGGACATTGACAAATTCAGCAAATGTTTGGGAGAGAGCAACCATGATCAATAGAAAATATAATAAATCAGAACATTAACAATCACTCAAATGAATTTAAACACATGAAACTGTTTCAAATAACAAATCACGTTCAACTCTAATACCTCAACCGCGTATCGCAAATTATTTAACTTATACTTAATTAATGCATTCGATCCGAATTTAGACTTCAAATTTTCTTCAACACTCCGTAAAATTGAGGTATATTTTCTAATACTAACTAACAGAAGAATTAGACCGATCTGATGAGGAAGATTAATGTTGGATTTCCATAAAATTGAAAAAAATCTTCGAGGACGAAATAACAGAGTTTATTTGTTGAAAATAAAGAGATTCTGAAGACTCAATAAGGGCGAAAAGTTTACTAAAGGATACGCTATTATTGTAAATGCAGTTAATACAATCAGTTATCAACTAATATTAAATAATTCTGACGTACTCAACAATTGTGAATATTGAATATAATTCCTTGCCTGAATAAGAGCATTTGTAATTTAATCTTTTATGATTCTTTCTGATTGTAGGTAGGACACCCATTTTAACTGTGACTTGTTAAGCGTGTTTAGTTGTTTCTTTCTGAAATTAAACAAATTTTATTAAATTGCTTCTGCTACACATAATTAAAAGAGGTTCATAATCAGTATCATTGTGGAGACATTATTCTTAGTTTTCAAAACATGTTACTAAAAGATTGGCAACAAATACTTGGCAGAGAGCAACTATGACCAATCAAAATTGAGAAAATATTATAAATCAAAAAATTAGCAGCCATCAAAGTTAATTTGAACACTTGAAAGTATTTCTAATAATTACGAGAATTGGAAGAAGAATTGTTTCGATCATTTAGAAAGTATCCTGACCCTCGTTCTATCCACGATCGAGTTCATAACAAGGGTGCCATAATGACCGAATTGAAAATGAAATCAGGTTAAAACCGACTACAAGAAAATAAAATAGAAACTCGACAGTATATTTTTCTAATAATTTAGACACCAATTTCTAAGGCAATCGTTCTATAACTATATAATTAGCAACGTGACCCCTAACACCGATAATGAAAGGGCTTAGGATAGAGTAATTGACAGAATTATTCTTATTACAAGCATGGATATTATAACAATCGTCGAGTAACAAGTGCTTGCGAATAAGCTTTGATGGGAGACTATTTCAGGCTGAAAGACTGATCAGACTATTTCTTGCTGTCAGCTTTAGAAGACAATATCTTGACCGTGTTTCTGCTTTAAGATTAAACCATTCCCTCCTTTCAAAATAGGTACAAATGAGACTCAAGGTACACTCATAACTTATGTACAAAAAATGATGAAATAATTTAGATTTTGAGCTAGACAAATAGAAAATATTTACAAGTTTAATTTTTGTGTGTGCATTGGACATAGCTTTTTGTGATAACCAATCATGATTTTGTGGGGACTTAGATCTTCAATCAATATTTTCGAAAATAAAAGTTGTTAGACTGCTTACTTGAACCATAGTTTGGTTTTTTCGAGGTAAATATTCACTTGTCAGGAATAAATGAAAGAAAAAAAGGCTCTATCAAGTTCTCTTCTGAAGCAACTGGATAGAACAGAGAAAGAACGTTTGATCCATATTTTGAGGAGTAAATATTCTATATCCCAGATTTTCAAGTCAACGATATAAGAACCTTGTACTGGTTCAGTGGTCAAGAGAATACGTACAATCAACAGCAATTATAAATATATCTATAGTATAATATCTGTACAACGATTCGATACGACATACATAAATACACCGATTAACATTAATTTCGTTTCTGTTAATTTCAACCTAAGACTGAACACAATGCGGGCTGGTATGTCTACTTATTCTGTCTTTTTCGATCCTCGTGCTGTCCAGGCCACCACTAGATTCCGAGCGAAGAACAACGAGAAGCAATGCACTTGCACAGCGAGCAAGATGAACGCGTACCACAGTAGAGCAACTGGATAATCCTGCAAAAATAGAAATAAATAGATAAAATTGATTTGCGACAAAAATACTTCAAGATAATCATGCTTAATAATATTATTGTTCAGTGAGGTATTTCATTAAAATCGATAAACTTTACTCCGTTTATTATTGGAGTAAGTTTAAAGTAAAATACTTGAACATAATCATGCATAATAATTATTGTTCAGTGAGATAACGATAACAATAATTACTCCGTTTATTTTTGGAGTAAGTATAAAGTAAAATACATGAACATAATCATCCTTAATAATCATTGTCCAGTGAGATATTTCATTAACATCGACAACAATTACTCCATTTATTATTGGAGTAAGTTAGAATATTTGAACATAATCATGCATAATAATTATTGATCAGTGAGATATTTCATTAAAATTGATAACAATTATTACTCCGTTTGTTGTTGGAGTAAGCCCTAAGTAGTAACATGTTGAAATAGTAACATAGAAGTAGTAACATATTGAAATTGTTATTAATTACTCTTTTTGAAAAGTAGAAGAAAGGCTCTTAGAGCGAACACAAATGGTTTTTGGGCGGTTGCGGAGAATAAGAGTAGAAAAATAGAGAAATCACATGTAAATCAGAATACAATATTTTATTTCTAGTCGTTTTTAGTTGAAACAATACAGCTATGATCATTGAACATAACATAGAAAGTGAGTTATTACTGTACTGTACATTACAGTCAAATCCAGATAATAACAGAATGGATAATTTTGATGGGCTTATAATGCGCTCACCTGCCAGAGTGTTATATCGTCTGGCTCCTCCTCTGTTATGTATTCCCAGAACTCTGAGAAATAGTAGACAGCTGCGAACAGTATTGGTCCAAAGCCGAACACGATTATTCCGTACATGTATCTTTTCATTGTTTTAATGCGATTTTTTCTCACTGCAGAAAGTCCCAGGAAAGACAGCAGCAAACTTATACACCATATGTACTCCCACCATAGTGGCTGAAATTTATAAATACAGAATTATTGGTGCCTGGATTATCAGAAATGATTCCTATGTGGAAAGTGCAGTGTTGAAAATTTCTAATAGGCCTAGGCATGCAGTTGATTTTAAATGCACCTTTCAACCAAGAGAACAGCCATTTTTTATCTGGTAGATCTCTATAACAGACATTTCACTTTATGTGAATCAATTAATTTTAAAACATTCGCATCGATAATGGAATCAGTTTAATAGGATTTGAACAATATCAAACGGACGAACTAGTTTAAAACACGTGATTGAAAGAAACAATAATTTCAAAAGATTTTGAAATATTCTTGTATGATCCTATATTTTACACTGAAATATTCTCATAAAAATAAATTTATGAGCATAATTTTTAATAAAAATTATTGAGTTCTTCTGATATAAGTGACTTCGCTTTCCAAAATTATACAGTCATCTAGCCTACTAAAAATTATCAAAATAATTTCAACGATAAACACAAAAATCAGTCATACGAGGACTAATAAAAGTATTGAAATGTTACTTAACTTCCTATTGTAAAGTATCTCCTATTGTGAAACAGAAACCAACAATCTGGATATTTTAAATAATTGATTGTAAGTTCTATTGGCGCACAAGGTATATATACAGTATATAAAAAATTGATCAATAATTATTACGAAAACATAAATTACCTTTGGTACTTGCAGTTCTTCAATCTCCAATATAAAAATATCTAATCTGTCGAGTATATCGGCTGACAATTTCGCCAGCATCGCAAAGAATAGTAAGTAGTGGAAGAAAATGCAATACTTCAATCTGGATTTGTTTTGGGCACTGGAAAAAAGAGTAGAATAAAAACCAAAAATAGAAAAGGAAAATCAATATACATAATAATAATAGACCCTCTTAGCATTAAGTTTACTCTTACGATTTTGAAAATTTGAATAGGCACACGGACGAACAAGAGTTAAATCCTTTCCTTTGGCCAACTCAAGTACGATTCTACACTACATGCAAAAAAACGTATATTCCAAGTGCAGGTTGTTATTATCCCAGTTTCAATTTCCTTACAAAGTTACAAATATTAATTAAACTTGCTACAATAATTAAATTGTGTCACCAAATGGCACTCCCCTAATACACCTTGAAATTTCAGTGACATGCTAAGTCACATAACGGTGATTTTGAGACACCTAGGTCTAGGACTCATGAGGATGAGGGCATACTATATGAATAGTATATCCATCACAAGACAACCTGTCAGTACTACTGCCGCACACTCCTAATTATTGTCAACTGGTCAACCTAACCTAATTGAGAAGGAAATCACCTCTTTTTCCCCATGAGAACGAACTTAGAAAATAGTCATAAAGTTTGGGTAATGTTATTGGAAGACCATAACGTGGTTCTTCTATGTGACTACGTTATGATAATGTACTTATTTATTCAAACAAGATTAATCTAACCTCTATGCAAGTGATTTTGAACCCAATTTATCAACTAGCCTGGGCTACATTTGACCGCCGTAAAGTTTTTAATGATTTATAATTAATAGAATATAAACATTCAAACCGGCTACAACAATAAATTTTGAGAAATCAAGTGGTTACCAGTAAACTGGGATTACACCCAGTTTTACACCATACCATACCTTACCATAATACCTATTTATAGGGCTTTAATGGTCAAGTGTCTATTGACCTATTAATCCAATCAATATTGAATATTGACAGCAGGAAATAAACTAGTAGATGAACTATTGAACAATAATATCAAAATTTAATGTGGAGTTTTATCTGTTCTCTAAAATTATTAACCTTGCTAACCTTGCTATTTACCTTATTTGATATTGAGCAGCTACTCGTTCACGATGAAGAAAATCATTTCCGTCTGTTCCAGCAACAGTGGGTCCACCTTTAGATGCCATCTTTCAATTATTAGTCAGAATTATTTAAAATTCAGTTGGTTGCATACCAAAATTAGAGCTGGGACCCCAGACTTCATGTAGCAAAATACGGGCCAACACCACACCAACAGAACGACGTCATGGATAGCGTCTGCTAGACACAACATATGACTGTAATGATTCCAACACAAAAAATTTCATGATAAATTATTATTGTTAGGAAATAGGTGAATTTAAAAGTAAAAAATCATACTTCATTTAAATATATCCGATTATTTCAGAAAGCCCATGAATAAATTGCTATATCATGAATATAACTGTGAGAGATAGAGAATTTGGTTGAATTGTCTGGTAGAATCCTGTAGAAAAGAATAAATTGATTAGAAAGTTGATCGTTTTATAATTTTTATCATTCATATTCCAGAGATGAAAGCAAGATAAAAATTATTTATCATTCTTTGTTTGGCTTGGGTAATCATCCAGGTTTGTACTTGTATAACTTGATATGCTGGACAACTTTCAACGAAAAATCGCTTCTATTATTGTAAAATCTAGTGCAAGTAGTGAAACTAAGTTTCTACAGCCAATTTGTATTTTAGTTGCTCACATTACCAGGAATAAGATATTTTTTAAATTTGTTTTTACATTATTATCGCTTTTTAAATTAGTTTTGCAGTTGACTAGTGCAGTCGTCGTTTGTAAATGATAATTCCAGACTGGCTGTGTCCGAGAAAGTAGATCTTCATTTTGAGCTTATTTCACGTATTAAATTAATTCAACTTTGCAATAGATAGTCTTATTTGTTCATTATGTGATGAAACGTATTGAATATATTGGGCGTATATCCTTCATCGAGAATATAGGAAGTATTCTATCTTTTGTTATTGTCGCGGAAGAATATTTTATAACCTTTCTGCCCTAACCTCCTTTCGCGCTATTCATCTATTGATGTAGAAATGCGAAATAACGATGTGAGTTGTGTGTAAAAATGTGTCCGTTTCGGTGTACTATTTTTGTAGTAAGTGAACGGGATTTATTTAAACATGTGTTTGTGTAAGTGATGGGAATATTATGGTTTTCTGTGAAGTGGCTCTCGAACATTTTCGGGATAACATAAAGAAAAGCTAATGTGTTTGCAGCGGCGGGGTGTTGGCAGCGGTCGAGGCTCTGCCTAACATGGCTGCAACGCAAGCTGAACCCCAGCAAAATGAGGTGAATCGGGATTTAGTGCAACAAGAACAACCTCCAGCTTTGGGGAACCCAGGTTTACAAAATGGTACAGACAAAAGTGCTAATCGTAGTTTAGGCGGATCCGATTTGGCCGGTTCTAAAGGTAAAATATCGAGTCAAATTAATCACCCTGTAGAGATGAGTCAATACCGTCAGGAATCTGGTGCAGGGCCCCCTCTTCATAATAACGATCAAAATGCGAACAGCAGTGATGAAGTGGCCGGTAAGATCAATAATTCGGATAATAAGCCGTATTCTCACAATTCGGAACAAGGCGGGGGCGGTGATCAGAATTACGGGAAAGGCCCATCGGACAATAGCAACCAAAACATGCAAGGATACGGTATGCCTTTCGGGCAAAGGCCGGGATATCATCATTCCGATCCCAATAGTCCAATGCAAATGCCTAGTGAAAATAGTTTACACCATCAGAGTAATTCGTATGGACAATATAATCCTCAAAACATGAGACATGGCTATCCTGGCTCGAAACCGATGCCAGGACCTCCTAGGCCCCCGAGTGGGGGCTCGGTTATGAATTCGGGTGCAAATTTTCCTCATGGACCCCCTCAGAGGTTCATGACTGGCCAGAGTATATCTCAACCGACAGGCCCGACTCCCACCCTCAACCAGTTATTACAGGCGTCCAACCCAGTTCATCGGTACCAAAATAGTTATCCGGACTATAATATGCCAAAATCGGGTGAACAGCCTCAGGGAAACATGCCCTATAACCAAAGCTGGCCTCCTCCTCGGTCAATGCCGCCATATGGACCTCAACAGGGTTCACCAGGATTTAGGAACCCTCCATCATCGGTAAGTTTATTCAACTCATTCATCAATTACCGTTTTCTATAGGCCAAGTAATTAGGACATATATGTTTTCTAAGGATAATGTTTAACTGACCCTTGTCAACTAGAACTAAATTAGATAAGAGTAGATCGTAATAATTCATAGGCTAACTAGACTAGCGAAGGTAGGACGGGCCAAATGCATGTCAGGTTAGGTACGGTAACCAGTAGACGCCTAGTTAGTAGCCTACCTTAGAACTTGGTTAGAACCGCCTGGACGAGCTGAGTAAAATGAGTTATCAGTGGATACGATAGGCCTAATAATATTCAATGAATTCAATTATTCAATAGTAGCCTAGTTGAGTTAATAATTTGTAGACTTCCCCAACTCAGTATTTTCAATGCTTCTAGAACTTTAAATATGCCCCTTCAAACTTTAAAAATTGAATAAATATCAATTTCATGCCACAGTATTTTTTAATATCTTGATTAAGTGACTTATTCTTGTTTAATTCTGTATCTTAGTAAATGCTATGTATTTGCTTTTGTTACATGCTTAAGTTCATAGAGAATTCATGAACTCAATTTAAAGTAACTTATTTCTTAATTTTAAATTGATCGGGAATATAACTGAATAGTTTAATATCCTACAAAATTCTTGTATACTGCATACTCATACTAGGTTCTTTTTTCTGGTTCAACTTATTTCTTTCAAATAACTATCAACTTCAGTAATTGGCAAATTATATAAATTTGTGCTGAAACTTTAAACCTCAGAAATCCCCATTGAATATTTTTGTTCACAAAAATTAATTTTATATTACAAATTACTCGATATCTTCAATAAAGTATCAAAATAACCATTTTATTCCATGTCAACTACGACAAAAATGTGCCTTTTCCTATTTTGTACATCTACAACCTAATGCAGCATGTATGCAAATTTCAGAACACGTAGGCCTATAACCTTAAGTTACTTGTTCAATTTTCATTTAGGCAAGAAATGAGCATTTTTCAAAAAAATGAACAAGTCCTAAACAACACATTGGTAAGCTATAAAATTGAATCCAATAGTTCATTTCCTCAAAAATGCACAAATCAACATTAGGAATATTTCTAAACTTTTCGTAATTTGTAGTATGAATTCATAATAATTAGGGTACGCAAATAATATAATAATTTCATAAATAAATTGTGCTAATCTAATTTTTCAACTGATTCTCATTTCTATTTATGTTGACCATCACATTAGTTTCATTGTAATTCTCAAGCGTGAGTACTTGTTTTAGAACAGAATACTGTAAATATTTCTTGAAGTCTCTTGTGCACGAGTAGGATGAAAAGCTGACGTTTGTAAAACTTGATTTCTATTGTTGAACCAGTATTTTTAATTCATAAATCTTGTAGAAAATTTTTATTCTGATGATGGATTTCAATTTTTATTTTACCCTTTTCTCAGAAATAACTGGCAAGAAAAATTTCTAGTCTATAGGAGACGAGCATGTGTTATATGGGGTTTAAGTTGAGAAAATATGTTTAGACCTACAACTCCCCACTTTAAAAATGGTGTTACAATCACTTGAACTCTCCATTCCGATAAAGATTATCTTGGGTGAGACTGAGATTTGATTAGTAGAATGATAAAACTCAAAGACTGAACTTAGTCTTGCACTAAAACAAGGCGGAACCCATTTTTTCAATTTTTTTTAATTACTCTGTAGTAGCCTCCTTAATTAATTAAGCGTGAATAAATAGAATTTTTAAATGAGCATCCTATATTGAATAAAAATAGTGGGGTTTCTTAATTTTAATAACAATTATTATTCTTCCACTACCGTATATTCCGTATATTATTACCGTAAACTACAAAACTTCCATAAAAAATAAATTTAAATCAATATTAAGTTACTGAATCATGATCATGTCATTTTAAAAAATAATCAGTTAAACACTTATGTTTAGTCCAGTCTTGTTAGCAGTGTTCAGAAAAATTATTAAAAGTAATTTTTATCTGTCAAGGGTAGAAAATATTATAGAATCTGACTTTAATTTGTAAAATTGTACTCTGTACCTACATGATTATTTGAGTGCTTCAAAAAGTAGTTAAATTTATCTCTTAGGGTCACCTCTCGCTCTCATCTACTGGGCATCATGCGCTAAAACATTTACGATTTATTATTTTAAAAGTAGGCCTATTCTATTGAAAAACATTTAAAAGCAGACAAAATTTTCTTCATTTCAAAATAATATAACATCATGTACAAGAACATCTTATGGAAAATACAATGAAAATATTATCCAGAACACATAGACATAGAACCTACTGGATGACATTACAAGTAACTATAACTGTTGAGTTTCATTTATTAAAAAATGACTGCGGATTATTTTATGAGTTTTAAATGAAGTTCTGTATAGTATTCTATGAGCACACCATTTAGGAATTCTCTGCTTGTATAAAATTATCCATAATCTTCTCCAAGTTTTCTCCATACTCTTATTACTGTACTTTGCTTTTTCCATAAATACATAACGTTAAAGTAGTAGTTGAATTTTATCATAGCTATCTCTAGTGGATGAGATTTGCTGAGATGATAGTGGATAAGATTAATGCTTTTAACAGTGTTGTTGAAAGAATATGCAACTCACTTTAATATTGAAATGGCTTGGATTAAATAACTTCAATATTGTATCTTCGTTTATTTATCAACATTAAACGAAATCGAATTAGTACAGTACAAATAATGTGTTTCACATGACTGTAAACTAAATACTAATATAAGCTTAATGTTTTTTGTTTAAACAAGGAGCTTTTACCATGCTAATCTGTTTGAAGAGTAGTATGTATTTATAACGTGAATTATCGCATTTGTTTACTTTTCAAGTGGCGTTTCCATTCACAATCTGGGCCCATTAATTAGGTGTTTGATAACCGCAGATGTAAACTGAGCAATATTTCTATTGGGAGCAGATTGTGAGGCATTTCTTGTCAGTTGGCCAAATTCTAGGTACAAAGTTTCTGTTGAGTTTGCAGCACTATTTTCCCTTTAGATAAATACTCATTTATTTTTGTGCTATTAAATCTTTATTGCTCATTTTAATATATGTTGTTTTGCTAATTAGAAGATTCAATTGGTTAATAGTGACAATTATTATTTGCAATTTTTAAAACAAGATATCATTTTTAGTTACATATTTGGTAGATTTGTTTGTGAAATACCATTAGAATTATAATTATGTAGGGATATTGTAAATGGTTTTCCCCTGCTGTGAATTTATTGTCTATTTTTCAAAAATTATTCATTGGTATGCAATGGTTGTGATATTGATGTTACCACTTTTTTGGTTGGACTTTTTCTAGTGAATTTATTGTTAGTATCTGTAGAGTCTGCCCGTTAAATGAAACATCTTTATTCCAGATTCTCCAAAAGGTCTGATGTTCAAGATCCCTCTTTTTGAAGAATAAGAATCAGAATTTTAGTTTACATACTAAAAGAAAAGTGCCTCATGATGGACCATGAAATTCAAAGATTGGGATATCAAAAATGCATTGCAGTGAGAAAATAAAATTAACTTCACCTAATTAAAATATTCATCATTTTTAAAATAATAAATTTAATCCTCGGTTATATCTGTTTATTTCAATTTAATCATTTTTATTTTATGTTAATTATGATTATGGAACTCTAAGCTTCTTTCACAACGGTGCGGACGACCGGTCCCGGATCGGGGAGATGAGAATTTTACACTGATAATTTGGATGTAATCAGATGATTAGGTGTGGATATAGGCCTACCAAGATACATCAGTCATCCCTTCCGATCCGGGCCCGGCCCGCACTGGTGTGAAAGAAGCTGTTATTGCATAGGAAAATGTTATAAAACGATATTTTTTGAGATAATAGTTTCCTGATTTGAAAAGGTTATAAAACGATAAATTTTTAGAATATAATTTCCTGATTAGAAATTTCTCAGAAACATGGAAAACTCATTTTTGGAAACTTTCAGGACGCAAACAGTTCTAGTGTCATATTTGGAAATGAATAGCTAAATAAGTTGGAAGTGAACAACTAAAAGTAGGAATGAGTGAAAGGGATTGTTCCATGTTTTTTTGTACTGTATTTCCATTGAGATCCAAAATACATCATGTTGAGTTGAATGTAAAATTGTTGAATAACTGAAAACATGTTTTAATTGTTCATTTTAAACGTTCTATAAAATTAGAAGCTCCAAAATATATTAGGCTACATGCCTATAAATTAGTTGAACTTAGAAATTTTTTCAAGTTCAGTTGTTTCAGTTTGTTTTATGGGAGTTGATTCTTTTTTTAAACTTTCTAAAGAGAGGATATTTTTACTTGCTATTCCCCCAGTGCACATGAAAATGCAATCTTGATTACATGGCACTGGATGATACCATTTTAGTTTTTCTTGAAGTCATCCTGTATCTAAGCATACATTTCTCATTGAGTCTGGCTCATTTTTTTAGTTGGATAAAGGAGAAAGGAGTGACACATTGGGAAAATTGAAAGGACTGACACAGTAGGTGTAAACAAAACAATACAATTTTCATAGCACTATATGTCTAATATAATACATTAACTACATGAAGCTAATGAAGCTTTATTAATAATAGTAGCTAATGAAGTTATCCCCAGACTAAAAGGTGAATAGTATCAACAAAAACAGAAAATATATATTTTTTCAATTTAAGAAATCCTTGGATGACCAATGAGCTACTGATAATACTCCACCATTTTATCGAATTTGAGATTTCCATGAAAACTAAAATTAGTGAGACTATAATTCAGGAGAATTTACTTGATATTATGTATGAATGAATAGTTTTTATTTACCAATATAATAAAAATTAAATTAATATTGCAATTCATCAACTTATCTTCAATTAAATTTTGCCTTACAATCTAATAATTGCCTACGTATAGGGTGACCCAGAACTCTTTGAAAATACTTCTAGGTGTTGTACTCATCTAAATAAAGAGAAATTCCATTTGCCATATCGCAATGAGCTTACCCTTATAGACTGGTATAAATGTATCTTGTGTTGACATTTTAATACTGCATATACAGATTATTTTTGAAAATACAATAAAAATCCACTCCCTCAACTGTTGATGAAGCTACAGCTTAGTTGTAGTAGATTTTTTTAGGAAGGCGGATGAAACGAGCGTGGTGGGGGAAACAGACACATGATTGTTGGTTACGCGCACAGACGCACCTACACCTTTCCCTGCCTCCACCTATTTCAAAAACATTTGACCGTTTCTTACTAGAAACACACTGAAGTGTCAGCGGTTATGTTTTTCAAAAAGGCCGCACTTGTCAGCTGGACCGATATATTCTCGCAGACTGTCCTGACAGCCGAGCCGTGGCGAAGCGTGGTATACTTATTTGGTCATCGCCAGGTATATTTCCTAGTATACCACGCTTCGCCACTACAGCCGAGCACAACCAAGGTATCTAGAGAGAAAATGAGTGTAATCTACTAATCTTGGAGCACAACATCACCCGTTACCCTGTCCATGGAAACGTTGAAAACACGACATTCGCCTTCCTAAATAAATTCTACTGGAGTCAATATGATATCACTTGACTTTTATTGTGTGCTCTACTGCATTTGACATTTCCTGTGCTTGACCACGTGCAATTGCAAGGAACCGGTTTCAAGTCACAAGTAAAAATAATATTCCCCTTCCCTCCTCACCATCCATAGATCTGATTCCATTTATCGCTTTTGATGATGCCGTTTGTTGTTATTTGTGATTGTGTGGAAAGGTCTAATCGCATCTCGGCATGACCTTGACCCTCAGCTGTGAAGTGATGTGTGCTCTGTTTTCGCTCTCTTTCTCCTAATTGATTCTCTTTTCCCGCGGTTTTTTATTTCCCTCCAACCATTTATCAATCACCTGTTTCCTTACATTTCATTATTTCGTAAACTGATTGAATGTTTGATAAAAGTCCTAATTAACTGTACAAAGTCCTAATTAATTCTTGATAACCACCCCTCCCTGGCTATCTTTTCCACTGGTAGAAGGCGATTTCTACGGAATATTATTATTTATTTATCGGCTTCAATACAAAGCAAAGTTAGAACTCGCAGGTTCTCTGTTACTGTTTCCTTGAAATTAAATTTGTATTCAGGAATAAGGATTAAATTTAAGGATTTTAAATTTCAGATGGAAATAGGATTCAATATCCACGACTAAGCTCTGGCATTCTTCTACTATCACCTTTGTGTGGCATTAAGCCAGTTGGTTGGCAAGGACCGGTGTAGTAAAAAACCACTGCATATTTTCCAAGAACTGTACTCACTAAACAGCTGGTGTTTTTCCTTGTAGTTCCCAGTCTTCAACAATATTCAAATTAAATGAGCGTCCAAGTTCACACAATTATTACGTATTGTTTGGGGTTAGTTGTCCAGAGTTAGTCAGCAACATGCTTCCCACAGAGAAAACCTGCCTCTTTGTTGTTTAAAAGATACGACATTATTCTAATTATAATGCATGGTTTTTTACAATCTTGATTGGGTTCTTATGAGATTACTAATTCAATTATGCTCTAATTTCTCATTAAATGAGTTTACTAAATTAATGTACAATATTTTGTGTTGATTTTTATCCTTACTGAACTGTCAAACCGGTGTAGCGTACCTTATAATTGTGTACATTAGGACAGTACTCAACCATTTATTTTAATTCACACTACAATATTCTTTGAAAATTATTGTGTTGTGGATTTATTGGGAACACCGGTTTTACTGGGAATCAATGTTACAGGTCTAGTGTAAATTGATTCGGGGATAAAAGACTGTCTCATTACTAATTACTGGCTAGTTCTAATTGCTGGTTGTATCGGTGATTGAAATCCTTATCACAAATAATAATCATTGAACAACAGTTCAGTGCAGTACAAACGACATACAGATAAAATAATTTGCGGGTTACTAGTATTAATAGATTCTGATATTATTGATATCAATATTTTTTATTTTTTTCGCCCACAGTTACTTATATCATTTCTTGTAATGATTCTTGACTTTTTGTCTTCTAACACTAAAGTAGGCTACAACATTTCGATATGGTTTTATTATTATGCTATGTTTTTTTTTGTGGAGAGACACTCTTGGGTGTTTTATTTCGCCGAATTATCTACGGAATTCTGTAATCAGCTCTGCGAATGTATCATCTCGCAAATTGCTTACTGACATGAACATCTCATAAATCTCAGTAGTAGTCTTGAATCAATTAACTCAGTTCTTATTTTTGCAAACAATTATTTCCTGTATTTGTAAGGGGTTTGTTGTGCATAAGGTGATCTCTATTGGAATAAAAAGGATATTAATTTTAATTTATAAAAAAATTAACAATAAATTGTTTAAATTTGAAAATAAAAATTATTAGTACCAAATGGCTACGTTCAATTAGGCCTAGCAAATTGCTTACTACTGGTTTTTATAAAATTAATAATTAATAGATTATGATAATCTAGAACCAATTGACTGTGTGTTTACTTTATTATTTGTAATGACTTGCTGGCATACAAAAATAATAAATCCAATAATTTAAAATCAATTGACTTGGTGAATGTATCTTCTTGCTAGCCTAATTACTTTCTGGCAAATACAAATGATGAATCTCATAATTTAAAATCAATTGACTGGATTATATTGCAATCGAATAATAAAGAATCAATTTGCTCTGTGAATGCGTTGTCGTAAACTCTCTTCTTGCATGTTCAAATAACAAATTTATATGATCTAGTTTCAATTGAATCTGTGAATTACTTTCTCTCTAATATTACTTTCAGACATATAGAACTAATAAATCTAATAATTTAGAATCAATTGACTTTGTGAATATATCTTCTTACTAAATATGTCTGGCATATACAAATAATGAATCTAGCATATTGTAACACGTGGCCTAGTGTAGGTAGCTACTGTACAGTGTTGTGGGGGGGGGGGTAATGTGTGGTACAGATGCAAATGCATAACTAAACTCTGTTGTTGTCACCGTTGAATAATGTAGACTTCATTTGCTCTTGCCCTGGCTGGCCTCATCCTGGGCTTCTCTCCACCACACCCCTACCAACCCCCCCCCCTGACTGCAGTTGGTGGTTGCTGCACCGACTACGCATGCATTGCAATGCATCTGTTAGCAGCAGCATCAGCCACCTACCATTCCACGTCCATCGACTGAATGAAAAGGTCAGCTTGTCTGTCTCTACATGCAGCTGTAATGTATGGTAATCCCCTGCTGGTAATTCCCTCGAGACCCCTGTGCGTCACCCCTCTCAGCCAGGCAGTATGGTGGTGAGGTAGGGTTGTTGTTTCCATGCTAATCAGCAGCAGGACATCCCACCCTTCTGTCTCTGAACCAAACCATTACTGGATTGATTATTTATTACTGCCATCGTCAGCTGAACTTTCTCCACGTCACGTGCTTGCTTGGTGAGCAGGTCAGTGACAATTAGCCCGTTTGCATGAATTTAGATGGCGTGGGAAATTGAGATATGCCTCAGTGGCCTTATGGCTTCTGAAGGAGAAAATTAAATTGTCTGTTGTTGTATTTTTGTTTATTTTGCTAGCAGGGGTTTGTTTTACAAGTATGGCTTCTTCATTTTGCTGTGAGTTCTTTACAGCTTTCAGAAAAGTTCAAAATGAAAAAGAAGTCATTCACTATAATAAAGTATTTTCGTTATTGTGTAATTCTTGTAAACTTTGAATATTGACGATACTCCTTATACAGAAATGTCATTGCAATTTTCAGAATACATCTGCTCAGATGACCAGAAACTTCAACATTTCGCTATCATTCTTTTTCAAATTCTGTTTTATTTATGTTATTTAGACTGTGTTACATTTGAGTAGGACTTGTTCTAAAAACGATGTTTTATGATTAATTGATGACAAGCTTGTAAGTGCACTAATGTTCTGTATTTGAAGTAATTATTTAAGGATTTAATGTACAGGGTGGGGCAGAATATTATACTTATTTCAGTTGGTAGTCCTGAAGCAATGGCTGCCGCTATGAGGGTGGGGGTCATTTCTTCTGAAAGAGCAAAATTCTGTATACAAAATTTCATGTATAATTTTTTATACATGAAAAACTAAAATTCTATTGCTGAAAATTGACAGTGATATAGGATTTCAGCCCTCTTGATTTTTCTGTTCAAAAAAATTACATGTGGATGTGAGGCGCTATTGAACATTCCAAGACGAATGATCTTTTTCAATTTATTGAAGTTCTTAGGGTGATCGTTGTAGACCTGGGGTTACCCACAGGAAGAAGTCACAGGTTGTTGAATTACGCGACCGAGCCAGCCAGCAGATCGGCTCTCGAGGAGATGAGCCGCCCTGAAAAGTGTTCCCGCAAAACATGAAGTGACAATGTCTGACTGGTTGTTCTCTTCAAAAATCCATCGACCAATTATTCCAATTTGCGATTTCGAACATTAAACAGTAACACTTTCTGAATGTAAGGGATGTTGATGAAGCTGTCTAGGGTTTTTGGGGCTTCAATAATGCATGTTCTGCCGACACTACTAATTACCGCGTCATGAGGAATGTTCAGTAGCGCCCTAGCGCCTCACATGCATTTTCTTGAGCAAAAAATCACGATGACAGATGCTTAGCAAAACTCAACTTGATTGAGGAACAAATTTCTTGAATGATATTGGCTTCGGCAAGTCATGATGTACATTGTAATGTATTTAATTATCACAAATCGAAAGTTATTACCTGACCAATCTGGAAGTTGAATCAGTGTACTTAATACTATTTCATGAACCAGTTTTTCCACTCTGCTTGTGGGGGTTTTATTCCAGCTGAAAGTCATTGGAAGGGTCATCTTGTTAAGTTGCATAGTGTCGTCTGTCTTCACTACACCTGTTCTTTGTTATTCTTGCACTATCACTTTGCGGAATGTCACGTCCTTGACTTAATTTTCCGCATCGGTGCTTTTTTGAGGGGAGAGAGTGCCCTTCTTCCTAACTGAAATCCATAGTGAGTCAGAAAACTATCAGGCTCCACCTCTAGTGTGGTTTATTTACAGGAATTATTTATATTTATTTAGAATGATTTTTTTTAGATTACCTATTTTAAATAATTTTATTTACTTCACGGATTATGTACAAAACACTCTTTTGTAGAAAGATCCTACTGATAAGATCAGGTTGATTAAATCACTATGATTAATTTTGTTCTAAAGAAATTCAAATCAAATACTTTATACTTTACTCACTTGATAGAATAGAATAAATTTATTGCTTTCAATAATACGTAACATTATAGCAACGTTCCCATTAAATAACACTTGAAAACAGCTCATATTTACAAAGTGTTTTTGAATTGTTCATTTCATTATATATTCACTTCATAGTACAATTCATAGAAAAAATATAGAAAGGAAATCAAGTGCATTCCTCATCAGGCTAAGCCTGTTTGGAGGAATGGCTCTCGTCTTATCATTAACGAAGCATAATCTTACAAAAAATGACGAAATACAGTACAATAGGTATAAAGGAACTAGAACAAAAAGAAATTAGCTGCCATCAAATATTGATACAATATATTAAATCAAATACAGTAATATTAAAATCATCTTAGACTATCGAAACAATCAAATTAATTTGTCATTTCTTCTTTTATTCATCAACGAGGCTCAGTATTCAGTATCTTTATTTGCCATGATTGGTAATTAGTAAATTTTATACTATACTAAATTTTCAATAATAATGATAATAATTGAAAATTGTCAGATACAGCAACATAGGCCTACACTTTTTACTATATTTTTCCATTTAGACCAAGTTCTAAAGCACTAATATAACTTATGTGATATAATAATTTATAGAATATAATAGACGACGGCACACTAATACAATTTATAAAAGGGTGGTCAATTAAATTTTATTGTAAATCCTAACAACGAGATTCTCATACTATCGTTATCAAACTCTACTCGAGTAGTAAGTTGTTCTTGTAGTACCGCTACTTGGTTAGCAATCAATTTGGTCTCCCAGCTACTACGTTTAGTACCTTTTCCAAAGAATCCTTTGATCGTCAATAATAAACGTCAAATTCCCTCTTGAAAAAAATCATTGCATCACAATTCTTTCAAGTCCTTCCTGTAGTAGTTATTATTTTGAATTCACTGCTGATGATCAAATTTGAATAGGGGCCTCCCTATTCCAGGGTATCTCGTCTGTTTTATCAGGGAGGTAGAGCAGGGATGGAATTTTCATCTGAGAGGGTTGGAATTCATCGGTGCTATCTGACAGACATTGAAGCCGCAAGGTAGGAAGAGAACTGTCAGTTGTTTGGGATGCAGAGGCGGGGGATGGGCATACACGAAAATTATTCGTGCGATGGACATTTGAGATTCTGCGAAGGGAAGAAACTTAGTTTGAAGTAGAATGGTGAGGAAATTGGTTGTGGATGAGAGAAGGGAGGAGAACTGATATGAAGGGATGGTTTGAAGGGCTTAGTAAGTGAAGGGCGGGCAAAAATAAACGAGAGGTTTAGCTTGAGAGACATATCGCATCGGAGGGAAATACGTATCTACGAACTCTCTTTCTCTCTCACCATCAATGAAGTAATCTGATCTCTCTGTCTCGCTCTGGTTTCGTCATTTATAAATCGTCTTTTCCTCCCTCATCCCTGTTTGTTCTTCCTCCTCTCTTGCAGTTTCTGTCTTTGGTCCGCCGGTTTTGGCGCGTATCAGTGGGATTGGCAGACACAAAGCGTTGGCAGAGCAAGCAGCAGTCTGCAGCAGAAGAAAAGGACAGCGGTGTGCTCTGGCGGGCAGGGGATAACTCGGACTCCAAGCCCCAAAGAACGAGTGGCTCTCTACTCTTTGATGTGGCTGCTGCTGCATGCAGTAGGGATGACGCCCCCCACCTACATTTCGGACGGGATGGAGAGAGAATGGTTTTATAGTGGAGAGATAGCGTAATGTAATGGCCGGGTGGATTTGGACTGTCACTTGTAGGGGTTGCCCTGTTGAGGGTGAAACCCTCTACCAGCTGTTTTTTATCTATTCAGCTCGCTTCTCTGTGCTTTCATCCTCGCTCTTTCTAATCGCTTCCTCTCTACTATTGTATGATAATACTGTACTGACGATTGTGAAAGGCCTTCCTTCAACTGTTATCACACCATCCTTGTCTATCCTATTTCATGAACCCTTTCTTTCCATTATGGAATATTATTTTCATCGTAAATAGAATTTATTTCGACAAATTTTACAAACAGATTACGTACCTGCTAAGGCTAAGCACCTGGACTGACAATGGAATTAATTACACTACTTCATTACGTTAACGGTACAGCTTTTTTCAATGGTGAAAGTGTATAAGAATTAATCCACTGTGATGCAGCCATATTAATATTTTATAGTGGATGAAATCTTACACACTTTGGTAAAAAGAACATGGTACATACTTTGGTACATGGTAAAATTCTGTAATGATGACATTTCGAGTCCAGATTTCATTACGAAGTGAACAAGCTATAACAAATTTCAATTTGCAACTTACACTACACCAAGGCCGTACCCAAATTTTCCAGAAATAAATAGCCTACTTTGAAATTAAAACACAAATTTTTACAAAAGTAAAATTAAACACAAAAGTATAGCTTAAAAGGTGTAGCATTGCTAATGCTAACGTGTCTTTCACACGCTCTTACACACACTCTCTCTCTCACCACTATCCCGCCCCCAGCCAACCAGCATTAGGCTAGGCTAGAAAAATAAAAGAGCAGATTTTGTATTATCATATAGGGTTTGAAGTTTTTTAAAGATCACGCGATGATTGTATTAAAATTATTCAAGTCTATTATTGTATTCAGGCCCGGATTTCCCACTGGGCACTTGCCTAGGGGCGGCACGGCTCTCCGGAGCTAAGTTACTTTATATTTGTAAATTTTTCGTTTTATCCAAGTACAGTATTAAGAAAATTTTCAAATTACTGAAGTATTAGTAGTAAGTTTATTCAGATATTTTTGTCATTTGATAGTTTTTTATTTTTTTGGACCTGCAACCGGGCATAAGTTCTCATGAATACTGATCAAGTTTTTTCTTTAATATTTTAATAATAAATGTTTTCTAGAATTAAATTATTTAATTTTTCTATTTCAATAATTTATTAATAAGTTTATCTGAATTATTTTGTATCTTCTTCAGTTATTTTTTACTTTGAATGAGCATAGACATTTTAAAATATAATAAAAAATTAAAAGTAACTGATTGTTTAATTGAAACCATCATTATTGACTGGTAAAATTGGTATTTTATTTTCATAATACTTATATACCTATATACATAATATATTTCTTATATATAATATATATATAGCAGCCAGAATAGTGGCTAGGGGCGGCAATAGGTTGAAATCCGGCCCATATTATAAATTAATTCATCTATTCATTTTCAGAGCTAACCAATTCACAAGGGAAAGTATTTCCATACTTGAAATTAAATGGTAATAGCTTTTAACATTAAAACAGGATCGAAGGATCAGATAAGATAATTATGTTAATGCAAAAACATTCAAATGGCTTAAAAATACTCATGCCGGGTTTCATCAACATTGGTCAAATATTTAACGATGTTCAAGCGCATCAAGAGGTGAAAAGGTTCATACTATGTGAAAATTTGACCGGCAATTTTCAAGTTGCCGCAGAAAATTGATCTGTGTACATTGCTGCATTGCTATATTAGCATTTTATCCGGCTGTTTATGTATGAGAATTCCAATCACTTGAAATTCATTATAAAAGATCAGCTGGAGTTTCTGCTTCTTTGCAACAATTTTTTACCGTGTGCGACTTGGCCTTTTTTGAACATGGTCAAATTCTATTTGACCAAGGTTGGTGAAACCCGGCATTAATGTGATAAGTCAAACCATAGATTTTTGCCTATAAACTCTGGTTAATCAAGAGTTTAAAACGGTCTTAAAATGCGTAATTTTACACTTAAATTTTCAAAATTTCCGCCTTCCTGGGGGGTATTCCATACCCCCCAGACCCCCCGGTGCTTTAACCCCCCCCGAAAATTTTTCCTGGGTACGGCCTTGCACTACACCAACATAGAACACAAAATTGGAGTAAAAATAGTATGATAAAAGTTGAATAGTAATGAAATGATTGTTATTGTAAATTAATTATCAATATACATTACAATTCTTTGTATAAAACATATACACCGATAAATGAAATAACTGCCCACATAGGCTTCTTTGGGGTTGAAGAGAGAATACATTTTTTAAATTATTTATACCTTATTCAAATTCAGTACAGTAGAAGAAAATGGTAGTAAAAAAGTACAGGAAAGTAAATCTTTTCATAGATTCTCGTAAATCCAAATAAGGACTCTGATCAAATCAAATCTATAATATGTTCTCAACGGTTGATGATTTAAGCAGTACTGCCCGATGCTGAGCTCTGTGTCCCTGAAGGCTGAAGCGGAGAGACGAAGACAGCTCTCTTATGCACTACAAAAACGGTTTTCGATGACGTATCGCATTCCTCCTAGGGACACGGAGCTCAGCATCGTGCAGTAATCTTTATGGTGTTCAGTGAAGAATTCAGCAAGTAACACCCCATGTCAACTCCTGCATTTTTCAAAATGAGAAGTTGAAATTTCAGTACAGTGCCAATTGAATTAATTGCACTCTGACAGGCCAATTCTCAATTGGTTGTTGAATGGGTTTTCCATTTGATCGAGGGAAAGGGGACTGATGATGGTTTTTTGTATGTTTTAATAATTGGTTTGTGATACCCTGGAGGTAATAATGAATCACCGCGTGCTGCATATCGAGAGAACATATCATTAGTGCCTGTGATCTTTGTCGGTGTGCATCGTTGCGAAATGTAGATTAATGTCGTGGGGGAGGGGGGACACCCCTGGACTTGGCCGTGATCAATCGTCCCCCATAAAATCCTTCCACCACCCCAATCCTCGCCATTGAAACTCATTGTTGGAGCTCTTACAACTCGATTCGTTCCTCTTACCGAGTTTTCCATGTCGTTTCACTTTGAAGCACGTATCTATTCATGTCGTTCTGCAATCTATTTCCGCCATCCGCTTACCTTTCTGTATTTTATATCTGTCAATTCGTTGTCCTGGAGAAGGGAAGGGAAGGTACGCATCTCTCCTGTCGAATGATTTAATTCTTCCGTTGAACTGTCCCGTAATTGGCAGAGTAATATTTCGAGTCTCCAAATACAACTTTCCAGGTTTACCTGTGAATTGTTCTTCGTTCAGTTCTTCAGAAACCTTTTATATACATTTGTTGCTTTATTGCTTTATTCAGCTATTTCATTTTGCTATGGTAACTGGGTTGACAGCGAATTACTTCATTATAACTTGTTTCAATGCTCAAAGTGTGTAAAATTTTCATTAACCATACAATATTGACATGGCTGCGTCATAGTCTATATATTCTTATACAATTATGAAACTTTCCATACTTATACTTCTATGAACATTGTGAAACTTTGTAAGAGGTAATTCATTACCAATCCAGGTGCCATAGCGAAATGATCCAGCTATACCTCTTTTAAACGGATTTTTTTCAATTACTCAGCCGTTTTTAAAGGACTTATAAATTTAATGAGTACAAAAATCCCTAGAAGCATTCTAGAGCGTCAAATAACACATGTGATTGCTGTAGAATGTAGATCAATACGTTCGTTCCATCCTAGCGGAGGCAAACCTTCCATTCAGTTGCAGTAGACGTGAAAAATGAAAATTATGTAAAGAAAATTCCAAACTAGCTGTCTACTTCGTTTTCAGTAGACTTGAAAAAGAGTGAAACAGGCTTTCAAAATATAAACCAAAACTGATTAGAAATGTCCAAAGTATTTCATCTTAGCTGTGGGATCTGCTACATTTTTAGTTAAAGGCTAAGGCCACACTACTAAGAGCTATGGTTGGTGCTAAGAGCCAAGTGACTGATCCTAGTGCATTGCGTACTATTGCAGATGGCCACACTACGAGCGACGTGGAGCTTCTTAGTCACTAAGCGGTTGCAGTGTGGCCATCTGCAATAGTACGCGATGCGTTTGTTCACTAGGATCAGTCACTATGCAAGTTACTTGGCTCTTAGCACCAAGCGAAGCTCCTTGTAATGTGGCCTCAGCCCAAGTCGAATTGAAACAGAGTACCAAGTGAAATAGACTTTGATCTAAAAAATAATACAGAAGTTTCAGACCAAAATGCATCATCCTACCTGAGGGAACCCCTTCATTAGGTGTTTGTAGACTTCCTGCACTTGCTCTAAAGCCAGCTGGTATGGGCATGTTATGCAGGGCAGGTGACAGAGTACCGTGTGTTCATCGCCTCTTGAATAGCTTCCAATAGGGTGCCATTGATATCCAATTAACCTTGGCTGGTCCCCATTTCGCCTGTAATCGCTGTGGCCCTTGTCTTAGTTTGTGTTGTTATCATCATGTGATGGGGTGTATAGAGATGTTGACGACGATGATGATGATGTGCAATTGCTGGTGGAAGTCATTACCAAGACTATTGTTACGTTGAGAGCATCCCTCCTTCCAAACATTGTTGTACTCAATACCACAATAACACCAATCGTCTAGCACCTCTCACTCCCTATCACTCTCTCCTTGTCTTCCTTCTTGCTCTTCCTATTTCCCTCCCCCTCTACTTTTAGTTATAATGAATATTTACAAGTACTTTACAATAAGATACAGTATCAAAATGATGTAAATTTAGTTATTCGCAATGTAATGTGTAAAATTTGTTCTCAAACTATTTTTACAATGAAATGTATTGGTCTTCTTTGTGTTGCTCAAAAGCTGTTTCCTTTTTCACCGAAAAGGGGGAAAAAAGCTAAAGTAGGCCTACATAGAACTATTTTCTAGTTTAAATTCATTTCAACTTGGAAGTTTTGTTCCTGTACAAAATGTACATTAATAGTTTGGTTAACTGTATATTTATCGTTTGAAACTAATGTTCATGGCACTTGCAGATTAGCGCTGCATTTCCCATATTGTCAAGCATCAGCGAAAAGGCATTACTCGATTACTTATTACTTCATTAAATATTTGGATAGGAGATATTTAAACAAACAATCGTTGGGTCCTATTTATGAGTAATGAGAGTTTTTGAATGTTATATTTCTATTTCTGTTTCCAGTGTATGCTAATAAGCATGCTAGTACGTCTCCTTTTCTAAATTTATGCTTATTCACTGAAACTAATGTGTTTTATCTGTTCTTTTTAGGTGAGTTGGTCATTCAAGACAGATTCTATTCCTCATGAACTTGTGCTTTCTTCTCATTCCTTGGAGGTAAGCAAAGATATTCCACAAGAGCAACTCTTGTTTGATGTTTTCATTATAGTTGATAGGTGTTTTCATTATAGTAGTAGTTCTTATTGTTAGTTTTAATTGGTAGTAGTCGCGAATAATTTTGTTTTGTGTATTTAGTGAACTATCATAAAATTATATAATTATTCATCTTTGTTATTGCCCATTGCTAGAATTTCCCTATAATTTCAATATTTGGCTGTATCTCTCGATTTCTCCTTTCAGTTATTTGCCCATGTCAACATTCATGGTTCCACGAATTGGGAACGTTTCTATCCTCATCTCATGTCGATAAAATTGATCGTTTCATGAATTGGGAAATTATATCTTGTCCATTTCATTAGCATCCATGGTTTCATGAATTCTTCTGTCCATGTCAATAACATTCATGGTTTCATTAATATCTAAATATTCTTAAACTCAACTCTATTTGTATGTTTAACATGAACAAATAAATTGATTTATTTATTTAACATTCACGGTTTCATCTTTCATGAACGTATTCGTCGTCGGTGTGCCGCTTGAAAGAAGAGAACGGTTGGATAGAATAGAAGGAACGAACGAACACTTTGGTCGCTTGCCTCATCCGAGTGCATGACGTATATAATACTGCGCATGCGCACTGAAACAGCCGGAGCCAGTTTTTGTTGTTGGCAAGCGAGCGAACGGAGAGCGTGTTGATAGAGCGGAGCGGAGCGAGTGGGAGCAGTGTGTTGTTCCATTATTGAGTGAGGAGTGAGCCGAGCTGAGAGCGCTCTCGCTCGTCCTCTGGTCTCGCCCCAACTGCCAGCTATCTCTCCCCACCAACTCACTTCCTACAGTCGTGCCAACCTACTCCGCTACAGCCGACTAAATTTACCAAAGTGCAAGAGGTGTTCAAGATTTTTTGGATATGGATTTTTTTTAGATAAACACCCAATAAAAAGACATGAAGTTGTCAAAACCACAAATTTATTAAAACAACGAGATACCGGTTTCGGTTGTTACTCTGTTATTAATATCGGTCAAACCGAAACCGGTATCTCGTTGTTTTAATAAATTTGTGGTTTTGAGACAAGTATTTTTATTGTCTTTGTATTTGTCTAAGTATTTTAAGTCTTTGGATGGAGTGCGAGGACGTGGCAGACCGAAGATGAGATGGAAAGACAGAATAGCAGCGGACATGCAGGAGAATGGTTGGAGGAGAGAGGAAGCATTGGACAGGGTGCTGTGGAGAAGCAGACTACGAAGAAGGAATGCCGACCCCATTTAAATGGGATAAAGGCAAAGCCAAAGAAGAAGAAGAAGAGGAGACAAGTATTTTTATTCAGTACGGATAACTACCACAATATCACCTACTCAGATATTACTACACAGAAAATTTAGATAAGAAACTACCTATAGTACAATTTACCTGAACAAGTGCAAGATGTATTCAGAATTTTTAAAACAATTTTTAGATAAAGAAACGTTACTAAAATTACGGCCATTTGCACGAAAGCCAATTATTGAAGTAGTAAAACGTGGTTATTTGGAAGATCAATAAGGATTCGGTTTATTGGGTCGGTAACTGTCGTCATTCTTCAACGGTTAAATTGAATTGACTTTTCCATATTTAAGAGCTTGCAATTGTGCATATGTGTGCGTTCAGCTTTCAAATTTTGAATTTTCATTGAATGCAAAGAAATGTGTAGAGTAGGTGATTAAATACCCATCTATAGGTATTGCTATGGGTATACTATCTTGAGTAGTATACCTGAAAATAAGAGCGTACCTATTGAGAAGCGGTACCGTACCTATAATTGAGATTGAGTATCATAGTTTGAATGCAACTGCAAAAATTCCATCAATGTTGATATAAAGACCAGTCCTTACTCCACCTGAAGAATATTTCCATTCAATTAAATGTACTAATACAACTCTCAAGTTATATGAAATGAAATCAAATGCAATGGATCATTTGAATTTTCATTATAACATTCATTATTCATATTGAACCACAACATTTTAGAATGCAATAAAATGAACACCAAACACAGAATAGAAACCTATTCAAAAAGTTTAATCAAATTCATTATTTTAAAGATTTAAACCATGTGATACCTCTATAACACTCTAACATCACCATATACCATCAACTCATGCTTGGATCAGGGATGCTTTGAAGAACATGAGTAGAGTTATCAAATTTCCCGTATATCTCTTGTTCATATGAATTTGCTGGTGAAGGAAAATGTCATATCAATTTTATAAAGCAAGTCAGATGAATGCACTCCAATTATTTTTATTCCTCATTTGAAATCTGATTTTAAAGGAAAAGTATTTAGGCCTAGTTTCCAGTTATGTTATTCCAGGAATATAAAGTAGTTTATTTTACAAATGACTTCATTCATCGGCCCGATAATTTTTTTAATCTTCTCTCAACTTCTTATTGCTATTTTATAACTTCAGTACACACAGTGAATGCAGTTACTGAGACGAATGTTGTCATTTGCCTTTGAATTGGGCCGTTACAGCTCATGTAATTTCCATTAAGTGTGAACGGTACTTGCAGAACTAGTTAACAATCGACATTAATGGACAACTGTACTTTCAAATCGTAAATATTCATTTAATTATCAGTTTAATATTCACTAGTAACCAATCTTGGCTTGATTTGTTTGGCTGGAGGCCGTAGTTGTAGGAAGGCCATTCAACTGCAGTAAGTGTTAATAATGGGTGCTATTAATTTTCCATTTTTATTATCCTAGTGTACAAGACATAGAATACCGAGTATTATATTAAATGCACAGGTGTTTGATCATAGATAAGATTTGTTTTTCGCATTATGAGTGCCGCTTTACCATTAGTGGTTGGGATTATTAGTTATTTATTAGTTGTTAGTTGGTTTTTGGTGTAGTAACTTCTGTGAATAAAGCTTCTATCATGTCGTTTATTGGAAGCTGGTTTGGATTGAAATTGTCTACAATCTAAACTACAGTATCTTGTTTTTAGCATAGGCCAGAGATAGTGGTACAGTATCTAATAATCTTTAGGTTTGGCTCAACACAGTTTTCTCTTGATTCTTGCCATGACCTATTTTTTGACTACTGGTTTAGTAGGGCTATTGGTTGGGTTTAGATACATTTTAGCCTCAAATCTAAGATTTCAGCTTGTACATAATGATAATTGATCCAATTCTGTAAATAATTATTCATACTAAGGAATGGGGAATGATTAGGAATATTTTTTTTAATTGGGATTAACGGCCACGAAATGCTGCGCATACTCACAGTCACAACTCCTATCTGAGAGATTTCTTTTTTATTGATATCTTTTAAATTACTAATTCTTATTGCATTATTGTATTTATTAGTGGTTTTTAAATAACGACAGTGATGGCATTCTAAGTTTCCGCTAAAAATCTTGTTGTAGCATCTAATTGGCTTGTTCATACAAAAGTTTAGTAGTTCACAATAAACTGTTGAATCCCTGTCTTCTCTATTTCAAAGAGGTTATGGAAAAAAGTTGTCAAATTTTTTATCTATCATCCAGCTTTAAAGATACGGTTCCTCCAACAAACGAAGAGTTACTCATACATCTTTCGAGCATGTGCTCAACATGTGAATTATTGTAGCGGATTTGGTTCTATAAATAAATTTTGTTCCTTTCAAAGACACAGTTTGGTCGTTTAGGGACTGGCAGTTCTCTCTGAAATTTCTTCATAACTCATCCATCAGTTTAGTTGTTTTGGATTCTTCCCCACGAGTATTATAAGCATGATGTGAGTTACAACTTTGCTATATTGAAGACTTTTGATGTCAGATATTGAAAATAGTTATTCAATTGAGTTATGAAATGGATTGTTCAATCAAGTTATACATTGGAACTAGATCACTTAATTTCTTTTGTAATATAAATAGTTGAGTATACAAATTTGTATAAAGATCAGAATTTTGTATCACTTGAAAATCTATAATTCCTTGAGTTGTTACATTCAAGCTCAATTTATATTCTGTCTTCAATAAAATGTGTGGTCCGTCTCATTGGACAGAAACCCATCTCATTGATGGAAACTCTTAACTTGTGTGTCGTCACAGCTTGTGCGCTGCACAGAAATTTATTTGATGCAAAATTGAATCAAGTTGAAGTATACTATCCCACTGTATGTTAGAATCCTCCAGAAAACATTGACAGTAATGGTAGCAAGAGAGGTCACAGAATTTAGCAAAATTTGATAAGCGCCTGATATCGAACTTGTGGTCGAGTTCTCGTCGTCATGGTAACGGAATGCCAACACTTCTCTAATCAACTTTGAAAAATGACGAGTCAAATGTCAAGATCAGCTGTTCAAATCTTACTGCTGCAGTACGGTAATCAATCAATACATGGATATTTAGCTCAGTGGTAATCAACATGTATTTTTCCTTGAATTTAACTCCGATTGAGTCATGACAGCCATATCTCAAGAAGTACATCATGAAAAATAAACTTTCTTCACCTTTAATTGACAGTGTCTATAGACAGTGATTTCTATAGCTGTTATAGAATTGAAGAATAGTAAAATAAATGAAATGAGTAGGCAATTATGATTAATAATAAAAGTACAGTATACCATAATATTATTGTTTGTTTTTCTACATTGAAAGTCTTTCATCAACAAACCGTCATTTTTTATGAAGAAAAATGGAACATTTCTTGAACGATACTTTTTGCTTTTGGCTCAGCATTGAATTTATTTTGGCCGGCATACGAGAGGTCATTACCATACGAAATGACTCACTTAGAATAGTCATGAAGTTTGTAGTAAAAGTACTACAGTAATAGTAATGCAGTAATAACGCAGTAATGCTGTAATGCAGTGTTAGACTAATATTTTTTCCTGGTGTTTGTCGTATCGAAAAAACTAATTGAATAAACTAGGACTCTTCAAACTAGTTACCTAGGTATGAAAAAATATATAGGAGGATCCTTTTAACTTGTCAGGAAACATATGATCGACGAGCAATTTCACAATACTTAACCTACAAATGCTGAATCTCGCAGATTATTGGAAAGGTCTTTTAAAAAGTTAATCTTTGAAAGGTCTTCTTTAAACAGGTCTTTCAAAGACTTTAAATGTCTTTAAGACTTTTGATTATTGTGTCGAAATCAATGTTTAATTATTACCAAAACAGCTGGTTTTTGACAAGTTGAAAGGATCCTGCTACACCATTTCGAATTACAGTATCTCAATAATCAGAAATTTTTATTAAAAAATTGAACTTAACCTATAAGATTACCATATTTCCCAAATCATTGGGGAACATTGGACAATACTGCGAGGCGGAACACCCAAGAGGGTCTTTCGCCCAAAAAAGTAATAAGCATAATAATAATAATTTAAAAATTCAAAGTTCATCATCGTTACCACCAAGTTATTGTATTCTATTTTCCTCTATTCCTTTTTTTATTCCTTATTTCCTGCTTCTTCCTCTTGCTTCCGTTATCTGATTCTTGATTAAAGTAAGGCTCCATTTGTGGCATACCTTGTCTTTTCTTCCATCGATACGTGATTCTGTGCCGCATTGTTGTGCTGTGCATTTAATTGATTTATTACTTCAACAACGGTCTCTGTACCCCTTGCGGATTTCTTTCATTTCCAGTTTGGCATGTTATATAAATTTTCTTGATCAAGATGTTGTCTTTATTCTGTGATCATTCTCTCGCATCACGTTTGAACTGCATCCTTTTTTTAATTCCTTTTTAGTATGGTTTACAAACGCAAACCAGAATCCTCTAGTTCTTTCATCCTGTAAAGAACGCTCAATATAATGTTGAACATTAGAAAGGTATCTGAACGGGTGTTCACTCTTTGTACTTCATCTAGTAATCATATATCTATGTTTCAATTCAGATTTAAAGTAAGACCTCCATCTAAAATCTGCAGTTAAAATGCGGTCTAACTTAAAATGAGGTCCTTCATTCAATAATAATCCTATTTGAATCGTTATTAAATCCTTGTATAACCTTGTATCATACAAATCGTTAATCGTACAATCCATTACCTATTCTCGAGTTTGAAATTTTTGTGATTTTAATAATGTAGTTGCTGGTTGGCTCCACAATCAAAGAATTTAATACATTAGATGAGACGATTAGACTAACCAAATATTATTAAGATATTAACCAAACAGAATGGATTATCACTGGGAGGGCATTAGAAGTGCTTAGTCTTGATACCACTTTATTATAGTATTATGGAGTATGTTTCATAGTGGTGCAATGTGTATAAAAATATAGATGATAAGACTAAACTACCACTGTTGATTATTATCATCAGAGAGAATGTTTCATGAGGATCTTCTAAATTTCTCTAAAATCCAATTAAATAGAACGCTAAAGGAAGAATATATAATTATTTATATTTTACACATATTTCATCTATCTTGCTTATCAATTAAATTAGGTTTCAGGTCGATAAAAAACTCCTGATTACTCTCAAAATTGCAAACGTGAATAAACCCTTCCCCGCCCAGACCCCAAATTACCTTCCCAAAGTTTGTTTACTCGCACGAGCGTTATGAGCGGGCAAATAGAGGAACTAATTGAATCTAATGTTGACGTTCGTTTTACCATTTATTACCCCTCCCTCACTTGCACCTGCACTCTCTTCATCGCTTTACTGGAGTGTATGTAGACTTCTGAGAACTAGCCAGAAAATTTGACGTGAATAATAATAATATTGTTATTGTTCTTTGTTGTACAAGCGGCTTGGGGCTGTTTTGAAGTTGTATTTTGGCAAATTGTAAATGGTTGGGGGGGGGGGTGCAGATGTGGTGTACACGCCCAGGTAACCCAAAAGGGAATTCTCGATGAACGAGGGAAATTTAAGACAGGGAAATTTCCCTGCGAGTTGCTGGATTGTATGTTTTTTGGATCAGAGTCTACAAGCCCTCTTGCTCGTTCTTGCCTTGCCTCTTTTTTCCAATCACAGCTAGATCCTTATCCTCGAGTTGGTCCTCTTCCTCTATTTTTCGCGCTCTTTCGTTTTTATTTCCTCAATAACTTTAACATAATTTCCAAAAAAAATTCTGAGTTTCCATTGTGTTCCTCCTTAGCTTAGTTAATTTTATTCCTCTTGTCTTGTTTATCTTCCTCTTCAGCTTCGTACATTTTCTCGTCAATTATTTTCTCCAATTTCTATTTGCATGTCTTGAAGTGTCATATTGTTCCTTTATACTTTACAAACTTGACATGCTTGCTAGAAAAAAAATGAAAAAAGTTTATTTTTTCTCTTTATTCATTCTCATGTGAGATTTTTGAGTGGTGAGAAGTATCTAAATTATCTAAGTAATCTTATCACTTATTACACTTTCTGTATGCAGTTCTTTGGTTAGCTAAGCTGACTACAGCTTCCCACAATCTCTTGAATTGAATCTCATCTTATTCTTACACAATTCCATACAACGTTCTTGTATCTATGCTGAAGTGATTACGAGAAGTCACCTTATCAGCAACTTGAATCGTATTTATCGTTTTTGTGTGCTTTTCAAACCTAGTAGCGTTATCACTCCAACATGTTTTTTCAACTTCTTTGTTTTTCCTCTGCCCTGTCTTTGCAACTGCGATTCTGCAGCGATAATTTATCGAATGGTTGGGATGAAAGGAAATAAGATTTTTCCTCCCAATTAAGAGAAATGATGGAGTCCGCGAACCCAATGTTTTCCTTGTGGAATTGCTGCTTGTTCTCAGCTTGTTTCTTTCATTTGGATAATTACTCGATTGCGTTGTTTCGTATCAGATCAGATCTTGTACTTGTCCACCCTATTTTTCTTATCGATTAACGGTTTTTTCAAATGGCTACTGCTTTTCAGGCTGTGCTATCAACTTGTCCATGGTTTTGTGTGCTCGGTTTCTCTCTCTCCAGTCCATTCACATGTTCTGGGCCTAATCATCAGGGTAGATTTCTCAAACAATTTAAACTTAACAATACTTCCAATAGTCTATCTTCTTTAAAAATAGAATCTTCTATCCCATCCACTTGATTTCCAACTCTCGATTTCATCATTTTTCTCACTCAGTTACATGTCATTTTATTGATAATCTAATTTTCTTGAATCTTCCCAATGAGAAATATCATTTTCATTGTATAATAACATTTTCATAATTTTCTATTCCATCGAATTCATTTTTATTAATAGATTTTGTGTTATCTTGCCGACTCAGTTTCTATCTTGTTATTTTATATTGAAACTTTTTTCAACTTATCAAATTGATTAATGTCATCATTGTTTGCGAAATTTCTTGAGCTTATTGGAATTTTGGTCTGAGTTGTCAAGAATTTGTTGTTTCGTATTATCAATTTATAAAGTGAATGGTGGCATAAAAACTCTGGATTCAAGTGTTGATAGGATTTTATTATTTCACTATTTATTTCATGATCAAGAGGTTCGAGACGTTCATGATTGGGCAGCTTATTTTTCGTGCTGAAAGATTCAGGACGGGTTTCACGAAAGGACATTCAACCGCCGCAAAATGACGTCATCTAACTTAACTCAATAGAGCATTCTTTGTATTGGCTTTGATAGACGACACCATTCTACGGCGGTTGAATATGTTTTGGCTTTTGTGCAATTGGCAATCAGTATTGTAATATTGTACCCCGTGTGCTTGTCTGAAACACAAAAATCTTAGTAAAAAATACTCCCACCTCTACCATTTCCTAAAAACATATGTAATGGCTGTCAGCATAAGTGGTTGTCCAAAAGGAACTTGGACTGAAACCAGTTTGGATTTCAAATCCTTTCAAGCTAATTCAAAATGTAGGTTCAATTTTTTCAGGTCATGCTAATCCTTGAAATTTCTATCGAATCCCATTATTCCAAGTCCCTGAAGTTTGACCTCGTTCGAGATGGAAGCATGTGAGGGAGATTTCCCATGCTGTGGTGGTGTTTTAAAAGAAAGCTGAAAGCTGGTTGGTTGTTGGGTTGGCAGAGAGGTTTCTGTCCTGTCCTAATCGCGTCCACTTTATTTATTGCTGCGGCTGGGTCCGCAGATATTTCAAAGGGGCCAAGATAACCGGTCAACTTCTCCATCTTCTTTCCATACCTTTTCAACCACATCTACTCACCTCTCTGTTTTATCTGATTCCTCTTTACAGTCTTTTCCAATTTTCGCTTATCCTATTGACTGTCTTGAATGATTTGGCATGCTCTTAAAATCATTATTAAAGGTTTCACAGAAATTTTGAAGGTCTGTTGTAATAGGTAAGCGACGAACACACACTAAACATAAACAGCACAGTGCACTTTTTATGTACTTCTAAGTGTAGTGTGTGACCGTCTTTTTCCTGTTACACCGTGCAGAACCACATTCTTTGCGTTATACCTGTTTCCTGTACCTCACCTGAAGCGTCGGTGATTCATCAATTTCACCTCATCACTGGAGAATCATTGTTGCTGATTCACCTTCATTCTCAAGATGCATGTTGAAACCTAGTTGGTTGCAGTCTGTCTCTATTACGATCAGTCATCCTTGAGTAGAGTTCTGACTACTCAACTGGTATATTTTGACTTCGAATTGGAACACGAATGAGCGAGTGCACCAAACTTTACCAGAATCTTGTGTCATTTTTGTTCCCTGCTGTTGGTAATGCCTGAATCTATCGCCAGGAAATCAACCTGTGAGTTGATTGAGTAGCGTTCTATTTTCTGTATGTCTAGCCAGCTGTTGATGTGGAGATATGCATTTGGATACGAGAACATGGGAACTGGAAACACCATTCGCGATGGAGGTTGCTTAATTTCAAGTTCATCTTCATCAGATATAGTTCTCCATCAACCTCTCTCCGCTCATTGTTTCCTCCAGATTAACGTTGTTCAAAAGTATAGCATCACCGTTGCTTCTTCCAAGTTTGAAAGGGATTTCTATCCTATTTTCTGTACATAGTCAAGCAGTGTATTAGAACTACATTTAGATACGAGAACATGAACTTTAGAAACATCGTGGACACCTGGACAATCTTCTCTTTCCATCATATTTACTTCGTGTAAAAGTAGAGCTTCCTTATTTCTTGTTGCAAGTTTTGATGAGATTTGTATCATTCTTGAAAAATCACTTTTCCAACCCTAGAATACAGACGTCAATGAATACCGAAGAAAAGGATTTCTATCGGTGTTGGAAATTCATTCTACACTGAACTACACCACAGAGAACAGACTTGGTAATACTAGAGAGTATTGCTTATCTAAGAAAACACCAACAATACTACAACTACAACTCAATAACAAAACTACAACTCGACAATACTGTAATCCAATAAGATACATCTGTAGTGTATGTGAATTCCAGGAATGACAACCATCAGTTGTGAGTGAAAGTGAGCTTTTGATTGGAATGCCATTCAGGTGCATTGAGAGTGCAGCGAGGATTTGGCGCGAGCGGTTGATAAGGGGAGGGGGTGTGGTTGAGGGACGGAAGATGTGACAGATTTGTGATTGTGAGCGCGCGTGCGAGCGTGTCAAGTCTCGCGTCGTTCGTTTGTCGACAAGCGAAGGTCAAGGCCGCAAGGTCGTTGCTTCTGATGATGATAGTGGCAGGATCATCATCATCTTCAGCAACATAGACGGTGCCCGATGACTGCAATGATTGTGACGCTGCTGCTGCTGATGATGATCATGATGCTCCTTTGTTTACAATGGAACACGCACGCTTCTCTTCGCCACCCTTCAAATCCCTCCCCTATCCCCCTTCTCTTTAAACCTCTCCACTGCCCTCATTTTAACCCGCTTTATTTCCATTCCTCCCCCTTCCTCCGATCTTGTGCTAGACCTAAACTCGGCGAGAACTTGACGCAAAATCGGAATCCCGACGAACGACTTTGGCTCGATGCCAATTAAACGCTGATGTGATTCTAGTCGCGTCGAAAATATTTACTGATGAATGATATGTTGTGTCTGTTCTGCGTGTTTTTATAATGACCACTGTGTTTTTATTCCGTGCCACAACCTAGAGATATGATTTTGAGTGTGAATGAGTCATTCATTCATTAAAATGAAGCCTTGTCCAATGGAAAGATATACTTCAGACATAAAGCCAAACTTCCTGGCTGTTTTCTTCTCAGTGGTGTTTGCATTGGTGTTGCTGTATCTGGTATGATATTTGGACAAGATTCTAACTTAAATTGTAAGCGTATTCGTCTTCGTTTTTCTATTATTGATTAGTGATTGAGGATCAATGTTGATTGATTGTCTTCTGTTCCGACAGTTACTTCCCACTGGTCGATTCCCACTCTAATCAGTTCGGTCTCAGTCTGTGCTCTGTGATTGGTCCAACGCATGCTTAGAAAAATTGGGTCTGTGACGCTGGACCAATCATAGAGCACTGGCTGAAACGTATCTGAGACTGACCTGTGGGAATCAACCTTTATTTGGTGTGTAACGTACTTACTGTTATTTGTACTACAGTTACTTGCTGAGTGCTGAGATTATTCTTGCTAAATCTAGCTATCATGCAGTATAGTAAAGAATTAATAGTAAAGTTTTGATAAGAAGAGTCACTTGATTGAATGTATCACATTCGTTTCAAGGATCGGAAAGCAGACACTTTCAAAACTACTATTGACTTGAACGGAGAAACAGCGGATACACTATATCCACTTGATAAAACAATAGAATCATCAATGATAGAACTCCTCTAAAAGTTCCAAGACACTTGGCCAAGTAATTCAGAAATAGGGGTTTTCATAACTGTTAAGTAAAAGGACATTATTCGAAATACATCATTACAAGTTGAGTAAGAGCTTCAAGTCACTTGGGCAAGTAGATCATTAATGGTATTCTCCATTAATCCTCCATTAATCCTACTTACGTTATTCTTACTTCAATTTCAAAATATTTATAGAATAACAAAATCATGTGTAGTGTAATAGAGCCCCGACGTGATCTTATTCCACAAACGTGTTCCTTCAGCATAAGCTTTTCCCTGCTTTCCAGATACGCTCATCATTACAAAAGTAAAATAACTCACTTATTGACAAAGGATAATTTGGATAATATTAAAAATAAAGTTGAACCAACTGCAGCAACGTATATTGGCCCAAAGAAGAAAGGATGGAAATGACGAACGATACAACCTGTTTGATTCATTGCGATGACGGTCTGCCTTCCGTCTGTTGAGTCTACAATGTCCATTGAGCCGTTCATTCATAAACAAGCAGAACCTACCCCGCGGGCGTGCCACCTATTTCTAGTAGAGAGAAAAAAGTGAGTCAATAGGAGCAAAAGAGATGAAGAAAACACTGAATGAAAGTCTTGAGGGAGAGAAATGTGGTTAGGAAGAGGAAGGGGGGGATTTGTCGAGCAATATAAATTGCTTTTTTGTAGCGGAAGATTTGCCCGAAGACTGCGTAAAGAGCATGTATATGAAGGAAAGAGATGAAGAAATGCGGGAAATAAATATGTGCAAGAGAAAGAGGAGATCACGTGTAGACGGTATCGTGCGGGTGCGAAAGTCACTCGGTCTGATAGTAGACATTTGTGTGAGTGTGTTGGCATTTACGTTCGTTCGGTCGTCTTCCTCCCTACCCCCCACACAATCCTCCCCCCCCCCCCGCTAATAAACAAACGGGGTAACGTGGGAATCGTTGCGAGGGGGAGTATTTATTATCATGAGTCTAGCCAGGGTCCAGACACGAACCAAAGAACGACCCGACACCGACACACGCGCACTCACACACACTCGTCCAGTGGACCATTACCAGTGTTGGTAATGATTCTCATCGAGTTCAGTTCCGCCTGTTTAATAGGTGTTGCCCTTGCCTTACTTTCATCACCCAACGATCAATTTATCAATGCAAAAGTAAAAGTTATGCAATGTCGTGGAGCAGGTGGAAATGTGCAAAGTTCAATGTACTCAATAATTGACTAGAATTCTTCTTGATGTATTAAACAGTAGAGCTTCGGTCAGTCTATATACAAGTCTGGTATCAAAAATTCGAGTATTGCTTGGAGTATTGCTTTGCACTACAACCCCGCATTTGTTTTGTAATTATTTAACTTACTCGAATGAACTAAAGTAGCTGGCACGAAATTAGGCGGGTGAGAAATTTTGCGCTGTTGTCAGATATGAAACCGGTAAAGCAAGGGAATGTAGAAATTTGCTTGCTCTTGTTCACAAATTGACAACACTGTGCTTCCAGCGTTGCCTATTTTGATCGTCTGAGCCGATACTCCTGTTTGATAAAAGTAGTCAGCTGGCAAGACTTGACAACAGCTAAAAATGTCAGCCGCCTAATTTCGTGCCCGCTACTTTATTTAGTCTTTGTTTATCCAAGTACAGTCATCAACTTCAACTAGATATTAACATTGAATCATCAATAAAAGTTAGTGTCTAGTCGTTAAGTTAATATCTAGATATCTAGTTAATATCTAAAGTTATATCTAGTCTAATACCGGCTATCTAGTCGGTAGGATGGCCGATTAATTACTACTGTAACTATACATAATTACTTGTAATTCGCAGTGAAATGAGTTGATCTGTTTTAAACTGCTATCAACGGCGAGATTTTGGACAAATCCGATCTAGTCATAGATCTATCAAGAGCTCTGACAGAGTAGAATTGAATGACATTCTTCAGTTTCGATTTAGATCTTTTCGAGTTTGTATGAGGGGAATTTTCATGGGCAAGCTCTGTAAGTTATCTAAGATGGAATGACAATATTCACGTCACACAAGTATGTAACATGGAATAGAATCCTGGGCACCTTTTCCTACGCTCTCCATCACATCATCCATCATCTCCATCTCCATCACGACAGTGTTGCCAAGTTTTCAAATCTTCAACATACTAGGTTTCCCACCGTTTAGATTATTATTCCCAACAGTTTTCATTGAGTAGGTTTAGTAAAGTAAAAATGAGTATAAGCAGGCCGACCTCTCTGGCCTATTTTTTCACTATCAGTCCTTTATTGCCATAATTTTTTCAGCTTTCCTCTTTTTCCAAATTTCAAGTTGCGATACACAATGTGACAGGAGTATCTTCTGTCGCCCCCTTTTCTCTTCCCGTTCTCAAATTAGGATACAGAGTGTGCCAGAAGTGTCGTCTGTCTTTCGTATACGTTCTTTCACTTCCCTTTCTCCTCTTTGACAACCCCTCGTCTTACTGCCAGCGGCTACTTGTTGTTTTCTTTTCAGCTCATTCATTCAAACCACGTGCCGCTACTCAATCAACCTTCTCCACTCTTTCTATCTCTTTTTATCGGCTTCTCTTCTCTACTAAGCGGTGTTCTTCCGTTAATGCTTTACCAGTTTCCATAACAACCGTACCAAACTGTAAACGGGAGTTCGATATCTCCTTGACAAGGTCATCAACGACAATAAGAGATGATGATGACGATGACCACGATGATGATGATGTTTACCATAATGATGATGATGATGGTGTGACGATTATATAACAAACGGTACCACTCCCTTCACTCTTCAACGACGGCTCCTAGTTCGTAAATCTTTTCTTTTTTCTCTTATTTTTCAGTAAAGCGTGCCGCCACTCGTTTCCCAATACACATTGTTATATTTGTGTGTGTGTGTGTGTGTGTGTGTGTGTGTGTTGGTGTGCATGTGTGTAGGCTGGCGCCGTCTCGTCTCGCCGTATAAGTGGTATATTTATATACGTATGAAAAATACTCCGATTTACCTACAACGAACGGTTTCTCAGTCGGATAAGGCTACGACCTTGACACACATTCGAACACACGATAAAAGATAGGTCAGACAATGTGTTGTGTTGCCGCACTTCCTATAATAGTGTATTGAACCGTTCGACTGTGAACTTGTTTGCATAAATAGAGAGTGGCCAGCGGCGATTTGAATCCAGATAACCCTGTTATTAGCTCGGAATGTGTTGTTGTTTTATCGTGTTGTGTTTAATGTATTTTGTAATGGAAAGATCTATTGAGATTGGTAGGCTACCTGTAGGGTAGTTTATACGGGTTTGTATTTAGCGTACAGACACCATACAGTTTTGGATAGCATAGAAGCTTGTTACAAAGAATATCACTATTGATAGTTGAGTAGTCTTTACGTTATTGTTCATTCTAGACACCTAATGAGTTTTGGATTTTAGTATTTGTTTAGTGTTGTAGTTTTGAACAAGAAGCTGTTCAAGATTATTTGTTGATGATGTGGGTTGGCTTCGATCAAAGTTAAGTTCACAATTTTTAATTGAATTCCGAATCAATTTTCTGTCTAATCCATTAAAGTATATTTATTTTCATTGGGTTCTCTAGGTTCTTGAGATCCTCGAACTTGTTTTCACGCGGTTGCTACGACATTATCAATCTCTAGTAAACTAAAACAAAAGAAGAGAACAGCAGAAGACAGTCTATGGAGCGAGCAATACAATTGGTAGTTGGATGACCTAAAAGAACGCTTGCTATTGGGCAAGACAAGCTACACCCATAGCGAGCGGTTCAAACGTCATCAGATATGATTAGCAATGCAGGCGTTCATACAAATACCAATCGTTCCATGGTCTATATTCTGCTGATTCTTGCTTTTGTTTTGATCTGCTTGCGATTGATAATGGTGCAACATCCGAAACTGGTGTCTTGATACATTTATAAATTTCCAGTTTGTTTTTATTTTTATATGGATGACTACTAAAATATAACACTATCTACTAAACAAAAATTTTGAAATAATAGTTGTGGAAAGGTATAAGGTAGAAATAAAGTAACTACAAGTATATTCTTTTAGTGCTTTGAAAACTTCAACTATTAATCTAGGTGATTCCATCCCATTTTTAGGTCTAGTAGAGTAGTACTCATACATTAGGTTTTTTATTAGTTGTCCTTGTCGCAAGGCATGTGGTAGAGTGCGTTGAAAGCTGTTCGTTGTTTGGGTGGGCGAATTTGTTTTCTAGTCTGGAACACAACTATTCGCTTACCAGCTATACAGTAGTCTTGTTCGCATCCAATAGCTTCAATAGAAAGATCTCAGGCCTGTGTAACAGAGGAAAGCATAGCTACTTTGATGAGAATATCATTCTGAAATTGTAAAGTATTCCGAAAAAACTATTGAGAAATATATTTGTTACAAGTTGTGTTAAACTGGCAAATCAAGATAAAATAAGCCATTTACAAACCGTATTTCTTGTGTATTGTGTAATGTGGAGAATAAATTTGATGTTGATTTGATGACATGTTTCAAAAGTTAGATGTAACTAACGACCAACCGATACCAAGAATTATACTCGATCCTCTTTTTATTATTTTACTATGTGTATCATTATCTATCACATTTTCCTTTTGTCTATCTACCAGCATTTTCTTTCTTTGTAATAATACCTTACAAGTATTTTTACGTTTTCATGTTTTGAGAGAGAAGGAATTTACAGTGGTTCGTAGCCGAGGCGGCTAAGGCGTCAGACTGATTACGTTATCAGCAGTCAGATAAAATCCATTGGGCCAGGGTTCGAGCCTGGTTGACGGAAAAGGAGACAAATACGGCCATCGGAGGAGACGTTAACCGTCGGTCCCCGACGCTAACAAGTGATAGCATATCTCATCATCACCATCTACCCACGCACAACTAGAGCTCATGTGCATCATCCTCGGAAAAAAGTAAGACATTCATGAGCTCGGTTTTCCTTTTGATCTATCTACGGACAAACGTTTTCTCGACTTGTAGTGGATTAACAGCATAGAGAGCCCTTAGTACATAGTGTCGAGGCTAACGTTTGTCGATGCTACGGTGGCCACCCGTTTTAGTCTAGGACTTAGCTAAATCCCGAACTCGTGAACCGGCCCTATATGACATAACTTGAATTTGGACTGTTTGTATAAATTGGAAGAGGAACAGTTTTGGGCACAAGCCTGTTGTACTCTCCTTTGTAAATGATTGATTGACTAGTATTTTTATTCGTTGTACATCATCACACTTTTCCGTCTCTACCTGCATTCACCGGTGATGATACCTCAACCCAACCGCTATTACGTTGCCGTGTCTGAATCCAAAGACAATTTAACTATTGAGTAGTTGAATTGTCTTTGCTGAAACGATGGAAAAGATTCTCTACCTTGTCGGTGGTCTGCAATGACAGGCTAGGCGGCCAGATAAGAAAGGCAACTGCTGGTCAGAATCATAGTAATATATCAAGTAGTATAGTAATATCATGTAGTATACTTCAATGGTTAGAATGACGCTCAGTAATTTGATGCGGAAAGAATACTAGGTACCCAAATTGCTATGGTTGGCCCAGAGAGTATAGAAGTAGATGAGTATAGAAAGAGAAAGATTTAGAATAGAATTATTCTACTAAGTTACTTTCTGAGTTGGTTCCGTGTGTCCCGCATCTTCCCGCAGCAGTATACTGTTCGCAGTTGTTATCTATCGACCTGTATGCGGTCTAATGTTTTCAACAGTATGATGGCCGTGCTCGAACGTTCAAACTATTTTTTCACGTTCTGATATTCCCCCCGAACGGTGGTCAAGTCGCATGTCAGTGATGGCCAAGACTTCTTTTTGTGGTTGATTGTGGTCGTCGTGTGTGTAGTACTGTGATAGTTGATTTATGACTGCACACCAAACACCGTCATGCGGGTAGGCATCAGGATTAGGAAAGTCAAAATTATTCAATGTGGCAAAGAGTGGTTCCTGTGGTATAAGTTCAAGGAATCATAAAAGGAATTGAACTGAATTGAATTGAATGACCGCCTTTATTTTTTAACCTGGTAGGGCGAAGTTAGGACCTCTCTTACACTTAACCCTCAATCATAAAAGAAGAATAGAATAGAATAATCACTTTATTCACGCAGATTACAAAATATGTCGCTTAAATTCTAGGTCATGAAAGTCATTACAATGATCGTCATTTAAAAATTGTAATTACAGCATAAGATTAACTGAACAACACATGAAGTAAGAAAGATTTTAAATGAAAATATATAGGTATAAATTTTAATTCAAGATTTTTGAATACAACTTAATAATAGTAAGATGTATTTTATTAAATGTACGTCATTGAAAATAAAAGTAATTGATTTTGTATCTTCATGAAATGGCGGAGTTTGGACTTAAAAATGTCCATTCTTGGAGAAGGATGTGCAAGGACATCCTTCCCATCAACACCCCACCATGGAGAGAGAGAGAGAGATAGATTGGCTGAATAAAAAAGGCAGAGATAGATAAAGTGATTGATTCATTGATACATTTATTTATTACCGTAGGTCTTGGCAGACACGTTAGACATAGAGCAATAATACAACGATGAAAAATATTATAGTTATGTATAGTATAGTTATGAGTCAGCAATAAATATGCATTGAATCATGAATGAATGAATTCACTTTTTATTGCCATTGAAGTATGCATTAGCCCCATGTATAAAACACATTTATATATCAAATACGAAATGGATATCAAATCCATTTGAAATATATAATATCAAATACGAATAGATGCTTTGTCCATCAAGGCTTCAATCTAGACAACGAAAGACTATATCTGGAGTACTATTAACATTTTACTTATTTTATTATTTTTTATTATTTATTATTGCTTTTCAGGAATCAGTTATCCTATAGCAGGTTGGCATTTACAAAATTCAAATAAAATACATTATTGATATAAAAACAAAATACAGTACAATATTTATGTGAAGGCAAATTATCAATGTCAGTCTCTCACTAATAGAACCTTTACTCATTCTGACAAAAAGACCGGATTTTTAGGCACTGCTCCACAAACGATGAGAAAATCTTCAATTCTGACGTTGTTAATGTGTTGTAGCTGCAGATCACAATGTTCAAATTTTCTTGTTGAAAAGCCGGCACTCCTCTTGTAAGCCATGACCGTGGGGCTGCATACTGTGGGCACTCCTGCAACACATGCTCGACCGTCTCCAACCGCTGCAGGTTGCACATTGAACAGAGCTGATCGGCTCTGACTTTATGGATGTTCCCTCTGCTTTAACATTTTACTTATATGGAAGCCTAGTACCAGTGAAAGTACTCCTAGTACTCCGTTACAAATAACAATGTAACAAAAATGAATAATGAAGATAATCATTCTCACTAATTCTATAATAACACTAAATTTCATTTGGAAAAATAATATTATATCAAAACTGAGGTGTGTTTTTGATTACGTCTGCAGTAAACTGTTTGTGGGTGAATCAAAATGAAGAAGGTATAGTTTAGTTTAGTGTGAGCTGCGAACTGCATTCTACTACTGCTGTGCACTGCACTGCTCGGCACTTGAAGAGCTGCCACATGATACGGCTGGCTAATTGCCTGCGACTGCACATAAGCATCACTAGACGCTAATTGCTCCCACCCTAATGAATTGCACACGATGCAGGGAGGGTTAAAAGACGATGATGTTGATGATGATGATGATATAGGTGTACTTCGGTTGAAGTACTTCTGTTAGCAACTGCTGTACATACATCCCCGTGCCTACTCGATTTTACGTTCGTAAAGCTGCTGATCCAATGGAGTGCAGAAATGTGGGACAGTGTTGCAATGTAACATTTCAACAAGTCATTTACAATTACATTTACAATGTAACATTTACATTTCAACAATGTAACATTTCATTTTAATGTAACATTTCATTTTAATGTAACATTTCATTTTAATGTAACATTTCGTTGTAATGTTGCATTTTAACATTAATACATATGTTGTAATAATGTTCTAACGTTGATAATGTTGTGTTTGCAGGTGCAGCAAGTGCAAGGCAGCCGCGGCGGATATGGAGGAGCACCGGGAGGTGGATCGGGAGGCGGCGGTGGCGGTGGAGGTGGTGCGTCGCCCGGGTACCCGCCGCCGGCGTCACCAGGAGGCGGCAGTGGTGGAGGTGGAGGTGGTGGAGGCGGGCCGGGTCCCCAACACCATTACCCGCCGTACCCACAGCGGTACCCTACGCCTCCTTCGGCCGGGAGCGGTCCGCCGCCCCCGCCTCCACAGCAGCAGGGTGGAGGGGCGCCGCCCTCACAACAGCCGTCGCCACAGTCTCCAAGTCAGCAGCGCCAACCGCCCTACTCGCCACATCAGGTCAGTAACACCTATCCGGCCTACAAGTTGTTTTTTCTTCTCTTAAATATTCTGTATTTATCCAAGTTTTTAAACTTTATTCGACATATACTGCTATAATATGGTTGAAATTTAAATTTGGAGGTACTTCAAACATTCTTGAGATTTTTCTGATTTATTTGGTAACTTTCCCATGCTTATCGGTTGAAAAATATCGTCCAAAATCGTTTAGTGCCTTCTTCACCCAGGCTCTGCAAAGATCTCCTCGCTCATATAAATTTTGCAATGGATAGTTAGGTATCTTAAAAGTAATAGGGAGCTCAATGTTTATAAAACGATTCATCATTTTCTCACAACTATATTAATGCTTGAAGGAGTCAACAATTATCAAGGGCAATCCCTAGTATAGAAGCACCCAATGACACTTGAGATGAAATTATGAATTTGAAGTATGAAGACAATAGGTTCTTCCCGTAAAGTTTGCACGTATTCTTCAACAATAGAGTGAAGTGATTCTTTGGTTCTTTTCATTTGGTCTACCTCAATAACTAATTTAATTTATTTTAGGAAAATTAAGAAGATCCTTCAAAATTTGAAGAAGTCAGTCCTACCAATTTGTTCATCGCTAATACATAATACCATAGAGAAGCGATACCTAGATCTCGATCCTAATATGTTGTCTGTGATAATACTAAATGGTTGAGCCATCGAGTCATTTCATTGGTAGGTATTGACAAGGATTAGCAGGCCAGCTGTCAACTGCAGTCACTGGACATTGGTCTGGACCACTGGACGTTGGTCTATTTTATTCAATTACATAACTGTTGGCTTCATCATCCGGCGTCCTGTCTGCCATACATTATGTAATGGTGTCGAGCGATGATGCATTGAAGTGATAATTTATGATGAAAAGTGTAGCCGACTGCTACACGGCTGGTCTGTGGGACCGCGATTGCGGTCTCCAGACGCATTGCGATAAGTTGCAAATAATGTGCACGCGCGTGTTTGCAACTGAAATGTCGCGTTTCTCGAAACACAGGTCAATGAACTTGTGACAAACACTCGGGGCGCGAATGTAAACTCTTCACCAATAATTCTCTGTTTGCCTTGTTTTTTACATTTGCAAATACATTTTCAAGCTTTCAGTACACTGTATTAATTTTGCGTTCTCTTTGACTAAGCACCACAGAGTAATGACTATTGGAGTTGAATCGTAGTTACAGTACTCTCTCATAAAAAGAGAATTCAATGAAAATTATTGTTGCCTAAAAAACAGTCGTTAAGTCACGTCAGAGACCCTGAACTGATCAGGAGTGACCTGAAAACTCTGACACCAGACCTGAGCCAGCCAGGTTACACGGAATTATTATTATTATGAAAATTATTCACGATATTTCTGAATTTTTTTAAATTTTTAATTTAGTGTAATAATGTTATGTATGAAAAGAATTCTGTGTCCGACTTTGGAAAGTTCGTGGAGAAGATTGAGTGGACCGATTTCGATGCGGTTTGCGCCAAAAGATGGATAAAAAATCGAAGTTTTGCAGGCTCTATTTGTTTTTCAAAAATAAACTTTTTAAAAAGGATAACTTTGATAAAAACCTCAAATAGTTTCCTGTGGCATTATCTGTTGGCATAAATTGTACTACGTTATTAATGTATTGAGTCTAGTTTGTTAAATTCCCCATAGATAGAGCGTAGAAAAGGGTTTTCTAAAAGTAGTACAGTGACCAGTAATCACTGTGCAAGGTAGGATTTCATTGGTACGACTGAGCTGCTGTCAGCTGCGGATTGTCAAAATAGCAACTACTGTATTTTAATTAAACTAAGAATTTTAGAAAATTCAAGTGAGCGGCGCTTTGCGCTGCACGGCGTGAACCAATTGAAATATTAAACGTAATCTTCAAATCCTTTAATCAATAATAATGTAAACATCACATGAATGATAAGGATCATTATATTTAATCACTATTATTTATCACTAATTGTTGCAATGATAGTAATGTTTATTGTACTATTGATCAATTATTTCACTCTGTTCACATCAATTGACTAAAGCAATTACTTTAAGTAGTTCATCACAGTAGTTTCTTGAGGATATGATTTCTCGCTAGATTCAGCACTACCCTAGAAACATTCTAAACATAATTTAGCAGTTGTTGACTGAAATTGCATTAGATTATATAAACCCGGCGAAATCAGATTAGAAGTCGACTTTGGCATTTTGAGTTTTCTGCAACCCAACAGGAGACGTTGCGGCTTCAACGGAAGCGACAATTTCCTTCCAAAACGCTTCTCGTGTGAGCTCTCTCTCTTTTCTCACTCATTTCCTGGATTTCTCGCTCTTTTTTTTGGTGTCTCAGGATGCCTCACTAACGAGATTCTGCCAAGTCTCCTCCACTGACATACCACCAACTTTATCATATTTTTATATTTCTACTTATTTCTCTTACTATCTCTCACTTTGTCTCTCACTCTCTCCATCTCTATTTTTCTCCAGTAACTTTGAAGCGCCAGCCGAAAATTAATCCTCAATTTGCTTGTTTCATTTCATTGCTGATACTGGACGAACTGGATAGTTTTGATAGCTTATCATTATTTATTGTATCATCAATTATCAATATTGCTATATCATTATTTAATCGCTACATCTCATTCAACAAATCTTCACTTAAACTAATTACTTTATCTGGAGCAAGCCTATTTCTGCAAACCACAATAATGATATTAATTAACGCTTTTCCTGAGTCTAGAATAGGAAAGAACATCTGCAGCACCGTTAGATATTACCATAGACTAACTATAGAGTTGGTCTATGATATTACCATAGATAAGCAATAGTCTCTAGTCAGTTCTCATTAGTCATTAGTCACTAAGTCTGTTCTCTGTGATATTACAGAGATTGTATAATACAATACAGTATACTGTATACTTATACAGTCTGTATAATACTATATAATACAATACAGTATACTTTATACAGTCTCAGTAGTAGATATTATCCACCAGTCAGCTTGACAAAAACAGTAGCACTGTTCAACAAGAGATCGCAAGTGTGTACTTGCATAGTATCGAATGTTAGCTGGCACTTGTATCTGGCAAGCAAAAAGCATCTCCTTATCTTAGCCGGGTTGCAAAAACATTTTGAGCTGGGGGATACGCGCGGTAGTTTGTGAGGGGCTGTACAGAAACAGCAGAAGGGTATTTGAAACAAAAACAAACACATGTGAGCTCACATTGTGTACGTTGCACAGGCGGCTTACCTATCGGGCGCTATCTGTGGTCTGGTAGAAAAACAACTCTGAGAGCAGAAGAAAAATGAAAATTCATGGAACACAATCCAATTATATTAGCCTTCATTGAGAGTGCTTCTTACTTTCTGTACCAGCACGGTGTAATTCTCGCTGGTATCTAATTTGGTCGGCTCAAATGAATGCTAACGAAACCGAACGAGATTTTGAATGTTTGCTTAGTGCGAAATTTAAGTCTCGGTGCAAATAGACACTACTCACGGTTTGCTTAAACTTGGAAATTATTGTTGTGGATGAATCCGATCGAATTTGTTTCACCATGCAAAATTAATCCGATTCCGACTCCTCTGTTCCGTTGGGGCCGATTATTATTCATCGGTATGTGTATTTATTAGTTTTTAAACTGTATCATATAACCAGCTTCCTGGAATCCCCATAAAACTGTTCCACTTGGATTTCGATCAATTATAATTATAATGGTATTCTTTGATACTAAAAAATGAGCCATGATTTCTCGCTGTAACATATTTCTAACGACTAAACTTGAAAATAAATTGAAATTAGATTTACTACCGTTGATTAAGTAGTGTTGAATAATTAAATACGAATGCAGTAAGTTGATACATCTTCTATCTGTCTGCGTAATTCTGCATTGATCAATCTTCTGTATGTAAGTTCAGCCCTATAATATCCCTGCTGTAGCCTGTTAACTTATTTGGTCATTTTCATGCACTCTTTTACCCCAAAATTATTCAGCAATATATCAGGGGTCTTGAAGGATCTTCTAAAATAAGCTTTACATTTTCCAAAGTATTATTGTCGAACATGTGTTATAGCGTCACTCTGAAATTCTTACTCAAAATATATTTTTCATAGGTTGAATGTCATCACGATATATTTATCCCATTATCTGAATTCAAGCTTTGTTGTTTCTAACAACTTTGAAGTGCTCAGCATTCTAAACTCCTTGTTCGACAACTTCATGATAATGCAAGAGTGCATTCATTATCTTAAGCACTCGTAAATTATCATTTTTTCTAACACTTGCAATAACCTCATGATTGGAGTGCAATATGTTGAGCACTTACAAATCATCATCTTTTACAACACTTGCAATATCGTACAACTTCATGATACGAGTGTAATGATCTTGAGCACTCACAAATTATCATCTTTTCCACCATTTGCAATATCGTAATTGGTCTGGCAATCAGCAAATGACATTTTGGTCGGAAACTAGAAGCAGTGGCATGGCTCACTTTTGCGGGTCGAACTAATAAGGCGCCGGCGTTTACGTAATCGAGGGGGTTTCTCTCTATCACTTACTCGCAAGTGTTGGACAGCTTCCTTCTCTGTCTCGTCCCCTTCCTCGTTTCGTCTCTGTCTGGCACGCATCAAAAGCTTTTCCATCTTCCTTCCTCTTTGAACCGCTGGGAGACTGATTGAATGCGACCTTTCCCAACACGTCGGTAGTGAAGAGGTCATTGCTCCCGACCCCCCTTCCCCCTTCACTACACTTCCCCATCCGATGATGGAGATGACGATGATGATTGTTATTGCACTTGCCTTCCCTTTCTGCATCCCTTTCCACTACTTCTACGATTCATCTTCTATCTCACTAACCTTGCTTTCTTTTTCTATTGTTTACAACATTTTAAAACTTGGCCAAATCCATTTCGTTCCCCCCTCTCCACATTCCGCTTATAAACTTGTATCCCCCCTTCCACCGCTTTTGCTTCAAGTATTTTGCCGGCGAATGACTCACTCCAATTACTAATCGTGTGTGAGTTTGTGTGTGGGTGTGTGAGTGTACTCTGACCGTTTCATTGTCGTTAGCCGTGATCTTCCTGCTTATCATCATCATTGTCATCATGGAATGCCTTGGTGACCCACATAATTATTATCTCTTCTGCCCTACAAAGTATGTTAATCGTATTGACTAATGATGTTTTCGATCAGCTGATATACAACAGACCCTCTGTAGAAAGGTCCGTTTCTGTGCTGGTGCGGAAAGGATCGACCTTTTGCACCCATATCAAGTTACAAAATTCCCTGTACAAAACATCAAGTTTCAAAAATTCTGAACAAAAAGTACGGTGTTTCAGAATATTGAGTGGTCAAACAATTCAGAACATGAAGTCGCGAAACTACAAAATTTTCTATATTTTTTTAAAGTTAAAAATGAGGGTGACGAAGTGAAGAGAAGAACACACTTATTCTAGACTTCACACGTAGATTTCAACATAATATTGAACGCATGTCTCTTTAATTATTCATAGTGAACACTGCAGCACCGAAATTTTGAGATTCCTGTTTCCAATACAGTTTCACAAATTTTCTAGTTTCTCATTTTCTTTTAAAGTTCTATTTATTGTGAGATCTATTATTTGGAATTTTGTACCACTTGCCCTATCATCAACCTATTTTTGTTTTCAATGGTAGAATTTTTCCATCTATTTCCTTATGATATTTTCTGCCTTTTTTATGATATCTTTTCCAATAGTGAACACTTGTAATGATTATTGTGATTTTACTTTGATTATAAACACCTTGATAAAAAGTTGGTCTTCTCAAATGAGTCGGCTCCGTTTTTTTTTTTTTACTTTCTTGTCCTCTTCTACATTTACTGGAGAGGTACCTGCTGTATTACTGGATCCTAGAAAATACTTGCTTTGTTACTTTTGATACATCTACATGAGGACGATATTTATTGCTGTATATCGATGTAAACAAGGTTTATATTTATTTGTTTTTGTCCTGACAAACAGTAGTGGTGGAGCAGCTCAACTGTTACATTACAATAATATTAATATCAGCTGTCGGGCATAAATTCTACGCAAGGGAGTCGCTAGGCTACTGGGAACTGCACAATGCTCAATTTGGTGACATAACCAGCGGATCACCGATCCGTAAAGCAAATAATTATTGTTCCTGGCTATGTCCAAACATGTATACTCTCTCCCGTATACATGAGCATCACATAATATGCAGCTACCATTATGTACTCTGAATAATGGAATCAACTGTTCTGCGAATTTCGTACGCATTTTCAAATTGTTGGTGTAAAGTCCAAAGCAGCGAGTTATTCTCCATGAGTGGTTGTGTATTGTAATACAGGCTTTATTATTATTTTTTACTATTAAAACATCAAATAAAAAATCAAATTAGATTTCTTGCTTTGAAAACAATTTGAATATCATTATGGAATAATAAACTATATGAAATGTACTTCCGAACCAAATGAACTTGAGAATGAGGAAGTTTTTAATATCAACGTTTTTGGTAAAAATTAAACTCTTTTCTCTTCAGAAATTTCTGCATTCATTTAATACTCGTTCAATATTAAAATCATCAAATCATATTAAGCTAGGCTATAAACTAGGAACACGGTGCATGCAATATTGATTTTCAGGGCAACACTCAACATTCAGTTCATATTTCCCTTAAAATTCGAGGAAATATTAGTATTTCCAGGTTGAAAACTGGCACACTATAATCATAATCTCAAATAATGTAAAAATTAATATAACCAGGTTTATTAGTTGGAATTACGGTTGGATAGTCGGGATGTAGCAATTAACTGCTGTCTATGTTTTTATGGATGTCATAAAGGCCTTTGGTCGATTTCCACATTTTGGCTGGGTGAATTTTGGTGAGGTGGATGAGATAGGAATGGAAGGATGGTTCTAATTGGCTTGTTCCTCAGTTGGCCGGCCCTGGTGACTTTTTCATGCTACGGCACGGTTGGTCCGTTGCGGTTTTGTCGGTCCGCCGTTCGCTGCGACCAGTAGTTGGACCGGTCGTGGTTTTTCGACAACGGCTGCCTCTGCCAAAAAAGCTCTCCTGTTAGAGCAGAGTCGCCTTTGCCACATTTTGACTGGGAATAAGGCTGTGGGAATAATGTGACCGATCGAATGTAAACTCTGAATTTTCAATTGAATCGTGGTTGAATATACGCCACTTTTCTTTCTGTTGTTTTCAAGGTTTCTTTCGAAAAGTGGCAGTGTTAATAGATTATTGTTATTAGCGTATGACTTTCGTCTATAGCTGAACACAGAACTGTTTTGATTGCCATGAGGATAGGCAAACAATCTCAATGAAAGAAAGATCAGCTAGTCCCATGCTTTTAGAACAGTTTTGCAATTTATATGACTGTTATTATTTGAAGCTAAACTCGGCAGATTCCAATAATTAAATGGTACATAGCAACAATAGTCTGTATACTAATAATATTGTATAACAACAAAAATGTCTTTATTTTAAATAAAAATAGTTGTTCAAATTGAAATATTATTGACAAGGAAAATTCAATTTAATTTAATTAAGCTACAATAAAATCAACTACAACAGAAATTCTATAGATGAGTTCAATTTAATTTTTGAAAAATCGTTTTCAAAATCAATGCGAGTAATAAAGTAATTTATAATTAAAAACCCTTGAATTTTTTTGAAAAATAAAGGAAAAATTGCTAATTCCTATACCTACATAGTGTTATCAAAATATTGACAGTTGACTAAACATATTACGTGTCTTGAACAAAATAATAAAAAAATTAATTAATTTAAAATCTAATCAATTTGAAATTTTTGATGTGGGAAATCTGATTATTTAAAAACTAATAATTAATCAACTAACTGTTTTTTCTCAGATGGTCGGTTCTCCATACGGCGGCCCACCCCCGAACGCGGGGGGCGGTTCGTCTGGGGGCGGTCCACACCAGTCGCCTCAGCAGCAGCAGCAACAGCAGCAAGGTGGCCCCACTAATGGCCCCGGGCCGGGTCCGCCGCCCCCGCCGGGGGGTCCCTACGGCGGCGAGCGATGGCAGCCCGCGACTCCATCGGCCGGCCCGCCCCCAAGTCCAACTCAGCCGCCCCCGCAACCCTCTCCCCAGCCACAGCCACCGCCTCCGTCACCGCAGCAGCATCAGGTAAATTGATTCACTGCAATAAATAATCTAAAATGATATAATTTACTGAATAAATTGTTATTCAGAGTCATTGAAGCGAAATGTATCGTATTGCGTAATTTTAAACCGAATAAGTCTAGACATATTTATTGTGAAAAATGTCACCACCATTGTTTATACAGTTACATGCTAAAGGCGTCAGTAGACAAACTGAATAATTTATTTCCTCAATACAGTAATTCATTTGTAGACATAATTTAGTCATGGAATTACAATATTGTAATAAGGAATTTAATCAACCAATAAAAAAGAACACTGGAATTCATATAATCTAGTATTATTGTATTTGAATACTGATGATGTTTTAACTCATAACATACTAAGAACTTTCTATTCTTATTATACCTTGCTTACATCTTATAATCTATTCAATCAAAATACTGTATCAACTAATTGCAAGTATTTACTGTAATTACTTATTCAGTCTGGAAATCTGGAGAATAAGTACTCCATTACAGCCCATTTCTTTGAAAAAATTTCAGTTTTCAGTAATAACATAAAATAAGACCAGGTCAGGCAAGTTTGTCTCTTCAAAAGTGATAGGAAATATTGTGTAGTAAATCTAGCAAGCAATTCTCTGTTGAATAATACTACAGTAGATTTGAATTCAATAATTTTTTCAGCTCTTAATTCATGATCAACATTACACTGCAATTTTTTTTCATTATCAAATTGTTTATCATTTATTTCTAGTTCTATCATAAATATTTTCTCTGCGTTTTGAATTATTTTTAGACTACAATTTTTCACTCCAACAAAGTTCATTCAAACAAACAAGTACAGTATACTCTTGATAATTATCTTTGAAAAAATCATTGAATCTTTTCAATCGAAATTGATTGTAACCAGACGTATTTACATTTTTGAACAGAAGTTAGAAATCACATTCCTGAAATAGATGCTTGATTATTTCCGTCATCTGCTTAATTGTTATGCAGGTTTTGCGCTATAATTAACTCATCAACAAGTTAGCTCGTTATCAATTAGTACTATTCTTATTTTATTCAATTAACGTTTGTTTGTTTTTTTCACAGTCATTCCCTAGCCGCCCTCAACAAGCTTCAACGCCCAATGCACACGCACCTGATCCAGGGGTAAGTTTACTTGAAAATATTAAATTATTATTTTTTTAAGGTGAGGCCCGCATGAGGCTCAACCTTGTGAGTGAGTTTTCCTTATTTGGTGATATTCACCATATCTTGAATACCGTAAAAATCGGTAATGAGTGGTGATGACAATAATTAATTTGCCTTAGCAAAATGAACCAGTTTGTGGGACATTGTTGTGGCTTGGTTGTGGACAATTCACCTGATTATTGTCTAATAGCTGATTATTTCCATTTTGATCAGAAGTCTCAGAAAGGGGTAGTATGACAATAGGTCTTTCGGTCCATGGCCTCTGTTAGCATTTGCCGTATTGAAATGCAGTAATACATTTCTAACAAGAGAGTCTACTTTTGTCCATGCATTCCATTGCTGCGGCAATTACGCATTTGAATGGCATCAAAGGCATTAAATTAGCTGCACTGTTTCAATTGGAAAGTGTAAGCTCTATTCACTAACTCCTATACGCCACTATTACAATTCAAAGCTGGGTTCTCGCATTGTATTTGGCCTACGTGTATTTTAATGAAAGGCCATTGTATTGAGATGAACTTGAATGAATAGTAAGTTTGTTACTGTAGTGATTACATGACATTTAGTCAAATCGTTAAAGTTGAAAATACAAGCTTCCATAGGAGTAATCTTGAAGTTAATGTTCTTCTAATTGAACTCAAAATATTTCAAATTATGTATTTATTCAATCAAGCATCAATTGATAACTGTAATGAGTTGTACATGTGACCGGTATGTAGATATTATTGATTTCATTTTGGCTATCAATTTATGTACTAAAATAAAACCTGTCATCTTGGCACTCCCACTCAGTTTGGGATTTTCCTCCAGTTTTTGATAGTTTCTCACATTGAACCAACAATTTTGCTCTGGATATTGTTTTCCTTGTCCAGATAACCTCTCACATCTCCGTCTCATCTTCAATTAGAATATTATTGTGAAAATTTTGAAATTCTATTGATGCAAATTTTTATATTCCTTCCAGAAATCTTACAGTTTTTATTACTGACTTGATGGTTGTATCATACCAATCGTTGCTTCGCTGGTTCTTTAAAACAGTCGTTATATTTCTCCACCAACCATCAATGGATATTTTCATCGCTCATTTTCATTCATTGACTTCATAGTATCTTAATTTAATACAGTTCCTTTGCGTCTAAGAGACAGACCCTTGTAACTGTTTGTTCTCAATTATTTATCTTACGATTTTGGTACTATTGATCCTCTTTCTCCATAATTCACTTTGCACTAACTCGAGGGATTCATACAAAAATCTTCGTTTCCCACTTATCTCATTTGGTATCAATTTTTCTCTTATTCCATCATTCCCTTCGCACAAATTTGAAACATTCATACATATGATTATTGAGTAAGTAATTATTAATCAATTATTTGATCAGTAACATTCTAACATGTTTTGAGAAGTTTGATTTCTGAGTACAGTAATTCGTTTGGATTATTTGTATGATAACAGCAAATGAAAGACAGAACATCTCCTCTGTTGTTTAGGAATTATTCGAAATGACAATCTTTTATAATCTCTTTGCCCAGTTCATCACCTGCTTGTTTGTAATCTGCTGTGGAGTGAAAAGTATCAGCTTGTAATTTCTCTGAAAACGGAGAGAAATTGCTGATTCCCCAGATTGAAATATGAAAAATTTCCACTGAAGTTTTGTCGCTTTCCATTGATTCATTCATTGTTTGTGGTTTGAGGTAGGGTTGGGGTGGAATACTTCAAGCGCCGTAAGCTTGTTTGCTATGGTATATTGGAGAAGTGATGCTAGGGTGTGGGAAGTGTTTTGGTTAATTGGATTTTTCACTGAAAGTTCGCCGTCAAGCTGGTATTGTGTGAGCAAACCGTTATGATAAGGGCAGGGAAGGGGGGAGTGTTGGCACTTGCAATATTATCCGTCTCGACTGTTCAATTCAGGTCACAGAACCTTTGTACGGTTTGAAAACATTACATCATATCGGGTGGCGTCATCCTTTGAGCATGATGCTTTTCCAGCGTGGTTTTTCTAGCAATTTTCCTCCTTGTTTCGTTGATAACTGAAAAGTGATTCCCTCTTGATGAAATAATGGAGCTTTTGAACTGTGAAGTACTAATTTCTATTTTGGAATGCACGCACCATAGCAAACTAACAAAATATATATCCACTAAGTAAAAGTGGAATCATTATCTAGATGGAAATAGTTTCATTGATAAATCAGTTGAAGAGGAGTTACCGTAAAAAACTATTAACAAATTCGTCGAGATTTTCTATCAAATTTGTGTGGCAGGGAATGTGATATTGTCTTGGATATCCTTAGAAATAGTAGAACTTGTCGCAAATATTCTTTTTGTATGAAAGTAACGAAATACCAGTTTAGGTTGTTGAATTTTCAACTCTAGTGAGTTGAGTCTTTCTTGTCTATTTATTCAATACGATTCTCATAGAATAGTGTTTAATTGACTAATTACTTGGACTGTTTGTGTAAATTGGAATATGAACGGTTTTGTTTCTCCTCTTTGTTAAGAGGAGATACAAAACAGTTTGTATTGTTTGTACAAAACAGTTTGTTTATACTCTCCTTTGTCAATGATTAAATAAATGATTGATTGTAGGTGGGAAATGGATACTGTGAGTTGAAGGGAAATAAGTCTGTGATTCATCGCCTAATATTAAACTAGAAGCACATATACATAAAAAATTCGTTATCTCAAATTCCTTTACTTCCTACTAATTGATTATACAACTTTGGATGGAAGCTAGTACAAAGTAGAATATTTAGTACAGTTAATAAGATTCATTGTTGAAAATTAATGTCCCAGTAAAGTGAAATATTTGTATCATTCGATTGCTTTTGTCAATTTCCAGTACGAATAGCTTGCGTGCTATCTTTGAAATAGTGGCCGGCCCTCCAATCCTGTAATACTGTACCAGATAACGTCCACCATACATATAGAATGAGCCAGGCCGCACGCGCGTTCGGTTTTATCTAATTTCAAAACGAAAATTGTTTCCACGTCAACTCGACTCTTGTTCGACGATCTCCCTGGTGTGAGTGGGGGTGGAGGCAGCATTCATTACCCCGCGTGCTCAGCTATACTTTTCATAAAACAGTTTTGGTGGCTGATGGGGGTGGTTATATTTTCACATTTACGACAAGCGACAAAGAAGACTAGGCAAACGACGCGACGCGACGCGCCCCTCACCGGACGGACGACCGCGCAGCGCAGCGCGGCAGTTTATAATGATAATGAATGTACTCGGTCTACACCCACCCCGCTCGCTCCTGCCCTGTATCTCTCAACTGCATCCCCCTCGCATTACGGCTGTCTGTCTAACAGCGAGCGACTCCCCTGTGGGGGGCGCAGGCGGGCCTTCGTTCATCTATCTATCTATCTATAGACGGCTCGATGTATAAAATATAAGTGCCGTCATGATGACGCTTGTGACGTGCTGTGCGTGTCTGTGTGAGTGTGCGCTGAGGGAGGGGTTCTGTTGTGTTTGGAGCTCGGCTCGGCTGGCAGATTCGCTTTGCCCTCTGTTTACGTGTGCTGTATACAGCCCCCAGCCCGCTGTATAGTCAGCCCTCGTTAAAGCGGCTCGGTATACAGGCTGGCTGTAATATACAGTCGACGTGTATACTGGCTCCGGCTTCGTTAAGACCCCCTGCGCCTGCCTCAGCTGTGTATAGTTGATGATGATGAAGGGAGTGCTCTGCTCGGGGGAACTTGTTCCGCTCTCCGGTTATGCGGCAGGGGCTGCGGGGTGCGGTGCGGCGCGGCATAGCATGGCGCAGTAGAAGAGGCCGGCTTTATTGACGCAAGGCTAAGTCCCCCGGTGACGTCACTCGTTTGTGTCAGCGTTGCCATGGCAACCGTCGGCCCCGCTGTCTCTCTTGCACCGCCGCAACTCGCATCTATCGCTCTCTTGATCTGTGTGCCGCCCCGGAACGAAGTGAAGGGGGCAAATCCCCCTTATACATGTTCCACCATTTGTGTGCGCCTGTATAGGAGGTTCTGTATACCAAAAAAATTGCCCGTCATTTTGTTTGCTTGGCTGGTGCGCTGGGTATTAGCGCAGCGTACTTTCTTTAGCGTAGGCTCTCTTTCTGCGCTCGGCGTTTTTCGTCGATCTATCTGGCCGTCGCTATCTAGCCGGGAAATGGGATTCATTTATTACTAACGTTTTCTTTTCCTTCCACTCTGTTCTCTGCTCTGCTTTTTCCCTCCTCCTCCTCCCTGCTTCACTTTGTCCGATTTTCGCCCTATCCTCATCCCACCTTTCCTCCCCCCCACTGTTCTTCATCTGTCCTGTCACTTCTCTCGAGTTTCAAATTTTTTATTCAACCTCCGCAGCAATGCTTGCTTCTTGAGCTTAGGTGAGGAGAAGGCAAGGAGGTTGGTAGTGGTAGTTGGTTGGCGCTTCGAAAAGCGTTTAGAGTTGTTGGCTCTTCAAAATGTTTAAAAATTTTCCTTCAGCTATGTCCTTGTCTTCCTTACTTCTCCCTCCTTGTGCGTACTGTTTCCTCTTTGAAAAGATCGTTCCTTTTTTTCCACTCGTCGTTCCATGTATAGTAAGCGATTCCTCGTATTTGTTTTGCGTGAGTTTCCCCCATCCATCCATTATCGTGTGCCTTTATCCATCCCCCACCAACCTATACATCAGTCATATCCGATGTCAATGAATGTATTTATCGTTGACTTCCTACTACTTCGCTTTCTTCTTCTCCCTCTGAGTATATATATCGATAAAAACGAATGAAAAACTGCTTTTCACTTTTCTCCAGTGAGCGTTACGTTATTCAGCTTTGTTCAGCGGGAGAAAAAGAAGAAGATATCTGCTCTTGTATTGGTAGATTGAATGCCGATGCTCGGCAACCCCCCACCCCATCGCTTTCGTGTTCACTCACTGTTCTCCAATTAGAAAGCTAATTACCTCGTCTTCATTTTTCCCTTTTCACTATGTTTTTCCAAATTGTCCATCACTTCTCTCGTTCACCCCTTCCCTCTTTTCCTCATCTTTATTACTCCCTTCCCTTTCTACATTTTTCTCTCACGCACAAACCAGCATTTTTTATCCTTTTTAATCTTCCGTTTGCCCGTTAGCGTTCTGATGAATTTATTAGTCGATCTCTTTCAAAGAGTTTTCTTTTTCTTTCTATGTTCCAATCGTGATGTTTTTGCACCGTCTCCCCGTCTGTGTCCGTATAAAACGACTTTTAATTTTTTCAATGGGAGAATTCCAATCGCTTGTTTATTTTCGAGATGTGTTCCGACAAGAAAAAAACACAATGAAAGAGTAGTGTTTTCGTTGGGAATTGAATTCTTGTTACTTTGAATGGAAAGACAGGAGATGACTCACGCAGGTCGATCGATAAATAATCATTGTGCTTAATTCTGAATGTGAGTTCCACTCTTCCGAATTGATCTACTCCTATTTATCGATATTGCAGAGCATGTATTGAATAAATGAAATCTACCATTTTCTAAATTTATTTGAACAAAAAAATATACTGTTTAATGTCTAGGAATATTATAAATATTTTGATGAACTATTGGTACTATTAATGAAAAAATCAAGCACCAGAAATAATCGATGGATCAATAATAGAATCTGAATGCTGTAGAGTTCTAACTCAAAAACAAAATTATAATTTCATAATTGACTTTTCAAACTAAGATTCAAAATAAATTGAAAAATGATCGATAAACTTGATTATCTTTGAACATTATTTCTATTCATGAAATTATAAGATAATAATACGTAGAAAATTGATTCATTTTAAGAAGAGGATAACATGAAAGCTACGTAGTGTATCTGTAGTGAATATTTAATTCAATACTGGTAGAAAAATAAAATTAAATGTGTAGATATAGCGTGGAGAAAAGCATGAGTATATTTCATATTTTAAATATTTTCGTTTTTCATTCAATTGAAATCCTGATTGGTTTAGATTATTGATTTGTATTCAATGAAGGTTCTTGATTGATATCGTTTCAATATTTCTGCAATTACATTAATTTCGAAAAGTAGACGAGAGTGTAAATAGAGTATCTACTTTCGGGTCTACCATAGTGGACCAGAGCAGTGTAAATAGATATTATAATCAAAATTCATTAAATAAACAAAATATATGAATATCATAGAATGGCTGTGGCGTGTTTTTTATCCAGATATTTTCTAGTAGCATTAGATACATAAAGGTACTTATTTGATTATTTGAAAAAATACACTTTCTTTACAAATAATAATGTCTTGGGTTCCAAATAAAATACCATTCCCCGGTCGATTGCACAAGAATTTAACCGCTGTGGAATGTCGGAATGAATGCAACGATATCCATATTAATATTCCTTATATCCATTTTAATATTCCGATATCCATATTATCGTCCTTTAACGATGGTTAAATTCAATTCAATTTTTTTCTATCTGCGATTAGTCTTTCAAGAAAAACTGGAATGAAGTCACCTCATTAGACAGCATTTTTTGTTTGTTTTTGTTTCCCCAACAAGCATAGATTTTAACAAATGTTCGCATTGTATCGCAATTAACTACTCTGGATGTGATTTAAATGCAAGAAGGCTCTTCTGTGCTGAATGCTGTTTGCCTAAAAATAAAAGGTGAACGGAAAACATTCTAATAAATAACGCCATTCCTCCCGATTCAAGTTATGTGAACAGTTCGGAGAGACTTGGGAACTTTTTAGATGTTCGAATTCTTTCTTAGCAAAAACGTCTTGTTGACCTACATTAACAAGTTCCTTTGTTGACCTGCTTCAGTGAGGGGTTCATCGAATTTCGAAAGTTCATTCTCTCTTACTGTTTTCGGAAACGAAATTGGGAAGAGCATGTTTGCACACTGGTTTCGTTTCAGAGTAATGTTTTATTTATTGTAAGCCTTTTCATTGAGTTGGTGAAAATTCGGAGATTTCACATTTTTCAATTGATTGCAAACTAAATTTCGATGTGCCATGAGATTTTTACACCGTACTCCGTGAATGCAAAGGTGTGGATGCAATTAATCTTCTATCAAAGTTTAATTAATTATTTGTAATATTATCCTTTGAAGGGATCTAGGAAAACGGAAACTTTTCGGGACATTTTCTTATCAGTAATTAGTTTCTCATGAAATTCTAGAGAGGAATATTTTTCGTTTGAAACCCTATTGTTCCTGTTCGGATTTGAAATCCGATATTCTATGAAAGTGTATTAGGCCTTTTTACTTTTCTCATGAAATGAGTAATTTTATAAAATGTTATTGCTCAATAGATTCTCATGAAATTAATAATTTCACATCCACTTATAACTTCATAAATAGAAATAAAGTTTGAAGATAATTAGGTTTATAGATAGTTTTGTATTATTTCGAATTATATTGAAGTATAATAATTTTGTTTGTGAGTTGGAACTCAACATCAATTTGATTCTTAAATGATTTGATTGAATTTGAAACTTCTTTATTGCTAATAAAATACATACAAATATAAAAATCACATGAATTAAACAAAAAATATGCGTGAACAATAAAGCAGTAATGAAAGAATGTAATTTTATAAAATGGTATTGCTTTGCAGTTTCTTAAGAAATTAACAATTTCATAAAATGGATTTGCTTTCTAGTTTCTCGTGAAATTATTAATTTTACGAAATAGTATTGCTTTCTAGTTTCTCATGTAATTAGTAATTCTATGAAATGTTATCGCTTTCTAGTTCCTCATGAAAATATTGTTGTAGTGGTATGGCTTACTAGTTTCTCATGAAATGAGTAATTTTATTGGAATATATTGCACTTCTTATTAAATGAATATTTCTTATGCAATTAATCCTGTGCTTCTTTGTAGTTTCTTATGAAACAGGCCTCTAGTTGTTATGACGGCGGGAGGGGGTACTGAGTAATAATACTGTAGTTGTATTCTATAGTGAGTGCTTGCTAAGCCAAAGCCACACACTGCTCGTTGGAGCTCAGTGTGGTTGCTGGCATACAGCTGTGTGGCACTCTGCCACGCCATTCTGCCAGCTCTGGCATGCCAGAGCCAGCCATACTACTCTGCCAGTGTTCTGTTCTGTGTGGCCCGCCCGCCTGTCGAGTTAACGATTTCCTCGGGCGAGGTTGCCGTCCTGTGCAGGCCTGCCTCTCACCACTACAGAGCCAGGCCTCCAGTTTGCGCTGTTGCCACGTTGACTCCCGCCTCTGTTCCTCTCACTCCTGCACTGCCGCCTCCAAACCTATTGATTTTCCGCCCCTCAACCACCCCTCGCCGTCATCCTGATAGTGTATCGAGTTATGTTGTCCGGCAACGGGGTGGATGTGCGCGTGTGTGTCGGTGTGTGTGTGTCATTTCCGCACAGCGGTCAAATAATGTAATCGGTCTTCCATTATAATGGATAGGCCTGGATGGATACACTATATATCTTGTGAGAGGAGGATAGAGGCCCTAGTTACCCCATCTTTCCATCAGGGAGTTGACAGAGGATTGTATGAGTAAGAGGGAGACAGAGAGAAACTAGATTGTTACATTATATGTGTAGTGAGAGAAGGATAGAGTATCTAGTTGCCCTATCTATCTTGGAACTAAGAGATGAACTGCATGTACTATATGAATTAGAGGGAGTAAGATAGAAACTGATACATAGCAATATCTAGTCTGAGAGAGGGAGTGAGTAAATAACATGATCAAACTGTCTGGTCATCTAATATTCTCTGGAGAGAGAAAGAGATCTTGAATACATATATATATTCTGAGAGAGAGAGAGAAATAGTATCATGATCAACTGTCTAGTCATCTAATATTCTCTGGAGAAGGAGTTCTCGAATACACAATGTATCTATTCTGAGAGAGAGTGTGCAAGAGAGGATTGAGAAATAGCATCAAATTGTCTTTAGACATCCAATATTCTATCGAGAGAGAAGGAGATATGGAATACACAACATATTACCTATTCAGAGAGTGAGAGATGGAATATAGATGATTGAGAAAGGGGTAGTGAATATCTATTCAATGCTGAGCATTCCCAACCCCTCCTGTCTGCCATGGAAACTACGAAACTCCCTCTGTACCCTCATACGTAACACAACACGTAACTATTAATGGTAGTCGTCTTCAATCCAAATTGATGGATGTACTCCACCATCGTATTCTGTAGTACAGTATGTGCGTGTGTGTCTTGTCCCGGTTCTGTCACTTTTGTTTCTGGTCGTTGTATGTTATGACGTAAACCATTCATAAGACACCACTATTGGCGAGAGACTGAGTTGAATGGCGTATTTGGTTGTTATTATGGCTGAATAACAGCTGAAGACCCTGGGGCTTTGAAGGTGAAGGAATGTAACAAAAAGAAGAAAGAAGGATATTTGATGTGTAGCACATGAAGAATGGAGCAATAGGATACCATATGAATATGGAAGTATAAGGGATACCACTGTAACAATGTATACATATAAAACCGATACATAGGGTTATATGCATAGAAATAATAATCTATATAGATCTTATTTTTATAACGCAACTCTAGCTTCTTAGCAAATAAGTAACATTTGCCTAATAAATCTTGAAAATAATAATATAAATCAATCAATAATCAATAAAATAATCAAAGTAGTTTAACTAATAGAATACGGATGATAAAATGCGGATGCTTGTGATGACTGATAGGCCTCCTCGTTCACTGAAACCGTTTTCTTCCTAGATTGTCCAGTATAGATTGAAGGAAACGGGTATGCAATCTTCAATACACCACCCATCTATCTATCATTGCTCATAGTCCGTAGAATAATATTATTAGTCAATACTTGATACGAACATTCATGTATCAAATATGGATCTGTTTCTATTCAATTTCTACATCTTAGAAAAAGTTTAGAAAAAAGTTGAACAATTGTAGTAGAAAATATTTTCAAATAACGTACGTAATATGAAATTGATTGAATCATCTAAAGCAAAGGAATAATATTACAGAAGAAATAACAATTTACGTCCTTTTTTTCTGTTCCTTCTTTCAATCCGCTCATAGTAATTATGAAATATCTCACTTATAACAAACACTACCTAATTGTAGTCTTAAACACATATAATTATTCCAATCCAGACCCTATCATCATAGTTAATAAAGTAGTATCGGAAGTCCACATGGTAATAGAAGATTAATAGTAGTTTCAACAAAACAATACCTATAATTTAGTGACCTATTTTTCAACTGAAATTTTTTGTTGTACTGATTTATCGGTTTATAGTTATACCGTTTTTTCTTCCCATTTGTACTAATTGTCTCATTGAAAACAGTGTAAGCCTTTTGAAGTTTAAAGTACAGAAAAGCTTTCAAACTAAGCATCCAAACAGCTAACCTTTATCGTTCTTTGTTAGTGGCTCAGTGTAAATAACCTGGCTTTTTTGAATAAATATTATAGAAACTTCTGCGTTGTCCGATAGTTTACCAGCAGTAATTGAGAAGCCTTTTGCAAAAACAGAAGTGCCAAGTGGTATAAGAAGTTGTTAAGAAGAAATCAGCAGCATCTTTTCAAACGCTTCGAGTCTCATCATCGTTAGCATGTATAGTTACTATGAAGAGCTGCCATGACTCATTTGAAATGAATTATATGCAGCTAACAACTGCTTTGCTCTCTTGTGCAGCAGTTTGCGAATTTACCAGTGGAAGTTACAAGTGTATACAGTATTTGATTTTTTTCAACGAATTTTTTTCAACTAGAATCCAGAACAACTCATTGTCCAACTCCATTTCCAGAACAACTCATGATATGGTAGATTGACTAGAACGTTTCATGAGATGATTGATTTTCAATTTCGCTTAGACTTGAGTGTAGGTGTTGATTATACCTTTTCTATAGTAGAAGTACTATTTGTTTTCAAATAGTGACTGATTGTCCACACTTGGAGCTTAAATTCTGAGGAATAGTAAATTCGCAGAAGAATCACCACAGAATTCTAACGAATAGTAAATTTGCAGATAAATCACCCCTACCTCAAAGTATGCTAGTCTTTTTAAAAAATCATCTATATTAAAAGAGTTTGATGCCTATGTAGAATAGATTTTGGAAAGTTCGTGGAGAAGTTTGAGTGGACCGATTTATGCAGATTGCGCCAAAAGAAAGATAAAAAATCGAATTTTTGCAGGCTCTGTTTGTTTTTCAAAAAGAATAATTTTAAATGGGAGAAAACTAATGGAAACCAAAAATAGGTACATGTGGCGCTGTGTTTCACTGTCTCACGCACTTGATATAAATCAGTTCTTGAGAGCTCTAATTAATTGAATAGCAAAATCTTTGTCTGATTATTTTGATTTTAATATGATTACTTATTTATAAGACTATCACTAAATTAGTAAGATCACTGAATTATCATTTCAATTCAATTAAATATAAAGAAAGATACCTAATTAACAATGAATTGAAATAAATTTAAATCAGCAATGAATTCATAGCCTATAAATTACCCGCTTATTGTTGATTCATCCAATTATCATTTATTGATTGTTTATTTATAAACCATCTCGTTATCGATTATGATATAGGTAACCTTGACTTAGAACTTTTGATGGACTAATTAACGTGAGAAACACTTGCCGATTTCAGTTCATCCGCATGCAAAATATCAATCATAACAGCTGCGCTTATTCGCAGTCTGTTCAAATAAATCACGCACTGGCTCCTCCCACTTTTCCTTCTTATCTTTTTTCTTCTTCTTCTCCCCCTCTTGCTCTTCGTTTCCACAACCAGTCATCAAATTCACTTTCGCTTTCCTCGCCAACCGATTTTTTTAGGCTAATCGTAATCAGTTTTTCTTTCTTCCTTCCTGAGTTAACGACCAAGCCATCAACTCACCCTTCACTCCCCTTTTTTAGCTCCCTTTCCCCCCCTGTCACAATTAACTGATCTCCTTCGGTCTGAGAGCGCCGTACTCAATTGAGCAATTAATTAGTGTTGGTAACGGGACCAACCGGTGTTGGATTCTAACGATTGGACACCTCCAATTGTTAGCATGCCAACGAGTATGTTCGATTTTTCACTAATTTGACTATCCTTCTATTATAAAATGAGATGAAAGTATTATAACAGGTAGATAATAGGTGTAGTTAGGACTAGATTGTCCGTACCGCGACAAGATGGATTGTTCAGCTATTGGTGATAGTAAACGCGTTTTCAGAGAGCGTCTCTGTATAAGTTAGCATGGAAATTAACACGTTATTATTAAGGACCCGATAGGCTTCTTAATGCGTTCGTACTGGTGTCCGTCTGTCCGTCCGTCCACACGATAGCTAACGAACGGAAGAGATGTGTATTATAATATCTTCATAGATGAAGTAAGAAGCCTATTGATTTTGAATATTGAGGGTTGAATTTAAAAAACGTTACAAGCAAAAAATAGGTCCTGTATTTTAAATACATGTTATAGAGAAGTATAATGACATTGAACTACTCAAATTTCAGCCTTTCACCCCAATGCCTCGATGGCGCAATTGGTAAAGGCTACGTTCTCGCCTTTGAAGCCACATTCAATTCCGAGTCTCCAAGTTGCCGGTCCGAGTCCCAACCGGGGTAGTTTTTTTTTGCTAACAAATTTCAAGTTTTAATCAATTATCCATACATTTTTTATTGTAATAAATTCATTATTGAAGATTTGAAATTATTCATTATGTTTATTATTTATTACAATAGCCTATTCTAATTTTATGAAAGTAATCCAAATGTTGAAACGTGACTCTCTATTGCAGAAAATAGCTACTATGTTTACTACTTGAGCAATTCTTGAAAGTACTGTCCTGTTTTTTCTGTTAATCTGTACACTACAATATCGGGTCGTTGGAACCGTTGTATCGGTTTATTTTTATTATTCTTCGTGCATAAGTCAAGCCGTATATTAAAAGGAATTTATCCTGTGGGATCCCCATGTCCACACTTGGTCGATTGTGCTGCACCAGAATGTCTTGAGAATGGGCAGCACGCTGTGCAGCTGACGAAAATCGACCAAATGTGGACAAAGGGTATGAACTATTTTTAGTTTTCAAGTTGGCGTTGAGATTTCTGTCAATGCTCAAAACTTATTAATTCTCAAATTTTTAATACAAAAATAATACAACTTATTAATACGAGTACAAAACTCTAAAATTCTCAAACCTTAAATAGTGGAGTTCCATTCATTTGTAAAACACTGGTTTCCCGTGATGGGCCTTGTAAATTTCAAGTTTCTACTAGTAGATTAGTACTTTAATATTGTAAGTGGATGTTGAATGCACTCTACTTTGTTATTGAATATTATGGTCCATGTCAAAAACATGGTACCGGTGAGCAAAGGAAGGAGGGGATTGGGAATGACCAGGTGCCAGGATGGGCACGCGCCATGAGTAGTAGACATGTGTCTGCCACACCGACATCATTCTCATCCACCTGCCTGCTAGACGCACATAATTGCTGCGACCCTTATTCTGTTCTGTGTCCCAATGTGACGGCAACTCAAACATTATTGCTGGCCCATTACACCGACTAAGAGACAACCGACCTGCTTGTGACAACCTTCATGTCGTGTGAACAGTTTTGTTTACGTAGCACCAAGAGAATTAGGTGATTAATCAATCAAATGTAATTGAAATTCAAAATTGATTTTTTTTTTTATTTAAATTTCAATCAAAAAGAGTCACTCAGGTTCCCCCAGGGAGGTTCAGAAACATCTAATATAAACATTAGCAATATCAGATAGATACAATTTAAAATTTATTTCCATTCTGTAATACATACAAACAGTAGAAAATTCTATGCATAAAATGGACCAGGGGACTGGTTGAGAAAATGTAGAACAGGAAAAGGCGTTCACACATTAGACATGAATAGGATGACGTACTATGTTATAAGTGTTATAACTCAATCAAACACCTACGTCCAATCAGTCAATCTATCTATCAATATCCATACGTCCAATACCATCCATACCGGCTTTTTCACTTTATTATAGTACCCCTAAATCTTTCACCGCGATTGAAGAGAAAGGAATGGCAATATTGATGAAATGTCGTATTCGGACTAAGAAAATTGAAGTGAGCTGCTGTATTTCCATCTTTGCAATATTTCGTTCTAGGGAAAAAAGTAGTTGAATATCTATTGTGAAGTCTAACGTTATCTCAAAGAGAGTCACTCAGGTTCCCCCCAGGGAGGTTCAGAAACATCTTCTCAAGGTACCTTACTACAAATCACATGTTCCCGACTTAATGTTTTCCATTACTACAAATTAGAAGATATTTGTCGGGCACATGTCGGCACAAATAACTAATCTTTATATTGAAGTTTGAAATTGATTCAATATTGAAACGAAATGATGGGTGGAAATCCCATTCCTCTCTACCGTACATTGAAAGATAAGACCTATCAACCATCCAAAATTTGAGTATGAATACTGAATTGATACTGTAACTAGTCGGTCCCAAATGATAGTTGGATTTTCAAATTGCATCATTCAATTTGTGTTGAATGGGATCTGTTTTATTCAAATCAGAGGTAGAAAATAGGATAGCGGTACTGCTAACAATAACCTCAGGCTTGAGTCCAAGTTCAAGTTCAATAATTTGCGACGAGTAAGCTTGTTTCATTCGCACATTTCAGACAGGGTCCTGTGAATCACAGCAGCGAATTAACCCCCTTCTCCCTTCACTACCCTGCTGTCAACAGCACTCCCTACCTAAACCCCCCCCCCCAACCTTCATTGCATCGTCGTCGTCGGATTCCCTTTGTAAATCGACGACCGCATTTTATTAAAGGGGACCATCCCAACGGCATGGATGGCAGGTTCAGCTTTAATCGCAATCTTCCCCCTGTCATGCAACTAGACCATTCACAATCACTGTGCTCTGCTCCACTTCATTCTAGATTTCAGTGGTGACGGAGGCACATGTCCTTGAAGGTTTGCCAACACTGCCGAATTTGATTAATCGATCTGATGTGTAGTAGTAAGCTTTCTCTAGTAACATTAGTAGTATCCATAGGAAAGTCTTGAGTGTATCATATTATACGGTGAGAATAGTACTGTACATGGAAAATAGTAAATGGAAAACAGTACGGTGAAAATAGTATGGAAAAGGATGACATGTTCGTTTGAATTTTATTGCTACTGGTCCTTGTACTCAGATTTCACCTTTCCAGTGATATTTTCTTCTATTCTATAATTACAAACATTGATTGCAAATAAATGCAATACATGGTTATACTGTGGAAAGATAGGACTAGGCACTTTCACAATCAAGCGCTGAATGAGTTTTGCAAGAGAAATTAAATTAAAGAATAGATATGGTGTAGATGCGTGACATGCGTTTGATACCAGTCTGTCTAGCGTGGTTTTCATATCTCACTTGAGTTATCAGAGTTCGCATCAGAACTTAATTTGGAAAAAACCTTTTGAAAAGCACATAATTACAACGTATTTTTTAAATTAATGAATGAAAGTTTTTCCAACCACTTCCATGATATTGAGAGGGAAGCGTATGTTCAATCTCTTCGATTTATGAGCCAATAACTCATTGTTATCATCATTATCAGCTAATAGTTTCTGAGTTTTTTAAATAATTATTCAAGATCTTTCATTTTTAATTATTCAATTGTTTTAATTGATAGAATTTTATTATTTTCTCCAATGATGGATATGAATTGAACGTAACGACATGTTGAGTTACGAGATGCTTGAAACAACTGAACACTCGATCATTATTTCTTTTTATTCATTAGTTCATTATTACTTTTTTATTAATTCATTCATTGATACCAAGCTATACTAATTATTAAAATTTACTTCAAAAAATAAAAAGTAAACACTTTCAGAATGATTATAGTTGTTAGTTGCAATAGATAGAGCTAACCGGTAAGTGGCCTGAAGCCGATAGCTTCTCAAGAAGCAAGTTGCAATTTGGCGCGACAGAGTCTGTCTATAATCTATATAGTTTGGGAATTGTACGATTGCTGGAAGGCCACTTTCGAATGACTCATAAAACCGGTAAGGTTATTGTCGTCAGCAGAGAAACTGAAGGACCTTGCTTCCTTATCCTCCCACGACTACTGCCTGCCTCTTGCTTTTAGTTTCTATCTCATGTCTCTTAAATACCACTCTTCTCCATGCATTGCGGGCTGCATATCTGTTAAAACAGGGGGAAGTATAGGTTATGAGGTTGTTAGTGTAATAGCGTACTTAATTTTAGAACGCTCGTTAGGCCCAAATTGCGCGAGAGCGTCTTCGATAGACTTCAATGACACTGTTGTCGAGTAGACAAAGAGGGGAATCAAGAGACAACCGACAATCTTCCCCGCAAATGGATAGTTGCCGAATGTCCCTCTCTCAATGATATCTCACTTCTTCCTCCGAGCTCTTCTGAAAGTTTTATGATTTGTATCAAAGGGTTATAAATGTGTATCCGTCAGTCTATTCGCAGAACTTCTCGTATTCTGATACTTTTACAGCTCTCCAGTTATTTTTTATAACGATCGTTCCTTATAAATGTTGTATGACGACTAATAATAATCCTGTTATGTTCAGCTACTGAATTGCAAAATTAATTTTGTATTGAGTATACGTCCAGAAATGTAACCACTATACTATGATTACAGTCGAATAGAAAGCCATGCTTTTTCTAAAGTCAGCTATTATTACCTTAATTTCCTAGATGGTGTAGTTCATGCAAATCTCACTTGCTTCCAAGTGAATAATTATGATTCTTCCCGAAAATCTAATTGGTTTGTAGAAGATGAATAACAATGCTGCTTTACTCCTTTTTGGCTATGCAAGAAATATGTGTAGACGTAGCGTAGACTATTAGCAGTTGATAGTTGTGCAAAGAGAATAAGTTACTGTATAAAACATCAGTTGTTTTTCAAGAGAGGGCGTATAGTACGTTTCAATATTACTACGTCACGAAAATAATCGATTGTAGAATATTATATCATTGTTCCTAACTAATCCCCGATTTGAAAGCACGGGGTTTGCACTTCTTATTTCTATTACCAAGTTACCCTTTATATAGAATTAATTCCTCTCTCAAGTGACTTTAGAAATCCATATTGAAATGCCTCTAGCTCCCCAACAGTTTTTAAGAAACGGTTCCAAGCGATAAGAGAGTAATAAACCCATTTTGAAATACAGCGTCCCCATTCAATAAATTTCTCAACTTGTTCTTTGTATTGTTACCTCTGGCATTTCGATACGCTGTTTTCTGCTTCTTTGAATTTTGTCTTCGACCGCCGACTCTCTCGAAACTAGTTCAAGGCCAGTTGGCAACTCCTTCTCTTCCTGTCAAGTTTTTCTTCGTTTTTGCCAGCCGACATTACCGGAGTCCATGATAACGTCAGCGTCTCTGGTGGTCTCTGAATACATTTCATTGGAGCATGCTCTGGCATGTGTCTGCATAATGGTAGCGTATTGTACGTAGATTGAACACGTGAATTGAACGTCTTAGATGAACATGTGAACCAAAGACAATATTCAATCTATAGCAGAATTAATCTAAGTAGTAGAACTGTCTTTGATGTCAACGGTCGGAATCCCAATGACACATATCAGAATCAGGGACTCTATATTTCCAGCGTTATGTGACCGTTATCTTGACATTATTCCGTTGTTTATTGAAATTTATTATGTGGACTAATTAATGATCTGACTGTTGTTGATTACTGCTGTAAAATTGATTAAATTGATAAAGTTACTGCTGTAATTTTGATTAAAATTAAACTTGGACATTTCAGAATATTCTGCATTTTTTCACTATAATATGCTACTTTACTGTTATATCTAGATATGAGTCTTATTAGTTATATCCCAATGTTTTAAGTAAATAGGTCTTATCAGTATTTTATATCTCAATAGTAAATAGGTCTTATCAGTATTTTATATCTCAATATACATCAAATTGTTTATTATTTTGCAGTAATTGTGTAAAGTCAGAACAAATCTCATATTCATTCCCTTTTAATTTCAAGAAAGTTGAGTTAAAACTTTCATATTGCCAACCAAATCTGATAAAGCTCGAATCGGATTGCAGTCAAGTCCTTGATCTTGACTCCCAAAGAAGCAAATCAGCTGTAGATGGTTTGGCCGGATACGAGCGAAAGCGCAGACGAAAATCTTTTACCGAGAAAACTTTCATTCGGTCCACGTCAGCGTCGTCTTGGTCTTTTATCTTTCCTCTCTGGAAGTTGCATCGAGTGACGCCCGCACGCGTGTTCGCCGCAACGAGCATCTCATTCTGATTGAGCCGTCCCGTCCCGTCCCCGTCCGTGGTCGTAGTAAAGCCTTCCTTGCTTTCGCTATTTCCATGGCAACGCCAACTTCCTTGAAACATTCTCAACTCTCAAGGTCTCCTTGTTGTGTTCTATTGAGGCAGATGAGTCTTGAAACTCGGTTTATATTCTCAATCTGTTTGATGTGTGATTCGTACATCACCTAGGTCAGGGACCAATGTCATTGAACTTGTCAATAGTTCAATGTTTCGTTTCTTCTCAGAAATCAGGAATTTTATTGATTAAAACTACACAGTACAAAACTGTGAACTCACATGAGTTTTCTCATGTGAATTCCTTTTTCTTAGAAAAGGAATGCTCTACACTCGGTTTTGTGAACCGAAGTCCTGTGACCATAAAACTTGGAAGTCAGTATTTTGTCCTAAAGTTCGTTGTTCTGATTCAGAGTAAATTACTAAAGAGACAAGAATCGAATGTTGAAATGACGTTTAGATTTTTGTGTCAAATTTAGTTTAATTTCTAGCAGTACAGTATAATCAATGAAGATTTAACCAATTATTTAGACTATCCATTGATTCATTACACTATTTTGATACTAAAACAAGTTTTATTTATGTTTCAGGTGAGTTAACCGAAAATCTATTTATACTGTTGACAGCAATACGACGATTTGGTGAGTCTAGTTTACGGCAGAGTTCAAGCTTTAATATTGAATTATTGTCAGTACTTGTTAAAGCATTTATCTATAGAGATTATAATTGAAATATTCTGTTGAATTAGGCTGCAATGTTTTGGTGTCTACTAGAAACCTTTAGATACCGTTTGAAAATATACAGCTTCTAGATACTAGAAATATAAAACTGATTCCTGATTATACATGTTTCTAGATACTATTGATCTTGAGATACATTTCGATCTCTACAGAGAGGCTCTATCTTAATATGCAACTCCAGAAATTTGGCCAATTGGTCCTATTTAGATTTTAGAAACACGCAGCTATGCATTAATATTGATTGATTAGAGATGAGATAACTAACAGAATGCTTACTTATTCATTGATCTGTTTATTAATTGAATAGCTAGTCTATCACTCATGGAATCACAACACAATCATCATAATTACCAATTACTAATAAAGACAGAGACTGTGTAATCAGTCTATATTAATGCAGTATCTAAATGAACTTTTATTGATAAAGTTCTGGTTAGATAAGAGATAATGTTTTGGTTTGACTGTTTTCATGAATGATGTTTGTGTTGATAATAGTTGGGTGTTTATTGTTGTTGGGTCGTGAGGGGGGGGGGTTGCAGGTAGGGAAAGATTTTCTGCCATGGATGCAAGGGCAAGGATGAACAAGTGTTGTTCCGCATTGGGCAAAAGACGAAGAAGAAGTAAGTGCATATTTTGATTTACGAGCAAAAGGGAGTTTTAGCGTGGGACACCTTTTCAAAGAGAGCCAGCCAACGGATGCATTTCGAAGTGCATCTATATAGCTCAGTAAACAAGCGCGAGGGTAGGTACTATCTGTAGAGAAAACATCTGCCTCGAGCTGAGGCTTGCGAAGCAAAATGGGCTGGCAGGCTCGGTCGGCACACTGCGTGGCTGAGTCGCCCGCCGAGCATCCTGTATTTGCGCCGTTCCCTCTGGCCCGGTACGTTGATGATGTGGCGTGGATGGTGCGGGGTGTGATGGGGCGGAGGGGGGTTGCCGCGTGGTGGGGGCCGCTCGCTCGGCATGGCATGGCTGCCAACCCCGCCATTACTCACCTCGCGTTTGCGCTACGAAACTTGAATTCGGCCCCGATTCTGTGTGTGAACGTGAGTTGCCGTGCCGGCCAACTAAATTCGCCAATATATTTGCCATTTCTATATTATTAACAGTGCTCATTCTAGTGCAAATTCCTGGTAAAACATCCTCTTTTCTACGCAGTGTGTGTTTGTGCGTAATCTAACTTTCTAACCCTACTTCTCAGGGAAAGCAGTTCTACCGTATCGAGTGGCATCGTGTGTTTTTTATCATACTGCAGAGTAAATCATTTTCAATTTTTGTTGCATGTAGTTATACAGTTCTTATCATGTATCTATAATAACTTATTGAAGGAACATTATAATTTTTATACCGTATAGGTAGAATCTCTGAAAACGCGATTGTGAAGTGGAAAACTTTGTGACAACAGCTCTCTTTTGGAATTATCTCTGATCTTTTCACAGTCATAAATGTGTATAGCATCGTAGGTGATCTCAGCAGAATCCTGATAATATTTTCTGTTGTGGACAAAACTCGGAATGTGTCATAAAAAGTGAATTTCATCCTTCATGGTTGCTTTGCTCGTCTAAAAGTTCAGCTTACACTGTGAGCGTTTTTCTCATTTTCGGGGGCAAATCCTGAAAGCATTTGATTCCTTTTCCATGTATGAATTTAGAAATTTCTTGTAGAAAACAATCATCATAGCCGTGGCGGGCAAAGTGATACCTCACTCACTGCCACCTCAACATCAAGAGTGGCCTCCTCCAGACAACCAAGTAAGTGCTTTCTCTCCTGAGTTCACTGTGTTTCTTTGTATGTACAAAGTTTCTTTGTCTATTTGGTTCTCTGAGAATATTATTGTTACATCAATCAGACTGAAGAGTGTGACTTGAGCAAGACAATCTTACATTATCATAATATCATAATCATTCTAAATTCCTGACTTCTTGAACTGAGTGGATAATGAGGCCTTATCCTCAACTCAATTTTTGAAGTATTACTGTAGTATTCTCAACGCCGCCGGTTGCTTTTGAATTCATTCTACGGAATGAATCTATCCATACTACGGAATACAGAACGCACAGTCTTGGAAAACTCTGGAAACTCTTGGAACCAAGCTCTGGTTCCTCTATTACTGTAAAACTATTTCCGTTGGATCATTTATTGCTATACAGTATAACGAAATGCCTAGTTTCTGCATAGCAGCTTTGAAGTATTAGCATCATTACACCTTGATACTCAACTCTCGTGCATTATTTTATTCCTTCCCTGAGGCATAGTTTTGTTATCAAATTTAGTACGAACGACCAATTCGTCTTTATTTAGTAGTAAAACTTACTTGGTGCCTGCGGTCTGCAATGTCTGCATCATCAACTGTAAGGTCTTGATAGTGTAGAATCATTGTGTGTTCATTTTATTCAGAATAATTGATTCTTGCATGGAATGCTTTAATACTGTATAGAATATTTATATTTGCCCCGATTTTCATATATGAGTCGGTGATAACTTATTTGAGGAATGAATTGAATTTAATTGAAAATTGGTAAGTGAAATTGGTCAAAGTTGGTAATACCAATGTACTCAGACATGTTCTTGGAAAACACAAGATTTTCTTGATGACCTGACTATAGAACTGAGATAAATCTGCTACATTTCTGATATCAGGATAGTTTTCTTCTCTCAGAAGAAGCTCCTGAGAATTTCTGTTGTAGCGAACTTGTGTATTCATGTTGTAAAAGTAAAGAAATCTCTCGATTGATTATCCAGAAATGGAAAATTGGAAATAGAAATCAGTACTTCTCTTCGTATCCTGTCGTTATCACAGATCAGAATTTGAATTTTCCCTCGGTTTCATTCCAGTCTACCAGCTGACCGCGACTAAAGGGTGGGCGTGTTTGTGAGTGTGTGTGAGTGAGTGATTTACGAAAGGAGTTGTGGCAAGAGCAACGTGTTAATAAACTTTGGAAGTCGGCGCATGTGCGTGCTGAAGCTGCTCGATTTTATTGCACTCACACACACACTCACCATGCATTCTTGCCAGCTGAAGTTAAATTATTACCTTTATCCATCTCTCTCAGTCAAACAACTCTCGTTCTACGCTCTCTTTTCACTGTCCTCTTTGCTTGATGCACTGCCTACTCACTAGGCTCTCACACGCGCTCTCACCACTGTGCTGCGTTTTTCGTAATTCACGGCAAGCATACAAATCTTTCACCGATCAGCTGATCGCTTGTGTTTTGCCGCTCTCAAACCTAACCTCTTTCATTCTTATCATTCCCGACTTTGCCGGTGTACATTGTTATTTCTTTCCGAGAAAGAGATTTGTTGTTTTCCGAGAAGAGTTTACTGTTCACTATTTGATTTCAGCGTGTAGTATTTGGCAGTGTTCCTATCTCTGTTAAAGTTTATCATGATAGATTGTGTACTGCATCTGAGCTTGCGGCATTTGAAGTGCAGATCTAGTTTCCCTATTGTTGATTTCATCTGAATCCAGTTTTAAATCTGTTTGACCAAAAGTATGAGCAGTTGGTAGTATCAGCTGAGTAGTACAGTATTTGCAGTTTCTGACTCTGTGGTTCTGGCATTTGAATGCATCACAAAAAGACATCATACATCTCTCTTCACTTACCGTTATTGTTGATTGTTGGCAATTGTAATTGTTTATCTGAGAGGACGCACAATTTTATGGTTTCTGGTAACGAAAAAGTTGTTTCTGAGTTTTTTAAAGTTGAATTTTTCTGGTCTGTGGTATGGAGGGACCTGTGTGCTGTAGCGTTGAAAAACATTTTCTTCTCAGTTTCAATGTTAATTTGTTCATAAACCTCCACTATTTCTTACCAAGTCATCTCTTTATTTCTAGAAAGACCAATACCTATTTAGTTCGTTCCATAAGTAATTTAGCTGGTGACGTATTCAAATGATGTTTGGCAAGAGTTGAACAAAGTGGTCCATCTGCACATTTCAAGAATATGCTACGGCAACAGAACTCTTGTTTACGTCAATTCCGTAGATTAGCGTCTCTTGCACACCAAGATGACTTGGAGAATCAACGTCGATACTTCTACTTTATTCCAACATTCCTACGAGTTACTTTTCACACTGTGACAATAGAACTTTGTTTTCAAAAGCAATAGGAGTAAGATCAATCTTTGTTTTCGAAAGCGATAGAAAGTTTTTCAAAAAAGTGTTTAGAACGTTTTCAAAGTTAACTTGCTTACATAAAATATTACTCATATTTGAGGCTGTAAACTACTTTAACACTACCTCTAAGCCGTGTAAATTGCATGCTCTATCTGTGATGAATGATTTGATCAAAGAGAAAGAACTTAGATGAGAAAAAACTTTGATGTATCAAGTATACAATGATACAAAATTACAACCATTCAAAATCTAAGATCGTAATTTTAAGTATCGAACAATCATGATTACAATGACCAGATTTCCAAGTTGCCCAATATTCAATTGGTACAAGTTGTCATTATTTTTAGGGAAGTTGAAAATGGTTTTCCGGCCATTCATTTGCATTTCCCGTCCTCTTTGAATTGTTTAGCCGGCACCATTTATGTCTATAATGCGGAATTGGAGCATGAAATACGAATATTGAAAAAGCAATTGAGGTTGTTTGGGCAGCATATCCTGGCGTAGGAAAGTTCATCGAGAAATTGCGGCTGTGATCGATCAACGCTATCGAGTATCGAACCATCGATTAACAATCAATGCTATCGAGTATCGAACCGCCGGCTTCTGGTGTCATGTTATATCTGCTCCTCATAAATAATAACGGCTGCGATTTATCAACGCTAATCTATTTACGAAATTAATTATAGTACACCCGAATTTTGTTGTGAGTCTGTGTTTGGGAAATTGAATTTCCCCTCGACGTTTTCCATGCGTCAGCACTGAACTACGATTGTCATTGGTTATCTACTGGGAATGATACTCGTGTTCGCTAACGTTTGCTATTTTGTATTGTTTGTTCGCATGGATAGACTGATGCTGTATTGTTTATTGTTGTAAAAATTTGGTGACTATTGACTGACAAAAAAACAATATTTATTGTGATTCCTTTTGTGATCTAAACAAACTATATTTTTGACTTATCTTTTCGTATTTATGTTTGTTACCGTAGGAGTGGGTAACTTTAAACACTTATATGAAACCCACATTAAATGTTATTTTCAGTGCTTCAGCTACTTTACTGTATCAGGGGCACCCTTCAAGACTTGCAATATTTCTAATGATTGCAATCATTTCCTTCTGGTTCTGGTTATTGAAAAAATAAAATAGAAAGGTGTGTTCAAAGTTACCCTCACTGTCAACTAACTTTGAACATACATGTAAAACCTACAAAAATATATGTACAGCTACTGATATTACAAAGTTACACTCCATGGATGGGTAACTTCGTTACAAAAAAAGCCAAGAAACATTTTAGGCATTTTAAACTATGATCTCGTTGGAAATTCTCGTTTGCATGTGTTCTCATATGGCACGGCAGTCTTGTTGATTGGATTCATGGAAAAAGGATTGATTAATATTTTTTCAAAACACTCATCTCTTAGTGTGTTGACACTACTATGAAGGGTCTTGTGTGCTATGTTTGAGAAATCTAGCACACAGGCTAACCTCATATAATATCATTCTTAGAGTTGAACTGCATGATGTAAATAATGGTAGAAGGATATGGTATGTATCAAGGATGGTAGAAGGATATGGTATGTATCAACCAGGGCCTTGAATGAAAAGAGTGATCTCCCTCATTTGAAGGTACAGTAACTCTCTTTCCATTCATGAAATCTCTACTACTATTATTACTACACGTCGCTGTTGTAAAAAGCACACAATTATACAGGGCAATGTCCATTCACAAGATCGGAAACGTATCGCTATACCGATATAGTGAGTCTAGATTTTGCTGTCTAGAGGAAGAACAAGATGAAGAATAACAATACGATAGCCGTTGTTTCTATGGTGAATGTCGTCGATTACTTCTCCACCCACTTCTTCTTCCTCATCCCACGTTCTACTCTTCCTTCCTAAACTGTCTGGACCTGAGCCGGTTAGGTAATAATGGTCTTGTTTGATGCGGCAGGCACTAACTTATTCTGCGGCACGATTCTGTCCCAGAACGGACCAAGAAGATACTGTAGTAGCGATTGCCGCCTCTGCCTTGCTGAACTAGTGAGCTACTGATACACATTGCACATTACATTGATCTAAAGTCATTGCTGAATACAAACATTGCTTTTACACAGTGAACCCTTTCTTAATTCAATTAGTCAGAATTGAGGTTTCTTCGATTATCAAATTAGCCTTCACCTTACATATTAATTTTATGGAATTGAACTTAAGTACGGCATGGAGTTTTTCAAGTTGAAGTATTGAATAATTTTATAATTAACAATTTTAAATTTATTTGAAATCACAAATGCTAGATCACAATGCTATTATTGCAGGGACAATAATGAACATAAGCTCAATGATTGGTTACAGTCATCACATATCACATCATTAAAGTACTGTTAAAAACTTAAAATCAAAAGAAAAGTATTGAAAACACATATACAATTAACTATTCATCTCTCACTTATGTTTAAATAGTCATGATTAGATTGTCAGTTGTGTCTTATCCTTTGTGGATGATGATTCTGTAGATATTGTATCTCATGGAAAATATTACAGTAGGGCTAGTCATAATAATTTATTGATCAAAATTCCTAAGAACTATTAGCTTCATTTTATAGCTGTTTTATTGAGTATTCACCTTCATTATAAACTAAATAAAATCATTGTAACTTCATTAATAACACTAAAATCATTGGTAATTATCAATTTAATTTTTTTTATTCATCATTGATATTAATGATAGTCGATTACTCTCATTCACCTATTCATATAATTACGTAGGCTATTTAAAGTATATCAATTACTACGATTTATAATGATCAATGACGTAATCTATTATTATTATAATTAATAATCATATTCATCTCAGTTTTTAACAGTTGATGATCTGTAAAAAGGACAATAGATCTTAAGGTTTCTTCAAACTTTAGATTTTTCACTTGAACATTCAAAATGAAACTTCATTTTTTTGACATGACGTTTTTGAACGTTTTAACTCACGTTGACTGGAGCTCTTTCAAATGCAAGTGCATCTAACTGATATTGAATGAAATGTTGGGCGAAAAGGGCTAAATGTTTGACTTGAATAGTAACTATTTAGTGAAGTGGCAACTCGCACAGCAATTGTCTGGCATCGTCCTTCTGTTGGATAATAATGTTATGTAAGGACCGGCGCGGCGCTGGAGGCTGTGAGAGCGCGCATGTGGGTGCGCGCGAGTGAAAGAAGATGAGATGAAAGAGAATCGGCGAGAAGCGACCTTGAATACATTACCGGTATCTGTGTGTTAGTATTTGCGCTTGTGTTTGTGGACTACTTTTCTTTCACAATTTATTATCATTCCAATAATAAAAACAACAGGCGAGAACCGATATTTCACTGCGATTTGTAGTAAGCGTGTGCTTGTGCTACACGTGCGTGTGAGCGTCTTCGGATAAGTGATGAATTTATGAATGAATTTCACCGCACTTGTGATTTTGAATCAATCGAGATAGCCGGTCTTCTAGTTTTCCTTTTAGTTAGTTTTCATTCAAATTCAGTTATTTTCCCTGTGAATGAAATATTTTTTAGAGAACCAAATTTCTTTGGTACTTGTTCCTTCTTCTTTCAAGAAGGATATCTTATAGAGGTTAATGTTCTATGTTGTAAAAAATACTATGTATATGCTTACTACAGTTGATATGAATTAATTGAATTGGTATTTATTACCAATTTATTTATAATAATCGAATGAGTAGTTATGACTTGTTTATTTGCAATAGTACACACAATCTAGTATTCAAGTGTAATAAGCTGTGAAAATATATGGACTAGCTTACGTAGATTCACCTGACTTCGCCTTGTATTTTAAAAGACAACAAATAAATAAATAAATAGATTCAGTCCTTTTTTGTGACGGTACGCCGTACGGTACCTCTTGGGACAAGAAAAAACAAATTTTAGATTTTTAGATATAATTTAGGGCAAATTATAGACAAATTCCTGAATTTTTTCCTTTCTCCCAAATAGCTTTGAAACGCCCTTTTTGAGACTAAGTTTGAAACGTTCTCCTGGGGTGCGTATCCCCCTTCTGAATACCCCCAGACCCCCCGGAACATTGCGTTCCGGAACCTATATTGTTACAAAAACAGCACTGCTTAGAAAGAATACATTAAATAATTCTCAAAATACAATTTCACACCTGTATTTTAAACGTGTTACATGTTGTTTGACTTCACCGGACTGTAATTCCTTTTGTTACTGTAGTTTGTATTATTTTATTCATGTTTCTTGTAGTACATTATTACTCTCTTGTCTTGTTCTCTCTCGTTGTTTCTCTCGTCTTTAACTTCAGGCTTCATTGGTGAATATGAAGTTTGTTTCGATGAATTATTGATGCGTTAATTTTGATAAAACTACACTAATTCAGTGTGAGACGAAGTTGCTTACGTGAAAGTTTATTTGCCAAATTCCAGAGGCTTGGTGATGCATTATGTGATAAAATTTCATGTTTACATGAACTAAAGTTTCCTGTATCAGTTATTTCGATATTGATATTGAAGTGTATGAATTGGAGGTGTTAAATCACAGCTTAATTAAATTTTGCATGTTGGTGACATATTACATAACTCTGCTCAACAAACATGTGATTAAAATTCTCAGAATTTATCAGAAATCGTTCAACAGAAGTTATGCAATCTCATATTGTGATATTGTTCAATAATACCACAACCTTTGTGTCCCATACAAGTTTATGTTGTTGCTACACGTATCAGATGAGGTCTGATACTGAAGTTTTATAAGTTAGTTCTGTACAAAGCCGAGCTGTGTTCAGAATGTTTGCTCAAATGTGTGCTCTCCCGTAGTGTAACATTATTTTTATTTTCAGTTCGGTTGAGCGTGACTAGAATTATTGATGATTTGACTCGTTTGTTATTGTTTGATAACCTCGTTGAATAATGTCAACTTCAAGTTAGGAAGTAGAGTAAACGCCTTCTAATATACTGAGGCACATAATTTTTATTTCCAATACATGGATCGAATTTCAAACATCTCTAGGGCATGAACTAGTGGAAACTTCCCTTGAAAGTTATCATTTGTTTTTCTTATGGCGATGCTCGAAAGAACCCAAGCCTTGTGCGTGGGAAAGGATGAAAGATAGATAGATGAATTCTACGATTGATTAGAATAAAGAAACGATTTTGTCAATTTCACTTTATTAGTTTACACTTGAAATACAGGACCATGGTTTCATGTTCTTACCAACACATCATCGGCTGTACATGTTGGTAAGAACATGAAACCATGGTCCTGTATGTCAAGTGTAAACTAATAAAGTGGAATTGACAAAATCGTTTCTTTATTCTTATTATGAAGAGGTTTCACAATATAAACATAAACTCTACAAATTTTATTCTACAATTGATGTTGGAAAGCCAGGATCAAGTACAGTATTTAAATCAAAATGATATATCTGCCCTTAATGCTCCTTCAACTCACTTTCAGTTGATCTAATTTCCATCTATCAATCCATCAACTCTGAGTTGAATCGTTTTGAACCTGTGTAAGCCAATAGGTCTTTTGTTAATTTATGGCGCGTTTAGTAACTTGTAGCCAGTGTTTTTGCCATTTAACTAACACCACTGGACTCATATGAACGTCATTAGACCTTGAACTTTTAAATTACTTACCTTGATATACTTTAGAATAATGTGAAATTTCTCATAACAACAGATCTATGCTAATTTGTTCTGTATGGGTACATTATTTAAATCCTTAGTTTGATGTTGTACATGTCAAAGGAGTATTTTCATCATCTTGTGATTGTATTTTTTGTAGAATAATGACTCATGTTGAGTCTTTGAGTCATGATCAAGAACTGAGAAAACCCAAACTTCAGGTCACTGAGTTCTGAAATACATGCTTTTGTGGAATTGTGACCGGTTAACCTTATAATGACGTGTAGTCAGCCGGATTCACTTCTTCTTGGCTTGCAGAGGCGGTTTTGCATGCAGCAAAGTTGCACATTCCTCATCCCGAATGCTATTCTCCATATAAATGTGGCTTAAGTACGAGAACAGCTGTTGTCTTCATCATGACTGGCTTCTTTGTGGACAGCATCCGGCTAATGCAAGTTGACCACAAGTTATGAAAAATTGAATAATATAGGCTGCTGTTTAGCATGATGAAATAAAATTAGTATATAGAAAACTCTTGTTCTCCTTGAAAAAAAAACGATCTTCATGCTCTGATCCCGATAGAAAGTCAAGTGTGAGTGACTTAATTAGATGGTTTACTCGTGGATTAGAAAAGATAGACGGTGGTGAACTTTTTTATCTTGAGATAAAAGAGTAGGCCTACATATTTCACTGGTCCCCAACCAAGAGCAACCGCCTCCTATGGTGTAGGTTGAGCGGTCAAAAATGATTTACTTTGGTCATAATTACATAATATCGTCTTTTCACAAAATCAAGTAATCTTTTATCACCTTATCAACTTTATCGCCTTATTCACCTTATTACCTCATTATCCATTCCAAAGGATGTTGAAAGAAAAGACCAAACTACTACTGTCTCACACCACACATCACGTACTTATTTATTTACAGTATTAACAGAACAGAGATGAAACTCCAATTACACTGTAACTGAACAAAATTACATTTACATATTGAATTTAACTGAACGATTGCATTTTACATACCAGAAACACAAACACAAACTCACGAAGAAACGTTCCTCTTGACACACGTGTCAAAATTACAATCAGCTGTTTCGAGAGATGATGCTTGTAAACAGGGATCATGGAAGGTGATGTTGAGGGGGTCAACAAGTGCATTGAAGCGTGTTAGAAGGTCGGTGGGCCATTTGAGCGAGCACAATCGGTGCTGGATGATAGATGGCTCCAATATAAACGTGGTGTCAGATCTGCTTGTGTCTCAGGGGTCGTCGACCTCGTAAACAATACAGGAAGACATCGATAACAACACCAAAAACCCTTCTTTTTCACCCCTCATCTATCGTCGAGTTTGTTGTGTTTTTATTTACTTTTACGCTGACCTCCATCTGAAAAGTTGCCGCTGCACAAAACAGCCGAACGACAAAAGAAGACAAGCTGAACATCATCATCATCATCAAAATCATCAGCAGTAGCAGCAGCACCAATGATGAGGGGTGGGTATGGAAACGAATGCTCAGTGCAGCGGAAGAACAATACTAAATCCCGTACCTTTGCTTTCACTCCATCTCGCCTCTTGCCTCCTCTCAATGCAGGAAGCAAATTTATGCGTTCGTGGATGAAGTGCGGTCTGATGTTGGGATGGATGAGGGGCAGGGGGGGAGAGGTTTATAAAGCAATGACCTTGACCTGCATCAAGGCCGTTCGTTTATCGACTTGTCTGTCCAAAGGCAGTCACTGTTAGACCCGGAACACAATTATTGCTGCTTGACAAAGATATGACTTGTTTTGGTGGTGAAAACTGCTGTGAGGTTTGCAGTCTCGATTTGATATGTCAGTTTGTTTCTTCTAGTTCCTGATAAATTTGTAAATTATTATTCGTTTTAGTTGAACCTTTTCTTCGCTTGGGATGATGCCCACATAAGCTCTAGGCTTGTGCGTGGGTAATGAGAAGGATGATGATGAGAGATGAACTCATCAATTCCAATAAATTCCTGTGCTTTTGATTTTGTAGATGAACAACTTTAGGTGGTTCCGAATCACCGGGGAGCGATTTTGTATTTAGAGGAACCGGTCACCGTTACAACAGTAGTGGTAGGCGTTGTCTCTTATCTGATCTCACCGATTAAACCCACCTGCTACCACTGGGACAACCGCTTCCCATCGTTGAACTTATCAACCTATTACTTGTTTTGGTTGTGAAACTTTAGGGGTGTGCAGTCTTGTTTTCTGTGGTATTTGATGAGTAAGTTTCCTGTGCTTTTGCTTCCTGGGGGATTTTGTAAATTATTTATGGACGTTTTAGTTGAACTTCAATCAATCACGTTCAATGACATCAGATTTGAAAGTAATACAAAAATACAAACATGAATATGTCATGGAATGCAATTCTACTTTTAGAAAAGAATCTTGTTTGCAAGACTGCAGTAGAATTTGCAGTCTTGCTTTCTCAGATATTTCGATATTTGATGTGGTTTTGTTTTATGGTTGAAATTTTGTATCATAGTCCCATTATATTCATGGATGTCCCTATTGGGACCTTCGGTCAATATTGAAATTTTTATAGGAGTTCCAAAATCAGTTGCAATTTCTTTGAAAATAATATTGTCAATTTATTAATGCCTATCAAAGTTGATATTATGAAGTGCTGTTTACTGATACGGTCCTTGGCTAACTTCATTTTGTAATAAATTCAATTTTTGAATTCTTCTCTATTCTCTTGAATTCTTAATTCTTACCCTCTAGATTTTAAGGTTGGCACTGGGATTAGCAAAATGTAAATCGAAAACAAAACTCAATTTGAGAAAGATTCCAATTTCAAAAGTTAGCCAACTGACTAGAAGTGGGTGTTGAGAATTTTTTGATGATTGGAACAAATTATGTTGATGAGAGAAACGTTGTTCCAAGTATACGATAATATAGTAATAAAACAAGTTGCTCGTATTCTGTTTATTTGACGTTATTCACTACTATTCAAATGCACGGATTGCAAAAAATAGCGATCAAACAATTCGTAATGTGGGAAAATGTCTCTAGTTTTCTAGCTATAATTTTTTAATACTGAGAACATCAGCTATCCTATTGAGTAGCACGTTCTGAACTTTTGTAAGTGTAAATTTTTCTTGTCATACAGTATTTGCTTGTCTAAATTTTCCAATATACTCTATTCTGTCGTTGAAAGATGTTTTGAAATTTTAACTTCTATATTAGCTTTATTTGCAACCAATTGATTGTCCAGTTCAATACAATCAATATTTCATCAATTCAGAAATAATGCACGCACTTCTTTTAATTTGTAACTTGAATTTTAAGCTGCATACTGCAGAGAGTGCGATAGGTGTGGAAGAATTTCCACATTTTAGTCTTTTACAGAGATAAGATTCCCCAAGTTACTTGTTTCAACTGAAGTAGAATAATTATTGATCTTTCTTTTAAAACCACTGCACGTTACACATCCAGCAATCCCAACTACAATATCCAACAAGGCAGCAACTCCATGTACATTAGTTGCTTTTTATGTCTTGTTGATGTAATAGAATACTCGTACGTTTCAAATTCTTCTTTTCCATCTTATTCCAGTGAAGCTGGGTACATTTTTGTGACTATTGAAAAGTGGATCATAGCCAGTGATCACTTCAACAGAAGATGATGCCTTGAATATCTGGTACTTTGTTCACAATAGAAGGGCCATTTATGTGTTTTCCCTGTTGAATTTTCCACTTTGAAGTAGATTTCCAGTTGATTAAAGCTCTATTATGGATCATAATACTTATGAACTCTTGAATGGTAGTCTCATCAGCAAACTCATTTTCTTCTAATTGTATCAGTGCACCTGAAAATTCATTTTATCAATTCACTCTTATATTTTATCCATCTCATATGTGCTTTCTAATTCATCCATCATCATAATTTTCACGAGGCGGCAATGACGCCGTAATCAACTGTGAATGGAACTTACATGTTGCAAACTATACACAGAGAATTTGACGCTCTAATACGGTGCTCTGTAATTGGTACAGAGAAATGCCTCCTCGTATGGTCCTTATGTCGAATCAAATTGTTGAGTACAAAATGAGAATGTGTTTTTTCAGATTGGTTTCTACTTGTTTGCAGATTTGACGTCTAGTGGGATCGGACTCCCCACTATGAGAATGTGATGGAATTTTTAATTAATTTTATTTTTGTATGTACAATTGTTTGAGATTTGACCAGAGACTCTGATGAATTAGAAAAAAATTGATTTCTGTTCTTGAAAGGCAAAACTTTTTCCATAGTAGAGTGAGGTAAGCCTTGGTGTTTTTTTTTTCACTCTAGATGCCTGTGCATTATTGCGCTATTTTAGATTAACATGAAATTCGCGGGCGAAAATGAAATAAGAGTGTTTATTCAGGTTGTCCCGTGACACAATTGCAGCGATTGAATAGCGTATGGGTGGGAGAGAGACAGAAACAACAAGAGGTCCGAATTACGTCTGCTAAATTGATTAATTAATTAGTTGAACGGAACATTGGACACAATTACCGATAACGGGCCTCTAATCACGTTCGATTGCCGCATATCGACTATTGGTCTGCTATCGACGGCTGGACTCCAGGCTTTGCTCCACAATAATATTGTCCTGCAAACTGCCATCCAATTGCAGTTTGAAGTAGATTTCTACTTGAAAATGTGTGAATACTCGTAGTACAGCACTCTTCTGAGATTTGATGTAGAGTTCAATAATTGAATCTGCTTGTACAACACACGATTATTGTAGAACAAGAATAATTGCTGATACTCCCACTCCTTTTCTTCAGGCTCATACTTTCAGTCTCATTCAGTGCCTTGGATTTTGCGTAGAAGATTTATTAGACTATTTCCCAGTAAAAGAAAATGGGTTATTTTTGAGATTCAGTAAAATTTTATTTGAATCAAGAATCCCACTGTTTCGATTGTGGTTGGTAATTCTTTCGAAAATGATCACTCGCTCACTGTTCTTTTTAGTGAGTGTTGCCACATACATGCAAGTATGGTAGGCGTATGCTTTCTCTATGGTGTTGCATTCTTATCAGAACGGCCGTGTCTTGGTCCAAAATTCTTGCTGCAGATCATTCATTACAGTTGTTTGTAATTTAATTAGATTGTATTTGTGTTAGTTTTTGAGAAATAAACCATTCATTTATTTATTCAGTTGTGCACGGTTTCTGTGATATTGATTCTCTGTTGTACTTCACGTATCATAATTATTATGTATTTTGTCTTTTTTGACTCTTTGATTATACTATCACCACATTTATTATTCGGTCCAACTGATGGTTGTTTGTACACCGGTGATCAAGAATTGGAATCAGTTCACAAAAGAATTTAGACGAAGCGTTCCCAATGAAAAGTTTATTCATTCATAGAAACAAAGCGATTGAATTGGAAAGTGACAGTATTCATGAATGAATGACAGAAATTTAAATTACCGTGTTGAAAGTGTGCTAAGTATAGAACAGAATTTATTTATAGACGTTTTGGCGTTGCCGCTCTTTCAGAATCGGATGAGGAAGAAAAAGAAGATGAATGAAATCACTTTGGTGATGACGTAACAATTGAAAGGAGAATCGAGACGCTTTTCGCGTTGCCATGGATACCATAGCCACCGTGTGATTATTATTTACTATCACATCCGTAGATGATAACAAGGTCGAGATATTTCGCCAGCTCCCACTCTATCCATTACAATTGCATTGCTTCTACTGTACAACCAGTCGTCAACTGGCGACCACATTCCACGGCTAATGGCAATAATAAATGTTCTGTCTGGCTCTGGCGTGCCTAAATTGAATTAAAACACATCGACCTCACTCCTTCTCACTCTTTCTTTTCTCTCTCTCTCACGCCAACGAGGATTCAATAGCGTGTAAAGTGATTAATAACACTTGAATGAAATGAGTCAGTTAACCTCGGAAGTAGTAGCGTTCACGTGTTGAAGAGTGTGTCTGTGTGTGTGAGTTTTGTTTACGTTTTTGCAGTTATATATTTGGAACAGACTAAAGAATTGAGAGACAAGGACAGACTGCTTAGCCTTGAACTTGACTTTTCTTACAAGCGATCGAAGTTTATTGTAATGTCTGAATTATTATTGCTTTCATAAGAGATCTATCTCATCGACTCAGCTGGCTGCAGAAGTGTTGAGATTCATCATTGGTTGACATGAAAGATGAAGTTGGAGTGAAAAGTTCAGAATTTAGTATTCAACCATGAAAGTTGAGTCCCTTCAATTTTTCAATAATCTTGTAAAAGTTTGGATAAAAGTTCAGTATTCAACTATGAAAGTTGAAAGTTAAGTTCCTACTTGCAATTTTCCAAGAATCTAGCAAAAGGTCCAAAGCAGTTGATCTCTCATCTTCATTTCACATCACAATAAAACAAAACGTTTGGGAATTTCAACTCAAATCTATTCATGTACAGTATTACAATTTCAAAATAATCTATGAATCAGTTGATTCCATTTTCAATTCATAATGTACTGTATTCGATTTCCCATCCTGACATTTTGAACTCACTGGAGGTGTAGAAGAAGGATTTGAACAATTTTCAACATGAAATCATATTGTTCTGTTCCAAGGAGTTGACACAAACTTCATCTGGCAATTTCATCATCCACCATTGATCATCCATGATCATGATCACAAAAAATAGAATGACCGCTCTCATTGACAGCATCATCTATTGGTGAATGCTGCAGTAGATCCACATTTCTTGGCAGAAGAACTTGCAATCAACGTAGACGCCTGGAATCAAGGAATGATGTTGATTTTCTCACTTTATCAATAAATCATAAATTCATCACAAAACATCATCACGGAGCTTTTTTCAATTTTCCAATTCTCACCATATGCACATTGTCAGCGTACTAAGAAGCCAATGCTTTTAGCCATTTAGCCGTTGCTTTTAGCCATTGCAAAAGTGGATATAGTAGTTTTCTTCAAGTTATTTCTCTCTAGAGTTGTTTTCGAGATGTTTTATTCATATTTCCTGTAAATAATTATTATTGTTGTTGATTTTAATTTTGAACGTTGTAATTTTAATTTAATTGATAGTTCCTAGTGAATTTGCCTAGATGATACCTCTCAACACTGCCTTTTGGAAACGCTCTCCACCACAAAGTTGCTTTTAGGGCATTGTAAAACTTTGGAGAAAGTTTCCGTTGTTTGTCAGCTGATAGGACTGTAGTGCACAGTGGCTGTTTTCTGTTATCGGAAGCCGACAAGTAGCAAGCAGCAGTGTGTGATAGCTGCCAACAACACGTGGTTGGGCTTGGATAAGAGCAGAGCAGTATAGAATAATACAGGAGGCAGTAGAGGAGCCTTGTCTTGGTTTTCCCTCGGGAAGTAGCGCGGTGCGCTTAGCTGATGCCGTTCTGTGCCTGGCAAGCGTTGTGAGTGGCTGCTTTTGTAATGGTCGGAGCTCGGTCGGCGCACCTCGAGCGCTAGTCGCCCGCCGAGCATCATCGCAGCGAGGTTATATAGGCGCTGGCTGGCTGCGTGTTGTCAAAGCCACCGGCCGGTTGTTTGCTGCCATCTGGCAGTGTTGCCGCTTTTCTCTACTCGGCTTGCTAGCACCACTCTCTCCTTATGTTGGCTGGTTGGTTGGTGGCTTGGGCTTGGGCATCCGCTCTCCACTCTCTCAACCACCTCAACATTATGTTCAGAGAAAATTTTTCGAAAAAATTGAACCAACTTGAGAAAAAATGTGCAGAAGGTTTCCTCTCACTCTACATTATATTCAAAGGAAATATTTCGAAAAATTGAAATTACTTGAGAAAATAATGTAGGCTACTATGTGGAGATTTTTTCCACTCTCCTAACCACCTCAACATTATGTTCAAAGGAAATTTTTCGAAAAAATTGAATCAACGTGAGAAATTCATTGACAATGTGCAGAATTTTTCTTGTATTTTTAGGTAATACAGTAAAACAAGGTGTGTTTCGAGAGATCTTGTAATCTCTAATTACAGATTAGAAGAGTTTTTCATGTGCTGAATTTTTCCAATATTTTCAGATGAAGCAAAATATTCGTTCGTAGAGTTTCATAAAATACTGTATTAACAAAACATTTTTCTAAGTTTCAAAGTTTTCTATTGCTTTCTCTGTATTTTCTACTTGTATCGCTCATTTTTTTGAATTTTAAAATAATAATTATCTTCTTCCGATTCACTGCAAATTGATTTTTTTGGTGCTGTTGGTCAAGTGGAAAAAGGGCCTCTTGAGCTCAAGGCGCACATCATTTTTGTAATGTATGAAGTGGAAAAAATTGTGTCATATAATTATGTACCTGTTTTTGATGGAGGGCTGGTACCTTTAGATTTTCCAGTAACTTTCTTACTGATAATTTGATACTGTACTCTGTATTGATGTGTTATAGTATCATAAAGAACTTTTTTTTGAATAGCATATTATTCAATTTGATACTACAGCTTCTTAGAATTGTGATTTTTCAAGGTAATGTTTGATACTTTTCAAGTAGATTTCTCTTATCGGTATAAGAAATTCTCATTGGATGAAATCGAACCTCATTTCACATTGGTAGACGAAGTTCTCAAATTTGTTGGTAATCTCATCTTGGATCTCACGATAATTGAGATGCTCATCTTCAGCCCTATCATAGCTTGCAACTTGATACAAGTAGTTATGGAGCACTTGAGTGTGATGGAGTATCTATGGTATTGAATTACACATTCCGAATAGATCCTCTTGGTTTCCCTAATAACTGAGTGCCCCAATTATGTTACATTATACAGTATACAGTTCACCGTCTATCCCATACATGCCTCTTTTTCTCCCAAAAAATGTATTTTCTGCTGATGATGCCCACATAAGTATATCACTTGTACGTGGGTAATGAAGTGGAGGATGATACATTAAAATGCCAGACGGAACGCGAATCGAAGCCATCCCCGGAGCAGCGACAGCAGACTGTTTTGAGACATGCCATGAGTATGCTATAAGTTCCTCTATCTGGAATGGGTGGCACTAACCAGGATCATTTATTTTCAATCAGCTGATCCCACTTGATTAGCATTTCACACATCCTGGATGAAAATTGATCTTGATGCAACCCAATCTAAACGATTTTCATAAATTATTTTTTAATAAAATTTTGTAAAAAGTTTTTCCAATTTGTATTGAATTTTGGAGAAGAGAAAAGACGAGTAATTTGTACTACTTTTAGAGTAAAAGTACTACTATTTTGTGAAGTTAGATCAATTGTACAGTAAATTTTTGATATTGCATTATTTTTTAACAATTAACTTTTCCGATTTGATGGTGTTTATTTTTATCTACTACAATGTTGTGATGTTAGATTAATTTTACAGTAATTTTTTTTATATTTCTTTCTTCTTTCAACATTTCGTTTTGTCTGATTTGATGGAATTTAGAAGAAGAGAAGATACAAGAGCTTTCTTTTTTGCATCAACATGCCTTTCTCGATCCTCAGAAGATGAACTGTGTTTATTGTTTACCTTCTATTGGAATGTTGGATCGTCGTCGGCGATTGAATAATGATAATGGCATGGAGACACAGTTGCACATGTCCAAATGTGTATTCTGTGAACACGTGGTTTAGAAAGCCGGTTGCTGTCAGTATATAGTACATACTATTTACACTATACTATATAGTGGGTGAGGATGAGCCGGAGATCAGGCCTAGCATAGCATGGCACAAAGCAGCGAAAGCAGTTTACTGGTTCACTTCACTCTTGATATCGACCTCATTAGCGAAACAAACAATTCCATTGTGGATGAGCGGCCGATAAAGGGAGGTGACTGTCAAGATGGGGTAGAGGGAGGAGGGAAGAGGTCCATTCCATTTCATTAGTTGGAGTGAGATAGATTGATAGATAGAGAGAAAGAAAGATTGAGGGAGAGAGTGGTTATTGTCGTTTGCACGCGATTTACAAATTCCGGAAGTGAACGTCCGCGAAAATAGCTCATTGCTAATGAAGGATGACATGAATGAGAAAGACATGAAGTACTTGCTAATCATTCATAAATGAAAACAAAACTGTGTGTAAATTCGTTATATCCGAACCAGAAACAGTTGATTGAATAAGAAAGAGAGAGAGAGAATGATTGAGTGAGAGAGGAGAGTGTGAGTGAGATGGAATCTTTAGGTACGACCACACTCACCATTTCTCCCTTCATCCCCTATAGTTGATGTTTATTTTGTTGCTTCTGATCACTGTTATCACTAATCTGTAATAGAGTACCTGTTTTCTCGTCTCTTATCAACTTGTTGATATTCCCTTCTGCACATCTCGTTAATAAATGCAGTTGTGGTTTTATTGAAGCCTTCCCTAACTAAAATTGTGTTTATTGGTTTTGATGTTGCTGATCGATTTTATTATGTTGTGGAAATAATATTGATGTCTTCTTAATCCTGATTGGGGGCAACTTTATTAATCCTGATGGGAAATTAATAGTGGTATGATATCTGTGATATCCTGATTAGGAAAATGAATATTGCTCTTGTAGGTAAAAGAATGAGACTAATTCTATTTATTCTGCAATTAATTTATTTAAAAAACTCAAGTGTCGATGGTAATCATCATCATCATCATTGCATCATCATCGTTGTTGAGCCTACCTTTTTTGGTAAAGTTGATAATTAAGGTATAATTAGTTGATAATTAACCTTATTAATTAAGGAACGCAGTCAGGTGCGGCAACATTTCAAAATTTTTAAAACAACACTGAAGATGATGCAATGAGCATCGAAACTTGAGTATGTTTTCATATAAATTCATTGCGGATTAGACAACATTCTTTTACCTACTACAGTATAGAGAAATTCCACAACATCTCTGAATGAAGTGTGAATTTCAATATTGCTTGTATACAGTGGAACTCCAAATATCGTGAATAATTGGGACCGAACCTAATTCAGTCAATGAAATATTGGGATGATTACATTAAAAAACAAGAATAATTGAGTGGCATATTTATTTATTTTACTCAACTCCATTTTAATTGAATTTGTTTTTTTATTTGATTGGATTTATATGTCTTCATAGTCTGTCCATTGTAATTTTTCGATTGATTGAAAATAAATTTATTCTATTTATTTATTCTGTGTCTTATCGTGTTAGTTGCAATAATTTTTCTGTGGTTGTTTGCAGGATCTGCATGGAGGCAACAGCAATGACAGCTGCAGTGGTGGTGGGGCCGGCGGGGCGCCGGGTACACCCAACTCCCAGGGCGGCATGAGACCCACGCCGTCACCCACTGGAAGTACTGGCTCTAGGTCCATGTCACCGGCTGTTGGTAAGTACTCACATTCCACAAACTAATTGGACACTGACCAAGTGCAATGTTTATAGGCCTACAAAATGTTTTACATCAGAAAATCACAGCTTTAGCAAGAGCTAATCAGTCAGTGACTGTTGGCTAAAGTTGACCACAGAGAAGAAAGGTCTACTTTGTGAGTTGACATCCTTTCTACTTTGTGAGTTGACACACCAAGAGAATAGCTCTGGATTGTCAGTTGCTGAAGGGAAATGCTAGTGTAATAGCAGTGTCGCCAACTCAGAGTCGTCTTCTACTAATGTTATACTAGACTAGATTATGGAAATCCACAGCCATATTGTCATTTCGACGACCAACAATGGCTGAAGCGAAGGTGAAAGTGACGGTTTGAGTGAAGAGGGCCTCGAGCTGTGACTTCACAAAGAGAGCCTTCGTGACGTGTGACGACTTCATCAGACGACGGCTTCTGTGTCAGTTGTCCGTCATACATTCAAATGGACCCGTTCACACTGGCTTTGACCATTCACACTTTCATTATGCAGAACTAATCACCAAGTACAGCCGTTGGCTACTTACGCCTCTGTGTCAGTCTTCGTCCTTGTGTTGCCACTCTATGTAACTCTCTACTCTACTCTGGGTAACTTTGACGTTGACGAAATACACTCTACTGCCCTAAGCTGTTGTCAACCTTTGGTACAGTAATTATTATCAGTCAATCATATTTGTTGTCAGCTGTCCATCTATGTTATTATTGGTAGTCCTTGTTTGCAATGTTGTTCAATAACATTATTTCCAATCCATGTTTCTGAATAAGTGATCAATCATAATACGTGTGTGGGCGAGCCATTAACGAGTAACGAGGTCATCTTTGAACTGCCTACTTTTGTTGCCTAAATTCAACTTTAATTTTTTTTTAATAGAAACATTAAAACATACCACTTCAATTGTTCGAATTTAAGAGTTTAGAACTCGGTCCCTCCGCACAGGCACGACTTATGTACCTTCCTCATTGCCACTCCTTTTAACCTACAACCTTTACAAAATCAACGATATGACATTAATAAATAACAGGCTTGTTTTTCATAAGGACGAACAATATGAAAGTTACATAATTAATTAATTGATTCAAGAAGACTACTTTCTCTAACCTATTCTACTGTAAACTGGACTATTCTTCTACTTACTCTTGTTGTTTGTAGGTGCCCCGAGAAAAAGTATGTCTGTTTATCCAGTTTTCCTTCCTTCTGTTTTGATTGGAGTCATATGGAAGGATGTTTTGACTGTGAAAACAGACTCATCACTTCATTATTTCATAGTTTCTCTGCATTCATGTATTGGTTTACTAGTTTATCAATAATAATAATTAATTATAATTAATGAATACTTACTTCTGAAGTCATATTCTCTCCAACTAAACTCAGATATTTTATTAGATCTAAATTATCGTTATTCTAGGTAGGTTACAGTAGGTTGTATTTTGGTGTTATTTGACAAGTTCCCAATTGAGTCGTCTGTATTCAAAATCAACTACATCAGTATTTTGGCAGTTTCAATTTGATGATGAATTTTACAAGACATTATCAGAATTAAGGAAGCTATGCAGATTGGTAAATTGAGTGTGATTGATTATAAATGAAATTTTAAATTTCAATTATGGTGATTGCTGGTGTGTTGTCAATGCTTAAGACTTCTTTATATTATGTCACCAAACAAACATCATCATTGATCATTGTCATAATCATTCATGACAGTATTGGAGTGCTATTGCATGTCGAGAGAGCCGAGCAGGGATCATTTCTAAGCACAGAGCATCACTTCGTGCATTGGGCCGTAAAGGAGGCAGTTAGCTGAGAGAATTGAGAGATAAGGCACGCACTCAGCAACTCAGAAATCAGACTTGCTTCCTTCCATCCCATCTACTTGCTTTGTTTGTTCCAATGCTTGTTATATCTACTGTATAACTCTACAGCCTCATCATAAATGGATTGCTCATGATTTGGTGATTCCTTTTTGGACACTTGATCTCAATAAAATGAAAATAATATCATTGTTCAGTCCAAATACTTTGATTGTTAGTGAAGTACAAGTTATTAAAGTTGTAAACATCTTGATCCATGACTTAGGCTAGGCGTACACCGGTTAGTCAAGACAAGACGAGATTAGTCACGTTTAGTCACAGTAATTCACATAGTTGCTTATGAAGCAGCACACACCGATGCAATGACTAATCGGTGTGTGTTGGTTCATAACCAACTATGTGAAGTACTGTGACTAATCTAGTCTTGTCTTGACTAACCGGTCTACGCCTAGCCTTACTGCGACGTCAACACTATAGATTTTCCCCTTAAACTACCGACTTGCAGTCATTTTTTACCACTCGAATAAACGTGTTCTCTCACATTGAATGTAAACGTTTATTTAAAAAGTGAAAAATGACTTCATATCGGTAGTTTAATGGAAAGGTGATTAGTCGAGAGATTCAAGAGTTATAAAAAAATAAATGAAAATCGGAAAGGATACCCGATGGATGAATTGGAAGAACAGATTACAGCGATATAGAAAAGCTTAGATAAGAGATAGTTCTCAAAGAGTGGTGTTTTTGACTTGAGTGTTCTTTGACTTGAGAAGCTTTCAATTTCTATTAAGTTGACTAGTATGATTCAGAGTGCTGATGATGTTTGTGTATAATCTGCTGAGTGATGGAAAAATTCTCAAACTGGAATTGCTTGCTGTCTGAAAAGCATTTTGATAAGCATTCGTTTTCTCAGGAACGTTGCTGCGTATTCCTTGCCGCGAATCCATTAGTAACCATGAATATGAATGAGCTTGAGATCGTTTCAAAGCGGCTCGTAAAAATAATAATTATTCGAGTAACGAAGCATGGTAATGTTTCCTGCCTTTGGGCGAAAGCAAAGTCAGTTGATCAGCTGATGGCGGCGTCAAGTATTATACGGGCAGGTGCGTGCGGACAATTCCTCCGTCTCTTTTTCTCTTACCGGGACAGGTCAGGCCTATTTGTTGCCCCCTCCCCTCTCCTTCACCCTTTCAACCACTCTTCATCAGTCCTTTTGACCTACTTTCGATTTGCTGCCTCCACCCACTGTCTCCCAACAGCTGATCTCAGTTTCCCATCTCTCGTGTGTTCGATTCTTGACATAATTTGAATGAGCACAGCGGGGATTCTCCGGTGCTCCGGGCGCTTTTTTATTTGTTTTGCCGCACTCACGTGATGATGGGATGTGTGGAATGCAATTCAAACGGATAAGGCAAACTGTTTTCACTTTCGGTTTCTGATTTGATTTATATCCACATCCCACATGATGGAGACGATTTCATTTGATCATAGCACAGTTGAAGAGAAGTAGCTTGGAAATTGAACATTTTCCTGTTCTGTAAAAGTTTTTGTACGTTCTTGTTCCATCTATTGTACTGTATTACCTTTGAGATTCATTACAGTAAATTTCAGTTACTTGTATGAAATGTCCTTCATTCCTTCTATCTAGATCTTACTTATTCATAATAGAATTCACAAATGTATCATCCAACATAGGCTCTATAGTCCCGGGATGTTTTTTCGGGCGAATTTTTGATTTAACAGGACAATGAATAGGTAGTGCTTGTGACAAGTGCCCGGTGACACCATAATGCAGTTTGAAAAAAACAGGTTTAATCATTTTTCTTATCATTCAAACATCATCCTTCCCATTAACCACGTACATGTGGACATCACCACACCAAAGAAAGTAAATATCGATAAAAATTCATTCAAACCTTATTCACTGATTTTCCAGTTTGTAATTGAACAAGATTCTGGTGAACTTTGTTGATTCAAATATGTAGCCTATTAACATTCATTGTTGACCATCAGAAATTTTCTATAGTTCAAATATTGTAGATACATATTTTCTATAAATTTAATAATAAGAACATCATACCTGCAATCAAAATGTTATATTTACTCCCACGCGGCTTTGTCAATCAGGCAAGAGACTAATTGAATTGAAAACTAATATGCTTCACTGAGAGTAATATGTTCTGTGAAGCATATTGGTGTTGTCATTAATGCAAAGCTGTTACCTGAGTATATAATAGCATAGTAATAGTAGCATAGACTAACCAAATAATAGATTAATGAATGGATTATGTCTGATAGTAGTTGATATGCTTTACTAGGTTTCTTTCTAAACATTCTGTCTTCTAAGTTTTTCTGATAATGGTAACCAGGTTAACCAAACGTTCCGGTTTTTTACTGAAGACCTGAAGATCTCGTTGTCCATAAAAACTTTCTCGGAACGCCCGAAATTCAGTTAAATGACATCATATTTACGAATCTTCGATAGCGTAAAAGTTTAGTTCTGTATGTTTTTTCTCTTGATACGATTTGGTCACCCTCTGCTGTACTGTTTACTGTACATTATTGTTATGAAAAAATACCTGTTGCTTATACTTGATATTAGTCAGGTGACAGAATTCAGGTAGTCAGACTGTTGACAAACATGGGTATTGTTCACAATCGGTTTTGTCCACTTCCAAGAATAGTGACCCAGGATTTCACAAGAATGTCCTTGAGTAGACACGTGTCTAGACACCGCAATTATGCAGTTCAGTAGGTCTAGAAATGACTAATATTTTGTCAACAAAGGTACCTTCCTATCCAAGCTACCTGTGATATGCAGCTGCTAATTTCCTTTCACTTTCGGTGTTTTCTTTTTCAAAAGATGTAGCCTGGAATGGAATGTTGAAACATTCATATTTTGTAGACAATGATGAGGGATCTTTCCTCCGAACTGAGACTGCATTGTTTACAATATTTTTGTCGACAGTATGTGATTGATTTCACCTTGAATTTGACAAAATAAAAATCTCTTTGATGTTTAATCGTACACTATCGGTCAATTGCACAAAAGCCAATTAAATTAATTCGACGTATGATGACGTTATTCTATGGTGTTCAAAACCAATTGTCTTTCGTGCATTGGTTTAGTCAGTTGGATTTAATTGGCTTTCATGCAATGGCCGGGTCGTTAATGAAGTAATCTGGTCTACCAGAACAATTTGTGGTCCTATTCGCCTTATTATCCGAAATATCCTACATATTAATCCTAATATACCCTATATGCTATATATATATATATATATGGGGTGCGAATCCCAGAAAGGCAATGTTACTATTGAAGAGTTGAACAAGGTTTTAGGATATATATATATATATATATTCGCACCACAAATCAATTGGGTTATCAATCAAATCAGTTTATTAACTTCAAATTGCTTCTTTGGAAAAAATAGAATATTTCCTCCTAAAAACGATTGAGAATTGATGATTTTGAACTGTTCAACAAATTTCCCTCGAAAATTAATTTACAAATCTGCACTGTTCAAATTCCTTTCAAATAGAACGAAAATTTAAAAAATTATAATTGTGCAAATTTCTATCCAAATGTCTATTTAGAAAATTACGAAACTGAACAGTTCCTCAAATGAATGATCAGTTTGGAAATTCAATCTTCTTATTGAATCTTCTAGAGTACAGTCTGAACACTTCTATCCATCAGTTCCTCAAATAATCAATCAGTTTGAGAAATCTATTTAGAAGTCTCCCAGAATACAGCAAAAATCGTCTACAACTCTTGAAAAATAATCTGCATTGAATTAGTCTGTTGGAGTTGAGAATTTTCTATGTCAATGAAAGACGTTCGATGGGGAGGGGGTGCGAATTGCAGAGTCTGTCTCTGGTCGGAAAAGTTGTGAACAGCTTGTTGTGTGTTGTGCTGTGGGGTGGAGGGGGGTTGGCAGGACTCGCGTATTGTATGGTCTCGGTACTGTGTAGTAGTAAATGGAATCGTTTGATCCTGGCTGCCGTCAGCTTACCCCCAACCCCCTCTTTTCTGGTCGAGTCGTTGTTCCCCTTTAACTTCCACTACTCCATCACATCCCTTGTGTGTGTGAGTGAGTTGGTTTGCCCTCTATCCATCCATATCTGTACGTAGATTCGCTGTGTGCCCCCTCCCACCCCATGACCTTCCGTCTATCTGTTGGTGGTGAACACAAACTTCTCATTCAGAACTCTTCGAAACCCCCTTCCCCCGACCCATTTCAATGCCACAAGGCGGTGTTTTGGGGGTGGAATGCAACGCATACCATTACTACTACAACTACGCCACTCTTTACTACTGCTCGTGATTTTGATGATGGTGATGATGCTTCTGCATCACTCAGCTGACGGTCTTACCCAACCTTCTTTCTTCGCGTGTGACTCGACCTATATACTTTCTGTCCCCTTGAGACGTATTCATCTTATCTTCCATCTTTTGCAGCCTTTTACTTTCGTTGCTGTTGTTACTTTCAAGATTCGTGAATCGATACTACGGGCTGTAGTGTGCAGTTCAAAGGCTAGAGAAACCTTGTTCTTGAATGAATGTCCGGTGTCAAGGTTACACTGGAGATAATTTTATCGTTAACAGAACTGATATCTACTGATATTCATTTATTAACAATGTAAATTATAGAGTGGGGAGAAACAACAGGCATTCGCCAAATAATGTGTCTATTCCAAATCTAAAACTCATCATTTTAATTGAATAGTCCAGAGGTTAGATAGAATATTCTATTTTTCCCAAGCACTGCAGTATAAAGCCTTTTCCACATCTACAGACAAACTGATTGACTGCTGGTACCTTGGCGGCCTAATAAGTGTGTTGATGGATTACGTTACTGTGTATTCATTGTACTGAATCAAGGATTTTTCTTGAATTCATATTCATTAATTTACAAATCATTATAGTGATTAGAAGAACTACAAGCTCAACCCATAACATTTTCTCTCCCAAATGTAACAAAAATTGGTTCAGAATAAGGTGCTGTTCACATTGATCACAAAGTTCATTTTGAAGTAAATGAGTACTGTAATGTATCTTTGAAGCATCTAATTATTTTTAAAAATGCATACAGTATGTGAAGGCCATAGACACACACCATGATGTTGATCCACGATTTGAAAATTTTCACTCTGAATTCAGTTTTCATTAGAAATGAATAATATGTTTATGTATCATATGAAGACGACTACATTTTATAATTTTTCACTGGTAAAGTGCACAAGTTTGAAGGTGGAATCTATGAAATGATGGTTGAGGGTTCTTTAAAATTGTGAACCAACTCTGGGTTGATTTAGCTGTTCAATTGACTTAGCTGGGCACTTTTCAATTTTATTGCAATAGTAGATACAGTAGTGGAAAATTTACTGTAAAAATTTCATAAATTGGAAGGCAGAGATTGGCAAGTAACGGCTTTGTGATTTATTAACCAAGTTGGATATGAGTAACATGTATTGATGTTCTGTTGCAGGCCAACAAAACATTCCGATGCCGCCTCGGCCTCCCAGCCAATCAGATGGCGGCGGTCCGGCTAGGATCTCACATTCACCAATTGCCGCCAACCAGGGTGAGTAAATACTATATCATTGCAAGATATTTTGGTGGGAAGACTTGATGTGAGTACCTCCTGAACGTTTTACCCAATGTTTTGGAAACATTGTGGAAGCGTGGTTCCAATAATACTGAATTTCAATATAAATATTATTGGGTTATATGAAAATAATAGGAGGTATATAGAAATAACTTTTTCTCTTGTCACGATCTTGAGTAATTTCTTTGAGATCTTCTCAAGGTCTTCCTTGCAATATGACTGTCAACATTCCGAATCGTCTTCTCCCCTCAATCCTTTCCTCGATTATTTTCCTCAGAAGAGTTGCTCTTTTGAATGTGCCCAAAACATCCTGCTTTCCTCTTCCGAATCTCTACTCTCCTACTCAAAACTTTTATTATTATTTGAAACCGCATTTGACCACTGAAAGTGTCCCATCCTTCTTCACATTTTATAATAATTAGTAGTGTTTGTCTTGCTATAGTAATGTGTACTGTACATAGTACGTAGTGTATAGATATTTTTCCATTAGAACACATATTTATAAACATTTTTGTAATTTTTTGTGTCCTTATTATGTATAATTAATGACCGATAATGTTAATAAAATTTTTATTAGTCTTATGCCCGGGTTTTCAGTCGTTCAATTAACTTATTGAATCGATAACTTTTTTTCAATAGTGCTATTGGATCCATAAACTGTCTATTGAGCGACTGAAAAACCTGGCAGTAGAAAATGATTAATTTGAAATCAGTTCAAGTATTCTACCAAAAATTGCATACATACAGTAAATAACAAACAAATTAAAATGAACAATACAAGGGTATATTAGATACAGTGAAGAGATATTGAAAACTGAAATACAGTAGGCTACATTATGTATTAGAAACACTCAAATAATAATGTGAAATGAGACGAATTATTGTATAATTGATATTTTTTATATTTTAGCAGGTGTTTACCAGCAACAGTTGGCACCCCCTGGCGGACACATGCACAACTACAAGATGGGTCCGGGTGGCGGAGCAGGGGGACCAATGGGGGGCCCACAGCAGATGCCGCCCGGCTCGCCGTACCCGACTGGCCCAGGGCAGCAACAGTACCCAGGCCAGTACCCACGGCCGCCGCCCCACAACCAGATGCAGTACGGAGGCCCACCGCCCCCCAACCAGAACTACGGAGGCGGACCCCAGGGGGGCGGTCCCCCCAACTCACAGTACCCGCCGCCTTCCCGAGCCATGCTCAACCACTCGCAGTTCGGAGGCGGCTACCAGGGCTGGGGCAGTCCTCAGGGTCCGCCGCCCCCGGGCCCACCAATGATGGCTCCTCACCCCAATAACCATGTGCCGACGCCTGGTGGAGGCGGTGGCGGGGGCGGCAAGGGTCCTCAACCGTCTGGACCGCCCTCGGGTGGACCTCAGACACCGCCTCAGCCCACCAATGCCTCACCGCGCTCTCACACGCCGCCTCACTACCTCAAACAGGTCAGTATTGTACAGTTCGTACGTAGATGACCTATAGCGGGTAGGATAACTACTTTTATAATGTGTATGACCAACTTGATCACCTTAAATTAAACAAAAGTACTCTGTGTATACAATATTTTGATTTATTCGTTAAGTTCATTTTCATTTCAAATTCGAATAATTTATTTATCAATAACTAACAAAGGTAGAAACCTTGAAAAATAAAAGTTTACAAGAATAATAGTATAGAATAAAAAATGAATTGAATCGAATCTTTATTTATTGATTATAAATATGTATTAGATGAGAGTGATTCTGTTGTGTTTGGAGTAGAATAAGATAATTATAAGTATTAGGTTATTCAGTAACTTGACCTTAAACTGTGGTAGACGCTAGTAGTACAAACCCAAACTGAAATGAATGATATGATCAAATGACATTGGGGTAGGTAATAGGGTAGCCATCCAACGGTCAAGGGTCAAGCTTGAATAGGCCATAGGTCAAGTGTAGCTGGTACATTCTGCCAAGACACCTTGTTTGAAAGAAAATTACACTCATTACAACACTTGTCAACATTTTGGAAAGTGAATAATGGACCCTAACAATTCATGTACTATGCAAGCTTGAAACATTTCTCAAAAGTGGATTCTTAAAAACTCCGAACATTGAGGAACTAATGAGGTAATCCATTGTTGGTCTAGGTGCCTTAGCAAAATATACAGCTGTATGAAATTGTGAAGTGAAAACTTCTCAGCTTGCTTGATTGAATGTAAGGTCTTTTAAAGGCTTTAAATATGCCATTAGAAGAGGAGTCGAACATGACTTGCTTCCTGCTTGCAAACAAATTCTAATTGCAATTTAGCAAGCAGTATCTTATTTTGGATTATATTAGTTATCTTATAAAATAAAGTACATTACTTTGTATGTATATAATATTTCGTGGATAAGTATGTTTGTAATGTACTATTGTTTAATAAAATATGATTGATTGATGTTTGTTTTGTTGGCAGCACCTGCAGCACAAAGTGGGCCTTCCACCAAGCCCGGGCGGAGGCGGCTACCCTCCAGCGAACGCCATGCCGCCCCATCACGGGCCAATGGGGCCGCCCCATCCGCACCCGGGCATGGGCCCACCCCCGCCCCCCGACCAGCCCATGCCGCCTCCCGCCTCCACCCCAAACTCGCACCCCTCGGCGCTGCCCCCTCCTCACCCCTCGGCTGACATGGCCGCTGCAGCCGACATGCATGACAACGGCATCACCACCACCGCTTCAGGTACTATTATTATATCATTATATAGTATTATTATATCAATATCAATTATATTCATTACTTGTTCCCAAAGATTCTAATTATATGGTTAACTTACACGTAATTACAATACAGTAATAATAGCCTAGTAATTGAAGGTCCAAAAAAGCCGTTCCAATCAATCAATCAATATTTATTGCCAAAAAGGAAAGAAAACAATACAAAAGGAAATCGAAACAACACTAGAATAAAATACAAAATAAATAATTATTTTGAGATTTGGTAATGAATTATAAACTTGTGCGCCGGTAGTGAGGTCAGAAGCCACAAAAAATGTAAACCAAATGGTCATGAAATTATGTAAGTGTATAATGGAAAGATAGTCTTTTTAATCTGGTGCCTGTATCATAAAAATTCAGAAGTCCTGTAAAACAATCACGGTCGCACGCTGGCCATGACTAGAACGGCTTTTTAGCATCTTTGAATCAAATGGTCAGCTGTTCGGACATCGAACTTTCTGACAAAAAGGTTTCTAGTGAGTGGTAAAACGTAAGTTTAAACTAAAAATTGGTTTAACTGTCGTTGGAGAAACCGGCCCTTAGTCGATTCCCTTGCATGATTTGAGTAGTCAGCTGGCAAGACTTAAAAACAGCTCCAAATGTCTCAGCCGCCTAGTTAGTTTGAAAATTTAAACTGTTTGCTTTGCAAGTAAAAGTGTTGCTTTGTTTTGTCCTGTAATGAAATGAATATTTCGGTTTTCTAAATTAGTTATTGTAATGTGTGGTCTAGGCACAGTGATGACAAGCGTGAGCGGCAGCCAGACTCTGACGGGTGGCGTGACGTCAGTGGTGACAACTGGGCCGGACGGCACGCCGATGGACGAGGCGTCGCAGCAGTCGACGCTGAGCAACGCGTCGGCCGCATCCGGCGGCGACGACCCCGGCTGCACGCCCAAGCGACCCAAGGACATGCTCTACCACCATCCGCCGCCGCCCGCCTCCGCCCCCGCCTCTGCCCCCGCCTCCGCCATGCACGACGACTATCCACCCGACAACAGTCCCACGTGGTCGCGCACTCCTTCCAGTCCTGTAAGTACAACACTCATTTTAATATACATTGTTCCACGTGCGATTGGATCTTTTGGCTTTTCCAATTTACTATAATATTATTTTTATTTTATTACTATTTAATATTATTCAAATAATAAATAAATAATATGAATTTAAATTATTTCTCATCACTGAGTTTCATATAATAATCATAGGCTCTTTTATAGTGTTAAACCTAGCCTTGATTTGAAGTGATGTTTTGATGTTTAAAATACAGTTAATATAATTAATACAGATGCAGTTAATCAGTAAACACAGTTAATATAAGCTACAACTCACACTGGCGCACAAGGTACCTTTCCTTTTGCCAGTGTTTTTGCCACAAATATTGAATGGAAAGTGTTTTTAATGATTTACAAAATAATTGTTAAGTAATACATTTTTTTGTAATTTAATCTAAGTACCTGTATGTAAATTTTTATTTTTATTTCTAATTTAAATTTAGGTGAGCGAAAAAATGTTTTGTTTATAATTGATTTTTTTCTTTCCATTTGTATTGTAAATTGTTATTCAAATAATGTTTGTAAAATGGCAAATAAAATATTTCATTCATTCATTTCATTTACTATAATATATGTGTATGATAACTGTTAATGTTCTTGAAAATTCTCACTGTCAACACTAGAGATATTGTTCCATGTGTGAAGCGTGTGTTCCATTGTTCCAGCGCTCACGGAGCAACTGCTATCTGACTGCAGTCGCAAACCCAGCGTTGCCAGATACCATTGGCTGATGGGTTAGATTACCCGAAAAACAGCCATTGGTATCTGGCAACGCTGGGTTTGCGACTGCAGTCAGATAGCAGTTGCTCCGTGGGTGCTTGGCCTAAATGTTCTTGAAAATTTTGGTTCTAAATTTGTCGTCTGAATTCAATACTGTGTTTTTTGTTTTGTGGTTTTTTGATTTTCAAGTTGTGGGTTTGATTCAAAAATTGTGTAATATGTGTTATGTAATGTAGAAACAAATTTAATTTCAATACCACTTACATTAATTTATGATACCTAGGAAAAGAGAAACGTTGCAACCATACTTGAAACAATATCAATAAAACGTAGGCTATTAGGCTGTGATCAAATTGGATGCGGGCTACTCCTAGGAACTCTCTTGCCTAATAGTAGGCGTGAAAAAATGTCTAGAAAATATATAAGGCTGTGATCAAATTGGTTGCAAGTTGAAAATAGTGAGAGTAGAAATTCTCTCATTCTATAGTACGAGTGAAATAACACTATTAAATTTATAAATTTATAAAAAGTAATAAAAATTAGAGATTCAATAATTAAATATTGAAGAGTGAAACCACAGTATTTTTCTCCTGCTATTAGTGGTGGAACAATATCTACGAAACCTATTCCGCTGTTACATTGGATGGGAGTTGAAATTCGTTAGTATGGAATTTCACTCGAGCCTACAACATTTTATTGATTGTTCAATAGAAATCAACTTCCAATTGTTTACAAAGCAGTCAAAGCTTTCAACATTCTTTATTTGATAGGTATTTGAAAACATATTCATTCATTGGATGGGTAATATACCCTGTGTCAAAAGAATAGTTTTGCATTTTTTGTAGAATTTGAAGGAAGGTTGTTCAAATGCAAAGTCGTTCAAATCTGAGTTGGAATTTTGCAAAACTGACAAAAGCACACTCGTTCCCTTCCTATTTGGGTTTTGTGAATATTAATGCGGATTCATAACTTCTAGATAAAGAGTATTTTGTCAATATTGCTTGAATGATTTTCCAATTCGATGGGCTAGAGTCCTGATTTTGGGTTATCTCCATAGGGCTCAGAATATTGAGTAGGTCTCCCACTCTTACTCCGTAGGGCTCAGGTATTGTCCAATAAACTGAATTCTAGTTTGAGTATGGTTTGTGTCTTTTTGCAGGTATTTAACAGTCATGTGCCACAGGACTTATACAGGCCAAAGGTTATTATAGACATCATTTTATCAATTTTGGTGTTTTGGGTTTTTATTAACACACCAAGCTTGTTGAATTCAAACCACTTATTTCAATAACCTCCTTCACACCAATTTCAGCTTGTTATACCACTTTAGGAGCCAGTTTAATAAAAATTTTAGAAGTCTTGTAATATTTGGAGAAGGCGGACTCACACTGGACGTATAAATTTATCACACAGTACGCCTTGCTATTCAAGCTTTTTCCTGTATTACAGGACTTTTAAATTTTCATGAAACAGACCCTGGCTCCTTCTAATCAGCATGTTATTATACTCCGTTCAAACAGCTTGACTAAATTAATTTTTCCGTTTTATCATTCCAACTAATTGAATTTTTATTTGCTTCTTGTTGCCTCGTAAATTTAAATTTGTAAATAGTAAATTTCATTGAATGCAAAGTTATTTTAACCTAGTATGTATTGCGAATTTCATTTCAATTTTAATTTCACTTCTTCTCTACCACTAATTGATTCTTGATTTGGTTCCTTTCCATTAATCAATGCTTCACATTTATGATTTCGATTGAAGTCTTGTTATTCCATACTAGTTGGAAATTTCTTATCAATATACTTTAATAATATCTTTTGTAATATTACTTATTTCGAAAACTGTTTGAAAAGAGGATTAATACGATGAGTATTTTTTAGTTTGCATAGGCTTTGTTAACTTGAAGGAGAGGTAATTTCAAAGTGATTTGTAGCTATGGCTCTCAAATCAGTGAGTAGATGACAAAAGCTGATAAGTCATATTTGGCAAACTTTTCAGGAGAGAAATTTTCTAGTTTGTCTGTTTACGAAAAATTATTTGTACAGAATTGTATGAATCTATGACTAACTGAAAAAATATATAAATATGTGCCGTAAGCATATCACTGTTGAACACAGTTTCTTATTATGCAAGGTGGCAATGTATGCATCCATTACATTTGTTTAATTTTTGACAAATAACTAGAGAATGTGCTCCCCTCCTTACGCCGTTGCAATCCCCTCCCCGTAGTCGGTAGCTTCTCAGACACCGCGAGCTCATTGAACGCCTGACAACCTCAGTTCTACTTCATTGTCTTATTAGTTCACTTACGTTACTGTTCTGTTCAGCCATGCGTTAGAAGTGAGAATTTCATGTTTTTTCTCTTTGAAAGACGACATGTATATAATTATGTTTTATATAAATTTGGATGTGGAGTGTTGATTGACATGGATTATAATTTCAATTAATTTGGATTTTTTTATTTGATCAAGTATCGGCAAGTAAGGCTGCTCTTCTCATTTTAAAATTAACTCCTACGATAGTTTTAAAATTAATTGCACAATAATTTCTCCAATAACCGCACGTTGAAAACTCATCTCACACGCCTGTTTATGCTGCATGGATTTATATTAACATTCAATGTTTTATTTTCATTTGCCAATGTTTTAATTTTGCTTTTAGAATGAGTTAGTTTGAATTTTTTTGAGATTGCAACGAGTATTTATAAAGTAACTATTTATTCTATAAGATTGCTTTTCAGTGATCACTTTCATGCTTCATCATGATGGCACAAGTGGTAATAAAATAACTCAACTAATATAATAACATTAATAATATATAATATAATAACATATACCATTCATATAAGTTATAAATCAGAATTGAATAATTTACCTAATTAAATTAGTTTAATGTAAAATTTATTTTCTTTTTTGAAAAAGAAAGGGTCTTTATTGTTGAATACAGTTTAAACAGTCTACCAATATTCATTATTAATTTTTGATTTAAACTTCTATGACTACAGTATTGCTTTAGTTTTATGTTCTTTTACGAGGCCCACAAGAGTGTGATGGATGATTTGTGCGTGAATAATAAAGTGAGGGATGATTTAAAAAAAGACAGACGGAATGGAAATCGAACCCATGACCGGAGCAACGATAGCAGACAGTGGTTGCGACACTCCAGACCACAAGGCTCAATGCCGGTCGCTGTTGTTTGCTTACCAACTTACTGTTGAACATTTCGATTGCACTATATGAGTCATATCCTCTGTATTTCTATTCAGAAATTCCTGTTTTTTGCCGTGATTCATAAAATTAAATTAAAGAACTTCATTCTGTAATATTGTAAAATAAATTTCGTTTGCCATTTGCAGGCTTTCTAATCTATGCTTCTTGAATATTACCGTGTGTAATACAAATTGTATTTCATTCAAATTCAAGAAATATAATATTTTAGTAAATGAGTATAATATTTTTATACGTTATTGATTGAATGTTATAGTAATGCAAATTACTCCGTTACTCATAGCAATATTCATGTGTAAATATTCTTGTGGAAGCTTATTACAGTCAAAATAACTCCTAATTACTCCTCCTTCTACTTCTCCTTTTTCTTCTTCTTTTTTTTCTTCTTCTTCTTGTTCTTCTTCTTCTTCTTCTTCTTCTTCTTCTTCTTCTTCTTCTTCTTCTTCTTCTTCTTCTTCTTCTTCTTCTTCTTCTTCTTCTTCTTCTTCTTCTTCTTCTTCTTCTTCTTCTTCTTCTTCTTCTTCTTCTTCTTCTTCTTCTTCTTCTTCTTCTTCTTCTTCTTCTTCTTCTTCTTCTTCTTCTTCTTTTCTTTTTCTTCCTTCTTCTTCTTCTTCTTCTTCTTCTTCTTCTTCTTCTTCTTCTTCTTCTTCTTCTTCTCTTCTTCTTCTTCTTCTTCTTCTTCTTCTTCTTCTTCTTTTTCTTCTTCTCTTCTTTTTCTTCTTCTTCTTCTCTCTTCTTCTTCTTCTTCTTCTTTGTTTTCTTCTTCTTCTCCTTCTTTTTATATAAAGATATCCAAATAACAGGTAGCCTCACAAACGGCCATATCTCAAACTATACCTATAACTATGATACCTAACTATTGAATAAGTTTTATTTGATTGTGTTGGACATGTACTAATTGTTGTTTGTTTTTGGCCGGGGCGGTGGTTGATTCAGCAGAAGCACGACAGCCTGGGTAAGTTGTACGAGATGGACGACACGGTGGAGCGCAAGGTGTGGCTGGACAAGCTGCTGCAGTACATGGACGAGCGAGGCACCCCGATCTCCGCCTGCCCCACCATCTCCAAGAATCCCCTCGATCTTTTTCGACTCTACCTTTATGTCAAGGAGAGAGGGGGATTCATGGAGGTATGCAAGGTGCAGTGTAGTTCCATGGTAGTAGTTATTTTCATTTACCTCTTTTATCTCTGTCTGACACTAACCTACGTGTTGCTCCCTCCACCCCTGTGTGTCAAGTACGTACCACGTCTCTCTCAATGTTCAACTAACTGCATGCGTAGACTCGTATCCAATGCTGTTTTGTTCAAGGATCGACCATTCTATAGTGGGGTAGGATTTTTACAATCACACGAATATGTTTCCTATCAAATAATTTATAAAATAGAACACAATCAAATATCATAATTGAAAAAAAACATGAACTAGAAATATAAAATCTAATGAATAAATATAACATATAAACACAATGGAATATAAACTAGAACACTAACAAATTCCAGATAACTTTTGATGCTATTTGAATACTATTCGATGATAGAAAATTTTTTAATTGTAATTTAACATTCTCTTGGCAGTAAATTATTTTAATATTTTTCATATCAGATAATGCACATGTAATGTTTGAGGGGTTATCAATTAACTCTCCAAGATCTGTTTTTTCTCATTCAGAAAAATTATTAACATAATTGATTGCGAAAGTAGTATTTCAGTTCAAAAGAGATGTTATCAACCAAACGCAAAATAATGAAATTGACAATTTCTACTACAAAAGTGTTCTAAAGATTAGTTAGTGAGTTCTAGTGAATTAGATAGTTCTGTTTTAAAAACACTTTACTTGAAAGAATGTTGATTTTTGATGAAATACGTTAGAGGATAGACTATTTAGTCATTTCATGGGCTAGATTAACATTTTATTAAACTTGAGTTCATCATGTATGGGAAGAACACTATGTTAAATTGTTATATGTTGAATTGCCTTGCTAGTTCTAGACAATTCGAAGTCCAGAAGGCTAGAGTTAGTCAAGAATCTTGAAGACATTTTCCAATATAATATTCTCCCTTTGAAATAACTGTCGAACGAAAAACATTTCTTGAGTGCGTTCTTGATGAATTGTATCAGATTCTCGAGAATGAATGATGGAATACGCTTTAAATGAGAAATCATTGATAAAAATTTTTAATTTTTCAAACATAGCTGCATGACTTGTTGAAGCCTACCCTTGACTAGCTAGCAATCCTTGAATAAAAACAGCGTGTGGGTGCGATTTGTGTTTTAACAATACTAATTAATTATTTGTTGAATTCATCTACTCAATTATTATAAAAATCTTCCTCTCTTTTCTCTTTTTCTCTCTCTCTTTTCTCTATTCATTTCTCTTCATCTCTATTGCTGCTCAAAAGCTACTAAATTGGTACGCGGTGCAGTAATCAAAACATCCAGTTATTTCCTTAAATCTCAACGATTTCCTTATTTGTTATAAACTGAGTGAATGATGAATTTAACCTGTTAACATTTTTGGTTTAGAATGAATGAATTATGGAATTCACTTATAATCCATCAAGATACTTTTTAATCTAGTTTTTTATTTAATTGAAATATATATTTTCAATTTTAATTTCAACCCCTGGAAGTAAATGGTTAAATCAACCTAAAATCTTTTTATTAATTTCCAAAATGTTGAGGGTAAATAAGGTGTATACTGTAATGGCTAATTCATTTCCGTGCGGTTTTTAAAGTAATGTACTATTTAATTTGCAAGATGATGGGTTATTTGTGAATTCTTTTTGAATGGTTGAATTTCTCTATGTAGCTATGTGTTTTGATTCTTCTGTTGATTAGTATCCAATATTCTAGAATCTCAATTTGAAATTCAATATTTCGATGTAGTAGCTCAACTGATGAAAATATTGAAACATGTTCTTTTAACGCATTTCAACATTTACCGTTTAGCAATAAAAAAAAAATAGTTTTCGACACATCCAACAAGTTACTTGTTTTTTCGATAATTAGAATCCCGTTTCTCAGTAGTAATTCTTCTCATTTCTATTTTTCCCCCATGGACAAGTTCAACTGTCAATTATGTTATCAGCTTTCGGTAGTAGGTCCTGTTTTTTGAAATCTTAGGTTAAAGACAACAAATTAATTCAAAAAATTATTAGTTTCTGAAATTATAGTATAGAAATATCTCATGGCACATGTCAGTGTAATAAATCTCCCTTTATAAACAATTCTCGATGAAGTAAGTGTATATTTGGACAATGTGTTACAGAAGAATCACCAACAAGAACTTTTCTTGGTGGATTGGGTACTCTAAGATTAACCAATTTTTATAAAATTGCAGCTAGATAATGCTAACTGCTTGCTTCTGCTCATCTTTCAACTTATTAGTGAACCCATAGGGAACTACACATTTTACTGCACATTTTTATATTTTATTAGTTTTAATTTCTATTTCTCTAATCAATAAGATACTTATTACTTTAGAAATTACCTTATAAAATGTTATTAAACATACAGGAGGCTTTGGTATCCTGTCTTAATGAATTGATAGTCTATTATTTTAGAATAATATTACCGTTTTCGGTGTTGGATCTGACATTCTCTATATTTTTAGTTTTCAATCTTTATGGACTCTACTAGAAGAAGAAAAACAAGATTGAAAAGCTATAATTAGGGAGATAAGGCAGTAGATGTAAATTCGACAACCTTATTCATCCTTTTCAATATATTTGAATTTAATCAGCAGTTGTTAAGTATTGAATATTCATTTTCTATTATTAAAACATGTCAATGAGATTAGCGAAGACATTGTTTTCAAATTATGTCCCAATTATAAATGATGTTGTCAATGAATAGATAAGGTTTTTGATTTTACCATACAAATTTAACAAAATATTAAATTTGTCCAACTTATCAAGTTTTCCAGTACTTAACTAATACTGAACAAAATTTAAATACACATTCTGAACATTATACAAGCTGAATTTAAACTTCAACAGTTGAAAGTTACTTTTGATATTTTTTTGCTTTCAATATTATTATTATCATTCTACTTCCGTCCCTTTGTTATTCTCTTGCTCCCTATAAATTTCTCATCAAACTACTATTGATTGAATGTGTAGATAGTTACATTCCTTTCTTCTATTATCTCTTCGGCTCTCTATTATATTTTTTCTCACTATAAAACTATTGTTGGACGAATATAAGTCCGGCCATGCACGTTATAGGTAATGGTATAACGAAGAGGTTTACCAATACAGTTGAACCTCTTCGGTACACCGTAACGTGTATGGCCGGCCGGCCTAAGTCAGTTGCAAGAGAAGCCGATTGAATTTAATCGCCGTTTAATGACGTCATATAGCGAAATAAATTCAAAGACATCTCTATTGAGCTCCGCATGACATCATCTTACGGCTGTTAGATTTGATTGGCTTTCTTGTAATCGATTTTATAAAAATATAAATTTCTGATAGTGTAGAAGATAGTTGAAGCTCCTTTCTCTGCATTTTTTAAATACATATTCTTTCATGCTCCCTATAAACTTTTTTAAAACTACTGTTGTATGAATATAAGAGTAGATAGTTGACGTTCCTTCCTCTGTATTTTTTAAAATAAGTAGACCCTGTTGGACTATTTATTTATGCTCACTATAAACTACTTATGAAACTACTGTTGAATGAATATAATATCATCTTTCGATTCCTGATTGTGTAGTTAGTTGCAGCTCTTTTTATGTACTTTTTCAAATACGTAGACCCTGTTGTATGTGTACTATCTTTCATCCTCTTTGTATTGTTCGTCTGTGTATGCTCCCTGCCTCCCCATGTGTGTTTGTTCGTATTCGTTTGGGGCTTGGGTGGTGTCGGGGATGCCATAGGCTGATCCATTTTTCTCGTGACCTGCAGGTGGCCAAGAACAAGATTTGGAAAGACATAGCCGGTCTGCTGGGCATCGGTGCGTCGTCCAGTGCAGCTTATACGCTGAGGAAACACTACACAAAGAATCTGCTGCCGTTCGAGTGTCACTTCGATCGAGGAGGCATTGATCCGCAGCCCATCATCAACCAGGTCGAGTCGTCTACCAAGAAAAAGGGCTCCAAGGCCAATCCTGTACCTTCACCAGGTACAAGTGAGTAATATTCTCAATCAACACACTACTTTACTTCAGTAGATATAATAGTAGATATTTACTACTTCATGTATATTACTTCACGTAGATATAAAGAAGAAGAACACCCTACTAATCATTTTAGGATAGCATTGTCTATTCTATTTCATTCAATTGATTGAAGCGCCTGGACATTCAGCCGTTGCTCAGCCCTCGTGATGTTAAGATGTTCTTGTAATGTTTTAAAAGCCAAATTTCGAATCTTTTAAATTTAAATTTCGTTTCCACGAATTAGTTACAGAAAACTGACTCCAAATTATGTTCGTACTCGAAACGTTGTTTGCTAAGCTATCGTCATCATTGCTTTCCTCGGCAGTCAGCTTTTCATGTCGATGCGACATCATCTTTTTGTAGAGTAAAGAATAAATAATCGAAAAAAGCATACACCAATCTGCAAACAAATATTAAAAATTATCTGATATAGATGAATTCGAATATATCACTCTCAAATAAATGATATATCAGGAGACTGGGCTATATTTTAAAAATATTCAGAATTGAAAACGTTTTCACCAAGTTACGTTATGAATGTTTGCAAGCTTTCGGTGGATCAGGTCTTTCATATACGGCTGATGTATATTATTGATAGTGTCTATCATAGTTGAAGTTTATGTTCAAAAATGTCCCAAAATAATTTGGTAAGCGAGCTCAATTTTGATAATTTGGCTTCGTAGTCGTCCGGTGTCTGATCGCAAGATTAGATAAGAGACTTGCACCTGTTTCTCTCATTGTAAGGGTGACCGCTTCAGTTTAAGGTATTTTTCCGCTGAATGTCATTCATTCATGAGAAATAAAATCGCTTCCCGGTGGTTCAGAACCCACCTAAAGCTGTAGGTCCACTCATCTCTCATCGTTCATCCTCCCAACACCCACGCACAAGCTAAGAGCTTAAGCTACAAGTTAAGTGCTTATGTGGGCATCACCACTGAAAAGAAAAATCATTATAGGGACCGAGACTTTCTTGAACAATTAATTTTTAGAGTTTCAGAGGAACTTGTTCCTTTCTGCGAATGTAATGTGTATAATATTGTAAATAATAATTTTGTAAACTGTTTGAAATATGTTCGATTCCGCACAGTTTCACTTAGGGTTGGCTTTCAATTTTGTTCTCTTTTATTCTAAATTTTAAATTTCTCTGTTTATTTTTGTTGAATGGAAAATTTCTATCTTTTTATGGAAAAAGAAATAGAGTAGTTCCAGAACATTCTTGAGTCAATTGTATTTCTTTATTGTACTCTATAATTTATTTCAATTTTCAGGTTCATCAAATTCCCAAGACTCATTTCCAGCACCAGGAGGAGGTCCAGGCAGTGGTTCGATGGATGGCTACAACTACGGCTACCCTCAGGATTACAACAGCCAAAGGCCTCCATCCCAATCAAACCAAGGTATGTATCAACACACTTCAACTCCAAATCAGCTCTGATTCTATTCAAATCGCTTATTTCTAACATTAGGCTAAGGCCACATTACAAGGAGCTTTGCTTGGTGCTAAAAGCCAAATGACTGATCCTTGTGAACAAACGCATTGCGTACTATTGCAGATGGCCACACTACGAGCAACATGCTAAGGTAGGAGCTTCGTTGAGGATCATTCACTATGCGAGTCACTTGGCTCTTAGCACCAAGCATAGCTCTAGTAGTGTGACCTTAGCCTTTGTGAATCATTTTGACATCCAAATTCATTTTCAGTTTCAAATGTAGTCCACTTCCAAACCTGTAGGGATTGTAATTTCTCCTCATTTCTGACAAACCGCCGATTAACATGATTGAATAATTTTACATGATTTGAATAATTTCAGTTTAAAATACTGAATTTCTCCACTGAGTGTACGAATGAATGTTAATAACGCTTTGCTCACTAATAAATGATATCTGCTTTTATGTTGAACTGGTTTTAGGGCCTAGTTATCATCATATTAAATTCCATCCTACAGTTTTGCGTTATTAACTTCCAAAGAAGGTTCAACGATTTCATCTAAATTTTATTGTATTAAAATGACAATTGAGACCAGAAAATTAGAATATTAACCCAGTTAGCGAGTTGATGTTTTGTTTAATGCCAACGGTGTTAATTATTACTGAAAGTCTTATAAGATAATTGATTGATCATTGTACTGTACAATTGTTTAGTTACATTGACAATGTACAAGACATAATTTTCTATATATTTGTCCGTCCTTTTCAATGTATCAAAGCAATTTGAAGGGATGAATCTAGTAAGATGTGCTGACGATAACTATGTGATGACTGTAGGGAACGCAGCGGTTGGTGGAGGGGGGCATGAGCCACGAACTGCACCCGATATAAGCCTATCAAATCCCTTCGAAGACGTTCTCACCAATGCAAATAGCAGTGTTGCTCCCCCCCTGCGGCCCGGCCTAGTACCCAGACACCCCCATGTCCCACCAGGTCTAGACACCATTATTTTGTTCTTACAGCATGTCATGTGTTCATTCAGTTATTGTTTGTGTTGTCATTAGTTTCTTTCTATCGTCTTCTGTTAGTCAATTGTTTCAGTTTGCATCATTTTCTTCAGTATTTTTTTGACAACTTTACTGGTATTTTTATTCTGTTTGGATTATTATAATTCACGTTCTTGATGTTACTGTTATCAAATTGTATTTTTTCCAACTTCCCAGCTTTTCAATTTCGATATATTCAATGTTTTGACGACACCTTTCCAAATTAAATATCAAATACTGGTTGAATCTGAAATCATGACCCCTGGAAGGAATTTGTTGAGTAAACAGAAATTGCGCAATACCGATAAGAGCAACATTGAATACCAAAATTCTTTCTCCTCTCCCCTTCACACTTCAGGGGTCATCATTTCAGATTCAACCAATAACTTCCTAGTTATTCAACTCTGTAACTTTTATTTTTTTCAAATGTATTTGACGTGAGGTTCTCTAATTACATTTTCCTCAACCTCCCAGCTTTCCAATTATGATTTCTTTTTTCTGCTGATTGTGCCTACATAAGTCTATGACTTGTGCGTGGGTAATTCGGTAAAGGATGATGAACAAAAAATGCCTGATGGAACGGGAATGGAACCCATGACCAGGTGCAGGTTTTATTATTCTTTTTTAATGTTCTTGAAGTCATTTTTTCGAATTCCATATTTCCAAATCTCCCACCTATCCAATATTTGTGTACCTAATTTTCCATTTTGTATATTCGAATGTGTCCGGACTATTTGTCACCCAGTGTTCTCTGTGTAATCAATTTCAGCAACTTCAACACTGCATCACTGTGTATTCATTGTAGATACGTGTTTTGATCTTGACTTTGCTTGTTTCCAAGTTATTTATTTTCAGTTGTCTTTCTTCTTTAGTTATTTTCCAGTGTTCCAGTAATTATCTTATCACTTCTATATGTATTTTAGTTGTTTGGCATTTGTGTTAGTGGTGTCCATTTCTATTAGGTCTTGATGTTTTTTCCTTATCAATGTAATTTTCCAAGTTTCAGTAATTTTGAACTCAATATTGTCTGAATCTTGATGTAACTTATTGTTATAAATTTTACTTGCTAAATACAGTATTTCAAATTATTATTCAACTACAAGCAAACTAGATTCGACTAATGTCGAGGACTACGTCTTGAACTTGGTAGTTTCAAGTTCAATTATTGTAAGCTTATATTTCTCTACTTGAAAGAGCTAATGTTTTTCTAAAAAGTTTCCAGTTTTAGGTTATGGAATAATACGGGAGTGGAGACCACCCATTACAATAATAATCTTGATAAATCTGAACAGACATCCTTATTGGTAGATTTTTAGTTTGTTAATTATGGATTGCAAAGATCCGAGATTCCTCCACAACCTGTATTGGCTCCCCCAATTTAATCACAAAACCTGAATTTTGAATCATAAGAATAATTGATCTCAAGTAATCAATTCTTCTCAAGTAATATCGGCCTAGTAATTCATTACATTTATGGAGAATCTAGCAGAAAATATAATTTCTAAATTAATTTAAAACCACAAATGTCACCTTTTTATTGTACATAATAATATACTTTCCCCCGTACTTTCAATTCTTATTATTATTTAATCAATACTTACACACTTGAGCATAGATTACTATAAGAATTTCGTTGAAAGAAAGTATTTTTCGCACAAAGTTTTATTGAATATTTTATACCATCTGAACGATTCCATTTAGTTCTATTTGAAAACTGTTTTTCAAACAATACAAATCTAGACAACACAAGACTAGTTACTATGAATTGGAAATTATTAAAGTAGTTGAAAATCATGGTTCCATGAAATCATAATTTAGTGAAGAGTGTACTGATTTTTGTTTTAAATTACAGGTATGCTAGGAGGTTACCAAAATCAAGGCGGATACTCGCAGTATCCGGACCAGTACAATCAGCAGTATCCGGGAGGACCCTCGCCCGGCGGCGGAAGTTATCCGCCCAATCGGCCCATGTACCCTCCGGCGCCGTACGGTGCTCCCGATGCTGAAAGGTAAATTATAGACAACAGTGATCTAATATATTATTTTCATTTCACTAATAATATTAATATAATATATTATTATAATATAACACATTAGGACTAGAAGCAGAAAAGCAAATTCACATTGTGGTGACGATCGTTTCGTCTTGGATGTCATCAGTTTCACATTAAAAAAAATTAATAGAATATTAATCAATATTGAAAAAAAATTAATGTTTTTAAAGTTTTATTGATATATTTTTTTAATGTCATTGGTTGGAGAATAGTGTTCGAAATATTTATAATAAAGTTTGAGTTCTGTTTCCACTTTTTTCAGTTATTTATTGACGTACGATTACAAAAGCAAACAACGAATACAATGATGATGTAATGAGAGGCTGAGGGCGGAAAAGTGATGAAAAATCATGTACAGTATTAGCAAAGCGTTCAAACCATAGAAAGTGTAAAACGAGAAAGAATGTGATGGAACGGATAAGCATCATTTACAGATCATAAGTTTCAGTACTCATACAATTGATTAAATACATTAACAAATAGAATAGTTGCTCCTGATCCATATAATTATGCTGTTTCATTTTCTTAGTGAGAAATTGTAATTGCTTATAATAATGTTCAGGGATTTTCTAATTCTATAACTTAGAAGCTACCTCCAGATTGATTATGTGTTAGTATCTATTGTATCATTGTACAGTATCAGATATTTATTTGAAGTGAACTTGGGCCGGTCATACACGTTATATCTAAGAAGTACCTGTAAACATGATTAAACTTATGATCGTCTATAAAAACAAATTAGACACGTCAATCTATATGCATTTGTCTGTTTGCTTGTATAGAATAGACGAACATGTATTTTTCCACACCCAGAGGTGAACCTCTTTGGTATACCGTAACGAGGATAGCCAGTGTTAGGCTATATTGACTTTTGTGTGTGCTATTAGTGCGTGGGAAATTGGTTTTGTTTTGAGTTAGATATCTTTCAACTATATTTTTACCAATGTTATTTGTTTTACAACAGGGGTTACAGTCAAGGAGGCGGCAGCGGACAAGGCCAAGGGGGTCCGGGGGGCCAGGGAGGCGGTCAAGGACCCCCGGGCAGCCAGGACCCCTACCGAGGCTACCAGCCCGGCTACCCGCCCCCGCGACCCGGCGGCTACCCGCCCCAGGGGGGCCCGCCAGGGGGCACACCTCAGGGCAGCGGGGCCCCCTCAGCAGCGCAGGCCGACTACTACAACAGCCGGGAGCCAGGGGGGTACCCGGGGGCAGGGGCGCCGCCCCCCAGCAAGTGCATGCCCCCTCCGCCGCCCTCCAACCAGCCGCGGCGGCATCCTGACTTCGCGTCCAAGCCAGACCCTTCGCAGCCCACCGGACCCCCTTCCCCTTACCCGCCCTACAACCAGCAGAGGCCGGCCATGTACAGCGGACAAGGTCAGTCTAATAACATTAATCTTACAAACATGGAAACATAAGACAATTGTATACATGGGATCAATTGAAATGAAAATTATAAAAGCTTCTATTGAATAATATAATACAGTAATTGATTGATAGCAGTTGTATGTATGAGTGAGTTTCATAGTAGGATCAATTGAAATGAAAATTATAAAAGCTTCCATTGAATAATATTGACAGCAGTTGTATCATGAGTGAGTTTCATACATAGGATCAATTGAAATGAAAATTATAAAAGCTGCCTTTAAATAATGTAATAATAGTTGTGATTGGTATGAGTGAGCTTTTGTATAAAATACTATTACTAATAATAATAATAATTGAACGATGAGCGTAATTGTTCTAATAAAATGGCAAATCTATACTTATGAAAGAGGATGTTTGTTTTTATATGTGTCGTGCTCCTTTGATTTTGAAATAATGAAAATTTTAAATTAAGATGAGTACGCACTTGGAGACATAATATGGCTGTGCCTGGTATATATGAAATCAGTAGAGCGTTTGCCATGAAAAATGATGCCAAAGCTACTACTATGTTATAATATTAGTTTAATTCTTATTATTATGAGTGAACAAGCATCGAAAATGGGTCGAATAGGAAATTTCCAAAGTCTTGTTCAGACAAAGTAAGTTGGAAGCTACGTCGCTTGGTCCAAGTTACTTTTTCTGTCTGAACACTCGAAAATATTGTACAAGTTGGTATTCAGACAAAACAAGTAACTTGGACCAAGCTGTAACGGATATCATAGTATGCACACTATTTTCAATATTTTAAGCGCCAGTTATTTCTATTATCAACTGCCAAAAGTTTGTGAATTATTATTGTTATTTATAATATGTAGTTTAAAAAATGAATCACTCATCAATTAAATAATTTGTAATATCATGGGTTCCTTCATTATAACTTTGCATGTTTTTTCTATCCAAGGTTATTTTATTAGATGAAGATGGAGAATATGATCATGAAAAAACGCTTTCAACCCTTCAGAGACAGATTGCCAACACCCCACACCCCAAGCATTTTTCAACCCCATAGAAAGAAGTCGCATACTGAGAGGTTTGGAGACCGTGGAGGCCAAGCGACTTTGGCGTTCCTTGAAATTATGCGCTCCCCAAACAAACGTCTCAGTGCAGCCATTGACAAAAGTGATTTTTAACTTAATTGTTATTTCATGTAATTTCCAACTCTTGCCTGAAACATTTTGAGCTTTAAAAATGTTTTGTACAATTCATTGGTTTATTAAAATTATTTCAAATTTTCCTGTTTCTGTGCGCCACCCTATATTACCAACTAAATATGAACAGAGGGAAATTCTATCACTTAAATTGGATTGGTAGTCTTGGTTGTATTTCCAAGAACCAGTTTCCATCAATTGTTCAATAGTTTGAAGTAATCAACAGTGAAATTTGTCGTAGGGCTTCTCACACCCAAGTGTGTCTGCCACGTTAGTCTTTTTCATAGCCTTTGAGGTAATGTTCCCCAGTCTGTCGTTCATGTCTCAATTTTTGTTGCATTATTAGTGACTTCTCTCAATCCAAAATGGATTTAGGATGTTATGAAGTAAGAAATTTTCTTGCTGGAGAGGATGATAGTACTGTAATAGCAATAATTTTGGTGAGATGATAGAGATACTAACTCTGATTTTTTACTGTCAAACAAGTGCAGGGAGTGGAAAATTTGCCTCCAATAAGTGTATGAATAAGAAAAACTATTCATTTTTCATCTTATCCCACTATTTGTCATGTATGAACATTATTATTATTTCACCAAACTTGATAAGTTACGAGTTCACCCCGTGCAGTGCAAAGCGCCGCTTGCTTGCTTGAGTACTGTATCGTTTGATAATACAGTATCATTGCAACAGACTTGTATCAGTGTTAGTTTCCTCTAGATTCCACATCAAATCTCGCAGTGGAGGAAGCACAGTAGAAGGGAATGAGCCAAAAGTTTTTCAATATAATAGATTGGAACCTTTTCATATTGAAATTTGAAATTTTTATACCAAATCAAGTGAAGCTCTACCAAACGTACCCACTACCCAAGTTCGTGCTATTGAATTTAAAAAAATATTCACCCCAGTGTGTCTTTCGTGTCCCAATTTTAGAAGTGTGTCTGTGGAGGGTTATAGGTTACCTTCCAATGCATCTTCGACTTTTTCAATTTATTTTAGATTTACTTTTAGGAACAGTTTTCTCATGTCATTGATGTTTTCATTTCAGGAGGATGGTCGAGTACGAACAACAGCCAGTACCGGGGCCCGGGAGGCCAGTTTGCAAGTCAGCCGAGTGGGGCGGGAGGTGCGGGAGCGGGCCAGTGGGGCGGCAGTGGTCCGCCGCGGCCGGGTCCGCCTCCGGGGGCGGGACCGCAGCAGCCGCCTCCGCCGCCCGGCAGCCAGTGGGCTGACCAACACCGCTATCCGCCCAACAGTCAGCCTCCGTTTCAGTCGCCGCAGCAGCAGGTTAGCTTCAATCTCTTATTCCTCATTCAATTTCATAATTTTCTAATATATTTTTATCCAAACGCGTTCAATTTGTGAAGAACTAAAATTACTAAATAAAGCAACTGGCTCTATGTTCCCCTCCTTTTCTAGCTTATCACTCTTCTTATTCTTAATTTAATATTAACTTACTTTTATAATATTCTCCAATATATTTTTATTCAAACACATTCATTTCATGAAGAACTAAAACTACCAAACTAACAATACAACTGGTTCTGTGGTCCCCTTATTCTTTATATCCGAAATAATTTTCTACTATTGAAAGTCTTCCTTGTACATACATGGGAAACCATAGTTGGAATTATTAATTTCATTAAATTCATGGGAACATCTTCTATATTGGTCCAAACATCATTGATTTAAATACATCTATGCATTTTTTATAAGTATGGTACTGTAATATTAGATTATCTATATTTAACTTCATTCAAGTTTCTCTTTATAATTACAGAGACTTTATAATAATACATGTATTATTAGACAGTCTCTGTAATCATAACTAACTTAATATTCTGTTTCTCTTGTGAAAACTGAAGATCGAAGATAAATATTCCTGTCATTACATCCATGGTCAGCTGTTGTAGGTAGTCATGCTTCGTTTCAAAATTACAGTAATACAGTATTCATTTAAGTTGGCGGATGTCATTAGATAGATATTATTTTTTTGCCATCTGACTCTGCGGTCATCAGCAATGCCATGAAAACATCAATATTTTTGCAAAACAATTGTTCGAAACATTTTTAAACAAAACAATTGAGTGTTTTGGAAAAATATTAATTTTATGTTTTCTTAACATTGCTGATGACCGTAGAGTCCGATGGCAAAGAAATAATATTTCTCTATCTAATGAAAGTTATTCGCCATCCGCCAAACTTGAATGAATATTAATGTAATGAATCAAATCAAATAATTTTTTAAAAATTGAAAACATATTTTGCAATATAATAAAATGCTTTATATAACAATACAAATTTCTTGACAATTTTGTGTCGGTCCTTTCATATTAAAAAAATTATACTTATCTGTAATTCAATGTGTTGGATCTCCCCACTCCATACGCTAAATAAATGAATGTGTTGAATCAATACATATGATTTCTGCTTCGATTCTCATTATTTGAGAAATGTCAGCTGTATAGAAGCTGTTCCAAATGCATTGGCAATTTTAACGAATATTTTGACGAATGATCTCAACAATCATCACAGATATAAATTTGTCTTCAATAGATCAGCCATTAAAAGTAAATCATATTGAACCGATTATTATATTGAACATAATTTCTACTGAACCGTTTATTGTATTGATCCAATTATTCTTGTTCTAAGACTGAAATTTAACAACTATTCGTAATTTGTTTGGTTATTTACAGTGGGGTAGTGTAAATAATATGAGCAATTCAATTGGGCCAAATGCATCGATGCGACCTCAGCTTGGACCAAGATCGAACTTCAGGCCTGATGGCAAGCAATTTGGCCAAATGCCTTCAGGACCCGGAATGAAGGTATGAATATCTTCTTTCAACTCTTGTTAATGTACTAAATTTTAAACAGGTTCTTGAATGCTACCAACATATTGTGTTCCAAGTTTTGATTTGATTTTCAAATCAAATGATACATTGCTCAACAAACGTACAAAATTCCATAATATTAGGTATAACTTATACGATTTTAACTATATAAGTGCAAACAAGTTTTTAAACAAGTATCGCTCTCAGTTACCTCATACTTTAAAACGAATGTAACCTTGTAGAAAAATTAGAACTCAATTCAATAATAATTTAATAGATTTTATGAAAATTGAAATACAGTATGATAATAATTTTAAATTTTAATAATTATTATATTCATAACAATTTTTCTAATTATTAACTTTCTTAAGAATACGCGTATTTGAATTCGTATCATTCGTGCCTTTTTTCGTATTGCTCTTTGAAAATAAATTTAAATTTGTTGAATGATGATTGTAGAACACTCATATTGCATGTCAATATATGATGACACGAATCGCATTTTATATAAATCAATTTGTGTTGAATAAGAATACAATATTCTCACTCTATTTTTCATAATTATATATTTCATTTTCCTTAAGTTCATTTATATTATTTTTCAATAGGAATTTTGTTTAATTGATTTTTTCCTTTCCAAGTGTATTGTGAATTGTTATTCAAATAATGTTTGTAAAATGGCAAATAAATATTTCATTCATTCATTTTTCATTCATTCATGTAATATTAGCAACTCTTTCCTGCGCATAGGATGTTAGTCAATCAATCAATCAAAATCATTTTATTTTCCTTCTTATATATTATATAAAAATTTCATTTAATTATGTTTTTAATTTTGAATGCGATTTTGTGTTTGTTTGATGTGCAGGGCCAAGGCGTGGGCGTGCAAACAGGCGCCAAGCGCGAGATGGTGTTTCCGGTGGAGAGCGTTGAGGCGACGACGCCGGTGCTCTACAAGCGTCGCCGGCTGACCAAGGGTGACGTGGCGCCGGTGGACGCGTGGCGTCTCATGATGGCGCTTCGATCAGGTCTGCTGGCCGAGACCTGCTGGGCACTGGATGTGCTCAACATTCTGCTGTTCGATGACAACGCGGTCGCCTACTTTGGCCTGGGACATCTGCCCGGCTTGCTGGACATTTTGCTGGAGCACTTTCGACGCGCGCTGGCTGACATGCTCGAGCCCAGTGCCATCTCCTCGTCCACCGCCGCCTCCAACTCCACCGCCCTCACTGTCAACGACAAACACCAGCAATGGTCAGTACACAAACTCTATTCAGTTGAATCCATAAGACAAAACAGGTTGTTTTCATTTTTTTATTAATTTCCTTGATTTGACTTTTGAAAAATATTAATAATTGTTATTTATTATCCTATATTATACTTACGTCATATTTCTCTGTGTCTCAAATAAGAAAAACTTTAATGGAATATGGAGACACATTAATAATTCTTACATTTTCTAAATTTTTACTTGTGATGTGCTGACAATAGTTGAAGATGAATTAGATTTCATTATACAAATTGATGTATTTCATTAATTTTGTCTGTTTCTAATTATTAATAAATAAAAAATAAAATGTAAAATAAAAGAGTTCATTCGTTGGCAGATGGCATTAGATAGATAGAGAGATATTATTCTTTGCCATCCGACTCTACGGTCATCAGCAATGTCAAGAAAAATCAATATTTTTGCAAAACAATTGTTTAAAATATTTTTAAACAAAAAATTGAGTGTTTTAGAAAAATATTTATGTTTTCTTGGCATTTCTGACAACCTAAATAAATAATCTATTCTATTTTATCTAATGAAATCTGAATTGAATTGTGAAGATTCTAAATAAACACACGAGAGAAGCAAACAGCCGAGCTGCGAAGTGGACCTGGGTCAGGTGGAGTCGCCGCCGGATCCCAGCGACCGCACGCCGCTGGTCAAGTGCGGCGAGCACACGCTGCGCACGCACCGCGGCCTGCCGGTGACGGTGGTCGCTGCGGCCGACGACATCTTCGTGCTCGACGCGAAACGCGCCTGGGACACCGACAGCGAGTTCATCATGCCCGAGGATGGCGGACAGGACCTCCAAGACTCGCTCAGCTACATTGTGCCCTGCTTTCGATCCGACTTTGGACTGGTGCGCTTTGTTCGTGTACTGAGTGATAGTGATAGTAGTAGGACTAATAATAACAATGATAGTAGTAAATCTACGACGAATGATTTGAAAGTGGAGTGCACAACAGTGAAAGTGAAACAGGAAAAGGTAGACGTTGACGAGGAAGAGGTAGCGGAAAAAGTAGTTGAGAATGAAATGGAAGTGGACGATAAAAAGTGTGAAAATAACGTTAAGAAAGAAGTGAAAGACGATAGTGATACCGTAAAAGACCCAGCCCTGTCTAAACGAATACGCGACCCGGCGGGCACGCTAAAACAACGCAAGTTATCCGACTACGAAGACGAGTGTTATTCTCGAGATGAAGCCAGCCTGTCGACAGTGACTGAAAGTCAGGACGCGATCGCGCGCCGCTGTATCTGTTTGTCGAACATACTTAGGAACCTGACGTTTGTGCCGGGCAACGAACTGGAGTTTGCCAAAAACACAACGTTGCTGGGACTTCTGGGCAAGCTGTTGCTGCTGCACCACGAGCACCCGCTGCGTACACTGAAGCAGCGCAACTATGACCGCGAGGAGGATGCTGACTTTGGCGACTGCTGTTCGTCGCTGAATGGCGACGCCGAGTGGTGGTGGGAGTGGCTGATGGTGTTGAGGGAGAACGCGCTCGTCTGTGTCGCCAACATAGCCGGCCACATTGATCTCGAGCCCATCGCCGAGGAGGTACTTATTATATTTTTCACTCGTTTCCATTACAGCTCTATGAACACGAGGTAGACGCATCGCCCGTCATTCAGACAGCTGTTTATGAAGCAGCTTGAGTTGGGTGAGTGAATGCTCCTAGAATTTTCAAGATGAGTAGAGGTTGAAGCTGGGTGACATTTGAAACTGGGCCAAAATGATAAGTGAGTGCGTCTACCCTACCCCAACTTTATAGAGCCTTTTAGTTGCCATTTGTATATGTTGTCGAAAGTTGCCAGTGTTTAATTTTTAGAATTTAAGGTATGGCAACGTTATTTTTTTCTTGAACTTTCAGCTAATACAATTGGTGAATGCGTGGGAAGCTAGTGACACCTCAACCAATTTCATTAATTAAAATCAAGTTAGTTTTCTTGATCTCTAGCACGATTTTTCTGCATCTTATGAAGTAATTTCTTTGGTGAACTGATTGAAAAGTTATTTTTCAAACATGAATTATTACACAATGGCTTCTTTACACGATGCCCTTGACAAATGCTATTGAGAAGATCTCGGTGATTTTCTGCAGTATTCTTTGTGTAAGAAACTAATGTTTAATAACTTATGTATTCTGCGAGTTGCACGAAAATTCAATCTTATTTAACCGCCGTAATATGATGTCATCCAACATACCCAATGTAAAGAGATCTGATAAACAATTGCGACGTCAAGGAATAAACTTTATTGAAATTTCCTTGAAAGTGGTTAGTAGTGGCAAAAACTTCGGCAACTGGAAAATTCCTTGTGCGCCAGTCGTAACATGTATTTTAAACAACATCAATAGATTATCACCAATTTATTAAGCCTGTACAAAGTTATTCATGAAGTTTATGATTATTATATGTATTCAATTGCAATTTGAGCAAATGATTAAATTCAACTTTATTCTTGTGCAACTGGCTTTATTGTTTTTGGCCATGGGATTATCTATGATTGTATTGTGTTTTTGGGAGATTAATGAATAAACTATTTTTGTAGGTGTCGCGTCCGCTACTGGACGGTCTACTACACTGGGCGGTGTGCCCGGCCGCCCAGGGCCAAGATCCGTTTCCGTCGGTGGGGCCATCGTCGCCCCTCTCCCCGCAGCGGCTGGCACTCGAGGCGCTCGTCAAGCTCTGTGTCACCGACTCCAATGTCGACCTCGTCATCGCTACGCCGCCCTTCTCGCGACTCGAGCGGCTCTGTGCCGTACTCACCCGGCTGCTTTGTCGCATCGAAGAACAGGTAAATTCTGGCATTCATCATTATTTTAAATCAGACGTATACGAACCACATTCATATTTTTTCCACTAGAAGTATCCTATGGACCACGGATACTAGAATACATGATAGGGCTAATTGTGTATCTTAATTATTATTATCCGACACATATTTTATATAGTGGGGGCCATAAAATTCAATTCTGCAACAATTAAATTTAGTTATAAGAATTTATATTGATACTTTCATTTCATTTCATTTGATGTATAATGTTGAGTAATTGAATAATATTATCCTTTTCCTATTGAAATTTCGACTTGAATGTCAATCATGAATTACGTCATCGATGAATTGGGATTAATCATCTAATATTATTAGTATTCATAATGTTTTATTTTTTTTATGTAGAACATGTTATATATTTTGAAACATATTTTCTCTACAAAAATATTTCATGCAGACAAAATGTATCACCAGTACGGTATACAGAGAGTGTATAGTAACAGTGTGGCCATTTGTGTGAAGTACTCCATAACAATATGTGGAGATGATTTTTTCCCCACGTCCGTGACCGCCGCCATAGTTTTGCAAAATTTTTGAATTTTGATATGGGATTATAGGCAAACATGAACCCATTCACTCATTTGTCAAACTTATTTTAAGAGAAACAACATCAAAACTAACTTTTCTAACATTAAAAATAGTCTCTCTACTCTTGGTATTGCTTTAAAAGCTTAAAATGATGAAAACTAATACTGGCAAAGGTAAAATGTAGGTTAGAAATGAATCTCCTATAATAACTTATGATTTTCTATGGCTGAATTCGATCGAGATAACCAATCAAAAGTGTGACATGCAATGTCCACACTGTTACTACTACACACTCTCTGTAGTATGGTACAGTAAATGAATGAAATTTTTTATTGTATATCCATTATTTTTTCTACTAATTAAATTACACTGATTTCAAGAAACTTTCAAGTAGAAAACAGACATAACATAACTTACATTACAGTGACAATTATTGTTTCGTCCTTGTATTGGACTTCATCAGACAAGCAAATAAACTTTTAAGTAGAAAACATACATAACTTGAAAAGAAATGAATGAACTTTTAAGTAGAAAACAGACTTAACTTGAATATTGTCATTACATTATGTCATTTTCATTATGTAAGCTTGTCATTACAGTGGCAATTGTTTGGTTCTGGTTATGTCGCCTGTTTTCTACTTGAATGTTCATTCGCTTCGAAGTCTGATGAAGTCCAACATCAAGTCCAATCACTGTAATTGTCACTGTAAAAGATAATAATCACTGTAAGTTATGTCTGTTTTCTACTCTTGAAATCAGTGGACTGACATTTTTATATGTTATTTTTTATCTGTTTTCTTCAACTTGGAGTTTATCGAATGTATTAATATTGCAGGTGCTACGAGAGTTTGCCGTGAACCTGTTGCACTACCTGGCAGCGGCGGACAGCGGCATGGCGCGCACGATTGCGCTGCAGTCGCCGGCGGTGTCGCTGCTGGTCGCGTTCATCGAGCAGGCGGAAGCGAGCGCACTGGGCGTGGCCAACCAGCACGGCATCAACGCGCTGCGCGACAACCCCGACTGCATGGGCACCTCGCTGGACATGCTGAGGCGGGCCGCGCGCACCCTCCTCCATCTCGCCAAGCACCCCGAGAACCGGCCGCTCTTCCTCCAGCAGGAGCAGCGCCTGCTCGCCCTCGTCATGTCGCAGATACTCGATCAGCAAGTGGCTGCCCTCATCTCAAGGGTCCTCTTCCACTGTTCTCGACCTCCCACCTCCTCCTCCTCCTCATAGGACCTCCTTTTGTACAGTCCCTCTCCCCTCCCCGCCCCCAACCACTCAAACAACAAGAGTATAACAAATATATATATATAAAGAACAAGTGATGTGTAGTATATATACTATGAAGTGTTGTGTAGTGGCCGTGTGATGCCGTCACGTGGACATTTGTAAATTAGAGTGTAAATTCGACTAAAACCAACGGTTGACTGTTTGAAACCGTGTGTATCGATCGATATCGCGTACTATGTATTGATTGATTGAAGATACTTAACAAAATGACACAATGTGATTTTTAGGTTTCGTCCTCCCCCGGATATATTATTGTATTTTGTAAGTTGATGATCGTGCTGTAACTGTCGATTATGTCTCACGAGCAGTCGTCACGACTCAATTTAGTTGATGTATTATGAACTGAGAAATGTATTCAATGTCGAATTGAGGGTGTTGTGTAAGAGAGTGAACGCTTCCCGTATCTGTTTGGTATTAATTTGTAGAGGTCAGCCGCTGGTGAACTGACTTATTAAAGACTTTGATCACTTTAGAGTTTCTCTGAAGACTGTTTTTTAGCAACAAGACCTCTTTTTAATCAGTTATTGAATGCAATCTTCTTCAACAGATTACGCCACTGTCTCTTCTCATCCAAGTCGTTTTCTTTTCATTTTTCTCTTCATCCATCATCAGATTTTAATAATAATGTATGCATAAAAATATGTTTACAATGAATCAAATGTAAATAATTACTGAAGCAGTCTATAGCATAAAACTTCATTAAACAGCCTTTCTCCCATTTTTAATTTATTAAATATATATAAAATATATAAATATACTGTATTATTGTTACTATATTCCTAATAAAGATTAATAATGGTACCGATTTGTACTGCAAACAAAAACAAAACTTGAACATACTTGTATTTATACGATGTATTATGTACTGAATCATTTTGGTTGAAATGAAGAAAATAGTGGATGGAAATGAAATGTTAATATATTAATGAAAAAACTGTTAACAGAAAAATGTGATAGTAATTGAGTCATAATTCTTTTTTCTTTTTACTGTTAATTAATTTTTAAGTGTGTTGTAAAGAAAACTTTTAATCGACAACGGAAAATTTTAATATCAATTTATATTATATTATATTTGTTTGATTTAAACACAATTTATAGAATAAAAATCAATTTGTATTGAATGCTTTGAATGGATTTTATTGGTTTTATTTAGTTGTTTTTGTCAATATTTTATAATACCGAAACGATACGGAATGTTGTTTTCATCATAGAGTTTCATTTAGAGCAGTCTAATCGACAGTTACTCATGTTGTTTATTATTTACGCAATGTTCATTTCATGTGGCTGGAGATTTCTATTATTTATTATAAAGAATGAAAATTCAAATAATAAATATGTAAAATAATTGTGTAAAATATTAAAATGAATAATTTTTTCTTAGTGCCTTGACGTTGATATAAAATTTCACAAATTACAGTTTTCAATGTTATTTGTGATGATACATCTTACTTTGACTATAACATTTGAGTCATATCATTGGCTTCAAAACCATTCAGCGTGCTAAATGGACTCATGACTGCCAAACTTTATGGGTTTGGAAGGGTGACCTCGGCATCATCTACTCTATTACCTATTTTGTGGGTAAAATGCTGCATCTCACTCTAGATTTTGTTGTATTATCACAATACTATATATAATATTGAAAGACAAACTCAAAAATATTGTTCCACCTTGTGTGGAGGAGAACTTACTTAACGTTGCGTTGGATCTGGGATCCTAGGACTGATCTAAGTCTCTCCTCAAACAGATTTGGAGACAACAATTTAAAATTTATTGTTAACTCTGATTTAACTGTCTCTAAATTATATCTAATTTATTCATGATTAAAAGTGCAGCCGGTTTTGAATAAAAATATTTGTACTAGAAAAATGTTGCAGCCCGCGAACTAGTAGCTTTTAAGCAACATACTATGAGAGAAGGAGCACTTGTGCCCTTTTGCAAAATTTCCGTTCAACTTTGGTTCAAACTGTAGATTCACATTACATCTATAGTCTGTTTACCGAAACCAGGCAGTGAATGTAAATACCGTGTGTGCTTGTGAGTGTGTGTGTCTTGCATGACGGCATGTTCACATTTCAGCGTATACTAATCGCGTATTCAGCTAATACGGATTGAGAGCGAGATAAATTTATTATATGCCTTTGACTCGATCGTCCACCTGTTTTCTGATGTACGCACGCACACTTGGTTTACGCGCACTGCCTCGTTTCGGAGAACAGACTATACGGTACTTGAATGTAATGTTATGTATGCCAAGACTTGAAAACTTCAAACCAAGTTTTGAAAAAGATAGTACATAGGTTATTAGATATATTATTATATCTGATAACCTTGGTGCATAGCAAGGTATGTAGAGTTCTCTACCTTGAATGTAATGTTATGTATGCCAAGACTTGGAAACTTCAAACCAAGTTTTGAAAAAGATAGTGCATAGGTTATTAGATATATTATTATATCTGATAACCTTGGTGCATAGCAAGGTATGTAGAGTTCTCTACAAACCTTGGGTGCATAGAGGCATTGATGAATTTTTCAACTAAACTATTGAATCAACTGTGATTTAAACAACTATTGAATTGCAGCCAAACCAGAAATATTCCTGTAAATAATAATTCTTAAGCGTAAGTCACACTTGACTATTTTACTAGCTGCTAGCGAAATAGCTGTTAATAAGTAGCAATTATTGTGAAATAGAAGCAAGTTAATTAGAATATATTCTATTTCTAGGAGAATTTTTCAATTTGGCGGATGAATAAGCTGTTTACAGATTATGGGAAAACAAGCATAATATATTCTCTCAACTATCATTCGCTATCCTCCAAATTCAAAACATTCTACTGTACCTATTTGCCTATTAGAATCTATTCTATTTACTTTGGTTAGTAGCAGCTACCAACAATATCTATTTCACTAGCAGCGACTGATTAAGTAGCCTAGTGTGACACAGACGTGGAATAGAATCTCCTCACACTTTTCGCTGCAATTTCAGTAGAAGCACCATTTGCCGGATAATTTTGGAGACAGACACTGACCACTGTGTTAATAGGATAACGATCTATTATTTTGGGGAATAACAAACATTTCTTATAGCGCAACACAAATTTTCGGTGTTTGCCAAATACCGTTTGTCTGAGCCGGCTTAAGGGTGGTAATGCTCTGAAACAAGCGATGGACATATTTTTAACTCTAAAATTAGAATAGAATATGTTTTTATTTCACCAGAACCAATAATTACGACGAAGTACATTTCCGTCAATAAAATACAATCGCATTAGAATTTTCAAGAATTTCATATGACCTTAGCTTACCTAAAGTAAAAATTAAAACTAAAGATGATGACTCATTTATTAGAAGCAAGGAAAAATTATTACAGCATACAAACTACTTATTGAAATTCATGAAAATAATAAAAACTGAATGAAAAATAACACTAAAGCTTTCCAGTGAAATAAACTACTGGCTTGCAAAGTGACAATTTCACTTATCTTGTTCTTATGAAGAACAACAACACAGGTCAAATGAAAAGTAAAATTTATGGTTCTGCAAGAATATTGCAAATAAAAATTAATTTATGAATACATTTGAAAAGTAAGATTATTCAACAAATAGTTCTTACTGTAGATGCTAAAAATATGGCGAGTCCATGCCGAGGAAACAATCACGACTGGAGGAGTCATGTGTCAATTCAGTAAGGAGCATTTCAATGTTCAATGAATCAGTGAATTGATTCACTTTTGTTTAGTAAGTTCATTAGAGTGATGTGAGCTCTAACTAACTTATAAAACGCATTGACTCAATGTAATCGAACATTGAAATGTTTGTAATTTATAAACAATGTTCCATTAATTATATTGAACATATTGACTACAATGGCACCGAATAATGTGATGTTCAATAATTACAATTGAAGAAATTTTAAGAAAATTCAATTATAGTATGTTACGAGTTCACCTTGTACAGCGCAAAGCGCCGCTCACTTGAAGTTTCTAGAATTCTTAGTTTTGAATACAGTAAGTTGCTATTTTGACTATATGCAACTGACAGCAGCTCATTCGTACCAATGGAATCCTACCTTGTACAGAGCGTGTCATCCAAATTGGCTTCTCACTGGAGCATGCGCGTTGATCACTTTCTCCCACTACAGTGCCTGCTGACTCGCGGTACAGTAAATTTCAAAAGTTCATTCAGCTGGCAAACTCAGTTTTATAAAAAAATTCATATTCGCTTCGGTTACCTAGCAGTACTGTGATGTTATTTGCTTCACTGACTGTACTAGCCTTAGCGGCTGGAGGGGAAGCGTGGTGGGAGAGATTATCCATCTCTCTCGCACAGCCTCCCCTAGACGCCAATTTGGATGGCACGCTCTGTACAGTGATCACTGGTCACTGTACTACTTTCTGAAATACCTTCTAAGCTCTATCTATGAGGAATTTAACAAACTAAACTTGGCTAAATCCCGAGCTCGGAAACCGGCCCTAAATGAGCTGAAATTCTAATTTTTCACTATATAAAAAAAGTAAAATGAATCAGCTAATGAAAAATCTCTAAAAAAGGTAAGCATTTGCTCCATATTTCAGAAGCATGAGGTAAGAGGTGAAGATTATTCATATATAAAAATGAGCAAATGCTTCTACCTACAGAGAGAGTCACTCTCTGTACTTCTACCTAATACTCAGAAGCAAAACGTTATGCTTCATGCTCGTGCTTATGAGCATTATCATAGCCCCCTTTAATCTACATGGCCGCGGCCTTCAATGTGACAACGTCGCTGCATCGGCTTGTATGAGCAATGCAAATCGGTCATGTGTTTGTAGTGTTTTTTATAAGTATGATTTTATAATGATACCAGCCGGGACTTCGAGGTTGTCACATTGAAGGCCACAGCCATGTAGTTTAGAGGGGGCTATGGCATTATGCTCAGTTTTTATTCATACGGCCAAATATCTCTTCCAAAGTATTCTAAAAATAAAGTACCTAGAATTTTTCCCACATCTTTATCGAGCGAATCAGGTATTCTCAACTTATTACAGAATATTATTTCTATCAAATAGAGTTTCGCTTGTTATCTCTTACACCTTGAAAAAGTTAAGTTTTCACATTATTCTTTTACAAAACTAGTTGCAAGGAAAATGATGTCTATATCAAGAGAAATAATAAACATTATTGTAAATTAGAGCTCACTTTTCAAAAATTTATTATAGTCTTTCAATTTATTGATAGGGAAGTTTTGAAAAGTTTTCATAAACCGATTACTCACATCAAACAATTATGAGCAACGTATATTTGTACTAATTGTCTGACAAATCTGGTAAGGTATAGGTCACCAGTACAAGCGTTTAAAATAAAGGTGCTCAGAAACAAAATACTGATATTTCGATTAAATTTTCATTATCGTAAAGAATTAATTCCCTATGTCTACACCTGGTCGATTTTTGTGCGCTGCACATCATGTTGTGCAGCATTCGTTTTTCCGCCTAATTTTAATAGGATGCGTGAAGCGCAAGACCAAAGCAAAACGAAACGAAAATTGACCAAGTAGTGTGGACGTGGCTGTTGGTAGGAGGTGATTACTTGGCGTAAAAACGTTTATTGTCCACCTTTATTATAATTCAACAACTGTAGTTCACGGTCGTATCGAACGTACTCCTTGTTATGAAAAGTAATAAAAATAAATTGTCATTGGCTAGTTGTCAGGTTGAATATGAACTTGTAATCCCATTTTCAATGAAGATGTTATTCTTAGTTCCAATTGAATAGAATATGACAGATTATAATAACCTATGAGCTGAAGGCAATATTCAACTGGTTCCGATAGTAAATTTAATTTTTGATAGGTATGATAAAAGTAGTAGATCGACATAGTGTTCATTATGATTGATAGTGTTGAAAAAATAGTAATGGTGGATCGAGTAAATCACAATGTTTTGATGGAGAATCTATGATTTTGAAATTTTATTAGATAGTGTTGAGAAATTTTGTACTTCTTCGTATAATCTTAATACACAGGTAATAACCGATAACCAATGCTGAATCTAATCAGGTTCAGATGAATAGATTTTTAGAACATTTTTTCCGAAAATAGTTTTGAAGTAGCCTATTACTATTACTAGGGAAGTGGGATGAAAGTGTACTTGATTATTCTTATGTAATGTTCAATCTTATCCATCAAACATAAAGCATCATAATTCAATTCTAAACTTAATTTCAAACGTTTTTCACCAACAGATTTTCAAATCCATTTCAAAATGTTTACTTAGACTCTGATATAATTACTGTAGATTTTTAATTTATTCAAGATTTGCTTTTCCTAGAAAGTATTGCTGAATGGGTTTTATGTATATGATATCTTTGATAAAGGAATTCAATTTCGAAAATTATGTTTATCGGCGAAATTAATGAAAGTTATGATGCCACAAGGTACGGGTTTTATAGTTTCTCATCAGAAATAAAATAATGTTTGATCGTTGTTGTACTCAACAGGAATGTAAATAGCTGTATAAATACTGTAAAAACTGATTGATGAAAATGTCGTATGTTGAGGACTCAACATTTTTTTCTTTGTTCTAGTCATAAATTATTTATTGATTGTAGATAATTAAATAATTAGGTTATGCACAGCTAGAGAAGCACACCAAAATTCCTAAGCACAATACAAAATGGTGCTGAACGTATCATTGTAAGGATCGCTAATATTGTTTTTCAAAAATTGTGATGTTGTTAGCTTTCAATAACGATACAATTTTCAATTTAATTCTAAGCAATTTTTGCTTAGTCAGTATTATTCTCTTATCCTATTCATATGATTATCAGGCATACTTCACTAGTTATCCATTCCACAGATGCCTGTCCACCTAAAGGGTCATAATATACAATGCGTCATTGACGCACGTGTAGAAAAAATGACGCTGCGTCAATGCCGCCTCTAAGATTATGGCGCTAAGGCGACGTTCCGATCTTGGCAGCTTGACCTTTGAGTCACGCTTGTAATGTACATAATTGAATGAAAGGCTGTGACTGCCAAGATCGGAACCTCTCCTTTAGTTTGTGAGATGTATTGATATGTTAATAATAGGATTTCAAAAAATGTATTATTGTTTATAATACAGGTTTGAGAGCCTAGTAAGGAATAAAAATGTGTCTTTATGATGAGAAAAAAATTCGAGTACGTAATTGAAATCTTCCTCAACAGTTAATTTAAAGTTATAATCAACTGGATTCGAATTACCCAGCAAAAAAGTCTATCTTTTTTTGAGAAGCTTCAAATTTCTGAAAATAACAATCCAGAAGCTTCTCTGAGAAGAGAATTGGGGGAATCAGCGATTAAATCGGCATGATGAATATTGCTCAAGCCATAAAAATCTAACAAAGATGGGGAATGTAAAATATTGAAGCTCAAATCAGGCTGATATCATACTATAATAGTTCAGTATAATGTATCTATTCGGTAATAAAAATTAGATATATGATAATATTATGTTCTCTCTAGAGTCTAGGAGATCATATTACATCAACATAATATTACCATAGTTCAACTATTATAATATTTGATCCATTACACTGTAATATTTTAGTGGTTAAAATACATTAGTGATTAAGTGGTAGAGTGGACATCATTGTCCAAACTTCGCCACGTTAATAAGATAAAGAAGTCATTCTATTCTATTCTCTATTAATATTTTGATCGCAGATATCTGATTATAGCTGATATTATGACATAGTTACACTGTTACACATTTGTGTAATACCGGCCTCAGAAAGAAATAATAGATAAAAAATTGGATTTTTTTCTAACGTTACTGATAAATATAACAATAATATAATATGAAATATTATTATAATAGTAAGGCAGAAATGAGAAAGATATTCTGAGAGATATGAGAGATGTGATAATACGATCCACTGAGCAAGATCACAGAATTCTGTACAGCCTTTGCCATCTAGCGGCAAAATATTGAACTACGTCTTTATGAGCAAGAGCATACAATCTAGTACAGCCTCTATCATCTAATTTTCCTGCAATTCCAACAGTGTTCGAAGGTTTAAAAATGACTAGAAATTATAAGGAACCATCAGATAATTATAATGAAACATACTGCAATCACGTAGCTACCATAGTTTCTGAATTGCAGCCATTTAAACGAAAAAAAAATTATGTAATTTCAGGTTTTTTGGAGATTACTTGCGGAATTTTCTTGTTACGAGCTTGAAACAAATTTTAAATTATTCTTTGGATAAATTCTCATCGTATGAGTTGTTTTTCATTTCTTAACTAGATATTATAACTCCAGAAAAAATAAAACATTAATTAATTTTCGCATCTTTGGCGGCGTGTAACTCAGTAACGAAGGGTTTTCGGGTATCGGTTTATCAGATGTTCCTATCCTAGAATTCAATGAAGAATATTTTCCTCTAAGGATATCGCGATTTATGAAAGTTGAAAATTTTTTTTGATTTATATTTTTTATTTCAATGACCTTGATAGATGAAACCTCGGAACTAGCCTCGCTTAATATCATGAGCTATTTCACATGTGATTGATTTTTTTTGGAACCTCTTCTACACCTACAGAATCCAGGAGAATTGAAAATCCATTTTTCCATGTTCATGAACACTTTTTGAATTTCAATCATTCTGAAGCAAGTTGAAAGTTTCATAGTCTGAAAATGTTATCAAACCTTGCAAATGAAATGGAGAATCGAATAAAAATATTTGCAAGTGGCTATCTATGCTAGTTTATCCATACTGAGTGAAAATTCACGGAAAATCATGGATTTTCAGACGCGTTTTTCGGTTTTTTTACCATATCTTGAAAACGATTCAAGCAGCACCCTCAAAATATGGCTCAATAGATGCGCCTTCTCAATCTGCGTCATATAGGACTAAAACTAAACCTTGAAACCATCTGACAACGTCAGAAAAAATTGTTAAAGAAGTCATTTTTTGCATCCTTGGCGATTATTTACTCAATAACGGTCCATTTGCGGACCATGGTTCATCAGATGTTCCTATCCTAACTTTTCACGTAGAATCATGTACGTAATTTTTATTTCGTTATTTCAAACTTTCAAAATTTTTAGGTACAGTGTGCAAACTTTGGTCATTTTTAAGCGAATCCATATATCGCATATATTACTATATATCGAGCTTGTCATATATTCGACAACGGATTTGAAGATGTGGTTCCTTATTTCGCCACAAGATGGCAGAGGTTTGAGCCTACTAGATTGAGTACTGTTGCTCATGAATTTGAAGACGTAGTTCAATATTTTGTCGCTAGATGGCAAGACTGTTTTGGCCGCTAGTGGCAATTTCAAACGTTCGGTGCTTCGGATACATAACTATAATTTTCCTACAATTCCCACAGTATTCGAAGGTTCGAAAATGACCAGAGATTATAAGGACCCATCAGATTAATCTAATAAAACATGCTACAATCACGTAGCTACCGTAGTTTCTGAACTGCAGCCATTTAAACTAAAAAAATTAAGTAATTTCAGGTTTTTTTGGCGATTACTCGCGGAATTTTCTAGTTACGAGCTTGAAACAAATTTTAAATTATTCTTTGGATAAATTTGCATTGTATAAGTTGTTTTTTATCCCTTACCTAGATATAATAACTATAGAAAAGAATAAAACATTAATTAATTTTCTCGTCTTTGGCGGCGTGTAACTCAGTAACGAATGGTTTTCGGGTATGGGTTTATCGGATGTTCCTATCCTAGAATTCAATGAAGAATATTTTCCCTCAAGAAAATTATTGTGATTTATGAAAGTTGAAAAAAATTTTGATTTATATTAATTTTTTATTTCAATGACCTTGAAAGATAAAACCTCGGAACTAGCCTCGCTTAATATTATTAACCATTTTACATGTGATTGATATTTTTTGGAACCTCTTTCACCCCTACAGAATCCAGGAAAATTGAAAATCCACTTTCCCATGATCATGAACACTTTTTGAATTTCAATCATTCTGAAGCAAGTTCAAATGAATAATGGACAATTCAAATATGGATTATCTCTGTTCAAGCTATACCTAGTGTTTTCATGACTGTGGTACGGTAGGCTCCAATTAAATTCTAATTTGGTAGGTTATTAAAATTCCAAAAGCCTATTAATTTTTCAATCTTTTCTTCCTTGAATTTAATTTTTTCCTAAAAACAGGCCTACATTGGGTAATATTCAACCAGTAATTTACCGAAGTAATATGGTAGGTGTGGTGTAGAAATGCACAGTGAACAAAACAATCGAAAGAATTAAATTCAAAGACTGCTGGTATGGATGTTGCCTGATTTTTCATCAATTTTTGCGCTACCATGAAAATAATAGTCTACTATGGTCCATCATGGGGAAAATAACGTTGGCGAAAAATGACTTGAACTACAGCACAGTAGCCTTTAAAACGTAGGTAATTTCTTATCAAAGTGATTTTGTTCTACAACTAGGATAACAAGTTTTTGTTTGTGAAAATTTAAAATAATGTTGTGAGTTAGGCCTATGTAATCCATAGCTTGTTTGAAATTGTTCTGAATCAGCTTGTTTGTAGCAACTCATCTTGAATTATTATTCTCTGGCTTTAATAATAGTAGGTGAGTTTTTCAACAAATTGATCAATTTTTTACAATTGATTCAAATGGATTAATTTATATTTCAATTATTGGAAAATTGTTTTTTGTAAGCTGATGGTTTCAATCGCCAAGTTTCCCTATCAAGATGAGGGAATTCTCATGAAATAGGAAAATGTAGTTCTATAGTTGATAATCCAAGAAGCCTGGAGGAAATAAATTACGATCAAAATCCTACAGTGCACTGCACACTGTACAGCCTCAAATCCTAGCTAAGGATTATCTGATTTTTGTTGCTATACTACTTAATGATAAAAAACCGTTCCAACCCATCTAGTTGAAATTAGTTATTATTTATTTTTGATAATTTTAAATACTTTGGGCACTGGTTGTTGTGGCATTGAAAACCTATTGTTAATTGGTAATTGTTCATTGTGAACCTAACTATGTGAGAAGAAAATAAGCAACTATATTTTCTTTTATTATTCTTTGCATAGGACTATTGAAGATTTATTATCACGGTAATAATATATAACCCCATTATTATAGCTTGATTGTGAGAAAGGAATGATGGATAAATTCATGAGCGAATATTAATTCAGGTTGAATATTGATCTTGCTAACAAAAATTAGTTATTCAGATGAATAAAGGGATTAATTTTAATAAAAGCTGAATTGCGATATGAAATTTCAGCTATTGCCACAAGTAGATACCGGGATAAATTGATTGTGAATATTGTCAGTCAGCTTTCCTCTACACTCTCGTCGGAGCGGCTCGCCTAGGCACTTGCGCGAGCGACAAGAGCCGAGCCGAGCTATCCCGAGTGGAGGCTAGCGAATCATCCTCACCCTCGCATTCGACTTTGCTCGTCTAGACTCGGCGAGCGTGTGGATGCGGCAGAGATAACGTACAGAAAGTATGTATTATCTTCTCGAATATTATCTATCACTCAACATATCATCTAGGTATATTTTTTATTTTTTTCATGCATGTGCAAACTTACTGGAAATAGTTCTGAAATAAAATTAAATAATTATTATATTTTGTTCCCCTGACATTACTTAATATTCATCGCTATAGATTATCAAGTAGTAAAATATTTTCCAATTGATTGTTTTATCTTATCTCAGATAGTTAATCTCATATGAATAGCGTGAAGCGCTATTGAGATTGGGATTAGTTAGTTGATAATGAACTATCATTGATTGATAATGGATTAAGGGTTGGTTATTCAAGTATGGGATGCAAAATTGAATCAATAGCTACTTTGGATGTCGATAGAGAGTGAATTTCTCGTTCTAATAGTTGAATTCCATAGAATGATAGTCACGCTCACACCTAGAAACTAGGGTGTCAGAACTTATGGGGCAGCTACATAGTCACCAGCATGGATTGGCAACGAAGAAGTGAGTAACAATAAATCTAAATATTTCTTCCTGGGTTCTAGAAAACGATTTAATGAAACTTGAAAATTTCTCTATAATAAATGATAATAATTTCAAGTTTTCCATTTTTATAATAATTTAAGGCAGTTTTTTTTATCGTATGGCTTTTATTGGTGGGGAGACCCTTAATTAAGGGTAGGTTCCACCTCGCCTCATTGCACAATTTTTTGTGTCTTTTTGTGTCGGTCACCCATCCGAGAGCGGTCTTGAATGTTTGTTACTTAAGTCATTATAATTATTAATCATTTAAGGCATTGTAGAATCGCAATTTTTTAGTATTTGATCACCTCTACATTAGATGAAAGGAACTGAATAGTTATGCAATGTAATATAGTAATAGGAGAGACAATTCTACTACTTAGATTAATTGATTGTCTTTGGTAATAGCCTGCATGATATACAAGATTAGGTGAAAGATGTACAAGTCTACGTGAAAGATAGGCGACTGGAGTGCTGTGAATGGACGCGACTGCGGAAGCTCCGTTTGACTTTGACTCAATCATATTGCTTGCCTACGCTTCCAAAATTGTGGCTGCGATTAGTGCAAAAATGAGTGCGACCTCTGTCGCTCTGTATAATAATGCTCACAGCATGATAGATGAATGATTAAATGGTTGATTAATCATTCATAATTATTATGGTAAAATGTAAGAGAGGAGCAAACACAAACAAGAGGACCACGAACATTTCAGTTTTGCATAGCGAAGCAATAATAACTTTTCTCTTGTGTAATAGAATTGATGCTCTATATTATCAGTATTGAAAATATTATTAATTGTGAGCTGGCCAAGTGTTTTCCCCCAGAAGATAGACAAAGACAACTTCCTAATGAATTTTATGACGAGAATATATTTATTAATAGAATAATTTACTATTATAGATTTCTTCTTATCCTTCCTCTAGGAAACTAGCTTTATATGGATTGAACCACAATTTCACTTAAGTTTTTTATCTTATATTATTCTGCTGGATGTCTAATATTGCTACTACCGGTAGCTAATTTAACTACAAGCAAAATACTCAATAACTCTCATTAAGGAATATACAATATCATATTCCATTTAATTCTTCTGAAATCCAAAAAATCCCTTCCTCTAAGAGAAGTCATATACCTAGTTCAAATTGTGATAATATTTTTGAATAATAATGATTACTGAGTTGTGTATCCATACTTTTTTCTACTGGTGAATAGCACTATTTCAAAAAAAAAAACAACTTTCAAGTAGAAATAACTTGATTTTCACTTACATAGTGACGATCGTTTCATCCTGGTGTAGGACATCATCAGACCCTGATAGATTGATGATGTCCTACACCAGGATGAAACAATTGTCACTATGTAAATGAAAATCACGTTATTTTATTTCTACTTAAAAGGGTTTTTTGAATAGTGTTAGTAATGATTATGTTGATGATATATTATGATATAATATTATTACTTAATTAGTATGAAAACTGGAAATATCATTACAGAACTAAGCAGTGGGCCTATGGAGCGGTACCAGTATCTCAGTCATGTTTCCCCTTGTCCAACCGAGGAGATAATGCTGAGGAGGATAAATAATGGAGTTGAGATAATGCTGAATGATGATAGTGGATCCAACAATGAATTCAAACATCTTACAGAATATATTTCAAGGAAAAAACAAGATGAACGCTTCAACTATGAATTGCTAACTACTGCTGCTCAAGGCAGAATCGATAAATTAATGAGGTAAAATTATTCTATAAGTAATGACTGGTATTTAACTGTGAATAATTGGAATTTTTACTCACATTTTTTTAAAAGATTGGAATACATTTCGCTCCTAATGAGGAGCTTTATCAGCCTGTCACTCTGTGACAGGGGGATTGTAATTTTCCTAATTCCAAATAAGATAAATATGTTACTGCTCTAAGGTCAGAGGTAAAATAGATTATGAATGAAAAATCTATTCTCCTAGGAGGGTTCTCTAGAAATCAACAGGGAAAGTCATTTTCAAATTTTGTTGTTTTGTCATTCAAAAATTGATCAATAATTACTAGATTTTTCACATGTATAAGCAACAGGCAGTCATTTTTTTGAGAAATGAAATTTCTCACTGCCATTTATATTTATTGTAGCGCTGTTGACTCACCTAATCCCTGAACATCCCTTAAATGTGAAAATGGCTTTTCCAACCTTAAACAATGTCAATTAATATGGATAAAGTGGAGAAATAAGTTAGTACCTACTGTATTACTAGTTTCCTAGTACCTAATTTGAATTCTGACACATGGTTGTTGTGGATATCCGTACTTCGAGTACTGCAGAGATTAATAGAATGGAAGATAACTTCTTGCTCTACACTACTTGAGTCGCGGACGTGTTTCGAACAATGGTGTTTATCATCGGCGCTTTGAGCTACAACGTAGCTCGTAGTAGTCGTAGCTCAAAGCGACGATAATTTCGACCACCATTGTTCGAAACGCGTCCGTGACTCAAGTAGTGTATAACAAGAAGTTATATCTTTCAGTCACATAATAAATCAAGTGATATTTGACAACATCTAGTGTTCTCATTATTACCTACTTTAATATTATTTACTATCCTCATTATTCTTTTCATTATTACAGCTAGTATTATTATAATAAAGTGGAATCTAATAAAATAGTCATATTCTCATTATTCTTCTTCTAGCTTACCAGAGATAAGCCCTAGAATAAAGTAACTTATAAAAGTTATAATAATGAATAATTATTCTTCATTCACTTCTTGAGCAACCTCTTCCCATTCCCACAGCTTTTTCAAAGTGATTATAATTCTGATGATGTTAATTTGAAGGGTTCCTTTTTAAAAACAGCACAAATTAAAACTTCTTCCTTTGGTAACAACAGGTATAACAACAAAATTAATTTACAGAGACTGTATAATAACAGTATGGACATTGCATGCTACATTTTTTATTGCTTAGCACGGACAAATCCACAATACTTTTGCCAATTCCCATAAGATTTTCATTGAAATGAGACGCAAATCATTATGTTATGTTGAGTGATTCACTTATTGCCTTAAACAGTGTTGGTTTTCATCATTTTAAGCTTTTAACACAATACCAAGAGTAGAGAGACAGTTTTTAATGTTAAACGTTATTTTCGATGTTATTTCTCTTGGAATAAGTTTGAAAAATGAGTGAATGGGTTAATATTTGTCTGTAATCCCATATCAAATTAAATAATTTGGCAAAAGTATGGCGGCGGCGGAAAAATTATCTTCACATTAGTGGCGAAGGTGAAGGGGAATCTAAGAGTCTCCCACATGTTCTGTTATGAAGTGCTTCACACAAATGGCCACACTGCTATTATACAGTCTTAATATTAACCAACACGTCTGTTTGCAACGCTACTCACTTGGTGACCTTAGTGTGGCCTTAGCCTAACATATCATATATTTTCTGACACAGTGTCTGGTGAGATGTTGTGATAATTATAACACATAATGAAAACACTTGGATGGTGTAAAAAATATCACTGTATTTAGTAGAGAAATTCACAAACATGTTTCGGCATCATTGTGTAATAAGGTCTTCAGCTTAGTAGCCTACACTGAAGATGGCACAGTGATATTTTTTACTACATCCAAGTGTTTTCATTACATATCATTGTCACTGCTGAAGAATATTGCAATAGTGTGGAATTATTTTAAAAATATAACATAATCTGCCAATAAATGACCTACATTTGAATCTACAGTATATGCACTTCTGCAGCTGGGCGTGGAAGATTAACCATGACATTTTGCAGCATATTGACTGGTACAAATTCATTCAATCTTGCCTCAAATTCTGGACTGCGATAGTTCAGGGTGTATTGTTCTGAAAAACTCTTCTATTAACCTCAAAAAGAATATTCGCTGGTTGCAAATCTGAATGGCTCCGGGGCCAAGTGATAGCCTATATCTGTTTTGGGAAACAATGCAGCCTTCAAACACAGCATTCATGGCAATTCTTGCTGTGTGGCTTATTTGTTGCTCCATCTAGTTGCAACATTGCGTGTTCATTCATTGGAAAACGAGCTAAGAAAATCTGAATCATTCCAAAATAATACACATAGTTGAACAGTCACAAATGGGGGTATACCTTGGCCCCCTTGCTCTCCAGATTTGACTACATGTGACTCTTTTAAAGGGTTAACTAAAAACAAACTGTTTTGGTGAAATAATAATATCATGTTTGCAGTATCTTGGGAGATAATACCACTGACCTTAATGCTAAATGCCGCCTGAACGGGGCTACACCTCTCATATTGGCCACTGCAAGGCATCACGAGGATGTGGCAATAGAACTTGTCAAGCATGGAGCGGACATTACAATCAGAGATCACAAGAACAGAACAGTGGTTCATTTTGCGGCTGCAAATGGATATCTGGATTTATTGATGATCATTTTTCAAGCGGATGGAATTCAGGAGAAGCTATTATCTATTATGAATTCTCCAATAACAAGCATAAAGGGTGACCGGAAAGTGGAAAGTTTTGATTCATGGAATCATGAGCATAAATGGGATCATAAGCTTAATGTCAAGGTAGGCCACTTTAAAATAGTTTTGGCCACTTTGAATAGAGGCCACAGAAAATAGTTGCCTAATTAATACAATGAATGATAAGTTAACAGTCTGATGCTCGGTTTTTCAGTCGTTCAATAAACTTATTGAATCAATAATTTTTTTTGCATTTGAAAACACATGGTTATTGATTCAATAGTGCTATTGGATCCATAAACTATGAAGCAGTATTATAATTGATTAAATAAAATTGAACTTCATATTCAAAGACATAATATATTTTCCAAATCACCAGTACAATGCTCAAATAGGAACTAAACTTGAAATAACAAAATAAATATGAATTAAGTAAAATGATATCATATGATTGATAATTATCAGATTGAAACTTTTAGTCAAGCAGTTGTTGTATTACCAACAACTTTGTAATGGTTAATCAAGTAAATAGAATACCAATACTAATTTATGGTTGTTGTGTATATAAAAAAACCATAATTCGTGTACTGCAGAGATAATTAGAATAAGAGATAACTTCGTGCTATACAGTACTTACACTATTTTGAGTCGCGGACGCGTTTCGAACAATGATGTTCATCCTCGGCGCTTTGGGCTACGACTGACTACCTTAAAAACATTGTAAGGCTACGGAAGGTATTGGGATGTGGTGGGAGTGGGGGAGAAGAAGGAGAAGACAGAAAAATTCAAAAAATCATCAATAAAATCAGAAACCCTTCACAACCTTCACCTGTCACATCAAAATATATCACACTTACCTACATTAATCAGACTACCCAAAAAATTGCAAACAATTTCCGAAAACTTAACTACAAAGTAGCTTTCAAAACCATAAACAGCCTGAAAAAACACACCACAAATAATCCCCCCACCCCAAACATTCATGACCTCCCCGGCACCTACAAACTCTTATGCAATGACTGTGACCATTTCTATATTGGCATGAAAGGACGTTCATTTAAAATAAGATTTAATGAACACATAAAATCAATCCACCAGCACTATTCTACCAAATCTAACTTTGCTGAACATCTGATCAAGGAAAATCATTCTTTTACAGACATCAACACCAATCTCCAGATCCTCCATATCACCCCCAAAAGCAGGAAATTAAATACATTAGAACAATTTGAAATATACAAACATTCCATCAATCATCCTTATCTCATACTCAATGATCAACTCAATTTCAAATCACACACCCTATTCAACATCATCACCGATATTCCTGTAAACACCTCCCCCACCCAAACTTCTCCTTCTTCTCCCCCCACTCCCACCACATCCCAATACCTTCCATAGCCTTACAATGTTTTTAAGGTATTCAGTCGTAGCCCAAAGCGCCGAGGATGAACATCATTGTTCGAAACGCGTCCGCGACTCAAAATAGTGTAAGTACTGTATAGCACGAAGTTATCTCTTATTCTAATACTAATTTAGTTGCACTAATGAAATAAAGCGGCTGTCAGATATGAAAATGAAACCAGTAAAGCAACGGTGGTAAATCTCTCACTCCCCAGCCCAAATCCCAAATTGATCTCCAATATTGTCACTTGATCAGCTGACTTATACATTTAGATTGTTGTATACGAGCTATAATAAAATTACAAATAATAATTGTTAATTAATCTCGAAACAGACTAGACATTTTGGAGAATATACCACTCCTCTGCATTTGGCATCCTATTACTTGCGCTCAAGCTGTGTGAAATTCCTGTTGGACAATGGAGCCGATCCTCGCCGAAAAGATAGGCGAGGACTGACGGCTCTGGACGTGGTTGGAGGATCTTGGAATGAATACCCCCGTCGTAGAATTCGCTCTTCCAGCCCAATCCCACATACCACAAGCTCCGATAAGGACAAAAGTCAGTGAGTATATCACACATTCACTCTTTAATAGAAATGAAAACATATTTTATCAGGCGTAATTAGTCCTCTCCACTACTCTATCTTGACAACAAATACAAATAATGAAATACAATATCAATAATTTTAGTTCAATTGAATAAAACAAAAACAGTACGGGAATAAATATGCAGTTTTGAATCAAATGTAAACTAAGAGAGAAATAGCCTATAGACTATGTACCTACTGTATGGCAATGAATCAAAATTAAACTCTGTAAGCAATTCAAAATGTCATTGACTTGAATAACAACAAGGCACATCAAATACTACAAATCTCAACCGAAAATACCACACACAAATCCAGCATCTCTATGCGAAATCATAATTATTGGAAGTTTTTTGTATAACTTATAGGTTTTCAATTACCGGTACATCTCTTCTGAGAAATGTAGGCTACAAAAGACTTTGAATATAAATGATAATATTTTTATAATAGGCCTATTATAGATTGTTTCTCATTCAATTATATTTTTGATTTTATTCAATTTTCACCCACTCAATGGTATTCTATTCAACAGAGAATCAGAGGAAAAGAATGAAGAAGTGGATATCATCCGACTAATTCTTGAAAAATCTGATAATCTTCTATTGGAAGATGGTGAAGACATAGAAACATTTCCCAAGATGAGTGTTAGAGGCACAAAAAAGACCGAAACGTTTCTGCATACGGCTGTGGATTCAGGAAATATTGTACTACTGAGAAGCTCCCTATTGAAAAAATATAAATTATATGACTATTTCTATGTATTTAATAATAAAGGGTTCACACCTTTACACAAAGCAGTAATTGAGAAGCGTTTGCATGTTGTAGAGGCAATACTTGAAAATCGCAAGGAAAATCTTATCAATATAGTGTAAGTAGCAGACCAATCAAGTAATAAGAATAAGTAATCAGCATAGACTAACCAAAAATATCGATTTGGATTACTCAAGTAATCAGTATTAACTAAGTAATAAGTATCAACTTTTTCACATTCATTTTTTACTTCCAAAAATTAGAATATTATGGAATTTTTATGCTATTCACAAAGGCTGCATTAGCATGATTTTAAAAAGAGTTCAAATTAGTTTTTGTTAGTTTTATAAAGAAGCATTGAAGCGCAAAAATATTTTTTCATTAATATACTCCTATTATTAGTATAATATCTACCTATCGGTTTCTTTAACATGAGTGGCTTAAATATTATCAAAATATACAAAGTATTATAATTTATATTATTATAGCAGTTCCCAGAAGTTCATATCTTAAATGCATTGAATTAAAATGAGTTGAATAATACTTGATTGTTTATAAATATCTGTCAAAACGTTTTCTTCATAATTTATGGTCGGTCACAATTGAATATTTTTTCCTTTACCATTCATACAACAAGATTATTTATTTTTTCATATTTAGTGAGTGCATTGACGTTTCATGTCAGTTGTTATCTCTTGCTACAGAAGTTAGTTACATTTTAGTCTGTTTTGAATTTATAATTCGCCTCTATCTGAACTTCTTAAATTTATAATACTGTATTACAAGAGTACACTGTACCAGTATACTTTTTTTTTGTTAGCCATTTTCATCAAGGTATTCGATTTTATTTGTTTACAAGTACTATTTTTTTATGATTACATAAACTCAATTTCTCATCTTAAACTTTCTCTCTTTCCTCATATATTTGTTATTTTTTATTATATACTAGCGGGTCACACATGTTTTGCTACGGAGTCTCAGAAATCCCGTTTAAGTTGAGGATATTTGTGTGAAATATCTAATCACTGCATGCACGTTGTTGGATGGAATTTTTAAGATATATAAAACTCGAAACCCTCCATATTAATTTTTCAGTATAACTCTGACATAGCAGTTAGAACCCATTAAAAATGATCATGATTAGGCCTATTTGATAGATGGAAATTTTCTTCCGAGTTGAATAAGGATAATTCACCCCTTTACTGATAGGAAATTTTGGATACTTTTTAGATGGATGGTCTCTATGTTTTTATTATCCTTGATCATATTTTCAACATATGGTATTAATATCACAAAGCCTTTAATAAGTTTGAAGAAAAATCATGATTTTGATCTCAACATTACCTTATCAATGCCTAAGAGTTGAATTTCAAAACCTTTCTAACTGTCCTTGAAATATGTAAATAAGCCTCTGACACTCCTTTGTATACAGACAATCTTTGTGCAAAATTCCAGCTTTATCAGTCAAGTATTCTAGGCGTGATGGACCTACAAACATACAGACACCATCTCATTTTTATAATAGTATAGATAGTGTGCTTTATGAGGGCAATTCTGGGATTCAATTATTCCTGATGTCCTCAACTATGTATTTTTTGAATAAGTAAATGCAAGTTATCTTTCAAAAGCACTTAAATACAGTATTCTGATTGAAATTTGTGTTCAGGCCTACATTATTCGAATTATTTTGATTTCTATAAATCATTTAAATTCAATAATAAAGAATTTTAAAACGTTTTTCAGTGACTCTGAAGGCAGGACACCTCTATTCCTAGCAATGGAGGCAAAGTGGCTTGAAGGTATTGAATATTTTCTTAGGAATGGTTGTAACCTCACAAGCTCACATGACAATTCCAATGTTTTTCATGTAGCCGCTCGTCTCGACTATCCCGAAATACTCTTGGACTTTCTACAAATCGATAACGGAATTGAAGAAGTAAGACTTCTGTTAATTTTAAGAATCTCATTAGATAAATACGTTTTCGATGGAAGTACTACATGTTTCAAACTAATCCATTCACAATTGATAATAAGAAAATTATAGAATACGGTACGTAGCCCATTAATACTCAACATACCTCTCTATAGTATAATATAGACAGTATAGATATGATACTGTCTAAAAAGATTAAATGAAGTCAGATTTGAAATACCGTATTAAAAATAAAAATCTATATTAAAAATTCACGAAAACCAGCAGTCACTGTTCCGCAGACAACACTAAGAATAGGTTTGCTGATATAAAAATGTAAGCATAATAATTACAATTTAATTTAGCTTGCTAGTTGAAATTTGACAATTATTTGAGTAATAAAACTTATTGAACCTCTTCTCTATGAATAACTGAAGAAATATTACTCCCACTGATTTGAAAAAAAAACTTTCAAAGTAGAAAAACAAATCTACATTTTAGTGTCGATCGTTATAGATTCAAATTCTCATTTTCAAACTTTTTTGGATCAGTGTAATCTCAACAGTGTTCTAGGGAGAAGAATGGATATATATTATTATATACAACACAAGAAATGTCACATTTTGTTTAAGTCTTTTTAACAGAAGTTGTAAGGCTGTGCTGAGAATTATTCTTTGCATAAGAAAAATTATCACTTGAAATCTTTATTGACATTTTTGAGCTCATTCAGACAATGAATCACATGAATATAACAAGGGTTTACTTTACTGAACCAGGAACCATTCTGTACCATCCGATCAACATACGTATTTGCAATGGTTCTGAAAAATTCTAGAATTGAGAAGGAACTTCTGAAAACGATATTTCAACATGGGCTAATATTATTCTGCTCTGGGGAGGGGGTTGAAAAACCCCCCTCTGTGCGCCACTGACACAACAGACAAATGGATAGAATACAAAATAATGTTTGCATCACCTTTACGACATGCATCCAACCACATGAAAAATGATAACATTAATGATCTCTTTCAATTGATAGGCCTAATTTTAACCCAACACTGAATGTCCTTTTAGTATTTGAATTGATCAAAATATTTATTATTGTTTTTTTGCAGCTGTTGAACTTGAGAAACAAGGATGACGAAACACCTCTATCGCTTGCTGTGAGGAAGCCTTCAGCCACTTGCGTCAAACATCTGCTGAGAGCTGGAGCCATATTATCATTTAAAAACCGTGAAGGGATGACTCCTTTACATGTAGCTTGCAGGAATGGTCTTTTAAATTGTGTCAAGTTGTTGGTAGAGTATGGGAGTGATGTGAAAGCAGTAACTGGTTGGCTGGGTGATTCAAATGAGGGTGATACCAGCCTGCATTTGGCAGCAAGGTATGGCCATCAGGGAGTTGTTGAGTATCTGCTGCAGAAGAACAAATCATTATTGAATACTCCTAATAATTACAACTGGTATCCATTGCATGTCGCTATAAGGTATGGCATGGTTGACTGTGTCCAGTCTCTGATTGCTCATGGAGCTGACTTCTCAGTCGAGATGGTTGATCTTCAGACAGGACGCAAACAAACTGCTCTGGATTTGATGGTTGACTATATTCCTCAACCAAAAACCTGTCTCCAACATTTACTAGATAGCTCTATCAACATGAACATGTTCTCTTCAAATCATCCATTCTGCATGATCAAATGCAAACGTAACATCCTGATTCCTCAATCAAATAAACCACAACTTGCAACTCTTGTTTCACTAATCAACAACAAAGATAAGAAGAGCACATTGAAGGAGATTATTTCGCACCCGGTGATTGAGGTATTTCTGTTCAACAAGTGGCAGAAGCTTCGAGTATTTTTTATGTCAATTATCATGTTGTTCACTAGCTTCACTGTTTCATTCACAGCTCTAACTTTGACAACGTTTCCAAAAAAATACAATGCACACCAACAGAATATTACCAGCAGCACCGTTCTAGAATTCGTTTGGAGCAATTTATATTTCAAGTTATCTTCTGATGTTGCGGTTGGATTTTACAGAATCTATGTTGTTGGTTCTCTGATAATTATTGGCTTGTTTGTAAGTACACTGTGTTGTTTGTGTTTTCTGTAGAATACATTCACAAATCTCTGTGGCACTCACAATGATCTATTTGCAATGGAATGAATCGGGCGTCAGTACATTTTTCATGAATAGGACAAGATAATATTGATCTTCCAATATATGACCATGGTTTTGGCCAATTTGAAATGTCTACCTTGCACTCAAAAATCAAATTTATACTCTTAATTTTCATTGACCTAAAATTATGCATTAAACTAAGCTTCAAGAACTCATGTGAGATTAACCACAGCGAAAAATATGGAGTAAAGGAGTATTAAAAGAGTATTACTTTTAAAGACATTGTGTGAATAAATTATATTTATGCAAAGAGAGATAAAATAAGCTGAAGCCTATGTTTTCAAATTGTTATAAATGCTTCAATTTTGATAAACATGATAACAGTGAAGTAAACGCATTAATATATTGAGGAACATATACAGTATGTATAGATTACTAGTGAAATTTATCAGTTTTCTCTTTTTCAGGAAATTTGTCAGGCAGTGTCACTGTCTAAAAACTATTTATTTAAAATTGAGTCTTGGTTGAGAGCAACGATAATAATACTCACAGTTTGGACACTTCTTTTTGGTTCCAACTTGAATTCACAAACAAAATCTTCAATTCATGCTATAATCATACTGTTTTCATGGTTTGAAATTCTCTTCCTAGTAGCCTGTTTACCAAATTGGGACTACAGCGTTCTTATGTTCAGGAAAGTAGCACGAGATGTAATAAAGGTGATTATCATCACAAAAATTCAATGAGAATCCTCTGATTATTATATTGAAAATAACACAAAAATTCTTCTATTATAATTTATTTTTACAAGTTATGATAACATACAACGCTATCTACATTAGCAATGCCTTTTGACTAAGAGATATGTTAAGTAAATTGAAGGAGTTTTGAGCATTTCTGTTGCATCTGTGTTCTCTTAATAAACTTTCCTGAAACACAAATTCAATATTGGAAAATAGTCTTATTCACTAAAAAAAAAACATTCCATGTTATGTCATATAACAATAATTTCAAAAAGTAACTAAATAAATTAGAAAGAAAAATACCTACAAAAATTACTTCTAATTAGCTGCAGGTACTTTTTTTTCAAATTGATTCCTGGTGCAAAAACTATAGTGCGTTATTAATTTGATTCAATAATTTTTATGATTTTTTCTTTGATTTGAACTAGCGATAAAATCAATGATAGGCATTGATTATTAATGAGAATAATATATAGAAAATTTTCTAAAACACACTAAAATGTATTTTAAATGAGAGAGACTAATCCATTCTTTAAATAATTTTTAAGTAGAAATTTCAATGAGTGATTGAAATAGGTGATGATTTAGTTGATGTGGTAGCATACACGATAGGAAATAAATTTAAACCCAAAATTTATGATTTTTTATTCATTGATGGAGAATAGAAATTGATATTCAAAGTATTGTGAAACAGTGTAGGCCAAGTCAACACTGACAACTTTAAATGTTATGAAACTGCTGTATTGATTTCTTTTTTATGTAAGCTACTATTTTCATTTTTATTTATCTTTATTCAATTTATTCAATAAATTGAAGGAAGTAGCCTGAACAAGAATTATCATCTAAATTACAGATGATACAGGAGCTGGAGTTAACAACATATTATACAGTAGGCTTATTCAAGGTATGTAGAGTTCCAAGGTATGTAGGTCTCTACAAGCCTTGGGCTTATTCGTGTTTAAATTGTAGGCACAGAGAACGGACTTATAATAATAGTAGACTTATAGACTAGTAATAGATGTCTTATCGTACGGTACTTTAAATTTTTGGACTACACAACAAGGGGCCGATCCTAGCGACATCTCTTAGAACTCTGAGTACCTGGAAATCGTAACTGTAAATTAAAGGAACTGTCAACTGGCGATGAGACAGTGAATGGGAGTGCAGATGGGAGTGAGTGAGCGACCGATTGAGAGAGGAACGTCAGCGTCAGCGCAATCTATCCTGACAACACAGAACTAAGTGGCTGATTTCATTTCATGCACACAGAAAACCGTATCAAAGCTCCCTATTCCTTGAACAATCTACTAGAGAGAGAGTATTGCTTCTTTATGTTGTAGGCTTATCGCAAATTACACAATATTTCATTTTAAATCCAACACTATAATAACTTTCAATCTCCTCAACGTCTAAGCAAGTATAAAATGAAAAATAATATGAACGAATTATTAAGTATATAAATTTCTTAAACTTTCCAGAACGTTTACTCTACTATACACTCATTTTATTCGATATTTTATCTTTATTTTTCCCTATTTTTACTTTTTCCGTTATTGATCTTATCAATTGATTTCAGGTACTGATGACGTTTTCATGTCTGATATTTGGCTTCACTTACACATTCATGGTACTCTTCCAATTGTCGGAGCCTTTTGCAACCTTTGCGCAGTCACTATTGAAAATAGTGGCCATGATGGCAGAGTATGACTACGGAGGCACTTTCATTGGGAAGCAGGGACAAGTGTTGGCCCGATCCATATTCATTTCTTTTATCATACTAGTGTCCATTGTTATGATGAATCTCATGATAGGCATAGCTGTGAGCGATATAGCGGAGCTGGAACATCATGGCCGGGTCACTAGGCGTAAGAAGCAAATCGAATTTTTGTATCTACTTGAGTCGATTATGTATTTTATTCCAAGCCTCGTCTTGCCGGAAAAATTTAAACGAGCTCTTGGGAACATGTGGACAGCTCCGACTGAATTGATATTCAGACCTGGAACTCAAAAGCCGCTCTGCAGTCTGGATGCTCCCATTCCACCGGATTTGCTGCGCTTGATAACTGATAGAGCTGTAGAGTTTAGAAAACTGACTGAGAACAAGGTATTGTTGGACAAAGAGAAGAATCTTCGTCAAACGGCCAAAAAGAAGGGGAAAAAAGCAGGAAGAAAACACTCATCATCCTCCTCCTTCTCTTCCTCCTCCTCCTCCTCCTCCTCCTCCTCCTCCTCCTCCTCCTCCTCCTCATCATCATCATCATCATCATCATCATCATCATAAAAACCTAATGTTACTCTATCAACAAAATTACGATGAATACTAACTTATTTTCACAAGCCTATCATAAATGCTGGCCTAATAAATTTAAAAACCAAATAAAAATACTATATTACCATTTTACCTTCTCACTGCACCGTGCACCAAGGGATTGAACTCTAATTAACTTTTGGGTCTAGGACAACTCGCCGCGGCCAACTCGCCGCCGCCAACTCGCCGCGGCCAACTCGCCGCCGGGCCAACTCGCCGCAAGACCAACTCGCCGCGACCAGTTCTTATAACAACTGATTCTCCCGGCATTTGTCGCCACTTTTCAGGGATGTTTAGATGCAGCTAGCAATCCGACATGATATATAAATTAATTTTTAATTCACTAATCAAACTTATGTATTGAAAAACACAACTAAAACATGTTGAAAGGTACAAAAACTAAATTCATTTATATACATTTCGTTATTGGAAAACAGCATTCCATTGTAAAAAGTTGTAAAAATTGGTGATTTGTCACTCTTATAGTGACTACCGAACCAAGATTTAAGTTATATGTGTCAAATTACAGAGAATAATGCGTAGGTTTGCCGAATTCCCTTAGAATGCACGTTTTTCTAAAGGCTTCGCCTTACAACACTTCAAAGTTTGAGTCAATTCTACACAAAAGTATTATGAAAGAATAAAATTTAGCTATTATCAATTATAATTTATTATTATATATATTATAATTATAATTAAAATTATAATTTATATATCATCTCGAATCGTTAGCTGCATCTGAATATCCCTGAAAAGTGGTAATAAATTAAATGCCAAGGGAATCAGTCCTTGTGTGGAGCTGGTCGCGGCGAGTTGGTCCGGCGGCGAGTTGGCCGCGGCGAGTTGGGTCGGCGGCGAGTTGGCCCGGCGGCGAGTTGGCCGCGGCGAGTTGGGTCGGCGGCGAGTTGGCCCGGCGGCGAGATGGCCGTGGCGAGATGGCCGCGGCGAGTTGGCCGCGGCGAGTTGTCCCATTCCGTTAACTTTTATCTGTCACCTGAATAATAAAACATTTCAACTCTCACTGTGGCCTTCAATTCTCTCCCCCCTTACTCTCATCAAGAACCAAAAAACGACTATCATAGATATTCTATCCAGTTACATTATATAGTTTTTCTAAACTTATTTGAGAGGTGATAATTGAATGAAAATTCGAATAGTGCTAAAATATTCTGAACACTTCCGTGTCTGCAGCACAAATTTCTGAATAAGTAAATATTAACTCAAATACACCAAGGATAATATTTGTAATTCTCAATGAATTACAAATTATTACAGCAAACTAAAATTCTTCACACAATGATTGTGTTCTTGAGTTTTATTATTTAGTTTCTATTCATTTAAAATTATGTTATTTGTTTTAGTTATTGGTTGAATAACTCACACAACACTTCACTGTTGATGGTGTTGAGCAGTACAATATAATTATTTATTTATTATTTTCATCTTGCATCATAATATCTCATTTAAAATTAACATTCCACCATACAATAATCATGAATATTTACACAAATTCAGACATCTTCTCTACTAATCATTAATATTAACATCAAAGAAAGTTAATTATTCTATCATGAATATATGAAGTAAAAGGACATGAGTCATCTTAAAAATCCATGTTGCAGTCCTCTTCCAGCAAAGCTTGTTTTGAATAATGGTATCGTTATATGCACTGAGAGTCAAATATTAAATGAACTATTTCTATTTAATTCAAGAATGAATTAGTTAGATGGAAACGCTCTGTTTATTATAATAGGTACTCAACATGATATATCCAACTTTATTGTGATTTGTGAAATAACTTGGATATTCACTACCGTACCGTACTAATTTCATTGATTAGCCTCAATGATAATGAATATGCAGTGTAGCCTAAAAATTGACCTGAGAATGAGAAAAAATATATTTTACATGAGACACAACATTTTCTCCAACTAGAGTGCTGAGAAACAGAAAAGAGATCTTGAGATATTTTGAGATTACAAAATTCTTGCCTTGTTCTTCAAAACACAAAACAATCACTTAAAGAGAATCTATAGACTATAAAGCCCGCCATGGAATAAACTGTATTGGACTTGAACCTCAATAACTACCTGTCAAAGAATTATTTGAAAGTAGAATTTTGAAAGATATTAATCAATCGTCACTCCTTAATCACTTCAGTTATTATATAAATAGAAAGTTAATGCATATTATATCTTACAAAACAAATTTCCAAGCCTGAAATTTTAAAAGCCTGAAAAACTGGATACTCAGAACAGTATTTTCCCAAATTGTTTTTTTTTTGTCTAGTTGTATTGTCTAGAGTGGAGATGAATTTATTTACTTATCTGTATTCCCTTACAAAAAATAGGTACCTATATTCAGTTCAATTTAATCTTTATTGCTAAACAGAAAAACAAATGCAAAAAAACATAAAGTTAAGTAAAAACAATGGAAATAAAAAATAGGGAACACTTCCGTCACTGCAGCATTAATTTCTAAATAAGTAAATATTAACTTGAATCACAGAAAAGGAGTGTATTACTAGCCTACTCAATTTTCTCTGCTTGAATACACCATGTGTCATTCGACACATCACCCAGAGTCAACTCTTGCCATTACCCAGTATAGAAAACTCCTGTCCACTAGGTAAGAGTAGGCCTATCAGTTATAAATTTTATTACAATCAATAAATTGAATCTCAATACATAATAAACTATTCAATTAAAAAAAAAAACACAAAAAAAGGGAGAAAGGAAAACCAGACGAAAATTACAGACGAGACACGATTTATATTTCTCAACAAAGGATGTCCAATTAAGAAGAGCGATTTTTCTACCATCTCCTGCAAGGAGTTGAAGATAACGTGGCATGAAGGTGAGATAAGAGCTCAACACAGTATTTCTAGGCCTACTAGTCTTATTTTTGCGCAAAATCTTCCCGCAGAAGGTTGAACTCTTGATGACATCAACTCAGAGTGAAATATTTCACAAAACGAGACGCTGCGCTCATTCCAGTGCGATTTTCATTTGTTGCCAGCTCTTTGTCTCAATGAATCTCCCTGCGCTGAAAAAAATGAATTCAAAGATTTCTCAGCCAGAGAGACAGATTAGTACATGGTGACGGAAAATTCGTTTCTACCATTTCTTTTCTTACCGTCTCTAGACGGTAGAAGGATCTCTTGAAAGGTCAAACAACGAATTTATTTGAGGTCCATCTTTATCATTCGACGGCTAGAACCGAGTGAATGAAAGCCTATCAACTTTAGAGGACTTAATATGACGTCAGTTTACGCAGTCCAATAATAATTTGTTGTGCTTATTCAGTTGTATTAAATTAGGTTTTTTTCAAGGCGGTTAATTGGCTTTCGTGCAACTGACCGTAAAAATAATGTTCAGCTAATTTCAGTCATAAAATTCGGAAAGAGAAGCGAAATAATAATTTTGAAATAGGCTGATATCATACAGTAGGCCCATATTTTCTAGTAAACTTCATAGAAACAGAAATCTCAGTTTAATTCGTGTAAATATGTGGTATAGAATAATTCGGGCTTGTAGAGCTTTGAGATGTCCCAAATTATTTGGGCCAAAATAGGAAATAGCCAGTTAATAGGCCTACCAATACTATCGTAACTATGAGTAATTGAATTGAAAATTAATTGATCAAATGAAATAATTTATTATGTACGGTATTGATATAATAAAATTATTTTATATGAATTCGTCATATTTATGTCAATATGACAATTACTCCTAAATGATAATCATCACTTCAGCTAGAGTTTTGGTAGATTTTCAAAACTAGAAATTACTGACATAAGATAAGATTAATACTACGTCTTGTTGAACAAAACAGCGTCAGACAAGTCAAGGTGCTTGAAACTGGATAAAATTACTTATTAATTGGTCATTTAGTCAAATCAGTTTCTGACTGTATTACAATACTAAAAATAATCCTTCACACTATAAAAGCACTCATACATTAAAACACTTCTAATCTTCGTTTGAGCTCAGTCATCCTTAATAATAATATATCCTTTAACACTATTGATAGAATCTGATAAATATTTCTCCCCATAAAATCGGGCTTTTCTTCAGCTTTCGGCAAATCGGGCTTTTAGACAATGACAATCTATGGTAGGCCTACTCAGAAAAAGTGCTCTTATACCGTGTGCTATGATGATCGTACTTCTTGTTAATAATAATTATTATAATAATGTAAATTATTATCTTAAGATGGAGTGAGATGAGAACCCTTTAATAGGTACCTTTGATATAGGTACATTTCAAAAATAGATATTCACATATCAAAATTACTTCTTGAAACTAGTTATATTATTAATAACTCTATATATGGTTCAACCTCAACTGCTAGAATAATATTTTCATTAGAAAAATTTCACGCAAGCTTGGACAGTAACAAAAAAGTCTAAATATTTTTTTCTATAGCTGTTGATACAATAACGACCATCAGAGGAGTTTATTCACAAAGATCATCAAAATATTGCATGTAAGGAAAAATACAATAGTTCTTATCAAAATAATCATGAAGAATCTCAATTTTGTATTAATTTATAATTAATACAGTAGTGCTATGACTCCTACATTATAATAGTCTAATAAATTACCAAAATCATTAAAATGATTCATATTCCTCTATTTCACTTTCCATGATGAATAATCATGGAAACTAGAACAGTACCTAGTTAATAATTCACTTTAAATACAATTTTAATATTTACAAATTTTGACTGCTATGTTGTTCTAATTGTATTAAAAGTGAAAATGATTCACTTTAGTTAGAAAGTCGAGTATATTCAAACTAATTATTTCACAATACTGTAAAGACATAATTATAGGTAATCAAATCAACCACTTTTTTCAATCACTCGACTTAGTTGAGACTAGTCCCCCCTCCATTTTTGCTTCAGCTCGATGAATAAGGCTGGACGAGGAATTTAAGTAGTTTTCTTCCTTGTTCGATCAGTAGCCTATTCATGCGTTTTGCTGTTTGCAATCAGTAGTAGGCAATAGTGGTCAAGTCATTGTCAGCTTGTAGATAGTGGTTAGAGTTAAGACCCGGCTTAACAAAAACCACACAAGACTTCTACTGCTCAGCACACGTGTTTGTTTAGATATATAAGATAATATTATCAATAGAGTTTCCGCGGTTGAAGATGATAATATGTTATTTGGTGCGAATAATATGAAAACAATAATGGTGTTTTAAATACGGTATTATATTTGAAAAATAATATTGTGGGCTACAGTTTTTTGGTATTGATTATATCATTAGTGTTGAATTCCTGCGATTGGAATATTTGTTTTTTGTGTAGAATATATTTGAGAAATATAAAGTTGAAAAGAGAACAATATTATGGTGATTTAAATATTATTTGAAAATCATGTATTACCTAGTTGACTAGTTCTGTGTTGACGGCTGATCATCACCTATCATTGATTGGAACAATATTATTTATTTGTTCTTACGTGCAAATATTTGAAATCATAACTTATAGCCTAGATAGTTGGTAATATGAAAAGATCGTGTTAAATATTATTTGGAAAAACATAGTAGGCTAGTTTTGTGGTGTGGTGGTATCATTAGTATAGCTCCCACGATTCTCATGTTTTCCTAGTGGTAGTAACCTTTTTGCTGTAAAGTGTGTTTTTATTTTAAATGTATCACAAAGAAACTCTTGTAATTTTTGATGAAATAGACAAGTTTTGAATAATTGATTAAAACATATTGCACAAAACATATATTGCTTTTGAGAGCACATAGGCCTATTTTAAAATCATTTTTTGGAAGTGATGTTAGAGGCTTATGACTAGGAGATGAGCTCCTACTGATATTGGAAATAATAACTGAAGCACATATAGATACTGTATATGCACATCATAAACATAGGTATTCTCTGTGTTGCTCTGAGTTTTTTGTCTGTGCAATAGCATGAGTCCTCGGCAGAGTAGTCCTCTGAAGGACTACTACAACAAATTGAAATTGAAATTTATCGTTCACAAAACATAAATCTACAATCATTCAACAACTCTAATCCTAATAGTAGGCTTCTACATTATCAGAACCGTTCGCCACTCAAATAGTATCTAATCTGAAGTCTCAAATATAATTGACTGAAGGTTTTCAATATCATAAAACATTTCAGTTAGGTAGCCTACTTGCTATTGCTGAAGGAGAGCAGTTTGTAAACTGTCATCATGGAACTAGAGTGTTTTATTCCTCCTGAACGTGATTCGATGCCTGCTAATGAAGTGATATATCAAGATACATCGACCGGAAGGAACTGTGATCTAAAAATTAAGAATTTATCACAAAGATTGCGGGAGCACTACAACTCTAAATTGCTGGATGCTGCCAAGAAAGGAGACCGAGAAATGTGCAAATGGTGAATATTGATAAATATAGTATTTTTTTAAAAGTATATTTGTAATATTTTTCATTGGAGCCATCAGCTATTTAGTTAAGTTGTGAATAATGATATATCTTGGACTCAATTTGTACTCCATTATAGAATAACCATCACCTACCGCGCTGTGATAAGTTTTTCTTTTCACAATATTTAACGTATAGAAGATTAAAAATTTGATTAAAAAAGATTTGATATAATTATCACTTTTTATGTTTTCACTTCTAAAAAAAATTTCCTTTGAACTTGATTCTATTTACTATTGTTTTATAATATTACCACTTTCGACTTCCAGAGTATTTTCATTACAATTTATCAGATTAGTATTATTCACTAAATAGTTTTCGTAATACTGTCTTTCTACTCTTTAATTCATTGTTTTTTATTCTTTTATAGTATATTGTCCAATTTCGTTATATTATTGAGATGTCATGCGTGTTAGTAATGGTATTGCATGTTGTATTGAACAGTGCAATATTATTAATAAATATATAAAATAAATAAATATATTCAATTTAAGATTTCATTGATTTGCAATTTTGTAGATATGAAAAATTATTTATTCAATTAAATACATTTCCGATACAAATCTGATTAATTTTTCTTGTTCAACTGATTTTCGACAGTTCTTAATTTTTTTGATAATCACCAATCAAGTTTCATATCATTGATGGTGTAAATTTGTCGAGTTGTAAAAGGACATTGATCATCATCAATATAAATTTGATATAATATTGAGCAAATTGATAAATACGTATCAAGAATATCAATGATAATTGTAAGACGAAATAAATAGTAGATGAATTCAATTATTGAAATACTTTATATATATTATATAATTATGTGAACGTAATAATGTGTTGTACTGTACATGTGATATTATGTAAATATTTAAAATGTACCATAGCTTACCATCCGCGCATACCATTACCTTTTGTTTGTATGGTACCGTATACACTATACAACTACCGTAGTTTATTTCAGCCCTAGTGTTTTTTCGTGGCTTGAAGCATATTGAATATTCTCATAAGAAGAGATTGCATCTTAAGTTTGTTGCCGGAGGTAGGATGAAATTTGCCGTAAATATTATGCGAAGTGCTTTACGCTTCAGGAAGTTGACAACAAGTTCATGGAAGTAAAGTTCACGGCACCTGAACCCTAAACAGCTTCTCAGGACTTAATTAACAGGATAGTAATAAATAAGCGATTAAAGTAAAGATGGCTTCTGATTAATTCAAGTTTGTTATAAACTCTTGCATCTTCTCCAATCACGAAGCGTTGACGTTGGAATTTCCCGTTTGATTATCATACTTGATAACAGTTTTTTTTTTCAAATAATTTGAACTTTAAGGAATTTTTCTTTCTAAATTGTTTGACCATTTTTTATCTATCTTTATAAATTGAGTATACGTCGAAGATAACGTTTCTAATCATTCAGGTATCATGCTGACTGCTATTATAATATAATATTAGAATAGACTGTGATATTTGTGTAATCAGAAATCAGAAACATTTTCCACATAGCATTAATTGCTCCTTCATGAAATTGATAAAAGCCAAGGAAATATATTTTGTAATTATTACAGTATTCTACTGTTTTCTGTTTTTGTTTATAATTACAGTTCATTGTGCTAGAGCAGCGACCACATAATACAATTTTTTTTTCATAATATAATCTGTATTATGTGGTCGCTGTGCTAGAGCACATTTTTAGAATTGAATTTGTGGTCAACATGAGAATAATCAGATATGCATATGGAAATGGTTTATAGAAAATAAAGCTTGTGCGATGAAATTGTAAAACCCATATTTTTGTGTTTGAAAATAAAGACATAACAGTTATCAAGTAACTTACATAAATTATGTACCAAGATATCAAGTTGAAAACCAATGTCATGCAACAGATTAGATAGAAGAATGAATACAGGTACATATCTTCTCAAATCAAACCAAAAAAAGTATTAAATTATTAAGTTATAACAGAAAAATAATAAATAAATTTTAACTGGTGACTCCTCCATAGATTGTTTTGTTGAGGTTTGAGCATGTGGGTATTTAGGTACCAAAACCTAAGGATACTACCAGCAACCATGTTTGTAATAATATCAATAAAATCTTCCCTCCTCAAATAATATTTATTCAATTTTGAACTCTTCATGGAAAAATACTGTAATAAAATAATAATCAGAGTTGTCGATCAAATCAATAAACAGACAGACGTTCGTTTAAATAATGAAGAATAGATTCTAATAACGCGATTTATAAATTAATTTGTCAAGGTTAACAGATAGAAATTTGTTGTCTGTGAAAGAAAAGGAAAGATATATTGTCAACTACTAATTTATTTAGAAATTACAGTTTTTTTTAATTATTGTAATTTTTAATTTGTAAATAAATAAGTGGTTTGACGATATCCTTCTATTTTTCTTTCATTAACAGATTTAGACAACCTTTTATCTATGAATAACTTTGGGTATCTATGAAAAATCTTTATAAATTTTCATTAGAAATACCATGAATTCATTTGTTAAGGTCAACACATAGATGTAGGCTACCTATCAAATAACTTTTGAACACTCCATTGACGGTGTATTTGTATAATATTCAATAAAATTTATAAATAAAATATATAAACTAATAAATATATTTATTAATATATAATAAAATTTATAAATAAAATATATAAACTAATCAATATATTTATTAATATAATATATAATGAAATTTATAACAAAATTAAATATATAATAAATATAATAAACTTTTTCTACCCACAGCCTCATTCAAGAACACTTCAATGGAACCGCAGATGTGAACTCACAATGCCGCATGAATGGAGCCACTCCACTCATAGTGGCCACAGCTTGGGGGCACTTGCAAGTGGTCGAAGAACTTGTCAAACTCGGAGCAGACATCATGATCAGAGATTTCAAAAACCGAACAGCTGTTCACATTGCAGCAGCCAACGGCTCTTTTGAAATACTGAACATCTTGCTCACAGAGAGCGGCGATCCTGAGCTGCTTGAGCTCATCGTGAATGCCCAAATCACCAACAAAGTGAATGACCTGAAGACCAACAGTTTCGATTCCTGGGTTCACAAGCATTGCGAGCTTCTTCCTTTGCAGGTGGGTTCGAATGGTTGTAACTGAAGTTTTTTCAGTTTATCGATAGATAATTAGACACCTTGTGAAATCGGACTACCCAATGATATAATTTTGGGCCGGTTCATGAGCTCGGGATTTACCAAAGTCCTAGACTAAAACGGGTGGCTACCGTAGCATCGACAAACGTTTGTCTCGACAGGTTAGTGGGTTAGCAGCATAGAGAGCCCTTAGTAAATAGTTTTGAGGCTAACGTTTGTCGATGCTACGGTGGCCACCCGTTTTAGTCTAGGACTTAGCTAAATCCCGAGCTCATGAACCGGCCCTAAGTCTATTAAGATAGACTACAGATATCATCTACACAACAGAACCAATCGTTTCATAAATTTATTATCTATGTTAGGTACCTTGTTAATTTATTACTTTCTTTCTTTTCTTGAGAAAAGGTAAAATAAATTCATTTGAGTCTCAAAGTGCTCAATTTCACCAGAATAATGATAAAACTAATTCAATTAAAAAACATTAATATACTTGAAAAATTACTGTACTTAGAAAGTGAAATGTACTCACAGAGGAGTGTTAATAGCTATTTAGGACTGCTGTTTGTTCATCGTCAGAACATGAGGTTACAAAGTGAACTCCTTCAGCAAGGAAACAGTAATTTTTTCAAGTATATTAATTTTGGTTGTTATGTATATCCATACTTCGTGGTTAAATATTAATATTAATAAAATATTAATTTTGAAAAAAGGAGATAGATCCACATCAAGTAAAAACATTGTGAATCAAGTTAAATCATGAAAAGAAATTACTGAAGAAGATTGATTTATGTGATCTAACAGATGCCAGATCTGGAGAGCGGCAGCACAGCGCTGCATGCAGCCTCTCAGTGGTCGAGGAGTCGCTGCGTGGAATTGCTGTTGGCCAAAGGAGCCGACCCCGGACTGCTCGATGACAGGGGACTGACACCTCTAGACGTGGCTGGAGAGAAGCAGGTCGTTTCTGACCTGGGCGACCGTCCATCATCCGCAAACTCCTTGGCTATTGGTCCACGATCTTTCCAGATATCTGCAAGAAGTCCGTTGTTCTCTGATAGTTCAAAGAGCGGCAGTGAGGAGGCGTCTGATGCCGAAGACAAAACTGATAGTGAGACTGAGGATGACAAGTCTACTGTTGCATTGCCTAAGATTATGCCCATGATAGGACATCAGGACAAGAAGATCAACAATGAGTATGTTGAGAGTATTTTCGTAAGGCTAGGCGTACACCGGTTAGTCAAGACAAGACAAGACGAAATTAATCACGTTTAGTCACAGTAATTCACATAGCTGCTTATGAAGCAGCACACATCGATGCAATGACTAATCGGTGTGTGTTGCTTCATAAGCAATTATGTGAAGTACTGTGACTAAACGTGACTAATCTCATCTTGTCTTGTCTTGACTAACCGGTGTACGCCTAGCCTAAGTTGCTTATAGGAAAAAATCCAAATCAATCACCAATGAAGTATAGAGATTAGTCATATAAGCCGGGTTTAGATTTGTAGAAATTTGTAGAGTTTACTGGGCAAGAATACTAACATCTTGTCAATTCACTCATCAATGAAAACTTACGTTTTTGGTAGAGTATATATGCTAGCACCGTGGTGGAGTTACCAACTACTCACAATCAATGGCTGAGAAACCGGGCATAGGTAAATCAAGTACCTACAACATACAGGACCGCTTCCACAAAAGTGGATCAAAGCAAATCATTGATTAGGTACTCATAGGAATTATCATTGGTTATTGTAGATCAATTATTCAATCCATTAAATTTCAACAAACACAAAAGTATTCAAAAGGCATTCTAAAAATTCTTACGGATTAAAAATTCTTCATTTTAAAAATTCTTCAACATGTTTAAATTATGGTCACTAGTGTAATAATGTGAAAGGCCTATTCAGTTTTTGGTTTGAAAGCAATCAATAATTAATGTATTCATTGTTTTGTGCGACAGGACTACAGGAGATGTCATACAACTACTTTTTGATAAATGGAGACGATCAATTGAAAACCTGCATGCAATTGGAGACGACAATAATAGGATAATGCGCATCAGAAGATCAGGAGACATCAAAAAGCCAGTGACGTGCCTTCATACTGTTGTGATATCTGGCAACACTGAGCTGCTCAAAAACTTGTTATTCAGGAATGATACATTGGAGGAAAACCTACATGTGTTTGATAAGGATGGACTCACTCCACTCCATAGAGCTGTTATAATGAGGCGTCTAGATATTGTAACAACAATTCTTGAAAATGGATTGCAGCATCTCATCAATATAAAGTGAGTCTAGAATAAATGAGATGTTTCATAGTCATGAAATTTGTTTTAAGTTGAACTCAATGTACCAGTGAAAAGAAGACGGATCAACATCAACAAAAATTGTTTGTTCTAATCTAAATTCATCATTCGTGAACTGTTGATCAATACCGGTACGCATTTACACCTAACATCCGGAATATTTTAGACATAATATTAGACATAATATCAGTCTGTATGAGGCTTTCACAAAAATTCTCTTTAATGATTGTAACTACACTTAAGGCACGGTGCAGCACTGAGATGCACTGTGATCTGTCCGGCGTCATTGACGCATGCGCAGAAAAATTTATGCCAATTTGAGTTACGTTGCTATCACCCAGTTACTCCTTGAATATAGGCTACGCAGCCTAAAAAGTGCTAGTAAACTGTAAAGCTTTAGTTGGGCCTCACTGTTTACTGTTTGCTATCAAAATTATTGGAAATTTAATTTTATTCACGTTGTTTTTCAATTTTTTATTATCTAATTATTCGGAATTACGCTCCTCTGATAATATTTTTTCAGTGATTACATAATTATAATATATAGTATATTGTCTAGTACCATAGTTTATTTCACTGCATTTTTACAATTGGTAATACAAATACATACATTAAGCATAATGGAATTACAATCATACCCGGTCACTAAATACATATACTACAATTTTAAGCATAATGTTTGGAACATAGATAATAATATTAAGCATGTAACAGAAAAAAAACTACAGTTACATCCCTCTTTAGGCTAAACCTGTGTTGAGGATGTCTCGCTCAGTTTCTAACTGAGTCAACTCCAATTATAATGTACAATAACTAATTTTGAGGTATCAAACAATAAAGTAAATCTTATACAATAATCAGTGTGCTTTTCTACAAGATGGGATTATGAATCCTTTAACAATAAATTACCCAGAAAAAATAAGTAAAAAAAAAACAAGCCTCGATTTGAATGAAGACAGCAAAAATTGTAAATAATATCACACCTTATTAAACGTTTTCTTTCATAGAAGCGGATTAAGTCTATTCTTAAACAAATTATAACTGGATGCATCTGATATATCTGATTGTCAGTTTAGTTTATTGAAAAAGTCGTTATCCCCTTAGCAAAGTAAGCATGTGAGAGGCCACTCTACTTCTTGTGAAGGGTTCTTTTAATTTGTTGCAAGATTTCGACGAGTGGAATATAACCCATGTTCATCCATAACTTTGGAAACTCTGAACGTCTTAAATACACAAACTTCTAAAAGATTTACTCAAATAGGTGGTATCAACACTAAAAACGCCAAATTCCTCTATACAATATTTCGGTTGGATATTCTTATGGGTCTCTTTAAACATATTTTTATTATTCTTTTGCATAAAGAATTATGGAGAGGCTGCATTTGCAAATTGAACTCCCCACAACTTCCCAGGATACAACAATTATAGCAGATAATTGACTGTATCAGTGCCAAAGAATACTATCTCCTTAATTGATGAGATAGGAAGGACATTCCTAATTGAATTGAACGAATTTATAAATTAATTTTCTAAGTTTTGAACAGATGTATGAAATGTGCGAGCTCCACCGTAAATGTACATCCACTACTACACCTAAATATTTTATTTCATTTTCTTTCTCTAATGTAGGACATCCACAGCTGTAGTATGGATGTATATCACTGGATGTAGTAGTATAGTATATCACTTGTAGTGATTATATTTCGATTACAGTGACCTTGGAGGAAGAACTCTTCTGTTTCTATCCGTGGAAATCGAATGGGTTGAAGGCATTGATTATTTTCTGAACCATGGCGCCGAATTGAGTCTAAGCTCACAAGACAATTCCAATGTTCTACATGTAGCTGCTCGTCTAGGCAATTCTGATTTGTTATCAGAGTTGGTACAATTCGACAGAGGTATCGCTGTGAGTAGAAAAAGCCACATTTGTAATAATTGTAATTTTTTTTTTATCTTTTTTTTATCGTATGGCTTTTATTGGTGGGGAGACCAATTGTAATTGAGAATCTAATATGAAAAAGACCAAAACGTCGAATAGGGTCCTTAGGGTTAGAAGCAGTAATCTAAATATATTTTGAAATTGGAGTGTTATTAGTAATAAAATTGCTGATGAAGTCTGAAGTCTGTATATGCTTCGAAATAGTTAATTGATGAATTTCAAATCAAAGATAAAAACCTTAATTATTATTAAAATGATAAAAAATAAACAACTACTTTAGGCATTCTTGATTGAAATTATTTTTATGATTCTGGATTGAAAGTATACCTAATTCTATCGACCACATTATTCTCTAAAATATTGTAGGATTTTAACTCTCATTGTAGCCTATTATCTTATTCTCAATTTTCTCTCATAATTTTCAGTGATGCCTATTAATGTATCACGATAATTGTCACTTCGCATGAATAAAGTATTTTCATTCTATTCCAACTCTATTATTATTATTTTACTTGTTAGTGAAAATTTAAAAATGCCATTTTATTTTTTAAAACACTTACCGTATTTATTCATTATTTTGAAATAGTGCCCAAGTAGTGAAAATAGCTTGCTTAATGATAATTCAATGTCTTTTCCATCTCTTATTCTTATTCGTAATCTCTTATTATTAATATTTTTTGTAATCCATCTCTTTTAGAAAAATGTCGATCTTGGGACGATGAACATAGTTTATAGATAACATTTTTGGCTTATCATATCTCCATGAAGAGTATAGTGAATAGCTCAGATGATTAGGTTTCTACTTTATTTTGTTTGGATTCACAACTCAAGAGTAATATCTCCCTTGAAAATTTGTTTAATTCATGTTTTAATGAGGTATTTTTTCTGTTTTCTGTATAGCTGGTGAACTCAATGAACAACAAAAAACAGACACCCTTATGGAACGCGGTTAAGAAGTGTTCACCAGCGTGTGTGAGTCTGCTGCTTGCAGCTGGAGCTCAAGTATCACTATCACTGCCAAATCATCGATCTCTGCTGCACCTTGCTGCCGAGAATTCATCTCCACAAATATTAAGGCTGCTTTTAGACTTTGGTGGAAGATCAATGGTCTCAGTTATGTATGAAGGGATGACCCCTTTGCAACTGGCTTCCAGGAAAGGACTTGTCGACTGTATTAAAGTGCTTGTAGAGTATGGAGGTGATGTGAAAGAGAAAACTGGTGTGGTTGGTGATTTAACCTCGGGAGGTACTTGCCTACATCTGGCAGCAAGGTATGGACATTTGAGAGTTGTTGAATATTTGGTGCAGTATGACAAATCTTTACTCAACATCCCCAATGATGATAACTGGTACCCGTTACATGTGGCTGCAAGATTTGGGAAGACTGATTGTGCTCATTTTCTGATTGTTCACGGAGCTGATATGTCAGTTAAAGTGGTTGACAGAGCAGGAAACATCAACACTGCCATCGATCTCATCGCCTGCTTCATTCCTCAACCACACAACTTCTTTCAACGTATTTTTGATGAGTCAATTGAGACGAATGGCCATCCAGCTAACCATAGTCTCTACCAAATCCGATGCAAATACAGTTTCTTGATTCCTTCAAATCGCGACAAACGACAGCTCAAAGCTCTTGTTTCACTGATCAACATAGATAACGATCATCTACTGGAAAAAATAATTCTACACCCAGTGATCGAAAGTTTCCTGTTCCTGAAATGGCAAAAACTGAAATTCTTCTTTATAGCAGTCATGATGCTCTACGTCACATTCACTATTTCATTTACTGCTCTATCTGTGGCGATGTTGGAGAAAGTTAGAAGTAATCAGAGCATCTCAAGTAACCATAGTTCTCAACAAAATAATACCTTGATCATCCTTGATGCCTTGATCTCATCAGAAGTGGTTGTCATGTTCAACAAGTTACTGACATTTGGATCTCTCCTGATAATCGGTCCAGTGGTAAGTAGGCCTACTTTAAATATTAATTCGAAATAGAGTTTATTTTAAATGTGTATCTGCTACGGTGAAAATAAATTTTCATTCAAAAATTTTACTTTGAAAACATATTGGCTCAAATATCAGATCTAGATGAATTGAGTACCGTACCGTACTTTTCTATTAAATTAGATTGTTTAGATTTGATACGTTATTCCATTGAAGCAAAACAATTTTCCAAATAAAGTTAGTTAATGTCATTATGTGATTATTACATGGTCCTTGTACAACAACCGTGATAGGTTACTAGAGGATTATAGTTTTTATGGCATATTTTAAATGCATTGTAGAATAGATTCTAATATGAATCTATACACACTCATGAAAAGTGTGAATATGAAAGTCTAATATGAATCTATAGACTACTCATAAAAAGTAATAATCAAATACTTATAATAATGTCTTCCAAAGATTTAAAAAGGCACCTTGCAGATTGAATAGATTTTTTAAGGAATTAATTCAAATAATAGTGGGAACTAATCATCCTCAGTGGAGAATAATATAGAGAAAAATTCTAATTCTATGAGATAAAAATGTTCATATCCATATGGATAAGTAAGAAATATGATATAATATGTGCAGTAGTAATAACAATCAATCAGATTTTTCCTTGTGGGTATCCTGCCTCTCAATTATATTGTAAAATTCTGCTTAAGTTAATTTAAATCAGTCATCAAATTTTATAAATGCATTTTAGATGACTGTATTAAGGTAATGCGAATAACAAGTTTATTGTGTGAACTCTGAAGCTTGTCATTGATGATTGATAAATATATATTCACAGTTTTTAATCCTTAAAAACTGTATAAAACTTTATTAAACTTACGTCTTTCATCCACAGGAGATTTACCAGGCACTCACTTTGCGCCGATGCTACTTTCTCAAAATTGAGTCGTGGTTAAAAGCAACAATAATGGTTCTCACCGTTTGGACGCTTCTTGTGGATTCTGAATCGAACGTGCAGACTAGATCTTCAATTTCTGCTGTCATCATTCTGTGCTCATGGTCGGAACTGCTATTTCTTCTGGCCTGTCTACCGAATTGGGGCTTCGGCATTCTTATGTTTTGCAAAGTAGCTCAAAATGTGATTAAAGTAGGTAAAGCAGGATTATTTTAACTTGTCAGAAAACAGCTGATTTAACGTCAGTAAACGAGCGTACATCAATCAGCTGTTTTCTGACAATTTAAAATAATCTTACTATCATCTTCATTACATCTTTTTACAACAATTTTATTGATTCATTCTAGAATCGTTCTCATTCTCTCCATAGATAGTAGCCTATATGAATAATTTTACTATCACTATAATACCTCATCACTTAGGTATCACGATAGGCGTACGTTAATCATTAAATTGGTTATTACATATCCTGTTATTCAGATGAAAAATGTGCGCTACTATTGATAGTTGAGTCTCGAGAATCAGTCGAGAATGTCAGTGGAGTATAGTGGGAACAGACTACTGCGCATGCGCGACTCTCTTACTCTATCTCTTTGTCTGTTCTATGCTCTTATACAGAGCATCACCATATCACCATCTCCTATTGTTCCCCCGTATACCGCAGAGCATACTTCGCTCCAAACCCATTTTCGTGACTCAACCATCAATAATATTGTGATAATCTAATGCAGAATTAATAAAGGTTAACAATTATTTTTGGAATACAGATACAATGTCAGATTGCCTTTCCTCAAAGAATAAATTAACAGAAATCGTTGTTCTAACTATAAACAATAGGTTTTTCCTTGTCGGTAATTTTTCATTTGAAAATAGCTGTCTCTATTACTATATAATTTATTGAATAGGGAATGGATAGGAAAGAATATATTGAGGAAAGGTCGATCAGTTTATTTTAAGTCTGGCCTTGGTAGCTTGAACTACGTATAGAATGCAGGACAAAATACAACAATATAGTACTAAGTGAGTTATAGAGTATTGTACAGTTTACAGCATTCTTATCTGTAATGAATACAGTATAAAATCAAAAATTGAAATTCAATTAAAACACATAAGTGTTTTACTTGTGCGTAATGAGGATGATATTGTGAAACAGTTCCAGAATTATTATTCCATTCTGTACAACTAGTACAGGAGAAAAAAAAATTACATTTACTTATATCACTCTCAATCAACTAATGCCAATTAATCAATATTATCCATAGCCATTGTGATTGAACTGGTTTTGGCCTGGACATATCAGGACATTTCTATCCTTTCAAATTGCATTATGCTTCAAGTTCAGGTGCAGGTTTTCCCCAGAAAATTTGTGAAAGAATAAGAATTGAAAACATGATTTTTCGCCTGTATGGAGATAGGATGGAATAGTATATAATGGATACTGTTCATTACAGACCATTAATTTGTTGTATTATTGAAAGATAATTTTCTCTCAAGAACGGTGCGCTCCATATTAATAGAGCCTTGCTCCCTGAAGAGACTGCTCCACTCGCTCCATTATCGAATGGTACGTCACTGAGTACTGTTAAGACGCTTAACTTATAAACTCTTCTTATATTTATAACTCTCATTAAATTTTTTTCAACAATATACATATTTCATATACATATTATTTCATATATTACATATATTATTACATATTTCCACAATTTAATGTAATTTGAATTTTCCAGATCTTGGTCACCTTCTCTTGTCTAATAATTGGGTTCGCCTTCGCCTTCATGGTATTATTCCAATCTTCTGAGCCGTTTGTAACATTCTGGCTGTCATTACTGAAGGTGATGGTCATGATGTCTGAGTATGACTACGGTGACTTATTCAGTGGCCGTGAAGGTCATGATTACTTGGCTAGAGCCGTATTCCTCGCCTTTATCATACTGGTGTCCATAGTCTTGATGAACCTAATGGTGGGCATAGCAGTCAGCGACATAGCCCTCCTCGAAGATCAGGGCAGAGTGAGTCGTCTAGTGAAACATATCGACTTTCTAGATCTGCTTGAAGAGTTGGTCTACAACGATGTATTCCTGAAAATAATGCCCAAACGAGCTGGAAGAAGTCTGAAAATGATGCGCGCTGCTCCGTCTTATTTCACTTTCAAGCCGGGCAGACCCCTGAAAAATAGAAAAATCAGTTTACCTCCAAACCTACAACAATCAATGATTAATAAAGTCGATGAACTGAACCGGTTCAACTTTCTTGCAATTCCGGAAACAAACGCGAGTGAATCGAAGGAGAGATCTAAGAATGAAATAATAGTAGACAATCATGAACAGTGTAAGTCGAATTGTGAGGAGACCGCATTGAAACTACAATGCATTCTTGAAGAGATCGCTAAACTGAAAGATGAATTGCGTTCATTGAAGGATCAGTCACCGATTCATTGACGATTGATGAACGAAGGTTGCCAGCATAAGTTCAGCTTCACAACTTACTGCTTAAAATTATTCCAAGTTATTAATGGTTGTGTAACTTCATAGTGACAGAATTATGGTTGTAAACAACTTAGGTAGTAACTAAAAAAAAACAGTGTATTTCAAGTATTTAATGGTTGTGTAACTTTATAGTTACAATTAATAATATTTTTACTAGATCTTGATAAGTGAAACTAACAATAATTACTACTCATTTTCATACAGTGCCAGTATTTTCTCCATTTGAACATAGATTTTTAGTCAATTTTAATGACTTCTTGAAGTGTGGTAATGACTTTCAATTTTATCCAACTGTGATTTAATTGCTCAAAATTTGTGAACTGTGATGTGTAATTTAAATTTATGAGATTAAAATGATGACGAATTGTATAAATATGTCCAAAATTTATTCAACCCTTATGTTTTAGTATAAAATTTCGACTAATATTAGTACTTCAATTTGGAAATATGATTGTTTTGTGGCAACGAAAAAAGAAAATGAATTAATTTTGCTGTGATATGGACAAAATAGATTGGAAAGAATTATAAAAATATTTAGTAAATTAAGGAGAAATCTACAGATTTATTTTGTTATTGCTATTTTGAACTCTTATCAACTCATTATTTGGATACAATTTGGAGTAGATTATAAATTTCTCAGTGCTAGAATAACCAGTCTTTGTTTATAAATTCTGTTAGAGATCTACTATTTCTACAAGATCTACTATTTCTCTTTATTTCAATTAATAAAGTATCAATTTATTGTCCCCTGTATAGTTAAGTGAAGTACAATTTTGGAAAATTTCACCTACTTTACTCTATGTTGTAAAATTGTGGACTCAGATACAAAAAACATTTTGTGGAAGAACTAAAAAAATAGCTAATGATATGCTGATATCCTTCAGAATAATATTCAGTTTGAAGGTTGTGATCAAGTCTAATATTCACGACGCGAGTAGGATGCGAGATGCTATTATTGAGTGGAATAGCATGATATTACTTGGGGAGCAATTATACCCCAATGCACAGTTGAATTAGTGTCCTGGGCATTGTTAATACCCACTATAATCCAAGCTCACTGACATTATGACGTCATTAATAGTATATAGAACATGCATGGTACGACAAGCTGCAATAAGAAAGAGACTATAGATGGAGCTTACAAAAAAGAAATGCCTGAATATGAATCTTATTTCCGTTTTGAATCACTCGTTTTCAATTCTCAATGACAACCGAAGTTTCACTGCATGGTATATGAACTATTGTAGGAAACTTTGTTGTTTCCCTTTGTAAAAACGATTATCTCAAATATTTATCTAGCAATGTGTTAGGATACCCTGTGAGCTGACAACGAAACAAGAAAAAGTAGTTTGTATAGAGAGGGTGTGGTGGTGGGTGAAGAAAGTGCACCCCAGAGTAAAATAACGCGAAAGCAGTCTCATACTGTTGAAATTACAAGAAAAGGTGGGTTCTTTTAGTGCAAAAAAAAACTTCCAGAAAAGCCAAAATCTGCTACCTTTTTCTCGCAATAGATCTCCACCTGGCAGTGGTCAGATGAGAGGAAGAAGGTGGGTGATTAAATAAGTATACCTAATCCCAGTTGCACAAAGGTCCATCTACGTTAAAAGCTTAATTTCAAAATGTTAATTCCTAATCGAAGATTAAATTAAATACTTTTTGTGTAACCGGCCCTGGACTATTTATAATGAGTGGATGGGTTATTTCTACAATGACTAAATTCTACTAGCTTGTATTATATCAATAATACATAAGTTAGAAAGTCTGGTGTGGGGCACTTCAAATGTATATAGAGAATAGAAATTCACTCTAAACATCTTGTGGGGCAATCACACAACTTTCCTTGCCGTAATATATTTTCAATTCGGAATTAATTTTTACTAAAACCAATACTAAAAAACCGGAGAAACCAGAGGAGAACCCTTTTTGTGCTCAGAGGAGTTGAGAACATATAAAAATCTTGGAATTGGGATAGCTTGATCCATTTGGAAAGCAGTAGGAAGCTGTTTTTCTCAATTTGAGAAGCTCATTTACTACTTATGGTAGTAGGTAAGGAAAATGAAAATCTACAGCTCTTTGAAAATAGCACCATCTCTCATCCATCCTCTCTTATCCTCTCACCATCTCAATTACTGGATAGTATACTGAATAAGTTGTATGAGTCACGAACGATATCGAAATAAAAGTAGTCCCAACCATAAACCCTTCTCATTGGAAAAATTCCTTGATCTCTGCTGAAGATATTTTCTACGCCATTGGAACAGAATCTCTCATCCAAGTAAGCATCTATGCGCGTCTTATTTTACATACACCGTAATCATTTCCTCTCTCTCTCTCTCATTTCCACTTTCTTTTCTTCTCTCTCCTTCCTTCCGCAGACAAGCATCCTTCTTTCTTCGTTTCAATTACGCATCTTGAACTCAACTAGCATCTTCAGCAGTATCTCAGTGAATTAATTTTAATCTCCGGGGAACATCCCACTCAAAAACTTCACAGATAGTCTTATAAATTTCCTCTCTTCTTGCTGAGAAAATGTTGAGTTTTCACTGAGAAAAGAATGTAGGACGGGCGTATTTTAGATAATATAAGACTGGGTAAATAGATGCATAATGTATACATTCTTACTTTTCTTATTTTGAATTCCCCTAAAAAAGGTCAACAAGGCGATCTGGATCTTGGACCCTAGTAGAGTTTTCTTCATTCCCTCCCTTCACGCATATTTTTGAGCCGCAATGTTTTCCTACATTGGCTGATCTTTTCATGTCAATAGGGTATTGGCTGAATTCATATATCAAAACAGTATAGGAGAAACTAGGATGACTACTTTATCTTCTGATGTGGTGAAGTTTAGACAATAATGTCCACTCTACCACCTAATAATGAATATAACAACTAACATCATGACAAGGTGGGCTTTTCTAGAATGTCATTAGGAACTAGATATGTTTTCACAACATGATTATATATTATGATTATATTATGTAATAGATTATATATATTATATTAAACAATTTATTATGATCGACCACGCACAGCTTTGTCTCAGAGGTGGCATAGCTTTTCATATTTTCTAAATTTTATTCAAATTGAATATTGCCTTATTTTGTTCTCATTGATAAAATGAATTTATTCATTATAAAATATTATTGTTCAACGAAAATGTACAAGTAAGAAACACAATGGAAGAAAACTAGCAGAAAATAGTCGTGAAGAATATAGAAGAAGACTAGAAATATTACATTTTCTCGAGAGTCATGAGAGATTATTCATGCAGATTATTCATGAATCAGAGTTTTTGAAAGTTTATTATGAAATTTTACTGCATCCTAAAATACGTGACCACAATGTTCACATGGTCCAGAATAAAGCAAGCTTGGTAATCACGTAGGGGAAGTAAGTATAAAGTTAACTTTTAGCTTTTCCCGTGGAAAACTGAGACTTTCTCAGTTTTTTCAAGCTCATGAGTAGAAAGCAAAAAATGTGTATCCTTTATAAAGGATAAAGTTCCGGTTCCGAAGAAACAAAATCTGACAAGCCAGATAGTAGGATAAAAAGAGCGAAGTAAGGTGGAAGTCGGTTTGTATTTTATCTTGAAGTTACCTTCTATTTAAAGTTCATCCAATAAGCTTCTGTTTGAAAACTGATTTGCTCTTGTCATTAAAACTGATCTGAAACTATCGTTGTGACCTACTAATCTTCTATGTTTCTTGTATTTTTATGAGATTTTTATTCAGATTAAAAAAATTATGATAATTACAGTTTGTAATACTGAACAATAAGAGTATATCAGACATCAGTAGTGTCTAACAATGTCTAAGTGGGCTCGTACACCGGAGCAATAAGCAATAGGCAACAAGCAACACAAGGATCATAATATGATCATCTACTCTATACAAACAAATAGTCCACTGCACACTGAAACAGCTGCTTTAGGTGTGCATTGGACTATTTGTTTGTATAGAGTAGACGATCATAATGATCCTTGTGTTGCTTGTTGCCTATTGCTTATTGCTCCGGTGTACGACCGGGGTAAGGGTCTAACAGTAGTCTTGTCTATCACTTATACTGTAAGACAAGAATTCTTATCAAATTACAACCAATAAAATAACATTGAATGGAAAAGCTAAATTGGGAATATACTCATACACTAGATATGGATTTTTTAATACAGCAAACCATGATATGCATGTCTACCATATCTTATCTGGTACCTTACCTAGTAAACTGTTAAATTAAAGGTATTTTCTAATGGAATCTGATGAAACTTGGATCGTGTACATACGGAAGAACAAGACAATATTTGGTTATAGTAATTTTCATCCTTGAAGACCCCTGAGGAAAGAGACAGTCCCCCACCATTTTCTGAGCTAGCAAATAAAACGCCTGTAGTGTTGCCAATACCAAGCATACGTCTAGTAGATTACTTAACAGATAGGGACGGCTGTTAACATTTTTACTGTACAGCGAAAATAGTTCAGTGTTAGGCGAGTTCAGAGGTCTCGCGATCGCCCATACTTCACTAACAATGATACTTCTTGAAGTACCGAGAAGTACGCAGAGATATCGCCACCATCACGTCGCTTTTCCGTCGTTCACCTTTTAACATGGGGACAACTCATCTACTTGGCGTATGCTTTCTCTATTCCAATACTAAAGCACTATCACTCATGATCGACTCATGAACAGATGTGCGAGAAAAATATCAGTTCACCGCCTCTTTAAGGCTAGGCGTACACCGGTTAGTCAAGACAAGACAAGACGAGATTAGTCACGTTTAGTCACAGTAATTCACATAGTTGCTTATAAAGCAGCACACACTGATGCAATGACTAATCGGTGTGTGTTGCTTCATAAGCAACTATGTGATCTGACTAAACGTGACTAATCTCGTCTTGTCTTGACTTTCAACTGTACTAACTCAGCTACACACCGAGGACGAAAAGCACTATAGTCAATGGTTGAAATATAAAACATTGGAAAAAATAAATGTTTCATTTTACGATTACATAACATTATAAAGACTTGTATATCTTCGTAGACTGAGTCAAAAGCACAGCTGTATGCTTTAGAATTTTAAATTATTCAAATGAGACTCATAAGCTATGGTGTTCCATACTTTCTTCTCATGGTGGAGGAGACTACAGGAGTTTTTCAGTAAGAATGAGTGTTAAAACTGTATCTTGTATGATATACTTGTACTATATATATACTGTACTTTGGTGTTCATACTATATCTTTATTTCTGCTACCTGCATACATTCTTGTTTGAAACCCCAGGCTCTCTTCTAATGCAGAGTCGTGTGGGAAGGATTAGGTGGACACCTTGGTGTGACCAGAAAGTTCACAAGTTCATCTATTCACATGCATAGTTGATGTAACACAGCTTCTACCTGTGAACTCGACCGCATTCTGGTGACTTAACTCTACTGCGTCGCCAGAAGCTCACCAAGTTGCAGGAATTTAATCACAGAGGGACTTTGTCAAGAACAAAAACTGAGTATGGTACCACTCTGTCGCAAAACCAGAGCTGTTCAGAGCTCTCAAAACCAGAACTGTTAGGCTAGGCGTATACCGGTTAGTCAAGACAAGACAAGACGAGATTAGTCACGTTTAGTCACAGTAATTCACATAGTTGATTATGAAGCAGCGCACACTGATGCAATTACTAATCGGTGTGTGTTGTTTCATAAGCAACTATGTGAAGTACTGTGACTAAACGTGACTAATCTCGTCTTGTCTTGTCTTGACTAACCGGTGTACGCCTAGCCTTAGAGGTCGCATAGATGCGGTTGAAATAGACATACAAAGCCTAAGCATCACTCGAACGATTCGAACATGAAGTCGTCCCAAAACCGTATAAATCATTATTGTGTTATTCACACAATAATGTATTTTGATTTGAACCAGCGTAATCAAAATAGGTTCTATAGGTTCAAGCTAAGCATCTACATTACTTTTTTGTGTAGTAGTGAAAGTGATAGGCTAGGCGTACACCGGTTAGTCAAGACAAGACAAGATGAGATTAGTCACGTTTAGTCACAGTACTTCACATATTCGCTTATGAAGCAACACACACCGATTAGTCATTGCATCGGTGTGTGCTGCCTCATAAGCAACCATGTGAAATACTGTGACTAAACTAATCTCATCTTGTCTGTCTTGACTAACCAATGCCCTTAATGCTAAGTTATCCAAATTGAATGAAAAAAACACACTAGAAATTGTCGCAACCACATACTTAATCAAATATCGAGATTACAGTTTCAGTTCTTTCTTCTCTCTATCTTTTATTTTTATACAATTTTTTATTCATCATGTAGTTCCACAACATCAATAGGATTTCTACAAAAAATTCATTAATGACTTTCACAATAAATTATGGAAACTGAAATGTGAATTTTATATGGGCCTAACTAGATACGATAAACAATGATATTACTCCTGTTCCTGCAGGTAGATTCACAATAATTCTTCAATCAATCGCAGCTGCTCTTCCAATCGCATTTCTTCTCGTGTGAGAAATCCAAGATGCTAGGAAAACCCATTCAATCATTCTGCCAATACTGATGAAAGCTGAGTGGGAAGTGAAAACAATGGGTGAAGAGAAAACAAGAGAATTATTGTGGGAGAGAGAAAGAGTGAGTGAGAAAGAAAGAGAGAGAGTGAGAGAGGAAGATTGCGTGAGTGAGTGAGAAAGCAAGAGGAAGAGCAATATAGACTAACATATGACAGGCAATATCTCAATTTGCTCAATCGAAAATATAAATGAGATAATAATGGATGCCTCGGGGGTTGGTGAGTTATGCGATATTTATGTGTCTCATAATGAGACATTATTATTTAGCTATCGCGCTTGTCATTCTGTCTATCAACACCGATATCTATTTGTAATCATCCCATCATCAATTCAATGTTCTGTATTTCAAATCTAACTGGACAAATTGCATTGATTTTTGCAAAATATCAGTGATGAACAAGTTAATAATTACTTTCCAATGATTCCGAGAAATTTGAATTAAACTGTCTTTCTTTTTAATAGACGTCACGTCCAATTGCATTGACTTAAAAAAAAACCCCGGAGATTAATCAATTCCAGCTCTGATTCAGAGAAATCGAAATTCAACAGTTTATTTCATAGAGCCCACCTTCAAAATCAATTAACCTTTAGTTTTTTCCATGTAGGTTAATAATATTCATTCAAAATTTTAAACAAGAAAGGCTATTATCATCATTCATCACTCTCATGTAATTGGATACAATGTCAATGGAGTGAATATAGCCGAAAGTGATTTTTAATGATAGAAGAACAGAAGGAATAATAATTATAGCCTACAGGTAACCTTCTTCGTATTTTGTGCTGTCAAAATAAATTTTATAATATAAAAATTATTTGATTCTCTTATTCTGATTTTTTTTATTACTTTCATAGCTGAACTTAGATGGAAAACCATAAATCAATGAGTAAAGAGTGAATATGTAGCCTACTGATTCCTCATTATTATTCCTTGATAAATAATAATCTACAATGCCTCTAAACTTTGTTCTTCCTGAAAAGTCATTATTGATGATGTATATAGTTTTGATGATTATGATTAATAATTATTTTGACTTGATTTTGAAGCCATATCGTTGTCCTGTTATTGTTGTACGACAATCTGAAATAATCACCACTTTAGTCATCTATCAAAAGGGTGCTGTATCAATCAAGGGCCACATTGTCAATATTCAAAGACAAGGCGTGCTGGAGGGGTAGGAAAGCGGGGGGTCGGGGGGTCTCTCCTAGGAAATTTTGTAATTTTTACCCTCCTCATAAAACACATTTTAATGCTTTCTGTAATGTAAATTTTCCTTTTGCTACAAACATTAATTCCCTTTTGTCTTTATGGCAACATAGCGGGCCACATAAAATCGAAACCTTAAAATAAATCCTTAATACAATCCTTGAGATGAATTTTTTTTAACGCACAAGTTTCTTTGAAAATTAATGACAAATAAATTGGATTTTATTGTTGAGGTTGTTGGGAACGTATGAAAATAACTAACAGAAATGGGATTCCTATTTCTCTTAGAACTCATTTGAATCAATTGAAGTTTTCCTTCCATTCAAACTCTCTCTGTGAATCCGATGTATGAAGACAATGTAGGTGATAATTATTTTGACTTGATATTGAAGCGATATCATTGTCCTGTTATCTGAATAATAACTGTCATTGTTGTCCAACCATCTAATAATCCTATATAGCTCGATTGCACAGTGGCAGAGAGAAGCCTTTTTGATAGATTGATCACACAGTTGCTCTTTCCATATTTTTTGCATCAGTGAGCTATCATTCAGCAAGGCTGGGTGTGGCCTGAGCTCATTTATCTTTGCGGTTGAAAGGCCTGAATGGACTTTTGCCACCCACGCTCTGTCCTACACTATTCAGATGTGCTGATTCAAACAGCAGAATTCAGCAGAGGCGAAATGTTGCATGCTTTGACATTGAAATATTGTGTGTAATCTCTGGCCCAGCCCGGTGCTGTCTCCGCTACACCACTGTCATGACTCAATTCTTCCTTTTTATTGTATTATTTTCTCGCCACCGGGTTTTTGTGTGTGATCTCTGTGAATTTAATCAGGCTTTGACATTGGAAGCAATGTTCGAGACTCAATTTCCAGGAAGAAATAAGAACTATGTTTTTGTATTCAAGGAGAAGTAGCCTGACGCTTGGCTGAGTAATAGAAAATCTGGATTTAAAGATACTCATAACTTAATAATGAAAAATTATGATAGTGCTGACTTACATTTGAAGTTTTTCAATAGTCATAGAAAAGTTGCTAAGCCTATGTTTGCAACAATAATTTCATTCATCTAGTTTTAGTTTTATTGTCTGTAATAACAATTCATTTCAATTAACTATAATTTTTTATTTTATTCAACTATCAATAACTTCGTATATATAAAATCAATAATCTGTGATTATTTTGATTAAATCTAACACATTTACTGATTTGACCTTTAGGAGATTGGCTCGATTTCCTTACACCTGATATTATTGTTAAAATGTACCATTCCAATAAATTCATACAAAATAGTTACTATGCTTTACATAACTACAACTTATACGTAGTTGATATGTTGTTACTATACAAATAGACTTAATCAAATAGACTAGGTTTTATCAACTATGAGTTTAGTAATTTCGAGTTTAATGTTGGTAGTTGCTTTTACAGGTAAATGAGACATGTGCAATGTTCATGTACAATTAGCTGTAGGTAATTTACACTATGATGAGAATGAGCAGTACTAAGAAGAAGTAGTACTAGAAGAGTACTACTCATCTTTTTTTCATATTTTTCCTTCTTCAAATGACCCCAAGGTCATAAGGTCGAACAAAGCAAGTTTCAACTGAGTCTCTCCACAACTCGCAACTTTTAAAACTGATGGAGAGGTGTATGTTAATGGAAAACTTCTCATGAATAAATTATCAGAGCAAAGTATACAGAAAAAATATTCATCTCTTCATTGAGAGTGAACTAATTTTCATTTCATCTTGAAAAAATCTAAAGAAAAACGTTTGTGTCTTTGATCTTCTCTAAAGCAATTCTATAGAATCATAGTTCAGATATAAGATAACTTGAATTCAAGAGAAATAACCTTTTCCAAGCTACTGTATTATTCTTCAAACTAAGATACTCAAAGCACTTGAGCAAAATAATCTCGAAGCGCTCACTCAAGTTAATCCTTTTTCCAGTTTCATAGTATTTTTTCTAGGAAAATGTGTTATCAACAATATTGAAGAGAAATAAATTAGTATTAGAACGAGACAAACGTCGTTATTTTTTTTGCTGTGGTGATGCCCACATAAGCTCTTAGCTTGTGCGTGGGTAATGGGAAGGATGATGTTGGGAGATGAGAATTTGTATTCACTAATAACGGCAAAACGAAGCATCCCAATTGATACTTTATCAGAAAACTATTCATAGAGCTTTATATATTTAATGAGATCTCAAAATTCATTGCTTTTCTCAGAACCTGAAGAATGGACATGAATTCAAAGTCCTATCACCCCAAATAGCTGAAATATCAATGAACCAAAACTAGATTTTTTATAATTTGATTTATAACCTCTAATAGCTATTTCAAGCCTCATCTTTGAATAGTTGGGTGTTTAACTTGTGGAGGGGCTGAAAAAAGCATTGCCTTGTAGCTTTTTAAGGGATGGAGTTATTGAGTTGGCCTTAATTATTGAAATCACGGATCTTGTAATGTTCCATTCAACGAGAGTAATAACATGATTATTGTTCAATGATAATTTATTCACTACCACAAGCAGAACATCGGATTCACATGCAGAATAATAGATTAATTTAATACGAATAACACATTATTGAACTTCGCAGTGGTTGCACAATAATGTAATTACGTAGATCTGCAATGATGAATGTAATTTGCGTTGAAATGAAATCACCGGTAACAATGAGTCGCAAAGTAATTGACTTTTGCACTGAGAAGCGAAATGCGATTTGTCTCTGACATCTACAATTTCCGTTTCCTATGATTCAAGTCAGCCAAATGAGCATCAGTCGACTCTGTAAGGAGAATTGAAATCAATTTGTCCTCCAGTCACCCAGTCTTCCAGTCAAACAATATCAATTTCAATGGAAACCTCCATTCAGCTCGATTTCCATCCACCACACGAAGCGAAATCTATAACCTTTAGTCGAAGCTTTGTCAAGATTCACCTTTAAACTTCTGTATTGTCTTACGAACCAGCATCAGCAAATTCGCCAGCTCCATTATTTTGAAAATGCGAAGCATCCTCTAACAATAACAGAACATCTAGTTAGCGATCTAGGTAGCGATTCTCGATTCGTCATTTGTAGTTTAAATAAGCCAAATTCAATTTTGTTATTTTATTGTTGATTCAACCTCGTTTCATTGATCAATTTCTCATTAAAAAGCTTCGATGATTCTACAGTATTATTAAATCAGTGCTAGCAATGTTTGAATTGTAATAATGAATTTAAAACATAATAAAAAATTGAAAAAAGAATTCCATCGAAGTGATTCTCACGGCAAAAGAGTACCATGGATACTGAAATACACCAGTAGGTTTTTTACAAGCGTACTCTAGCCGACATTTTGAGAGTTGTGTCATCACACAGAACCTAGTGAAAAACTGACTGTTATCAAGTTTCCATTGTAACTGGGTTCAGAGCTACTGTACTTCAAATTCTAGCTAGTCTACTGCGCATCCTACTCACGAACCCACCGTGTAGTCTAGTATCCGTGAAGAGAACTAGGATCCGTAATTTAAGTCTATTCCACACCACGATAGCTTAGTTTAGCTGCTAGCAAGATAGTTATTTCACTAGCAGCAACTGAGTAGCAGCTATTAGGTAGCCTTGTACGACGTAGGCTTCATGAAGTCAATAATTTGATGGAATGTTAAATATTTTTAGAAATATAATATTTCTAAATATTTCCCTTGTTGATCTTGTGGAAGTCCATTATAGAATAAAACACTATATGATATCATATAGTGTTTTATTTTGGAATGTTGATCAGTTTTAAAGCTCAGAGGCTGTGTAATAAACTTTAATACTTGATTCAAGCAAGATAACATTTTTTGGCAATCTCTATCTCAAGATACTCGATTATTTAAGTTCATTACAGTTAACAGACAGTTTGTAGAATAATAATAACAGACAGGTTTTATACTTATATTTTACATACGTACTAATTAATATCGAGCAATAAAGTATGTACCATGCTTGTAGTTGAATAAGTTCACATTCAATCTTACAGTTGGTACATTAATCCTTGCAACTTTGTAGTAACTCAGGTTCTTTATAGCAAAAACAGAGTTTCTTTACTCTTTGTAGCAACAACAAAGTTTCTTTGCCCTTTGTAGCAGCAACAAAGTTTCTTTGTTGGCTACTAAACAAAGTTCTTTCAAAGGCAACCTCTTCCATGTTGTCCTCAACTGAATCCCGCCGTTTCTGGAAATGCTCACCTCAAATTGTTGAACAAAGTTTAGGAAAGTCAATACTGTATCTACAAACCAAATAGCTGCAATCATCACCATCTAGCTGACTGTTATGTTGATAGATTGGCACATAGCCAATGGCAGTTTCAGTTAGTATAACATTGAGTGCCTGTACCGTTGCTAGGCAACAATGAATAAGAGATCCTCTCTGCAGTAACCAAACTGTGAGCAAGCTATAATTGCTCATCAATATCATTGGTTTCTGTTTGCAACCGGGCCTGATTCAGAAAATCAATAGGATATGTGATTTTGGAGCATCAAATTGATTTAAAGAATTGGCCTCATGCTGTAGATACAATGGTAGGGGAAGAAATATTTAGAAAAGGTCTACTGCCTAGTTGTAGGCTTTTTGAGTTTTTATAAGACAGAAAAGTTGACACATCAGTGTCAACAGTCTTCTTGTCTCTGTCCTAATTGAAAACTAATCAGTTCATATTTCTCAAATGGAAATGAGCTTGAGCTGATTGTTCACGAAGCAGCTGTCAAACTAGAAATCAGCACTGCAAGCAATAATATGTGAAAATAAATCGAGAAAACAACACCCTAGACAACAGCATCTCCACAATTGAATGTTGTGACTTCCCTTTTCTTGAACAGTACCACTTTAACGGTCCAACGGTCGTTGATAATCAGCCTGGCATTACAGTGATTAATAATAAAAAAAAAAAAACAGTTTTTAAGCGCACACAGCACTTACCCTATGCAATTTACAAAGTGAAAGTCATTTACCTATCAATCTATCTTTAATTCATCCATCGATAAAGTGACTCTTTATTTCATGATTTTCGAAATCCACTGATATTATGAACTATCATAATCCAGAATCATAAACTCATAACGTTCATCATCAAATCGAACAATATAAACTATTCAATCAAATACATTATAAGATTTGACAGACATGTTTTGTTTGATCTCAAAAAAGCGTTCAGAGGCCTTTTTTTTCAGGGTGATGCCCACATGAGCTCTAGGCTTGTGCGTGGGTAATGAGAGGGGTGATGATGAGAGATGACGACTGTTTTTAGGCAGTCGGGACCGACGGCTTTTCGTCTCCTCCGAAAGATGGGAGTGGCCGTTTCTGTCAAAATCCGTTCCGGCAACTGTATACGATCTTGGAACCTTTGGATTATCAGACAGGCGCTTATCGCCCTCGGCTACGTACCACTCCATTTGTTTGAATTCTTCCCAGAAAAACTTGGAAATTTTTGTTTTTCCTCACTCAAACTTCTCCACGAACTTTTCAAAATCTACTCTTCTCGGCACCAAACTGTTCACAGGCTTTCAACAAAAATCTCACTCTTAAGCCTGGTTTCATTAGTAGAATTTGGTTCTTGAGCTCGATCGGACGAGCCAAGTCCTGAACGAGCTAAAACGGGGTGGCTACCGTAGCATCGACAAACGTTTGTCTCGATAAGTTAGTGGGTTGTAACAGAGAGCTCTGGTACATGGTATCGAGGCCAACGTTTGTCGATGCTACGTGGTAGCCACCCGTTTTAGTCAGGACTCAGCTTCGTCTGAGCTCATGAACCGGCCCTAGTGGCAGAGTTCATAGAGTACTAACTATCTTGTGAACTCTCCCAATGAAAACGTTCATAGTAGAGTAGAGTGATGGTAGAGTACTTGCTTTTAAGTACCAAGTAAGTAGAGTATAGTTAATACGGTAGAGTTAGTATGCTAGTTACTCTACCACTAACTCTACTAATGAAAACCAGGCTTTAATCAATTTCTTTCTCATTTCATTTCACACTACATTTAATCCTATGTATGTTGTGTAATAATTATTTGCTCTTAATTTTTCTCCATGTTATATAATGAGATGGAATCGACAGTCTCAGATTATTTGGATACCTGATAGAGATCCACCCAATCCGGCAGTGAAGCATTGCCTGAATACAAAGTGCGTCTCAAATAGCACAGTTCACAAACAGACGTCAGCAGGCGGTGAGTATGACAAAGGACATGCTGTAATCTAGTTGTCTAGTGGCACTGTGGCATACTGCTCAATTTGCACAGACAGGTACGCGACCGTTTGAGATGGTGGAAGTCTCAGAGGTCAAAGGGGTGGGATGGGGATCTTGCATCGCACTACACAGAACATGCGTCTTCAATGGAGAGAATTGTCTTATTAGTGTTAATTAGAAACTGTTGAGCACCGTCTACCGTTACCACGTAATGTGGGGATGTTGAATGCTTTTCACAGAGAATAAGTATTTGAGGGAAGGAGGTTAGACCGTTATCCGGTGAATTAAATTGAAATTACTTGATCAAAATTTCATATCTCAACAATATCATTTGGGAGATTTTTCTTTGCTTTTAACCGAGAACTGAGAACTAGTAATATTGAGGGAAGATGTTTGGTTTATGATTAATCAGGGGTGATTTGCATCAGAAGTGTTCAATAGAAATATATTTGTTCATTTTTTCTTCATTTCATATTATTATGGGAAATTACAATTGTATCTTGACTTGTGAATTTCAGCTCATGAATACAAATGATCATGAAATGGACAGTTACAAAAGTCTATTGATCATATCAATAGTAACAAGTCCATTGATAATATTCATTTGCAGTTACAAGGCTATCATATCAATAGGCTATTAGGTTAATTCAATTTATCTCATTAAATATTATATTAAAAAATCGGGATATTTATTGTTCCAACTCTCTTGGTTACCCTCTTTTAACATGATGATATTCTATCACAATTACAGATGAATATTAAGGTTTTGCAAAAAACGTGATTGTTAAAATCGACTCATATTTCTCATTCGCGACATTTCAGAATGCACTAAAAATATCCGTTCATTCATTGAATTTTACACTGATATTAGTACTCATAAATATTATACAATTGAATTTTATTGTAAAAAACGTGTTAACATATTTCTCATTCGCGACATTTCAGAATGCACTAAAAATATCCGTTCATTCATTTACTTTCCAAACATACTGTACCACAATAATTTCTGTAACATTAATGGTTTTCAAGCTATAAGCTAAATACGGGTTCTTGTGTGTCTTCCCTTCGATTTAATTTGGGGAATATTTGAAATCTTATTAAGGAGTCTACATAGGATTCTAATGAGGACCCTTAAATAGGCAAGGAATCCCGCGAGAAAAAGTTCTTCTCGTAGTATATAGCTTTTTGGCTCTATTTGACTGGACCAAGACTGGAATGCGTACAGAATAATAATCATTGTAGCTTTCACTTCTCTTCCAAACATATATTTGTAGCCATTTCCTCATAACAACACTATAATATTGAATTGAGAGTTAAAAGTATAAGAGAGGGCCGGCTGCGCCCTAACTTCGCCCTCCCAGGTAACAAATTAATAAAGGCAGCTATTCTTCTATTCTATGAAATATTCTATTCTCGATACTTCTTTACAATACTCACACTATACTTACTAGATTATTTATACAACACTTACTATAATTATAGTTTACTCATACTATAATAACGTATACAGTACTCCTTATGATATCCATTTCTCAGCAGAGCTCAAGTCTTCAATTATTTTGTGGTGTCACATTGCTCTAGAACCTGTTATTTGAGGAGAACCGAGGCGGAGACTCAAGTGAAATTTAAGCTTGGCAAATATTATTGGAGGAGATTACATCCTCGTTATGAACAAGCTTGGTAGGAACTAAGCTGGCTTGTTCTAAATCTCCTTTGGCGGTACGTTCTTCTGCTTTATTTAGAAAACAGTTAGACAAAACTGGGGTAGAATTATTCTATTTGTTATTGTCTGGAGTGGAAATTGATTTTTGAAATCGATGTCATATATTGAATAATTGGAAGCGATACAGATACTTAAGAATCGTTTGAAAATTTTGTTGGCTTGGCCTGAGTGACAGTATGCTGTATGAGTGCTTGATAGTTGATGGTAATATTTTGGAAGATGATGAAGAGGAGGATAAAAAGAAGAAGAAGATGACGGGTCGAATTGATGGCATATAAATTGCTGCAGACAAACGCTCCACTCACCATTTGCACTAGCAGCATGTATTGCATTCCTAGTCAATATTATAATCAATATTCAATCAATTTAATAATTCATTTTCAATCAATAATCTTAAGCAGAATACATCACAACTAATTATTCGGTTGTACTCCTGTAATATTATAATCAATATTCAATCAATTTAATAATTCATTTTCAATCAATAATCTTAAGCAGAATACATCACAACTATTCGGCTGAGCATTGTACGGTAGCTTACACAGAATTGTACGCAGAATGTAACTCGGAACAGGAATGAATAATGAGAAGATGAATTCATCAGGCTTGGCAAAGGTCACGCCGGCAAACAATACACTCTATGAAGATATGACAGTAGAATGGGATGATTAATACCAGTTCATGAGAAATCAGGAGACAAGCAAACCATGTGATGAAGATTGATGAACAACGCTTATCTAGATTTCATCAATTATTATTTTCGAGGAACTAGTCTCACAGCGGCAATCAATAAATTGTGGAGAATCAACATAAAATGATGCCAGTTGATGTAACCAATGGAAATATTCTCATTTAGCTTCGTAGAATGATAAATTTTTTTCTTCCGCCGTTGAAAGTTGAAGAAAAAGAAGAAGAAGACAGAAAGTAAAAACGAAGAATTTGTAGAGTTTAACATAACCCAGTAATTGCTGCTATCTATCTATCTATCTACCTATCTATCTATCTATCTATCTATCTATCTATCTATCTATCTATCTATCTATCTATCTGTCTATCTATCTATCTATCTATCTATCTATCTATCTATCTATCTATCTATCTATCTATCTATCTATCTATCTATCTAGCAGCGAAGTATTTTATTTTAAGTTGGTGAGCATTCATTTTATTCATTCTGTTGTACTGTATTTTAAATTCAACTTGAAAAATGTTTCAATTCCCAGATCACTCTCTCATACGTCAATGGAGGGATATCCTTCTCTATTTATAATCGACATGTTTCCAAACTTCTCTGTAGAGAAATGTATATTCTGTGGATTCTGTTGATAGATTGCTGTAGATTCACATATTATCACCATACTGGAATTTCATCTGCTCATGTCACATCCAGTTTATAATTCATGACCGACTAGTGAATTACTATGAGATTTATAACTATTATAATCTGAAATCTATGTAGAAATAACTTGATGTTGTCACGATACAAATTCTGGCAACCAAATAAAGCCTCAATAAAATATTGTCAATGACCACTAAGTGCTGGTATTATAATAGATAGCATAATTAACGGTAAGCTGACCTAATTTAGCAGTACTCAATATTGATAAAATAATGATAACAAGGAAGCAAGCTCCGACTCACCACCAAAAGTCTCTGACTCATATCACATTGTATATTTATTTGTATTCCTTGATGTTAATTTATGTAATTGAAAAATCCAAATATTGAAGATGGCCATAACCTTCATCCAAAAATATCAAAACACACCACTGCCTATATGGATCATCTACTGAAAGATGTCAATGCCAATAAAATCATTGGAAAAATTATGATTCATCAATTATTTATAAAATGTATAAATACTTAATCCTCATATGTTAACTTGCTATTAAATAATGCATATTATTATTTGTACTCACCAAAAGTATCATCCCAAGCCGGTGAAATGATGTATATACAGGTCTCATGTCTTCGGTGGTTTCACGAACAGAGAAATATATTTTGGAAATATTTGTTGTATATGAGATTATACTATTTTAGGAGTCAGTTATTTTATGGCATAAAATATTTGGATGTATATTAATTTAGCAATAAACTTTCAGTTCACCTTTTGAATTTGGCAGTGGAGTTGAGAAGTAAAGAATATTTTTAAAGGCATCTTCCAAAAATAAAAATAAAAATTGAAAGGATTTTAACGTCCTATATGTTATTTTGTATTATATATAATATATCGCATATTATTTAAATGGTTATTGTAGCTAAATGTTGGAACTACTTTGTGCATTGTACTGACGTCAAAACACGATATTAAATTGACCAATCACAGCCCAGCATTTCATTAAAAGTTCTAGAATGTTCTATTGAAAATTCTGTTTCCTTGAATTCTAGCAAGGGTAACTCTCTTCCGTTAGAGACTCCTTAGAGAGCAGTTGCTTTTGAGCACATGAGTGCAGTTTAATTATTTTTAAATGTAATCAGTTTCAATTTCAATTTAAATGTTTTCTAACTGTGATATATTGAGCTGCGACAATATATAATTGATTTAAATTCCTGTAAAATCGTGGAAATATTATAACCCATGGTCCAGAGCCAAGCAGTATCGTGAGATGTCACACGGAATCCAATCTACCCCTGAGATGGCTGCCTAAACCAGGATACGGTAACCGACGTCAAAGCATCGCCAATACTGTGAGTGATCCGTTTTATTAATCCTTTGGCCAAAGGCGCGAAAAGCCTCTTTTAAAGTGAAATAGTGGGGAGAAATGATCATACTGCGTGAAACATAAAACATGAGCTCATGGTCTAGTAGTTAAGACATTCATAAATTTAGAGATTCTGTATTATCTTATTTGCCAGGCAAAATACCCACACCAACGCTCTACCGAAAAATATATATTTTGTAACTAGCCAATTATTATTATTAACGATAGTTAATGAAATTTGTAACAATTCATTTAGCTGATCAAGTTACTGCTTTGTTTATTCTGTTGTATGTTCTAAAGGAACAGGAGAATATACTCCGAATTTTTCACCTAAATACTGGGTTTTCTAGTTGTCCTTACACCTGTCTTGGCAATCCCAATTGATACATTAAATTTATTTAATTTATGAAAATATCAGTATCCTGGATGAGCCCTTGCAAGGCCAAATTTTGACATGCCCAGTCACGTAAGGAGTATGCTTAGCCAAGTGTGTTACATAAGTGGATTGAGATCTTGTCTTTGATGCGTGACTATAGTCCATCACATAGTTCTCCCTTATCTTGTGACACATTTGACTATATTTGCTTGATCCTGACGTCACGGGACATATACAACATAAAAGCAGTGTTACATACATGGCGCCCAACGTGGGGCCTGACGGAGATGTACAAAATTTCTTTATTAAGAAAGCCAAAAATTTGAACTCAGAAATCACAGAGTTGATGGTTGAAAACTTTTTGAAATTGAAAATATACCTTATGGAATTGCCAAGCTTTAATAAAGCAATTAATTAATTTGAATATTGATTTCATTATTAAATTATTCATGAGGAGACATCGAGGAGGAGTATACTCAGAAATATCGCCAATGATTTAAAGAGATATATGCACTTATTGCTTCGAATCACACTCTGTGATCATTTGAATAATTATTTTAGGTAGCCTATTAAGAAAGCTAACTTATTTAACCTTGAAATTAAAGCTTTAAAGGTACCAAAATATTATTAGTTTACCAAGAGCATTAAGGTCTTGGGGGCTTATTAATTTGTTAATTGATCTATTAATTTAAGCAAAATCCCCAGAAGTGATCTCATAGGCAAAATATTAAGAGTATTAACTGTTTATTTAGTGTTTATATGTGATAGTTTGAAAATCGCCAGATTATTAATGAGCATTGAATATAGGGCTATTTATTAATAGTTACCATATATAAAAATTTATTTACTGGTAATTACCAGATATCTATTGATTTAACTATCATTGCATGTTTATTTTGTGCATGTTTATTTGTAATAAGTCTTGGAAAATTTATTGTCTCACTGTATATATCACTTATCACTTAATCCTTTCGGTCAACATTTCACTGCACTTGAGTCACTATCGCATTCATTTCCACGCCGCGCATACACCCTTCGTGCCGCGCATCTATTTCCACGCCGCGCCTACACTCTTCACGCCGCGTTCACACCATTGGACCACGACATCCTTGGATTTCACCACTAGCCCAGCTGTCCAAATCCTAACTCACCATCATGGAGAACCTCTCAGCCAACTCATCTGTATCCTACATAGAGCTGGGAGACAACAACACTCTGCGAGAAGCGACCACACCTAACCCCGAGGCAACAAACAACACTGACGAGACAGCGCCCAGGGAGCGAGACGCAGGAAGTATCGCTAGCGCCAACTTCGACCCTGAAAATCTTCGTCAGCTGTCTTCCACCCATCTGGAACCAGATGTCAGCCCGACAGAAGTGCCTCCACGTACACCGTCACATACCACTGTCAATCCCACCACACAACTCTCGCCAGATGAACTGAGTCCATTAACTACCAGATTAATGAATGACACTCCAACCGATTTGGTCACCCTCATACTTAAACTAAGTAGTGACATCAAAGATTCCCAAGAGAAACTGGGTAGTCGAATCAATAATCAAACGGAAAAATGGAGAAGATGGATAGATGGAAGGAATGGATAGTCGAATCAATGATCAAATAGAAAAATGGATGGAGGATTGAGAATAGAGCTCAGAGACATCAGGGGAGAAATGACGGATATGAGAAAGCAGTTAGATGACACTACTGTACGCCTTAACAAAAGAATGGATGATATGCAGGTGAATTTGAGGAAGGAACTGAGTGAGGATTGGAGCAAGCATGCGACCGAACTGGAAAACAAGGTCATGCAAAATGTAAGTGAACACTGATGGATTAAACAAAAAACTAGAAAATCTTGAAAAACAAACCAAAACCGACATACAACAGGCAGTAGAGAAACAGAAGACAGAGTGTATCACCACCTGCAAGAATTTGGAAAAGCAAATTAGAGATTCCACCCAGCCACTAGAAAAATCCGTACTAGAAATTAACACTCAACTCAGCCTAACAAACACGTCTCTAAATACCACTCAAACCCAAGTTGAAAGTCTAGTAACCGAACATACACTAATTCACAATAGAGTTAAAGAAACCGAAAAGGAATTAAACCAACACCAAATAACCATCACCCAACTAGACAGCGAGTTGCAAGATACTAAAATCGATTTAAATAGTAAAATAAAACAGACACACACAAAGATATCACAGCTGGAAATGAATATGAGTAGAGTGAGAGGAGGAGGTGAGATAGTAGTGGTACCGAGACGCAGAATGTGTCACAATTAATCAGTGGATTAGGAAAATTTGATAACACAAAATTCCATATGACGCCTAAAGCGTTTGCAGAACAGCTAAAAGTGGTACAGGACTTAGTTCCAATCAGTTGGCCTGTATGGAGATTCCGGCTATCCTCTCTTTTAATTGGGGAACCTCTGCTCTTCCTTCACGGACGTGCACATGAATTCAACAGCCTAGAAGAATTTCTGAGAGCTTTCCTCGAACAATATTGGAGCCTAGATAGACAACAAAATTGTTATCTAAAATAATATCCTCAATTTTGACGAAGAAGTGGTCAGACATATACCGCATTCGTCTCACGGTTACGCTATCAAAATTCGCAGCTAGACAACCAGATTCCCGATATTACCTTAGCTCACATCGCACTTAAGAAGATGCCGTATCACGTCCAACTAGCATTGGCCACCGCTTCCATTAAAAGTTTCAAAGACCTTGAAAACCACCTTCATTGTGTTCAAGCTGTCTCCACAAGCAATATACAGCATAATAATCATAGAAATAATAATAATTTTGTACAAACCAACCTGCCACCAAATCAATCAAGAAAATTCTAACACTGCTGACAATACAAATAATAATTCACAGGACTTTGAAATAGAGTCACTACCACCAAATAACAACTACCGAAACAAAAATGGGTTCAGAAGGAATCAAAATAATAACAATTTTAATAGGAGTAAAGATCGTAGATACCACGATCAAGATAGATTCTATGATGGCCGAGATTACATGAACTCCAATAGGGACAACAACACAAGTAGCTTCAGAAATGAATCAAGTAAATCACCATCACCAAATACCACCTTTAATACAGATAAAGATAATAACCCGCCACCTTCTACTAGTACACCATCAAAAACAAATGGAAAATCAAATAATCCATCAGGAAAAAATTCCGGCAATAACCATCGCGCAAGACTAGGAGGAGAGAAAACTTATAAGACTCTGACGGTTCAAATTCCGGCAGCCCAGAGCAAAGTTAAACGGCAGTTGAGCAAAATAAATAAGAAAGTGTATCATAACTCAAATCTTCACAGGAAACATGCTCGATATAAAAAGCCGACAGCTTTTGAGCATTCTGCATGTTTTCATCATGGCATACTCGCTTCAAGCCCGCCATAAAGTCAAGAGATTGTAAAAACATGCTCAATATAAAAGTCGACAGTTTTCGAGCATTCTGCATGTTTTGATCGACTGCATACTCGCTTCAAGCCCGCCATAAAGTCGAGATTGTAAAATTGTAAATACTGTGCAGCTTCAAGACCCTGAAAACACTTCGTCTATTTGGTACGAGAACTTCGCCAACATTAAACCCTACTATAGAGAGTGAACAATACCATTCCTAAGGACCACATGCTTCCGGTTTGGAGATAAACGAAAAAAGTGATTTTTCTACAACAGGATTCAAACTAACATGAGCCAGAAATCGTCCCAAGGATGTACTACGACGCCTGACCGTATTAATTACGCAAAATAAGTGATATTGAACTTTTTGAAAAAAATACACAGTTCTGTTAATAAAATTATTGATGGCCAACGATCGCCATATTTTCTAATCAAACCAAATGGAATCCTAACGGTAAATTATTACCAACTTCAAATATTAGTGAGAAATTACCTTCTTTTCCAAGACTTACTATGTTATTATATCATATATTTGTTAGTATTAGTAAATATCTGAATTTTTGTTAGCTTCTCTGCAGTCATAATGTTATGCACATAACCAAAAAAACACGTATGTTATGATGTCTACTTGTGTGCGTAGACGATATATTGTACACATACGATAGGCCAAGGCCACACAAATCAAACAGCATGTATATATTCCATACTTCACAGCTGTGAAAGTTTATAATCAAATTATTATAATGTAGCCAGTATTATTAAGTAAATTTTGTTAAAACTAAGATTAACACATATTTTGATATTATTATTGAATGTTTATTTATTTGTAACCATAAGTGTTTGCATGGCAGTGAATATTGAGTCAAGTGGTGAAACCACAGATTACGATTGTGAGCCCTAGGCTAATAACTTTGTCAATCGATAAAACAAGTCGGCACCCATTTAAGTTACCTGCTATTTCCTTCAGATCAGTTACCGGAGTTATTGTGAATCTATCTATGTAAATTGTTTGAGAGCTTTATTTATGTCATTTATTGTCTAGCAGAACTTATGAGTTTGAATTGTATTGTATTTTCGAGTGTCATCTGAGATAACCTCACATACCTTTGTGCATCAGCTAGAGATTCCTTCGGCGCCTGGCATACGCGTTGGTCTGACATGTCGTCATCATGGGATTGTTTTGGCCATCAAGTTTTGAGTTCTCATATTGCTGTTTGAGATGTATTATCTTTGCTCTATTTTTCTCAGCTACCTGCTTGATTTTTTGTTTAAATTACTGCCATGATTAGATCTTACTCTTCTGCAAATCTTATGAGTAGGTAACGTAGAATGTTTCCGTACCGAATTCGAGTCAGGTAAACTAACATGAGACAGTTGTGTTCACATATTTTTAGAGCCTTCTTTATGTTATGTGAGATCTTAGAAAATTTGCCTCGTTTTCTTTGTATAGTTATACAAACTCGCTCTATCTGCAGCTTATTAAAAGCTTATTTATTCGCTCATTTATATAACTATAGGGGGCTTCTGTCACGATACAAATTCTGGCAACCAAATAAAGCCTCAATAAAATATTGTCAATGACCACTAAGTGCTGGTATTATAATAGATAGCATAATTAACGGTAAGCTGACCTAATTTAGCAGTACTCAATATTGATAAAATAATGATAACAAGGAAGCAAGCGACTCACCACCAAAAGTCTCTGACTCATATCACATTGTATATTTATTTATATTCCTTGATGTTAATTTATGTAATTGAAAAATCCAAATATTGAAGATGGCCATAACCTTCATCCAAAAATATCAAAACACACCACTGCCTATATGGATCATCTACTGAAAGATGTCAATGCCAATAAAATCATTGGAAAAATTATGATTCATCAATTATTTATAAAATGTATAAATACTTAATCCTCATATGTTAACTTGCTATTAAATAATGCATATTATTATTTGTACTCACCAAAAGTATCATCCCAAGCCGGTGAAATGATGTATATACAGGTCTCATGTCTTCGGTGGTTTCACGAACAGAGAAATATATTTTGGAAATATTTGTTGTATATGAGATTATACTATTTTAGGAGTCAGTTATTTTATAGCATAAAATATTTGGATGTATATTAATTTAGCAATAAACTTTCAGTTCACCTTTTGAATTTGGCAGTGGAGTTGAGAAGTAAAGAATATTTTTAAAGGCATCTTCCAAAAATAAAAATAAAAATTGAAAGGATTTTAACGTCCTATATGTTATTTTGTATTATATATAATATATCGCATATTATTTAAATGGTTATTGTAGCTAAATGTTGGAACTACTTTGTGCATTGTACTGACGTCAAAACACGATATTAACTTGACTAATCACAGCCCAGCATTTCATTAAAAGTTCTAGAATGTTCCATTGAAAATTCTGTTTCCTTGAATTCTAGCAAGGGTAACTCTCTTCCGTTAGAGACTCCTTAGAGAGCAGTTGCTTTTGAGCACATGAGTGCAGTTTAATTATTTTTAAATGTAATCAGTTTCAATTTCAATTTAAATGTTTTCTAACTGTGATACATTGAGCTGCGACAATGTATAATTGATTAAATTCATGTAAAATCGTGGAAATATTATAAACCATGGTCCAGAGCCAAGCAGTATCGTGAGATGTCACACGGAATCCAATCTACCCCTGAGATGGCTGCCTAAACCAGGATACGGTAACCGACGTCAAAGCATCGCCAATACTGTGAGTGATCCGTTTTATTAATCCTTTGGCCAAAGGCGCGAAAAGCCTCTTTTAAAGTGAAATAGTGGGGAGAAATGATCATACTGCGTGAAACATAAAACATGAGCTCATGGTCTAGTAGTTAAGACATTCATAAATTTAGAGATTCTGTATTATCTTATTTGCCAGGCAAATACCCACACCCCACGCTCTACCGAAAATATATATTTTGTAACTAGCCACTTATTATTATTAACGATAGTTAATGAAATTTGTAACAATTCATTTAGCTGATCAAGTTACTGCTTTGTTTATTCTGTTGTATGTTCTAAAGGAACAGGAGAATATACTCCGAATTTTTCACATAAATACTGGGTTTTCTAGTTGTCCTTACACCTGTCTTGGCAATCCCAATTGATACATTAAATTTATTTAATTTATGAAAATATCAGTATCCTGGATGAGCCATTGCAAGGCCAAATTTTGACATGCCCAGTCACGTAAGGAGTATGCTTAGCCAAGTGTGTTACGTAAGTGGATTGAGATCTTGTCTTTGATGCGTGACTATAGTCCATCACATAGCTCTCCCTTATCTTGTGACACATTTGACTATATTTGCTTGATCCTGACGTCACAGGACATACAACATAAAAATAATAGTGTTACAAACATGGCACCATAACTTGGCAATGTTACAATGTTTAATAAGGTAATCTAGTGTAACCTGAAATATCTGAAACAACACGAATAAAGTGATCTAATCTAATACCTGTTAATCTGAAAAATAATTCCTACAATTATTGATAATACGGATTGGAAATCCAATACTATTCAGAATTTATCTTCATCTGCAATTAATACCTAAATGGTATTTGAACATGAATAATTCCAATTTAATCCGCTCCCCAAGGAACGAACCTTCCCTTGATCTAAACCCCTAGTTCTGAGAAAGAGAATATTGAGCTTGACATAGTAAGTTTGCTAACTTGAATTACTTACTGAGCTATGAGCCCTGCGAACGCTGGTATTAGTTTTCCTGTTTTCTGCCGACTGGCAGGCAGTAATGAAACAAGGGGATGGTGGGTGATGGTGGGGGGGGGGAATGGGTTGAGAAGGTTTTTGGAGGGAATTGAGAAGGAGTTAGGGGGGAGGGTGGTTGTGAATTGGTGCCAGCCACAGGTGCTTTTAGTTCCGGAGAGTTCGGCAAAGGCTATAATCCCTAGAATAATAGCATTCCTGTTCTACGTCCAATTCCATTCAGCTCATCAAATCCCATTAACGTAGTACGCTGTTCGATCTTCCTTTCTATTCCTTATTTTCATCACTGTGTCCTTTTGCACTCGAATCATATTGATTCTCTGGATAAAATTGTCCAGTGTAACCTCTTTCTCTCAATGCATTTGAAACCACCCAAATGAAAGTGTAACCACTCAGAATCTGAATGGAAATTGCCTCATCATTTGCATCTAGATGTTCACGTGACAATAGAGTGCTCGAGCTCAAAAGTAGCTCAGCTGAGTTAAAGGGGGCTCAACGTCACATCATTATTGCGATGTACCCAGCTATTTATTGCCCCCCATAAACCTCTGGCAGCTGAGTGCTATGCTATGTAGAGGTCATATATTTTACTGCAAGCTTGTATCATTTGGAGACTGCAGTTGCTTTCAGGGATCAGATCGATGTCGATGATTATTGGCTAGCTGAAAGCCACTCTGAATATAATATTACGCATATAAATGGATTAATAGTTTCATTAATATTTGGCACAATAGAAAACCAGAGCACAAAGAGAACACTATGATGACAATAATGTAAGGGCTTCATTGTAGTGTACCATAGAATCACAGCATGATTATTACTGTTTGGCAGTAACTCTGTTAATCGAATGACAAAGATGTTGACTCTGTCATAATGATAGAGTGATCAATGTTGGACGGATATAACGGGTGTCTCAGTCAAACCTGCATTTTTGAAATGAACGGATAAATATTCGAAATTGAATTGTTACTATCTTAATCTACATAAAAAACCATTTGGAAAACAACATTCATATTGTCATTCCCAATTGAGACATATGGGCGATTTTTGAAACTGCCCATCACATCACGGAGCATACGCTGAGCCAGCGATGAGGAACATTTCCTCTCTCCGGTTTTGTGAATAAACAAAATTTCCGATACTGGAATGTTGAAAACCCTGAACAATTCCTTCAAAAACCACTCCATTCAAGCAAGGTAACAGTTTGGTACGCAATGTCCTCATTGGGAATCATGGGAATCATATGCCCGAAAATAATTTTTATTGCACAACGCTATTCGGAAATGTTGCATTCGTTCTTCAATCCTCAGCTCCGTCAACATGGAATGAACAATGAAACCTTATTCCAGCAAGACGACTCCACAAGTCATACAGCCCGTGTGAGCATGAATGTTCTCAAAAATTTTTTTCCTAATCGGGAGATATCCCGAAATGGAGGAATTTCTTGGCCTACCCGATCGCCCGACCTCACAGCATGCGTTTTTTTCTTGTGGGGATACCTGAAGAGTAAGGTCTTTGAACTACGACCTCAAACGCTTGAGGAATTCAAGAGGAGAATCCGGTTGGAAATTGAGAGAGTTTCTAAATTCGAATTAGACGAACGATATTATCAATAATATGATGTAAATTATTGTTCTCCATATTATATTTCTATTGTACATGAAATTCAATTCAAAATCATTTTGTAGAAACTGGGAAATCCTTGGAAATCCTGTTTCGAAATTGACGAGTTGTGAAAATTCTCTGTGTAGCGCCTCTGATGATCTTTCACAACTCGCGCGGCGTGTCGAAGTTCGTGCATTGTGAATTAATTAGCGAGAGTCTAAAACAGGAGAGACGGGAGATGCGATAATATGCAAATTACACACGGCACCGAGCAACGTGCTCTGACTATTATTGATATTGCGTCTCCTCGTTACAAAATTTAAAGCTCATGAAGCACAGCAAGAGTCGCGATATCTCAACTCACATTAAATCTACTCAATCCCATGAATGAGTTTCCATAGATAAGTTCTAAGACAACTCTGAACGTGACTACCATACAATATCTGTGCTAACTTATCTTTAGAAGAGCAATTTGAAATTGACTATATTGACGATTTTAATAACTGTAAAACTAAATGAACTATATAAGCAGAGATAATTCAGAGGAATGGAGTCTTCTCCATTTTCTGTGCTAAACGGTTTTACGGTAAGCGTTACACAACACTGCTGCATTTCAGCAGTTTTGCCGCGATTACATTGAATGCGAAAGATACCATCACACTAGACATGAACTAATATAATGCTGCAAATCATGATATGTGTGTCAAGCGCAGAGTTTCCCAAAGTGAGGTCTGTAGATCATTAGGCATCAAAAATGAAGTCACAATGACGTAATGGCATCAGCCAATGAGAGCGCGTTGTGGGCGTGTACTTGTAGTAAGGTATGAAGTGTGCTCATAAGTGATTGGTCGACATTGTATGACGTAATACATTTTTCAATTGACGTTCAAATTGGCATCTACCAATAGAATTCCGTGAGTAGACTGCTTGTATCATGCAATAATCGTTGGTTTTTTATTGCAATATGATAAAATAATGAATCTGTTTTAATTATTTTAAAAAAACTTGTATTTCTTTATATAAAGTCAGTACTTCTTGGATTATTCTAATTGATAGCCCGATGTTTGACCTAATGAACTTATAGTTTTGGTTGATTGAGAAATCAAACATGATTCTAGTCCGGCTCAATCGGGCTGGATAATTATTCATTACTTGAAATGCGGCTTGCATTTCAATGAATATTATTTTTCCTTACGCATTTCCCAGAGAATTACGATTGATAATATTCTCTATTAAACTTGAAATTTAGGTTGTTTTGAAAATTGATTATCATTTGAATATAGCGTAATCCAGCTTGATATATTAAGAATTGGGGTACAAATTAATTAGATGAACAGTTTTATTCCAAACTTGAAGGGAATGAATATTCCAGCTAGTTTGTTTTCTGAGCAATCAAGTTAATAAGGCACTGTTTGGAGTTGGAACAATACAGCTTTGCTATCCGCAAGTTTGTTCAGTAGTTGTTATGGAGTCAACCTCACGTTTAAGGGAAGAAAGTTTACAGAGATGCTGCCGGGAGAGAATTGCCTCGAGCAAGCATGAGGTTGCCAATCTTAGCGAAGGCCACTTTACCATTCCACAGTATTATTGTGTTGTTTGTTCAAATTCAGGTGCGGGTTTCTCCTGACATGAGTAAATTTATTGAACTCTCTTTGAGATGAACAGGCTCACTAATAAAGAACTGGACGAAGAAATTTTTTAGTGGGATAGAATTTATAAAGTATTCTAGAACTATTCCTAGAATCTTTCAATCACGTTGAGCATTACACTAGATCAAGCCTAATGGCGCGGTTTCACGATACCAGTAGACGTGTAGGTTACTGGCAGGCAGGTTGGTCATATGATCATCCACTCTATACAAACCAGTCAGTGTGCATTGCCCTATTTGTTTGTATAGAGTGGAAGATCATATGAGCAACCTGCCTGCCAGTAACCTACACGTCTACTGGTATCGTGAAACCGCGCCATAATTGATCTGAAGAGAGTAAGTAGAATGGGTAAGTAGAGTAAGTATAGTGTACAGTGTAGAGTACGTAGAGGGTGAGTGTAGAGTATCGGTGTATAATGGTGAGTATCGGTGTGTCAGTAGACTATAATAGTATAAAGTGGTAGTATATTATAGTATGAGTAGTATAGTAGACTCTCTACATAGAGTACCCTCATAAGTGTACTTTCTATCTATCATAACACTGTACTCTCCATCAATCTATCTATCTATATATATTAGCAGACTCCATCTATAACTACATCCAAGGGATTGTACGTTTTCATCGTTAAGAAGAGTGGGATTTAATTTTGCCGTTATTCAATTCAGAAGTGTATCAAAATAAGATTCTGTACAATACTACTGTGTATTTGACAATATATTCTCAATATATTCTGATTATTAATAAACTTTTATTTAACAATATAGTGATTACAAGTCTTTCTCCCAACAATAGAATCTATTGTATTCACATTTTTCAACCATGATGTGGATTAGATCATGAATCTCATTCATAAGTTACATTTATTCATGGAAACTCATCACTGGTCACCCATTGAAGTGAGATTCTCTTTAACATTGATTTCATATTCAAATTTGGAACAAACATAAAGTTTTATCAAAGATCAATAGAGTAGATGATGTGAGAAGTCTGGGAAACAGAATCTCCATTAGAGTATAGTTTTGGATTTGCATTGTTTGTTTTCATCATATTGGTTTCTAGTTTCTACTAGACTGAAAACCTAGTAAGAACTTACTCCACAGTTGGAATCCATTAGAGTTACGGCCAGTTGCACGAAATCCAATTGAATTTAACGGCCGCAACATCATCATGTCATCCAACCGAATAAATGCAATGAGAACTAATGAACGATTCTGACGACAATGCAATGACGTAATTGTACGGTTGTTGAACAATTCAATTGAATTTTCGTGCAACTGGCGGTAAAAGTTGGAAAGTTGAGAGTAAGTGTAAAGTTGGAAGTGAGTCTGCATTATTACAAGGACATTTCCGTGTTCAAGTAGGTCATGGTAGAAGGAAATGAACTTTTCCAACAATACTGACTTTCGACTTGTAATATCTAAATAGTTTGATAGTGTAATCATGAGAAGTCCAAATTCTTTTCATGAGAAGTCCATGCAACACTTTTCTTCTTATCTTGGGAACTTGTCGTTGCTAATGAAAAATTATTGTTTTATTTCTCGTCTCCGTCTCTACGGTATATCCCATTGATAGCCTGGAGATAAAGTGTTATTTTGATAACAGGTTGGTAGTAAAGAAAGCAATATTATTCCAAAAAGACGCAACAGTCTAATGTCTACTTTACACGAGAAGATAAAATATTCTAAAAGCTAGCTTAGCTGCTGCCACCAATTGCTGCGCTCGGCTCTATAAAGCCACGCATGCGCGGTTCGAGCCTCACAATTGCCACATTACGGAATAAGCGAGCACGGTCAAACCTGCTTCTATTCGGTCGGTTACTCCAGATCAGTGCAGCTACTGATCCAGATGATCTGATCAAAGTTCGAGAATCACCCAACGGGCACCCTAAAGTTGCCCGTAAATTACCTAAAACGCTATTCAGGACTTCTGCCGTCCTTGTTTCCGTATCCACTCTCTCGTAAAATTTGGTTGATATCTATAGTGTAGCGTGTGGGGCCGTATGTTGTTTTGAGGTAACTGGGCTGATAATAGATTACCTCAGTACAGTTTTTCAAAGTTTGTAAGAATCCATACACTATAACGCAGCTATGTTAAATTTTATACGAAAAAGCCAACGAAAGCTATATAAATAGGTCTGAAAACCTCTGCAACTGCAAACATTGCCAACAGAACCGAATATTAATAGGAGATTCTTTACTTGTCGAATAGGAGGGAGATTCGATGAATGTAACACTGTCAATCCTCACGGTTGCCGGTAGAGTGGCAATGTTAATATTGTTTAGTGATTGAATAATTGAATATTGTTTAGAGATCTTGAATTCCAATGCTCTTCAAACATTGTAAAACGTTGTAATAATACTCAATTTCCATTCCAGGTGCTTTAGTGAAATGGACCAACTATACTCATCCACATTATTTTCAGTTCACTTGAATTGAGTAGAACTTGAATATTGTGAATGATTCTTCTCAAGTTACATTCAAGTCAAGTAAAGTCCATCAAAACAGTATACAGTATACACTCAGATACAGTATAGAAAAATTCAATGAATTTTTAATATTAAAGTAAGTGCATCCACATTTGAGTGCTTATTGAAGTAACTTGAACTATGATGAGAATAATCCATTGACAAAACTGTTCTCACGATTGTACAGTTCACTTTGCTTTGATCAATGATTTATTACTTTGAGGAATAATGAGTAAAATTTTTGTATGGCTTTCTTTATATCGGTGGAGAGTTCATTACGGGTTGGTTCCACCTCACCTATCAGTCATTGCATCGGTGTGTGCTGCTTCATATGTCTTGTCTTGACTAACCCAGTTTTGTGTTAGTCACCCATCCAGGAGCAGTCTTATGTGTTTGTGACTTAACCTCATGATTACTGAGCAACCACCCTCAGTTACAACACTCGTTAGAGTGTCTTATAGTCTGTAATGATAATCTGTAATGTGGAAAATGTTAAGTAGTGAATATCATACTCAATCTCCTGTCCAATCTGTTCTGAAGTGCCTGATGAAAGAGGATTTTCCTCACTCACAAACATGAGACTATTTTGTCTAAGTGGCGTTGCAAACCAGGGAATCCACCCTTTTACATCCAAAAGCAATCACAGAGAGCAGGATTAACTGCAGTGTTTCTAACTAGAATTCTGAAGTGTTGGAAACTATAAGCTGGAACTCAGAGATGAACTGTCTGATAGTAATCTGGTTATAACAGACAGCAACAAAACAGTGCCTGCGATTAAAGTTTTGAAAAATTCATGATAATTTAGACACAAAATAATGAGGAGAAGAAGAAGTTAGCTGATTTGCTGCAGCCTGTATTAGCCATCAAAGAGTATGTTACAAACTCTTGTTAATATATTATAAAACTTGTAACATACTCTTTGTAGCCATGTTCAAAGGAAGATGATGTATTCGTGGAGTGGAATGGTCAACAAAGCTTGGAATTAGAAGAAGCTAGGAATTGAACATTTGTGTGAACATTAATTGAAGTTAGTGTTTCAATATTACATGTGACGGAGAAAGAAGTACGATTACAATTGAAGTGATACTATTTGAAGTTGTAATTTGTTGAGGAAATGAAAGAAGCTTTTATAGAAGACGATTATTTCTGAGGTATACTAGTATAGCTTGAGACCAAGACTCATGTGAGGTATACCAATATTCACTTTTATGAAGATCACAGGATGTGACCGAATATTATTGGTCAGTTAGTTGCTCAGTTAAGTGAATTTGACCGCCGTGAAATGATGTTATATAACGAAAACAATGCTACCAGATCTCTAATGAGCTCTGTTAAATTTTGTTATCTTATGGCGGTCAAATTAATTTGGATTTTTGTGCAACTGCCCTTATGACTTTTTGACCTTGTCACCAGAAAAACAGTACAAACCATCATTTTGTTCCCAAATCTAAACAATCGATAAAAACTTATCACATTCAAAAGCTGTGCATTTCAACAGTGTTTTTTCAATGAGGAAATGCAAACGATGAAAACTCATCAAATTCAAAAACCGAGCATTTTCACTGTGTTTTGTCAATAGGAGAATGGGGATGGAAATGTTTCGGAGTGTGTGTGCGTGTGTGTGTGAGTTCACCCCAGTGAAAATCCCCAACCAAGTTCAACTGGCTGAGATTTACTCCACACATGAGTACTCACACTCACACACATGATATTCATACGTGAAATACGTAGCTAGCCTAGGCATTATACCAATGCCGTTCGGTTGCATTGGATTTGGTGTGTGGGAAATAATACTCTCCAACTGAAATTTTCATGAGTTGCTCGCATCATGGATGTAATGTGCTTCACTCCAGCCGATACTCAAAATGGGCGGAAAGAACTGGAAGGCCTACTGATCAATATTCCATGTGCGCAATCATGTTACCGTGAAGAGAATGATTTTTTCCGGAACGAAGCATTGGCGAATATTTATAATGAGATGGAAAAACACGAAATCCAAGAGGATAAACAGAGCAGTAGGTAAGGTGGGAAGATAAGAGGATATCAAAAAGAGGATTTAGCCTTCTTTGTTTATTATTGTGTTGTATTCTTATTCAAATCTCTGTATTATTTTGCTTGTTCCCTTTGTTTGTATTATTTTTCTATGATGCTCAATCCAAACACTATTTAGATATGATAAATTATTGGTTTAATGAAATACCTTGTAATTTTGTATTAATTTATTGATTCTTTACTTACAAAATTGTATGCTAGATGTGGAAAGACCTAGTATGGCTAAAGAACGTTAACAATTTTACGCATCTATACAATATTTATTGATATCAATAAAATGACCCAATGTTTGTATTCTGTTCATTTGTGACTGATTAATTATTGAAAATTGAAGTTTATTGAATGTGACTCGAAATTCCTAGGAAAATATGAAAGAAGAGGCATTAGAAAAGATGAGTTGGTAAATTGTGAATGAAATCAATAATAAATAAATTGATTACATATTATCATGAATTTGACTGCTCTTCCGATTCCTTCCATTTATAATTTTAAAACTTCACAAACTATGAATACGAAACAATGCAATGGGACAGAGTGATTATTCAACCTCATTAAAAATGAAGATGGAAGGAAATGAGATATTGCAACTATTCAACTGCTTTTAAATCATAATAATTAATTGAACGAAAATCCTAATTAATTGCTATATAATACTCTGAAGACTTCCGCTACTGCTATTAATCTGTTGTCAATATCCGCAGTAGCGGAAGTTTTCAGAGTATTATATAGCAATTAATTATGATTTTCGTTCAATTAATTTAATTATTTAATTGAAAATGGTCTTGTGGTACCAAACATAGATGATGTTTCTTCTTATTACGAAGTTGATAGTATGGTCTATTTTAAAAATTAATCGCATCAACAGACCTCCACAATCCTCCACATCCATTCACTAAAGTAAAAATCGAGAAAAGAAGAAACCATTGTGATTGCTTCGCTGCACGTACAGTCTCGACATATGCTCTCAACAAATGACACATTATAAATTGAATAAGACAGAGAAAAATAGGGAGCAGAGAGATGGAGAGTCGAAGTTCGAAATGTTTGCTGGGAATTCCGGGCGGGGGTCACTCTTTGCTTGCCATCTGAGTGATGAGTTTCGTGCAGCGCAAGGCCAAGGGATTGGTTGGGATGAAGCCCGCTTGTTTCCCGTATCCGTATAGTGCCTGACCCGAACAATTGGAGATGTATTGTCTTTTGCTAGCTGTCATCCTTCCCAACCCGGCGACACCATCAACTCACACCAGCGCAGCCATTTGTTATGCGCTGCTCCATTGAGAAATTGAAGTTGAAATTATAATTCAATGAGATTGCTTGACAAATGGAGTTGAGCTGACGTGGAAGATGGAATGACGTGGAAATCCATTCACACAGATAATGTGGTTCCATTCACGAGGCGGGTAGTTTCTCTCACTCATAGGTGAATTCACTATGATAGTTTGTAGTATTTCATTCCGTTCCGATTGAAGAATCTGTGTTATCTATAACACTACAGACTATTATTTTATGTTAACTACTATTGCGAATCTATTATTATCATCTCTCCACTATATGACTTAATTTTAATGAAGAGAGCTATAAATTTTCATATTTTGCATTGAATCATTATAGAAATCTTTACAATTCTACTACATTTATAAAAACTTGACGGAAATCTTGGTATGATATTGATGTAATCTTATGATTTTATTGATCGTGTAATTCCATTGATGTTATAATTTTATTAAATACATTATTCTGTTATTAATGATTAGACCTTATTGGGTCTAGTCTAAATGAAAGCTCAAATTCCATCAGAGATCTTATTATTTACAGTGAATAACTGATAATAACAGTAATAACTGTTCATGTGTTCTCGCCAGAAAATAATATCTTTTGTATTTTACATATTTTAGTTTCCAGAGAATTAAAGAAGCTGAAGAATTCATATAATTGGATAGATTATGGCTTAACGATTATTCTCCATCTGATCGAAATCAGTCTGCAAGTTCTCTGCTCAGAGTCTGCGTTCGTTCAGTTGGAATGAAAGTTATAAGCTTGGTTGATTTGAGGGAATAAGCGGTCGCTGAGATTTCTCATCAGCATTCAAAAGTTTAAATTGGGAATAGAAGTTCTCGGCGGAAATTCTTATTAATGGAAGGATTTCTGAAACTTTCTACTACTTTATCAGGACTGGGTCACTTCTTTGTCAGTATTTGAGAGGAGAAATGATTGAAATCAAAATATTTATTGTAGATGAAATCAGAATTCATAAGAATTTATATGAAATCAGTTTATGAAGATTGAGTCACTTCTTTGTCAGTATTTGAGAGAAGAAATGATTGACATCAAAATATTTATTGTACATGAAATCAAAACTCATAAGAATTTAAGATCAGTTTTAGTAGTCGTCATATCTCATCAACCTTCAATTACCCACGCATAGTCTAGAGCTCATCTGAGCATCACCCTCATATAAAAATTCATTTTTGGATGAATCCACTTTCCAAACAGTTTTAAAGCCTTGCACAAAAATGAATGAAATTATTGATTTCAAAATAACAACTTTAAGCGCCGTGTTTACGGAGATCAATATCCGTTGAATCCGTTAGATAACGTCCTTTTTCGGTGGTTCAATTCGGTCAGCTTTCGTGCAACTGACAGTGAGACGTGTTGTTCAATCGAGAAATTAATCAAGTCATCATTTCTTATCCATGTTATAGATTATTATTCAAATATGAATAGGGCTCTTCAGGAGTCGGGTTCTTCAATTCACGGGTAAATATTGCAGTCTACTTGAATGCATATTGGCAGTGACAGATAAATAAATCAAACTGCTTCAAAGAGTCTCGAAGAATTATTTGCTCTTCCAGCACAGGAAATACCTCTCTACTTATTGCAAACATTACTAAGGGGCTCTCAGCGCTGTCAAGCGTTTACTGAACGTTTCATTCAAATTCGAAGCGCAACCGAATTTGTAAGCATGTCAAATACGAGTCGAATCTCAGTCAGCCACATCTCTATTTACATGTAATGTGTATTTACTGTGCAAGTATACACATAATTCGAATTACTCAATTGCAGAAATTGAGTAATCAACTACAGAACTCATCAGAGCACATGCATAATATGGGAGCCTTGATTAACAAGATATATCATATATAACAAGATAGAATCACTGAAACTGTGATTCACTACACAAGTTAATAGATTCACATAATTTAGATTTATTAACGAGCCTGTTCGATATTAAAATAGCTTATACTATGGATGTCATTGTTCTTATGATTTATACTGTTGTATGTGAATTCAACATACTAGAACAAAATAATTTACTAGAACTATACTTGAAAACGTGAATAAAGAAGCAAAAAGAAAGACCAAGCAGTCACTGTTTTTCATAAGATTTCAAGTATCTACACTATTTCAACAAGATCTTTCGTTTGTCATCACAACCATTCTTATGGTTTGTTGTGGAATTTGATTAAAATGGCCACCCATTTGGAGTGGGTATTTAAAATATACCGCCCATACTGACAAATCTTAAGAGTATATTTGTATACATGTATGAGAACCTCTGAGAGATACATGTTTGATTTTAACAAAAATTTGCTCACAATGTGTATGAGTTCCAAAATTTTGTGACAACAACATTTTTGTTACAAACATCTTTGTTTTTGTTACAACATCTGAATTTTGTGAGGTGTTTGTTTCCCAAACAAGTATCGCTCACAAGTTCTCATACTCACGTGTAAACGTATTTCGGAAAGGCCACATTCAAACAGGTTCATGCGTTCATGTATGTTCATCCATGTAGTAGCCTATAACCTTGCTGTATCGATTGATGAAAATACTGTAGAGGAATTACGTACGTTCCAGAATCAGTACTGACTTCAACATCAAGAGTGTGATTCAGAAAAAGCAATACTGATAAATTGGAAAGAGACTGGCACGGTCAAAGTAACATCAGTCGAAGCGTGAAGATCGCCCGGGAAGGAAACATCAACGGCTTTTCACACACGATGTGATCTTTCACTCACACTCTTTCTCTCTCTCACACTCTCTCTCTTTGAAAACTGTGAGTGAAGGCGAATTTCCGCCCCAATATAGCTGAATGATTCTCGGCATTCATTCACACGCACACGCACAGTCGTTGGGGAAACCAATGAGAGAATATGTTCTGAAAAGAAAGTTTCGTTTTTGCTTTGTTCTGTGGCGGTCATTTTTTATTGAAGCTCATAGACTTTGGGTAAGATTGCTATCGTTCACTGGAAAATGATCAATTATATAGATCGTGAGGAATAACCGTTGATGTAATAACAAACTCTCTACCTGTATTTGATTATTAACCAATCCCATGTTGTTATAAACAACAATATATAATGCATGGCAATATTTTAATTCACTACAGATGAATGACCAAAAATATGTCATTTGTAGGCTTATACAAAAACAAAATACTATGGTTTTCCAAAAACAAATGAACTGATCTATTATCATTAATATATTAATTCATGTTATTCAAATCTAATTGATTAGAATCCTGATTGATTGATTAAATTCGAAATGCTCATTAGATAATTGAGAATTTGTTGTAATCAGAGAAGAATTGGATATTTTTATAATATTCTGAGGGTGATGCCCACATGAGGTCTAGGCTTGTGCGTGAGTGATGAGAGGGGTGATGATGAGAGATAACGACTGTTTTTAGGCAGTCGGGACCGACGGCTTTACGTCTCCTCCGAAAGACGGGAGTGGCCGTTTTTGTCAAAATCCGTTCCCTCAACTGTATTCGATCTTGGAACCTTTGGATTATCAGACCGGCGCTTATCGCCCTCGGCTAAGGACCACTCCAATAATTCAGTAATTCAACCTCAAAATGTGATAGACACTAGTAGCATACGAGCAGACACTGAGAATGGACACTATTGACAAATTACAGATCGTCGAACCGGGTAGCCATCCAAAGGTCTATTTCGATCTACAAAGACTGTGTAATAATAGTGATATAATAGACTAAATAATACTGTTATAATAGACTAAATAATCTTGTTATAATAGACTAAATAATACCGTATTATAACAGTCTCTGTAGTTAGAGCTATTCCTAATTAACAGTACTGAATTTCTCTGAAATAATGTTTTTTCACGGTACTGCACTGTATACTGTATATTCAATTCACTCTAATTTCACTGTCTAACTGTAATGTATTTCAATTGATCGTGGATGAACTTCCATGAGAGCCAGCTAATTACTGTCATCTACAACAGTGAAGTGCATCCATTTATTTAACAACTTTGTGAATTTCCAGTCTTTTATATCCTAATTGTCGTACAATAAGTGTGTCCTGGAAACAGAATAGCAGCATAATTGAGTTCTTGTTTCTCAACAATTTAACGACAAAGAAAATGACAAAGATAACTCTTTCGTTGGGGAAATTCAGTTTATGGCGCTCTACCTTTCATTTCCCTAGACTATATTCTACCTCTTTCATTCTAACACTTTTCCATCCTTGTGCTAGGTAGATTTACACCAACCATTATCATCTCCTTGTCACTTTTGAATATTTCCTGATGAGAATGAATAAGTTTCTTTTGATCTTCATTGATAGAGCATATTGGCTCATACACTTTTTCTGTTCTCCTCCCTCACCATCATCTTCTTTTTCTTCCTATCCTCTACTTCTTCATTTTTTTTCTTCTTCTTCTTCTTCTTCTTCTTCTTCTTCTTCTTCTTCTTCTTCTTCTTCTTCTTTTCTTCTTCTTCTTCTTCTTCTTCTTCTTCTTTCTTCTTCTTCCTCTTCTTCTTCCTCCTCCTTCCTCTTCTCCTCCTTCTCCTCCTCCTGCTCATCTTTTCTTCTTCTTCTCTTCTTCTTCTTCTTCTTCTTCTTCTCCTTCTTCTCCTCATTCTCATTCTTGGACTCATTAACTCTCCTCATTTCCTTCCTCTTCCCAAATCATTCCTTTCTCCTTTTTTTCTTCTTTCCTTTTTCGTAAGTGATTGTGTAAGAAGGTGAGGGTAGAGTTTATTTTGCGGTAAGTAAAGATGAAAAAAGAAGACAAGATTAAGGAAAAATAATGAAAGTAGACGAGGGAAGAATCGAAAACAGACATTAGAGGTGAAAATACCATAATTGTTAGTTCTTACTTTAATGGACTCAGATTGAAAATGAAACGTATCAGGAACATAATAACCTTTCAATATTTCATTTGTATTTTGGATAGAAAAAGTTTTTGGAGAATTCCTGTTGTTTCTTTCCATGTGAATAGTCAATAAATGAAAATCAGAAGAATGAGATAAGGTTTATGGCAAAATTATAATTATATAAATGAGCAAGAGGACAGGATGGAAAATCAGGAGGAGAAAAAGTAGATTATTATGGTCTAATAATTATTGACCTTAAAGTTATTTTTTTTGTAGAAAGAAGAATAATTAGAGTAACAAGATGATGATGAGTAGGAGGGTGACGTAATCCTTCACCTTTTTCCTTCAGGAAACTTATATTAAAACAAGGACTATGACAAAAATGAGAAGGAGGGAAATTAGAGAGAGAAAAAGTAGACAGAGAAACAAGAAGTAGGATAGCCTATCTGAATGATAATGATAATGATGATGATGAGTGGGAGGATGATGTAATCCTTCCCCCTTCTCATCTTTTGCCCTTCAGCTCATTGAATATTCAGTGCTAGCCGAGAATAATAATTAATTGTTCCATCTGTTGATTACTAGACAGGAGTAATCATCTCACCAGAACATTGTGGCTGGAGTTCGCACGAGTTCCCCACTGTCATTGCACAAAGCAAATTAGCAGGCATTGCACCTTTGACATTGTAATAGTGATAAGGTAATGACGTACGTTAATAACTAGGTGATCTCCTATTGTAGGGGCCCTCTTTTGTCTCCATCAGTTGAAAAATACAATTTTTTCATTGAATTCGTCAAAAGTTACTTACTCATTAGTACTGTAGTAAGGTATACTGAGTACGTAATTAGTAAGCATAGTATTGTGTAGTAAGTATAGGTTGTAGTAACATAATCAGCAACAACATTAGTTTTCAATATTATTTTTGTAAGCACAAGCCTAGATCATCAGAGAATCACCTCAACAAAAGCATAGATTTTTTAAGATCCAAAATAAAATTCTTAATCATTACCATGAACTACATAATTGTTTATTTCAGAGAATACATCTTCAAATTCACAGCCACAAACCTAACTTCCATCAACAGAATAAATTGAAATCTACAACGAATGATATTTTGAACTCATGATTGACTATAATCAGATTCATTTAATTTGACGCTTGGCATTAGATAGAGAGATATTATTTATTTGCCATCCTACTCTACCGTCATCAGCAACGTCAAGAAATAATATCTCTCTGTATATCTATCTGATGCCAAGCGTCAAATTAAATGAATCTGATTATATACGAATACACGAAGAGATTTGATTGACATATTGTTTCTTGTAAATAACGAAAATCAATAACTTCAAATTTGAAGAGCATTAACTCTATCGATCAAATACAGGAAAGCTGAGGTAATCAGGGAAGCTGTTGCCGGCATATAGACAGAAAAGCAACGTGCGCTTGCTACTCCTTTATGTAAGGGTACCCGATTGTGGTGCAAATCATTTATGAGAGACAAAGATCACTTCCCAGTGGTTCGGAACGCACCTAAAACAGAAGGTCAAGAGATAATGTGAGCATTACCACAGAAATAAAAAATTACTAGCATCCAGATAACGGTTCCAGAATTATAGAAAGCCTACGTTTAATATAATGATAGAACGTACAAGCACTTGTCCTGCCAGAAGGGGCTTCCGGAAGTACTTTTGTACACGGGTTCACGTCCTGCTGGAAGGACAGAGCTCTCTTACGGAAAAAACAAAAATTGTCCTTCCAGCAGGACGAGTCCTCCCGGCAGTACGCAAGCATTAGTGCGCGGATCTGTCTGCGCGTGACCACTTTGCTTTGGCCAGAAGCATTGACTCTTCTATTATTTACTTTTTAAAAATCATTTCCTTGTGATTTTGAACCACCAAAAAATTGTGGGTCCAACTCATCATCGCAAAATAATATGATCCAATTTCAAACGAAGAAAATAATCTTTATTGATTAATTAGAAAGCAAACAAAAAATTAAAAATACAAAGTAAAACAAATTTAGCAAAATTAAAAATTTCAAATTGATGTTGCAAAGCGAAACTAACTAAAACTTTCCTAAAAGCAAACAAATAAAAGTAAAAAATATTTATCAAAAGTCAAAGTTTTGAAAAGTTGCAAATTAAAATCAACTGAAACTTTATTAAAAGCAAACAAAAATTAAAGTGAAACGAATTTAGCAAAATTCAAAGTTTAAAAAAGTTCAAGTTGAAGTTGGCAAATTAAAATCAGCAAACAAAAAATTAAATCAGCAATGCCATTTTTCAATTTTTAAAAACTCATGTAATGCTGGAGAAGCATTCAAATCGCATATTAAAAAATTTAAAATTTGGTGAGGGGTTCAACCTCCTCCTCCTTCAGTTTGGTTTGCAGGAATTATCAAATGAAATGTTATAAATATTAGTGAACAGCTGTGGCGAACTTCTGTATCACTCTTCCAAATGTCCTCCTCATGCACAAAAAATGTCTTTATTCATTCTTAAAAAATAATTTTATTTTATTTTTATTTTTATTTTATAATTTTTATTTTATTTTACTTTTTATTTTATTTTATTTTTATTTTATCTTTTTATTTTATTTTATTTTATTTTTCATTTTTTATTTTATTTTTATATTTTATATTTTATTTTTATTTTATTTTATTTTATTTTTATTTTATTTTATTTTTATTTTATTTTTATTTTATTTTATTTATTTTTATTTTATTTTTATTTTATTTTATTTTATTTTTATTTTTTTTATTTTTATCTTATTTTATTTTTATTTTATTTATTTATTTTTATTTTATTTTTTATTTTATTTTATTTTTTATTTTTATTTTATTTATTTTATTTTTATTTTATTTTTATTTTATTTTATTTATTTTATCCCTTACTTTTTATTTTATTTTTTCCATTTTATCTTTATTTTATTTTTATTTTATTTTATTTTTATTTTATTTTTATCTTATTTTTATTTATTTTATTTTATTTATTTTATTTTTATTTCAGTTCTTCAATTTTACATTTGAAATGATGGAACATGACTAATTATACAGACGATAACTCATTCTTAATATTGACGATTCTAGCGCAAAATAATTAGAGCAGAAAACCTAGTACAAAAGAAATGGTTCGAGCGGGAATTGAACACCCAACCTCTTGATCGTTGGAATCAATTCGTGGATAGTCCAGTCACTATCCACTGGGCTATTGGGACTTGAGATGATATTGCTAATTTTCTGATCTTGAATCACGACTATCTTTCCGTTCTTCGGTAGCCAAATTCAAACTTGGTCTGTAAATATTTGATAGGTTATGTCATTAATGTAATAACTATTTATTAATTATAAAGGATTTTCTTTTAATAGATATTATGTTAACCAGTGCTTTTAAAATTCAAACGAATCCAAAATCATCAAATCGGTTCAGCGTTCTCGAGTTATAAGCGAGCATTACAGACACAACTCTTTATTAATAATAGATAGAATATTTCAAAATTTTGTGAGGGGTCAACTTCCTCCTTCATCAGCCTACCCCCCTCCAACTGGGAAAAACTCAATATGCACTTCATCATTATGAAATAAATTGGTGGAATATAAATATCACAGTAATAATACAAGATATCATACATGGTGAATGAGTAACAGGAAGCGTGTTATACCAGGTTGTCAGTTGCATGCATTCAAATCCTCCAACTTGCATATTGTGGTAGTTTTATCAATAGACCCAGATGACTGTCGCATACGAACAAGATTTTTTATAATAATTCCGTCTTTATTACCTCGTAATCACCGCCTAAAATGCTTTATTCCAACTATTTCCACTGTTTATTGGATCAAAATATGTAGCAGGAACAAACACGCGGTCGCCTTTGCTAAAGCATCAGCCATGACTGACTGGACAGAGCTACCAACTTGATTTTTTCTGCGCTGGTAGATAAAATCTCCTCTATCTAATGGTGTAAAGAACAGTCCTGCCAGCAGTCAGGATTTATTATGAATTTGTGGAGAACGTCCTCATTTGAGGACTTTTTGGCCTGCCGGTAGGCCGGTGTACGTTCTATCAATAACAAAGTTTTCAGCCCCCATTCCATTTTCATTATAATTGAGAATAGAAGTCATTACAACTTGCAAAAAACTTTTCTGGGAGTTGATGAAGTAAAATCGTCTTAATTGATAAACGTTCCAGGTGAGCCGCTTCTATAATTTGATTAAAATGTCTCTCTTTATCCGCGTTTTTATGCGTCGTTACTGGATTCCAAGTGTCTGAATCAAAAGTTTCATCTCTTTGTAGCAGTGTGTCAAGAGGGAATTGCTGCAATACGACACCGCACAGAAGAAAAAACATAGTAAACAAGAAAAACACAGAAGAATTGAAAGAGGAGCTTTCCTTTATCTATAATCTTATTCTTCAGGACTCCGGTTACACTCACTTTATTCGTATACTGTATAAACTGGAGAAAAGATACCTGAGTTGTAAGGGTAGGTAAGGTGGTTACTAAGAAGTACGGTCTCAACCCTTTGATAGGGTTGAAATCTGATTTGAAGGAGTCACCAGACCTGGCTTATTCGAGGCGCCCCTATCGGATCAGCTAAGCCAACATCTATAGCCTACCATCTTGTTAGATGAGGCGAGACAAGGTACTTCTCATGAAATACGAGTTGAGATAGAATGTTGAGGTAGTTGAGATGATTCCTGGTTGGGGCTTCATTTGATATCACGCCCACTTCAGTTCAAAAGGCATTCATCTCAAACTTAAACCTTACTTTATCTCAATTATTATTATTCTGACTTCATTAAGAATTAAGAATTATTATTATGAGAGACTTCATAAGATTTTGAGTGAGAGAATTTCGATTGTCGATACATAAATAGATGCATGATACTTCCAACAAGGTCAAAAATTAACTTGAAAATATCAATTACCTATTATTGACAAGAGAATAGTTGATTTTATTTTTTGCATAACTTGACTGATCATTATCTTGCACCGACTTCAATAACTTCAATATATCTTCACAAAAATTTTCATCTAGTCTTGAAGAGTGATTTTGTAGGTTGATTAAAAATTCACAAAATCCTTTTTTTCTTCCCGGTTGAGAAGTTTTAAAATTACGAACGTTGAAAAAAGCAAAACTAATAAAATTCCTTTGAATATCCGTTTTGATTAATGGTCCTGTAGCGTTTCGTCCGAGTAGCGATTCGTCCGACAGCAATGTCTCAGGTAGTTTTGGGATTAGGCAGGATACCTTAAGGAGTAGTGTTTTGACAAAACTTTTGACAAATAGACTAATAACAAAAACAAGAATGTCTGCATTGGCATAATTCATAATAGAAACGATTTATTGAATGGAGATTGAAAATACGATTGATAAATTAATAATAGAACTTCAAAGGTGAAACTATAACTCAACTTGAAAATTAATAGTCTCAGCACACTAATAATAAACTATATAGTGCAGCTCAAGTATACAAAAATAGAGGTTTTTAAAGGTGTGATTATGGAATAAAATGTCATTATGGGGTTCAAGATTTCCCCACAGAATTACATACAATTACAAGAAACGTATTATCAGCAGTTTTGAGTCAAAGGGAAGATAAAGGGGAGAAACAGGAAGCCAATTTTTGCATCACTATAATACGAACTAAGTGAATTGATCTGCATGTGAAAAAACTTTGAGGTAAATATTTCTTATGATTATGGAAAATGTTATTTTTGATAGGCCATTTCTTTTGAATCACATGAATCGCAGGAAAGGAAGCGGAGGAGAATGGAGTTATGATTGGAGAATTGGAATTCAACTTCAACTTCAACATCAACTTCAACAACATCTGATAGAAGATAGGTTAATGGGGTGTAACCATTTCATTATGATTTCAAAAATTTCATTACAATTCAAACATATTTCAGAAACGGTGATTCAATCATTACTTGTGTTTTCCAAGACAAATTTTATTTATTCAGCAATGAAAATACTTGAACAATGCTTGACTGTGTCTAAAATTCTTCCATGAATCGTAGCCTAATTTGTAAATCATGTAGCCTCCAAACTCCGCCTACTATCTCTTGATAAGCCAGAAATGAATGACTCAGCTAGTTCTGAATTCGACCGGTAGATGGCTGCAGTTACTGGGTGATTTACAGCTTCAATTTTTACAGACACGCCTCCAAGCTCCGCCTCTCTCCCCTGATTGGTAATTTTTCAACATGCGTGAAATATGCAAGTTCCGTTCAAAGTACATTATTTTTTCATCACAGTTCCAGTTCCAGGGATTATCATTTTCAGCTCGTCAGTATTTATTTCCATATTAAATTTCTCAACAACTATCGTATTCTTCTAGTTTTTATCAACAGAAGCGGAACGAATTCCATGACTTACATAGAAATGAAAATTGATACCCAACAGAGGGCCTGCGTTCTTGAAACGAGTTGTGATTCGTGTTCAATTTTTAAACAGGTAATTTGTCACCACAGCTATTCAAACGCCTCTAAAACTGTCAAGTCCTGGGTTTCATCAGAATTTATGCGTTTCACTTCATCATGCGCGGTAATTTTTAGCATTTGAACTTTATTCAAGAGCCAGACTTGGATGCATGGTTGGATAAATGTAGGGCGGAAAATTCCAGGAAGGAAAAATTCAGGGCGGAAAAATACAAGGCGGTATTTTCATAACTCACACTCCAATATGACATTATTAGTAATATTGAAATCGATTTCAACTATTTTTGTATGAAATTTCTCGAAAAACTAAAAAAATTTCCCCTACTGTTCCCTCTGCCGAGCTTTCCCTATCGATTAAATTTGTGATACAACTAACCCACCTGTAGATTTAAAGCCGTAGGCTACTCATACACGTTCCTTTTGCAAACTAGTTCCAGTAAAGACTTAAATAGCACAGAATAGGCTACTCTGCAATAAATTTGGAAGCTCAGTGTCACTTCGCGTTTTTCCTGGATTTCTAGAATTATTTAAGAAAAAGGCCCCAGCATAATAGGTAGAGATCTATACGCTATTCAGGGAAAAGAGAGACGATGTAAACAAACCTGCGCGTGCGGAAGTCTAGCTAGACCGATTCACAGTAGAACTACTGAAATAATATTATTATTATCTGCAGTAGGTAATTCCATTCTGATCTTGAATGAACGTATTGTGAACTGGAATTGGAAAGAAAATTTATCAAAAACAGCTGTGAGTCGTCGTTTCTATACGCACACAAATGCAAACAGCTTGTTTACATCGTCTCTCCTTTCCCTGAACAGAGTATAGAATGTTATCCTAGCTGATTCTATGTATAGTTGCTATCCTAGTAGTTATCCATCTAGTTTCAAGTAATTATTGTGCCACGTTTTTATTACCCGATCATCTCTTTGTGCAGTTAATATCCTATAGAATTTATCTGAAGTCAGCCAATTTTGTGTGCCTTTGTGCAGCTGCCGGCTAAATTAGATTTGAGGCCGAGTTTGCGCCGGTGCCGAAACAGCGCTTGCCACTTAGCCTACTTGCCGGCCAGGCCTATGGCCTCCTTGCTTCAACTCCCTCAGGGCATTCAACTCCCCCAGCAAACTTATATTGCTGCAAATATGGTGCCAGCAAAGTCGAATCAATCCAGCCTACAAAATAGAAGTACCTCGGAAGACGGTCATTTCATTTCAAACTGATGTGCAGGTATTAAATCTTAATTGGAAGCGGAATCAATACGGTACTCTATCCCTGTGTTCACACATGTTCGATTTTGTGTGCTGCACAGCATGCTACTAATGCTAAAGATTAAGCATAAACTTAGTCGAAATCGGAATCAATGTGTTCACAAATGGTCGATTTTTGTGCTGTGGCGTTTGAATTGAATTGGCTTTCGTGGAATCGGAGGTTAGTGTAATGATGGGAAATCGAATGATTATGAGCCTCTTTTATGAGTTATAACTATTACTACTTTCGATTCAACTCTTCTTCTGTTACAGTAATACAATGTTGGAATAAACAATCGGCATTCGCTCAAAATTTCTTTTATCCCAAATTTCGATCAAGAAGTCCAGTCTTTGTTCAATTTGAATTTTCATTTTTTCAATTTTGAGTTTCCGATTCTGGCTGGAAGGTTGCTTCTTGTCCCTAACTCTTACAAATTTGAATACCTACCAACCATCTTCTAGGTTGCTCATTACCATAAAAACTATCAACCAGCACACAGAAACGAACAAACCACTTACTTTGCTAGGAAAAGCCTCTATAAACCACGAATAAATGTTGCCGATAGCTTTTTCTCAGCGTTATCAGCCGTAACTTGTCGGAAAATGGTCTTTTTAGCCCGGCGCGGTCTGGAGCTGTCTAATAATATGAAAAATCCCCTGTCTACGTTGCTAGCCTAGGCTTTTAGGAAAGATCGCCTTCTCACTGGTTCCGAGATCGCAGGGAATCGTTACAAGGAAGTGTCGCTTCGGGCTGTTCTATTCCTCCGCCTTATCTGCCATTATGGATATTATGTATCTCGTTCTGTTCCGTCCTTGGGACCATCAGTTTTTCCACTAGTTCCCTTGCAATGATTCTATACTTATCTGAGTACCGTTTTCAATTTTTCGAACGTTGCAATCTCGGTGGCAGGATCTGAGCAAAATGTTATTTTCTCTGTGATCGATTCGCATGAAAGAAAACGTTGGAAGATGATACCGGTGTCATGAAACCGTGACGTTATGACTAAAGATCTCACGTCTAAAAATATTTCATTACACCGGCAACGGTTTGATATACGATTTCACTCCGACTTTGAACTTGCAATTCAGAAGAAGCTGTCTCATTATAATTATGTTTCTCAAAATCTGATACAAAAATGTGAGAACCGTCTCAAATATCATGGCCTACTCTGAAAGATTCTGTTTAAATCATGTTTAAGTAGGTTACTCTAGCCTAAAAAGGTAGGCCTACTGTTTCACGGCACAATGTGAAGTTACACAGTAAAGTTTCAAGTAGAGAATAGAGACCTCCTTGTATTATTTATAATCATATTTCTCGTAGGTTTATTAAAATAAAGTAAAAATAGAGTTGAATTTTAATATTGTATTCTAAGTCATTTCGTTGTTTCTGAAGTCTCACTCATTTTCCGTAGGTTGTTGATATTGTTGAAAGGAAGTTGCATTTCTTCTCCTTTTGAAGTTTCGTAATGATTGTATGAGTTGAGTGAATACACTCCTCAAGCTCAAAATTTGAAAAAGAGGAATATTTGAAATAATCCATGGTTCACAATATTTGAGAATTCAAAAACTTATAATGAATTTTGTAGTTTTTTGAATAATAGTTTCTAATTAAATTTAATTTTGCTATAAAAATCACAGAATCGCAGACAAAGTAAATAAATTCCAGCAGTGTGCTTATCAAAGATGATTCTAGTACATTATTTCTATAATACATTCTCCATTATCAACAACAGTTACCAAAGTAGTCAAATTCAGTAATCTGGTAATAATAATCCATTATGGAAGGGATAGTTAGTATTAATGGGAGGGATATCGCAATATAAAATCACTATATTAATATTATTCAATTTATTATACTAAATAATACATTTTATTAATATTCAATCACTATTGAATACCAATACATAACACTTAATTATAATTTGGATTCTTGTTCGATTAATTAATATCAAATCCATCAACACAAAAATTGAAAGATAACTTCTATGATTGAATTCCACCCACGAGTTAGAACAATAGCTGACCAAGATTAGTAATTCATGTGCTTTATTGAGAGAAATTTCTGTTATTTTCTTCACTTTTGCCAAGAAAACCTTTCTCCAGCAATTGCAAACTGTAAGTTGTGGGTTAGGGGAGAAGACGTGTGCGCAGAATAAAGCCACGTACATGATTTGCGAGAAGGCGTGTTGTGGGCGTATAAAAGCACCCGCTGTGTTTTCTTTGACTTGTTCAATTTACGGAATTTAGTGATTGTTATATGCTGGCGAAAGGAGACTTGGAGGCAGGTTAAGGATGATAAGGCAGATGAAGAGAGGAAAATAGAGGGTGAGAAAGAGAGAAAGAGAAAGGCAGAAAGAGGAAGAGAGAGATAAATACAGCGTAACCCTGTAACGACGTTGGATAGAAGAGTTACGTCAATTATTATGATAGGGATGGTATACATGGGATACAAGCGGTGGGTGTCGGACATGCGAAAGCATGTCGCTAGTAAGCAGCAGGTTGGATTTTCCGGCGTGCGTGCGTGCGCGTGTGTGAGTGCAGTCGGTAGCGAAACGACGGATCGATGGAAGCAGTACGGTAGATACGTTTTCACACGGTCTGCACTTTCCCCATACTATTCCACGGCGTACTTTTGTCTGATCTCCCTTCGAATCCAAGGCTCAAAGTGCATCAGACCACCCCCAGTTTACATTATTCTTTCTTTGTTTTACTATTGAAGAATATCCAGTGGGTAGAGGATTGAACTTGACCTATATGCTTCCCAAGCATAGCTTCTTGATATCCTCATGAATACGAGGCTCAAAGTTACCTACTTCTGCTTTGCTTTCACGGTAGTATTTACCACATAGTTTGTCTTTGTTCCACTATTGCTCAATACTGTATTCAGTACAAAAGGGGTTAGTTTTAAGCCATATTTTTCCATGCATAACTTCGATCTTGATATCTCCATGAATTCGAGAAAAAACCAACTTCTGCTTATTTCCTCTCCGGTATTTCTGAGGATGATGCCCACATGAGCTCTAGGCTTGTGTGTGGGTGATGAGGGGGGTGACTATGAGAGATAACGACTGCTTTTTTTAGGATTTATCACATATATTTTCCTTGTTCCACTATTGCACAATATTCAGTATGAAAGGAGTTAGTTTTAAACTATACATTTCCATGCAATTTTTTTGATATCCTCATGAATTCGAGTCTCAAAGTGCATGTTCTCTAGTTTCTCCCGATTCACTAAGTCATTCTCCCTTGTTCCACTAATGTACAACAATCAGTACGGAAGGGGTTGAACGTGAGCCATTTGTCCATGAATAGCTTCTTGATGTCCTCATGAATACGATACTCAAAGTAAATAGATTATTCTCGAGATAAAACAATAGAGTAGAATCTCATCAAAAGCAACAGCTCACAACAATGGAAAAATGGAGAAACATAAGTTCATAATACAAAAATCGAACAAAAATGCTTAATCTTATTACAAGATTATACAAAAATATGTAAGAGACATTCATTTAACTTGACGCTTGGCATTACATAGTTAGATAGATATAGAGATATCATTTATTGACGATGCTGATGATCGTAGAGTACGATGGCAAAGAAATATCATCTCTCTATGTATCTAATGCCAAGCGTCAAATTAAATGAATATCATTGTAAGTAAGAATCTTAAAAATATACAATCTAGCATACACGATGAACTGGAACATCTTCTCTAGATTCTCACTAATTACACTATTGCACATTATCTACGGAATAGGGTTGAACGTGAACCAAATACGAGTATTCCCGTAAATAGCTTTTCGATATCATCATGACTATAATGGGTACGAATATAGTTTTAAGGTACTGCTTAAATTGTATAGCTGTTGGGTGGGATAAATTTTTTTCAAATTTCCTTCAATCATTTACCATGTGAGTGTAGTGGAGCCGAGTTGGTTTATCGCCGGTATGATAATAAGAAGGTTCCTGGATCTCAGATGACCACAACAGATTTTGACCAAAAACGGCCACTCCGTCTTTCGGAGGAGACGTCAAGACATCGGACCTTGCTGCTTAGAAGTCATCATCTATCGTAACCACTTCCATTAACCACGCACAAGCCTAGAGCTCATGTGTGCATAACTTTTAAAATTGAAAAAGGGCAACAAATTTAATCAACTGATTAAACAAATAACCAAGTGCATGATAATCATTTAAATTCTTGTAATATCTCAAATCGGAGCTGAGTATTCTGAAAGTGTTTTCTTTCCTATTGGTGCGCTAATCGAAGTTCCAAGACATTGCAATGATTAATCTTGGATTTTTTTGCTAGCCCGGGGTCTCTCCTCCTCTCCTCCCATGATTTATTTAATGACGTAAAATTCAATTACGTAATAGATTTATCAGTTACATCACTTCCGATTCTTGTTATCTTTCTATCTCGCAGAAATATGGCACTAGAATTAGGTCACGGCTCTCTTTCTCAATATTTTTCACATTAAATAGCTTATATTATGTTCTCCTTTATTTATTTTCCTTGATCAATTGATGAAGTAAATTCCAACTGTGATTTGAATAAAATGAAACACTAAAAGATTATTTATTTCTACAAAAAAGTGTTTCAAATAAATTTCGAATTCCCAAACATCTCTACCCATTTATATCATCCACCCATTATAAACATCTCTACTGCATTTATATAAAAGGGAGTAAAAAATAAGGTACATCAGAATGTGCTTCTGTTGTGGAAAAAGTATAATCAGGAATATAATCATCAATCAACGAATTTCACTTATAGTGTAGTATAATGTGTTTCATTCAGGGGGAAATAACACAGACGCCTGAATTAATGGGAAAAGTTTGCAATATTTGCAAGCTGCAAAGAGGTGTTATTTTCTGTTTGACTTCTACAATCAATGGGTCACGCGCTAATTGAGGTGCTTCTAGGGAGCTAAAGCTAAATAAAGTGAGTCATTAACTAAACAAACTGGCTGCTCTTTTTACTCTGTTGACTGTTCAGGAGACTGACCCTTTTTCGTTTTTCCAACAACTACTATACGGCATTTCCCGACTCAATCGCCACTTTTATCACTTCACATTTTTTCAAAAGAACTCAGTTGGAGCGATAATAGACAAATCACCTTTAGTGCTAGAACAGGTACAATTCATAAACATATTTGATGTTGTTTTTACTTTAACACAAAATAGACAAACTTCCTTTCAAAAAGGAAGATCTATGGAATGCAAGCTCTCAAATCACGTTTCTTTTTTCCATTGCATTTCACCCAGAAGGTCTTCATTGATATTTTCATTTTTCAATGAAACAGAAGGCTACATCCACTATGTAATTCACATAGACACAAAAGATCAAAGTTGCGAATAAATATCAAAACTCATTACTTCTAAGATGCAGTAAATCCTCGGAAATTTCTACCTATTGTTCAAATTTAGATACTGAAATTAAAAATACGTATTTATAAGTTCACTCCATATTATCCCACTTCAGAGATCCTCTTGATAATCCTAGGAGAAGATGACACAATTTTTTTTGTCTTTTGATTTTTGATAAAAATGTCAAAACGGTTTTTTATTCGCCCCGAATGTGTTGGAAGTGTTCGATTATCATAATGTCATTTCTGAAGGTTCCAGGATACACGATTTAATTGATAATATTGTTTCTGATCCGTCGATTTTTATAGACCTATTTTTCTACAGGCTAAATATTTTTGGAAAAATGTCGAAAATTTCGGAAAATTGTCATGGTTTTTTAAACATGTTACTATTGAATTGCTATATTGTCTTTTTTGTTATCTTGTATCGAATAACATTTTTGGAAGTCGTTTTGAATAACTGCCTGCCATACTGGACTCCCAATCCAAATTCAAATCCGAGCACATACTCCAATCCAAAATGGGCGACTTACCGACCTTAATAATATCACAGTGATCCACGTTTCAGTCAATTAGGAGTGAGCGGGGCAATAGCAATATTTTATGGGGGGGGGGGGGCAACGCGACGATGACAATTGTCAGAACGTGACTCGGCAGCTAGGTGCGTAGGTGGGGAAGGTGGAGGGTAGTTTAGTGGGGGTTGGGGGTGCACCTCACACCCCCAGGACACAAGGAGCAACAGTCTGGTCCGGCGCAATGGACGTCGGTGAACCTTGCGCACCCCTCAGTCACTCGGAGTGAACAGCACAGATAAGAACAGCCCGTGCCCCATCACTAAACCCCTACACACACAAAAAACCAACAAACTAGTTGAAAGAACAAGAAACCAGTCGAGGAAAAGTCGCGAGACTTTTCGATCTCAGTGTACAGTCGCCCCAGCTGCCTGCATCGCTTGTAATGTCGCTCTCATCGCTGCTACTGTCCGCTCCGCTCGTATTGGCTGCTCTGTCCACCGCTTGGCCTCACTCAGCCAACGCTCTCGATCTCAGCCGCCTCTACGGACACATCAACGCCAAGCGCAACAGTGAGTTACAAAAAGAAAGATACTCAAAACTATCATCAACCATAACAAATCACCGTCCACAAAAAATCACCATCCATAGAACTCCAAGTTACGAGAAAGAGAGATGATGCGGATCACTTAATAGGGATTCATTAAAAAATAATTAAAAAACTTTATTGTGATCTAAAAATCATAATCATATCTAATCATTCAAATATGCATTCAAATAACCATCCATAGAACTCCAAGTTACGAGAAAGAGAGATGATGCGGATCACTCAATAGGGATTCATTAAAAAAATAATTGAAAAACATTATTGTGATCTAAAAATCATAATCATATCTAATCATTCAAATATGCATTCAAATCACCATCCACAGAGCCCCAAGTTACGAGAAAGAGAGATGCGGATCTCTTTATAATTAGATTCATTCAGAAATAAATCATTCAATAACTTTATTGTTATCTCAAAAACCCAATCATTCAAATATTCATTTATTGAAAATACACATTAAAAATTGGGAATAATTAACAGACATTCGTCCTGCTGAAAACTACTTCTATACGAAATTTAGATACGGTGCATTTATTTATCACAATAATAAAAGCGAAAAATAACGAAATCAGTTTTGAATTTCATTTACTCATCAATGAAAAATATATTTACAGAATGAAAGTGTTGAAGTATGAAAATGATTGCATGGATGAGTTTAAAATAAAGATGATAATAACAGCTTAATTAGGTTGAAAAAGCACTGGATACATAGTTTATGAGCTGAATATCAGCTACATTTTTTGTGAGGTTGATGCCCACATGAGCTCTAGGCCTGTGCGTGGGTAATGGGAGGGGTGATGACTGATGATGAAAGAAGACTACTTTTCCGACAACTTAACGTCTCCTCCAAAAAACGGGAAAGGCCGTTTGTGATCAAAATCTGTTGTAGATGTAGTCAACTGAAGTGAAATCAGGAACCTTTTTATTATCAGACCCTGGCTACCAGCCACTCACATTGTGAAAGATTGAATCAAGGTCGAAAAATTGTTATCTCACCCAACGACTACAATTTGAGCTATGACTTTGAAACTATATATTTTTCTGTATGATAATAAATTGTAGATGTGGCGTATGTCATGACATGAAAATGAATAGGTAAATAAATAGTTATAATAACATATTCTACCCGACGACACTTAAGAAGCTCACTTGACTGTGATAATATGATCATAATAATGATAGGTGATCATAGAAGAGCCTTTTGTGATAAATATTAATCATCTTTAATTCATCTTTGAAGTGAAGCATCTTTGATGCCTCTGCATCATCTTTACCGCAACAGAGCAGCCACCTGCTCACTTTCCGCTTGTAGACGGCAATGTCTATAACCCTTAATTGTTGAAATCTCTACTACTGGAATATCACGATAAAGCCAGTGGGATAAATGCGTACCAGGAAATCTGTTTAATAATATTTGTAATGATTAGTAGCAAGGCGAGGCTGAACAAATCCTTCCCTGAGAGAAGCTGCAAGATTGAGGCACTTCTGAATAATTTATGATCTGGTGAAGTGGGAGTAGAACCGTGCATTCACTGGATTACGATTATGATCCTTATCGTTCTAAAACATCGACAAAGAATGATTAAAATCAGAACAATCATGTTTGATGATAATCTATCTGATGATTTTCTACGAGTACATTGACATAGTTCCCTTGACATAGTCCACTTATGAATAGTTTTTCATAGAATAGTTATTCTCGTAGAAAATCGTAGATAGATTATCATCAAACATGGTTGTTTTGATTTTAATCATTCTTTGTCGATCTTTTAGAACGATGAGGATCATGATCGTAATCCAGTGAAGGCACGGTTCTACTCCCACTCCACCAGATCATAATTCAAACATGATTGTTTTGATTTTAATCAATGTTTGATTTTAATCAACTACTCGTAACTGTTACGAGTAGTGTTATGAATAGAACAGTAATCTATCATGAATTTCAGGCTGCTCTCCATTATAATTTGAAATTCTCAATTTATTGATTAAATAAAATTTGTTCATTTCTTTTTGAGAAGTGACATTTGATTTCCACAAAAGTGTCATCAACTTGAATACTTGATATTCAATTTCCAATATTTTACCACCGTTTTTATCATTTTTTGCCATACCTTTTACAATCCTATAGAAGAACGAACACGATCTTTGAAATCATAACTGGATGTGATTGGGCACAGAGAAAGAGGATAAGAGGCTTATCAGCCATAACCAGAGCGTTAAACTTCTAGATATGAGGCTGAACTCATTCTTCACGAGATGAAGCCCTGCTTATAGCTACCATAAAAGCTTTTGAGCTCCCTAGCTGCTATGCTTTTTAGTGTGGCTAATTATCGATTTTCCGACCACTTCTCTAAGAATAATAAAAATGGGTGGGGGAAGTGTTGTCGAAGTTTGTAAATAATTCATCTGATATAACTAATTGCTCCCGAAAGACCGAAGATAATCCGTGTCGTCGAAAGCTTCAAACTTTGTACGAGATGGTTCTTTCCGTGACAACTTGAGCCTTCTTGGCCATATCTCTGCTGTAAAGTTTCCAGATAAGTCTGCAGTTTCTAATGAGGATTCACAAGGTCTCTACGGCTTGACAAGTAAAATGTCTTCTACAACATACATAAAAGATGGTTTTACGTTTTAATTTCGGGATTGGAATCTATCATGATTGATTTCTCAAAATTCATCATTTCTGCTCACGCAATAAAAAGTTGAAGGAATGAATTTAATAATTTTATTGTGAATGAGAGATTCAAACTGTGTGTTTTCTTTTGTGTGTATTGTATTCTGTTTTTTGGAAAAATAAATATCTTGTATCTATCTAGATATGTTCGAGACAACTGATGTTACAACATGCATAGGGCAACATGATATACCTGAAATTTATGCTCTTTGAACTAGTGGGTGTCCTTAAAGATGGTTTTATTACTTACTCTTCAGGTCCTCAGTCTACTCTAATGACCCTTAGGTTTTGTTCATCATTCACATCTCATAATTATTCTCAGTTAAGCGTACAAAGAATTTCTCAACAAACATCGAAAGTTTATTTTTTATCTTTTTAAGTCGATATATTTTATTATAGTAATACATTTTTCTATTATTGAAATGATCAAAATCGATAAAATTGGGAGACACTCAATTTTTCAACGTAGATATTCCAATGCACAGCTATAGATATATATTTCAAATATCAAGATCTTGCAAGCTTCAAATCAAACAAGATTTACTTTACATATTGCACTTTACTACGTTCAAAATCTTGCAACTCAATCTTTCAAAATAAAAATTCCTAACCCTTCAATTTATCATTAAAAACTTAGTTGCAAGCTCGAATTGAAACCTAATGAACATATAAATGTTGTAATTGTGATAATTACATTTTTAGAACATGGATGAGTGTATTGTATTGTAAATTTAATTTGTACACATGTTAACTACATTTTGAAAAGATCTCACTTGTGTTGGAACACTTGTTGAATCTCATCTCCAACACGAATTACCAATCCCAATATTCAGTAACACTGGATTCAGTAACTCATGGATTTGACATCACTCTCGCAAAACATCAGAGGTATCGGATCGGAACGCATGTATTGTACACTCAGCCGGACTAGAGTGTATGCCCGTCCAGCAGACTTGAATTTGATTGGAGGTATTTGATCAACTAATTAGAAACTTCAATGTAGTTGTTTGTTTAGTTATTTGATAGCCGGTCCACTCGCCAATAGTCTACAAACATAGCTGTAAGTTGATGTTTGTTTCAAGTGCTTACTTAGTATGGAGTCAAGTGTATAGACTACTCAGACATCAATGGTAGTAGGCTACATTGTTCAGCTATTGATTTTCTGGACACGTCAGCCATTTTGTTGATATTCGGCGTGATGCTTTCGTGTTAATTAGTCATTAATTTGTGTGGAGTTGACGTGACGCTAGAAAAAAGAGCATGCTTTGTTTAATCTCAAGTGCACAACCCATTATAGTGGCTACTATCTATCTTATTGTCTCTATTTCAAGGGAAAACACGATGGGCCGGTTGCGAAAAGTAGATTAAAAACGTGGTTGTTGTGGTTATCCATGCTTCTTGGACTAGTATATAATATAAGCAGGTATACTAGCAAGTATAAGTATATTTTACTAGATGAAAAATTATTTTCTTATGAGTAATAATAATAATTCCGTGTAACCTGGCTGGCTCAGGTCTGGTGTCAGAGTTTTCAGGTCACTCCTGATCAGTTCAGGGTCTCTGACGTAATAAAGACATAATATTGTTGATCGGAAATAAAGCTTGAAATTAATGCCTTTCTACAACTTTCCCATGGTGTTCTAAAAATAATATATCCATTCATACAACGTGAGACGAGTTTCTTAAAATCAAATCAACTGCTTTTAGATCAGTTTCTGCTCTAAAAGGCGCTTCTACACGATCAAAATCCATCCGATTGATACGGTACCCGTAACTGGACATTCACTGTTATAAAGCAGCTAACCATGGTCCAGTACAAACTTATAAATCAGTTGTTGAATTAAATAGTATTTTATTGTATGGGAATTTTGACCGTGTTCTTTACACTATTATCATTTTGAGATGTACACCAACAGTCTCTGAACTGTATAAACTTATAGTAGAGAGAGGAAATCTACAGTCGAAGACTCGGGAATATTTGAAAAACACTTGTTCTAGAGTCTAGAACATATCATTCAATACTGACGCAAGTTATAATAATTTTCTTTCTTCTATGTAGGAGGTTGAGAGGCCGTCCTCACAAGCATAGTACCCAAGAAAAATGGTGAAATCATAAACTTTATGGGATAGTTTGTAATCATTCTTGAAATGTGTTATGATTCTTCGTCCTTAAATTAATTTTTTCAGTAACTTTATCCAAAACTATGATCATTTTGTTTTTTCTATGAAGGAGATTAGGCTGACTAGGAAATAAAAAGCCTAGTGCTCGAGAAATCTAATGAATAAGTAGGGATTATTAAAAGTGTGTTATCATTTGTGGTCCGAAACACAATTTCCACAGTAAAACTATTATATTGTGCAACTTTTGACCGACTGCCATTCAGATAACTGGTACAAAACTTTTCAAGTTGCATGTGATTCTGAACCTAATATATTTTTGTCATAACTGGGAAAAGGTCCCATTTATCGTACGAGAAACTGGGAAAAACTGAAAGCTCGCAACGTAATAGGTCCTAGCATTGAACTTTCAGTCCGTTGAAATGAGTTCTGTTTAGCGTGTCTGCGCCGGCGGTTGCATGTCGCCTAATCTTAGCAGCCGACGAGGAAGACAAAACAGAAGCGAGCTCTAGATTACGCCCTACTAATAACATTTATTATTATCATTAGTGCTTGTTTTTCCGCGAAATTTTTCAAAGCTTTGATGGTTAAACATTTGTTCAAGTCTGAAATTTTGTTCTGGAGCAACTTTGAGGTTCTGCACTTGTACATGTGATAAATAGTCTAAGCATGCAATTCTATGGGAAGGAAAATCTGTTTTTCCAGGCCCTGCTTTTGTTTGAAAACCAGAATGGCAATTTAATAATTATGCTGGCTCTTTGAGGAAAATGGAACAATTTGTTTGCAGAGAATTCTCATTCAAGTAAAAAGGTGTTTGAATACTATTTGTAACAAATTTATCAATCATGCAGTTCTCAGAAAGGATAAATGCTATGCTTTTGTTTACACCACAGAATGGCAAATGAAAATTATTCTGGTTTGTAAAAACAATTCATTCAAAGGAAATTTGTCTAGTGTCTGTTTTTCGAAGTGAAAATTGTTTTCGTTTCGAAAAATGTCACATAACCTATATTTTGACTGTTTTCGTCGTAAGTCTGTAGAACCATACATTAATTATGAATATTGTACATTGCTGAATTAATAAATAAATCAGTCTTATTCAAGCATCAAGCGGTTTGCGTACTATCCAATTCCATCCAACATTCATTGAACAATATTCATTAAAGAACTGACTTGTATGGGACCTACAAACTGCACATTCATATAATGGATTCTGCGTTATAACAGTGCAAATCTAGTGTATGAGATCTTATTAGTTTTTTTGTTGTTTAATTCAAGGAAATATTATTCTATTGAAAGTAATTTAATAAAAATTTCGATGTGTGAACGCTTCCAACAATTTATAAAATGGATACATTCCAGATTCTACTGATATTTTTAGTTTACTTACAGATTTCTCCAGTTATGATGGAACCGATTCAATATAAAAGCAATTAGTGCGAGACGTATTTGTGAAATACATATTAAAATACTCGCTTCGCTTCGCTCGTATTTCAACTGTGTATTTCATTCCTGGTTTGAAGGCTCTCATAATACAACCATTGTGTACTATTATATATGTCAACCTTCACACATAAAACAATAGAACGTCGTTTCTAATGTTCAACTCTCCCATTTACAGTTGAATATAAATTGATTTTTCGATAATAATAATAAAAATAGTTGACTATTGGTCCTCAAACAAATCAAGAGACTTAGAATATAAATCTCAACACAAATCAACTTCTACTCTAAGTTTTACTTTAAGTTTCTACTTCTGGGTGTCTATTCGAAAGTGTTGCAATTGACATAAACCAAAGAAATGAGTTCTCATCCGAGAATAGGTGCATCACTCCATCCACTGTCATCTACATTTTCAAGAAGGGAAAGGAGAAGTTTTGCATCATCCAGTTACTCCTGCCATCTAGCGATAGAGTAATGAACTAGATACAATTCACGGTTTTTACCAATCAGGAAAGAGTAGAGGGAGCTTAGAGTAGTAATTGTAGGCGAGGCCCTACTTTGTTTCTTACTTATGATTAGTCCATTCTCATTCATTGAACACAAATCAATAGATTACTTCCTCCAACAGCATAATATAAAAATTAGCATAGTCGTCGATAAGAGCCATAACCTAGTATCTAGTGACATTTCGCGGCAAGTTTCATATAAGGGCATTGTCGGCCAATCATGGGAGAGTGGGCGGAGCTTGGAAATGGGTCGTTATAATTTGGATCTTGTTTGTCATCGTTTAGTTATAATTTTCGTTCGTTCCGTTTCTTAGATTTCATATTTTGCTTTGGACCATCATTCCTCTATTCTTTTTTAAATTATTCTACTTTATTTTTCTCAATTATCTATCTACTTTTTCTTCCTACTTTCTCTGTATACTATATTTCTAACTATTCCTCTTTTCTAATTACAGTATCAAATTATTCTGCTTCATCGTTTCTCACTCCCTGCTTTTTTCTTCTATCTTCTACCGTACCTTACCTACCTTCTACCTTTGTTCCATAACATCTCTATACCAATTTTATATTAGCTTCATCATCAAGACTATACAGTTGAAGTGAAAGGCTCCGTCATTAGGTCATGGAAAGAAATCTGAGAATACAGTATTATTTTTATTTTATCACAATTCCGTACTCCGTAGTAATGTCCAAGCATTGATTACTGTAAGCAGTTGATTGCATGGCAAAATACGTCGCATGCTAAGAGTAGTCTAATAATACCTTGTTTGTTTTTTAAGAAGTCGATACTACAGTAAGATATGGTTAAAAATACATTTCTCTCACGATCTTAATACTTTTTTCACAATTCATCATGATTTCAATTCTCCTGTCAACATCTGTAAAACTAACAGGGATAAAATCGCTCATGAAGTGACGGAGACATGATTTACATTGTTTTTAAAACATGTTCTCACAAGTAGAATGTGTCATGTTAGCTTCATGAAATGTTTTCTTTTTTCTTGATTTATGAATCCTCTTTTTTCTATCGGTTAAATTACACTGATTTTGAACCTCTTGAGTAGAACCTATGAGTAGTCTATTGAGGTTTTTTTTTTAGTACAATGTGAGAACTCACATTATTGTGAAGACCGTTACTCTTTTCATGATCTAATCAATAATGATAACAAGTGAATATGAATCAGACGATTTTGAGAATTCAATCGAATGAACATTTTCAAAATATCTTCAAATTCATCTTGTAAGCAATTTGCTTCTTATCACCTGCACCTGAAAAAATCTTTCCCGTTTCAATTACAATAATGGCGGAGTTTGGCTCCAATGAAGCAATCTAAATGTATAGACCTAACACGTAAAAGTTCAGTTGTCTTACACAGACTGAATGAGCAAGGAGATTTAGTCTAAATGAATTGTAAATATAATTCTATGGGAAATTGGAGTGTTGGGATTTGGGCATAACGTTAAAACGCTGACTGCAGCAAGTAAATGAAAATGCAAATTGAACTGAACCACATCAAGTAGCCGGCTGAAACTCAACGCTGTTTTTATTCGGATGTACAGTAATGCAAAACTCTATTCAGTTTCGCTGATTGTTGTTTATTCTACCTTCTCTCTCACTCTGTTTTCCACCATACTTTTTTCTTGTTTTGTTTCTTAGTCGCCTTCTCTCTGTTACCACTCGTTTCTCTCATTTGCATTCCACCAACGTCTTTTACTTTTCATCTCAAACATTTTACATGCAACTTCCCTCGTTTTTTGCACCTGAATGTCAAAACAGATGGAAACAAGCTTTCACATTTCGTTGTACAGCGCCCAAGTTATTAACATACGCTGCTCAAAATTAGAATAAGTTGTGTAAGAAAAGTTATAACATGCCATGGTGAATTTTGGGGAAGAAAAAGAGAACAGAAAAAACGTACAGCAGCGCTATTTTGTACTTGAAGCTATTTTGTGTGCAATATACAGTAGTCCAGTATAATATTTTGTGGTTGTATGGATCTTCTTTGTTTGCACTACCGATAGTAAAAGGTTGAATATCTTCCTAATTAATGAAACTAGATGAAGCCAATGAAGCGTCTCTGGATAATTTAAAAACCGTCCTGTATTTTAATAACTTACTACGAAACTTCAAAAACATTGATTTGAGAAACTAGTCACCAGCTTTTGCTGGAAAAATGAGATTAACGCCAATGAATAATCAATCAATCACTTATTTAATCATTTACAAAGGACAGTACAACAGGCTCATGACCAAAACTGGGCTTCTTTAGAGAGCCCTAATTATTCTACATAGAATATAAATGAGAATATGTAACTGTCCTAACTTAAAGAAATCTAGAACTCAGTTTTATACTCGCCAGTTTGCTAGAATGAATGAATAGGATGTTATTTCCTCAGTTTTTCAGCAATGAACAAACGAAGATGTACAACAAGCTCTCGCCCAAATATGTTCCTCTTCAAATTAATTAATAATAAAAATAAAGAAACCAGTCCAAATTTAGGTTATGTATCACATTCCACTGAATCATCTATTTCTACTACGAATATGATCAAGATTTATGCATTGGTTTTGTGAAATTTATGATAATTTACTTGTGACGACTGTATTGCCACTGAAGCTCTCAGAACTATACCATAGTATACCCATGGATATACGTTACCATAACAAAATGTATCCATTCTATTCATAAATATATCTATCGATAAAATACCATTCATTCCGAGCTTCTATTGGCACACGGTTTTCTTCCTTGACGGTTTTATCCAATTTATACATTCTATTCGTATATCTATCGATTTAAAATAAATTATTATTCATTACGAGCTTTATAGGCCCTCGGTTTTTCTCTTATCCTCTTTTCTTTTATTCCTATTTTATCACATTTTTTCAAGTCAGGCCGACCCATTGTTACATAGAAAGCAGCATAAATTTGAAGCATTTCCCTCGCCTATGGAAACAATAGCAATTTATCAGCAATAACAGGCAGGCTGTTCTTCAGTCACCATTCTGCCGGAAGAAAAGCTCATGAATGGCTAGAAACACGCAGATAACGGCAGAGCAGAGGAGGAAACAGCCACCTCCCCTTGTTTCCCTTGGTTTTCCACAGCAATATGAATGGAGGCTCTTGAACAATAAGTCAGGAATGAGCTCGATGCTCCGCAAAATAGGTCTTAGCCTTGTTGCTTGTATTTGAATGCAGTTGACTGGATTCAGAATCAAGTGATTGGGGCAGAAGCTTGTTTCTAGCCATTCACCACTTCAACTCATCCATGTTGTATTGAGTTCTTGATAGTTTGTAGTAATACAATGTAGTATAGTATTGAAATAAAAGTTTTATTATAAAACACTAGAAGATATTGTCAATCCCACTATTTTATTCTTTACAGCACTGGACCGCGGTTTCGTGGCTACACCAGTCACATTTTCAACAAAACTGATGAAATAAAATAGTGGAATTGACAATATTTTCTAGTGTTTTATTTCATCATGGAATTCCACAACATGAATCAGATTTCTATAAATAAGTTAGTATAGTATTATAGTGCTATCCTTCTCACCCATATTATCTAGAGTATTCTATAGATACCCTTTTATCATATGTTAAGTTCTAGTCAATTTATAGTGTTATACTATTCTATCCTTTCATCCTCTATTATCTAGAACGGAAATATGAAATCAAATTAATAGCGTTTCAAATAATTCGAGCATAATTTGTTAAGTAGCACCTCGATAAATGAACTCTCCGATAAATTCGACTATAATATAGCAATTAATTACCTTAGCCCAATTGAAATCTTTACCAATTGGTTGATTAATTCTCTTCTAATTATCCGACATTGTTCGTCATTATCCGACATTATCTAATTATCCGTCATCTGACGTCTGGTCTAGTGAAAAAATTATAGGTGCGACTGTGTAGTGTGTAATCGAGTGCCTTATAAAAATAACTTCTGTACTAACTAATCTATACAGAGTTATTACTGATTAATATAATAATTACCAAAGAACTCATTTCGAACGTTAACCCATTGTTTATGGATTTTACCCATTCTTCAGCGAAACAACTCATGTCTTGCTTTTAGAAAAGTTTTCTGGACCTCATGTAAATAAACGAATTCCTTTAAAACAAAGGAATCAGTTCAATAATGACCCATAATTTTTCTTACTTAGCAGATATTTTATAAAAAAGGTAATATTGATGTTCTTCCTCTTTATACAGAAGATAACAACGGATATTTTATTCAAGAATACTTTATCTATCATTGTTCAACCGAAATACTGTATATAGCCTATGTTCTATGTTAATTAATGATCTGAGAAGTTCGATTTTATGTTTACACCATTATAATAAACACCTCAAACCTCCGCCAAGTTTGATAAAAATTCATTAGAATAGAAAAACTCCATTTAATGGATTTACAACAAGATTGAATACTGATTAATCCACTAGTTAGGAATGATTTATCTACTGGGCTTGATGATAACCACAAATGCTTATCGTAATTTGCTCACTTTGACCTTGCCCACTTCGAGCCACTCAACAATCATTGATCTTGACCGCTACCAAAGGTGCCATTCAAGCCAACTACTGTATTCCCGTTCCATGGAGCAGAAATGGCTTTCTCAAAGTCACAGTCGGTAAACTTGCCCCAGTTACAAGCACACAATCAGTCGAGCAATAGCCCGTTAATGTGCCTGGGTAATTCCAATTACCACAACTTCTTTCAACGTCTTGTCAAGACTAGTAATAAACTCGTCAATAAAAATAATGTGAAACATAACAGAAAAAGTTTCTTCGAAATGGAGATAATTTATGATTTTCAGGTTTTTCAACAAACCTCCATTTATCAATATCATACTACTTGAGGGCTATTATTTTTTAATTATTTGTCACATTTTTGTTCCAGTTTCATTTATTAAGGATATAATAATATTCATTCATTGATAATAATTGACAATAATTTGTGATTTCTGTTTCAGTTTCCAAATTGTGTTGCCGTTCAGTTTCAATTCAATTACAGTTTCCGTCTTGTTACATTTCAGTTCAATTCCATTCAGTTTCCATTAATTTCCAGTTCAGTTTCAGTTCACTTACCATACAGTTCCAGTTCAGTTTCATTTCCATACAATTTTTACTTTCAGTTGAGTTTCTGTTCACTTTCAATACAGTTTCAGTTCCGTTCAGTTTACATTCAGTCTCCGTTCATTTCACATTCGGTTTCCGTTCAATTCCTGCTAAGTTGCTATCAATTATTCCTATTCTATCAATTATTAGAATAAACAACGCTTTTATACAGAATCACATCCAAGAAACACACAAAAGGCTTGGTGACTGGATAGTTCCATTTTTGTTATACACTGAATAAAAATGCTTTATGATTGAGACCCGCTTGGACTTAGTGGTGGACCGTTCTAGGCCGGTCCTAAAGCAGTTTAAATCGAAGTATAATAGCTGCTGTCGTTTGGTTCATGTGTGCTTAAGTCGACATGCCCAGTAGGGTGGATCGAAAATCATCTGTTGCTATAGTTCTGGACCGAAATCGATTTATTCACTCACTGGTGAAACCCCAAATCGATCAAATTCTACTTATGAAGGATACTGTAATAACCATATTACAATAATGTTAGATTAAACTTGTAATCTACAAAAATGGAATATAAATAATCCAATTCAATCAAATCCTTTTCTTTTTTCGTCTTCTAACATGCTACTGTATTGTAACACCTTTTCAAAACACGTCAATTCATTTTTCGTTCCCCATTACCCAACTTTGAACAATAGTTGACGGTTCCTGTTTATTCTCTCCGTTTGTAAACAGATGCAAATGAATGGTGTGCTAACTGTTCCATTCAAAATGTCAGGTTATGAGACCCGCAGTTCACAAGCCACAAACCACACTCACACACTGTGTAGTATTTCTCCACCTCTAACCGCACCCCATAATGCACTCTGCTCGACTGAAATCAATCTTTATTATTCAGTCAACGACATGCCACACAATAGGTTTACCGTCGCTTTGTTCAGTTCGATTTTATAGCGAAATAAGGGCTGAAGATGTGACGTCACCGACGCTCATTAGTGGTTGATATTTCACGTTGTGACGTTTCTCTGCGATTCATTCGAGCGAGTGCAAGTCGAGTAGGAATTATAAACCTACGCTCCCGTGGTCGTTGATCGTTTGCCAATACTGAATAAGTAATGAATCATATAGAAAGTTTTAATGACGTTCAACCACTCTCGAAAATAAAAGCAGACGTTTACAATTCGAAACAGAAATATTGATTCGTGCAGAAGACATATTTTAGCCGAATGATTTGTGCAAAATATTCCCATCTTGCATTTGGTTTGTGAACAGTTTATAAATCATTCGTCTCTTCAATACCTCAGAAGTAGACTATCTGAATGCGCGATAGAATTAGGTTTAAAGTAGTTGCTGATAGAAGATGTATCTAGTATAATCATTATATCAACAAAGTACTCGTACTTTGGTAGGAGTAGTAATGTGAAGTAGTTGGTAAAGTAGTACTTGTACTTCAAGTATAGATAAAGCGAGTTCCTGTCTTGTACTATTGTTAGATCTAATTTATCAAGCTGTTCATGTTCTCACTTTCACGGTAATATATTTATCAATTAGGGGGTTTAAAACTAGTCTCTAATGGAAGAACTGTCTCGTATCATTGTAATCGTACTCTTTCATAGATAAAGCTAGTCAACTAGTCTCTGATAACGCTATATTTCCATATACAGTACAAGAACTGTTTTGCATTATTATTACCTCTATCAAGTACTCTATTGTAGATAAAACTAGTGGGTTGAGCTTGAAACATGGTTTGAACGACTACGAAAACTTCATCCCTATACCACTATAAAACAACTTCACTATCCTGCCTCAACAAAAACAGCTTTCGCGTACGGTACACGAAGAAACCGTTCCTCACAAGAAGTCTTTATCCAGTTTCAAACTTGACACTAATATTGTGAAAGACTTTCTCGCCTAGAGTGAGAGAAAGACACGTAGGAAGTTCGCCGTCGTCGAAATTAAATTGGTCACATACGACATGAGAATGGCGGGATAGTTAAGATGGCGGGCAGGGGGGGGGGTGTTATCAGCCACTCTGTCACATTAGGGCCTCAGATAACACATTCGGTTGTTTCACCACTACCTTAAACTTCCTCATTTTGTCTTATATATAGGGCACTGCTCTAGCACTCGTGTTTAACCTCGCTTGCTTCATATGACGCTCATCAACACTTTCTTAGAAGAGAATATATATTCTCGTGGAGGCTAATTTGATTTCATCTCGCATTTCTTTTTTTTTTGCTGAGAATGATGACCACATAAGTGTTTCACTTGTGCGTGGGTAATGAGGTGGAGGATGATGCGGTGAAAAAGTGCCAGACGGAACGGGAATCGAACCCGAGACCGGTGAAGCGATAGCAGACTGAAGGTGTGACGCTCCAGCCAACTGGGCTACACCGAAAAAATCATGGCTACTTAGGATACTTATGTTATATCAATTATTAATACTTATATCTCAATAATTAATGGAGTATTTATAATATTTTCTTGTCTTTTAAAACAAAACTTACACTCTATTAATCCTTCACGCTTCACATCTTAATCATTATTATCTTTGAAGTGGTGTACCTGATCTATTTTATTTATCATTGATAACAGAATCAATTTCTCATTACACATTAGTGGGAGCATTTCGAATGAATGACTTTAGAATAATTACAGCGAGATAAACGGATGAGATGGAGATTATGAAATATTTTATTCGACAGAAATTGGAATGAAGAGATCTTCCAGTGTTTCAAAACAAGGAAGCTAGTTAGGAACTAACACAGAAATATAATGAAAGTAAACTTTCAACAAAAGCGGCATTAGTACCGGAGGCGGGAGATTGGTAGACCTCTACTGGAAGAGAATTAGATTGAGTGTGGCATGCTTATCAATGCAATCCATCTAATTAATTTTGCAACTTACTATTTGAACAGAAACACGCTCGCAGCGGGGATGGTGACCGAGTCTGAAAATTGAAAGTTGAAGCTGAAATTGTAATCGTTACACTTTCATCACGATTCTGACGATTTTCTTTCGTCAACCCGTGATTTGACAATTTTTCCCCGATGAGGAAATCAATATTTGATAACTTTCAGAAGTGATTGGTCTTCTCTAGTGATTGAGTGAGATTCGTGAAAATTTATGAGAAGCTTGGGTTGATAGCAATCAAAAGTCATTCACATTGATTATATTCAAAAATAATATTTTAATTTCTGGTAAACTTTATTTGACTGAAACTTTATTTGGCTTGTGACTGAATTTTTTGGAGACGATTTTCACAGGAACGTGTACTCAAAAACGTTTCAAACGAAACTCAGACTTTCTATTCTGTCATTGATCAATTCAATTCATTTCCAGAGATTCTTGATCTTGATCTATCTTCTAGTTGAAGAAATTTATGAACCTCTTCGAGTTTTTTCTTTTAGTTAAAATCAATGTTTTAGTTGGAATATGTCTGCAGTCATGAGCTACTTTGAACCTTTTTTTTGTTCATGAAAAATTGAATGTTGCGCAAAATAGGTTATGGATCTCCTATCTCCAAGCTCAGATGAAATCGTCTCCTCTATCATGTTTCAATATTTCCTCATTTTCTAATAAATTGATTCTACGATTTTCTCCTCGAGATCGCATAATTCAGGATAGTGGGAAAGGTAGATTGCAGTTGAATATCACAAAATTGAATATCTCAATGAGGAGAATGAAGGAAACACTGGAAGGAGTTGAGGTAGGAACGATTTAATTAATTCGTAAGCTTCCCACGAAGAAAGCAAAAACTTGATAATTGTTCTAATTATAATCTTTTCAACATTGCTTGTTGATAAAAGGTGTGCTTATTTTGCGGAGAAAAACTAATTTTCCAACGTTATTTAATAATGATAATTTCAATTAGCAAAATGCTGCAGCCGTAATAAATATTAATGGAACAAGTTAACCTCGCTGTTAATTACCCCGCTCTTAACCTCACTGTTAGCCCAGGCAAATTAGACTTCTAGGTCCTAAAAAATAACATAAGGCTGGAAATGATCTCAAACAACTTTGGGCATCCCAAAGAAGGCTAATATAAGTTTGCGACGGTTTCTGAGTGCCGCGTAATATAGGGTGCCCAAGAAACCTCGAAATTTTGGTTCCGTTTCTAGTTATCTTCAATTTACGTGGAAACTAAGCGTCGGGCAGAAAAACTCATTCCACCTTTTTTCTAGTAAATAAAATTTCCAAGAGATTGGTGCCTAACTCGTTCCTCTAAGTTCAATAACTACCGAGTTATGATTTTTCAAAAAAAGGGTAATTTTTGGAGAGAAACTAAAATTCAAGCATTCTAAGTTTTTGATTGTTCATATCTTCCGTAAGATGTATTAGAATTGTGTGAATCAAAATCCCTCTGGGGATAATTCTCTTCTCTACAATTTTAGACCAAGTAGGCCTTCTTATCTTGTCTACTATTTGAGCTAGAGCTGTTAACAAAATTCCTTGCATTTCAAAAAGGACCATATTTTTGGTGTTGAAGTCTAACACACGTTTCTATGTGCTTCTATTGGAGTATCCTATTAGAATATTGTTTCTTAGATCATTCTCCCTCAGAATATCTACTTTGCGGCTCCAAAAATCAACTTTTTTAAGAAGTAGGAGGTAAGAAAGGACCCTTCAAGGATGATAAACTGAGGACGCCCCTAACTTTCCTATAAGTGGACGGATCTTAACAAACAATAGCTCATTGTTTTCAGCTCATTAAGGCGGTTCAAATTCATATATCATATGTTACATTCGATAAAAATTTAAATATTTTGTGCCCAAAGAGTCCTTTGACTCTATTCCCATATACCGAGAATAATGCTATTTTCTGTTTTCAAATACATCTACCTTGAATGCCGTTGATGATAAAAAATTGTATTTGGTCTCAAATTGTAGAACAGAATCTCGTCTTTCATTTGCAATCATTTGCGACCAGAATATCGCATTCTCAAGTTGAAAACATTTGGTTTTGTAAGTCGAAAAATCATCAGAATTCTTCCCTTGTTCATGTTTAGATCAATTTTTCACCCCACTAAAGGAGTTAAATGGGCAGTTGAGCTAATTACACACGTAGAGAATAAAATTTCCTACAATTTGAGCCCAGATACATGTTCTTTACTTCCATTTATCCCAATTTAGAAGCCAACTAGTAACAGCAAAATAATGAAAAAACGTGAAAAATAGTTTTCTCATCTTTTTAGATTGCATGTTCTCAACTTGAGAATGCGATATTTTGGTCGCAAATGATCGCAAATGGAAAGGAGATTCTGTTCTACAATTTGAGGCAAATATAAATTTTTATCATCAACGGCATCCAAGTTGGATGTATTTGATGTCCTCTGACTTTAATCTCATATACCGAGAAGAATGCGATTTTTTTGTCTTCAAATACATCTATCTCGGATGCCGTTGATGATAAAAATTTATATTTGGTCTCAAATTGTAGAACAGAATCTCCTCTTCCATTTGCGTCATTTACGACCAAAATATCGCATTCTCAAGTTGAGAACATACAATCTAAAGATGAGAAAACTATGTTCACGTTTTTCATTATTTTGCTGTTACTAGTTGGCTTCTAAATTGGGATTAATGGAAGTAAAGAACATGTATCTGGGCTCAAATTGAAATTTTATTCTCTACGTGTGTAATTAGCTCAACTGCCCATTTAACTCCTTTAGTGGGTGAAAAATTGATCTAAACATGAACAAGGGAAGAATTCTGATGATTTTTCGACTTACAAAACCAAATGTTTTCAACTTGAGAATGCGATATTCTGGTCGCAATGATTGCAAATGAAAGACGAGATTCTGTTCTACAATTTGAGACCAAATACAATTTTTATCATCAACTGCATTCAAGGTAGATGTATTTGAAAACAGAAAATAGCATTATTCTCGGTATATGGGAATAGAGTCAAAGGACTCTTTGGGCACAAAATTTTTAAATTTTGACCAAATGTAACATATGATATATGAATTTGAACCGCCTTAATGAGCTGAAAACAATGAGCTATTGTTTGTTACGCTCGGTCCACTTATAGGAAAGATAGTCGCGTCCTCAGTTTATCATCCTTGAAGGGTCCTTTCTTACCTCCTACTTCTTAAAAAAGTTGATTTTTGGAGCCGCAAAGTAGATATTCTGAGGGAGAATGATCTAAGAAACAATATTCTAATAGGATACTTCAATAGAAGTACATAGAAACGTGTCTTAGACTTCAACACCAAAAATATGGTCCTTTTGAAATGCAAGGAATTTTGTTAACAGCTCTAGCTCAAATAGTAGACAAGATAAGAAGGCCTATGGTCTAAAATTGTAGAGAAGAGAATTATCCCCAGAGGATTTTGATTCACACAATTCTAATACATCTTACGGAAGATATGAACAATCAAAACTTAGAATGCTTGAATTTTAGTTTCTCCAAAAATTACCCTTTTTTGAAAAATCATAACTCGAAGTTATTGAACTTAGAGGAACGAGTTAGGCACCAATCTCTTGGAAATTTTATTTACTAGAAAAAAGGTGGAATGAGTTTTTCTGCCCGACGCTTAGTTTCCACGTAAATTGAAGATAACTAGAAACGGAACCAAAATTTCGAGGTTTCTTGGGCACCCTATATTACAACCGTCGCAAACTTATATTAGCCTTCTTTGGGATGCCCAAAGTGGTTTGAGATCATTTCCAGCCTTATGTTATTTTTAGGACCTAGACCCTTTTTGGTCTAATTTGCCTGGGCTATGTAAGAAAAGAGGAAATAAGTTGTGGAAATGAGTGAAAATTCTCTCTGATCGGAAAGCAGGTTGAAAGCGTTGGAATGCTTTTAATGCTGGCTTTGTCTCTTAACACGGGTGTGGGTAGAAAAGAATGCTTCAAAGATTACTTTTTTCTGCGATAGAAGATCTAATTAATTCTGGCACTTCAAGCTGGCAGTGAATATTAATTAAGATGAAATTCTTGTTGAAATGAGAGTCAACAACTTGCTTAACATATAAACCAATATTTAATTTTCACCTGAGATGATTTTCGACTAATGAAATGGACTCCTCTGGGAGTATGTTTCATAAAATTTAGGAGGCCTGTGGAATAGAAGAATGGCAGACATACACTAGACTAGGAGGCGTTCTATGCAAAAACTCATACGTGTGATTTAAATCCGCCTTTTTCCTGTATTGCAGGATTATGAATGTCTTTCAAATGTTACTTTTCAATATTTATTGATTTAATTGATGTTTGTATTAATTAATTACGTTTGTATGGACAGCCATGTATGGGTGTGGTGTTTACTAAAAGAGTTTACCAATACTGTACTGTACATTCAATTTGATATTATTAATACAGTAGCCTATTGCTAGAATTTTAACTTTTGATATGAAATTGGAATACAAGGAAGGAATACATTATTAATTGATTTTATCGTTATCCAAGCATTGTTATGAATATTTATCGATCTACTAGAGATGTTAACAAGGCCCTGTCATATTTCTAAAAGAAGGGAGTATTCTTACTATGATCACTATTTGAAACGGCATGAAACAAAATTGACAACATTCATAATATTTTGGAACTATAGCTGCTCCTGCTTCTTTGGTGTGATATTGTAAGGCTTCTATTCAATTTGCCTCATTAGGCTGAGAGCTAAGAGCGAAATTATTCACAGTACATCCATCCTGGTCTTTTGTGGATCTTCCTGTGAGCAGATATAAATTATTCTCTTTGGTAAGCTGGAAAATGGAGCTCGGTAGCAGAGTAATTATCGTTCTCCAGGCATTGTCATGCTTTTTTATTGCCCTACTGCAGATTATAACGATGCTCTCCTGTTTCTGTGAGCTGAAAATATTTTTGGAGATAATCCTCTGGATAATATCATCATCCTTATTGCGTTACAATCGATAAATTCAGTTGAAGTCACATTCAAAACACGATTTTTTACTAGGAATATTTTATTGATCAGATCCAAGACAAAAGATGATCAAATACTATGATATAATTATCTCTGATCAATAAATATTAGATTAATATGGTATTGACTTTGATCACACGAAAGTAGACTATTTTGAATGGGAATGTATGCAAGTATTTCTTTTTTTTAATTAATTTTACAAATTCATACCAGAGTAGACTCCCAATTATCCGAGGTATTTGAGACCCGGACGACCTCGGATACGGGAAAACTCGGATAATACGAAGGTTAAGTTCAGTTATGACATAAAAAAACATAAAACCCCGGAAAAGGTTACAAAGCTGGTTTATTGGAAGCAAAACATACAAGAATCACAATTACAGACCTGACAGCAAGCAAGGATTATGTCTTGAAAAATTATTTAATCGTCTTCTGAGATAACCTCTCCCCCCGCTATTAAGACCTTTTTATTTATGTTTGTTATTTTTGAATGACAGGCTCGGTTGAAGCGAAGCTCGGTTAACAGGGACTCGAATAACCGGGAGTTTACTCCCAAGTGCGACTCTTTCAAAAAGTTGATAGATAAATAGGCTCATGAGAGTTATCATATACAATTTCATTGAACTATCAACATACCAAACTATCAAATACCTAAAATCTTCGATGTTTTTGTTTTACAAGCAAAAAACTTTATCATGGAAGAAATCCTCGAACCTAAAAATAATGATTTTGGAAGTATGATATCCATCATCCACATGATTCTTTTTAGCCCAGTCAAATTATGATTTCATTTATTGATATTTCTAGAAACGAGTTTTCTCTCATCAGATTCCTTAGACCATCCTTAATGATTCAATCTGCACAAAAATGAATCGATGGAGACACTCCCAAGAAACATCGAAAAATTCAGTTTGCTCTCTGTTTGTCACTTAAAACGTGACAACTATCAATGTTGTGGAAGTTATTATGCTATTAGATGTTGAAGTAGATAAATAAACAGCGAGGAAAATACTCCGAATGAAAGTCGAACATATAAACCTGTTTTGCATCATTTGACTGGGCTATGTGTTCTCAGGAGGATTTCTAACTCATTAAAGCTTCTGCGTTTATGGTTCGGAATGACGACTGATGATGAAGAATCAACAGTAACTGCATAAGGTACAGATCTAAAAATTGATTAATCTTCATTCCTCAGTCCAAACAAAAATTCAATCAATCTCAGTTCAACCATTGTGATTTCAATACAGTTATATGGCTATATTTATAAAAAGTGTTTGTTTTTTCTCTAGAAGATCTGTATTACTTAGCCCGCTATTACACTATAATAGTTCTGTGTCATAGCCTATATCTATTATAAATATCTGTGATGAAAAATATTACAGTGCAATGGACCAACTATTAAAATAGATGAACTAAGATCATATTTACGTCATATGTTCTCCTAGAGAGAAAATATAATATATTTGACAATAGATGTATGAGATAGAACTATTATAGTGTCATGTCTTGCACGACATGAAGGCGACGATGTAGGACCGCGCAATTCAGTTGACTCAACTGAGCTGAATAATTTATGCCCTGTCCTCATAGTTTATTTCCAAGCTACATCATTAAATTTGCAGCCTGAATGCATTCAAACAAGTAATTGTTGAAAGCTGAACGGGTGAAATGTGACCTTTTGAAGACCCTGTTCAAATAAGAAAAGTTACTGAAAAGGAAAGGGAATCGATCCTGGAATGGTATCGTTCCATCTCACACCTAGGCACTAACCAATCGTAGCACTAATGGATATTGAGTTGGCTTAGGTGATGTTTATTCAACACTTCTGAAGCTTCCTCGCCACCACAACCTTTGCCTTTGATATTTGGCCAACTTGATTTCGGGCCCCGCTGCTCAATATTTTAGAGGAATGGCGGAAATGTTGCCAACTCATCAATATTCGAATCGTCTGAGATGTTATCACTGCAAATACCACTGCCAGTCAGATACTTCATTTGCATGCATCCATTCAATATTCCTCCTATCTGATCAGATCAAATGTTATATACTCTATACTACATGCTTTCTACTCTATTTTCTAAACTCTATGAACATTTATAAGTGATTGAACTTCAACCTAATGGAATTAGTTATAGTGGAACTACTTTAGTTTGTTAATAGATAACTATATCTCTTTCTATATGACTGTGGTCTGATGTGCTTAAGTTAGATAACACTACATATTTCTTACACCTACATGCAGATTGCAGTCTGATGCACGAGTACTTATATCATAGCTATATGTTGTAGGCATAATAGCTATTTGTTGCTTGCAAACAAATTCTAATTGAATTCAGCAAGCAGTATCTTATTTTGGATAATATTAGTTATTTTATAAAAGACAGTACATTATTTCGCTTTATTACTCTGTATATTCATAATATTTTATAAAATACTTGTATGCCTATAATGTATATTTCATGTACTTGTAATATTGTTTTTCCAAAATAAAGAATTATTTGATTTGATTTGTAACTTTTATAAAGATATATAAGTGTCTATGTAGTGACTATCTATATGTAATCTAATGACTATATGTACTATTTTAACTACATGTATGATGTATTTGATTGGTATTATCATCTCAAGGCACTTACGTGCTGCTGACAGACACACCAAAGCAAAGCTACTTCACCCTTGATTGCTCTTCAGATAATTACATTAATTAGTATATGATTCGATCGCCAATTGAGGGTAGCTTTCACGTTGGAAACTTATCCTCAATATAGGTTGTTTGATCAACTCAGCCTACCGTGCTTTGTCAATCAAGTTGACATCTTTCGATTGGTTGAGTCTTTCAATTCTTGGTTCTGCTCATAGCCTACCTGAATAAATTATTAGTTTGTCCAAGTTGATTGAAAGTCTTCGCTCACCACGAAAGTTAGTAAAGTAATTTAATGATTGATTATCAAATTTCAAAAACTAATTTAGTTTTCAATATTTCAAAAATTGATTTTCTCTTTTCCTCACCTTAGTGTTGAACGTTACTTCTCTTACTCCTCTGTTACTTCTTTTAATTCCCTTTAAATCTTCCTCTCCTTTTCCTTTCCAATTCCTTCTCTACTTCCTCTTTCCATTCAATGCTATTTCTTTTCTCCTTTCTCAAGGGGTAATGCCACTATTTATCATCATCATGTTACATAGATAGTCGTGATATACTAATATCTGACTTCTTTTTCTTCCCTTTTTTACTTCTTCTTTCGTAGCTTTTAATTCTCTTCTTTGTCATTTGCTTCACCTCCTTCTTCTCCTCCTTTCCTTTTTTCTTATTTTCCGGTCTTCTTCTACTTTCTCTTTCCATCTTCTTCTTCTTCTTCTTCTTCTTCTTCTTCTTCTTCTTCTTCTTCTTCTTCTTCTTCTTCTTCTTCTTCTTCTTCTTCTTCTTCTTCTTCTTCTTCTTTACACTTCTTTTTCTTCTTCTTCTTCTTCTTTCACACTTCTTTTCTTCTTCTCCTTTTCATCTCTTTCCTTCTCCTTCTCCTGCCATTTCTCTTAATAAGGTTTTACAAGCTTATTAAGGAATTCTCTCTTATTTCTCTTGATTCCAGCAACATTTTCTTCCGGACAGTTCAGTAAAGTGTAAGCCAAAGAACTTACCAGAACTGGCTGAGAAAGTTGTTCCAAAAAAATTAATTTTCTTTCTGAATAAATTCTACAGACACCATAAACTAACGAATTTATTCTCATTCTTTTCCTGCAAAGAACTCTTTCACAACCAACTTGAACACCAACGCTTCACGCCCTTTCCTACTCTTTTCTTAGAAATCTTCTTCTTCTCCTCCCTGTTTCACTTCCTCTTCTTCTCCTCCTTGTTTTACTTCTTCTTCTTCTACTACTACTACTACTACTTCTTCTTCTTCTTCTTCTTCTTCTTCTTCTTCTTCTTCTTCTTCTTCTTCTTCTTCTTCTTCTTCTTCTTCTTCTTCTTCTTCTTCTTCTTCTTCTTCTTCTTCTTCTTCTTCTTTCTTCTTCTTCTTCTTCTTCTTCTTCTTCTTCTTCTTCTTCTTCTTCTTCTTCTCCTTTTTTTCCACTCTTCTTTCATCTTTCTACTCCTTCTTCATCTTACTCTCCGTCGTCCATTCTCCTCCATTCTTTTCATACTCCTTCCAATCTTCTTCTTCTTTATTACAACCCTCCTTCTACTTACTCATATTATTCATTCTCTTTGCCTTATTATTCTTCTCCTCATTGAGTCCAGTTCAACATTTTCATTTCCAAGCTAAAATCTCTACAATTTTTTGTCTTTCTCTTGGATCATTATCCTTTTCCAATATGTCTGTCTTTCAGTGTTTCACAGCCAACACCCAGCCACATGTTTCAGCCAACTAGGCCTTCTAAATTAGAGCAGAATAAGTGGCTTGTCAAACAGCCACTACGCCACGCTGTTAATAAATTCATCAACCTAGCCAAGAAACTCTGACTATGTTTGCATTCATACTACAATATTCAAAGCCTTTCATTTCTGGTAAAAACTGAGTGTAAAAAGTGAGCACACATCATATCAGCGTGGTTTGCCGTTCATTTCAGGAAGCACGGCGCAGGCTTTAATTTGAATGAACAGCCCCTGGAGAGCCTGCTTAAAAAATTTTCATATTTTATACTTCCCGTGTTCTCAATATCCTCCAGCTATTCCTACTTCCCTTATATTTTTTTCTCTTTCAGTTGCCATATTCTCATTTCCCCCTCTTCTTCCATCAGTTGCGGACTCTATTCAGAATCCATAGCTCATTAACTTAGTACATGATAGTACAATAAGTCTGTATTCAAATGTTTGCACAATATTTTGTTTTATTCTTCCATACCATTGTTAAAACGTTGCGATTTGTTCGTGATAAATGGAATACAGTTGTACAACTTCAATGTGGTTGAAATTGTGATGAAAGAGCTTGAAATAACGACTACAGTAGTTTAAGATAGTTTTAAGCTTTAAAAACGACAAGTTTTTTAGAATGTGTGTAATTCCATTCTACACACACTTAACTGGATAATGAATGAATAGCGTATACATAGCAACTCTTGAGATGTGATTCAATCCACCATCTAAATTTATCGAGAATTGTCGAGAATTAATTTAGAGAATGATGAAAATCTAATCGACTAGTAGACAGTGATAGACCGACGGCTAGTTGAACGAGAAATCATCTTAGTTTAATGGAATCAATACAACAAAGTCCTTATTGAGCTCCATAAATTGATGTCATCTTATTGCAGATGAATTAAATTGGATTTCGTGCAATCGGCTCTGAGACTTGAAATAGAAAAAATATTTTGTCCAAGTTCAGGAATAGGCTAGGCGTACACCGGTTAGTCAAGACAAGACTAGACGAGATTAGTCACGTTTAGTCACAATACTTTACATAGTAGCTTATGAAGCAACACACACCGATTAGTCATTGCATCGGTGTGTGCTGGTGACTAATGTCGTCTGGAGAATAATGAACATTTACTTGCTCATCGAACATGAGAGATTTTTCTATTTTCATTTTCACTTTTCATTCTCTACTATGGAGTCCAAATGGGAAACAATATTATTTCATTATCTTTGTTACAGTCTTCATATATGCCATACCACATAGGCTTTTTCAGCAGATAAGAACACAATCATTTTATAAGAATCGTCATTCGCTTCGTGTGTTCAAGTCATTTCAAGGGAGATGAACGTCAAACGGATATAAATCTTTCTAAAATCTAAACAATGTCAGATGAATGAAGATAAATCTATCTGAAACCGAAATATTTCTCTCACGATGTTTGATGAACAAGGAAAAGAACAATACAGAGAGCAAACTGTGCTTGTTCCAATAGCAGCTGTTTTCCTCAATAGAAGAACGATGTGACTGGTAGTAGAGAACGAAACGGATCAGGTTGTAATACAGGGTTTAGTCGCGTGAACTTGCGTTGCGTTGCTGGCTGATGAGAAAGGCCAGATAATTGTTTGCTGAGCAATCCCTTGACATTCCGGCCCCTTTGTTTTCTGGTGACATTCCCTTGTGTCATTAATATCATCCTACAACATTATTTTTACATAGCTTTCAGTCAGTCATTGTGGGGCACGCCGGGGCCGGGGGTGGAGGGAGGTGATGAGAAATTAATTTTCAATGACCCCAAAACGTCATTTCACTGTGTGTGCCAACATGCAAAAGGGATTTCAAATTACATTGTGACTTTACACAGTCAGCTGTAAAAATTGGAAATAAAGCTCCAACTTCAATAATTACCTTTATATTAATATTATGTATAATAAAACAGACTCCTCTCATCAACAAAATAACAAAAACAATGATTCATTTATCTGTAATAATCACAAACTTCAATTATCAACTCCATTACAAATTTGGTGAAATTGCAATCACATAGACTTTTCTCCCTCTTCCCTAGTCTCTCTCTATTTTTCTTACTCTATCACGCTCTCTCACTCTTTCTCTTTTCACAACCATCCTTAAAACAACAGATTTCTATCTATTTCTTTGTAGTAGCATTGAATATAATTACACCCTATATATATATAGGGTGTATATTCAATGGTAGTAGCCACGCTTAATTATTCTATGAATATAAATAAATACTGTTTCAAATATTCACAGCTGAATGAAATATTCAAACCATCAAACCGAGTTCAATTTAAATTATGAATCCATTCCAAAATACTGATGAAAAACAAACAGAATGCTGATAGAAACCGGAGATAATAAAGTATTCACAGTAAAACACTTGTATATATTCATTATTCTACTCATATCTATATTATTTGAGCTATATTTGGCTATCAATACTGGACAAAGTTTGTGTGTTCTACATATGATGCAAATCACCAGTTCCAGTACAACAATATATTCCAATATTGAATTGGATTCCCACAACATATTAATGTTGAATGAATGTCATGAAAGAATCATCAAAATTATTCATAAATATGAATGCAGCTATATTTTCATTTTGGGAGACCTATTGGAATGGAATTTCATTCACTGCATCGAGCTTTATCTAGCTTGATGAAATTGAAACTGATGGATGTCACAGAAGAATATGCTGAAGTTGCATTTTAAGGTTGTATTTCGCCTTCTTTCTTAATTCAACAAAACATTAGAGTATTTACCAATATATAAAACAAGAGGAAAGGTGGGCTTTCCAATATGATCTACTGATGTTATAGCTACCGTATTACATTGGTATGCTCATTAAATATACAATTCGTGTAGTTTCTGATACTGTATTGAGTTCAAAGTTCAATATTCATTGCCCCAAATCAATTTTACCCTAAATACTACAAGACTGTTCATTATTGAGATCATTTTTAAGCATATTTTGAATTGAAGATGATTAAGATCTTCACTGTAAATCGTATTATCCTAAATAAAAAAACAATTCGCAAAGCCGCATTTTCTGTGTTGTGAAGGTTGAAATTATTTTATGGGAGCATACGTAAAATAGAGATTAATGACGTCACGTTTCCACGTTTCCCTTGCTCTGTGGGCTTTTCCAAGCTTAGGAAAAAGAGCTTTATTCCCAAGTTTGAATTGAAGTAGGGCAACGGATTACACAAACACACAAGAGCTGAAAAAGCTAGGTTCTCAGCGCAGTATGAGATACATGAATCCTGATATCATAAACATGCTGCATAATATTCGTGCATCAGTGCCACTCTCTGTACTTGCTTCTACTCCCTATTCGCTTTTATCAGCTTATTTGCTTCTACCCCCTCTATTTGCTTTCATCAATACTGAAAAATGAACACTGTTAATTAAATCCTGATGAAGAATGAACAGGATGCGAGGGATGTTGGATGAATATAATTAATTATATAATGATGATTATGATAATTATAATGAACTCTTTCGATGTAATCAATTATATATAAAAGATGTGATGATGGACCTGGAAAAATTAAATCCGGATATGATTTATAGACGGTTTATTTTCCTTCTAGACTCGATCACCAATCAACAGCTCATTTAAAATGTTATTCTATAACCTTAAACGTAAATAATTTCATAGTTTGTCATTGTCTCAAAGTAATTTACCTGAGTGCTTTGTATACTAAACTGCACAAAAGATCCGAAATTGTGTAATTTAATTTTTTAATTTGTAATTGAATGTATAGATATTCTAATCTGTTTTGAAATTATAAATTAGTTTGTATTATTTCAATTGTACAGTCCAGCACTGTTGAAACCACTTTTCAAACACAACTCTGAAAGTGTCAGAGATTGTTTTCTAATTTTTGTAGTTCCAAAATTGTATGAAAGTAAAATGCTTAGCCTGAATAACACGTACTTAACGTTCTAGGTGTATCCTTTGTTTGTCAATGGCTCAAATTTCAAGACCTACCAACTGGCTGCCAGTTTCACACCACTTGACTGAATAGCAATGAATGATCATTAACCAGAAAAGATGAACCGTGTGGTTAGCACATTGACATCTCAACCATAAGCTGTCTTCGCAACCCAGTGATGGGAACAAAGCACCCATAACATTGTGTTAGCAGATATAATGCAACAATTTAATATGCCTCCAAATATAGGGAGTGACTGACTAGCCTTACTAACGATTAGCCAGGCTCCCAATGGAGGATATCTAGGTGTATCCTACCATCTCTAAATTCCATTCATATCATTTCAAGATAAAAATGTGCCGATATTACTCGATATAAATGAACCATTTAATTCAATAAACATCGTTTTTTGCAATAAAACTTTCCCCAACTCTTCCGAAATCCAAGACATCAACTTATTCTTGTGGACAGATCGATAGCACCCGACACAACCTTTCCAAGAAAAGCAAGACTGCTAAGAATAAATTCAAGGCATAGTTTATCAGAAAAGAACATAACGTTTATTGCAACACACTATTTCAATTCTATTCACGAAATATTCGATTTTGAATGTGGTCCATGAATAAATAGGGCGGGAAATATTTCAATCCACTTCCAACACGGGTTTAAACAACTCGAATTGAATGAAGAACCAGATTATTTCACTAGCACAACCAATATTATGAGTTCAATTATTGAATAATAATGAAATTCATTAGTCAAGGTTCCCGCTGCCAGTAGCAGACAATCATTTTTCAATTCGGATAACTATGAGAAACATCGAAAAAAGTATTATCAAAAATGAATTTGTAATTGATCCCGTTCAACAATCGCTTCTCAAACTTTTCAACAAGGCCACATCGAGAAGATTGCCAACAAAAAGAAGAGGATCGAGATGGAGGTAATAAATAGGCGAGCCTTGGGAAAGTACGTTGGAAACGTTCAATCTATTCTGAAGTGAGCACTTTATCTTCTTTCCTGGTCTCTCGCGGTGTTCCTTTGTATTTTTTCCAAAGGTAAACCCACGCGCGGCAAGTTGAATTGCTTCCTATAGATCTGTTCACAACATTTCGTGTTTAGCGCGTTTATTGCAAGACTATTGACTTGAATAATCTGATTAGACGGCTGCTCATTCAGCGCTATCATACTGTGATATTTCTTATAGAAAACGCAATGAACATTGCTTTCTAAAATGTTTACACGCCCAAGAAAGAAGATTAGATATTGTATCTAGTTTTTATTTCATCAAATCCATCAAGTACGGTATAGCTTTTTTTATCATAATTATTTCACTGCAGCAGTATTTCTTGGGAAACGTGATTAAACTTGATAGAATGCGTATTGATTAATAGATCTTAGTTTTCTTCGAATTTTAAGGAATCCAGAGTTTTAATTTGAGCACATACCGAATCCTCTACTGTATTTTCTATTATTCTCTATTTTCTCTATTATCTCTATATACTCTACCATTCTCTTATTTCTCTATGTGACATGGTTGAATGGATCAACACGGGAGGAATTCATGTAGATTTAGATCCATTTCATTAGACGCTTGGCCATGAGCGTCATTTCAGCTTTTAAAATGGGGTGGCAAGGTCTGCCAGGGATCTGGGGGGCTTGGAGACCGTGGCGAAGCGTGGTATATTTGGTCATCGCCGGGTATATTTCCTAGGAACCAAATAAGTATACCACGCTTCGCCACTACTTGGAGGGTATCACCAAAGACAATTAGAATACTTATAGTATTCTAATAGTTTCCTATCATCTTTGGTATCACAGTGATACCAAAATTTTCCCAAAAGATTTATCTTTGGAAATCTTACCAAAATATTTCCAGTGAAATGCACGGGAATCTATGATTTGGGGGCTAATGTCCAGTATAAATTCCTGGACGAAAGCCAAAAATAATAAATTCCTGGGCATTTACCCGATTTGCACGTTACATAACCAATCATATTTGTGACTGCATTCTTACAGTGTATTTTCAAGCATAAATTGCGTTGTAAATACAGTAATACTCTCTAAGGCCCATTGCCCATTCTACACGAGCGTGAAAACCGCGACGGGACCGTCATGTCTTAACCTTCCTTTTTGTTTTTGAACATGGAAGCTATTATTGTGTGCCAGTGATAATGTTAAATAAAAAATTAAGATTGTGCCACGTTTATAAACTGTAATTTTTCACTTGTTTGCAATTGATAATACGATTTTTGGGGTAGCAAAAAAAGGGGTTTGGGAATTTTGGGGTGGCAACTGCCACCCCTTGCCACCCCCAAATGACGCCTATGCGCTTGGCATTAGATAGATAGATAGATGGATAGATATTATTTCATTGCCATCGTACTCTACGGTCATCAGCAACGTCAATAAATAATATTTATCTATCTAATGCCAACCGTCAAATTAAATGAATCTGATACTACAATTAAGACGATATTATGAGATTTTAAATTGATTAAACAGTTTCATCTTAGGAAGAAACTTAGGACAGAAAAAACGTATCAATGCGTATTAACGCAATAAAATTTCTTATCAAACAAATGCACAACATGGTTTGCTATGTTATAACAGTGCATGTATGGGTACACCTAAGCTGTCAGCTGATCAATGCTGTTATGATCAGTCTTTATGCTTGGTTCAAGCTGATATATTTTGATTATAATAATTAGGCTATTACAACAAGTTTTGTTCAAATTTGTCGCCAACTTATTCAATACTTTATCTAGCACACACGTCCAAAAAAAATCCGTCAAAATAAATACAGTACATAAATAAATCTTACTTTTTAAGTAAATTTTCAAAGTTAAAATACTGGAAGAAATAGTTGACAACGGTGCTTCACGCTGATCTTTCTTGTTCGCGTCAAATCTATTAAAATGCATGTACTGTGTCGAAGCTCAAAGTGCTTTTATGTAAATGATTTATTCGCCGTTATCCGAGCGCAGAGCGGAGGCAACTCAACTATGACAGTGAACTGCTAAGGCGGACGGATAGAACTCTCCATACCCTGTCAGCACCTTCTCATGAAAGGCGGAAAAAACAATCTAAGTTTTTCGAAAAATGGGGGGAGGTGAAGAGGGACAGATTGAAGAAGGAAGGATTGAAGAGAGGTGGACGAATTTGGAAAGAGAAAGATTGAAGAGAGGTAGACTAGACAAAGTTGAAGAGTGAGAAATGATGTGAAAAAAGAGAGACATGCTGAAGTAGGAATTTGAAAGCGAAAGAGAAAAAACGGCTTGTCACGTGATATGAGCGTCAAGTTAGATGAAGTTCCGACTTCTATCGGATTACAGCCTCCTTGATCTCTTTCATCTCCTGTTGCTTGAAGCAACGCTTGTCACCTGCACTCCGTTCAGGTATGATGTTTCATAAGAGATTCTTCACCTCAACAAAGGTACTGTCTTTCTATTTCAAAGAATTGACAATCGTCTTCAAACCACGAGTCTGATGTATCATAGGCGTATTCTGATATCGCTGTTTGTTATCTGAATGTAATAATTCTTCCTTTTATCATCTCATCAATTTTTTGAGATGATTGATGTTTTATACGAGATTCTTCACCTCAACAAAGGTACTGTCTTTCAACTTCAAGGAATTGACAATCGGCTTCAAACCACAAGTCTGATGTATCACAGGCGTATTCTGATATCGCTGTTTGTCTTCTCAATGTAATAATTTTTCATTTTATCATCTCATAACTTTTTTGAGATCATCTCGATATCTATTGATTGAGTATCAATTTTTTGAGATAATCTCGGTATCTAGTGATTCAGTTCAATCAATCATTTCAAATGGAGAGTACAATAGGGGTTTTCCAGTCACCACTGAAATCGTTTTTGTCAGATCATTGTGTCTAAACACGGCTTTCTCGATCGAACGAGCCTCCAGCACAGAAATGGATTCTATTACAGCAGACCAGCCGTGGCCGTGAAACAGTTCCTCTTCCAATTCACACAAATAGTACGGGTCGAGACTAAAGAATTTTGAAACTGAGAAAAGTATTGTGAACACACCAATAAGAATATTGAATCAGATGTCAGATCTGGTATTCCTTCATATTATTCTGAATTTGACAGATAAGGCAGAAAAATTTCTTGACCCCTTGAAATTTGACGGAAGACAGCGAGGAGAATCTCTTTTTGAATTTCCAAAAAAAAATATGAGAAAAGAGTGGTAATGAGATTTACGAAGAATACATTCGTTACTGAAGACAATGAAGATACTCTCTTTTCAGTCTTCCAAAATCTTTTTTTCCACCTAATCGCCCTTTTTCTAAAATTCAGTCAAATGAATAACTGAATGTCTGGTAGAAAATCCAATGTACAGTAGATTGTTATCAACGGCGCAAGATAGGCAACCGTATGAACATTAGTTTTTAGTAAAAGGAAGTCTTCCTTTTTACTTCAAAAACAGGTTCACAAGGTTGCCTATCTTGGGCCGTTGATAATAATTTATAGTGCTGTGTATTGGATTTTCTACCGGACATAGTTGTTATTCATTCGACTGAATTTGAGAAGAAGAGGATTTAGGTGGAAAAAGAAGAGATTTATGCCTGTTCTTTTCTTTTCAAGTATTTCTATTCATGACTGTTTGTTTTAGCTTGACCCAGTACGGTACGTGAAATGCTAGTAGTGTATTACTTTATAAAGTGAGATTGATGCAATTTATGAATATTGTATTTCAAGACATTCGTGGAGACTTCATGATTCCATTTGGATTATCATTTTCTCCATTGTGAGAAAAAAGTGAAGCTTGTTACCTGAAACAATGCACCAGTGGCAGGCAAGCTTTTGTGCGAGACACAATTTTCCCAAGAAAGTAGGTAGAGCGAAAACTCAACAAGCGAATTTAATTCCATGAGAAATTATATGCTGGATGCGGACTTTTGCTCTGTTCCACGGAAACCATTAGATGTGGAGTGGTGGGGCTTTTTTCAGCTTGCAGGTCACGTAAACTCAGATAAGGGAAACCATCCGTTTTCAGCCGGCTAATGTAAAACTCGCTGCACTGCAAATGCCTGCCGACTGCTGGGTGTTACACTGAAATTGTCGAGTTCAAAATGACAGAGCTGGCGTTTTCTCGTCCGAAATCGTATCTTTATTATCGTGAATCTTCTACTGGCGTTATTACTGCCCTAACACTGAAATCGTTTATTATCCTGATCGTTATGACTGGAATTGGATCATAAGACTGAAGAATTCTGATAAAGACAGAAAAATTGTGATAGTCTTAACACAATAGTCTTAGGCTAGGCGTACACCGGTTAGTCTAGTGAAGACAAGACAAGACGACATTAGTCAGGTTTAGTCACAGTTCTATAGCACCGATGCAATGACTAGCAACTATGTGAAGAACTGTGACTAAACGTGACTAATATCATCTTGTCTTGTCTTGACTAACCGGTGTACGCCTAGCTTTAGACTTATCTTAAGACTGATAAGAAAAGATGGTCTCCATAGCTTTACAATCTTTGTTTCATAGTGTTTAGCACAGTTTTTGTAGTCTCTATTATAAATCTAAATTTTATCATCTATTATTTTTATTATCTATCCTGAAATTATCTATAATAAAAAAAAAAAACAGATTAAACGTAAATCGTGTCAAAGGTGAACTTTCTAGTAAACATACCTCACTACAAGACAGTACATTCATATCTGAATCAATTACTGGCATGTATTGTTAATGAATAGTGAATAATGGTCATATTATTATTTTAGTGAATAGTAAGTTTTCGTTTTTATGTAAAGCTCTCACAGACTGTGCCCCTAGTTGTTATAATAATTCACAATAAGCAAATGCCGTTTTCGTTCATTTTTATGATCAATATTATTTTGATCATATTATGATCAATTAATTATTATTTATATATTATTTATATATTATCATGAATAATTATTATTTGCTTTATTGTACTACTTTTTATGAATGATGAGAATAATTATTTCATTTTATTTTTTATAGAATATATCAAACTGCAGCAATACACAATCAACCCCAAAAAACTTTACTTGAAGATGACTGGAAGAATTTAAATAGGTATTCAGCCAACCGATGTGATTTCAATTAAATCGGAGTGATCAAGTGTCAACTTAGTTGAATGCGGGTGAAAACGTTTTATCGTGTATTGAGATAGAAGATACTCGATTATGATGTATGTCATGTTTGAAACCAGCAAATAAATTCCAGCATTACATACTCAACTAAAAAATAATCGTTCAATTTAATGCAATCAAGTTTGAATTGACTCAAAAAGATCAAATGTCAATAATTGAATTTTGAGATTGACCAGCCTCATATCATGGCAGAGCGCTCTCTAATTGAACGCCTCATCCGATTCAAATACAACGTCCACGTAATACAATTATCGCTGGATAAACGTCACTGTAAATAGCTTATCCCACGTTTGATGGATGTATCGATTCATTTTCATGGGGAAACAACTATCCAGACAAAGTGGAGGCCAATAAACCTTAAATGTTTCAGTATGCAATTTAGTACAAAAAGGACATGAATTTATAAAAAGGAAATCAACGTTCAATTTAAAATCAATTACCGTGAAAAACTAGTGCTTTAGAAGGGGTCGACTATTCCATTCTCAAATAGCTTGAAAACAAATACGGGAATATTGTTCCATTGATTGCTTTCTATGCGCTCTGTGTTTTCCAATATGCAGAAATACAATTATTAAAGAATTGTTTTTCAAACGACGTTGTTTTACAATATAAATACCTAATTTTTTTCACTGTACTAAGCTGAATAACTGGAACCACAAGGGAAATAACGTGCGAAAAAATCTCATTTTACTGGAAAGTCTGTTGAGTTATGACTAGACCACAAATCAACAGTCCTGACAGAAAAGTGTACTACAAACTAATGTTACAAATTTATTACAAACAATTGCTCGAAAAAGTTGATATTCAACTTTCCATGAAATATATAATTGAATTGATTTTTCAAAGTTGGTTCGTTATGTAAAGTTGAGTTTGTGAACAAATCATTTAACGGAAGCACGAGTTTGTTTGGAGTTTAAAAGCTACACTGGGTGGATGTTGATTGAAAGGGTTTCTAACACTATCAAGAATTCTCCAAAGCCATGTGGTATTGCATTCATTCCCAAAATAGACCGTTGCTAGAGATACTCCTGAGGAAGTTTCTTGTATTTATGTAATGAAAAAAGCAACTGCAGCTGAGCTGAACAGAATAAACATACTACAAGCAGCTTTTCAAACTGTTCGCTGAGATGATGTACGATCGGAGGAAAGAATTGAAAGGGGAAAAAGAGCAACAAGGTCAGGGAATGCTCTTTCCATTTCCTGGAGGAATTTCGTTCGCCAAAGCCTCTCTTCTTTACAAGAGCTCTGCGCCCGCTTCAAGAGCCATGGAGTGCTCTATTCTCTGCCGGAGATCTCATGAATGCATAATAGAACTATCTCACACGAGCACACATGGCCACGGAACAATATAGGCGACGGGTACAGCGAAATCAATATTTAAAAAGATCTTCAATTCTGCAGAGCAACAACAATGCCAATGATCAAACATGCCACAATCTGTTTTTCAGGATGGATTGATGTAACGCGAGCCTTGAATACTGATACGTTTCTAGCGTTACACCCACTTTCAAATCAATAAATTACCAACATGTCAAGTGTATGATATAAATTAATGTCTATAAGATGATACGAATGTTGTCTCTAAATTCACAGTCAAAATTCGAAAGTTTCCGTAATATTTCGTGTTTTTGTATTGTGTTTCGGTTGTATAAATTTCTGTTATCAAAAAGAACTCTTTCAAGCTGAGTTGATCTGTTCTATAAGATTGATGGAACACGAGTCTTTGATGCTGGTGCCAGAGACTGTATACATAGATACTATTCTTATGGTATTGTCTTTGCTGGTAAGTTTCTGACGTTACAAAACAAGAAATCACTAATATGTTAGTTTCAATGTGAATAAATAGGATAGAATACGTGCAAAGCTAATTAGATCTATTTTCAGGATTTATTGATGCTTCAATAGCTTGGAATCGTGTTACATTACCAAACTTAAATCACTTTCGGATCAAGAAATCACTTAATGTTGGATCTAATAATAACTTGAAATAGGCCCTCTTGTCTCTGGGCAACTCAGCGTAATATATCAACTATTAAAAGAAATGATACAATATTGAAGTTTGAAATGCTCCTTGAACTCTAGATCAAATGTTTGTTCCTTTAACATCAGAGCATCTTGAATCTAAATCCAGAATACACAGTGCACTATCATTCCACATGAACTGAAATTGCAAATTTTCTCAAATTGATGACAGAAGCATACGAGTGACAGTTGTGATGGAAACAAGTTCCGCGATGCGTCTCAATGCTATCTGCACAAGACAGATCGAACCAAGTCTCAATCCAACACAGCGCCCTGAATAATATTAAAGTCCTGTGGGGAATCCTCGCATTTGAATATGAGAGAAGAACATCTCAATAGACAAAGACTTACCACTAGTTGAATGACAGAAATAGAAGAAGAGAGACAATGCTAAAGAGTACATCTTGGTTCGCTCTTGTTTCCGTTCACTTCTGGGATTTCGGCGAATGTTTTGCACTGATGTAACTGGGGAATAACAGAATTGTCTGGTATAGGAATGTATTCACAGTATTCCAAGCAATACAAATGGGAACATTGTTTCTCTGTTGGAAACAAGGTGATAAAATGTATCTATGAAAGTTACTTTTTATGACAGGATTTGACTTCGAATGAGTCAAATGGCTTTTCCACCATTGGTGAAAAAGAATAAATAGTCTACTGAGATGAAAACTAGAGGAAGGTTTTCGGGAAAATCTATAGGAATTTGAAGTTCTTAAAATTGTTATAAACAATTATTGGTAGAATAAAATGGATTCCTCATGGAAATGGACTTTGGAGGAGAGTTTGAAGTACTTAGTTTTTCTATGGAAGAATTTGTCTTGGGAAGAAACCTCCGGTAGAGAAGAATTATTGTAGTCCACCTGCAATATAATATAGACAACATTATGAGATGAAAAATAACCGAAGATATTCTGTAAAATATATAGGAATTTGAAGTTTCCAACATTGTTCTGGACAATTATAGATTGAATAAACTGGATTTCTCATGAAAAATGTATTTGAAGAAAAGTTTCAAATTCTCAGTTCAGTTTGTTCTTGACATCTTTAGATCAAATCATCTAGAGTTTCTAAGGACTACCTGTTCTTAGACAGAGGTTATAGTAGCATAAAGTCTCTGGGGTTCAGTATTGTTATGGAAATTCTATATCCAGTGTTTATATAACTTCTGAATATCATGTATTCTCAGAGAGCTACATTGATTTTTTTATTTGGTTACTTGTCATGGGGGTAATTAATTGGTACTCGTCATTCAAGTGAAAACTTTTAAAACGTATTATCACATAAAACTTATATGACATATTAAATATTGTTAGATACCATTGTTTATCAAGTATCAAGAGAAAGCTTAAAAAATTAACATTAATTATACTCATACACAATATAAGTGAAATTTTGATATATTAGCAAGCTCCATCATTCAGGATTCGTTCGTTATACTCTATACATAGAGGAATGACTCGAATTTTATGAATAAGGAATGGACAACAAAAACCAATGTTGAAGCAATGACTACAAAATCAATCTATAGTAAGATCTATACTATGATTCATCACTCATGATGTGAATAAAGAGCTATTCAGTAAAAAAGAAGTAGACTTAAGGGCCGCTTTCCCCAACGCTGCTTAAGTAATAACAGCTGACGCTCAATTTTTTTCTATACTTTTCCTATTCTCCGAATGAGGCTTAAGCCAGATGTATTGCAGCGTTGGGGAAAGCGGCCCTAAGGGCCGGTTCATGAGCTCGGGATTTAGCTAAGTCCTAGACTAAAACGGGTGGCCTCCGTAGCATCGACAAACCTTAGCCTCGACACTATGGACTAAGGTACACTATGGTACTAAGGGCTCTTTATGCTGCTAACCCACTACCCTGTCAAGACAAACGTTTGTCGGTAGCCACCTGTTTTAGTCTAGGACTTGGCTAAATCCCGAGCTCATGAACCGGCCCTAAAAGTTTAACAGAATGATAAGCCAGTCTGGAATAGTTTGTAAGATAAAAGCCTTCGAGAGTAGACTACTCCCTTTCCATCTCTTATTATCTATAAGTAAGTGGGAAACAACAGAGCAATAGATAGAATGAAAGACCTAGTTTAGACGTGAAAAGTTGAACATCTTTTCAACTGTGGAAACGTGGCTGTTGAGTAAAGATTACAGAGCACTGCGAGAACAACTGAAAGCCAACTGGAAAGAACCTCTGTCAAACTTTGAGAGAATAAGAATTCGGATGGAAATTACAAGGCAGCTCAACAAACCTGACTTGGCAAGACACATGGAGTCTGTTTCTGTTCTTTACCAAACCAACAGTTGTATGCCTAAAACATGGTTCAGAAGTTAGAGCATCCTAATTGAATGTTGTTTGTATGCTGTCTTCAGTCTTGCATGATTCAAAGTGCCGAATAAAACAGTAACCAGGAGTTATGTGCGCTTCGCTTTGGGCGGGCGAACAATATTTTGTTGGCAGCGAGATAATAAATTACTGTTCCAGAACAATGTTGGAACTTCGCCTTCTCCCAACTCAATACAAGATGGGTTTCTGAACTTGGAGGAATGGAGTTGTTAAGGGAATAATCATCCGATAACAAGACATGAATCCTGTTAGTACTCGAATCATGACTGAGTTTTGACGAGTAGTTCGTACTACTGTCGAACCCCCAATATTTGATGAAAAGGCGAAAAACATAGATCAACTCCCCTCTATTAGCACGGCTACTTTTTATCAAGTATTTTTACTCACTTTTACTCGGTAATTTACTCATTACATGAAATTACAATGAAAATCAGTTCGCATATACGAAGCACAGAAATTTTTAATCTTTCAATAACTTGATGACACATTCAGTTCCAATTAATTGGAAAGGACCTTCGTAAAGTTTCCTAAAAGAGAGTTGGCTCCCAAGAGTCCATAACATCATATCACAGTGTTTTCCGACCTCTCTTAACTGAGTTACTCCATCGTCATGTCTCCCCACATCGAAGCCTGAAAATATTGAGTAAAATGGAACCCTTAATCAGGATCAATTAGAGGAAATTGACTGCACTTCGAATTTGAACTCAAACTACACAAAGATTGAATAGGCTGCTATTCAAAATCGGATTGAATTGTACCGCGCTTCCTCAAAAGAATGTTTGTTTATTCCCCTACAACTTTGCCACTGATTCTTCTTCTTCTTCTTCTTCTTCTTCTTCTTCTTCTTCTTCTTCTTCTTCTTCTTCTTCTTCTTCTTCCTCCTCCTCTTCTTCTTCTCCTCCTCCTCCTCCCTCCTCCTCCTCCTCCTCCTCCTCCTCCTCCTCCTCCTCTCCTCCTCCTCCTTCTCCTCCTCCTTCTTCTCCTCCTCCTCCTCCTCTTCTCCTCCTTCTCCTTCTTCTGTCTTAGGTATGCCCCACACAATGTCTAGTCATGCCCCACACAGGTTTCCTCGGGGATTTCATTTGTTTTTATTCTTGTATTCTTGTTGTAATACTTTCTTTGCTAGTTCTCAAGGCGTCTTATTCTAATCACAACAAAAACTATTATACAGTCCAATTAAATAGTCTTTGCTAGCGTTGAAAGTACAGTATATTATTCTAACCATGTCAAACATTGATGTTTAGGCCTGTTTAATTATTGTTTTTGTATATTATATTTCATGTTGTATTTTTCATACAAAAGGTTAGAAAACACGTTTTTGGATTAAGCTCATCAAAGGAAATTATTGTTTCCAATAATTTTTAAAAATAAATATGTATTTCATACTGGTTTCCCACGAGAAAATTCAGTTTTCACGAGTTGTGCGCCGTCAGCAACTTTCAGCAACCAACAGCCAGCATGAAGAAAGTAGGATGAATAAATGAACAAGGTAAACAACGTATCTCCAAACATTTTTCAACGGCTGAACTCAGCAGAGCAAAGCGTTGAGTTATGTGTGACACGTTCCACTGAAACAACAGCAAAGGTGTTAAGAGTTTGTTACTGCAATGACAAAGACGCGTCATCAACAGCTTATGCTGTCTCTTTTTCGCGCTCGATATTTGCTATTTGAAGTCGGTTGCTGCGCGTTGGAAAGTGGTTGCTGGTTGTGGTCACCTAGAGCAAAGGAACAATAGAGTGGAAAACTGTTTGTGATTCTGTGAGTGAGTCGCTCTAGTTGCCCACTGGCCGTTCCCTTCGGTCGGACAAATTCAATTATTCAACTTCTGGACGGGACTGTCTCGAAAAAACCGTGTGCCAAAAAAGTTATTTTGCCGAAAAAACCGTCCGGACCGCATCTAGGCGGAAAATTCTATTAATCACGGATCTATCGACTAGCTACGGGTAGATCAAACAAACAAGGCTCTCTTTCATGTGGTAATAATGGTTCATATCACGTGAAACCCGGTTATAAAGGCTATGGAGTGACATTTTACATACAGACTCAACCTCCAACAACGCTCTCAAAGTATCTCTGACATTGATTTACTGGATAAACTAGCCTCGTTGTGTTTGAACCCTCTTCTGCGGTTTGGAACGTGCTGCAAATATGAGAGGTCGGTTGATGTAGAATTCAGATCATTCTGACTCAACTGACGTCATTGGTTTTATTGTCAGAGTCCTTCTCTTATTCCACACACTGTTTGATGTCTACATTCATATCCATGTTTTGTTTTTTTCATAAATAGATTTTATAATGAGTGATTATCAATATTCATAATAGTATACTATCCGTACGGGAGGTCTTCATAATATATGTGTAATAACTCCATGTTGAAGTAACTCAGTTCAAAAGTATTCCCTTATGTTTGTAAAAATTATTAAAATTAGGGGTTTGTTGTTTTTATTATTATTTTTTCGGGCTTGTTTCAACTAGTATGATCACATAATTCACCAACGTATATAACAGCAACTACAGTCTATTCAAACCTAATGCGGTGAGGAGTATTATGACAATGTTATTTCATACGGAAATTTAAGTGCACTACGAGAAACCTGGGAAACTGGCAGCATGGAACTGCAACATATGCACAATACTGCAATCTAGGTTTCGAGACTATAGTCGTTTTCTTCTTCAAGGCATGAAGTAGGCCTACATGATAAGTTCGAAGTGCTTACTGTTCATAATAAGCCAAAAACAAGTTCAGGATTGCCGCTTTGATTGTGTGTTCAATTTTTCTCAGCTTACTCTTGGGAACGCTGTGAAAACGACTATTTCTGCGTATTTTAATGTATTCACAGCATTATATTGTACTGTTCGTATTAAGTGAAAAACGAATTGAGGATAGACTCTTTGATTTTGTGTTCAATTTTAACATACTCTGCTTACTCTTGAGAACGCCAAAAACCACTATGAAAACGACTATTTCTGCGTATTTTAATGCAAACCTGATGAGACCTTATTTCAATAGCTCAATCCCTTACTAACCAAATAATACACAATGACGAAGAAAAAAGACCGGATTGTGGCGGGAACCTTGAAATGTCTTATCAAATACAGCTATAGTGAATCGATAATTCAATAAGATGGAATGGATTTAGCTGGAGGCTTCCAAGACATCGGAGATTTGTTTTCGAGAGGATAACAAAATCAATCCTGAAGCTGTAATGTGTTTTGAATTGATTAAAAAGTTGATTGTATGGTTAACATTCACTCAACGTCGCCGGATAGCTTAGCAGCGCGATTTTCTCTCGCGTTTAATACTTTGAAATTGTATTTCAGCGAGGTTGAGAGATATCAAGTAAACACAAGATGCGAAATTGCATTATTCATGCATGAGACTGAGGATAAGATAGCGAAGCCTAACCGGCTGCGGCGACCTTCAATACACATTTTCCATTTTCTACTTCAACCAGACGCTGTATGTTCGTCTACATGTTGGTTTGTCCCCTTAGTTCATTTTTCCTTCTTATTCTTAGTAAATGTACTTTCTTCCCTTCCTTTTCCAATTATTTTCTCTCTATTTCAATTCCTTTCTTTCCAATTCTTCCTTTTTGTTTCTATAACATTTTTTTCCTTTTCCAATACTTATCTTTTTCAATTTTCTCCTTTTCATTCTATTCCGATGTTTCTATTTTTCATTGCAACTGCTGCTGTTAGATGTTGGAGACAGTGATCAAGTACAATATTGGGGTACCCAATAATCGTAATACGATTTTGAAATTAGAGGCAACTCATAACCCTTTATAATTGAAAAATAACCGTTTTTAGAATATATTTCGTATATTATCTCAACAATCATTGCAGTTACAACAGTTCTCAGTGATTTCATTGGATTTCAGAGAACTTTCACTTATGTCGAAATCTAAATTTTTGAAGAATTTATATTATTGATAATTCAGTTATTTTCGGTTATAAACTTCCATATAATCTTCTACAATATTCAAAATTTTTCAAGTGTTTGGTTTTAATGTGAAAATTTGTGACTGTATGTGGGCTTGCACACCGAAGCAATAAGGAACTAGCAACACATGGATCTATGTAGTCACTATCTAGACACAATACTTGATCTACAAATGATGAATCTCGCCGATTATTGCAAAGACTTTGAAAAGGTCTTCTTCAAAAAAATCTTTTAAAAACTTTAAAATGTCTTTGGATTATTGTGTCAAAGCTGCGTATCATCAGCTGTTTACTGAACGTCAAGCGTCAAATTAAATAAATCGCAGTATAGCATTGCACTGACCATGAATCAAAATTGCTAGGTGCAACTTAACATGAGAGAGTTGTGGGAGACCCTGTTCCTAATATTACTCTTATTTTAATGTGAACTGTAACTGGAAATACTGTAGTTTATAAACCGAGCGTACAGGGAAATATGTTTGATTTTAAACTGCTCTTACTTCCAAAACATGAGCAATTTTAAGAATTTCCTTGTGGATTTTTTATAACAGATTTTGACTCAGTCACAAATACATGAAGAATTTGTGAGAAGATTTGAATTTTGGTATTATTTCTAGTGTTTATTATCGTTATCCAATAAAAATAATTCTGCTTGCTCAAACTAGAACACACCAGTTTACAGAAATAGTATTTGTTTAAAGCTATAATTCAATTAATTATTGAACAAACAAGGCCGCTGGATGTACAACATAATACCTCATCGCAAATTAATTTAGTCAAAGCCAAAGTAAATTAGTTTGAACTGCATTGTTGGATGATAGAAGTAGGCAATAGCCAGTCCAGCCGAGCATTTCCAGGTCGCTGAGTAGAGCGAGCTGATCGTAATTTTCACTGCGCGCACAGTGCATTACAAATAGACCACCACGGAATTGGAGCGTCCTATTCTATTCATTGCATGGAAACTAATTAAATATTTTCTCCCCGGCAAATTGAATCGATTGCGTACGGATGAGGACTGTGGTGGGGAGTGAATGTTCCCACACTGCTTCACTGCTCAGTGAAAAATACAGGAATTTCACTGAGTGAATTTGGAAAGGAGAGAAATGTTCTTTGAGAAAAAAACGTAGTCCCGGAGAACCAGAGAGTCACTAAAATCTGAAATTTGAAAAATTAGGATGTTGTGGTGTCTTGTGTGGTTGTTGTGGTTTCTAGTTTTTTTATGGATATGAGTTGTGGACACTAACAACTGACAAGCATAGTAAAAAGATCTACTACAAATATTAAAATAATCAAGTGAAAGTCAAAGCAAAGTCTTAGTCAAAGCAAAGCAAAGGATGGAACGAACAACCGTCGTATTTTGTTGTGTAGGGAACGGAAAGTAGGATAAGTAAGGAAGTACAAAACTGAATCGAAGGAAAATACATGAAGAAATGGAAAGGAAAGGAAAAGATTACTAGAAAAAAAGCAATAAAGAGAAATAGGATAACATTGAAATAAAGAGATTTATCAGCACTCAAATAGACTGTTAATGACCATAAATATAGAAGTAATGTTATTTGATTTGAACTGTTTAGTTGAAATTGAGGAGAGAAAAACTTTGAAAGCCTGCTGCTTCTTTTGAATCTGTTGAGATGATTTGTGAATAAGGCAATAGATAAGATTTCCAGGATCTCATTTAGCCTATAATAATTATTAATAATCGATGTGAATGATTATCTATTATCATACCAATAAATTTCTGTCCTAGTTCACTTTGGGATTCAAGATCAATCAAATTGGATCCGAATTTCAATAAATGAATAATGAATAAATCCCGTCTTTCGGAGAAGACGAAAAGCCGTCGGTCCCGACTGCCTAAAACCAGTCGTCATCTCTCATCATCACCCCTCTCATTACCCACGCACAAGCCTAGAGCTCATGTGGGCATCACCCTCAAAAAAAGAATTAATTTTCCTTTACAAAACATTACGAAAACAAGAGTATGATTACATGGAAATTAACTGACCACTTCTTCAATCAAATGTGTCAGTGATTTATGAACTTTGCTTGAGCGTTACTCGATTCGAGTTTCTTTTTAAAAAAGCAATATATTACCTATATCCTATCAAGTTTCACTCAGTTAAAGCAAGACAAAAGAATAGTCTGTGAAACATCTATGTGAGAAAGTATAGGAAATATAGTAGAAAGTATAAGAACGGTATATAATAAGGAATTATCTATGGTTAAAGGAACCCTCAAGTCTTAATAATGCTTATAATGCTTAATAATGCTGAACCCTCATTCATAAATGCTATGTCATGGAAAATGCTATGGCAACTAACATGTTCAATAATCGGAATTATTTATCAAAACTGTGAAACTCCATCCAACTGTAATGCTGGTTTTCAAGTATCCAACTTTCGAATAACAATGGCTGAATTGTTAATGCTGTTATAGACGTTGGTTACCTTATCTGTAAACACAGAAGCATGGAACGATTGTTGTACTCTAACTTTTTTCATTATAAAAGTTTTCATTCCTGCGGGGATACGAGCTTGAACTCGATATTTCCTTTCCTTGATTCAAAACCCGTGAGTCTGCTGCACCTCACATTCTAAAATGTCAAGAATGTTCAATGATATTTACTTCAAGAATCGTAAATGTGATGTTTTCACAGTAGAATGCTATTAAAACTTACTTTTTGTAAGACTTTTCAAAGTTTTATCACCACAGAAACGATTTCTCTGTTGTTTTTGAGCGTTATATTGTCTTCAAGTTACTCAGTAGACCCCAATGGTGAATGTTCAGAATGTATAGAATTAACACAAAATTCAGTCTGTTATAATATACTCTCCTTCATTTAACAATCCCGGTCTATTCTTATTTTCTCATTCAATTCATTTATAACCTATTCACAGTAACCTGAAGTCAGCGTGTTTTTAAGCTCAAATTTTACTTCCTGAATAGATTTCCATGTCATAACTAAACTCTAGAGACAATTGTCTCTTATTGAGCGAAGATCTTCTCAGGTCACTTGTGTAAATCGGTTGTGATCATACTCCTCCTAGACTACTCGGCCGATTTCCATGAAATTTGGCTCGAACATGAATATCAACAATGGGAAGGTTCTAGAATAATCAAATCTGAAGTCAGTGGTACCATGTAGGAATAATCACTGAAAAAGATAAGGTCATAAAATTGGAGTCGAATTGAAGTCAAATCTGAGTCAAATTGTAGTAGAATCGATTTCAAGAAAAACTGCGATCTGGCTTGCGGATAGTAAATCAGTTCATCATTTTCCGCCACTTGATTGATTTGAACAGACTGGTCGAATTGGCGGCATTTATCGTTGCAGACAAACGCTCCGCTCGAAATTTGCAATAGCAGCATGTATTGCATTCCTAGTAAAGATGACTTGGAAACTTTAAATCTAATGCTTAATTTCTTCAATGGGGTTTTTGATAAAAAAAAGTCAATAATGAAAACGTTATCTCCTTTTAATAGTTCTAGCAAAGTAGTGCCAGTTGTCTTTTGCAAAGCTTTGCATAACAATTACTTTTGTGAACATATAACCGTGTAATAGAAAATAGAGACCGAGTGAATAGAGTTTTTAGCAAGATGCTTTTGTGAAGCGCACAGTGCTTTTGTGTATATTGCCGTGGACCTGTTGATTCAACTGTTGCTGACTGTAATTAACGAATGATTAACGACTGGAGTTAACGATTTGGCAACATAGCCAGCCTTCATTATGCATGAATAGGTTTTAAAGCTTGTAGGCTTATTATCAATGCAATTTCAAAATTAATAGAGATATTTATTACAAAGGTAATTTCACAAAAATGAGTTACTACTGCCAAAAATGCAAAAATGAGTTTCTACTAAATGAGTTATACATTGAAAAATAGCAACTTCTGTATCTTATCCTTCTGTATAATTCCCTTATTATTTATTGATTTGGAATTCATCTATTTATTTACACCTGTTATTACCCTTTTCAGTAATGCAATTAAATTCCTAGTTGAGAGAGAAGTATGATTATTCAATCTCACTTTAACATTGTTGTAATTCTGTAGAAGAATTTTGTCATTTGAGAAATGTTCAAGTTCAAGAGATCAGATGATGGGAAACTAATAACGAGAAATCTCATGTCAATATATTTTTCTGGTTTATTGAGTAAAGTTTATGTGGGGAAAAAATCCAGTAGTACCTTTTACGTTGGCAGTGTCAAAAATAAATTATTCCATGTTGTTTTGTATTTATATAGTTTTCTCTCCATCCTTTTCGATCATCAAGACTCTCACACGTCTCAAAAATTGACTTATGATTTCAAGATTCAAAATAGGTACCTTTTGCGAAGTGGTAAAGGTGATTTTTTGGTTCTATTCAAAATAATTATTTCAGTGTCTAACTCAATATTTTAATTGATAGTAGTGTATAATTCAATATTATATTTAAAATGTGGTATTGTAAATTAAGTTTTAGTGCTCTGAATTTATAATCTATAAATCAAAATAATTCAATTTTGAAGATTTTTGTAACTGATTCGTGAAAATTCAGTGAAATTCAATGTTGGGCTACATAACCTATATCTTTTCCACATATTTCCCATTACGGAAATTGGATGATTCGGCGAAGCGGAACACCTGAAAGGGTCTCCCCGCTAATAAAAGCCATAAGCATAATAATAAGTGTCTAACTCTCCGTGTCTGGATATTAGGTGTCATTTGTGTCATTCAGGCTCGATTACATGGGGCGAGTTTACTAGCTACTAGGCTTTTTGGCTAGTAGCTAGTAAAGTCGTCCTGTGTAGGCCTAATCGAGGCTTACAGTATGCAACCAGAAAGTCAAATAAACAGTTCACGTTCAACAGTTGATTGTCACCATGGAGAAAGCTGATAAAGCCGTGGGTTGAGTCCATAATTTCATCAATGATTCCAGAAAGAGATTGTTCGTCAAAATTTGCATACGCTCTGTCAACAGTTGGAGCCTGTCCAATATTTCAAGTGTGATATTTCGCCAGTGACCGCTGCCTGCTGTTAATCCTGCTGACGTGGCTTTATTTAGATTCAGTCGAGATACGAGCCATCTACCAGTATGAGCTACTAAGCATACAGCATACACATGTCCAGTCGGAATTGCATTAGAATTTACATATGTTGTACATGTGCAGAAATTAGCCTACAATATTACACATAATCATCAATAATAATCATACTCATCAAATAATCAAGTAACAATAAATCATCCATAGAAACAAGAGAATGTTATGAAAAGCTTTTCTGAGGGTTTACCAATATTGTGATAAATTAGTTCATTTATCAAGAGTATGAGAATTTTTTGCTAACTTCATCCAATTTCGAATACAAACTTTGAATTGGAGAGCTGACTTTTGATTTTTCCACAGACTGAACATGCACATGAGGGGCCTAGGGGCCTAGGGGCCCTAGGGGCCTAAGGCCCCTGTCAGACTAGGCTTTTCTTCAAGCGCGTTTTGTAATATGAGCCCACGCGCGTTCTAGTAACATCGCGTTTTGATGCGCGTCTTGTGAAGCGCGTTCTCTCAACTTCACAATCAGTGACCCTAGAACCTAGATGAGTCGACACTCATATTTTCGCTACTATTCTTAATTAATTCAATCAATTTAGTTGCAATATGGACGTTAACGAGATAGCGATTGCTTACCTTCATCTCAAACGGAGAAAAGTTAAAAACGTCGGTTTTGGATCCATCCAATTCTAAGTGAGATGATTTATTCATGGAAGTGCATTACAGTATATTATATTAATTTATCAAACATGTAAAGTGGATGAAAACTTGAAAAATATTATATTTCAATTTTTAATATTTTATAAAAATATTTTTGATTATCTCGTCTTCATTAGTCGAAAAATGAAAAGTAAAATATAAAATAAATCAGATAACTTTTTTATAAAGAGTTCTGGAACTGGAAACTGTTCAATTATTTTCTCATACAATAATGATTAATTCTATCCTACAATATTATATTATACAATTTTATACCATAATAATTGCAAATTATAATAAACAAACCAAACTAGGAATGAAAAAGCATACTTGAAAGTTATCCTAGATAAGGTACTGCTGCGTTGCTAGATAAAATTAAGTAACAATCTATAAAATGAACATGTAAGAAAAATCCTTAATTTTGATTATTTTTGAGAATCGACTCATCTTTATATAATTATCTGAATCCGAATCTGAAATCACAATTCCGCTATCTCAATATTGCGCAATTTAGATTTTGGTGAAGATTTCGCCACGCGTCGTCCAGTGTGACAGGCTGTCAAGCGTTCATAGCTGGCTGAGACGCGGATAGTCGACCGGTGAAAAACGTGGCCTCAAAAGCCTCGTACAGGGGCCAGCGATCTCATTACATTTACATTACGGGACCTCAGATGACCGGAACGCGCGTGGGCTCATATTACAAAAGCGCGCTTGAAACCTGTCTGACAGGGGCCTAACTCCCTAAGAAGCAGGTTGAAAGTAAGCTTCTCTATTACTAAAAGAGCTACAACACTCTTCATGTTCTATTTTTTTCTGATATTATAATTCGAATAACAATCTAGAATCAAATTGGCTTATTAGCAGTGCGTGTCGATTTTGAATATTGAATCGTTTATTCAAGGGTGAAGTGATCTAATGGCTGGTTTTCACGATTCTAGTAGACGTTCTGGTTACTGGAGGCAGGTTACTGGTTTATAGAAGTAGATAGGCTTCTGGTAACCTGCCTCCAGTAAGTAGTACGTGTACTAGAATCGTGAAACCCAGCCATTAGGGTTATTATTTTTCGTGGTATCCAATTCTTTATTACGATTTAAAACAAAACTCATTCATGATACCGGCATTCTCATTGATAAATCGAATTAATAAATTATCTTTCAGAAGGCACACAACATTCTTCCCAACAAACTTTCTCATTTCTTTTGTTTTGTATGAGTATTTGACAACTAAGATGGTTTCATTTCAATTTGAATTCATCTGCAAAAGCTCAAACTTTTTATAAGTTGTTAAAAAATGATTTATGTCATGTTGTTCTGCATTTTCTTAGTTTTCTCTGTATCCTTTTCGATAATGAAGACTTCCACATGTCTCCAAAAATAGTCCATCAGGACCTATGGAAATAAATTCAACTATCAAAAGTTCTATTAAAAATTCAAAAGTTTTTCCACTAGATATAGTATAATTTGTTTTTCATTAATCGGGTACAGTTTTTAAAAGTATAATGATTTTTCCATTCACTCTTTTTCCATCATTTTTTGTATCAGTATCAGCAAATGATGATAAAAGTTTGATTTTCGATTAAGTTGACATCCATCTTAACAAGTAGGAAGTACAGGTCAAAAGGTCAATCAAAAAGCTCAAACTTTTTGTAGATAGTCTAGTTTTTAGGCCTTCTCCAGTAACTTATTTTAGTGGTGAAACATTACAGCCCGAGTTTAGTAAGACTGCTATCAATTACGGCCTCATCCCCGCGCTTTACTGTTTATTAGCAGGCGCACTTGATTAAAGTTTATGAGTCATGTTTCGGCAGCAACACTTTGCTGTTATGAAAATTTGATAGCAGGGACAAAGAGACTACAGCAGGGATTACATGAGACTTTTTGAGCTTTTTCCTGAGCAAAAATCAGGTTTAATGTTCGGGTCACACGTTAATTGAGATGAGTTTCAAGTCGTTTGAAAGTTTGTCAATGAATATTACAAAAGTCCTCGAGCTAAGTTAATTGCTGTATCATAAGCGTCGTGTCATTAAGGGTACAGTACGGTAGTAGTCCTACATCGCGTCAGGGGAGAAATTTCCAGCAAACAAAGACCTCTTTGTGGCTTGCCATCTCTGTCAGGCAGCTTCATGGCTCCATAAATTCAACTGGAAAAGCGTCACGTTCTCATTTCTTCTTTGGAAAACGTTTCGCCTGAACAGGTGACATGCCAGGAAAGATTTACAGCTGAATTCCCAACCCATAAATTAGTGTCCAAGGCTTATCTCGTCAGGCTCGTTCAGTTTGATCTGTGTAAACTTGTATCTTTACTTGTGTCTTTCAATTTTAATCCTTTGACAAAGAACTTACTCTGCTGCTTCCATGTTTATTTCTTGACTCAAACTTATGTAATTCTTGGTTTGTCATTTATTTTTAACCTTTTTTCTATGATATGAAAACACAAATTATAGGTATGGAGCATGTACTACATTTACTACAGTATAAGGAGTAGCTATCTTCAAGCTCTGTTGTTTCAAGAATTCAGTTTTGATGAATTAAATGTTTTACCTTTAGGCCTATCAAAATATCTTTCTATCAAAAATACGATGGAGGAGGCTAGCCTCACTTTCATTGGTGTAACTGGAAATTACGTTTAAAAGATTTTGTTGTTCAAAGTTTGCGAGGAAGTTTGTAACACGACGTTTATTGCAATATGGTCAAATTAGTCAGCTTTATCTTGGGAAATGATTTGACAAGCGATATACCCAAAAGCGTTCAAGTTGTACTATTTGCAATAATTGCAGTTATTCCCAAGTGTCTGAGCCAGTTCAATGAAAATGTCAATTGTGATAGTAAGGCTACTTCTAGATAAGGATACACACACAGCAGATGTAGCCAAATATAATATTAATATTTAGAGACAATTGATAGAATTAACTTATACCAGCAATGAAGATTGTGATAAGAGTACTGAAGAGGGGAAAGTTAATTACAAATTTAGTCAAATTGAAGTTATCAACATTCAAATTAACTTATTTGTGCATTGGATAAGAGGGAGACGAATAGTTTGAATTTAGATTATCATCAAAAAATCACTCTTTTGAGTTCAACCATGGCTAAAGTCTTGAAGCAAAGTAAAACGCATTTAAAAACTATAATACAAGCTATATAACTATGACAATAAAAATACTTTGAGGCAGTAAGTGATACGTCACTCCTCAACGACTTGATATTCCTCAAGGACGGTGATTTTAGTAAAGGAATGGTTAAAGCCTAATTAAAGTTCAGAGATTTTAATCATTCATTAAACCAGTTCATATTCATTCATATTACTGAAAACAAGACTAGGTTATCATTGAAGAGCAACTTAGTAATCCCAGATATCAATGCCTTAATAACAAATATTGATATTAGTATACGAGATTAATCTAAGAAGCTCAGATAATATTTTTCCTGAATTATGATAAATAGGTCATGAAATACAGAGAATGAAAAAGGAGAGGAAAAAGCGCAGAATGCTACTAATGAGAATAGATGTGGTAGAGTCTATAAAAGAATTTTCATCCCTGGTATAAAACAGTCCACGAGATAATAAAAATGTAGACTACAAACAAATAGCCTGAAGCTCTCTCCGTAAGACGATATGCCTCTCCAGTAACAATGTTGTTTAAGGAAATCCTGAAGTTATTCAGGATTTTTATATTTTTATGAGAATTTCTAGAAACTCTATTTACGATCTGTGAACTAAAAATACTCGTACTAAACTTCATACTGAGCAATCTTTACCGTATCTGGGGACACTATGTTATTTGAAGAAGTCATCGTCAAGTAGTCTGAGAGATATTAACATGGAATGTTTAATTTATTGAGAGAATACCCACGTTTTATTCATGGAACGCATCTAGCTATTACTTCTGAGTCCATTTCATTTATCCTTTTCTCAAACTTCTGGTTCTCAACAGATCCAACAGACAGCCATTTGCTGTAAATATGTGGTTTTGACAACAACAAGTCTTCTTATTCAGTATGGATAACTACCACAACATCACCTTCACTACTACATAGGAAGTCAAAAATATAAAATTATAATGATGAGGAACAAGATTCACCCTCAAATCAATAAAACTATTCTAAGTCACTCACTACTACCGATCCTCCAAACTGGTCTCCCATTCAGTAGGGTGAAGTCGGGTTAGATCGCCTGCTATAGATTGCTGATGATCCAGATCCCGACTGCTAAGAAAGAGCCACTTAATTTTCTTGCATCATTCTATTACCACTATTGCTACTTGTCATTTATAAGATAAGATAACTTTATTGCCAATAAACAAATACAATTTAGTAATAGGCGAAAGTCACAATACAGTCATGAAAAAGTTATACAGTAGTAATATACATCATGATGAACAGAATAAAAATACAGAAGCATTATATTACATAAGTTATCGTCACAATTTAAAGTAAGAACTAATTCTGTAAACATGACAATACAACCTCCATTCACTATGCAATCATATGTACATATCACATTCAAGAGACTCCTCTAATGAATAGAGGGATTTGGATGTTATCCACTTGCCAGCCTTGAAACTCTTGAGTGGGAGAGCTCTATTTTCTTGCGGTAGCCTTTTAAACAATTTAATTTGTTGGTAATAGTGGCTCTTGTACGTTCTCCTTTATCGTACATAAGGTATTGATAAATTTTCCTTATTCCTTGTATATTACTTATTATCATTTTATTACCACTTGTAATGAAATTGCATGAATTGTCAACATTTTATTCCTTTTCTTCAACATTGCGGAAATTCTACAATTGCCAAATAATGCAGAATTACCATTCTCAAATAATTAAATTATGTCGTTACATTACAACACAAATCAATATTATATAATTTATGATAGAAATTAATATTATTGTTTTGATTTTGCAGGTGATGCGTGCCATCCTTATGAACCGTTCAAATGTCCTGGAGATGGAGCCTGCATTTCAATTCAATACCTTTGTGACGGTGCCCCCGACTGTCTAGATGGCTATGACGAGGATTCACGCCTCTGCACGGCAGGTAATATTCCCCTTTCTGAGAGAAACCAAACCTTAGAAATATCCAAAAACCTGTGGATATTCTTAAACCTCAGAATAATCAATAAACCTGGAGTTTGGGAATATCCACAGCTTGTTTACACGATGGAATAAAAAATCTGGGGCCTTTTGTTTACCTGATAAAAACGTTAGGATATTTTGTTCATCGGCTAGAAAATCTTTGATATTTCATTCATCACTTTGGAATTATTTTTTATCAACCTCATTCAATTTTAATCATGTAATGATTTTCATTATTCAATATTATTATACACAATAACCTTATTTTTGGTAATACTTTTCATAATTATGTTACGGTATTTATAATCTTCATAATTTATTTCAGGAACACCGGAAATGTTAAACCCTATGGAATCAACTTTTGTTCTGTGTTCAATGTTTGTTCCCAATCGATTGTGAATACTCCAGAAACATTATTAATGCTTATTGTTTTCAGAAATACATAGATCTTCAGACAGGATGAAAAATACTTCACGTATTGGTGCATTTATATTTCTTTTTCAGAAAACAGGTAAACTCTTTTATACAGTAATACAGTTAGAAAACTGTTCCATTGTGTAGAAATGTTTCACACAGAAATTCATTGGAAGAACTGTTTCAGAGTACCACCCTCATGTGAGTTATTCAGCCTTATTTTCTGTATTTTCAGCAATAATTTTTCTATTTTTTAATCAATTCTTGACGTTTTCTATGTTGCTGGTTGCTGAACTTCAGACGCTTCAGAGCTTCAACACAATGTATTTTAAAGTTATTATTGATTAACATTCAACTAATACATTTAACTCACTTTTCAGCATTCAAGTGTTTGTGTCATTAATATTAATGTCACTGAACAGTTTATTTCCATTTTTCAGGACTACCGTGCTTGCATTTGATATCAGTAATATTTTTCCATGTTCTGTTTCAGATGCCAATAACACTAACAACCAGTTGTATAAAAATCCAGTTTAATTTAACCACTGTAAAATGATGTCATCTAAATTAGCTAATACAAAGAGAACCAATGAACAAATTTTATGACGCCTCTTTACAGTGGTTAAATTGAAATGGATTTTCTTATTACTGGCTGAGAGATTAATATATAACAGTTTTAATTCAATTTAATTTATTCTAGTAAAGTTAGTTTAAATTCATATATGAATATACTTCATTCAAATCCTTTGAAGTTGCTGTCCAGTACATCCTTCTATTTCATCAATTTATCCTCTCTACATAATAATTAATGGAAAGAAATTACATGAACGATAATCCAAAGAAAACCATATAAATGGTTCTGAAGCCCTTGAATTTTCATTTCACCAATTATTAAGTATCCATAGCAGTTAATTAATTGCAATGTCTATTAATTGCCTCCTACTTTATCCTGTTTGTAGAACATTTGTTGGAAATTAATTTAAATTGCAATATGAGAGTATTTGGAAATTAACTTAGTGAAAGATTATAGCAACACTGTTTGAAAACTAAGAGGTGACTCGAATTAAATCTGGCAACAGAACAAGTGAGGTGAAATTTCTGGCAAGGCAAAGGTAGCCTGGGGTATTGCTTCAACAGTTTTGGTCACATACCGTCTCGACTCTACTTGTTGAAACTCAGAGAGCCCTTCAGTTTTTATGCTCCAGCTCGTTGATATCCCACTACTTGTTGCTCTCATACTCTTCTCTTCTTTTTCTCTCTCTATCTCTCTCGGTTCTTTCTCGCCTCGCACCTCTTTTTCTGTTCATCTCCACTCTCCGAGATCGTAACAAAAAAGGAAGAGACAATTTCCCCAGCGTTTCCCAAGCTAATATTGCACTCAGGCAGACCGTAAAAATTGTGATTAGATTTTGTATTTCTCATAACCGCGTCTCCTCTCAAGTAATAAAAGCAATAAATAAAGAAGACATTGATTTGCTTTCTTACATTTGAAACATTTTACACACATTTCTCACATTTTAATCTAAATCATGAATTTGTTATAGATTCTTCACTCAAACTACCTACATGCAGTTATTTCTTAACATGTGAATAAACGTTTTTACTCACATTGACTAGAGTACTTTCGAGTTACTTTTTACTGCATGTCACAAGTGCCCGGCTTCTCAGTTGTTCAATGAACTATTGAATCAATAATTTTGTTTTTGCATTTGAAAACACATGGTTATTGATTCAATACTGCTATTGAATCCATAAACTGTTTATTGAACGACTGAGAAACCGGGCATAGTTCATGTGAGAAATCAATAGAATAGAATATGTTTTTATTTCACCAGAAACAATAATTACAAAATACATTTCCAGCAATAAGATACAATTGTATAGACATTTTCAAGAATTTCATATGCCCTTAGCCTTTTTAAACTAAAAATAGTTTATTTCGCAGTTCGTCTTGGATCAAAATAATTACTAGATTGATTGTTCATTTTACATCTATGATTGATTTTGAGAAATAACATCCCATTCCTCTCACTCTCTCAGTTCCTCTCATTCCAATATTTGACAAGAACGAGAAGAATACTGGAGAAAGGGGAAAACGCAGAGAAAGAAGAATACTAAATAATGAAGCAGCACAATAAAATAGAATAATTCATGATACAGAGGAAACGTTGAGAAAGACGAGCACTAAAGAAGAAAACTGTTAGGAAAAGATGAGAATGCCAGAGGGATAATACTAAAAAGCAGAACAGTAAAGAATACTAAAGAATTTGAACAACAATATCAATAAAAATGCACTTTTCCATTCAAATTGCTCATGTATCTACTTTCGATACCAATAATTCTAGTCTTTACGTTATTCTGGGTGTTTGAATACCGACTGACATCACTTAGGCTAGGCGTACACCGGTTAGTCAAAACAAGACAAGACGAGATTAGTCACGTTTAGTCACAGTACTTCACATAGTTGCTTATGAAGCAACACACACTCATTAGTCATTGCATCCGTGTGTGCTGCTTCATAAGCAACTATGTGAATTATTGTGACTAAAAGGGACTAATCTCGTCTTGTCTTGTCTTGACTAACCGGTGTACGCCTAGCCTTATAATAACATGTTATGAGAACAAATTAACGTTCCCGCCCTGAAAACTTTGACTCTGTCTCTATGAGATCATGATTGAACAGTTTATTATTTCATGTTGGAAATCCTAATCTGAGTGCAATTGCACTGACTCTATGAAATTTTAGTTGAATAGTTATTACTTCATCTTGGAAAACCTAATTTGATTTCAATTGCACTGACTCTATGAGATCATAATTGAATAGTTATTATTTCATCTTGGAAAACCTACTTTCATTGCTACTGCACTAACTGTAATGAAATGAATTAATGAAATGACTGATCAGGAGTGACCTGAAAACTCTGACACCAGACCTGAGCCAGCCAGGTTACACGGAATTATTATTATTAATGAAATATGAATACTTAAAACTGAGTGACCTGAAAACTCTGACACCAGACCTGAGCCAGCCAAGTTACACGGAATTATTATTATTATTGAAATATGTATACTTAAAAATAATAATACCTAATGAGGTCATAATTTATTGAATAGTTAGGTATTTTTTATTAATTGAAAACGTTTTATGGTAAAATTATTTTTCAGTTATTTTTCAATTAATAGTTAGTTTCTTTCTGAAATGCTAATTTGATTGCAATACTGTATAGTAGAAACGGGGATGCTAAATGTATTTGTTTGAGCAGCAAAGCGGCCGCCTGTTGAGGAGACGTCCAGCTTTCTGCAGTCGCTGCTGGCCAGCCACGGACCCAACTACCTGGAGAAGCTGTTCGGAAGCAAGGCAAGGGACGCACTGGCACCTCTCGGCGGAGTCGACAAAGTCGCCATCACACTTTCAGGTTACACTGATTTCTCATTCCATCTTTAATAGGAACATAAAGTGATACGACTAATGATATGATGGTATGAATTATAATGATATGATGCTACACCAAATCATAGCACGGAAAAAGAGAAGATACAGTACCGTACAATAATAAAGATACAGTAAAATATAAGATAGATAGGCACCTATAAATAGTGTGCCTAGTAGGTAGTACTAGGTGATATGGGCGTAGTACTACATTACTATTACAGTACTACTAGCCAGCAGGCTAGCCAGGGGGCTCCGCCCCCTGGAACCCTGGCAGCGATTGACATGGTGAGCGCTTCGCGCTCACCAAGGGGCTTCGCCCCCGTAGACACAGTAAACATATTATTTTTAGACCTTTAACGAACCTAAGTACCAAATTTCAACATTTTCTGCCAATTAGTTCTCGAAAAGGCTAAGAAAACGCACAAAATTGCTAGAAAAACGCGAATATTGGGCGTATCTTTGGGATGTTTCCAAAATCCGTTCTCTTTGCGCGTCTAAAGCTCCAACTGAACATGCATGCCAAATTTGAATGCATTTGGATCAGTAGATTTTTAGTTCTGCTGATGAAGGAGTGAGTGAGTGAGTGAGTGCCATTTCGCTTTTTATATAGATAGATGTACCTATAGTAGAATAGAATATAAATAGACTGCAGTGCAATGCGATATAGATACACTACAGGAGAATAGATTATAGAGTAGGATAGTATATAGATACAATAGAATAAAAGAAAAATACAGTAGGATAAAATATGGATACAGTATAGTAGAAGATAGGTAATGGAACATAGATACAGTAGAATAAGAGGTAGATACAGTGGAAAAGACTATAGCTACAGTAGAATAGAAGGTATATATAGTCGATTAAAAGATATATACAATAGAATTAAAAGGAAATGGATACAGTGGAATAGAAGATGAAACATTTGAATAGAGCGTAGATACAGTCGAAATAAAGATAGATACAGTGAAATTATAGAAAGATAGATACAGCAGAATCATGGAAGGAAGTTACAGTGGAATAGAAGATAGATACAGTGCAATGGAGCACAGATATCGTAGAATAGATTTTAGTGATACAGTAGCCTACACTACTGTTTCAGACGTTGTCTTTCAACTTGTTACTGAGTGGATGGATATATCATTGGACCAGAATTCATTTTTTTTTTTTTGTTACTGTGAATGTTAATGTTTGTGAAGTTTGCTCACCATTTATCGACTAAATCCAAAATTGAAACGTTGGGAGATCAGAATTTGGATGTAGGACAACATGTGGTTAAGATATTTCTGATATTTGATTTGTGATTTCAATGATGACTAATAGGGATTTGATGTTTTTACAGAATCAAAAACATTGATCCCCACTTAATCAATGAATCACCACGTGCATTAGCAATGTGAGCCAACTGTACGCCTATATAATGTACCTATTTGATTGAAAGGATCTTTCTGTGATCAATTATTGTTATTGTTTCAATGTTGACTAATACTAATAGGGATTTGACATTTTTACAGAATCACAAACAATTGAAGATTTCGGAGCAGCACTGCATCTGATGAGATCCGACCTAGAGCATCTTCGTTCCGTATTTATGGCTGTGGAGAATGGCGACCTGGGAATGTTGAAAAGTCTCGGAATCAAGGATTCAGAATTGGGTGACGTCAAGTTCTTCCTAGAGAAGCTTGTCAACACAGGATTTCTAGATTAGATGCCCTTCTTCCTTATCAACAAGAGAAAAACACCATTCGAGAGATAGGTTCCACAATTACAATTATTTAAAATCTTCCTTTCATTGAGTGGTTATTCCAGATTGTATATATGTGATGATTCACAACTGGATCGAATTCTTAAGCGGAAATAACACGTTTTCAAGTGGAAAATTTAGAAATATTATCAAGTGGATTATACCACTTTTAACAAGATGAGTGCTGCATGAAAAATGATATCTCTATATTATAGAATCAATTTTTAAACTGAAGTTCGCATTGACCTCTTCTGATACAATGCGTTTCAAAAATAAGAAGAATAAGTATGTTTAATTATTTATTGAATGGTGTTATGGTGTAATTATTGTTAAAGAATGCTACTACACAGCATTCTTGATGATTTCAAAAATGAAACTATTATGATAGGTTTTTATGTTTAGTATTTATCAACAACGTTGTCAGCATTTATGCAACTGGAGGGTTGAATACAAACCACACATACTATTATTATAATCAAGAGTATCAATTACTCTTGTTATAATCAAGACTTGTTAAATGGTAATGCAAATGGAGTGTAACGGTGCTAGCTGAAAACATTGAAGAATTATTTATAATATTTGAAAAAAATCATTACACTATCTTGAATGTAGCATTCAATTTTGTGTACCGTAACATATAGTAATATTTCAATTACATTCCGTTCATCCTTAGTCCCCAATATTAGCCTACTGTTCAATTGATTATCATTCTTAGCACCACACAAGTATAATAATTTCATCTTGAATTAGATACATTACATAATAAATGTTACCGAGAAATTTCAACAGTTTATTGGTTCAATTGCAACATATAGTATACATTTTAATTTTATAGTATTTTTCCTTTCTATAAAATTTTTCAAGGCAGCATTATTCAATAGATCAAAAGTATGGTACCATGAATGTGATTTTAACAAATATGAATTATTCATTAATGATAAAAAAAATCAAATTGAAGCAGCACTCATCTTGAAGTTGAAAGTTTAAGGAAACATTAGGGATTACTTCAACTTCAAATGAGTTTAATGAGCAATAGGCTACTTATTGTATTCCTACATTCAATCATCATTTTAAAGGCTGCTACAAATTTAAATCTGTAAGTAGCTTTTCCAAAATATTTTCATGATATCCAGTGTATGTTGCCCGATTCAGGCTGAACAAACTATCATTGATTATTTTACACCGACGTTATCTGTTTTCAAGAAACAAGATTGACCGTACCAACTACCAAGCATCTTATATGGAAAAAATCGAATTCATAAGTATTATGCAAATAAAACTGGTTGGTACAATCAGAAAAATATGAATTCCAGACAAAGATTGATCAAAAGCGGTTCAAAAAATATATTTTTGAATAACACCATATTTGAATTGATATTACTAAAAATTAGCATTTGAATATTATTCTCATGACTAACAGAATGGAATGATAGTAGAAGAACGTTCCGTTCATTTATCTCTTACAGTATTTATTTTATCGTGATTGGTGTGTGCATTTATTTTTATAAAAAGTTGTGATAGCATATTTTTAAACTTCAAGCCACAAAACTTTCTGAATACAGATTGATAGCTCTTATCGATAAAAGATTTCCAAAGTCTTTTTCGAAAATTTCGAAATGTGTATTTATAAAAATTCAAATTGGATAATTTTGCATACGGAAAGGAATGCGAGAATGAACAAGAATTCAGAAATGATGATTTCTTGACTAAAACTCTCAGAAAGAACTAATAATTTAGTTTTCACTCAAGAGGATCTGTATAGGGGCTAAGGATGAGTGATGTTTATAGAGATTTTTGAAATTAAAAAGTAAAAATGTAAATAATATCTATTTCGATAAGTAAGGAAACTGATACATATCAAACCTACGTTTCAATCTAATCTATAAAGTAATGTCTTGAAGTTATTTTCTTATATATGTGCATTTTTCTTATCACAGTATGGATAGAAACAGTTTCTATTATCCCTTAGACTTATGAATATATACATATCCAAAGAGAATGAATATCTATAATATTGAGTATGTGTATACGGAGAGCCAAAAAGATATCCAAGAATACTGTGTTGTACCAAAGCTATAAAAAAGAATATTATTTAGGGGGAGTCCTCTCAACGTTTAAAATGTAAACAAAATAAGTTATTGATTGTGCTTGATTGCCAAGCATTCCATTCTCCTCATTGTGATCTCTTCCCTGAATAAGCATTTTGTGAGATATCTCAAGGGAATTTTTAACAAATATCATTTCATAATTATTGAGCAACTGTAGTTCTTTCAGTCAATTTCAAATCTTTGAAATTCCTCAAGACAATTACAGAAACAATTATTGTTGAAATAATACTCAATCATTTTCTAATAGAGCAGATCTTGAGGAATGAGGATTAGTTCATGAAATTATAATTGCGGAAAAATATTTGAATTGAAAAAAAACCAACATATAAAGTTTTTAAAAAATCATTCCAAAATGATAATTTCGAACACATTCCAGTTGAGTAGTAGATCATATTCAGGATTTAGTGAAGAAACCTCAAAGTTCAAGAAAAGTATTTCAATCAGCTCTTATAACAATTATTGAACCATATATCAGCAATCTTTTTGGCTCTTCCTATGACATGAATAATATAACTGCAATAATGATGACCATAGTGTTAAGTACACTATTATTCATAATTTGCTAGGAGAGAAGAAACCAATACATATCAACACATATCGAAGATGAATAATACATATCAAATTAGTATTAATAAGAAACATATTTTATATGCAATTTATTATTATAGCAATTCATATCACTTACATTTTCAATATTGTAATGTTATTATTAAAATTGAGTGTTGTATTATTTACTCTACATTAATGTTTGATGTTCGTTATTTAAAAATTACTTAGGTACCTACTGTATTCCTCAAACAAAAAATAGGTACAAATAATCCATGACCGTCCAATTATATGTGTCAAAGTCATTGTCTACATATCAAAATTGAGAGAGTTGTTACTCATAATGGAATTGGCTCAGAGATCAAATCTGTGAGAACCGATTTCTAAGTTCAGAAGCGACACATTCCAATTCAGTATCTGGTATAATACAAATTAATTAACTTGCTAAAATTTATTAACTGGACCAATAAATCTGACTCTATTGAAACTCACTGTTATCAAAATATTTAATCACTCATTGTTTAAAAAATTACATGTCACATTTTGATAACGACGAAACTCTTGAAATTGAGTTCATCAGCGTCTTGTAATAAGTGCGATAAAAAGAAAACATTTATGACCTTGAATGAGTGGGTTTTTGTATGTGAATGGAGGAAATTAATTCGTGGTAACGGTATCTCATATTATGATCTTTCCTGTATCCAACATTCCAAGAATAAGTACCGTACATGAATGCAAGGTACTGTGTAAAAGTATTTTTGAATTAGATTGATTCAAATTAGAAGAATTTATTATACTAACAAATGTCGTGGCACATCATCTTCTGGATATCTATCCAGCAATAACCAGAAAATAAAAATGATTTGTGATTTAAAAGTTTAATGTCTATACAATTGGAAAAATACAAAACTTGGACATTTAATAATATGATTTTGTTTCTCAACACACAAGAAGAGCATTAAAACATAATAACCATCTCAAATTCGATAAACAGTCATCGATAGTTCTGAATGTGAAATGAGAAATATTTTAAAAAATTTACTCATTTTTTATCTAGATTTATGTTAATGGTTGATCGGGAACTGAATAGAGAGTGGTTTGTCAATGTTGTTTACATGTTTATCTTACAGGGCTGGGATTGATACTGATTTATGTCAGTTGATTCAGAAAAATGAAAGCATTGGCAACTATCAAGTACCTAATTCAGTTTAATATTCTGCTCTTTCAACTTTTTGTTGATAATTGAGTAATTAAGTAAGTATACAAGATTTATTAAGCTTTAAAATATGGATGAAAAACATCTTTGATGGAGAAGTATGTATAAGTTGTCTATGTATTGTGATAAAGCAATTTTGTTGAAAAATATACTTTATATCACGACAAAGATAGGTTCTAGATTAAGATCATAATTTAGATTGTAAGAGAGCAAATTTGATCAATAAAGTATCATACTGACTTTAATTTAATAGGATTCATGAAAAGGCTTCAAAGGCATTTATGAAAAGGATTTTTCAAAATTAAACGACTGAAAATAAGGTTCAAGTTTCCAAAGAATATTTTATGGATCAAAACAGTGTTATTTTTTAAACATATTATTAAGATTGAGGAATCAATTGGAGCACAAACTTTTCACAATATTGTGGAAAATAATAATGTGAGAAGTGGATTCTCTCTGTTAACATATCATTAGTTCTATCTATTTACCATGCTACATATCAATGTAGAAGTAAGATAATCGAAGTAATTGAAGACATACGAAATGACAGTGAGTTGATATTTAAAATGAGGTTTAAATCTACATTAAAGATGAGAATTACTATCCAAGATGGGATTTACAACGTGGAATTATTTTAATGTACTAACATGGAAATTTGAAATAAAAATCAGAAAAATGATGTGTTGTAAATCAGCCTACAAACATACAATGTTGCAAGCTCTCAACAGCTATTGTACACTGGTTATACAACAATCAATAAATTGTTATAAATTATTAGAATGGGAAACATGACTAGGCATTGTGTGAGACTAATATTTCAAGTATTAAATCTAAAAAATTCTTATTTTTTTCAATCAACTCACTTTCTTCTGACGAAAATTATTATTTAGTAACCTTTTGTTGAAGCATCAGATAGGATTGAATTGAATTGTACATTTTCAATTAGGATAAATATAATTATACATTATGAGTGCAATTGAGATTCAATGAGTCAGCTATTGCCCCTATACCTGACCCTTTTGACGTTCTATCCAAGTATATATATTTGTAATATGTAACAAAATTTAAAGGCATAAATTTGTAAAAAATTATTTTCTCCAAATTGAAGTAAATGGAATATTATGAAATGAGTTTCAATGGTGTTGAATTATTCATCAATTACCTTCTACCTTTATTCATCCAGTACGTACCTAGTGAATCTGTCGTTATTTTTTTTATTTCATTTTATTTATTTTTAGGAAGTTTACACACTTACAACTGACCACTGAATATAGTTGGAGGATCTGTGGATGTCTGAGGTCTGACTATAAAAGCATAGAACATTTACTGCCGGTAGCAATAAGAAAGTCAATTAATTACATTTGACCACTGTAAGATGACGTCATTTGACGTAACCAATGCAATGAGACCCGCCAAAAGATGCCATTCTACGGCAGATGAAATTTAATCGACTTTCATGCAGTTGATGGATAGCATACATATACTATTAGCATAGCCCCCTCTAAACTATAGTAGGGGCTACTACTTTAGAGGGGGCTCTACTTTAGCCCCCTCTACTTTAGAGGGGGCTATATGCTATTAGTGAAAAGGTAAAATGCTACATTTTTGGAGTTGTAGAGTTCAAGTACTGGAATGTTGATAATGACTACTGAAGGAAAAAACTTGATTATCTAACTTATTGAAGTTTTGACTGTACAAGGTTATGCAAGGTAAGACTGTACATGTACAATGTATGACTGTATACTGTACAAGACTGACATCTTTGTTACATGACTTTAGCCGATTGCACAAAAATCAATACAGTATTCAGTAATTGAATTTAACCGCAGTAAAATGACTTAATTCAACCATGGAGAAGCGATACTCTCTGTTCTAATTCTCTATTCTAATCTGTTCTCTGTGATTTATACTTGACACAACCAATGCAAAGAGTTGAACCATATCACGCTCCGTTAGATAAGGTCATTTTACGACAGTTGAATTTAATTGGCTTTTGTGCAATCAGCACATCATTTGTTCCATGATATCGATATGTGATTATAAAAATGAAATTAATCACCTAAAAGTTGGTTTTCGCTTCTGCGGCTGAGCAGCAGACTCCGGCTGCAGTTAATCAAAATAGGTACCAACTTTTTCAAATAAAAAATTGTACCTACTCGTATATTAAATACTGAATATTAATACTGAACTCAGTGAATTAACAATATTCATACTAAATGGTTCCTATTTTTGCATGGTCATTTTTGTATATTTTCATTTTAAGTTTAAATTAGTTGCTATATTTTGACTAGCGGTAGCCGAAGTCTGCTGCTCAGCCGCATAAGCGAAAACCTACCTTTATAGCTTATTGAGCTCTGAATGTCACATTTTGAAAAGCTCAACTCTTGAGATATTATTGGTCCATTGTTAATCTCTCAATATTATTAACTGAAAACTAGTTTCAAACAGATCAATTACATCCAATTACTGTAATTAAATTTAACTTGGCTAGATAAGGTGTTTTGAGAGCTGTTGCTTATTAAACCTGAATAACTATCTCAATCTGTATTAGAATTTTGTGCCTACTAATTGTAATTCATTGATTCCTATAAACGACAGAGCTTCATGAAGATGAAATAAATAATTACAAGCTCAATAAGCATTGGAGCTCTAGAGTTTCGGAATTTTAAATCATGTACAGGACAGCTCACAGTAATGAATGACGGTGCAGAGTCGTAGTCGTAGAAGAGGTCTACATATGGGTTAAGTGGAAGAGAGGGCTTGTATGCCTCAACTTCGCCCACAGCACTTTTGTAATGTGAAAGTGAAAAATAAAGTCATTTATCTATCTATCTATCTATTATGTTTCAACCTGACTCAATTTGCTTTTCTCGGCCTGTAACGTATTAGAGGAAAAATGCATGTTTGTAAGGAAGTCAATATTATCCTCTGGAATTTCAATTATCCACGCTCAATTATTGTTTTGTGGTAAATGCCACTGTAAGAAAGTCCATGGAGACTTTATGTCTTGACCTTTTGTGCATTTTTTGTATTTCTTGCTGAAATACTAAAAATTACTTGAATAAATAAAAAATGGTTGAGCTTCTTTTTCAAACAGTACTCAAGGCTTCTAGTATCGGCAAAAATACAATGATAACTTGTGAATAATTAATAAGGGATAGACGATCAAGCACTTGCACTAAAGGTTACCCACAGAAAAAATTTTAAGGTATAGAGTGAAGAAAACATTCAACAAGCCCATCACAGGTGAGTTGTCCGGAGGTGTCTTGAATGCTAGTTTACAAAGTAACGTAATTTTGAAAAAGGAACAGCTTCAATTCTATTTTGAATTAGTGAAAAAAATTATCTGCGTTTGCTTTGCTATTCATTGCCTGCTATTTTGTTCCTCTTAACATCAAGTCAAAACTTCAATGAAATTTTTTGTTCCTCAAATGCAAGTATCCCCTTGTTGATCATTCAAAAAGCATCCACAATATAGGCTACATGGATAAATGAGCAACCATTATATTGTAGCTTTCCATATAACCTGCCCCATTCTGTATCACTAGTAGAAAATACCGGATAAATTGATATGTTACTGCTCATTACTTACTGCTTCTATGAAATAATCACCAAGAAGTGCCTCAGGATTTGTAGGTAATGAAAAGTAGAGACTTCTGTTTTAAAATAGACTCTTTTATTTGCAAAACACATATCCATAGATTATGGTAACGTATCAACATTTATTGATTTATAAAACTCATAATAATTTGATAAAATTTATTATTATCCATATACATTATAACATTATTATACATTATTCTTATATACTCCGGTAAGAATACAATATGTACAAACTTGGTTACAATTTGGCAACTTTATGTTCTAATGTGAATATAATTATTTAATATAGCCTTGTACCTGCTAACAACAGGCTGCCATGCCGAGGATAAACTAATCACAAGTAAGAGTGGGGCACAGGCGGTGAAGCCGGAATTGATTCATAATACAATTTGTCAATGGGTGGAGTTGACTCGAGTGATAAGTCAATATATCACGTCTCATGCTCCAGGCCAACAAAGAAGTATTGGAAAATTTTTTTCATGAATTTCTTAGACATTGCTCTCCTCAATGCATACTTGCTGTATAAAAAAAATACTGACAAGCCGGTGAACCGTCACAAATTTATTGTACAGGTGATTGAGGAGCTGGCAAATTCAAACGAAAATAATGATGAAGTTCGCGAACAAGTGCAGCAATTAGGTCAACCACATGAGCTCACTCATCTCCCTGGTCGTCAAGAGCGTTTGTGTGGGGTGTGCGGGCCAACAAAGAAAAGGGGTAGAAGCCACTATTGGTGCCCTGGATGTAACTGTGGTGTTCATCCAGCTTGCTTCCACCAGTCTGGACTCCCCTGCTCCCTCCTGTGGAAAAAACTCCACGTGTAGGCCACAGGAAGAGTCCAGCCTGAGAAAAAATTATTGTTTTGCTGGTCACTTTTTATCGGACCACGGAACAGTTAGGACAGAGAAAGATTTCAACTGATCAAAATTCAATTTTAAATTCATTAACTCTAACTGGTATGGTGGGGTCACCCATGACCCCAAGCAGTTTTAATTCACATATTTGACTGCTGGAGCGCCACCTGAAAGCTTCTCCACCTTGTGTATTCTCCTATTCTCCCCTCTCCTACACAACGGCAGTATTGTTCACGGAACCGGTCTTGAAACATCTGTCCTGAGAGTGCCTGGGGTCACGTCTGACCCCACCATACCTGCTGTGTAACTTTTTCTGTTTATAAAGTGAACACGTAGATTGCATTTTAAAGTGATGAGTTGACTTGTGCCTTTGGTTTATGTTGGTGTAACTAAAGTAATATGGAAGAAGAAAACTTATTGCATAATATTGCCGAAATAAACAGGCTACTAGATGACGACGAGGACGACAATATTTCTGTTTATTCCAATGCTTCAACTGTCCATGACGACCATAACAGTGACAGTGAAGAGAGCTTGCCCGAAGATGAAGATGAACAGTTATTTGACGACAATACGGACACCGATCCTCATTATGATCCAAGTTTATCTCATATTTCTGATAATGAAACAGAATCTAGTGATTCAGAAGTAGCTAACGAAAGTGCATGTGGTCGTGGGAGGGGACGGGGTCGAGGACGTGGTGGTAGACCTGCAGTGAACATAGCCCAGCCCTCTGAAAGTGCCAATTACTTCTATGGTAAAAATCGAATGAAATGGGCAAAACTACCACCAGCTCCGAGTAGGACACGTTCTGACAACATTATAACTAAGTTACCAGGACTGAAAGGCAATGCAAAGATTACTAAGCCAAAAACTCCTCTTGCCGCTTGGAAATTGCTTTTTGATGATCAAATACTGGATGAAATTATTGATCATACTAATGAGAGGATTACAAATATATCAATCAAATATGGTGCCAACGCATTGAATTGTCAGTTTACCAAACATACAGACAAAACAGAATTTGAAGCCTTCATTGGTCTGCTTTACCTTAGTGGAGTTTTTAAGTCAAATCATGAGAATGTTGAATCTTTGTTTGCAACTGATGGTACTGGGCGTGATATTTTTCGCTGCGTCATGTCATTGAAAAGGTTTCTTTTTCTGCTGATAGCAGTTCGTTTTGATGATATCAACACCAGGGATGAAAGGCTGCAAAATGACAGACTGGCATATATATCTGGGGTATTTAACAGTTTTATACAAAACTGCAAAGACAACTACTCCTGTGGCGAATATCTCACTGTTGATGAGATGCTAATGCCATTTCGTGGACATTGTCGCTTTAGAGTGTATATGAAGAGCAAACCCGCAAAATACGGACTCAAAGTGTTTTGTTTGTGTGACTCAAGAACACATTACCTCTTGAATGCTTTTGTGTATGTAGGAGAAAATAGTGTTGAGAATCCAGAAAGATTGCTTATTCCTACTGCTACTGTTTTAAGCCTTGTTGAACCGGTAACTAATTCAAAAAGGAACATTACTGCGGACAACTATTTTACTTCCATTGAACTTGTCGACAAACTGAAGGAAAGACAATTGACATATGTAGGGACTATTCGCCAAAACAAAAGGGATGTACCGGCTGCTTTCAAACCTAACAAAGATCGACCCATACAGTCTTCTGTATTTGGATTCACTAGGGACAAAACTCTTGTATCCTACGTTCCAAAAAAAAATAGGAGTGTTACCCTTCTAAGTACAATGCATCATGACATGAAAGTAAATGCAGAAAATGAAAACAAGCCAGAGATGATTGAGTTCTATAACTTAACAAAAGGAGGTGTGGATTGCTTAGATCAAAAATGTGCCATTTTCTCTGTTGGAAGAAGTCGTTGCTGGCCCCAAGTACTGTGGTTTGGTCTCTTGAATATCAGTGGAGTAAATGCGCATGTTATTCTCAACTCAGTTGACCTGCAAACTAAACTAGATCGAAGAAACTTTTTGAAAAATCTAGGACTTGACCTTTGTCAGCCTCACCTAAAACGAAGATCTCAGCTTAGCAGTCTACCACGTGAACTGAGGATGACAGTTCAAAGGATTGTTGAGGCACGACTTCCACCAGAAGAACGACCAGGGCCTGCTGCTCTTCCACCAGAAGAACGACCAGGCCCTGCTGCTCTTCCACAAGAAGAACCCCGTAGACCTGCGCAGAACCAACCACCACCAAAGAGACGCCGTTGCAGTATCTGCCCGAGAAAGAGGGACCAGAAGCACCCAACTGAGTGCGAAAAATGCTCACGAGCTGTCTGCAAGGCCCACAGCACTGTGCACATTGTGTGCCACGACTGCATAGACAACTAATTGTAAGTTTCAAGCACTTTTGTTCAACTAATTCTAAAGTTTAACCAAATTTGTTTAAATAATCTTACAAAAGTTAGGCCATGTCAGTTTTTTTATGTGTAATTCTAGATTGTGGTTTTTCAGGTTCTTGTGTGGTTCAAACCTACATCTTTGAAGATATGATAAGTGAAAATAAAATTTTTCACTTTTATGGTACAATTATCAATTTTTAAATAAGGATGTTTTTCTCATCAAGAAATTTGCTTGTTTTCAAAACTTAGTTATAAAATATTATTCATAATGTGACAAGTTTGATATATAGTGTGTAGTTCAATAATTTAAATGTCAATTGAACATATAATATAATAATAAACAGCATTTTTTGAATTTGACTATTTATTACCAATTATTTATAATTGGGGTCAATGGTGACCCCACCATACCTGGAGTGTTACTTTTTTTCACCATACCAGTTAAGGGTTAATTTTTTTATTCAATTTCCAAAGTTAATAGTTATCCTACAATGAGTTAATATCTAAATTCTAAATCCGACATTTAAAGAATTTTTTTTGGTGATCGTATTGTGAACGGGAGTGCCGTGATCTCTTCAAGTAGGCTACTCGGACTCCTACGAGATGTGGATCGGGTGCGGACTTTTCGTCTTAGCAAGTGAGTGTTAATAGCTTATTTCTGTCAGGGGCAGATCGAACCTTAGTTAGATTATTTGTAAATTTTCTCATGAATGTAATTTAAACATGTAATAAGTCGGGCAGCCAGAATAGTATTTTTGTTAGATGTAACTTCTTTCTTAGACAGTAGATCTAGATCATGGGTGTTATAAAATAGAGCAACTTATTCGGTGATTTTGATGTATTCATTCCTTGTATCTCCTTGATTTCGTAAGTTAAGTTAGTTCTTTATGTCCCGCTAGCGTCTCACGCTACCATCAGTAGTTAGCGGGTTACACATATGCAGTATTTAACTTAGGATGTCATAAATTATTTATAAGAAAGATACAAATGGATAAGAGAACAAATTTAGAGAACATAATTTATTCTATTTCTAATTAGTAAGCTTCTTTTGTTATTTCTCTTTTAATGTTAGAGGATTTGATCAGTTTATGTTAGAACAATTTTCATTGATTTCTTTCTATATACTGTAGCCGTACTTTATTTCTATGTTAAGGCTTACTGTGCTTACTCTGAAGTCCGTAATACAAGTTATTAGTTATTTATTTTTCAGTAACTTTTTCCGAAGTAATTATGGTATTTTTGAAGGGCGGGCGGCCCTACACTCTGAGTTCCATTAAAAATGTATTTTGGGTAGTACACCCCTCTCGGGCTTTGGCCTAGGGGTGCGCATTTTATTTTGCACTTATATTATTTTCTTATTTTTAGTATCATTTGTTTTTGTAATTGAATTTTAATGATGTAAATGTACCACTGTATAATATTCATTGTAAACTGCTGTGCAAAATAAATAAATTTTGAATTTGAATTTGAATTTAGAACAGTTTTCTCTAACTCTAAAAGTCAATTACATACATACTTAAAGACTGACAAAAAAGATACCTCAAATTTGGATAATTACAAGTACCTGCGAGGGATTCTATTAATTTGATGGCGCTGAATCCAAATCTGAAATCAAAATTTTTCCATCTCTATTGATGATTGATTTAAATTTTGGTGGAGGGGAAAATACAGCGAGCCGGGCTCGTGTCGCTTACAACAAGTGTGTGGTGATTTTGCTCGAGTCGTTCAAGGACACAGGCGAAATCCGGAGGCTGCCACAGGCCAAATCCGTAAGTCTGTGGGCCCCTTAAGAGATTGCACAAATGGGTCTTCAGACTGTTTCATGTGGCACGAAGGTATAGCGGGGAGGGGTTCAAATTATATTGCATTGTGTGTTTACAAAAAAAACTCGCACTTCGTGCTCGGCAGGGGGCTTCGCCCCCCTGCACCCCCCTGGGGGCTTCGCCCCCCCATTATCTTGTGAATGTAACTTCTCTTGTGTTGGAAATTTTTTGGGTTAGTAATTTTTCTGCTTAGAGATTTTCAAGAATGTATGTCAGTGGGTACCTCTCCACTGTGATCTTCATAAAGTGGGGGAATTTGAAAATTTTCAAATTTGAGATCCAAAAAATTTATTTGATTTGGTCATGTAGCATATGTTTCTCAATTGCCTTGATGAGCTGAGTTCAATGATGTATGGCACAATAATACCTGGTATCCAAATAAGAGAAATATAGCAGTCCCAAAATTTGCCAAATTTGACATCATGTCCCCCAATGCCCCCCTGAATATTTCATTTATGGCAGATGGCAATTGTATGAGGTCTCTGAGTCTAAAAACAACATTCTGACTTCAAAAACTGCACTACAATATCAAGAAGCATTAAAAATAGACCCTAAATAAATTTCCAAAAAATGGCAAAAATGACCAAAAAATACAATTGCGCCCCCCAATCCCCCTTGCTACCCCGGTACAAATTTTATTATTGAAATCGAAGCATATCAAGGTGCTGGAAAAAAAAGGTCCTTTTCACTTTTGCTGTAAATAGTCAAATAGAAAAGTTGAAAAAATTGAGGGGGACCTGGTGCCCCCTTAATGGAAAAATGTCATAGTTTTGGAAATTTCTCGATGGTTTTAGGTACTCATGAGAACAAAATAATCGTTTCCACCTATGCTGGGAGTGGCTTAGAATGTACTTTAGTGGGTACCTCTCCACTGTGATCTTCATAAAGTGGGGGAATTTGAAAATTTTCAAATTTGAGTTCCAAAAAATCTATTTGATTTGGGCATATAGCATATGTTTCTGAATCGCCTTGATGAGCTGAGTTCAATGATGTATGGCTTAATAATACCCAGTATCCAAATAAGAAATACAGCCGGCCAAAATTTGCCAAATTTGACATATGTCCCCAGTGCCCCCTGAATATTTTTTGGGCAGATGACATTTTTATGCGGTCTTTGGGTTCAAGGAACAACATTCTAAGCCCCAAAACTGCGCTAAAAAATCTAGAACCATTGAAAATTGACCCATCAAAATCTGGCCAAACCGGCAAAAATGGCCAAAAATTAAAATTGCCCCCCCTGGTCCCCCTTGATGACCCGGTTTTTATTTTATCACAAATTTCGATGTTTTTCCACAATCTGAACAATTTTTTCCTCTACCATTTTGCTGTAAAATGTGTATTTGGATTGGCAGAAAAACTTTGGGGGGCCAAATCCCCCCTGAGGGGGGGACTTTTCAAAGGTTTTGGAGTTTTCCCTGTACCTTCTCTTGGCCCTCTATCTGATGGTGACCTCAGTTTTTCTCTGCGATCAGCGGTTTTGGCTGTGAATTTTTGAAAAAAAATTTTGAGAAAAAAAAATTTCAAATGCCCCCCTTGGGCCCCCTTGTGAACCTGGTTGGAATTTCATTATTGAAATCGGGGTATCTCCGGGAGTTGAACAAAAAAGTTCCTCATGACTTTGCTGTGCGATAAGCGGTTAGCTTTGCAGAAAATCTTTGGGGGGCCTGAACCCCCCCGAGGGGGGGACTTTTCCAAAGTTTTGGAGTTTTCCCTGTACCTACTCTTGGCCCCCTATCAAATGGTGACCCCAGATTTTCTCTCCGAACAGCGGTTTTGGCTGTGAGTTTTTGTCAATCAGTGAGTCAGTGAGTGAGTGTGTCACTAGAATTTGTAAGTTTACTATTATATGACTCGCACTTCGTGCTCGGCAGGGGGCTTCGCCCCCCTGCACCCCCCTGGGGGCTTCGCCCCCCCATTATCTCGTGAATGAAAATTTTCTTGCGTTGGAAATTTTTTGGGTTAGTAATTTTTCTGGTTAGAGATTTTCTAGGTTAGAAGAATTCAGTGTAAGTAATTCAACAGGTTTCATGGGTTTCCCCCCTTCACCGGCTTGGGGATTCGCCACTCCATGATCTCCTAGGGGATTTTTCAAATTTCCAAATTTGGGTTCCAGAAAAGTTATTTGATTTGGTCATGTAGCATAATACCTGGTATCCAAATAAATACAGGAAATACAAATAAATATCCAGAGAAATAAAGGAGTCTAAAAATTAGCCAAATTTGACATGTCTCCCAGTTCCACCTCTGAATATTTTTTTGGGGGCAGGTGTCATTTAAATTAGCTTTTCAGGCCCAAGGAACATTATTCAGACCTCAAAAACTGCACCACTATATTAGAAACCATTGAAAATTAATAGACCCCAAACATTTTTGAGATATTGGCAAAAATGACCAAAAAATACTATTGCCCCCCATGATCCCCATTGCTGACCCAATACAAATTTTATTATTGAAATCGAAGCATATCGAGGTGCTGAACAAAAAAGGTCCTTTCCACTGTCGCTCTAAATAGTCAAATAGAAAAGTTGAAAAAATTGAGGGGGAACTGGTGCCCCCCTGATAGGAAAACTTCATAGTTTTGGAGTTTTCTCAATAGTTATGAGTACTCATGAGAACAAAATGGTTGTTTTCACTGATCCACCTATACTGGGAGTGGCTTAGAATTTATGTCAGTGCGTACCTCTCCACTGTAATCTTTGTAAAGAGGGGGACTTTGAAAAATTTCAAAAAAATTGCGCCCCCTGATCCCCCTTGATGACCTGTTACAAATTTTATCATTGAAATCGTAGCATATCGAGGTGCTCAACAAAAAAGGTCCCATACACTTTTGCTCTAAATACAGTGCAACCTCGATATAACGGACCCCGATATAACGAATAACCCGGTATAACGTATTTTTTTTCCGGTCCCTTGAAAACCCCATAAACCTTAATAGAAAATTAACCCCTATGTAGCGTACAAAATACGTATTAGAACCTCTATATAACGAATTTTTGGTGTGTTTTTTGTAATATTTTTACCCCTGTATAACGATATAAAAATTAAGAAACCCTACATAACGTAGATAACCTCTATATAACGTATTCCCACGGTTCAGACCCCTGTATAAAGTATTTTATTCTTATCTAGGCCATCACTTGAGCATGTTTGAACATGAAAGTTTTCATTTACCCCCCTTCCGCTCGCCGCCCATAATAGATTGCTAATTTGATTGAATGAACTTGCTAATTAAAAACTATTGAAAATAATACTGTATGCATATTTTATTCTGAAAATATATACGTGAACAGTAGGTAGTTCTTTAAATTTACTGAACAAATTTCCTAATTGATTGAGCTATACAGTATAGGTGAAAAGAAATAGGATACAGTACAGTATTGCTATTATTCAACTACTATTGAATTATAGCATTTTTTACTCAATTGCTATTTTTAATACGGTATTTCTATTATTTAATAGCAATTGAATAATTGCAATATCCTATTTCCTTCCACCTTTATAGAGTAGTTAACAAATCTGCATTCATTTTTAAGAAGCCAAGTTGGCTAGTTACAAAGGTGGAAGGAAAATGGGTACTGTATTACAATTATTAAACTGCTATTAAATAATAGCATTTATTTAATTGCTATTTTCAATACAGTATTTCTATTATATAATAGCAATTGAATAATTTCAATATCCTATTTTCTTCCACCTTCTGTAGCAGTACAGTACTGTACTGTAATATGAAACATACAGTACAGTATTTGTACAGTACTGTAAACTGAATATCTAAAAATCTACTTCAAATAGAGGTTGAACGTGTTCAATATACTTTATATGGTTATAACTAACCCCTATATAAGGTATTTTGTCAGACTTCAACCTCGATTTAACGAACCTCGTTTTTAAGTAAACCCCTACATAACGTACGAATTTCTTGGTCCCTTCAAATACGTTAAATCGGGGTCCCACTGTAGTGAAATGGAAAAGTTGAAGAAATTGAGGGGGGCTTGTTGCCCCCCTGACAAAAAAATGTCATAGTTTTGGAGTTTTCTCAATGATTTTGGGTACTCATGAGAACAAAATAATTGTTTCACCTATGCTGGGAGTGGCTTAGAATGTATTTCAGTGGGTACCTCTCCACTGTGATCTTCATTAAGTGGGGGAATTTGAAAATTTTCAAATTTGAGTACCAAAAAGGTTATTTGATTTGGGCATATAGCATATGTTTCTGAATCGCCTTGATGAGCTGAGTTCAATGATGTATGGCACAATAATACCGGGTATCCAAATAAGAGAAATACTGAATTTGCCAAATTTGCCAAAGGTCCCCCGGTGCCCCCCTGAATATTTTTTTTGGGCAGATGATATTTTTATGAGGTCTTTGGGTCCAAGAAACAACATTCTGAGCCCAAAAACTGCGCTAAAAAATCTAGAACCATTGAAAATTGACCCATCAAAATCTGGCCAGAACCGCAAAAATGGCCAAAAATGAAAATTACCCCCCCTGGTCCCCCTTGCTGACCCGGTTCAAATTTTACCACATATTTCGATGTTTTTCCGCAATCTGAACAAGTTTTTCCTCTACCATTTTGCTGTAAAATGTGTATTTGAATTGTCAGAAAAAATTTGGGGGCCCACATACCCCCTGAGGGGGGGACTTTTCAAAGGTTCTGGAGTTTTCCCTGTACCTACTCTTGGCCCTCTATCTGATGGTGACCCCAGTTTTTCTCTGCGATTGGCGGTTTTGGCTGTGAATTTTTTGTAGAAAAAAATTGAAAAAATTTTTTTCGAATGCCCCCCTTGGCCCCCCTTGTGAACCCGGTTAAAATTTTATTATTGAAATCGGGGTATCTCCGGGTGCTGAACAAAAAAGTTCCTCATGACTTTGCTGTGCGATTAGCGGTTAGCTTTGCAGCAAATCTTTGGGGGGCCTAAACCCCCCTTAGAGGGGGAAATTTTCAAAGTTTTGGAGTTTTCCCAGTACCTACTCTTGGCCCCCTATCTCATGGTGACCTCAGTTTTTCTCTCCGATCAGCGGTTTTGGCTGTGAGTTTTTGTCAGTCAGTCAGTCAGTCAGTCAGTGAGTGTGTCACTAGAATTTGTAAGTTTACTATATAAAGACTATATAAAGTTTACTATAGTGTGTCACTAGAATTTGTAAGTTTACTATATAAAGACTTCGTGCTCGGCAGGGGGCTTCGCCCCCCTGCAACCCCCTGGGGGCTTCGCCCCCCTATGATCTCCTGTGGGACTTTTCAAATTTTTGAATTTGGGTTCCAAAAAAGTTATTCCAAAGAAATTATTTGATTTGGGCATGTAGCATAATACCTGTATACAAATATGAGAAATACAGGAGTCTGATATTTAGCCAAATTTGACATGTCCCCCCACTTCCACCACTGACTATTTTTTGGGTGTAGGTGTTATTTTTATCAGCTTTTCAGGCCCAAGGAACATTATTCAGACATCAAAAACTTCCCTCCTATGTCAGAAACCATAGAAAATGTACCCCAAACATTTTTTGAAAAATTGGCTAAAATTACCAAAAAATACAATTGCGCCCCAAAACTATGACATTTTTAACTGCACTACTATATCAGAAACCATTGAAAATGACCAAAAAATATAATTGCGCCCTATGATCCCTGTTGCTGACCCGGTACAAATTTTATTATTGAAATCAAAGCATAAACTTCATAGTTTTGGAGTTTTCTCAATTGTTATAGGTACTCATGAGAACAAAATGGTTGTTTCCACTGATCCACCTATGCTGGGAGTGGCTTAGAATTTATGTCAGTGGGTACCTCTCCACTGTAATCTTTGTAAAGAGGGGGACTTTGAAAATTTTCAAATTTGAGTTCCAAAAACTTCATATGGGCATTTAGCATATGTTTCTGAATCGCCTTGATGAGCTGAGTTCAATGGTGTATGGCACAATAATATCCGGTATTCAAATAAGAGGAATACAGCAGTCCCAAAATTTGCCAAATTTGACATTATGTCCCCCAATGCCCCCTGAATATTTTTTTTTGGCAGATGACAATTGTATGAGGTCTCTGGGTCCAGAAACAACATTCCGATTTCAAAAACTGCACTACAATATCAAGAACCATTGAAAATAGACCCCAAATAAATTTCCAAAAATTGGCCAAAATGACCAAAAAATACAATTGCTCCCCCTGATCCCCCTTGCTGACCTGGTACAAATTTTATTATTGAAATCGAAGCATATCGAGATGCTTAACAAAAATGGTCCTTTACACTTTTGCTCTAAAAAGTGAAATGGAAAAGTTGAAAAAATTGAGGGGGCCTTGTTGCCCCCCTGACAAAAAAATGTCATAGTTTTGGAGTTTTCTCAATGATTTTGGGTACACATGAGAACAAAATAATTGTTCCACCTATGCTGGGAGTGGCTTAGAATTTATGTCAGTGGGTACCTCTCCAATGTAATCTTAATAAAGTGGGGGACTGAAAATTTTCAAATTTGAGTTCCAAAAAATTTATTTGATTTGGGCATATAGCATATGTTTCTGAATCGCCTTGATGAGCTGAGTTCAATGATGTATGGCACAATAATACCCGGTATCCAAATAAGAGAAATACAGCCGTCCCAAAATTTGCCAAATTTGACATAGGTCCCCCGGTGCCCCCCTGAATATTTTTTTTTGGGCAGATGACATTTTTATGAGGTCTTTGGGTCCAAGAAACAACATTCTGAGCCCAAGAACTGCGCTAAAAAATTTAGAACCATTGAAAATTGACTCATCAAAATCTGGCCAATCCGGCAAATACGTCCAACAATGGAGATGGTCCCCCCTGATCCCCCTTGCTGACCCGGTTGGAATTTTATCACATATTTCGATGTTTTTTCACAATCTGAACAAGTTTTACCCCTACCATTTTGCTCTCAAATGTGTATTTGCATTGGCAGAAAAACTTTGGGGGGCCACATCCCCCCTGAGGGGGGGACTTTTAGCAGGTTTCGGACCTTTACCTGTACACACAGTCGGACCTCTATCTGATGATGACCCCCGTTTTTCTCAGCGATCCGCATCTTTGGCTGTGAATTTTTGAAGAAAAATTCAAAAAAATTTCAAATGCCCCCCTTGGGCCCCCTTGTGAACCCGGTTGAAATTTTATTATTGAAATCGGGGTATCTCCGGGTGCTGAACAAAAAAGTTCCTCATGACTTTGCTGTGCGATAAGCGGTTAGCTTTGCAGAAAATCTTTGGGGGGCCTGAACCCCCCTGAGGGGGGGACTTTTCCGAAGTTTTGGAGTTTTCCCTGTACCTACCCTCGGCCCCCTTTCTAATGGTGACCCGAGTTTTTCTCTGCAATCAGCGGTTTTGGCTGTGAGTTTTTGTCAGTCAGTCAGTCAGTGAGTGTGTCACTAGAATTTGTAAGTTTACTATATTATGACTCGCACTTCGTGCTCGGCAGGGGGCTTCGCCCCCCTGCACCCCCCTGGGGGCTTCGCCCCCCCAATTATCGACTTGTGAATGTAAATTTTCTTGTGTTGGAAATTTTTTGGGTTAGTAATTTTTCTGGTTAGAAATTTTCTGGGTTAGAAGAATTCAGTGTAAGTAATTCAATGGGTAAGTAATTCTTATATCTCCTATGATTTTGAAATTGCCACTCCATGATCTCCATGATTTTGAAATTGGGTTCCAAAAAAGTTATTCCAAAGAAGTTATTTGATTTGGGCATGTAGCATAATACCTGGTATGCAAATATGAGAAATACAGGAGTATGATAATTAGCCAAATTTGACATGTCCCCCCACTTCCACCTCTGAATATTTTTTTGGGTGAAGGTGTTATTTTTATCAGCTTTTCAGGCCCATGGAACATTATTCAGACATCGAAAACTTCACTTCTATGTCAGGAACCATAGAAAATGTACCCCAAATGTTTTTTGAAAAATTGGCAAAAATTACCAAAAAATATAATTGCGCCCCCTGATCCCCCTTGCTGACCTGGTACAAATTTTATTATTGGAATCGAAGCATATCGAGGTGCTGAAAAAAAACGGTCCTCTTCACTTTTGCTCTAAATAGTGAAATGGAAAAGTTGAAAACATTGAGGGGGTCTTGTGGCCCCCCTGACCAGAAAATTTCATAGTTTTGGAGTTTTCTCAATGATTTCGGGTACTCATGAGAACAAAATAATTGTTCCACCTATGCTGGGAGTGGCTTAGAATGTACTTCAGTGGGTACCTCTCACTGTGATCTTCACAAAGTGGGGGAATTTGAAAATTTTCAAATTTGAGTTCCAAAAAATTTATTTGATCTGGGCATATAGCATATGTTTCTTAATCGCCTTGATGAGCTGAGTTCAATGATGTATGGCACAATAATACCCGGTATCCAAATAAGAGAAATACAGCCGTCCCAAAATTTGCCAAATTTGACATATGTCCCCCGGTGCCCCCCTGAATATTTTTTTTGGGCAGATGACATTTTTATGAGGTCTTTGGGTCCAAGAAACAACATTCTAAGCCCGAAAACCGCGCTAAAAAATCTAGAACCATTGAAAATTGACCCATCAAAATCTGGCCAAACCCGCAAAAATGGCCAAAAATGGAAATTGCCCCCCCTGATCCCCCTTGCCGACCCGGTTCGAATTTCATCACATATTTCAATGTTTTTCCACAATCTGAACAAGTTTTTCCTCTACCATTTTGCTGTAAAATGTGTATTTGGTTTGGCAGAAAAACTTTGGGGGGCCACATCACTCCTGAGGGGGGGACTTTTCAAAGGTTTTGGAGTTTTCCCTGTACCTACTCTCGGCCCTCTATCTGATGGTGACCCCAGTTTTTCTCTGCAATCAGCGGTTTTGGCTGTGAATTTTTTGATGAAAAAATTGAGAAAAAATTTTTTCAAATGCCCCTCTTGGGCCCCCTTGTGAACCCGGTTGAAATTTTATTATTGAAATCGGGGTATCTCCGGGTGCTGAACAATAAAGTTCCTCATGACTTTGCTGTGCGATGAGTGGTTAGCTTTGCAGAAAATCTTTGGGGGCCCTGAACCCCCCTAAGGGGGGGACTTTTCCAAGGTTTTGGAGTTTTCCCTGTACCTACTCTTAGTCCCCTATCTAATGGTGAGCTCAGTTTTTCTCTCCGATCAGCAGTTTTGACTGTGAGTTTTTGTCAGTCAGTCAGTGAGTGAGTGAGTGAGTGTGTCACTAGAATCTATAAGTTTACTATATAAAGACTTACGAAAGAGAGTGACAACTCACTCACTCACTGACAAACACTCACAGCCAAAACTGCTGATCGGAGAGGTATCCAAATAAGAGAAATACAGGAGTCAAAAAAATAAGCCAAATTTGACATGTCCCCCAGTTCCACCTCTGAATATTTTTAGGGAGCAACTGTTATTATGATTAGCTTTTCAGGCCCATGGAACATCATTCAGACCTCTAAAAACTGCCCTACCATATCAGAAACCATTTAAAATAGACTCAAAACATTTTTTGAAAAATTGGCAAAAAAGGTCAAAAATGAAAATTGCCCCCCCTAGTCCCCCTTGCTGACCCGGTACATATTTTATTATTGAAATTGAAGCATATCGAGGTGCTGAACAAAAATGGTCCTTTTCACTTTTGCTCTAAATAGTCAAATAGAAAAGTTGAAAAAATTGAGGGGGACCTGGTACCCCCCTGATGAGAAATATTCATAGTTTTGGACTTTTCTCAATGTTTTTGGGTACTCATGAGAACAAAATAATCGTTTTCACTGTTCCACCTGAGCTGGGAGTGGCTTACAATTTATGTCAGTGGGTACCTCTCCACTGTAATCTTAATAAAGTGGGGGACAAAATTTTCAAATTTGAGTTCCAAAAACTTAATTTGATTTGGGCATATAGCATATATGTTTCTGAATCGCCTTGATGAGCTGAGTTCAAAGATGTATAGCACAATAATACCCGGTATCCAAATAAGAGAAATACAGCCGTCCCAAAATTTGCCAAATTTGACATATGTCCCCTGGTGCCCCCCTGAATATTTTTTTTTGGCAGATGACATTTTTATGAGGTCTTTGGGTCCAATAAAAAAAATTCTGAGCCCAAAACCTGCGCTAAAAAATCTAGAACCATTGAAAATTGACCCATCAAAATCTGGCCAAACTGGCAAAAATGGCCAAAAATGAAAATTGCCCCCCCTGGTCCCCCTTGCCGACCCGGTAATTTTTCTGGTTAGAGATTTTCTGGGTTAGAAGAATTCAGTGTAAGTAATTCAATGGGTAAGTAATTCACCCCCCTGGGGGCTTTGCCACTCCATGATCTCCTATGATTTTGAAATTGCCACTCCATGATCTCCAATGATTTTGAAATTGCCACTCCATGATTTTGAAATTGGGTTCCAAAAAAGTTATTCCAAAGAAGTTATTTGATTTGGGCATGTAGCATAATACCTGGTATACAAATATGAGAAATACAGGAGTCTGATAATTAGCCAAATTTGACATGTCCCCCGACTTCCACCTCTGAATATTTTTTTGGGTGTAGGTGTTATTTTTATTAGCTTTTCAGGCCCAAGGAACATTATTCAGACCTCGAAAACTGCACTACTGTATCAGAAACCATTGAAAATAGACCCCAAACATTTTTTGAGATATTGGCAAAAATGACCAAAAAATACATTTGCCCCCCATGAACCCCGTTGCTAACCCAGTACAAATTTTATTATTGAAATCAAAGCATATCGAGGTGCTGAACAAAAAAGGTCCTTTTCATTTTTGCTCTAAATAGTCAAATAGGAAAGTAGAAAAAATTGAGGGGGACCTGGTGCCCCCCTGATGAGAAAATTTAATAGTTTTGGAATTTTCTGAATGGTTTTGGGTACTCATGAGAACGAAATGATTGTTTTCACTGTCCCAGGCTTAGAATGTATTTCAGTGGGTACCTCTCCACTGTGATCTTCATTAAGTGGGGGAATTTGAAAATTTTCAAATTTGAGTTCCCAAAAATTAGTTTGATTTGGGCATATAGCATATGTTTCCGAATCGCCTTGATGAGCTGAGTTCAATGATGTATGGCTCAATAATACCTGGTATCCAAATAAGAGAAATACAGCCGTCCCAAAATTTGCGAAATTTGACATATGTCCCCCGGTGCACCCCTGAATATTTTTTTTGAGCAGATGACATTTTTATGAGATCCTCGAGTCCAAGGAACAACATTCTAAGCCCGAAAACCGCGCTAAAAAATCTAGAACCATTGAAAATTGACCCATCAAAATCTGGCCAAACCCGCAAAAATGGCCAAAAATGAAAATTGCCCCCCCTAGTCCCCCTTGCTGACCCGGCTTGAATTTTATCACATATTTCGATGTTTTTCCACAATCCAAACAAGTTTTTCCCCTACCATTTTGCTGTAAAATGTGTATTGGGATTGGCAGAAAAACTTTGGGGGGCCACATCACCCCTGAGGGGGGGACTTTTCGGAGGTTTTGGAGTTTTCCCTGTACCTACTCTCGGCCCTCTATCTGATGGTGACCCCAGTTTTTCTCTGCAATCAGCGGTTTTGGCTGTGAATTTTTTGAAGAAAAAATTGAGAAAAAAAAATTTCAAATGCCCCCCTTGGGCCCCCTTGTGAACCCGGTTAGAATTTTATTATTGAAATCGGGGTATCTCCGGGTGCTGAACAAAAAAGTTCCTCATGACTTTGCTGTGCGATAAGCGGTTAGCTTTGCAGAAAATCTTTGGGGGGCCTGAACCCCCCTGAGGGGGGGACTTTTCCAAAGTTTTGGAGTTTACCCTATACCTACCCGTGGCCCCCTTTCTAATGGTGACCCGAGTTTTTCTCTGCAACCAGCGGTTTTGGCTGTGAGTTTTTGTCAGTCAGTCAGTCAGTGAGTGTGTCACTAGAATTTATAAGTTTACTATATTATGATATTGCAATTGCCGCAAGAAGTTAATCATTTAATTACATACTATGATACGTGCGGTATCGCCGGGCAGTAGTAGTAGTATGCCACCTTTGTCACCAATCTATCACCAAGATGGCCGCTGTCACCAAAATGGCCGCTGTCACCAAGATGGCCGCTGTCACCAAGATGGTCGCTGTCACCAAGATGGCCGCTGTCACCAAAATGCGCGCTGTCACCAAGATGCACACTGTCTCCACGATGGTTCCTATCTCCAAGTTGTGCACTGCCTCCGAGATGACTACTCTCTCCCAGATTAGTAACTATCTCATAATTGGATAACGTATATTCCGCTATCCAATTACCCCCCTCCCTCCTATCATCTCAGCACTATTCCACTATCTGAGGAGGTCACTCACCCCACCGCTGCAGCCACCGCCGCCCCTATATCATAATAATTATAGTAAAAATCTGTCCAAAGTGGAAGTCTCTCTCTCTCTCTCTTATCTGTTTATCATACTTTATCTTATGATCTAACAATTCAGTTAGTACCTACAAATAATTTAATATTTTCATGTAACTCAGTTTTAAGCCACTCCTTAGCTTCTTCCATCTCATTATGCAATTTATGATCTAATGCTTCAATATCGTGCTGCAATTGTGTTAATTTAATATCACTATATGTTCTATTATTACGAACTAAAACTGATAATTTACCCATTCTATCGATTCTATTCTATCAGTTCAACTCATTCGTTCAATCATGTGCGCTCAACAATTCAATGCTATTACTTTTAATTGTGCAGCGATAAAAGAGATACAGGCTTTTTCGATAGAGTTGCTTACTTTCAATCATAACTATTCGGTACAATCAGCACATATAGCAAAAACAAAATTCGGTCGTAAACCGGTGCTACGTATTACACTTCCTCAATGGGAAACAGTCAAACAACTTCAGAAGAAGAAGGCTGCTCTGGCTCTCGCGAGTGTCCACTCAGATGTCAACAATCCTGATACATCTCCATTTGTCAAGGCGCGTAACCGCATAATGTTGGATGAAGCGTCTGAGTTATCATCAGCCTCTACTAGCAACCAATCAACAGAAGGTGCGGATGGAGCAGCAGCAGCAGTAGTTGCAGCTTATGGAGAGGAGGTAGTGATACCTCACACACAAGACGAGGGAGATTGCATATCCGAACACGAGGTAATTGATGTGTTTTTACCAAGAAGATACAATCAGTTCATTAGAGAAGATAATATTGAGGACTTTAACAAGAGAACCTTTGAGGTTGTGTTCACAAAATCAATTAACGAGTACACAAATGTACAATTAATTGAAGTATTGTAATAAATTACTTGTTATGTGTGTACTATTGTTACACACACACACATAATAACTAATTTGATAATACTTCAATTAATTGTACATTCATAATGTACAATCAAATTGTCTTTGTGAACAATGAAAATTTTTTTTATTATATCAATAACAAATTACCATTCTTGCTTTAAATGATTTTTCATTTTACATACCTTGTTTTTGATTAGCTGATCACCGATATTTGCAGTTGTACTAGTTACAGTAGTAATTGTAATAACAGCAACAGTAATAATCACAACTGAATAACACCAAAACTGCAGACACACAATCTATTGTCGATGTTGATGTTCACACTTGCAAATTACAAATACTATAGAGAAAATTTTTGTGATAGTTGAATGTAGGTTTTTATTAATTAGACAAAAATCATTCATTATCACTATTGCTTAGTATTGATTGTGAAGCGCTAGTGTGAACATTAAAGATGTTTTGTGAGAATCGAGCAGAGTAAATTGACAGAGTAAATTTGGGAAAAGGAAATATAACAGGGGGCATATTGTCAAAGGCCATGGTGAACCAAAAAAAGAAGATAGGCTGTCATGGAAGAAAAGTTCAAATTGACAAGAGTAAATTTGGGAAAAGGAAATATAACTGGAGGCATATTGTCAAAGGCCAGAGGGTCTTTGGTGGGGTCAACAAAACTTCTGGCAAAGCAGTCATGACCACAGTGAATGATGGTCATCAGAAACTCTAGTGCCAATTATAAAAGAGTACATTGAAGCAGGAACAACAATAGTGTCAGACTTTTGAAAAGCATAAGATTGCTTGAAGGAGGAAGGTTCTGAGCACCTGAAAATTACCAAAAAATGAATTTTGTGGACCCTGATTCAGGTACTCATATCAATAAAATCCAGGTCCTCTTTGCCGCACTACAATAGGAAGAAGGCCTTCTTTTCCGGCTATTTGTCAAAGTATTTATAAATTGTACAAATTGAGGAAGGTGAATTGCCAATGTTATGTTTCAATGCTGAGAAATTTTCTGCTACACAGATTAGACAATCGAGTTTGTTGAAGAACAAGCAGCTAATGCTCATACAGCTTTAATTTCACTAGACGTTTTGAGAGAAATGTTTCTGGGAATCCTAGTTTCTTTGAGATGAGATGTTGGTTGGCCTGCGCGGTCACCAAAAATTGTGAGGAAGTGAATTTCGTACCCCGTGATATGTGTGCAAGAGCTGCTCAAAACATCAGAGATTGCCTTGAACAATGCATTGATGCTAAGGGCTAACAGCCATCTTCAGGACATTATTTGCAAAACCTAATCAATATAAAATGGTATATTCTAACGATTCAGAAAATAGAAACATATTTTCTTTATACAGAGTGTCCCAAAAAATAGTGATGCCAGTACTACCACGGTATTCTACAAGTCAAAACAAACAGAAAATGTCGTTGGCAAATTGCTGATTTCTCCTTAGTTTACCTGTAATCCGCCATTTTGTGTTTTTAATATTTTCCATCATATCTTGTTGAAAAAACAAGATTTTCTTATAAAATTTGGTAGGGCTATAATTAAAGGTGTGGTTCACAAAATACATATATCAATAAATTTCAATATCTGTTTTTTCCAAAATGGCTAACGACTAAACTTTTCAATTCGATTTTACTGGAGAAATGTTGCTTTTTACGATAAAACTTTCAAATACAAAAATGTAGAGAATTTTATTCTGGATAAAATGGTATATAATTGTAAAGAATCGGATGATAAATAACCGAGATATTGCTATTTGAAGATTACAACTTCTGTGTTTCTTCATTTCTTCAGCAGTGAGACATGAGAATAAATTTATGACATATGTTTGCCTATCTTGAGCGTTCTCAAATTTACTACTGTATCATATTTTCGCATTCATGAAATTCATCAATTGGTTGTTCCATCCAATAATAAATTGGGAACGTTCGAGTGACAAAGATAGGCAAACATATGTTTTGCATTCATAAATTTATTCTCATGTCTCACTGCTGAAGAATTGAAGAAACACAGAAGTTGTAATCTTCAAATAGCCATATCTCGGTTATTTATCATCCGATTCTTTAAAATTATATACCATTTTATTCAGACCAAAATTCTTTACATTTTTGTATTTGAAAGTTGTATTGTAAAAAGCAACATTTCTACAGTAAAATAAAATTGAAAAGTTTAGTCGGTCGCCATTTTGGAAAAAACAGATATTGAAATTTATTGTTATATGTATTTTGTAAACCAAACCTTTAAAAATTATATTGCAGTGTGTTTACAAAAAAAATATTGCAATTGCCGCAAGAAGTTAATCATTTAATTACATACTATGATATGTGCGGTATTGCCGGGCTCCAGAACTGGATATATAGATGGAAATGATAATAAAGGTGAACAGAAATATAAATCTTCTAACAATATATTAGCTCTGAAATGGCAGTTGTATAGCTCTGAAAAGCCTGTTTGCATGTTATCGTCTCTTCATTCAACTCCAGATTATGTTGAAATGATAACACAAAGAGGAAAACAAGTATTGAAGCCAAATGTTGTGAATGATTACAACAAAAATATGTGTGGTGTTGATAAGGAAGTATTTAGATAAGTTGTATAGCTCTGAAAAGCCTGTTTGCATGTTATCGTCTCTTCATTCAACTCCAGATTATGTTGAAATGATAACACAAAGAGGAAAACAAGTATTGAAGCCAAATGTTGTGAATGATTACAACAAAAATATGTGTGGTGTTGATAAGGAAGATGAGAAATTGAACAGTTTCCCGGTTATGAGGCATTACAGCAAAGGATATAAAAATTGTTTTTCTATTTATTGGACATGACAATGTACAATTCATGTGTCATACATTATATAAAAACTGGGAAAAAACAATCGATTTCAGAGTTTAGAGTGAACATTGCAGAACAAATTCTAGAGTAGATACATATTCCCACTCATAATGCAGTAGGTAGGCCAAGCTCTGTTGAGAGTCCATTGCGTCTCCAGGCTAAGCATTGGGCACATTTTATTGATAAAATTCCTCCCACTACTAAAGAAAGAAATGCAAGGAGATGTAAAGTGTGTGCAGAAAATGGTAAAAGATCTGAAACAATGTGGTGGTGTAAAAGGTGCCAAATCCCTCTTCACATTCCGAAATGTTTTGAAGATTTTCACTCAAAAGGGAAGTACTAACTACTGTTATGTTGGGTTGCACCAACCAGGATTAACTATTTTGAATCAGCTGACCCCATTTGATTAGCATTGCACTGATCTTGGATCAAAATTGATCTTGCTTGGTGCAACCCAATATTAGTGTATAAAGTGTAAATATGTGAATAAAATGTAGTTAAAATGTATATGCATAGTGAAAATAAAATATAGTTTAATGAGTTGTGAAATGAACAATATCTTCAAGGAGGACTTATCAATAGCCTACATAGTCTGGTGAGTACAGTCGAGTGACCGACCATATACTAAGCATGCAAAAAATGAAAATTAATTCCGTCCGGCTGCCCACTTTTTTCCTTGATAAAACTCCGTCTGGAATTGGTTAAAGTAGAGAAATTGAGTAAATTAGCAAAATCCTATTCAAATTTAACTGTCACTTAAACCTGAATCTGAGTATCATCCGTGAATTGATTAATTATTAACGTGAATTGAAAATTTATAAACTGATTGAAATTGAAGTTTGAAAACGTAAATCTTGAATACAGTTCAATAAACCTGAATAAAATTATTTAAATCTTTTATTGAAGTTCCTGGCTCGTCATATTTCAGTTGCTAAAACAGGTGGAAATTTAGTAGTTTTAAGATCTGGGCATTTGAATGAACGGATCTAATCAGTGCTCCCAACCAACCGTGGATTCAGAGATTTAATAACCAAACGATATTTATTAACCGTTTGATTTCCAATTCATTGCCAATTGGAAGTGAAAATTCAGAGTTAAACTCGGCACTTCGTTGACGTTGATATGAAGGGAATCACCGGTTACATAATTGGTATATCTATGAGGAGAAGAAGACGTCGCTATCCCTCCCCCGGTTACACATACATTAAAAAAAAATATTTTTCCTTGAAGAGGCTGAATCTCTACAGATAGTTATGAACAGCACTGTATCACATGTTGGGCACCACTGAGCTAAATTATCTAACTGGAGGTAGCACTGGCTAGGACTGCTATACAAGACCTGTGTTCCACCTAATTTTGTTAGGTTGGCAAAACAGTGAGCACATCATAATTGTTGCCTAATCATATGAGGCCTAATCAGATTCAAATATCTAATTCAAATATTACGCTCCCGCCAATCTATATGGGAAGCTCACCCCTTTTATCATAAACAAACTTTGGCTTTTTACGAAAAACTGATGAATGTTATTTAAATATTTATTTCGAATATGTAAAGCACGATCCTTTTAACTTGTCAGAAATCAGCTGTTCGGTAATAATTAAATAGTGATTTCAACACAATAATCAAAAGGCTTAAAAGTCTTAAAGACCTTCAAAGTCTTTAAAATACCTTTTCAAAGAATACCTTTCAAAGAATAACTAAGAATACCTTTCAAAGAATATGTAAAGCACGATCCTTTTAACTTGTCAGAAATCAGCTGTTCGGTAATAATTAAATAGTGATTTCAACACAATAATCAAAAGGCTTAAAAGTCTTAAAGACCTTCAAAGTCTTTAAAATACCTTTTCAAAGAATACCTTTCAAAGAATAACTTTTTTAAAGACCTTTTCAATAATCTGCGAGATTCAGCATTTGTAGGTTAAGTATTGTGATACTGAAACTTGAAACTTGTTTTCTGACAAGTTAAAAGGATCCTGCTATATGTTTTTCAAAAGATTTAGCAATGGTTCATAATTGTGTAGCTTTTGGTTGTCATGAAAGATATTTAAAAGGAAATCTATATATACAACTCACTCACAGACTACAGAGACAACTCACTCACTCACTGACAAAAACTCACAGCCAAAACCGCTGATCGGAGAGAAAAATTGGGGTCACCATTAAAAGGGCCAGTAGGTACAGGGAAAACTCCAAAACTTCGGAAAAGTACCCCCCTCAGGGGGGTTCAGGCCCCCCAAAGATTTTCTGCAAATCTAACTGCTCTTCACACAGCAAAGTCATGAGGAACTTTTTTGTTCAGCACCCCGAAATACCCCGATTTCAATAATAAAATTTCGACTGGTTCTCGGCCCATAGTATTTGAAAATTTTCAATTTTATTCTTCAGAAAATTCACAGCCAAAACCGCTGATCGCAGAGAAAAACTGGGGTCACCATCAGATAGATCTCCAAGAGTAGGTACAGGGAAAACTCCAAAACCTCCAAAAAGTTCCCCTCAGGATGTGGCCCCAAAGTTTCTCTGCTAATTCAAATACACATTTTACAGCAAAATGGTAGAGGAAAAACTTGTTCGGATTGTGGAAAACATCAAAATATGTGATAAAATTCAAACCAGGTGGCAAGGACCAGAGGGGGTATCCATTTTTGGCCATTTTTGCGGGTTTGGCTGGATTTTGATGGGTCAATTTTCAATGGTTCTAGATTTTTTAGCGCAGGTTTTGGGCTTAGAATGTTGTTTCTTGGACCCAAAGACCTCATGAAAATGTCATCTGCCCAAAAAAAAATATTCAGGGGGGCACCGGGGGACCTATGTCAAATTTGACAAATTTTGGGATGGCTGTATTTCTGTTATTTGGATACCGGGTATAATTGTGCCATACATCATTGAACTCAGCTCATCAAGGCGATTCAGAAACATATGCTATATGCCCAAATCAAATAAATTTTTTGGAACTCAAATTTGAAAATTTTTTAACTCCCCCACTTTATGAAGATCACAGTGGAGAGGTACCCACTGAAGTACATTCTAAGCCACTCCCAGCATAGGTGGAACAATTGTTTTGTCCTCATGAGTACCCAAAATCATTGAAAAAACTCCAGAAATATGACATTTTTTTGTCAGGGGGGCAACAAGCCCCCCTCAATTCTTTCGCCTTTTCTATTTGACTATTTAGAGCAAAAGTGAAAAGGACCTTTTTTGTTAAGCACGTCGATATGCTTTGATTTCAATTATAAAATTTGTACCAGGTCAGCAAGGGGGATCAGGGGGCGCAATTGTAATTTTTGGTCATTTTTGCCAATTTTTGGATATTTATTTAGGGTCTATTTTCTATGGTTCTTGATGTTGTAGTGCAGTTCTAGAGGTCGGAATATTGTTCCTTGTTCCTGAAAAGCTGATTAAAATAACACCTACACCCAAAAAAAATATTCAGAGGTGGAAGTGGGGGGACATGTCAAATTTGGCTAATTATCAGACTCCTGTATTTCTCATATTTGTATACTGGGTATTATGCTACATGCCCAAATCAAATAACTTCTTTGGAATAACTTTTTTGGAACCCAAATTCGAAAATTTGAAAAGTTCCCCAGAGAGATCATGGGGGGCGAAGCCCCCAGGGGGGTGCAGGGGGGCGAAGCCCCCTGCCGAGCACGAAGTGCGAGTGATATGTTATTTTCAATTTAATTATTACTGTATTTTGTTTCATTAGGCTATTATTATTTGTTTTTGTTTATTATTTTTGTTTAATTATTATTTTGATCTGTTAATTTGCTAGTTTCAATTATTTATTATATTATAGCTTCTAGGTAATATATTCGCTCAAGTATACGTTTGCAAGATTACAATTTCCTGTTCATCAATTCAAGATAATATCGCCTACTAGGTACCATAATAATTAATGTACTTTCACAGAGAGTCAAAACTGTAGATGAATTCAGTCAAATTGAAGAATTTATACTGATATAGGATTATATTTCCCATATTCATTTGTACAGAAACTGACAAATAATAAATTAGCTTTATCTATTTCATGTTCAGATCACATAAACTTTTACCTCATTGTCAATAAATAGACAAATTGATGCTAATACTATTGTGTACACATTATTTTTATACATAGTTCTGTATTTATCTATGAGATATAATCTCATGGATGAGATTATCTCATTTTACTGATAATCTTGAGTTATCCATGTTGTGGCTAAAATTATGGAATAAAGTTGGAAATACTGTACATTGGAATTTTCTATTTATTTTATATTTTATTACTTATCTGGTGTGGGTATAATTTTTATCATTTGTGATCTTATAAGAGAAATTTGAAATCAATTTTGTTTAAATTTGACTCACAGTATTTTTTTGCGCGTAATTACTTTTAAAAATATAATATTCTGAAATGTATATCTCTTTACCACAAGATAAAGTTATTAATAATAATTGTATAAAAATTTATAAAATCAAGCGAATATTGGAATGTCTGAAAACAATTCATACACACACTATTTTTATGTCTATTGTAAAATAAGTTTATAACTTCAACCTGGACAATCAGCCAAATTCAATGATAACTGTTCCTTTTTGATTTCATAATGAATTTGAATTTCCCACTACAAACATCCTTGACTAAATATAGCTGCCGCAGTACCAACCACCAAGCTAAATAATCCATCTGTTAGATGGGTATTTAGCTGACTGGTACAATAAACATTAGGTTGGCAGTACAGAGGGGCATAATAAAAATAATAGGTGGAACCCAGCTTGTTCATTCAGTGCTACTTCCAGTTAGATAATTTAGCTCAGTGTAGGGCACTGCCATTTGGTATTGGCAACATTTGAAAATGTATCAGCTGATGTTATAAGTGATGAACTTGGTATTGCGAAACATACTGTTGTCAACTGGGGCTCCTTTTGCAGGAAGATAACATTCAAAGTGATGGTAAACCAAAAAAAGAAAATTGGCCATCCTGGAAGAAAAGTTCAAATTGACAAGAGTAAATTTGGGAAAAGTAAATATAACAGGAGGCGTATTGTCAAAGGCCAGAGGGTCTTTGGTGGGGTCAACAAAACTTCTGGCAAAGCAGTCATGACCACAGTGAATGATTGGTCATCAGAGACTCTAGTGCCAATTATAAAAGAGTACATTGAAGCAGGAACAACAATAGTGTCAGACTTTTGAAAAGCATAAGATTTGCTTGAAGGAGGAAGGTTCTGAGCACCTGAAAATTACCAAAAAATGAATTTTGTGGACCCTGATTCAGGTACTCATATCAATAAAATCCAGGTCCTCTTCGCCGCGCTACAACAGGAAGAAGGCCTTCTTTTCCTGCTATTTGTCAAAGTATTTATAAATTGTACAAATTGAGGAAGGTGAATTGCCAATGTTATGTTTCAATGCTGAGAAATTTTCTGCTACACAAATTAGACAATCGAGTTTGTTGAAGAACAAGCACCTAATGCTCACACAGCTTTAATTTCACTAGACGTTTAGAGAGAAATGTTTCTGGGACTCCTAGTCTCTTTGAGATGTGATGTTGGTTGGCCTGCGCGGTCACCAGATCTGAGCACTTTCGGCTTCTTTCTTTGGGGATATCTGAAGGAAAAGGTTTTCTAAGGCCGCCCTCACACTTTAGCAATGTTGAAACAGCGAATTTTTGAGGAAGTGAATTTCGTACCCCGTGATATGTGTGCAAGAGCTGCTCAAAACATCAGAGATTGCCTTGAACAATGCATTGATGCTAACGGCTAACGGCCATCTTCAGGACATTATTTTCAAAACCTAATCAATATAAAATGGTATAATCTAACAATTCAGAAAATAAAAACATATTTTCTTTATATAGGCCTATCCTGAGTCACTTTTTATTGCTCCTTAAAAATGCTTAATCGTTACTGCCGCACCCTGTATCATTTTATAATCCAAGAGCCACATTTGCTATGATGGATTACCAGCGACCACATAGAACAAATTTATATTATGTGGTCACTGTGGAATACCGATTAACACATGGACTCATATGTTATTATCAAATCAAAATACTAATCAGTTGCAGACTGATTACTACAATATTTCTATTCAATATTACCTGGACAGAAGGTTTTGAAGAAAACTAATCAGTTCAATGCAGTTTTCTCAAACAAACAATCTTCTAAAGCATGTAAACATATTATTAATTTTTCATGATCAAATGAGATTTTGTTATTGGCATTTTATTGAATACTTTTTACTGAACCCAATACATCATCTTGTGTTTTTTCAACGTTCCCGGCTAGTCTTTCATTAGAATTTGAAGAAACAATTCAAACTCTTCATTTTTCCAATCATGATATTCTTGTCAAACTCTAATATTTGGTTTGTTGATAATAATTTTCAAGTAGTTCCATCAATCTTCTTTCAAAAGCATAAAGGTACAGATGAAAGATTGCCTTGCCACTAATTTATGCACTATTATGAAATAGAACCAAAGACAAAAACCCATTATTCTATTTCTTGCTACAGAATTTAAATTCCCAGTTCAAAATCCACATACTCTGATGACCAACTTCAAAACAGCAATTCTTAATTCTGTAATCAGTACACATTTTGGGAACACAGTGGTTCGTCTTTCTTTCTTCCACTTGAGCCAAATTGTGTTCAGAGAACAGCAAGCAGATGGTCTTCAACAAAAATATCAGGATGAGGAGGATGTTTCTATATGGAAGTCATCCCACATGGTGTACTCTGGCATTTGTGCCTCTGGACAACGTTCCAGATCTGTTCAACAGGCTGTACAATGGCTGATATGTTTAAACTAAATTACATCCATGGTAGACAAGCACAAGGCAGGAGAAGAGCAGTGAAATCCAGTTGAATGGAACCAATATAATTCCGTTATTCAAGGATATGCTCACACAAATAATCAATTGTTTCCAACTCGAACATCATGTCATATAATAAAAAACAGAATATTGGACAATATGAATAAATTATTGAATATTAGGCAGCTGTTCCAATCAGCGACCACATTATACAAATTGTATTATGTGGTCGCTGGTTCCAATCAATCATTGTAAAATATAGACCTCTGTTTGTAGTAGGCCAATCACAGTTGAATAGTTTTGGAAGGATGTCATATGATCATATGTTTCATTAAAATTTAATGTGGCATTAAACCATCCATTAGTTTAATGTGGCATTAGTTTAACTGCCTGTTAAACTGATCTAGGAACCGGGGGTATGAGTCGATTTTTATCTCTTTTGAAATCTGAGAGATTTGATAATATCAATGATCACATCAAGGCCTGTGTCAGCAGACAAAAATGTGAAGAGATTCAAGCCAAATGTGCCAATAGCAATAACACAATCTGGATCCAATCATCAGCCACAGAGAACAACAAGGAGGAGATGTGCATTGTGCAGCACAAAGAAAAGACCAAAGCAGACATTCTGCATGTGTACTGTTTGTAATGTACCACTCTGCTTGAGTAAAACACAAGGTTGTTTTCAAAAATATCACAGAAAATAATACAGCCATATTACTCCATATACAGCCCCAGCTTTGGGTGAAAATCTTTCGAACCTCTACACTCCAGGTAGAAGCGAGGAGGACAGCAACCTATACACAGAGACAATAACCAAAGCGGAAACAAAGGACTAGGTGAGGGTAACTAACTTGTTTTCGCTCACATTTACTGTCACTCCCTCTCTGTCTAAGTGCCAACAGACAGTGGACAGACGCATTCCACTTCATTCTCCGGGTCTTTTCCGACGAATTCTTAAACAAACTAGCCTATCCTCCTTCCTTTCGCTCTCTCTCTAAGGAACAACTGACGGCAGACAGGTGCATCCCTATTCATTCTGCAGAACAATTCGACGCCCTCTCTAGGAAACACATTATTTGCCTATCTTACTATTTCTATAGACACAAAATAAAATAGGCACAACCTCTTCTTACTCCATATCATTCTATTGTGTACCAAATACCCAAATTGATAATTCATGTAATATTCTACTCATATAATATTTCAATTCATTAATATTTTAATTTATACAGGGTGTTTCAGAACTCCCTACCAATACTCTAGGGCATTGTTCCTGGGTAAAAACCATATCTAAATATCATATTTAAATTGTCCAGAAGTCCTTAGTTACTCACACAGCTGCCATTTTGTTTTATTCACTCATTATTTTTTATCTCAATAATGGTGAAACATATGGAATTGAAACTTTGCATCAACATTTATGACAACTAGACAAAGCTACAAAAAATTATGATAATTTTTCAAATCTAAAAAACAAATTTTGTTTCTTGAATAACTCGGAAACCGTTGATATTACGAAAATTTTACAAGAATGACTTTTTTTAGTAAATTCAATTACAAATCGACTGAAACCCTATTTTTTAAGAGTGGACCAATATTGACTGAGATATGGCAGCTTTAGTGATAGGTGACCGCTGGAGGTTACTTTCACTCCTTTTTACTATCTTTAAAATTCACACAAAATAATGTAAAATCGCTTAAAAATAAAATGCAAATCAGACGGAGACTGTTGCATTGTTGTAGCAGACTTTAGCCGCAAGCCCAGGATACACTGCAACCAGCCTCAAACTTATTCCTTCTACCCATGCTTTATCATTCAGGAGTCATCCTGAAAGAGCATCAATCCATGGCAGACAACTCACTTGATCCACATCTGATCCACACAACATTAATGGTCCAGTAAAACTAGAAGATACAGTAATCAATTATATTGCAGGTTGGGTGGCCAAGAAATGAATTGATCAATTTTTGTGTAGCAGATGTATTTCAACACTGACTAAAGGAAAAGAGGAACTAGTTGAAACTGAAGAAGTGTTCAATGTCCTAAGCTGCAATGGATTGAATAGACCTACCACCTTATTGTACAGCATAATAATAAAAGCCACTATCCAGCTCATTTTCTCTTCATTTTTCCAAACTTAAAACAGAAAAATGTCAAGAAACAAGTGGTTATTGCGGCCACAAAGGATATTGAAGCCTGTTTTCCTGAGTGTTTTTCCTGAAAAGTTCAAATTGACAAGAGTAAATTTGGGAAAAGGAAATATAACAGGGGGCATATTGTCAAAGACCATGGTAAACCAAAAAAAGAAAATTGGCCGTCCAGGAAGAAAAGTTCAAATTGACAGAGTAAATTTGGGTAAAGGAAATATAACAGGGGGCATATTGTCAAAGGCCATGGTGAACCAAAACAAGGAGATTGGCTGTCCTGGAAGAAAAGTTCAAATTGACAAGAGTAAATTTGGGAAAAGTAAATATAACAGGAGGCATCTTGTCAAAGGCCAGAGGGTCTTTGGTGGGGTCAACAAAACTTCTGGCAAAGCAGTCATGACCACAGTGAATGATTGGTCATCAGAGACTCTAGTGCCAATTATAAAAGACTAGCTGTCCCGGCGAACTTCCTATCGCCCTCTTCCCCACCACCCAAATGTCCCCTTTCTTCTCGCCACAAATGTCCCCAAAATGTCATCCTCAAATTCCCACAGTAAAATATATTTAATATAATCAATGATTTTTATTTTATATAATCAATGATTTTTATTATAATTTATTTTTTAATTATATTTCCCCACCAAATGTCACCCTCTTCACCCCACATCCCTTCATGTAACCCCCAAAATGTCACCTTCATGTCACCAAATGTCATGTCAACCCCAAATGTCCTCCCACAAATGTCCCCTTCATGTCAAATTGTCACAGTAAAATAAATTTAATATAATCAATGTATTTTATGTTATATAATCAATTATTTTTAATTTCATTTCCGTTTGATAGGTTAGGTCATTAATTTACTAATTATTTATTAATTATAAAGGGATTTTCTTATATTTTAATAATCTAAATCGGTTCAGCTGTTCTCGAGTTATAAGCAGATACATTGAAGCAGGAACAACAATAGTGTCAGACTTTTGAAAAGCATAAGATTTGCTTGAAGGAGGAAGGTTCTGAGCACCTGAAAATTAACAAAAAATGAATTTTGTGGACCCTGATTCAGGTACTCATATCAATAAAATCCAGGTCCTCTTTGCCGCACTACAATAGGAAGAAGGCCTTCTTTTCCAGCTATTTGTCAAAGTATTTATAAATTGTACAAATTGAGGGAGGTGAATTGCCAATGTTATGTTTCAATGCTGAGAAATTTTCTGCTACACAAATTAGACAATCGAGTTTGTTGAAGAACAAGCAGCTAATGCTCACACAGCTCGAATTTCACTAGACGTTTTGAGAGAAATGTTTCTGGGACTCCTAGTCTCTTTGAGATGTGATGTTCCAATTGACGGTAAATTCTTATGATGTGGAGTGCTGAGCCGGCAAAATTTAAAAACGCTACTTACTTGAATAACATGCCTCGTAATATTATGATCACAATTGCTGATTGAAAATCAGATTTGTCATCAGTCAGAAATTGTCAGCAATGTTGTTATAGTTGATATTTTGATATTTATTGATATTTTTATTTTTATTGATATTTTGAAATCAATGAGCAGTAGAGTCAAGCTATCAACTATTGTTAATCAACTATCAACGATGGACTTGTTGATTGCTTTGAATCTACAATCTAAACAATATTATTATTATTTCTACTGAGAAATATAACATTTTGATCAAAATGTCTATTTTATAATATTTTTTCACATATGAAAGTGTGAATTGATAAAAATTGGAGATTTGTGAGAATATAACATTCTTTCAATCTCGTGCTTTACCATAATTATTTTAACAATGACATCCCTTTCAGCGGTTAGATTTTCAAATTTCAATTTAGTTGTGAGTTGAAGATGGCTGGAGAAAAGTAAGTTTGATGATTCTAAAAGGATTAGTCAAATGACAATAAATTGAGTGATTTAAGTGACAATAAATTGATTGAGAAGTGCATGGAATGGGAAATTTTGAAAAGCACATTAGTTGACAATAAATTGAGTGATTCAAGTGACAACAAATTGATTGAGAAGTGCATGGAAACATTAATTGACAATAAATTGAGTGATTCAAGCACCAATAAACATTAGTTGACAATAAATATTGATTGAGAAGTGCATGGAATGGGAAATTTTGAAAAGAAACATTAGTTGTAAAGCTTGTGGATAAAAAGAGTGCAAAATGACATTACATAAAAAGTCAAAGGAAATGGATGGGTACAAGTGGTACCGTAACAACATGCGTTCAATGAGAAAGCAAAAAAGGAGACAGTGTAACTATTCAACTAGTTTCTGAGAAGGAACTTTTTAAAAAATTGGGACTTTCATTATGGAAAATTTTAGAGTTTGTACTTTTGTGGGCGAAAAATGTATCAGCTGATGTTATAAGTGATGAACTAAGTATTACAAAACAATCTGTCATTACATTAAATTGAGTGATTCAAATGACAATAAATTGATTAAGAAGTGCATGGAGTGGGAAATTTTGTAAAGAAACATTAGTTGTAAAGCTTGTGGGTGAAAAGAGTGCAAAATGACATTACATAAAAAGTCAAAGGAAATGGATGGGTACAAGTGGTACCGTAACAACATGCGTTCAGTGAGAAAGCAAAAAAGGAGACAGTGTAACTATTCAACTAGTTTCTGAAAAGGAAATTTTTAAAAAATTGGAACTTCCATTATGGAAAATTTTAGGGTTTGTACTTTTGTGGACAAAAAATGTATCAGCTGATGTTATAAGTGATGAACTAGGTATTACAAATCATACTGTCATTACAATAAATTGAGTGATTCAAGTGACAATAAATTGATTGAGAAGTGCATGGAATGGGAAATTTTAAAAAGAAACATTAGTTGTAAAGCTTGTGGGTGAAAAGAGTGCAAAATGACATTACATAAAAAGTCAAAGGAAATGGATGGGTACAAGTGGTACTGTAACAACATGCGTTCAGTGAGAAAGCAAAAAAGGAGACAGTGTAACTATTCAACTAGTTTCTGAAAAGGAACTCTTTAAAAAATTGAGACTTCCATTATGGAAAATTTTAGGGTTTGTACTTTTGTGGGTGAAAATGTATCAGCTGATGTTATAAGTGATGAACTAGGTATTACAAAACATACTGTCATTGACTGGTGCTCCTTTTGCATGGAGGTAACATTCGATGCAATGGTAAACCGAAAAAAGAAAATTGGTTGAATTGGATTGAAAAGACCTACCACCTTATTGTACAGTGTAATAAAAGTCACCACCAGCTCATTTTCTTTTCATTTCACCAAACTTAAATACAAAAAAATGTCAAGAAACAAGTGGTTATTGCGGTCACAAAGGATATTGAAGCCTGTTTTCCTGAGTGGAAACAAATGGATGCAAGTGGTACTGCAACAACATGTGTTCAGATGAAGCAAAAAAGGAGACAGTGCAACTATTCAACTAGTTTGCAATAAGGAACTTTTTTGAAAAATCGAGACTTCTATTATGGAAAGTTTTACGGTTCATACTTTTGTGGACAAAAAATGTATCAGCTGATGTTATCAGTGATGAACTAGGTATTACAAAACATACTGTCATTGACTGGTGCTCCTTTTGCATGGAGGTAACATTTGATGCAATGGTAAACCGTAAAAAGAAAATTGGCGGTCCTGGAAGAAAAGCTCTAATTGACAAGAGTAAATTCGGGAAAAGGAAATATAACAGGAGGCGTATTGTCAAAGGCTAGAGGGTCTTTGGTGGTGTCAACAAAACTTCTGGCAAAGCAGTCATGACCACAGTGGATGATTGGTCATCAGAAACTCTAGAGCCAATTATAAAAGAGTACATTGAAGCAGGAACAACAATAGTGTCAGACTTTTGAAAAGCATATGATTGCTTGAAGAAGGAAGGTTCTGAGCACCTGAAAATTACCAAAAAATGAATTTTGTGGACCCTGATTCAGGTGCTCATACCTATAGAATCGAGGTCCACGTCGGCGCGCTACAACAGGAAGAAGGCCAGTGGGTTTTGTGAATGAACTGCCTGTGAAGAACTATTGCGTCATTTCAACGCCGAAGGTGATTCATTTTTAGACAGAATTGTTACAGGGAATGAAATCTGGGTTCATTACCATCAACCAGAAACAAAAAGAGCAAGTAAGGAATTGCACCATAGCTCATAGCCAAAACCAAAAAAATCCAAACGCAGCAATCAGCAGGAAAGCTCATGCTGACTCCCTTCTGGGATGTGAACGGAGTAATTTTGGAGCATTACATGGATAGGGGAATGACAGTAAACAGTACTTCTTATTCAAATATCTTGAAAAATCAACTTCGGCCAGCAATCAGGAGTGGCGAGGACTTCTCACTTCAGGTGTGTTGTTACAGCATGACAACGCCCGACCACATACAGCCCGTCCCTTGGTTCAAACTATCCAGGATATCATTAGGTTATCATATCCAGGTAATTTGAATGCCTCATTCACGTACCTCAGTCTCCAGACCTCGCCCCTAGTGACTTTCATGTGTTCGGAAAGCTTAAAGATGCAATGGGAGGCAAGCATTTCCAAAGTGATGAAGAAGTGAAAACCACGGCACAAGTGGCTACAGGCACAAGCAAAAGAATTCTTCAAACGTGGTATTCATGCGTTTCCAAAGCGGTGAAACACTTGCATAACACGTCAAGAAGACTATGTCGAAAAATGATAAATGTAAGTTTTACTCAGTTGTCAAAATAAATAATTTATAACACTTTTAAGGTTTTCATTTGCTTCACCCTCATAAAACTAAAAAAAAAATGTATATAAAAATGCCAAGACACAAGGATTACTACCGAGGAGCTTATTGAAGAGCTTAACTGGTAAGCATCACTAATTGTCCAAAACTTGTCCAAAACTCAACAGCCCAAAATGGCAGTCCAATTACACCATGTTCAAATGAACAATCAAATGTAGAAACGACAACATTATACAGGGTGGCGCATAAAGAACGGATGTTTTTCAAAGTCTTATAAGAAAGTTTATTTGAATCATACGTTTATCTTCCTAACACCAAAATACTAAGTAAATAACCCAATTTGAGAATTTGTATGAAAAACTCCACTTGAGTATATTTCAGAAATTACATAGGAAAGATTTTGCCCTTAATGCATTAATGTTCATTAAAAGCCTCAAATTCGTCCTTAACTTTTGATACAGCAGCAATTCATTCATGTATTGCAGTATTCAAATCTTCAATGTAACGATATTCACGATAGTAAACTTTAATTTCAAGTAAAGAAGAATCTTATGCCAATAAGCTCGACTTGAAACTTTCTGCTGAAGCTCCGTTGAACGACGATTGCAGATTCATTCTATTGGAAATATAGTTCTACAGCAAATACGCGATTTTGTAAGGTCAATTGCGCCATTGATACTAAAACTGGATACTTTAACCTACAAAATGGTGTCGCTCTGCGGTCAGATACAGCTCTAGTCCACTGATACTATCCTACTCAAATCCATCCATTCTTTTTGCGCCATCCAGTATTTATCAAATATTTCTGGGCCTGAAAAATTAGACAATTGTCTAACCTTAGCACAATATTCAATGATTGGCAAGAGAAAATTGGAAACTTCATCATAATTAATGGTTTAGATTAGATAGTCAACCGGCTAAGCAATCAACAGCTGTATTCAACAGCTGAAAAAATCTTATTGTTACAAAAAAGGATGGTCAGGGTATTAACAGGATCTCATAGATTGGCTCATGCTAAGCCCCTTTTCATTGAACTCAGAATAATGACAATAGTTAATCTTTATATATACACTGTTTTATCGTACATTAAAAAAAACTCATCCACCTTGAATCTGAGACTTGATAGACATCGTCACAACACAAGGAATTGCAATAGAATTGACATTACCTATCATAGACTATCTAAAACGGCGAACAGTTATGACACTATTGGGATAAAATTATACAATAGACTACCCATAGAACTTACACTTGAGACAGAAAAAAAATTTAAAAGTAGGCTATCCAATTGGCTTTTATTGAACCCTTTTTATTGTATAAATGAATTTCTTGAAAATGCTATTGTTATTTGATCTTTTACATGTGTATCACATAATTTGTTATGTTGTAATCATATCTATTCATTTATTAATATTTTATAACATTTATTATGTTGTAATTACCTTAACTTGTATGAATTTGACGTTGTCTGTGTTCTGTTGAATTTTATGACAATAAAATTTTATTTATTTATTTATTGTAGTACTCTATTATCTGCTAGCAGTCTATGGTAGCGTTGCTTCTACAACAATACACAACCGTCTGGCAGTCTTGGTTCCTTGGTTAGTTTCGCGCGTGTTATGCCTTGAATCAACGCGAGAAAATGAGCGAATTATCTAATAGCAATGATATTCGAGGGTGCTTATTAGATTTAGATAATGATGATGATAGTGACTTTATAATAGAAGAAGATGACAATTATTCCAGTGACAGTTCGGACAATACTTCAGTGGACAGTGTTGAATTGGATGCTCCAGCTCCAGACAATCACGATCAAAACGAACCATAAATAGGTGAAAATAATGAACCAGAGGTGAGAGTAGGTGATGAAAATAATAATAATGAACAAGAGATAGGCCTAGTTGATAACAATAATGTCCATGATGATATAGTTCGTGTTCCAGAAGCACCTAATTGGGTCAGAGTATATCCACCCGAAAATGAACTCAATGTTGAAGGGGAGTTCATTGCGAGACATGATTGTAGGGCCTAGAAACTGCCCTCCTAGAAATAGTCCTCCGCTCTTGTATTTCTACTTATTTTTTACCCAGACAGTATGGAACTTGCTTGTTGAAAATACAAACAAATATGCAGAAACCAAGATAAAAAATAAAAGAGATTCAGGGAACATGGGTCATTTTTCTAGGCTGCAACATTGGATTGAAATGACAGTACCAGAAATGAAAAAATATATTGCTTTGATCATAAATATGGGTCTAATTTCTAAAAATGATATCGAAAAATACTGGAGCACTAAGAGATCCCAATCAACCCCGTATTTTCCAAGTGTTATGTCTCTTAGAAGATTCCAACTGATTACCACCTGGTCAGCAAGGCCATGACCCTTGGTACAAAATAAGAATTTTCCACGACCACATAAATACATCATTCAAAAAGTATTTTATTCCCAGTCAAAATATATCTATTGATGAATCCATGATAGGAATGAAAAATCGATTCGCACACATCGTTTATGTATGCCAAATAAGAGGCATGCTAGATTTGGAATAAAAAAGTTCGAAGTAGTCGAGAGCAAGTATAGTTACATTCTTCATACTGAACTTTATAGTGGTAAGCGATTTTTAGCGGACAGTCAAGACCCATTCACGCAAACAGTAATAATGTTTCTCCTACGAGCGTGTAATTTACTGAATAAATCGTATCACATCTTTACGGACAACTTCTACACAAAAATACCATTAGCAAATGAACTTCTGGCTCATAAAACATTTATCACAGGCACAGTGAATAAAAGATCAAAACACCTTTCAAAAACAATTCTGACTACCCAAATTCCTCTTGTGAATAATAATTTGTGAAAATAAAACTCACTTAAATATAATTGTATGTGATTTGATCCAAAATTTGATGAAAAAAATAAATTGATTTTTTTTTTTCATTTTCAAACACTCATAAGTTTTTTCCATTGTACACTACGCGGTTTCTAGGATAGCCAAAATACTCCTTAGTTCATCTAGATTCATAATATGTACAGTTATAGTCTATTGAAACGCATAATAATAAAGTTATTTGCAAAAATGTGTGGTAATTTTACGTATCTTCCAATATGGGTTAGCATAGCGTGTTTATGCAGGGGCTCAGAAGAAACAAGATACTAAAGTTCTAGGAGATAATAGAGTACTGCAGTTCGCATGAACTTGTAGTCCAAAGCCTTCTAAATCCAATGGTATTGTTTTCAAAGCAATATGACAGATGACAGCTGAGATATTAAGAGATGTTTGAGCGCGTCTATTTTTAGGCCCTTGCCAGTTGAGCGAGGCGTAACCGCGTCTATTAATAGACGCTTGCCAGTTGGAGGGTTAAGTGGGTGCCTATCTTCCTGTTTTACAGGACTTTATGGAACAGGCCCCTGGTTTACTATGTCATCATGGGAATTGAATTCTAATTTAATTGTATTGCAAATAGCATCCACATAATGCGTACTATGAATCGTATATCCGCGTCATAATTGGACAACAAAATTCGTTGTTTAAATATGCTTCAATAATAAGCAGACTGCGCTTGATAGTAACACCGTACCTCAAGTCGAAATCGTACAACAGAGATTTCACAACAAGTCACCTTACATTAAGAGATAACGTTGATTCAGCCACTGCTAGTTACAGTCCTAACCAAGCAGCTGAGCAGATGTTGCTGTTCAACATCCAAGAGGTCCCACAGCTGTCCCTCAGTTTCACAAAGAGATTCGTGGTCTTGCGCTTGACAAGCGAGCACTAGCGACTGTAGCAGCAGAAAAAGCTGCTCGTCCAACCATTTCACTGCAATTGAAAAGTTAAAAATCAAAATCAAAACAATCAAAATCCATTTACTACCAAAGACAAGTAGCCTATTATACAATATACATGTATAGGCAACGTCAAAACATAATTGCATCGAATCGATCACAGTTAACAGTCAATCAATCACATCTTAAAAATTCTCCATATTACAGCTAAAAAATTAATTATTATTAAAAAAACAGTTACTTATTAATTAGGCGAGGTGGAGCCTACCCGTGAGGGTCTCCACATCGATAAAAAGCCATACGATAAAAAAACTTATTAAAAAATCCTTCATTTTAATTTTGAAGTTTCTCACAGATAAATCTCTTGTTTCAAGTGGTAACTGAATGTAAAATCTAATTGCTTAGGCCCTAAAACTTGCATTACTTTGAGTTACTACAGCTGCGATATGTCTGTTTAGCATGAGATCGCCATTTTCTGAAATTTTATAATTATAAAGAAAATCTTACAAAAGGAACTTTCATGAGTACGGACCTAAAAGTTGTAGACTTATGTCTCAGTTTCAAGCTAAATAATGGAGAACATATTGCACTGAGCTGGATTAGTTTGGAATAGTTGATTAGTATCTCAAAATGAAGATATTACATTTAGTAATGTACAAAAATAATAATTATGTATATCATCTACCAATATATGTATTCTACTCTAACGAGTTTACCGCGTGCAGCGCAAAGCGCCGCTTACTGTATCATTTGGGAAAACTGTATCATTGCAACAGAAATGAATCAGTGTGAGATGTGAGTTTCCTCTAGATTTCACATCAAATCTCGCAGTGGTGAAGCACAGTAGAAAGAAATGCGCCAAAAGTTTTTTAATATGATAGATAGTAATGAAAATAAAAAGAGTTGCTGATCTGACTCACCAGGGGATTGATTTTGCCACGTATATTTCTCGAGTAGAGTTGACAAAACCGGTGGTAAACATGAAGGAGGTGGTCTCAACAACAGAACCAACAATACTCTTGTTACTTCACACCTGTAACAGAGAAAACGATCCAATAAATTTAAATAGCCAAAATAGGAAAAAAGAGCAAAAAGTTCAACACAAAGAAATGTGAAAGTTTAAAATATTTTAATATATGTTTGAAGTGTATAAATTTATACGACTTCAGGTAATACAGTATTGTAGAACATACACAAGTTCAATGTTGTAAGCAAGGAAAATTGAGGACACACATTAAATTACATTGAATAGTCATAAATTAATACTCATACAGGCAAAATTCTCATTAAACAGGACCCAGATCTTACTGACTGCAACATCTTTCAAATGCGTTTGTACAAGATAAAATTTTTCATCACTTCCATCCAATAGAATAACTTTGAATTGAACAGCTGAGTTTTATGGTACCCAAAAACTAGGTGCCCATATACCGGAGGTTGAGGAAATGTGAGAAGGAGTCCACTAACATAATAAGTGGATGAAAATGAAAAGTTAATTCAAGATATCTTACCTTAAAAGAATGTCTGAGTACAGTCCAAACGGAACGGAAGTTGAACTTTCAACGGCAGCTGCCAAATCATTGGCAGTATTCAGCGCTCCTTCATAATCACCTAGACAAAAAACAATTTTGATACAATAGAAAATAGTTGGAGCCCTAGCAGACTAGCGATTAAAAAGTTGAACAACTCGCTCGAAGAAACTGAACTCTTGCTTTTTAAATGAAGAGGCGCTCACTTGGCCAAATGCAACAAAGATATTGGTGAAAAATAGATCGTGTCCTATTCCAAGATCAACTCAATTTGAATGCATCACATGCTTTTGCATCTAGCAGCGCTCACTACGGCCAACTGTCGGTGGACCCAATTCGTCACGTCTGGGTGCAAGGAATGGGAGGCACTCTAGCCTCTGTTTCCCTATCAGAATTTTTGAATTGTGAAATTCGAGGTATTTAATTTTTTCCATCTTATTATAATCTCCTCGCATGAGTCTAAAGAAAGATGGCGGATAAGATTTTTGAAGTCACAGTTGAGTAGTATTTTCAATTTGAGTACGATCCCCAAGGTCAACTATCGTCAAATTACCATTGTATAAGAAATATTAAGCCGTTTCCATACTTTTCACCAACCCTGTGTATTTTCTTTCTTTTACTAGTTGTGAGGATGTCAGTTATAGATAGCTTGGTATTTGTATAGTAAAATATAAGCGTAAAACTGTTTATATGAGTAAGTAAAATGTCAAAGTTATATGTTAATATTGTAAATATGGGGCCGATGTGAAGGTACCTTCTTGAGAGACATTTATATGTCCGGTGTCCCTGGAAACAATGTTACTAGCAATTTCAATGGAAAAAGTAATAGACGACATGGCTAACAGATAATGGATAATAGATGACATAGCACCTTCATAATACACTTTTATAATGGCCCTTTGAAAATTATATTCATGAGCGAGGTCTCCTGTTCGCAGAACTGAAAGTATTATAGATTCAATTGAATACAATTTTGAACGACATAGCAGTCAATAATATTTGTGACTTATAGTTGAAACTATTACTCACGTGGTGGAGCGATTTCGGCATCAAGTCCATCATCAACACACTGGACGTAAAGTCCGAAAGCGCTCCACCACGTGAGTAATAGTTTTGACTATAAGTCACAAATATTATTGACTGCCATGTTTAAAATTGTATTTGAGTGAATCATCAATTGGCAGTTTGTAATGGAAAGTGGAATAGAAGAGTATTATACATTTTAAATTTAAATAATTTTAAATTTAAATCATTTTTAATTTTTACCTGCTTTAATTCGGCAAGAAAGCAGCTGACACAGGGCTGGCAACTGGTGAGGCGGACAAGACGAGAGCAGGTTGGCAGCCCTGGCATAGTGCGAGACAGCCTGGTGTGGATCATGCGCCAGAGCCGCCCCGCTCTCCAGGCTCAGACCAGCACTCAGAGGCACTTCCAAGTCAGACTGCCACAGACGACTGGCTTCAGAAAAACTGCCAAGGGCACCCTACCAACATCATTCAACTTTTTCAATCGAGATCTCAATGAATTTTCAAATGCACGAAAATCCAATTCAATGTAACCCCTGTAAGATGAAATTGAAAAATGAAAATGAACTTTATATTTCAATACATTATAATATATACAGTACATTTGAGATTTATACACGAGTAACAAGGAAAAATATTGTATTATACAACCCCTGAGTTATAAAGACAGTGTGGGGTCAATACATATTTGGGGTGAAAAATTGATATTGAAATTTAAATTAAGAAGCCAGTAAGTCAGTCAGTGAGTGTGTCACTAGAATTTGTAAGTTTACTATAGTATAATTTGCAGTTCAACCCCTTTGATAGCTTTTTTCAATGCCCTGTACTACTTTTTAAACCTACTTGAATAGATATAACGTCCGTATCGGCATAGCACATATAAGATAGGGAATACAATGTATTTCGATACGGAAGTTAGATCTATTCAAGTACAGATCTTAACCTGGTCATGCCTTATCAAAATAGTTTTGTGCTGAACCCTGTTGAAGGACTATTCACACACATCAGTGTAGTATCCGATCATCTCCGTTCAGTTTTCAGTCAGTTCGATCTGCGCATGTGTCAATATTGACGGGTTAATCACAGAGCGCTAGGAGCATCGACGCATGCGCTTAACGAAATGGCTGGAAACGGAACGGAGATGATCGGTCACTGCACTGATGTGTGTGAATAGTCCTTTATTGTATCCCTAAAATTTCTATGTTACCAAGAAAATATGAATAATATCTTGAAAGTCACCTCGAAACGATCCGAAGTAGGCTCAATGAAAGGAAGCGAGTCGGCCATTAGGAAGTGTCTGCCGGCCATGCGCAGTGCCCAGGCGGCATTGCTGCTGTTCCCCAGCTCCGTCTCACAGCGGGCGACCGCCAACTGGCAAAGACCCGCGTATTGGCTCACTCCGGCGCGCTCACACTCCACACCCAGAGCACCTAAATCATAAAGAAAAAAATTTCGGTACTTTCCTGTTTAACGACACGTCTACTCATTTAGAGATATTGACAATCAATATCGAACTTCAAAAGTATCGATACTCCTCTGACAAATATATGAAAAAAATATAGTTTATAATCAACAAACAAAACTTACTTTTAATAACAGGAAATTACCCATTTCCAAAATGATCTATCTTCGTGTAATAAAACTTCATCTTATGTCCTTTCTCACAATCACGTTCATTATGCAATAAACACTTACTATTTAAAAATGTAATAGCGCTCTTTTCGTTGTAAGGTAGATCCCAGATCAACATGTTGCGACTGAAGAACTTGAATAATAGTCAATAAATGTTTTTTTTTTAAATTGCCAGCTGATTTATATAAATTCAGTGGGAAGAGGAGGATCGATATTTTTAAAGTTCGATATTGATTATCGATATCTCTAAATGAGTAGACGTGTCGTTAAACAGGAAAGTACCGAATTTTCTCATACAACATTATTAAATATCACTCAAAACTGCAAATTTTGATAGACATTTTCTTTTGCCGCGAAATTCAAAATCAAAATTAAAATAGATTAATTCGGCCAGGAAAAGAATGCCCCCGGCGAAACAGAGTAACGTCCGAGGAGTCGAGCTTGCTAATAAACCTATATATCATTCCACAGCCGGCATTATTCCTCTGGTCGAACGGTAAGTTGTAGGTACTTGTATACGAAGTTGATTCAATACATTAAAATTTATAAAATAGGCTAACGTTGGAAAAAAAATTAAATTTCAAGGAAGGAAATGAGACCACTTATAGGCTAGTGAAATGAAGCTTAGTGGCTGTGATGAAAATAATGAAAACTGTAAATTAGACGTATTTCTAGCTTGAACATGTATAATCTAGTAGTATAAATTTTTACTAAAATCTACAAGTTCTAGGTTTTTAAAAATATTCAACCCGGAAATACACCTGAAAAAGTAATCTGAAGCTTTGCCGCACTGGTAGATGGTTATCTAGTGGGTTGATGGAATTCTTATAGAACATACATAGGCTAGTTGCCTAGTAAGTTAGAACATAATTATGTTCTGAACAAAAAATGTTCTATTACTAAAGATATGTTCCAAGTTTTATACACATTTATCTACCCAGTAGGTAACCACCCAGCAGTGCGGCCTCATTTCACGGTTCTCCTAGATAGTCCCAGAACTTCTTGTCATAAGATTAGAAGATTTTTCTGAACAGTGAGCCTGTCGTTGACTTCGTGCCTTGGAGATACATCAACTTAATTCATGTAAAATTACAATTATTGAACAGTTGATAGAGAACATTAGCCTATATTAGAGTTTTACTAAAAATAAAACTTGGGTCAATAATACAATGAGTCTCAAAATTTGGAATGGATTAAGAGGTTGAGAAATGGCCTACAGTACAAATGAATGTTCAGTGATGTTTTAATATTACTTCTATTCAAATAGGCTACCAAAATGACTTGTCATTGTTCCAATAAATTTATTATCTACCTGAAATTAATCATCAAATAATCAATAATTGAACAAATTACAATTAAAGTGAGAGAAAATCATTTAACCAACTTACCAAATTGATCACTGGGTTCCGAGACATTTGGTTTCCGCAGAAATCGTCTGGAAAAATGCAAGTTTTTAAATATAAGTAAAAACAAATAATTAAAAAACAAGAGTTGAAAGCTGGCAATTAATTTTACAGTTGTGAAATAACTCGCATCGATTACCGACTACTGATCGCACTGATTACCACACTAGGACTAGACTCAAAAAAGAAAACCGACTTACTTTTTCAGCTTGTTCGTAATGTTTTTATATCGAACTAGGAAATCATCCATAACTATATCTGTCATTATTAGTATTCACAACTTGTAAATTACTTGAAATATTGATAAACTGGATTAATTTAATCAACTGCACTCAAGTTCCAACAGTCCAACACAGGAAACAATATTCGCAACGCAACAATCGGCAAAACTTTTCTATTTTGTAGGTTAGGTACTGGACTAGGTTAGTTTTTTTACTATCGATGTCCCGATGAAAACTATATTTTTCCAGTGACAATAATTCTCAATGATAATTATTATCATCAATATTTTTTATAATTTCAAATGACTATCGTCAAAATAAGTTTGTTGAAAATTATCAAAATGAACATTCAAGATCATGTACAAGTAGACAACGATGATCTAGATAGCATTAGTCTTTTGTTTACTAAATTTTATCATCATAACCTAAAATTATATTATCAATCACATCACATCCTTATCATCTTCCTAGAAATGGATAATCTGGAAACTAATGTGCCTGAAGGTTATTCATATTTTCATATAGAAAGTAGTCCGGAAGAAGAAGTTTTCTGCATAAAAGAAGTAACCACTGGGGCAGAAGCTGATGTAAGTTGTCATTAAGTATTAGTGAAGTTGAGGTTTAAATTTTGTTGTTTTCCAATAACTTACCGTACTCTTACATTTCACAACATATTTCATCAAAATGATTTGATTTGAATGAATAATTTTTGTTATTCAAAGAAATAATAATAAAATTGGTTGCTTACAAGAAGATTTACAAGCAAGGAGCTCTTAAAAATTAATTTACAATTCTAATCAAAATCAGGTCAATTGGCTACAAGTCAACTTGAGTTACTTTGCATCTTGGACATGGACAGCCCTTGAAGGAGATTGGAAGGCGATTGGTTATCTTTATTATCCAGCACCAAGAAGCCATTCTCTTATGATCTTTTAATAAGGATAGAATGAAGTTTGTTCGTTTAAAAAATCTACTATAATAAGTAAAAAACCATATAACTAATTATGTCAGATGAATTACTGGTTTGTTTGTCTTCTACTCATTCATGGTACTGCCCGATGCTGAGCTCTGAAGACTGAGGCGGGGAGACGAAGATAGCACTCTTATGCACTGCAAAAACCGGTTTTCGATGACGTATCGCATTCCTCCCAGGGACACAGAGCTCAGCATCGTAGAGGTTGCTAATATGACGTGAGACGTGAGTGTACTGTAGGTCTTAAGAAACGATAGTGCTCGATTTAAGGCGGAGTTAAAATATATCAATCGAGTATTAACTTAATTAATAGCATTAGGCCTAGCTGAAAAATATCGTTTGGCATGTATTAAATAAGAATTTGGGTTTTTGCACAACAACCTATAGATAAATAAATAAATGTATTTATTAACATGAAACGCCAATAAATGCAGAGTGACTGCCAAGGCCTTAGCTTTATTGCTGAAAAACTAACCGTGAGTTGACTAATTAGAGACGATTGTTGATTTCACATTTTTTCTGAGTGAACAGCTAATTCCCTTCACCAACAAACTTCTTGTACTGAAGAACTCATTTTGTAATGAGTGAACATTTTTTTTCTGAGTGAACAGCTAATTCCCTTCACCAACAAACTTCTTGTACTGAAGAACTCATTTTGTAATAGATACAGTGAAATAAATTGACTCTCTGACTCTTGTATTGACTCTTATTTCAGGCTCAAACAATTTGTGAAGTTTATTAATAATTATAATGAATTGAATTTTTTAAATTGCCTTTTCTGATGAATGTAGACTATTAATGATTTTTATGATAATTGAAATTTGATTTGTTCCATCTCTGTTTAGATGAAGGCCATCCCAGTCGATATGTTTTTTCTGCAAAATTGCAAAATGTTTGATGACACATGAATTTATTATACAATGATGCATTACATGCATAAAATACAATATTTTCTAAGATTTGATTCGCTTTGTCATCCTTTAATTTTCGATTAATTTTTGTAGAAGGCATTTCATGAGAGTTCTCCACTGCGGTATTAATATAATTTGGACCTATATTGGTCATTTTTTCAAATGTATTTGGAATAGAGTATAATAATTTTTTGAATATTAGAAGTTTTGGGCTAGCGCTTGTTTTTTCTGTCTTTGATATTGTATTTTTGTTCAAATAAATATTATGAATATTTTTTAATTAAGGCAAACAGAATACTATATTCATCTCTGAAGACCTATTCAATTCATTCATTTCTTAATAAGGTATTATTATTGAGGAAAATAACCTACATATTATGTGGACTATGAATTGCTCTTATTACGCAATTTTAACACTTCTAGAGAGATGAAATTATACAATAGATTCATTGACTTTAATTCTATAAACTGATTAATTTTTGAGAGTGGAAATAACAAATATTGCTCATTGAAGACTAGTGTAGTAAATGGTGTGTTTAGTCCACTCACAGTTAGTTCAACATTACAAGATGATTGACAGTGGCCTCTATTAATTTGATTGATTTATTATAATTAATTCAGACACAACAAATAATCTTTTTCTAATTATCATTTAAAGAATTTAATTACGACATTAGTGATGCTTGACTCTTATCTTCAAACAGTAAATTAATATTTTTGAAATAAGTTGATTTGTTTTCAAATAATGTACCTTAATCACTTTCATGAAAAATTCTATTTTAATCACATTACAGGAATGGATGAGGAAGCTGTGCAATGAAACCAAAACAACATGGAGAGTTAGTAGAACTTATCCCAACGTTGGAAATAGAAATATCTATAGAAAAGATTACAGATGCCAGCACTCAACTGATAGAAGAGCCACTGGAGCCGGTCCCTCAAAGAACACAAACTGTCCTGCAAGATTGAACATTATAATCAGAGGGTGAGTTTTCAATTAATTTTATGAAATTAGTTATAAACAAATCATGACTTTCAAAAATGACCCTCCATTTATTCTATACTAGAATCCACCCATGCTTTGCAATGGAGCTCAACAAAATGAAGCTACAGTACATTGATTTCTTCTCTACTGTGTGAGAAGTATATTCGTATCGTATATATTATGTGTATCGTGTATCAAAGATATTACCGTATTCATTTTTTTCTGGATTATTCAAAGATGAACTATCATGAATTATATTTTGATACCACTGAAAAGACGAAGTTCCAATGTTCAACAATCTATTAAAAATTCAATTGTCTACTCCATCTATTCCATTGAAAAAGTTGTCACACTCATGAGAAATTGAGTAAACGACTCGACTCAGATGCTGACCGCAGATTTAGAGACTTAGGACAATGCCACACTAAACTTCCATGTTAGCTCCATTGTATAAGTAGAAAGAGTTTCCTTGAATTGGGCGAATAAAAGCTTAATTAACATACAATTATTACATTATAAAAATAATAGTCACATCGTCCCATGGGTTAGGATCAGGTAGTCAGCATTGTATAGCTAGGTTTATGTTTCCTGTGCGATCTATCCTGCAGCTCTATCTTTACTAATGATTCCATGAAGAATTTTCATAGAGTTTCAACTTTTTAAAGAATTTTTCTTCCTTGTAATTTACTTTGGATGGAAGAAAGTCATAAGTGAAATAAACACTGGTAACTATATCTAATAATAAACTGAGGCTCAATATAAAGCCTCATTACATAAAGTGATTACAAAAGCCTAATTACATCACTTGAAACTAATAGCCTACATCTCATCAACCACGCACTAGTGTCAGCCTAATGTTGGCATCATCCTTAGAAAAAATATTTGGTCCCTCCAAAATACTGAGTTCTTGAATCTCTGGCATTTCTCATATTTGCAGCTAGGAAATTAAGACCCCCGTTTATAGTTTAATTTTCCTATGTCTAAAACCAAATAATTTCAAAATAAATTAATTATTCCAATTTGAGTTGTTTCCCACAATGAAAAATTTCTTCAGAATGTAACGCTGAAAACAAGAGAAGTCCATTAAATGATAGCTAGGCATATACATATTTTTTATTATAGGATGTAATGGCGAACACTTTTTCTCACTCATAAATCCATGAACTAATGCCTTACTAAAGGCATAAGCCACTGTAAACGTGTGAATGACACTAGCTAAATTCAAGGTGCCAGTCAACTGTGAAAGCCGTTCAAATCTATTTTTTTCCTTTCGACTGGAATATGCCAATGGTGAAGTGTAAAAGTTTCCGTTATTTATTTAAACGTTAAATTATCCATGTAACTTAAGGCACAATGAGAAGAGAAATGAAAATTATGGGAAAATGAGAATTTTAAATAAGTAGATATTTCAATGGCTGAAGTAATTTATAAACTAATATCGATTTTGAGATATCTTACAATAACTGAAATTAGTAATGAATCTATTGAGTGAAAATGAAACATTTATATGTCATGGTAATGCATATTCCCATAATAGAATCCATCAGTCAATGTCATCATGATACCAATGTCTTGTGATAGTTCTTGTTCAGTTGAGTCCAATTCAAAATTTCGTTTGTTTTTTCAGCTGCCGAAGAACCTCGAAGACCCCTGATGCCGAAATACTCAGACAGTATCCAACAGAAATAGTGATGCGAAAAGCACATAATCATGCCATCGAGTGTGTGGAGAGTTTGCGCTGTCGTGACATGTCCAACGAAACCAGACAAAAACTGATCACATTATTCCAGAAAGGACACAGTCCAGCCTCGGCTATGAACTACCTCAATCTAGAACTAATGTGTAAATATCCAGATAATTACTACAAACTCGCTTCCGACAACTCGTATCTACCTTCTAATTCAATTGTGTGTAAATTATTCAAAAAGGAAGCCGACGAAAATGGTTTGTATGCAGGGAAAAAATTGTCAACAGATTTGCAAGAACTGGTTGAAAGATATAAAACAACGAACGATGGTAAAATAATATTTCAGAACACATCTGACGGGAATCATTGTTTTTCTGTGATCATCACGTCACTCATGTTGCGTTGTCATCAGGAAGTGCAGCAGTCCAGCCAACTAGTGTTACTTGATGTTTCTGGTAGTGGTCATAAAACTAGGTATAAAACTTTCATGTTCATGACACCCACTGTAGGTGGAGGTTTACCATTAGGTTTAATTATTACGGACTGTGAGAAAGAATATGTGTTTACTGAGGCCTTATTTTGTTACAAAGAACTGCTATCAAATGTAGGCTTTTATTCTGTAGGTCATCCGAAAATCTTTCTAACTAACAATGCTATGAAAGAGAGGGGATGCTTACAAACTGTTTTCCCAGAATCTTCTATACTTCTAAGTCAATTCCACATGTTGAAAATGATGTGGTCATGGTTGTGCTTCAAAAAGAATAACATCGATGTTGATCATCGTCAGAAGTTGTATTTTTTATTCAAGCAAGTTGTACATTCATTTGAACTAGAAGAAGCTGAATCTAACGCATCAGATTTTATCAGTGAAGTCCAATACTTGGGCTACACGAAACTGGAGGAACATTTCATGTGGTTGTGGAGCATTAAAGAAGAATGGATAACAAGTTTTAGAAAAGAAGCGATGAAAAACTTCTCGGAACACGAGTGGAGAGACGATTCATTGTTGTTCAAAAAAGTAATAAACAGTAAACTGACCGCTGAAGAGCATCTGCAGTTTCAGGAACTAGTTGAGAGAATATCGAGTTCAATCTCATCAAATCCGGATGTTTTTGTGCCTGCAGTTGAGAAGATGCTCACAAATGAAAAGAGATACGCTTCAACTGTTGATGGTTTGATTTCCGCCTTGACTTCGTTTGGTGCACCCGCCGCTACTGCAATCAAATCAGCTAGTCAATCGGCTGCTAAGAATTTAACCAAAAAGTCGTGCAAAATTCTGGTAGCCGCTGATTATTGCCGTGTCTCTCGTGAGAAACAAAGGCGAAGAAAGATGAACGTGATAGGTAGAAAGAAACAAAAACTAGAAAGAACTGGTGTACCTTCTCATGTGCAGCTTCATGATTACACACGTTTTGGAAGGTTGCCGAATAGAAAGAAAACAGGTGTGGATTGTCTGGATCAATCGGTTCTTGACAATAAAACGCTGACAGAGAATGCCACTCGCACTAGAAATTACTTGCGAGATGGTTCATTTGAAAGCAGCCTATTGGAGTTTCCCGTCTCTGATCATGTTAGAACTATCACAATCGATGAACTAGCTAACTTGGAAATGGAGACAGATGTGGAAAGCCGATTTATTATCGTTATTCCTTGACTATTTTATTATACTTCAATACTATTATCGACAGGCTGTTTTTTTATTAAGAGATACCGTATTGATATTCAAATCCAAGAACGTTTGTAGGGATGTACGAGTACGACCGGTCCTCAACATCCCCACAATTCTCTTATTGTTTGTACGAAAATAAGACTGATAATAATTATTATTAATATTAGCCTTTAGCTTGAAACGAAACCGGTGGAATCCAATGACAACCTGGAAAATAATCAGCAGTTCAGTCATAATTTTGGTTATCGATTAGAATAATTCTCACTTGAGCTATAGAACATACAGATACGCTTCCAATTAAATGAATGTGGATCATTCAAATTTTAAAAATATAAATTGTTATTTGTTTTCTAGAAAAGTCTAAAATAGCTTTCAAACCTTTTAAAATTATTTTTAATTTATTATTTCCTCACCAAATCCTCGAGAAGTATTTAGAATAAGGACTATGAATATCATCTTTCCCTTTTAATTTTTGTTGACATTTTTCAAATTTTATAAAAATTTAAATTTTACGTTTTTGAATCCTTCAATACTCTACAACACATATTTTTAGGTTTTTTGAAAATTTGTAATAATTTTTCACATTAAAAATATTCGTATGATACAATCTAAAACCGGAGTATTCTTTTTGGGAATCCTCAGTAATACCTACCAATACTGATAATGGATTACAGTCATCATAACATTGAATCTTCATTGACATTCCATTCACGAACATAAACCTCTCATACGAGATTAGAGTGTTGGCATTGAATGAGAAGAGTTCAATGTTTCTAATTTATTGACACTTAAATTATTGTCATAAAGCATCTGATTGATGTACGCTCGTTTACTAACGTTAAATCAGCTGTTTTCCTTCAAGTTAAAAGGATCCTGCTTTACATTTATCTTCATGTGCTTAATTTGTCAATAATATACTATTATAATTCATTATTAAAAATACAAGTATTGTTGTCCAGTTTTTGAAATCAATAAGTACTATTTATAATAGTATAATACAGCATTATAAAGTGTTAGTGGTTAGTAAATTTAATTTCTTGGGGAAGGGATGGTGAACTTGAGGGAGCATCACCTTGATTACTCTGTCTTATAATCTCATCATTATAAGACAGAGTAATCAAGGTGGTGCTTCCTCAAGTTCTCCACCCCTCCCCCAAGAAATATTAGTAATACTATAATATAATTATAATGAATTAATATAATTATGAACCGGTTTTCGCAGAGGATGAAGGAATACTGGGCAAAGAAGAAAAAAATGAATACCATTCACCACGAATCATTAAATACTTAGCGTCTTCCTCTAGGGAGTTCTATCGCCAATAATAATAATAATAATAATATATATATATATATATATTATTATATTTATAATAAAATATAATTATACATATATAATTGTATTATATTATATTATATATAATTAATATATTATTATATAATTATAATATAATAATAAATATATGTAGCTTCGCTTGCCAATGGAGGGGAATGGATTCAAAACGTTAAGAAAGATCTAGTTCTAGCAAAAATTAATGTTGATGAAATTACAAATCGAAATAATTTTAAAACAGAAATAAATAAATGGGAAATTATTCCAGAGGTAAAAGCTCCAAGAGCTGGAATGAGATGAAGTGATAAAAGAAAAGCGGCTTTTTCGCAGAAAATGTAAAGCTGGTGGGCGAACAAGAAAACCGCCAAGTCAAATAAAAGTCAACGATCATGATTCAGACTCAGCGTCTTCCACTTCGGGAGCTATACGGCTAATAATAATAATAATAATTATGAACCTCTGATTAGTAATATTATACATACAGAAATTGCTCGCTTAATATAATAGGAATTATATTATATTGATGCATTTTTGAAAAATTCTGTAATGCCCAGCAACACAGAAGTTTATGAAGACTGAGATCAGAAAGATTTTCAAGAGGTTTCAGTGGTGTAGTAGAGAGAGGCAATTTGCTTGTCAGCGTATCAATTAACTGACTGCTATTGTCTAAATTGACTGTTTGTATTTCTACTAGTCAATTAGTAGAAATCGGTCTTCTGATTTCCTAATTGGTCATCCTAATTGAGCTATACTGTAGGTCATTTCAAAGTAGATAGTTGATTCTCTCTAGAAACAAATCACAATTAATACATTACAATAATTTGCAATTAGTGGACGATAGAAATATTTTCATTTGGATATAGAGACCTTATTATTCATACAGCGAACTATTTAGAACTACATAGTACCATGCTGTAAGTGTTGCTAGAAAACATAGGACAATTTTTGTTAAATAATCTTTAATAATTCTAAACTATATTATTGTAGAATAGAAATCATCAAACTAGGTAAGAAAGAAAACTACTTTGTTTGTGGAATGGGCAAAAAAAATTATTTCTTAGTTACGTACTACGGAGAAGTTCCACAATATCTATGATGCAAGTGTTAATTTTAGAAATCTTCAATTTTGTTCTCCATTATACGAACAGCGATAGGTTGGTAGGGTACCGCGGTAATTAATTCAAATTTTTACATGAAATAACGATCCTTCAATTATTGTATTAAGATAAAAATGGTACGGTACCTACGATACTCACGTCAAAACAATTAGTGAGAGTTTTTAGATATTTCTCATAAAACAATTCCTGCTTTGTCGTTATTTTATCTTGAAATGTGCGTTGAATCAAACACATAAATATTACTGTTCGTGTTCTTCAAAATTGATAGTAACTTGAATTTTTTGGCACCATAGTTGGTAACTGGCATTATATTTTAATATTGCAATGCAGCCCTACAGTTTCAATTCAATGAGGAACCTGTTGCAGTTCGAATTGGTACCTACCATACACGAGACTAGTTGAAGCAGAGTGATAAACAAACTAAATAGAAAACAGTTTGACGTTTCCTTAAACTTTTTAAAAATGAAATATTAAAGAACAGAATAAGTTAAGATTTGACACTCTACAGCGAACTTCATTGACAATTTTTGAGTGAAACCTTAAACACTTGAACAATTACAGTCAAATCAAAACTAATTAAATCCAGACTTATTAACAGTTTAAGTTGAACTCCACTTATATAAAATGCAGTTTTAGGGGTCATTCAATGCAGTATTGCGTTTGTGAAAGTGGAAGTTTGTCGCATAGCCTTCGTGTAAAAAGATTGGAGTTCAAAATTGTTGATTAAAAAGTGACATTTTCTGTGAACCGCTAATGATAATCATCCCTATAAGTCGAAGTAGATTCTGTTTCATGCCTCACGGTACCCTTTTCAAAATGCATAGGCCTACAAGGGACCGAGTTATAAAAGAACCGTGCAAGGATATAAAAATTGAGTCTTTTGGAAGATGCTCTCGGATTCGGAAGTGAAAGTGATAAACAGATAGTTAAAATCATATGATACAGTGAACATCAGGTGTTCACATTATATTAGTGAGGTGTGTGATAAAGTGCTGATGATAACTGACGCGTGATAACTTTTTAGGTTTGGTGATCATAAATTACTGTCTTCCATTTGCAAAGAGATAGCCAAAACTCTGCCAAAGCTGTCGCTTTGATCCGAAGGGTCAAAAAAGGACTAAAAATAGAGACCAATCCACACAAGGTCACGTGACTGACTTTTTCAATATCCAAGTGTTTCACAGCCTCTCTCAGTTGCAACGCTAACTTCATTCTCAGTGGGCAATCCCACTGTAAACACTCTCCCCATGAGACAAAGCCGTGTAGCATTTCAAAACTTACCGGTCTTCTATCAACCTAAAAAAACAGTGAATTTCTCGGTAAAATGTTACAGTTCATAGTTCTCATCTCATAATATGAGGTTTTATAGGTTGTTTCTGTTATTCAAAATTTGAGCCAAAAACTGGTTTGAAAATGATTTCGAGTTCTCTCATCAGAAACCAGTATGTGGCTGCATTTTCAGGTGAGTAAAATCAAAATACTTATTTAAATAAGTTTGAGCTTCACAAAAAGTCTATCTTCTTGTTGAAAATGTTAAATGTAAAGTATTTGGAATAGCTTGAGACGAATCATAAAAATTGTTTTCAAATGAAAAATATTTATTCAAACTTACTATAAGCAGACTGGAATTAGAAAAATTTCTTTGTTATAATAATATAAAAACATGAACGGTATATAAAATTATTAGAGATAAATCATTCTAATTCTTCAAAATATACTTAGACTTAGCCTATTTAGTCAAACATTTTTCTCAGAGAAATTGGACTACAGTAAAACCCCAGTTATAACCGGAATAAAGGGGGAGTCATTTCGGATAACCAATTTTTCGGTTAAACTGTCATATTTATATGCTAAAAGTAGCCCATTAACATGGTGTGTAGGAAAAATTAATTTACAAACAAAGATTATATAGCACAGTGTTTTATTTCAGCTACAAAAATTTTATAATGGATTAGCATAAGTGTAAACTGAACCACTCAAGCTACTGAAATATTATGTATCCATTACATATTACAGAATAAATCAGTGATTCTTGTTTGCTTTCTAAGTCCTTCACATCTTTTCGGTTGACCCGGGTCTCGGTTAACCGGGGTTCTACTGTATTATAAAAATACAAAAAATGCCATCAAAATAAGATCTCATCAGGTCCCATTGTCCCAGTGGTAGCAGGCGGGTCTAATCGGTGAGATTAGATGAGAGACGGCGCCTACCACTCCCGTTGTAACGGTGACCGGTTCCTCTAAATACAATTTATGAGCCTCAAAATCGCTTCCAGGTGGAACCAACCTTAAAAGCTATAGGTCCATTCATCTCTCAACATCATCCCTCCCGTTACCCACGCACAAGCCTAGAGCTTATGTGGGCATCATCCACAGCAAAAATAAAATTAATCATAGAGTGTGAGAATGAATGAAAATCTAGTTTAGCAGTTTCCTGAAAATTACCTAGGCTACAGTACTTCTTTTATAAGATGTTTTGTATTGAACAAAAGTGGTCTGTTATTAGGTTTCTTTCATGCAACATATTTCTAACTTTTTGTAAAAATCACTTTTTTGATCACAGAAAATCGTAAAAAGTGTAATCCTTTTCATCTAAAACATTAATTCCCTCATTTTTTAAATATACTACGGTACCGCATGAATATGTATTGAGTTGATCCAACTTTTATAATTATCTTCTGTTACCGTACTTATTACTTTCTTCTTGACCTATAGTCTTCAAAATTTGTTAATAAAAAATCTACGGCAATCCATATAATAAAGCTTCAACAAGAGTATTAAACGAAGTCAAATTTGAGATAGGTTTACAGTAGTAGGCCTATACAAGACTAAATTTCTGAACGCTCAATGTTATTGAATATAAATTACAAAGAAACAAAACTATCTCTCAAGAAGCATGAAGGCTCTCAAAATATCATTCTGTTCATTTCAAATTTGTATTTTCAAATTTTTAATAATTGATTTAATTTAATTCAATATATAATTTTACACTGAATAATTATAATTTTTCAATAAATTAAATACACTGGTATTTAGTCAAATATAGGCCTAACTAATTTATTTAAACAAAATTACAAACATGCTTCGGCGGCACTATTACACTGAAGATAGTAAATTAATAATTTAATTAATACTTGATATTTGACATATATGTAAAATTATTGTTTCCATTATCTTTAAATATCTCACGAGAAACTGTGTCAGAATTAATTCAACTTTTCTCTACCTGTATATATTATTTATCCTACTATTATATCTCCTCAACAATTTTCTAATACCGGTATACAAAATATGACAATTTATAAAGAGTGAATTTAATGAGCACGATAGTTGAAGATAATACTACTACATTAGTAGATAATACATATACTATATAGTACTGCTAGATAATACTTAACTACATACTATGTAGCCTAAATAGGCCTATTATATATGTGGGAAAACAATTTCTTATGAATCATGAAGTTATGACAAATTTATGAAGTTTGTTCTCGTAACAAAAGTATCCCGCTATAACTTGAATGATAATAATTACAAAAAAAATTAATGGAAATTATTTCAAGTGAATAGGCTACATATTTTTACATTTAATAAATATAGTCTACACTTTAAAGTGAAAAATTACTCAGGATCAATGAGTAATTTCTAATGAGCATTAATGAGTAATTTTTCACTTTAAAGTGTATATTTCTTTCAACTTAGAGGTAATGTACCAGTGAAAAGAATATGGATCAGCAACATCTTTTTACAACTTCATGCTTGACATGAATCATTTTTAAACTTCTTCAAATTGAAGGCTAATGTCAATGTTCATAGCATTCAAATTTTATAGTATTGAACATTTCAGGAAATAGTCTATACTTTACTTCGGAAGTAGTCTACATTTCATATTAGACATATCATATTAAAAATTCATATGATTGAGCAAAATGTTATAGCCTAACTACCTAGGAAGAAAATCTAGACAACCATAATTAAACTGTCAAGGTGTCAAGATAGAATAAAATAATATATATTACGGCATTTTCCACTAGTACTATTCTAAATATCTTGCTATTTACTGAATTAGATAATATTCATGCATGAAGAAGTGAGATTTGTGTTTCTAATTTTTATGGAAACTTCCTTGATAATTCTACAAAAATGAATAAACACGACAAAGTCTATTGTTTGTTTGCCTTTCATTTTTCACTAATTTCTATTATACGTTACCTGAGGCTAAATAATAAGAGTTCGACAATTGTATTTAACATTATAGAATCAATAAAGTCTGATGGTTTGAGAATTCGAAAAAATATTAATTTTCAAAGCAGCAAAAATGTTGGAATGAAACACCAATTTTGATTTTCAATAGCTATGGATATGCGATAAATGCTGTCTGAGATTCGGGTTTGCTCTCGTCATCCTTTTAAATACTGTAATTCAACATATTATTGCAAAATATTTACATAATCTGTATATCACTAGTACGGTACTGTGATTATAAAATTTATTACATTCCTCAAATCATGCTGACTGATGGGGCCTCATCTTCACACACAGACCTGTTGTTGGTCCATGTGGAGATTAATTCCTGCAGTAAGGCCTGTCAGCTTACTTTTTTTCAAATTCATAAGTACATCTTATAGAGAGTGCAATATTCTAATAAAAATAAATTTATACCGTAAATATAAGTTAGACCTTCACTATCAATCAATACAATGTCTTGTAAAATTAAAATAATATTTTGTATCTGTATTTAATTATTCTAATAATTGTAACTGGCAGAATTTATTTATTTGTTTGTTTCTTATCTGTATTGTAATTGAAGAGGAATAAAGAATTTTTGAGTTTTGATAAAGTGGAACAGTATATACATTATAGAAATATACACGTTACAGTGGTGTATTAAATACATTTTGGCAACTTTCAATTGCATTTTCTGGTTGTTTTCCAAGACTAGACGTTTGTTCAACATTGTTGATGAGCATATGACTGGCTTCTCATTCCATATTGATTCTATCTATTTCCAAAGAATGATACAGTCATTTTTTGAAACATTGTAATACTGTACTCATTAGGTTTTATCATCAACGTAATTTAAATTTAATAATTGTTGAATAGAATAACGATTTTCAAATTAATATTAATTTTCATTTGTCTACTTGAAACTTGGAATAACTAACTGTCCCTGGCAGTCTTCATCATTCAATATTGAGCTCTGAACAAAAATCCGAAATAATAACTGATCGAGTTGGCACTTAAATGCAGTCAAAGATGTGGTCAATTGGAGTGATCTGTTGTTTACTATGTCAATATAAGCACAATCATCTAGAGCTCGAATGTATCAGAACGCGTAGCTCTCTACATGCTTGTATGATTTGCATTGCAATTCAATAATAAAAGCCTATTAGGCTAGAGTAGTCAGATGATGTACCGTATCGACTAAATTGTTTGAAAAGATTGCAGTGCATTTACCATGAGTAGATGTATGGTCACAGGAATTTACCAGAGATGGTCACAGGGTGAAAGGTAGATTATTTATTTTAAGTCAAAATTGATTAAACCAACTTACTGACGATGAGAAATGTTTATTGAGAAAATATTTTCTTATGGGATTCACCCCCACAAACCACAAGAATATATTAAAATGATAACCTCGTTTATATTACATGAGAACACGTATAGGCCCTATTTCAATCCTAAAAATGATAATCTCGTATGTCATTAAATTAATAGTCTATATACAGTAAAATTTGAATAAAAGTGATGTAATAGTCATAAAGCTTTGAAATCGAAAACATGTAAAAATTTCATGACTGTCCTATCAATGTGGATGAAATAAAACAGTTTTTTGTGTCTCCTGAAAAATTGCGATTTTGGCACTTTTTTACTATGAGCCATCGATATTGCTTTTTATTTATACGAAAGAACAATATTATTTGTGCCCGATCAATTTATTATATCAAAAAATTTGAGAAAGTGGAATAATCCCGAACTTGATTCAATTGCTACACAATACATTAAATACTTATTCAAAGAAAATTGCATCATTGTATCATAAAGGAAAGTTACTTTTCTCACAAATCAATCGTCAACTTTTATTTCCAAAAAAATCTAGATAAAATCAGCAATCATCAGCAGCAATAAAAATAACTAGCTGGTATTGGCCTAACGGTATCTATCAACGAGAAGCACTATATTAAACCTATGTCAGTGAACTAATCTTGTACAAAAAAGCATAATCAGTATCCGAATTATAGTTTTTTTTTTCAAAAAGACTAGAAAACGAGAGGACGCTATAAAAGAAATTGAGATTGTTTTATAGCAGATGTTAGTCTGACAATGTCTGACATTGTCAAGTCTTACAATAATGAAGACCTTGTCTGATGTGCGGGTTCATATAACCGAATTGACCAGTGTTGAACCATTTATTATGGATGTAAAGCTCATTCATGGTCAATTATGATGATAATTATGCTGCTATCTCCACTGAATGCTTCACTATGAAGAATTGAATGACATTTGTCCAGCAAAATAAACTTGAGTTTCGTTTCAGCTGTATAATACGTTTATTGTCTGAATGTAAATAGTGTACATTGTAGACTATAGGCTGAACTGATTGAGTAGGCTAATGTATAATTTTTCATAGAAATTCGTCATTTTTTATTATTTATCCTTCTTTTGCTCTCTCAAAAAAACCTTCTTTCTCCCCTCATTCATAATATTTTTTATTTTTTTACATAACTACACAATAAAAATAAGAATATACGATTCCAAAAACTTGAACAAAGTACAATACAGTACTTTAATTATTTCATTTAAAATTCTCATTTTGGAGTTTTTCTTCTATAAATCTACATCACAAAAATCTAACCAAGTAGATATAATTATCGTTACGTGATAATTATATATGTATAGCATTTTATTGTCTCTGCTGCATTTCTATGAATTTGCTATTCTCTGTATTTTTCCCATATGCTAGTGTATACTATATTGGTGTATCTTTATAGGTCATTACAGGCTATTATTCGTATACAAGCTAATATTGAAAAAAATATGTGTAGACTACTATTTGAATCGACTATACTTTGTAATTATTATTGTTATATTGAGACGATTATTTATAACATAAATTCTCTATCCTTCATTGATATTTTTCTGGTGTTCCATTTCTTATTCCAAATTCTTATTATTTGTAGCAATTTCATCCATGTTATGTGTAATAATGTGATACAATATTACAATATATTTTTGAGGATTATTCCACTATTATAGTCCAAGTCTATTTATTTTATTATACTATTATAGCCTATAGGCTATTTGGCTATACCTATAATAGAATAATAAAAGACTTATAAGTATTTTTCTATCAGATATGTTTCAGATTAATCGTCAGTCTATTGAAATCATTCATGTGTTGTAAATTGTATTAGAATTTGAACTGGTTAACAATGGCTACATCAAGTGATATGATTTTTGATAAATTAAATTGAAGTTTATTTTCCCAATACAAAGCAAAAATTCAATACAGTTGAGTTATATAATTTATAGTAGTCTACAGGAAAAATATTTTACTATTCAGTCTCTGAGTTTCAACAGTGTGTGTTCGATCTCGTTTCAATATGAAAATATTGTAGTCTCATTTTGATTTATCTTGGTACTGTATGGAAACAATTGGTATTACAGTGATATTCATTCAATATGACGCTTGGCGTTTGATAGATAAAGCAGGATTTTTTTTTAAATTGTCAGAAAACAGCTGATTGATGTACGCTCGTTTACTAACGTTAAACCAGCTATTTTCTGACAAGTTAAAAGAATCCTGCTATAGATAGATCTGATAGATAGAGAGATTTTATTTCTTTGCCATCGTACTCTACGGTCAGCAGCAACGTCAAGAAATTATATCTCTCTAATGCCAAGCGTCAAATTAAATAAATGTCACTGTACATATTTGGTGCTCAACATACACATACGGTATTGTCTATTGTAGAAAATAATGGAACAAAATTTTTAATGAGCTTTGAGTTTGATAGCAATTGGATAACTGCAATACTCATGTCTCCTTCAATATTTCATCATTCAATAGCAATTGAATAATTATTAGTAATAGTAAATAATTAATAACAATTTTATCATTTTGATAGCAATTGAATAACTGCAATACTCATGACCCCTACAATATTTTATCATTTGTTTTATTTGATTTGCAGCCGCCCTGACGATGACAATATGCGGCAGCTGTTTCGTGTGGAGCACACCGCTGATACCGAGGCTGAGTGGAGCGCACGCCATTCTGCAAATGACGCCTACTGAGATCTCGTGGATGGTGTCCATTGTGGAGCTGGGATCGCTGGTGTCACCGTTCCCCACAGGCCGCATAGCAGACCGCTGGGGAAGGAAGCTGGCCCTGATCACTGCCGCGCCCCCTGTTATCATCAGCTGGTGCTTGATCCTGGCTCTGAAAACTGCCTACGCCTTCTACATAGCTCGAGTACTTCAAGGTTATGCAGTGAGTGTTGTGTTCACGGTTTGTCCCATGTATCTCAGCGAGATCGCTTCCGTCGAAGCACGTGGTCGAATTACAGCACTGGTCCAAGTCATGTGGTACCTAGGAATCCTGCTACAGTTCTGCACAGGGTCCTACCTCTCCTACGAAGTCAACGTCTACACAAACTTAGCACTAACCGTTGTTGTGTTCTTGTTCTTTCTAACCCAACCAGAATCCCCCCACTACCTCATGCTGTACAACCTTCAGGAGAAAGCCGTCAAAGCTTTACAACCCTTACGTTGCGGTGCTAGTGAAGAGTCGATAAGAAAGGAGGTGACACAAATCAGGGAGGCGTTGGATGCTGAGAAGAACAACAACGCGTCCTGGATGGATTTAATTGCAACCGCAGCTGATAGAAAAATTCTTCTCATCACGCAAGTTCTAACAGCTGTGAGATTGATGAGTGGTACAATAACAATATCGGCATATTTGGGCGAACTGTTGATACTTGCTGATTGGTCCACCATTGATCCCAAAACATGTATGGTGTTCTTCAGCACCGTTACCATAGTTACCATAATTATCGCCACGTGTGTAGTTGATAAAATTGGCAGAATTCCACTTCTAATCATTTCAGGCGTTGGCACCTGTCTGAGCAACGCAGCGATTGCGATTTTTTTCTGGCTACAAAACAACTCCGACATGGATGTAACTAATCTCAAGTGGTTACCCGCCGTTGTACTGACACTGTTCACATTTTTCTTTTCTTTGGGACTGGGGCCGGTGACACAGACCATCCAAGCCGAACTGTTTCCCTCGCATTTGCGCGGCTATGGCTCCATTGTCAGTGTCTTTAACATGACCATTCTCTCCTTTCTCGGTCTACGTTCCTATCAGATAATCAACGATCTTTTCGGAGTTTGTACGAACTTTATAATTTTCTCGTTAGTTTGTGGACTCGGTTTGATTTTTACAATTTTATATGTGCCAGAAACAAAGGGTAAAACCTTCTACGAGATAAGGACATACTTTTTGAAACACAATAAAGAGGGAAATGATCTAGAAATTGAACCCAAATGTTAGAAATATTTTTTATTCAAATTAAAACACCAACATTATTCGTTATTAAGAATGAGTGTTTTATTATGATATATTCAAGAAATTAATCAAATATATGTAGGTATCGTATATAGGTATACTAATTTCTTATACAGTAGGCCTACCGTATGTGTTTAAAAATTGAATATATGGATACACTGAACATTTATCTCACTTTTTAAAAGAGAAATTAGATTCATATGAATGTTTGATGAGAGGTTGATGATTGATTGATTAAGTTGAATACCTTGAATTAATGTAGAATAAGTTGGGGCTACTCATGCAACGAAACTAATTAGTTTAGCTAAAGAAGCAGATAAATAATTATAGTACGTAAATGAAAATAATATCAGTATTATAAGTAGTCTAAGTTTTATCATATTAAATGTAAATTGAAGCATTTTATGAATATAAATAGAAAATAGTTTTATTTGAAAAAATATTAAAGTGATATTCAGAATAAGAACAAAGAGCTGTTCTATAAATCATAAGCTGTTATGGATGGGAAGATGGTGTGAAGTCCATTTGATAGAATCTGTGAATTTTATGAGATTACATTTAATATTAATCTATTTTATTTTATTAAAATTGAGATTAGAATTGTATAGGCAGCCTATAAGTATGAAACAATGATTTTTTCAACAGATCTTCAATTACTATGGTGAAGTATTCCTCATTTAAATTATAGAGAACTCGAGTGCTATTTCTACTGTTGGTACTTTTGTAACATTATTAATGGCGATTATTTAGGGATGTAATTAATTCTCACGTATAATGAATTTCGAGCTGAAAAGTGTGCCTTTTTCTATTAAAAATGCGTATTCCATCTCTTTCCTAGTTGACATTTAATTTTTACTGACTCATGATCTATTCTCTTTTCTCATAATATCCGTATCTATTTTCATTCTAAGCTGACATTTCTGTGGAATTCATGATGACATATTTTGGCTCACGAGCTATTCCTCAAAATGCTTGCTTACTGTTTCACCTCAGTGACAGAATTTGAAATCCTATCCTGCTTTACTACTATGCTTTCATTCATTCAACATGCATTTATAAAATAGCAGTATGCAACTGGTGTTTACTGGTGTGTTCCGGAAATAATAAGCAATATTGATGCACAGCTTGACATTGCGAGCGATCTCTATAAGATAGCCTATTGTTACCAAGATTTTATAGCTCAGAATAGTTTTGAAAATGAAAAGTAATTTCTCAGAAGACAAACTCAAATTATTGATACCGTACATCAAAAAATTTCTCGATCCTTCTTTAGATTGTACAAATTCCAAGATACTTTTATTTCTAATTTATTGCTATTATTGCCATAATTTGAATTTTCAGATAAATTTAGATACGGTATCTGGCTAAGATTATTGGATGCTTTGATCTGCTTTCCTCTCCGCATCGTTTAAGGGGCTTCACAGCACATCAATTTGATTCACTCTTTCTTTTTAAAAATTCAATAAAACTTGTGTGTTCCCTCCCTGCATGCTACCTCCTCCCATCACTGCGCCCCGCCACCCCCCTCGCCAACAGATAAACCAGCAGGTAGGCTGGGATTGCATTGCAAAGATGGTGGGAAATTCGAAAAGATTTTTGTATTAATGTGAAGAAATTATTCGAAATTATGTGTTCAATAGAAGCTTACAGCAATTTTTTTCATGAAAAGCATATTGATGATGGATTTCCATTTGAAAATTGAATACTGCATGTAGGAGATGTACTAATAATATATTAATGATCATTTAATGGTACCGGTAATGTTTTATATTTAAGTTATGTAACATTTTCGAATGTTATTAAATCATACTATAATTAATATTCATCATAAATTCAATTGAAATATTGTAGCAGTACCTAAGAAATCATCACTTACAGTGTTAGAATAAGGAATGAAGAGCTTATTTAATATTACGGTACGGTATTTGGAAAAGAGCCTACAGAATAATTACTTTTGAAATTAGAGGCAATGACCGTTTTTATCAACTTGGCAAACGGAACTTCGATCTGGAAAGCTGCCATAAGGAAACGCATCCAGTCTTTCATGTCCCACATGAATTGAATTCCTCTCAATATTCTTAGGTAAATCTTACATTAACACACTTTCTTCATTTTGCAAAGCTTATTCTATTTCTGTACGGTACAAATTCAAGGCCAGGAAAAATTCAGACTTGTTTCAGTGAAATGTGATCTACTAGAAGTCATGTTCTACTAAAATTATGTTCTTGTATAATAATCTAAATGTAATTTAATTTAGGATATCCAAAAGAGGTTACAATGTGAGCCTGATTTATACACTTGGAAGGCAAGAAGCTTTGTCCCCAAGTTACTTTGTTTTGTCTAAATAATGTCTTTTGTAGTCTTGTACAATAATCCCTATAATATATGTCCACACTTGGTCGATTTTCTGTGTTGCACAGTATATTGCTTATGCTTAAGCATTGGTAGCAAGCTGTATTAATAGCACAGAAAATAGACCAAGTATGGGACGTAGCTATTTAGATGTACATTCAAGTCTCCTGTAAACTAGGCTTCAATCTTAGAAAGGTACATTGAAAGAAGCGGTAATTTTGTTGCTGTTTATGCAAAGATTCATCACAAACATACTGTAATAATTCATCTTTCAAGTTGACAGTGTGTATAGCCTGAAGGTACGTTATTTCCATATATATAAAAATCTATACTATATTACAAATCTTATATTATATAGTAGTAATAGAAGATTTTTGTCGGGCACATGTGATTTGTATAAATGGAAACGTACCTTACGTAAGAAATCTAACGTATAATAATTAACTTAACGAAATTCCTATTTAATTCCATATAATACTCTGAAGACTTCTGCTACTGCAAATATTGACAACAGAATAATAGCTAGTAAGGAAATTCGATGAATCCTTCTGCACAAAAAACGTTTTGCCCGGGCAGGAATCGAACCCAGCACCTCTGGGTTGCCGAGCCAGTCTCTATAACCACTAGACCACCAGACATTTTCTGTAACTTACAACAGCATTCATTTTTGACTTAGCCAACTCAGCCAGATATGAAGATGGAAGGAAATGAGATATTGCAACAATTCAATTGCTTTTAAATCATAATAATTCAAAATTATTAAATTCAACAGATTATTTTAACAAATTCAAATTATTAAATTATTATGATTTAAAAGCAATTGAATTGTTGCAATATCTCATTTCCTTCCAAAATCATTAAATTATTATGATTTAAAAGCAATTGAATTGTTGCAATATCTCTCCTTCCATCTTCAAATTTAAAGTAAACTATGATATTTAGAACCAAAATAGAAGTAGCCTAACATTGAAATATAAAGTAGCCTATCATAATGAACTCTTTTCAATTTCAAAACGTGTAGGATACTTTCTTGATACCGTATTTTCTGGATACCACTCGTATCCAAGTTCGTATAAATCATCAAGTAGGTATAAAATTTAATATCGGGGAACTTAAGATCTGCTCGGAAGTACAAAGGCACAGGAATGGAAATTTTAAAGAGAGAAAATAATTTAACTATTTTTGACGCTTTTTTCAGATAAAAGGAACAGATGACAAAGTTCACTTTTTGCTTCAAAATGAAAACACAATCATACAATATGGATTATTTTAAATTAATTTCTATTTTCAAGAAATAATATTCTATAGAAATTATATTGAAATCGGGAAGAGAATAGGAGCAGCCGATGTAATATATACGTTAAGTAAAAGTTGATGTTAAGCATTTTATAGAGGAGGTCTGGAGGTGTGCATTGTTTTAGACGCTATTTTATAGGATACTAAAATTTATAATTAGAATAATTCTATAATCTACTGACTACGTCAGAATAAGGTACTTTATTGGAATTTTAGAATGGTGGGCTCGTTGTTTCAAGTGTCAAGCAGTCGAACTCCCGTTTTATCAGCATATTTTCAAGTGATACTGTTAGTGATACCGTAAGTGTTACTGGCAAAATTGTATTGCAATTCAAGTTGTAACTGAAGAGCCAATCAAATATCACTTGAGACAGTAGCTGGGAGGCGTGATCAAAAAAATATTTTTGTTTTCTCTAATATAAATCGATTGTTAAAATATAAACTATAAAATGTACAATAAAAGTGCATGATGAAGAACGATGACTTGAAATAATATTATTATAATTTTAAATTGATTTCATGGTTATATTTGCTTTAAAATTATTGTGATTATATTGTTTCCCCATTGATTGAGACGAATGGGCGGCCTAAGTAAAACTCAGTAATATTAGTTATTTTCACATGAGAATAAACTGCTCCAAAAATATCAAAAGACATGTAAAAAATATCAAAGGTATTTTTACATGAAAATGAACTGATCCAAAAATATCAAAAGGTATGTGAAAAATATCAAAGGTATTTTCACATGAAAATAAACTGATCCAAAAATATCAAAACTATTTTGGAAGTTGGAGTGTTATGTTACTACTCCACGAAGGTAACTACTCAGCAAATAATCTCTTTACCATTCGAAATAGAAATACTGTAGATAGAATCTTCACATTTCTACAATAATTATATTTTTATTTGATAGATTTAGCAATTCATGTGTTGGTAAAAAAACTTCAAAGTTTTATTACATTTCCAGCTTTCAAAAAATAAATAAATAAAGCTAACATCTTCATATACGATATTCTGTATTTTCCAAAAACTAGAGACTAAAATTTCCATTTAACTATGGAACAGTAGCGTCATTTCACCAAAACCTTGGGGGGGGGGCAATCACCGGGGGGGGGGGGGTGTTTGCCGGATAAAATGCTCATTCTTACATTAGCTAGTACAGAATATTTTCTGTAACCCAGGAATCAGGGGGGGCAAATGCCCCCCCTGCCCTCCCCAAATGACGCCCCTGCTATGGAAAGCTATATAATTTATCAGAAATAATAACGGTGCCCTTTTCTACCGTTGGCACCAAATCTGATCAGCCAATAATATGATCCCACATAGGCTACTATAATGGGTTAATGGTAATACCATAATCAATATGGATACTATCCATCAATCCATTGTCTTTGTGATGATGCTTTGAAAATAGAAAAACTCTAATAATTTTTTATTCTAAAAATACAATTTTCATTCTTGGTGGGCGTTTATAATACATTCTCCATTTATCTCCACAATTTTCCATTGAGAAAACATAACACGTTAATGGGATATAGCCTGAAACCCACTTGAATTAGAAGATTTTCATACCCGATGATAAGCCATTTATCAGCTTTTATAGATTCTATTGCAGTTTAAATATCATAAAAGGTCTTGTCGTACAATTTCTGTGCCATTTCAAGTGGGATTCTCATAGATTTTGTCCTCGTGCTCTCCAAGTGTAAAAGTGATGAGAGATAAAAGCTCTACTAGAATGCAAACACTTTTTATTCAGTCTAGTCTAGTCATTAATATCAGTTCATTACAGGATACGTACGCTGTGAATTCAGGAGATACCTAATAATTACTATTGCTAATACGATACAATTTTGATTCTATTCTATTATTCTTCATCGAAATAATGGCTTTTCTCAAGTTCAATAGTGGACAATGTATTGCCGCAGTTACAGGTAAGAGAAATTTTCAATTATTCAAGTAAGCTACTGTGTTTTACAGTACATATTTATAAGTGAGAACAGGTATTCTTTTTCATAGAAAAGGGGCAATATTTACTCGAATTTTAAGTACGCATTACATTTTTCAATCTGAACAGGATCCAATATATGAAGATTTTCAATCAAACTGGATTTTAAATAGAATAATGTTAGATCTTTGTATCAGGATAACACCATTTAACGTGATGAATTATTTTGGGATATGAATTAAAGTGAATAGGTTTCATTTTTATACAAGCTTCACACTTCAATAATAATAATTTATGCAGAATCCTTCTAGTGTTATCAATAAAACCTTTTATCCAATAAATAATTGCTACATCTCATCAGCATTTACACTATCTTCTCACTTTGCAGTAAGCTATAGGCTACAGTATGAAAATAGAGTATGACACTATCAAATAGGTACCCTACTGCAGTAAAATACAGTAGACAGTAATCGATAAAATAATTAAAATATTGATTTCAAATAAATTTTGATAGAAAAATGAATGGCATACTGTAAGTGTGTTTGAAGTGTTTTTGAAGCCTTTGCCGTTGAAATAATCAATCAATGGCATAAATATGAAAAACATCAACACAGTAGCAAATTGGTGAAATTTTAATTATGAACAAGTACATTACATTATAACGACGAGCTGTAGGCATAGCGAGCTTGTACTGTATTAGTATGATAGGGAATTAATCATGTTCAGTAGGTAGCCTATGAGTAGGCCTACTCTGGCACTTCAATATTGATGGATGGGGAAATGATGTGCTGAGTGCTTGGCAATGAAATTTGACAGCCTACTGTATCCTAATGCACCTATTACCCGCGTTGAATCATGGCAATTCTCATATTGCACTATTACGTTAACTAAACTCAATTTCTGTATTATTTAGCTACAGTGATAGCACAAAAAGGATTTTAGTTCATTTTTTCTGAAGTATGAGGCCTGGGGCCCCTTTCCAAAACTTTGGAAGGCCTGTATAATAGGAAAAAGCGGGCATATGAAAATGTTAATTTAATGTACTTATATTGATTAAAGTTACCCAAGTTGAAAACTCAGGAGGTTATTAAAAAATATTGAAATTCGAATTCAGAATTACAAGTATGGTAATAGATGCCAATGCACATGAAAATTACAACTCTGTTTCATATTTTCACAAGTGAAAAAGAGTGGAAAAAGTTAACTGGGTGACAGGTGCGCAAAGATTTTAGTAAAATAATATCTTGCATTTCAATTATTGTTCTAGAGCCAACGTTAGTTTAAGCACAAATTCAATAAGGTCCTTATCCTTACCACAACTAATAGTCCAAAATACCAAACTCACCTCAATTAACCACAACCACTCGTAATAGGCCTACTGTACTCGATAAACGTTATTTGAATTTACAGAGACTGTATAATACAATCTGATAAGAGATTGTATAAACCGAAATAAGATTTTTTCTACTAGAAAGCTCTAGTGTCTATACAGTTTGAGACTGTGTAATACAGACTGCATAATGCAAAATATACAGCGTGACCCAGAAAACGGGAACTTTTGAAATTACACTAACGAAGGTAAGAAAAATTATTTTCAACTTATAATGGTAAAAATATAAGGAGAAATTCTTGTCATTCAGTGTTCTATAAAGAAATCTTCAATTTTCAAAGCCAGTATCCTCCAGATGACAATCATCCAAAAACATGAATTTTTCATCTCTCATCCTCGAGAAAGTAAGGTCCAATCATTCCTCGTGTTGAACCAGCACACCAAACTCCAACCTGTAACTTTGTGGCTGTGCAACAATCGTTTGCGCAAATGATGATGATTCTCTATATTTGCGATTCCGTGTATTAACGTAACCTCTGGTATGGAAATGACTTCCCCCCACATGCGAAATCTCACAGTACGCTTCCACAAATACATACGTTCAAAGGGTCGTCATCTAAAGGATATTGTCTTCAAGATTTAAATTCCTTCATTAGAACACTTAATGGCAAGAATTTCTCTTTATGTTTCTAACATTATAAGTTGAAAATAATTTTTCTTACCTTCGTTAGTGTAATTTCAAAAGTTCCCGTTTTTCTGGGTCACTCTGTATTATATCAGACTGATTAAATAGTATCTGTAGTTGTATAAACAAAACTATTGTTGTATTACTCTTCCTAACACAATAATCATTATTTATTAATTCATGTCATGGATCATTGGTTGTATAAGTAACAATATTAATTTATAATTGCTATTGTTTTTTAGCGTCATTATTCATGATGGTGTGTGGAAGCTGTTTTGTGTGGTACCAGCAAACGTCTCCGAAGCTGCTAGTTCCCGATCCGATAGTTCTGATGACACAAATCAAAATGACGTGGACGTTGTCAGTGCTCGAATTCGGTGTGCTGCTGTCGCCTTTCTTGGCTGGCATGATCACCGACTGTTGGGGCCGAAAAACAGCGCTCTCATTCGCCATACCCGCTCTGGTGGGCGGCTGGATGATAACTATGTTTCGCAAAAACAACCTGAACGCCTTCTATTCCCTCAGAATTCTACTCGGTTACGCACTCAACTTCATCTACACAGTTTCCCCTATTTATCTTTGCGAAATAGCGACACCAAACCACCGAGGCAAACTGTGTGGCCTGATGCACATCATGTGGAATTTCGGATACCTCAGTGAATGTCTAGTCAAACCTCTCCTAAAAGCTGGGGACAATATGCACTTGAATCTCATTTTAACCATACTTTTGTTTTTCGTCTACCTGAGACAACCGGAATCCCCCTACTATCTACTCATGATCAGGAAATGCGATCAGCAAGCGTTTGACGCAATGAAAAAACTTCGAACAACACAATCAGACGAAACAACCATGGATGAGCTGGATGCTATAAAAGACGGACTGGAATCTGAGAATATTAGTCAAGCCTCCTGGTGGAGTCTGATTGCAACACCAGTTGACAGGAAAATTCTTCTGATTACACAAGTGCTCACAACGGTGAGATATGCGAGTGGAACTATTTTGATATCCTATCTTGGCGAGAAATTAGTTACAAACATTCTCAACATATCAAATCCAATCGACAATCATTACTTCTTGATTTTCAACGGTTTCATAATCTTAGTAACAATGACATCAGTGTTAACAGTTGATTTCATAGGTAGAGTTCCTCTGTTGATAATATCTCAAATTGGTATAACCGCCAGTCATTTAGTTTCAAGTGTGATTTTTTGGTTGCATGATCACGCGAATACCAGTACTGATATAGCAGACATTTATCCAGCAATGAGTTTGATGATATATCTATCATTTTTCTCTCTAGGTTTGGGACCACTCACCCACATTATTCAAACGGAACTATTCCCTTCCCACAATCGAGGATACGGCTCTGTTATAACCATGGTTAATATGACCCTCACATGTTTCGTAAGCAATAGTTTGTTTGTAGCTCTTAACAGTTTGTTTGGATTGTACGCAAACTTTATATTTTTCACATTTGTATCGTTGATTGGATTGATATTCACTTGTTTGTATCTACCAGAAACGAAATGTAAAACATTTTCACAAATTCGAGCTAGTTTCACCTTACCAAAATTGAGTAGTGATGATAACAAATGCTGACGTGGCATTTAAAATGCTTATTGAAATGATGTAATATTAGTTTTTCTATGACTGATGTAAGGATCTGTATTGAAATTCTAATGGTCAATAATTGATTTGAAACTATGCATATGAGAATTAATATTGATACAAAAATATATGCTCACTTTTTCATTTAAATTTACTACCTATCACTTTAATGATGACTTTTAGTAAGAGTTGAAATGAAGTTTTATTTTTCTAATGCTCCAATAGAAACAACATAATGTTTCAGTGCTGGTTCAATAAAATTTACTTCTTCGAAAATTTATTGATAAGCGAATCCTTTACTTAAACTATCTTAGCATTACTACTTTGTATAATTAATTCTGCTAAGTTGTTTACACGGTAAGTGATATAAAAGAGAGAATCGTTGTACATTAATGTGTTTTTTATAAAGATCTGAAAATAGAGCTGAATGTTATCAGCTCCATGATTAATTTAGAATAAAATGTATATTAAATTTGTCTTGTAACAAGTAAATGTTGTAAGTTGTTAGATCTAGGGCTTTAGCGTTTGTGATTATCTTATAATAAAAGACTGTATTTGATAAAATTAAATAATATTAAATTACTGATGTCTTACTTCCTTTCTTATGTGAGAATCCTGGAGAATTGACAAATTTTTCGTGACCCGAACCTTTACTTCTGAAACTCATTTAATGAGGTGTTCCTAAAAAGCTTTTCCATTCTGACAGATTTTCAAATAGAATAATTCAGTTCCATTTCTCCCCTCAAATTTTTGATGTTCTAAATCTTTTGAAGAAAAAACACAAAATAATTGTACTGTATAATATATAAGGCAATTATTGGATTGAAACTCTTCAATTCTCAAGTTCAACTTGACCTGCATTTCCTGGTTTTTATCGCCTATTTGTCAAATAAAGTCTACAAAAAATTCCAGTATTATACATAAACTTATTTATATATCAAAGAAATGCAAAGATATTATTGATCATTCAAATTCATATTTTAGATTATATAAATTCAACTATCGATAATATAAGTTTGATTGAATCAACACCCAACAAATGACTGAGAAAGAGGACATCAGGCTTGTTAATATTACTGATTGGCACGAAATATTCACAACCAAAATTACAAAGAAAACTAACACAGTTTATATTTTGCACACTATTGTTGAATACTGCGACAGAGCATGAACCAAAAACAACTATTTTATGTCACAAATGGTCACATAAGAATGGTACAGACTACATTTTTTGCTGGGGATGATGCCCACATAAGCTCTAGGCTTGTGCGTGGGTAATGGGAAGGCAGATGGGGAATGATGATGAGAGATGAATGGACCTACAGCTTTAGATGGGTTCCGAACCACCGGGAAGCGATTTTGAAGCTCATAAATTTATTGTATTTAGAGGAGCTGGTCACCGTTACAACAGGAGTAATAGGCGCCGTCTCTTATCTAATCTCACCTATTAGACTCGCCTGCTACCACTGGGACAACCGCTTCCCATTTGCCACGTCGTAAAGTGGTTTTAGCAAAACCACTTCAGACGATCACATTATTCATAGATTACATTTCCCAATTCTATATCCCAAAACGTTACAAAGGTGAATTGAAGAAAAATACCATGAGATAAATTTCAACCATCATTATATTGAACATAATTATGTACAATACTTAAAAATGATAACATTGATAGATGAATCAGTAAATTTCGTTATTGGTTTTTTGATAACTATAATTTCGTTTAATGTGTGAATTGAGAGATACAGACAGAGAATGTGAAAACATAAATACATTTTTCCACTATTTATTACAAATAGACAGTTAAATTATTACTTTTCTAATAATATATATTTTTAAAATATGTATGACCAACATATAATAATTGATTGTGATTTTAATACGGACCTACATGCCTATTTGAAACATTTTATAATTACTAGATTGGAAATACATTACTTCTTAGCATCTACGGGCGCCTTTTTCGGTTTCATTGAGTAGTAAATTCCAAAGAGAGCCAACGATCCGTAAGTTAACTTAGCCCACTGCAAGAAAAAAATCAAACTTTTAAATTTATTACCATTAATACATACATAATTTATTTATTCATACTAATATTCCTTTACATTTGATAGTACCATGTTATTGAGAAATTTCATGAATCATGTTACGTGACGAAAAATCTTCTATCAAGTACAGTAAAAACATTAGAAAGATACAATATGATAGTATTCTCAGAAGAGAATCTAAGAAATTTCAAATCTACACAATACTTATTTAATGGATTGAGCAGAAAATTTCTCAACATTATAAAGAGCTCTTTCCGTCATGTATTTCAATTTATTCTCAACAGTTAAATTGGATTTTTGTTTTGATATAAATAACTTGGCTCTAATGTAAAAAGACTTTTCTATAGAACTCACTATTATGTCTTAAAAATTGCAGTTATCTTCATTTCTAGAATCACATTCATGTCTAATATTCAAATAGATATATTTATGTCTAATAGAATCCTAGCGTCAAAATATTTCCAAATTTCTCATCAACGCACAGTCTTTCAACCCCAACCCAGTTTTTTGCTAAACCATCAAGTTTCAAGTAATTTTATTTTTTAAATAAACTTCGATACAAATAATATACAGCATGCAGACATAACTTACATTGTGATATTAATTGAAAAAGATGACAATCCTTATGAAGATAATATGTATCTTCATCCCCAGATATGATAATGAAGATATCCCCAATATATATGGGATCTGTATTTAGATCTAAATCTTTGCTTCCTCATTCCCATAATGCGGAATGATATTATTATTTGAACCTTTCCATTTGAAAGCATATGAGAGAAATGATGAAATGTGAGAAAATATCAATAGTTTTATTTACAGCTCATTGCTTTGTACATAATAAATGATTCAATGCTGTTTGTCATTTCAAAAGATATAGAATTGACGCATTTGAGACTTAGAAATAAACAAATAAATTGACACCAGCAGGGATTCCAACATCCTAAGCCCATCATTCGAAACCTTGCATTATTAATAGCCAGGGAAGCTGCTCAACCCAGTTAGATTATGTAACTTAACTGGTTATTAACAAAATTAACTTTTACAAAGTTCAGTGAAAAGTTATTAGAAGAAACTTACGTTGGCACGTCCTCTGTTGGTGATGGAATTGAAATGTTTGCTGAGTCCTTTGAATTGGGATTCATCAACTGCCTCTCCTCCTGCCATTTTTCTGTTGATTAAAATAAAAAAAATTACATAAAATACAGAAATACGTAGATTCAATGTGTAGTACATTAACGCTGTAGGCTTACTCCTATGTAGACACCGATTGAGCTTTTGTGTCTATTGCATGACGGCATGTTCACATTTCAGCTTATGCAACTAATCGCTTATTCAGCTGATACGAATTGAGAGCGAATAGTAGTTTATGCATTGGTTGTATTATGAGAGCCTTTAAACGACGAGTGAGATAACAAGGTTAAAATACGAGCGGCAAAGCTGTGAGTTATTTCAAGGTATCTCAAGAGTCGTTTAAAGGCTAAAATACAACCATTGCATACACTAATTTATCTACGACCAACAAAAAATAATAATATCTACATTATTAATCTAAACTAACCTTGATTCAAACAACCAGTGTTCTATTTCAATGTTTATCTTATAGGTCGGAAGCTGCTAAATGCACACACGCATGAGCAACTAAGTTGAACTAATGGCTGGGTTTCACGATTCCAGTAGACGTTCAGGTTACTGGAGGCAGGTGGATCATATGATCGTCTACTCTATACAAACAAGTAGTCCAATGCACACTGACTGGTCTATTTGTTTGTACAGAGTAGACGATCATATGATCCACCTGCCTCCAGTAACCTGAACGTCTACTAGAATCGTGAAACCCAGCCATTACAGTGCTTTTATCAGCTGCAATTGTGTTTTGATCCGTTCCAGTATTTTAAAACTGGAATAAATTGAACTAGGATAGTTTCATAATATAGCATCCGTTTTATAAAATCGTTATTATAATACACGTTTCAAATTTTATTTCGAAAAAGCTACTGTTTCGATTTCAATTATGAAACTGTATAGAGGAGTAGCTACCAGACCTGATCAGCGCGCTCTAGGTGAGAGAGAGTGAACAACTTGTCGGGATTTTACCATTGTGAGATAGGGACAAAACACGATTTTGGGATAGAATTCAATTAAATCATTAATGTATCATCAATACGTTATTACATTCCCTATTATTTAGTGGTTTCAATGTGTTTTAATAGAATGTATCAGTTGGATTAAAAGTACTTTTATCAGAATTTTCGTCATCTTGTTGCTAGACTCTTCTTGCTAGGTTAGGTTTTGAAGTTTGAACTTCCATATATGTAACCATCAGTATGGTTTGTATAATAAACATTATTATTCCAGAGACATAAATTATTTTACACAAATAATATTTAATTCAATCACAACATAATATTTATATCTTATATTTTCCATACTTCGTCTATTTACGTTCAATATTATATGTGCAACAATCAATGTCAGGAGTAAAAAGACATTATTATTCCAGAGACATCAACTATTTTACACAAATAATATTTAATTCAATCACAATATTATATTTACATCTTATATTTGCTATATTTCATCTATTGACGTTCAATATTATATTTTATACCAGTACCTATCTTACTCTTTTTTGGAAAGGAATGCTTTTGGAAAGAGGGTCAAATTAAAATTATCTTTGTTTTTTCTCTCTTAAAAATGCAACTGAAGTGTTCTTAAACATCCTAGCTTTGATTTTATAAGTTACTGGAATATTTTTGCTGAATATTTATTAAATACGATGGGTTTGAAAACAGACATTTTTACATTTGATTCAATGTTAACCCATCTTCAATCCCGACAAGTTGTTCCTCTGTCTCTCACTTGAGCGCTAGTGTTTGGCAGCTACTCGTCTATAATTGCGTTATAACACGGTCGTAGATAAATTAAGTTATGACATGCCTTTGACTCTGTAGTCCAGCAGTTTTCATGCACGCACGCACACTGTTTACGCGCACTGCCTTGTTTCGGTGAACAGACTGCAATAGTTCCGTAGCATTTGAATTCAAATAAATCACAACTATCCATTTTATACAATAATAGTACTGAAATCGGAAGAATGTAGAGCTAGGAATAGAGCAAAATGGAAATGGTGAGTTTTTAAGGAATTATTTTATTCCAGCTCATGAAAAGGTCGATGAAAGAAGGCAGGTTGAGAAAATGTCCGGGATTTTTGCAGCTTATTCATGCATTACAGAAACTTTCGACTGTTTTGTGGAGCACTTCACAAATTTTAATTAATTCACTGGTTTATAAATTTTATTAGAAATAATTTAACGCTAAAAAAGGAGATTTCGTGAAGGTTGGAGGTTATAGGTTAGGTTTATTTCAAATCAAGAGGAATGAAGTAAAAATACCGCTGGTGAGGGTGAAATTAGTGAAATATAAAGAGAAGAATCAAAACAAAATAAGTAATTTTTCATTAGAAAAATTAGAATAACTTGACTTACCTTAGTTGATGGACAAAACTGCGTTGACCTCTGCAATATCAAATGATCAGACGACAACCGAACCAGAAGCATAGAAGCAAGCAAGCAAGGAGTTCTCTTCTTTTCGCTTCGAATAGTAGATAGTATAGAGTGCTGAAAACAGTGATAATCAGTATTTATCGGTCAATTGTTTTTGACAAAGTGGTGACTGTCAATCCGGCTTACATTTCTACATAATCTTTTATCTCAAGTTATTATTGTTTTTTTCTCTATGTTCCAGATATGTGCAAAAAATTTGTGAAATGCATTCCAATAGTGTCCAATAATGTAAGTAATAGCATTAATTATTTACAGTGAAAAAATTAAATGATAATAATTTGGAAAAGTGAGCAACTACCATTTACCAACTCAGACTTGTGAAAACAATAATATAATCTTATATTGCAGCATTGCAACCCAAATTTCAATCAATTGAATAACTTAAATATTATGGATGTACAAAAAATATCCAACCAAAGCAAAAAATTTACAAAATATAAACCATTACAGTATTATCCACATGAGGAAACCTCTCTCTTAGACCTATTCTCAACGATAAAATTACCTTAAACTCTGTTATTTGAATAATTTCAACAGTAGGGTTTGAGTGTTGTTGAGATTTTAATAGTTAACAACCGACATAACTAATCATTGTTGTTTGGTGGAGTTGCACCTACATAATATAATTTTTTCACAACAAAGGCTAGGCTTCACTTCTACGGTACCAGGATAGTGAAGGGGGCAAGGGGAGAAACAAGAATAATTTTGCTTTTTAAATTACTAGAACTTCCCAGGTCGCACAAAACTGCGACTATTGTAGGCCTACTACATGAAATAGTTTCCAATCGTTCTTCTCTTTCTTTTCAATCTTCTTCTCGTTTTTTCTCCTTTTTCTTTTCATCTTTTCCATCTTCTTCTCGGTCTTCTTCTACTCCTTCTATTTCTCCTTCTTCTACTTCTTGTTGTCCGTCTTCTCCTTCTCCTCCGTCTTCTTCTTTTTCCATCTTCTCCTTCTTCTTCTTATGTATACAATGTAATTGCAATTTTTCAAGTCATATTATTGAATTGGAAATTGGAATATTTAAAATCAAAAACATATTGTTATTCTAATGGGAAAGCACCAACCAAGAAAAAAGGCTACATAACTTTTGTAAAATATATATTTTTAGAATATATACATTAATAACAGAATAATATTGCCTTGCAATTTTCGAAAATAATCAATTCACTAACAACATTCGTAGGCATTAACTCATTAAAATATATATATATTAAATACTATACTGTTTGTTTCTATAAAAACAAAATAAATCAGAAAGAAAATAAAATCAGTGGCTACTGAGCCCAGAGCCGCATTCTTCCGGGAACATAAAACATTGGACGTGAAAATTTATTTCATAGATTGTAAATTCATATGATTATTACAACACAATTCAATCATAAGCCATGTATTATAGAAATAGTAAAGTAGTAAAATTATTAAGTCATCACTCATCATGTGGTGCACTGAGCTAAATATTATCTAACTGGAGGTATCAGGGCTACAAACTCTGATTAGCTAATATTATCATCATCATGTGTGCACAAGCTATAATATCTAACTTAGCAGTGTACTGCTATATACGAACCCATGTTCCACCTATTTTTTATCATGCCCTAATCATTTTACGATTAGGCAACATGTGGCTGTACTGCCAACCTAACAAAATTAGGTGGCCCGTGTTCCACCTAATTTTGTTAGTTACACAAAAAAATAGGAGGAACCCAGCTTGTTTATTCATTGCTACCTCCAGTTAGATAATATTTAGCTCAGTGATGTGGTGAACATCAGTACAAGTAAGTTGTACAGAAATTACTATTAAAGACTTCTGTTCAAATTTCAACTTATTTATTTCTATTCACTATATTGTTCAAGCCATGAAAGGCACAAAAATATTTTAAAAAAACTGAATAACAATACAATTCCACTTAGTTTGAGCAGGGATAAACATAGAATTTATGCTCAGACCTGATAAAGTACGGAATGTAGAACTCATACCAACATTCATCAAATTTTGCTGAATTAACTTGACAAATTTGCAATATTTCAATGGAATAGATTCATTTTGGTACCTACGTGGCAGTGACCTTTTGTACTCTCAAAAACAATGTGGACCTTCTTCATACTGGTCTTTACCCACTTTCAAATTGCGTTATAAATAATACTGTAACCATAAACATGTCAACAATAGAATGTTTTCAATTATTGAATTCCAGCAAGATGATATAATTTGGAGATCTGGTTCTAGGGTTACTTAATCCTATTGTTTATTATAGCATTTGAGATTTTTGATTGAGTTCAAATTCAAAATCTGTTTTTTTTATATAAAAATTGATTTATTATATTACAGAAGACTACTTGTACAATTCAACTATAACAAAATTATTCATTTTATTACCATTATTATATCGTAATGTATTTAAGCATTCAATTCCAAGTATTCCAAGTAAAGCTTGTTCAAAGGTAACAATAAAATTATCAATAACTAAACCTACAAAACAAAGATTCAATGAAACTAGGGCTCTATAAACACCTCTATAAGTCTTTAAAGAGTCTTAAATGAAACAAGGAATGACATTCCCTAGAAAAAGTATGTGAATGTTTGGTGATAACAAATAAATCAATAACTTAATTTACATGAATCAAAATTATAATTTTGATTATAATTTTATTCCAAGTTTTATTTTTTTTTTTAAGAATACAAAAGCAAGTATATTGTACAGGAACTGTATAATCATAATGATGATAATATAATTTTTATCATTATCATCATGATTATGTAGTTTCTGTTATCTTGAAATTTATCTAGTACCAAGCAAAGCAAACAGCATAAGGGATTGTTCACATTGAGATCTTCACATTTACTTTCATTAAACTTTACAATGGAATACTTTTTCAATTACCTATTTTTCTGGATATTAATTACACTTAACTGTATTAACAGATTGATCACATCAAGTTTTTATCTCTTATGATTGAAGATTATTACTTAAAATGTAATTTTAGTTGTGAATAAAGGATTATCACTTTTTGAATGAGATACCTATTTAAAAAACCTTGAAGAAGGTTTTCGGATGAGATATTTATTATCAAAAATTATTGTAAACCAGTTTTCGAGTTTCAAACCTTCAGTAGACTTGAAAGGTCTTGACCATTTCAAGTCTCATTCGGAATCATCCCCTGTATTGACTTGACTAGTTTGAGGATAAGGATATAGGGGATGCCACCAGTCTAGTACATGGATTTGAGTGACTGGATTTAGTGTGAATGTAGTTGAATTGTAGTCAACCACGTTTCTTGGTCCCGAACCGAAAACCAGTTGAATTCGGTTTCGCAAGGAATGGTCTAGTGTCAGTAATACAGACATAAGTGTCTGGCCAAGTACCATTGGAGGAGGATTGTAGCTTGGACACGATATCTGTAACATAAATTAATTGCACGTAAATTTCAAGTATAATATGCATTGTTGAATTTACTCGATTGAAAAAATTTTCAATATTTTTCATTTTTGAGATACGAGTACTTGGAGAATTATGTCAACACTGTAAGTGTTATTTGCCTCTCAAGACACATTTTATTTGAAAGATTGTAATGCCTATAATTTTCCAAGTTGACCACAAATACCGTACTGTATAATGTGGTTACTCAAATGAAATATTATTGTATGATTTGTTTAAAGGAATAAAGATCATTATTTCAATGTAATAATTATTCATTCACATTTAACATCAATTAAATAATTTTTTATAATATCTTTCAAGTTTTCCTTCATTTTTACGATTAATTGCTACTGCGAACAGTTGATAATCGATAAAATATTAACGATAAGATATGAAGCGAAACAAGCTTGAAAAGTACCTTGAGGTATTTACAGCCTTCTTCCGGGTTGGAACAAACAGATATCACTTTCTCCGAAGCATTTTTGTAAATTGATGATGTTCTACTGTATGAACTATCAGTCTTTTGCAGCTTGAACCAGTAAATCCAGTTATTATTCTTGGCTTTCTGCAATGAAAACAATCGATGGCTTCAATAACATGAAATTATACAAATTATAATTCAGGAAACTATGAGAATTAATGAAAACACTAGATGTTGTCAAATATTATCATTATTAAAGAACTTGACAAACATGTTTTAGCATCATTGTGTCATCTTCACTATGAGAATTCTCTGAAAATTCTAAAAACTATTCAGGACCTTTATGAATATTATGTAGTAGCCTATAATGATTTTGAAGATCTTCGATTATTGAATTCTCAACTTATTCGAATTATTGGCCTCAATACAGTATTATAATTTTATTTTGATTGGAAGATGCAGATCTTTCTACTGAGGAAAATAGAAATTATTCTTCAAGGCCTTAGGCCCGCCGCAAAGTAATCCACGAACGTGGAAGTAGCCACGCCGTGGATGTAAGGCAGATTGAGCAACTGCTATCTGACTTCAGTCAGCAACCCAGTGTTGCCAGATAACATTTGGCTGGTAGGTTAGATGACCCGAAAAACAGCCAAATGTTATCTGGCAACACTGGGTTGCTGACTGAAGTCAGATAGCAGTTGCTCCGTGGGCTCACGGCCTTACATCCACTGCGTGGCTACTTCCACGTTCGTGGATTACTTTGCGGCAGGCCTAAGAAGTTGTGCCCTTTCAAGAGTATATTTATCTATAATCTCTTCAGTACAGTATTATATACCAATTTTTTATGTATAGGTATTGAAAATGTTGGTATTAGACTCTTCAATTTAGTACTTCATTCTGATTGTATGAAGCTGATTATTATAAAGTAGAGAACTTTCAAAAAAATTTCCAAATAGATACAATATTAACTTCAAACAACTTTCTAGGCAATCACAAGTAATCAGAACTTTTGAATATTCGATTTCTAGATTCTTAGGGTAATTTCCACCAAATAATCCACACTCAAATCACTGTGATCATTAACCTGTGAAGTATGACAATGGAGTTGATTAAATTTGCAATAACTGAATAATATCTACCTCATGCCAAAGCAGAACACATTGTCGCTTGATTAGCTGTCTAGGATCAGCTTCAAAAATCATTTTTGATTTGGATCTTTCAACTAATGGCTTGTACATCACGTATAGAGCGCGAATTACACAAACACGAAGTCCACGGTTGAGGATAAGACGTTCAGGTTTCAATAAAGGTGGAGTCTTCCTAATGTCTGGGTTGAAACTGGAAAACAAAATAAAAATAATTTTATTAATTTGGATTATTATATTCAAACGTCTATAGGAATCGATCTTCCTTCATGGAAATAATAAATTTACACTTGAATCAGAGATGTTTGATACTTTTCCATACTAAGAATAAAATTCTTAAGATTAAGAATATTAATCTAAGATTAAGATTAGTGAATGGAACAGATATTGTCAATTCCACAAATTATGATTATGTTGATAAAGTAACTCGAATTTGGCTCAATCACCAACTAAAGAAAATTAACATTGAAATTCTAGTTTGTTTTTCAATTATTGAGTGCTTTGATTTATTTAATTTCGTAATCAATCTCTGTAAATTCAAAATTTCCAAGTACACATATTTTTGGACTGGGAATTTTTGTGTTCAACCGAAGTGGAAACAATATTATTTTTCCGAATACATTTTTTATAAAAATTCGGAGGAGGAACAGTTTTGCGCTGAGCCTGTAGTTTCTCTCCCAATCAAATTTTAATTATTTGTGATTGTATCAATAAATGAATTGAATTAGGAAAATATTACAATCATTTTTGGAATGGAACATCCAATCACCCTAATGAATGAATAGCCAGGTAGACAATTAAATATGAAAGTCAAATTGATTATAATGGGATTAAAATTCTTTAAATACCCTATATATTATATAAAAGTCGAATTGATGATAATGCGATTGAAAAAAATAATTTGCAGAATGACCAAAATTAAGAACTACTAGAAGAACGAAAATGTTAGAAGGGTACTTTTTGAGAAATGAATAAAATAAAATGAGGGCAACGAAAAAGTAATGTGAATGAAACGTGAGAGGGGTTTTTCACGATTGCATGGAATATTATCATGTTACAAATAGAAACATTTTATTTCCTTATTATTTTAATGATGATTTTTAATAAATTGTTACTTGCCTTTTATACAGATGCATCCAGAACGAAACTGTGCATACAACAGAATGAGTACTTTTACAGATGCAAGCAAATGCACAAACATCTTCAGGACGTATGTATTTGGAAAGTATGAACCATATATCAATGGGATAAGTACGGCCGCCATTAACCATTACTTTCTTGACAAGCTTCTTCTTCCGCTGGGACTTCTCATTTCGAAGATCGTCATCTAAAACAGAAATATTATCTTAATTGAAAATACAGATAACCTGGAAAATTTATCAAATTCTTTCTACAATAGTGAAAGAATCAAAACCTTTGGGATTGAAATTCACAGTGTTGCCTCAATAATCTTCTAATTTGTGTCAACACATTTTTCAACAAATTACTTGAACTATCCTTCCATAAATACATTTATCAGATGGAAATGTGCACAATATTTAAGAATTACCTAAATTAAATTAGCCTATACATATTATTTGAACTACTGTGACAGATGAATGCTCAAAAACCTCTCCACAGAGAAGGAAGAACAGAGGTAACTTTCATACGGGACATTGTTGGGCCTAAGTACAGTTGCAATTCATACCATTAGCCATGAATTGCGTCTGCAAATGTTGATTTCTGTATAAGCTCTGTTACAACTACAGTAGTTGTAGTGGTAGAGGGGAGAGGCATTCCAAAATTCCCTCTCCTTTGCCGAAAAACTACAAACTGGGGACCCAACGTTCACTGTTGGGGACCCATTTAGCGCAACACAACACTTGATGCGTCCTCTGTTCTTCCTTCTCTGTAACCTTCCAAATAATAATCTCATCGATGGAATTGAATAAAATTACAGAATATCCATTAAAATTCTTCATTTATGACTCACACTTGGAGATAAAATAATTATGAAAGATGAAATATTGAAATAGAAATTGGAAGCTTACCTGAATCGATAAGTACAGCTTGAGGTTCATCATCTATTTTCAATCGTTGAACTGCAAATGAAAGCAATCATTAAAGAAGTACAAACGTTTCAATTTGAATGATATGGTTGAAAGAAATTGATTTTTCATACATTTGAAAGAATGACTAAACGGAATACAAAGTATTATTGCCTGGGGGAACGACTCTAATGTCAATGAGGTGTTTGTTTTGCAAAAGGGAGCTTTAAGGATAATTGCTCATGTAGGCTACATAGCAGGACACATTGTATACCACTTTTATAAAAATTAAAACAATGCCACTTCCAGTTGTATATATGAATTTGGGTGTATTTTGTACATTAAGATGATATTGACAATAATTCCTATCAATACCTCTTCTCATTCTTATAGCGGTATAGCCATTTGACAAGGCATGCTTCAACTGATTGATTGAACTCTTAGATTAAATCAGTGCAATTATTCTTACACATTCAATGGTTTTTTGACTATAGCATAAGGCTCTACAATAAGTTACCAAAAAATTTCAAAGGACGAGATTAAATTTCTAAAGAAAAAATCAGGGATTTCCCTGACCTTACAATGAAAATATATTGTAAGAATATATCATGTGTTTGTTTCACTGTTTTGTTATTAGTGTAATAAATAGCGTAAAGCCTGAAAATTATTATAAAAACATCCTGAAAGTTTAGAAAGATCTGATTAATCAAGTTCCATGTTTTCTAAACTTATTCATTTATAGATAATCGATAATATAATGACAATTTACCAACCTTCAGTAACTAGTAATGATCCATTGGATTTTTTCTCTCTTCCTCTAGGTGATTCAGCATTTGCAAAATCTCGAAGAGTGACATCTGAAAAAAGGTACAGGAGATTTGAATTAATAATTCAGAAAAAATGGAACCAATTTGACTTTAATAAAACGGATTTCTTTCTAATTTCTGTCATTACCTTTTAAACGCACGTTTATTTCTGATGGGAGGAGGGTTTAGTTCTAGGTTGCGTTTCCAGTATCTAATTGCCAGAAACAAATTGCCATAGTTTAACACGGAGGAGGAATAGAAAAATTTTACAGAAAAAAAATAATCTTTTTGGAAAATTGTCTATCTTAAGTTAGTAACGATTCCATTGCTCAAGAATTTTTGATTACAAAATAAAGTACAGTATTTATATTCTTATCAGTTGAGTTGAAGTAGATATATCATTGAATCAATGCAGGTCAACACGCATTCAACAAGTCAAGTTAACTTGTGTATACTAATCGATTTCAAGAGGAAAGTTATCAAATTCTTCAGAGAAATTGAATTTTAACTCATGAGTACTTTTCAATACATGTTAAGTTATTATTTATTTTTCCATTTGAAATAATTTATAAATGTAAGTAAAGTGCATTCTTTGAATAAAAATAAACAACATAACCTACCACCAACTATTGAGCTGCGATTACTAGCATTAGTCCTTTTTGATTTCCTTTGTTTTCCAGTCATATTTGGAGAATTCCAAAAACTGCGTATATTAAACGCATAGATAGAGCAACATTAATTAACTGATAGTAAAATTTGATTGAAATTGATAAAGATATTTGGAAGGAAGCTAAAGAGGTTAGGCTGGTTGAACCAGCTGATGCTGACTGGTGACTGAGTAGAGAACTTCGATACATCGACTATCGAAACAGTCACTCCCACAGATTGAAAGAAAGAAGATTACGCACAAACCTCCAATAAATTATAAATAAGATAGAAATTCACGCAAATTGAAATTTTATGATTAATTTGTTGATTAACCAACAATCAATCATTAGCTTATGACTTTTCAGGTCTAATATTGATCCTCAATCAACATTGTAGATACTTCTACAAGATTGAAATATTTTTATTTTTTGATTATCATTTTTTATCTTTATCATCAATAATTTAAAATTTTGGATCTATTCAATATTCTTTCCACTAGTATATAAATATCTTCAACGTTGTAATCACTGCTCTCAAGATTTGTGAGACTTTACCCCCACCCAACTGACGTCAGAGCGTAAGATGGCTTCTGGGGATTTAATGTACAGTGCTTGGAGTAAAGGGACATCAATTTGTAGGTGTGTCGCTTCCGTATTTTGGCAATAATGTCGTTCAAATTATCATCTTTTAAATGTTTGGTGGTTAGGTGTCGTGTAGTTAAGCTCGAACTTGTACTAGTGCGAATTTTTGGTAGCTAATGAGCCGCAAGTGATACTACGAAATGTTTAGTGATCTGTGAGATAGATAGGCCTAGCCTAGGCCGCCGCCTCTTATCTTTCCTACTGTAAATATTAAATTGTTTTTCTTTGTTATTGATAGTTGAAAAAAAAATCATTCAAAATGTGGAACATGATGTGTGATGTGATGCCTACCATATCAGAGGATAGTATAAGTCAACGGAGTTCGCAGTTCTCAGGGGAGGATGCGAATTTCGAACAGCTCATGGTTTCCATGCTTGACGAAAGAGACAAGTTGATGGAAAGTTTGAGGGAAACTCAGGAACGTCTCGGAGAAATTGAAGGGAAGTTATCGGACGTGGAGAAGGAACGTGATTCGTTGCAGAGACAGATCTCGGCTAACCTACCCCAGGTGAGTGCTTTACTACTCTACTACTGTGCGTAACATATCGGCCATTCAAGCTGCTCGTTGTTGGTAACGATTTTATTGATTTGTCAAGACCCGGTATTCTTTACTTCTCAACGTTTAAAATCGTTTAGTAGTTGGTAAATCATGAATTGACAATGATTGGAACATTTGAAAAACGAAATTATAACAATAACTCATGTTTCAATCTGATATCATTTAGCCGGCATCGTAAGTTCAATGACCGTAACTGTCACTTTGCATTCAAACTATCTACTAGTCTTTATTCTCATAATCATTTGTTGAAATCATTGTAATATTATCCGTGCTCTGATAGTATAAATGTTCTGTGTATTTTAACCGCGTACGTAAATTAACCTGAATGCTGCAAATTGTTGAACATAACCTAACTCCAATTCACTTGTCATTGATCATGAACTTCTTTCTGTTCATTAAGTAGAGGCATTCGGTACATTTTAAACCATTAAAATAGGGCATGTTCTATTTTATTAAGAAGGTAGAATACAGTATCTTCATTGTGGTAAAATATAACAATATTTTGGATCGTAGCATATTACGGAAATATTTTAGCATATTTTTTATTTCATTGGACAACTGAAAATAGATTCTTTTCATTTTAAACTGATCTATCGAGCACCACCAGAGATAATCGAGTTCCTCTCCTTTTCTGTGGCACCAAATTATTCAATTTTTTTCTTGAATTAGGCGCTATAGTTTATAGTCACTAGGATACATTATTTTGTAGGGTAAATGTATTATCTTTTTTGTTTTTTGAATGTTTGTCAAAGAAATAAGAAATGAGGATGAATTCAAGTTTAATCCCAACAAAAGTACCAACTACAGAACTTCTTTTTCAAATTGTACTCTTTAAAAAGTTAACCTGTATGTTTTTGGTTATCTTATCTCAGTAGTGAGAGACTCAACACATTATTTATGTGCTCGTATATCACTGTCCCATTTGGAAAGGTATCGTTTGTAGAGAAATTAGCTCACCTATTAAATTTCATGGTTTCTGTACCTATCTAGATTTGAGAAATATATCAGGTTTCAGTAAGTTTGACATTTGATTTGGGCTATGTTTTTAAGCGTTCAATAGTATTCTTTGTACCTATTATATTTCCTAAATAACTTTGCATGTAAATAGATTCATGTAGGCTAAATAGATTTTTGTAAATAGGAATTTGACTCTCAATTTTAACGATCCAGGAATTGTTATCTAGTTACAGGAAATCGATGCTTCTTAATTACGACTGAGACATTAACATGAACTATGCCGGCGTATCCTAGTCATAAAAATATATCCATGTATATATTTCTATAAGCCTAGTGGGCTGAGGCATTATACGTTTAATCTACTATTTCTGCATCTGGTCACCGGTTCGATTCCCATTACTTCTGGCATTTTTTTGTGTATCATCCTGCACCTCATTACCCACAAGTTAGCATATAGACGTATGTTAGCATCATCAGAGAAAACTTAAATTCATTATACAGTACTTCATTGTTTTTCATGCAATGAATAAAAGTTGGGAAAAAATTATTGTTTTATAATGAAACACATTGATTTTGACAGATATCTGTGACTCAAGCATTGTATTAGTACGGCTTTGATCCGTCCATGCAGCCTATTGACAAAGACATTCCCAGCATCTATGTATTGGTTAGAACTGGATTTGACAGTTGTGATGCATGCACATTGTACATACAAAATACAATATCCAATCACTTACTCGCAGGTGATCCATTGTGTTCCAGAACATTCAGACCATTGTTTCTCAGAATGTGCTTCGCGGTAGCCTGATGGGAAAACAAATAAATTGTTTATTTTCAATTAAAGAATGTGATGTCAATTGCACTTCCAAGTAGGCTAGTTTCTGATAGTGCTTTGATGAACCTTTGCATTATAACTTTAGAAACTGAAGTTATCCTACTAAAAATCTATACTAGAAATCGCATTTTATTATTCAAAGAGAGATGTTCTGATAGATTTTTTGTTAGTTGTACCACAGGCTATATATTTAATGTACCGTTTTGCAATGTAAAATATACCAAATATAATATTAATTATAATAACTTTTCGTCATTAATGTAACTTGGTACTTTTTGAATAGTTAAATTAATAAATTAGTATTTTTCACCACTTTCATGGATAGAAGCTTTTGTAAATGATCTGATTGTTCAACAAATAATCTCATTTAAATAGAATTCATTCCTAGACAATCTAGGCCTATATCTTTTCTGATTTTTCACAAGACTTTCAAAGTATTGGACAAGATTTAAAGCAATTCAAAGGGGTTGGAAGCAATTCGACCAAAGTCTTCTAATTACTTTGAAAATATTGTCAAAGATTGGACAAGAATAGATTTGGATAGTTGTGAATAAGTTTTCATACTTTATTTTTAAGGAGAAAACTCACGTCTACTAAAACTCACGTCACGTCCAGTTTACCAAACTCACGTCACGTCTACATAGTACACTAAGTAGCAAATTTTGCTATTTGTAAATTTTCTATTTTGCTATTTGTAAATAGTACACTATGTAGCAAATTTTCTCTATCTATAGTAATGTTATATAAATTTTTAACTCGACGATGCCACAAAAAATTTTGCTGCTACAAACAGCCAAGGTTATTAGAGAGAAGGTTGAACACTCGCTGGTGTAAAGCGCAAAGTGGAGGGGGAAAGTCTGATTTCTTGATTCACACTCGCGGTCCGCCAATTATCAACAGCAGCTGATATTATCAAAATGACGTCAGCCGAATCAGTCCCCCCACTCCAACAGCTTGTGGATTCAAAAAGCATTAGGAATGGTTCAACCTTCTATCTAATAACCTTGACAAACAGCATCTGATTTTCTACTAGTAGCAATGTTATACATTGTGCAATGTACCTATATTATCATATTTGCTAGAAGTTATTTTAATGGCAGTATTGACGATGAGAAAATAGATAGTGGCGCGCTCAAGTAAGAGAAGTGTGGCCAATCGGCAGAGATTGAAGCCAGTTTACCATTGAATCCAATTCATATATGCCTGTTTTCAAACTAATCGTACAGTATTTAAAAAAAATATTCATCCAAAATATCACAATAAGTTCTACAATCAAGGCTATGATGTTTTAGATCACTTCAGTGGGTCGCCGTCTAGGTGACAACTTGACAACTCGGCATTTTGGCCTTAGGCAACAACCTGACAACTCGTAAAAATAAACCGATGCCGTCAAGTTGGCAACCTGACAACTTCTGAACAGTTACCGTGCACGACAACCTGACAACTCATATACTCACGTCAAGTTGTCAACCCGACAACTTGACAACTCCTGAGCTGGGGGTTGTCAGGTTGACGGCACCGCACACGAAAACTTGACAACTCAAACGCTTGCGTCAAGGTGTCAACTTGACAACTCCATCATATTAACACTCTGCTCCTTCTTTTCCATCAACATGGAAAACGCAAAAATAGGCTATAAAACCTTCCCTACACTCATCAACAATACCATGCTTAAAACTTATTCATGATTAATTTTACACTATTTCTAAAAATTACATTAATCTATACAAATTGATAGAATAAGCTAGGAATTACAACTCAGTGGTCACAGTAAAAATTAAGTTGCTTTAGTTAAGCTCCAGTTAAACCTTGAAATCCATGAAAAATTTCAATTTATTTCAAACGCTGCCAGTAGGGTGATTTCATGTGGTGATTTCGCGAGTGTGTGAGTTGTCAGGTGGTCATTACCATAGATAACAACTCACAGGCTCGCGTCAAGATGTTAACCCGACAACTTCTGAGCTGGGGGTTGTCAGGTTGACGGCACCGCACACAACTTGACAACTCATACGCTTTCAACAAGGTGTCATCATGACAACCTGGCATCTCACATGACTGTCTCCGACACTTTTTTTTAACAAGAGTCGGGGAGTCCGGTCTCCCAAGGCCAGTAACCTACCTTTTTTGGGTTAAAAGGTGGGTTATAGAAACCTTGTGGCGCCATCTACCTATATAATTTCTGCTAAATTTTACTTAGCAAGTTTGCTACATTCTACATAGTGTAAACACAGTTTAAGTAGCTTAAAAAAAATGTCGGGAAACAATGGTGAATGCTTCACACTCTTAGATTATTGCTTATCAACATCGTTGAGTGGTGGAAAAAGAGGGAAATTTGAGTGAAACGAGAAAGAATATGAATGTGCGGTGGTTGCACAGCGCTAGCAGATGAAACGAAGTTAGGACTGTAACAGAAGCGATAGTAAATACGATTAGGGGCGGAACAGCGCTTCTCTGAAGCTCAGAAAAAATCATCAACTCAATATTCAGTGGGGGAGAATCAAGCAACCGTGATATGAACAGGAAGTTTAAATGCTTATTAGGAGTTACTTTGACATGATAATCATCCGAAGTACGAGTTTTGATAAACTGTTGTTTTTCCAAGAATTTTGCAAACTTTTGTTTATGTATCACCTAATTCTAATAAATTACTGGTTAATAAATTCTCTGTTTTCTTAACTTCTACAGGCTCCTACTTTTAACTTCTACAGTAACTCCTACTTTTGAAAGTAGGTGAAAATAGCAGAGGTTGCGAGCCGATTCTCAACCTACCGAAGAGGAAGATACGAAAACCAAAAATTTACGCTCCAAAGGCTGCAACGCCCAGTAATGCTCCCAAGCTGGAAGTAGGGTAGCTCTCTGAAAATGATGATAACACACTTTATGGGCATATAATTTGTGCCCAACCCCATACAACGTAAACACTAAGTGGCTCGCCACCTCATATTCGATTCTCTACAATAAGATAACATAAAATGTTGCTAGATGGGCGATAATATTTCTAAAGGGTTGTTGCTTCTCGGAAAATTCCTACTTGGTAAGCTAGCTTTCATTGTTATTAAAAAGATAGAAGAAAATTCGTTCCAATAGAATCAATAATAAATTATTGATTTACTAAATTGATTACTCAATTTATTTATTTCTCAGTTCAGATTGGCCTAAAGAGGTTGAAAGATTCTCCACTCTAGTAAAATGAATAATAGATTCATTTATTTCTAAGTTTAGTTAAGCCCAAGGAGGCATTAAAGATTGAGCCTTTGTAGATTATATATTTATGATCAAATTTTCGTCAATCTCACCCCCAGTAATGAATTCCAGCTTACTTGTAATGGACCACTGACTTGGATAGGTTCACTTTATAACTATATTGTAATGTATAATAGTTGAATAGTTTAATAGAATACGTATCGGAGGGGAATATATTTGACAATATGACAATGGTTTCCAGAAATCCAATTTGCGCAAGGTGAAATCATATCCTGTTCCTTTAAATGACTTCATTTCACGGCGATTTAATCGAATTTCCTTTTTTGCAATCGGCTGAATAACTTCAAACAGAGGGTTATGAAAATTAGCCAAAAAGAGTTATTTTTCAGTCAAAATCTCTTCCAACAAATGCAAAGAACATGACTGTTCGACAGAAAAGTAGCTTGTTTCAAACTGGATATTGTTGAACTTATATAAAGATTTATAAAAGATTTAATAATATTGCTTCAATATAAGTACAGTAGAAACAAACGTCGAGTGAAGAAGAACTCCTTAGAAGACGAGTTTTTCATTAAGAAAAAACCGACGACTCTCAAGACGCTGACGGAAAAGATTGTTCTGGTTGAATTTTCATTGAGGAAATTTAATTGAGCTTTTCAGACCGCCTCTGAAGGAGTTGCACGAGTTCGCGCAAATATTTTTCTTTGAAGCCGTTCAACTTCTTCTGCTTCAACACCTCGACGTTGAAAGCAAGCGAACGCTGAATGCAGAACAACTCTTAAACTTTCGCATAGTTTGGATTGAATTCAAGGATTATTGCCAGTGAAAGTATTTGCATTGAAGTGATGTACAAAAGTTTTGCTAGATGATTGTGGAACTATGATGTAGGTTTTTGGAATTCAAGTGTTTTCAATATTCATATTCATTTATTTGTTCAAGAAAACGATATCAAGGAGAGAATAAACAGGCCCAAAACTTCTTCTGTGCCAAAATTTACTCGATAAATTTCCAGTCAGGTTATGTACAAAATCTTTTGGTCACATACACAATTTACACTCGAAAAAACTAACCACAAGTAGATTATCATTTTAAAACCGAAACGATTGAAAATAATAACTGACTGAAGCCGCTTTAACATTAAGTTTGTTTCAAGTGGACTTTGAAATCGAATGATCAATGTTAGTTCTGAATTTTTTTTTCATTTTGATGAATTTTTCTTCCATTTCAAATTTGATTTAATTTTGATTTGATTTATAGCGCAGCTATGATATTGCTCCATTCCTTGTGAATAAATTCTGTACATATTATTTAAATTCTGTGATGAGGGTACTTTTTAATTTAGCTCTTCTAGTGACAGTTATTTTATTGGACAGAGTTTGATAGAAATTTTGTTACATCTCAATGATAGAATATTATACCACAGCATCTGAATAATAGAATTTTAAATCAAGATTATGGAATTTTCATTTTTCAAAATTCTGCTCTTGACAATTTGATAATGTAATTATTAGAGCCCGGATGTTAGGCAAAATGCCTTAATTTTGCCTATTCTGCCTTTTCTGGGTGTTAGTGCCTATTTCAATATAATTAGCTTATTTCATCCTATTTTATATGTTTTGCCTATATGATTAGCATTTTTTCAATTTTAATATTCAAAAAAGTATTAGATTACTGGAAGAAAATCCTATGTACATATAAGAATTTGAACATGAGAAAAGTCTATGATCTCTAGAGAAGATATAATATTACATTTGTGAATTCCTAATGCAGGCTTGCTACAAATATCCTTGAGCCCATAAATGGAGCTTTTGTAGTCAGGTAGTCGTCTATTTATAAACAGAGAAAGGTATGCATGAGTGTGCTATAGGCTACGAGAACCTTAAAAATGAATAAAATTATTAATGTTTATTTCAATCCATGAATTAACATAATTGATTTTGTTTTGATTTTGAAGTTTTTCAACTATCTTGTATTATTTTTTCACATAAATATATAAAATACACTATACCTTTTTCGATTTTAAAGTGCCTATTTTTGTGTTTTTAGTGCCTATTTTTGTGTTTTTTAGTGCCTTTTTGCCTGCCTATTTCAAGTATTATAAATGCCTGAACATCCGGGCTCTAGTAATTATATAAAGAGTGAGCTTCTTACCGAAGAAAAATTTAATTGAAATTTATGAATAAGATGTTTTCATTTACAAAATTGGACACACTATACAATTAAATACAGTACTGTATTGTATTTGTACTACAGTACTGGTACTGTACATGGATACGGAATCTGCCTGCTCCTTTAATACGAGATACGAGCGTTCTGAAACTACTTTATTGGATTTCATTTGATGGAGAGTGACGCAAAATTCTATCGTTCAAAAACGCCTCAACTCGTTCTGATACAAGAATTCAACTCATTCCTCGTGAATAAATTCTGTATAATACATTATTGAAATTCTGTATCGGTGTGCGTGAGACACATCTAACTGTTCTGCCCACTTCCTTCTCAAACATTCACATCTTAAAAATGAGATTCATCAGCTGTCTGATGGGTGTAGAGATTATTGTATCACTCCAAGGATAACAGCTTGCTGCTTCATTTCTCTCTCAGTTACAACTTTCACTGTTGTTCCTACGCACAGGAGCGCGTCTCTCGTCCCACACCTGCTCGCTAAACTTGTTTTTCATTCATTAATGCATTCTTCATTCATCACTTCCTGATTCAGAAGTCAATGGGCGTTTACTATGACAGTGTTTGTTTTCGTCACCAAATGCTAATGGGGTATCTTCTCATTCATTAAACAAAATATGTCCCCGTCTTTTTTTAGTATTATAATGCACCGAGAAAAATAAAAATAATTCAAGGAATAAAAGATGAAGAAAGTAAGCATTGATTTCAACTTGCTCAAGGAGTTTGTGCTTACGTTTTCACCTACTGTAAGATTTACCTACTGTACTAGTTTGTGCTCAAGTTTCCACCACTGTAATTCCATCCAATTCTTGAATTGAACAACTGATTTGAAAGGTAACTTATCCATACATTAGACGCATATTACAGTACATGTCTAGTTGATTTATTTCATCCTGTTCATGAAACTAGAGCCGTTCATTTTACGGTATTCCGAAAAGGTTTAACTGTTGACATGGAACATAATTATGATCGTCTACTCTATACAAGCAAATAGATTGGTGTGCCTGTGCATTAGTTACAGAAGAGGATAAAACCAAAGAAAATTAAACTACTTAGTTAAATAGTTAATTTAACTTAATAGTTAAATTGTCTTTGATAAAACTCTGAATTATCTCTGGTATTGGTCTATTTGCTTGTATAGAGTAGAGGAGCATTATGTTCTATGTTCCCAGATAAAAAACTTCTAGGTTACGGAACGTGTATGGCCGGCCTTAGAAGCCACATATAGCAGGATTCTTTTAAATTGTCAGAAAACAGCTGATTGATGTACGCTCGTTTACTAACGTTAAATTAGGTGTTTTCTGACAAGTTAAAAGAATCCTTCTATAGATGATTCACATAGTTTGAGAGAATATCCTGTAATGAAATGCTGGGTTTTCTGATCCATAAAGCTTTCTCCTTTTAAACGAAATTTTATCCGCGAATCGCAAGTATTAACCAACGAACAACAAATTAACCAACCCAACATTAAATCAACTAACAAATGGAAGAGATAACAAACCATAATTAAACAAACCAAACACTGTATTGTTTTACGACTTCAAAGTGAGATTAAGCTCGGGGTTGGTTTGAAAATGATCGTCAAATGAATGAATAAAGCACGGATTATCGGGGCGACAGACGAGCTAATTTCGGATTACAGGTGTCTGGCGGAAGTGAGATAGAACACAGACACAACTAGTCCACCTGTTAGTGCAATCAAGCGCCGCGCTAGCCACCAATGAAAATTTAATCAACTCATTAAAAGCACGAACTTTGACCAACTACCCATGCAGCTGTACCCATTCATCATTGCTTTATTGTTGGCTTTACGACTCACACTCGTTTGTCTGTTGCTTATCTCAGTTGCACTACAACTTCAGTTTCAATGTAACAGCCTTTACTTCTCTTTATTGTGGCAAAGGTATGTGTTTTGCCTAATGTGATGTGCCCCCGCCAAGTCATTCACCGACGTTCAAAATTCAAAACATTTTCTTTCAACCTATGCAATTTTAGTGGGCATAAGACCCGTTTCATATAATTTGGAAGTTGCGTACAATATAGGAAACTATACTAGAATTTACTCCTAAAATTGAATTACGAAAAGATACAGTACGTTGTATAAAATACAGTGATATTCATTTAATTTGACGCTTGGCGATCAGTAAAGAGTTGATGTTACGCAGCTTTGACACAATACTTAACCTACAAATGCTGAATCTCGCAGATTATAGCAAAGGTTTTAAAAAGACTTGAAAAGTCTTTGGATTATTATGTCAAAGCTGCTTACTGATCGCCAAGCGTCAAATTAAATGAATCCTACTGAACAATCTTGTCACTCTCGAGTCTCATGTTGAGTTGTCCTGGGCTTGGGTAACTGATTTATCTTTATAGCATAGGCCTACTTGAAAAGGAAACTTAAATGATCTATATTTCTATATCGAAGAGTATTTTCTTACGCTATAAAAATAATTACCTACCAAAGCGCACGTGTACGAAAAAATTCTGAACAATCATGAGCTCTCTCGCTACTATGGATACATAATAGCCTTCCCTCGTTCTCTGCCTACTTGACTCTCGTCCACTTCCCTAAATAGCAGGTTTTTTATAGCAAGCAAAACTATTTTAATAGCTACTGTGTTCTGTCTGGAGGTTCTAGTCCACTTTTTAACTTGGGAAGAAGTTTTTCAATTTATTTCAGGAAGAATTGAAAGTATGAGAAAGAACTGCTGTAAAGAAATGATAGATTATTATGTGAATATAATTATCATTAATTTACCTACTATTTGATTAATAGTGTGCTATCATAAAATAGTATGTTGTATAGTAAAGATGATATCAGTGATGTGGAGAGGCGGTTTCAAAACAATTTCCTTCAAAGCACATACAAAAAATTACCACATTCAAGAATTATTCAAGAAAAATTACATTTAATGAACATTGAATGGCTGCAGTTCCATAACTGGTGAATGCTATTATCTATTTATCGAATGTTGTATAGTTGGTTATATATTTTAATTGGTTGGTTTATATCGATTTTCTCGTCGATAGTAGCGTTCACCAGTTATGGAACTGAACCCCATTAAATTCAAGAATTTAGCATTTTCATTTGTTTGGAAATTGAAGATATTTCTCTTGATTTCCCATCTTGAATCACTGGTTGGTTGGAGGGTGCCTGCAAGCTACAGGAAACCATAGCGGAAGTTAATAGGCAGTTTTAAATGCATTTAAATGGAACAGGGGTTCCAGGATGGAAGAAGCGACACTTAGTAGGGAGGTTAGGCAATACATCTTGTCAAAAACAAATTTCAAGTGGAAAGATATAGTGAGACTTATTGCAGATACTGGAGAATAGGGTGTCTTAACCATGGAGGCGCAGTGTAGCACAGCAGAAGTCATTTCACTGTCTCCTTTCTCTTTCTATTCTATTACCCTCTTTGTTTTCTTCTTCTTCCTCTTGAACGGTTCAAACCATCTTAAGTTTTTTTAAATCTTTTTCTTAATAATTATCTTCTAACTTACTAACTCCTCTTCCTTCTTAAATCCCATCGAATTATTCTTTTATTTCTATTTCGTTCTACATTTATATCTATTTTCTAGATCTTCTATTTTGTTTCTTTTTATCATTTATTCTCTGTTCTGTTCTCTTCTCTCCTATCTTCTCCTCTCCTCTCTTCTCTTATCTCCCATATTCCCTTCTTCTCCCTTCTATCTTCTCTTCTCTTCCCTTTTCTCTATATTCTTAACCTGTCTTCCTCCTTTCACACTATCAAATTTTTCTTTCATCCACATTTTAGTTCCACCATAAATTTTCTAATTCTCCTTCCAATCTTCACCGTTTTCCACATACTCATCTCCTTCTTGATGTTATTCTCCAGTTTCTCCTCCATCTTCTCGCCATCCTCCTCCAGTTTTTCATTTCCATACTTTTCCCTTCAAATTTCTCTTTATCTTCTTTATTTTCTATTCTATTCACTCTAAAGATTTAGTGTTTTAGTAATTTATTATTTTCATTATTGTAAGTTTTTTGCAACGTTTCTTAATAGATCTGGCAACATATATTCAAATCCATATATTTGTTCAAAATACTGGAAAGAAAAAAAAACATGAATGAAGAATAAATAAATCCCAGTCAATCATGTTTCCAATTTCCTTTTCCTTCTCATAAAATTTTATCCAAACCATTCTTCGTTTGTTGTTTTGTCATAATAAACATGAACATTTTCAACCCTTTCGAAATCACCCTATTCGAATACCTACTGCTTTCATACTTTCTTTGTCTTTTTCATAATTAATTATGTATCTTTTCTTTGATATAGGTTCTATCTCAATTTCTCCTTCCGTCTGTGATCTCTTCCTCATTTTCTCTCAACGAATTTTCTCATCTCCACTTCCAAAAATTGGTGTGTTTAATTTAATCAGTGCCTTATATCTTCTTTGTATACCAGCTTAATTTAGCTCTCTCGATGTCTCAATATATTACAAAAAGCAGAGCAGAATTTTAGTTCAGTGTTATGGTATCTGAAACATTAGGTGCTTATGGCACCACTGAGGAGTAGGATGGCGGCAACACGCTGAATATAAACTTATGTGACTAAATGAAACAGCGCACATCACCTCGATTTAGTATAATATGTTTATATTTAGCGTGTTGCCACGCCATTCAGACTCAGGCTTAGATTACATGCGTTGCGAGTGATCGCTTCTCTCGTTTGGCGAGTGACCGCCTGAAATCAGCTCCCACAACTATCAGGTATGACAATTGGAATCACTTACAGGTGGTTCGGAACCCACCAAAAACTGCAGGACCACTCATTATCCTTCCCTTAAATCACGCACAAAATCTAACACGTAAAATTCGTATGGGCATCACCCTTAGTTGAACCAATATTAATTTCTCCTTCCTCAAATTCTTTGAGTAAATCTGCTCAATGCTCTCTCACTCTCTAGTCGCGAAGACACTGCTTCTAACCAGCTGATAACGATGTCGTTCCAAATGAGCTGGACCCCTTCTCTTTCAGTCCTTAAGTGGTGCGTAGTAAGTGAACCTCATAGCCATAATTTATTCCTGCGTTTTCGAACAGTGTATTGGAGAAGGCATGAACGCGTAATTCGACTACCCTCAAAGGAAGGCCTCCTTCAAGTACACACTTCAAGACACTTCTCTCTCCCCCTTCTTTTTCATTCTCTCTCCTTCTTCTTCTTCTTCATCTTCTTTTTCTTCTTCTGTACTTCTTGTTCATCATAATCATCATCTTCTTCTTCATCATCTCTTCTTCTTTCTTCTTCTTCTTCTTCTTCTTCTTCTTCTCCATCTTCTTGTTCATTATCATCATTCATCATCATCATCATCCTCATCTTCTTCTTCATCATTCTCATCTTCTTCTTCTTCTCATCCTTCATCTTCTTCTTCTTCTTCTTCTTCTTCTTCTCTTCTTCTTCTTCTTCTTCTTCTTCTCCATCTTCTTGTTCATTATCATCACCACCACCATCATCATCATCTTCTTCTTCATCTTTCTTCTTCTTCTTCTTCATGTTCTTATTCTTCTTCTCCTTCTTCTTCCTTCTGGTCTCGGTCTCCTTTCACATTTCTGCTTGATGAGGTCTTGATAAAAATACCTACCACCGAGCTTCCTTTAATCTTCAAAATCAAAAGCAGTGAATAAGTCTGAAGAACGGCCTCAAAATCGTGAAGCTTGTCTAATTGTATTTCGTCCTCCTTCAATTCTAAATTTTTGTATTGGTTCAATTTTGTTAATTCCGACTCGTCTTATGGAAATACAGTTGAAATTACTCACGGAAGTTTCAGGATAGTAGTAAAAAGGTATTGAAAGATTTAACATTGGTAAGTACTGGAACGTAATACTGTAATGATTTTCTGTTTTTAATTATGTTAATTTGCTGAACTATGTATCAGATTAACCTCTCCATAATGTTTTTCCTTATAGATTCTCTTTTAAAAGTTATCATTTGAATAAATTTATTTAAATTATTTAATTTTGCAATTTTTTGTAATAGGCATGCACCGAATAACGTACAGGTTTAGATCCTGCCAAAATGCCTTCAAATTGTAAAATTTGATTGTCTGCGATGAAGAATCAATGTTTTCAACCTTGCAATAAAATGCCTTTTAAATTAATTAGATCAACGTCCTCATATTGTCTGAAATGAATTATGAATGTGGCAATCAGAAGTTATGTGCTTGTAACTCATTAATAATAAATAATAAAAGCCTTTATTGGTTCCCAACACTATACAATAATACAGAAAGATTGAACATCTTTGCTAAACTGAAAATATTAAATAACATTATGAATTAGCTTGTTTTTTTAATAGATTCATTATTATTACAAGATTTAAGAAAAGAAAATGCAAAATGTTTTATCATTTTATTTAGGAAAGGTCCTCTATTGGATTCTATCCACCTATCTCTTCTTTTTGCATACACTGGTCCTCAGCCACTTTCACCATGTCGTCTTCCATCTGAATCGCCGTCGTCCAATTTTCCTCCTCCTCCAGCTGGGCTTCCCAAAGACTTTCTTCCACCTCTAGCTCGAGTCTGTCTTCTGTCTTGAGTGTCTTGCATTGAGGCTTTATAATTAAACCTGGGAGGTTTTGGTCTTGATTCCCTGATGACCAGTCGTTCTTTAACTCATTAAGGCGATTTAAATGAGTCATCGATTGTGAATCCAGCTTTGTGGGTCGGTTGTTAGGGTGCGCTAACCGCTGTGTTACCAAAGCTTAATCAATTTATCGAACAACAGTCAATAATCCACTAACTCAATAAACATTGCCGCTAACCGCACTAACTATCCGAAAGACGTTTCGAGGAGCTCTTAATTGATTGAGCGATTCCGGCCTGTAATGAATGAAGAGAACACGGGACAAGTTTGACGTCTGTTAAGTCGTGAAACGGATGACAACTGGAGAGAGAGAGTGAGAGAGAGAGAGTAATAGAGTGTGGGAGAGAGAGAGTCGGAGAGGAGTGAGTGAGATAGACATGTGATAAGTTTTGAAGATGTAGTTGTAGAACGAATCATTTCGCTTGGTTGGTGGTGACTTGGGAGACACGAAGGAAGACCCGCGAAGTTCTCATTTGCGATTGGCTCTTCAGAGAATTCGACGGGGATTAGCTCGTTGTTGCAGATTGCCTGTGGCTGTGTGTCGAGCAAGAGAAAGCGAATGATGGGGTAGGTGGCGGTGCTTACAGCTATTCGTCTTCAAAGCAGCCTCAGCGATAGGCCCGGTAACTAGACTTTCTGTCATAGTTTTTCATTTTTGGATTTGTCTCAGTCCTGATTTATCTCTCTTACTAATTCTCTCTCTCTTTTTTTCCTTTGACCTTTCAAGGTCAAGTGTTGATGAAAAGGATTTCCTTGTATCTCCTTTTCCAAGAATGGACATTCATATGTCCAAACTTCGCCTTTTCATGTAGATAACTCACAATTAGTATAACATCAGTATCTTTTTGCTTTACATCTTCTCATTGCATAATTTATAAGCTTATGTACATTCGACGAATAATTAGTTGTATAAATCTACTACAGTATTATAATCTAGAATTTAAGGCGTCATATTTGTTATCTACATGAATAAAGTAATAAATCTAAATCTCTCTCCCTCTCTCTGTGAGTGAAGTGAATAATCTTATCTAATTTGTTTCTCTATTTTTCAAGGAGTATTTATATGTCAAATCTTCACCGTTTCATGTAGATTTATTCATCTTGATAATATCTTGATCCATCCATTTATTATCTTCATCTTTGACCGTGTTTTAAAGCAATCATTACAGTTTCATAATTAAAATCGAAACAGTAGCTATTTCGAAATGGGATTTGAAACAAGAAGACTTTATGAAACGGATGCTTTAATATGAAACGTTCCTTGTTCAATCTAATCAAGTTTTAACACACTGGAACGGAAAAGTTCCTGACCTATACGGCAAACATTGAAATAGAACATGGTCGTTTGAATCAAGCTTAGTTTAAATTGATAATGTAGATGTTATTGTTTTTTGTTGGTCGTAGATAAAAATGGTGTATGCAATGGTTGTATTTTAGCCTTTAAACGACTCTTGCGATACCTTGAAATAACTCGAGCGTTGCCCTCGTATTTTAACCTCGGTATCTCACTCGTCATTTAAAGGCTCTCATAATACAACCATTGCATAAACTACTATTATCACATTGCATCAAATCTTCATATTCTTGAATAATTCATTAGTTTATTATTTGAATATTTCGTATAAATACATTCTATTTATAATGTATTCAATAATTATTATTGTAAATATATAGGCCTATTACTTGGATATTGTACAACGAGATTATAATCTAGAATTTAAGCTAAAATATTTTTTAATTGTAATTATTACAAAAAAAATAGTTTGTATTTTGTAATCTACACGAATAAATTGAATAATCCAATCTAATGTAATCTCTCCATGTCTATTTCTACCTCGAGGATTCCTCGAACATCATTCCCCAAGAATGATGAATGACATTTGCATTAAATTTAATTTTCATTCTCAATAAACTAGAGGTAAAGCATACATTTCGAAACGGAAAAAGTAATGTACAAGATTGAAACAGATATATTTGGGCATTTATAAATTTAAACTTCGCCGTTTCATGTAGATACAGCACAATCATGTATTGCAAAATCTCTATTGCATCTCATCTTCATTCATCTAAACTTCTCTCTGTCTATCTATTTATCTATCTTTTTCTAAACATCATTTCTATCCCTTTCTCCATATTTATCCTCAAAATCATCTCTATATTTAGACCAATATTCTCTATCTCTTTTATACATATCCTCTCTCATTATCCTCTCTTTTATACATAATCTCTAAATCTTGACTTATATGTTCTCTTTTTATAACTGTTCATGAGGGTTGGGAGAGTGAAGATATGATCCGTGGAGTGAAATATCTCTACGTCACCCTGTGTGGTTATTCTGGAAACTGCGTCTTGGTGCTCGTTTGACAAAACCACCATTTTAATCACCAACTTCCTGTTTTCTCTCTCTTTCTCTCTCTGTTTCTCTCTTGCCGCATTGGCCTAGTTTTGTGAAAATTATTCCTTTAGGAATATCTCCAGCATTTGTGCCGGTATGAAAAGGAATACTGTATTTTGATCTTGAGTTTCTTGTTTATCAAGCATAAAGTATTTGAGCGAAGTGAAGGATCCTTACTATTTTGAATTTATTGTGGCTGAGAGAATGTGTAGGTGATGCTACAGAGAAAACCTAGAAGCGAATGGAAGATACTTAATCGGCTGTTTGAGATTGAGTTTAAAAAAATGATGTCTGATGTAGGGAAATCTCGTGGGTTGTTAAACGAAATAATTGTTATTTATATTCATGTAGGCTACTTCGAAATTCAACTGAATTGCACAGACTTTTATCAAAACTATTAAATCAGTATTTTTATTGTAATTTTATCAGAACATTGATATTATATGCTATTCAAGTTTTATGGGGCCTGTTTTATAAGAATTGAAGAATATAAAGTAATATTTAGGAATAATATTGAGGAATATAAAGAATTGAATAATATAAAGTCTTATAATGAAGGAAATAGGCAAATGCATACTAGACTTTCAATTTATTATTGCTCTTATCCAGTGTGTATCCCTCCATTAAAGGGAAATCCCTTTCATTTCCATGAAACAGATCCATGGTTGTAATTTGGTTAAATATGCTATAACTCAAATAGTTTGTTAGATCGATTCAACAAATCTAGAAAAAAAAACTGTCAGCAAATCTTTTATGTTCCTTTTAAATCCTCCATTACTGAAACTCAGAAACCACTTTTGTTTCTCTCTGGAAATATCTCCCGTCGATTAAGAAACGCTAGTTTTTTCACTGCTAAATAAATCACACATTGGTTCAGAGGTGTTGTATTTGAAGAGCAGTGGATTGGCAGCGGAAAAGCTGAGAATTCTGTGCACCTGAGTTGAATTTGGACGGGTGTGCGGACGGTCAGTGGTTGAAAGCTGGAGAAGGGAGTGCTCTTACCTTTGGCGTTCTTTATTTCCTTCAAAGGGAATCATGAGAGAGAAAGGGAAAATCCAGAAAATGGTAATATCTTAGCACACGGAAATTCGCAACCTGTTGAGCCCGCGCTTTTCTCTAACCTCCCCCCACTCTTCACCCGGGTACAGCCACAATCGACCAAAATTCATTCCCCCCTCCACCCTCTGTGTAAAGTTCGTCTCCATTTTAAAATCGCGGCTGATAAAAAAAAGCTGAAACCCTTCTCGAGAACGACTTCTACTGCTCTTTTAACCGTAATTACAGCAGTCGTAGCAGTGACGTCAGGATCAGGAAAACTCTTATTATTGTACTTTCTTTGTTGGGGCTTCACATTTTCTCATAAACCCTCGCCGACCCCTAACCTCTTCGTATTTCATGAAACCGGGTACCCGCCAACGAGATAAGGCATGAATAAGCTTTCTCGCCGAATTAAGATTCCATTTTCGCTATCGCAGTGGCAGTGGCTGTACTAAACCCAACCACCGTCGCCTATTGTGTACGTGATCTTTTCAGAAATTCTGTTTTCCAGCATTTTCTTTTATATTGAAAATGTTTTTTAGGTGATTAGCGGTGTAATTAGTGTATTCAATTGCGAGACTCGAGATTATCATGTTGCTTAATTTTCATAATATGGAAATCACGTTGAGAGTGTGGAAAATGGGCTAAATAGCTTGTTGAGATGGTTTTCGTCTTGTTCAAAGTTTCTGTAATTATGCTCGTGTGGCGAAGCGTGGTATACTTATTTGGTCATCGCCGGGTATATTTCGTGGCGAAGCGTGGTATACTTATTTGGTCATCGCCAGGTATATTTCCTGGCTTATTGGCCAGGAAATATACCCGGCGATGACCAAATAAGTATACCACGCTTCGGCGATGACCAAATAAGTATACCATGCTTCGCCACTATTATGCTCCTACTTATTCATTTAATTCATTTATTTAATAGTTTAGTTATGAAAAGAGAATGTAAGAAAAGGTTTGAAAACAGAACAACAACTTTCCACCCAAAACTGTTACATTTATAAAATTTTGACTAAAATACTAACGTCTGATATATATTTATATTATATTATTGGTTACAATTTGAAGGTGAAACTTCAATGTTCGAGGAATGTAAGTGAACATGGAGGATCTTACTAGTGAAAATTTAATGGGAATACAACATGAATGAATTCCGTGTTGAGAAGCTTGTACTAATTTTACAAGGAGATTATTCTCAATATTGTTCAGTTTTTTATACATGAATTCATTGAAAATCTGGTTTTTAATAGAAATTTGTTTTAACGTAACATATTACAATCCACTTGCTAATAACATAATTGGTCTGTTGCACAAAAATCCAATTGAATTCAACCGCCGTAAAATGATGTCCTCTAAAAAAACCAATAAATCGAGACCCAATAAACGAATCTGAATTTTAAGGTTGTTTAATTCAATTTGATTTTTGTGCAACTGGTCGTCATAGTAGATATTAGAATAACAATGACAGTTGTAGACTTGTTTGATCAAGGTAGGCCTTGCATTGAGAATGTACACGAGCAACTCAGCATTGCTGCAACTGATCAGATATTCTGGTGTTACAACTACAAACACCTGCATCTATATTTGGCGTTTGTCGCTTGCTCTGTGATCGACTCCTACAGATGTTGTGTTAGCGTGTAGGCTCACTGTTTCTCTTTCGTTTTCACAAACTATGCATTTTAAAATAGTCTTCCATGAGAAATTGTTACGATTGATTTCTTTTTGTTATTGCGGAAAGTAACTGTGCATAGTATTTTTGATTCGATCAAGAGTTTTCAAGAGTAGGTGTAGTGTGATGGAGTAGGCTGAACATAAATAAAAGGTATTTTTTTTCGAATATTCTACGGATGTCTCGTATATGAGTGAATTACTGAATGCCTGAATATCAAATACTCCAGGTAAACAAAGGTGAAAAGGTTCCTTTTTTCGAATATGTTATGGGTATCATGGATATGAAAGAAATATTGAATGCCTGATTATAAAATACTCTTGGTAAAAGGTTGGAAGGCTATCTGCAAGTTGCAGTTCTTTGCTCATGTGACAATATAAAATTATTTCTACTATTGAATAGAATAGAAATTCATATTTACTTTTTTGACTTGACGAACTTTGGACAGTGATACCTTAGAGAACAGATCTTGGTAATCTTAGTATTGCTTATCTATGGTGATACCCACTCTATCACGCTTAATCACGTTGTGGACGGAGATACAAAGTAAAATACAAAGTGCAAAGTAGAATACTGTACAATTATTTCAAAACCATTCAATGTATACAAAGTCCGATATGCACAAAATAAGTCAACGACAATTAAATTCACTGTAGTAAACGAAGAAGGTGAGAAAGAGAGAGATCAATATCCACCTCGTGTGAATAAGTTTCATTCAAAGGAATCCTCTTGTTACAAATTTGACGAACACAGCCGGTTCGAATTCCTAAAATAATACAAATTTTCACGTTTGATTGGTGAAAGATCGTTTTTGTATCAACTTTATTTAATCTTGAGACATCTTTGGTGCTCATGTAATTGTATAAATTCGAATAGTGTGTGAGTGTGAAATTTAACTTATCATTTAGAATTTGTAAAGTATTGATCTCCCATCGGAGTCCATTTCCAAGAGTAGATAGTGACAATGCTCGCTATTATTTTCTAGAAGAATGATAGAATATTAATAAAGAAAACAATAACTAAATAAAATTGAAGAAAAGTAAAATTTACTTAGTAAGGAACGTTCGGAATTGAATAATTTAATGCAGATAGAAGGAATATCGAGTATAGTACTTCGCAAATGAATAGATTATCCAGTAAATCTTCCATCGTGAATCTGGATGGTATATTGTGGTAGTATATTACACATAGAAGAGAAAAAATACACAGAATGAAAGAGGGGAGGTGCGAGAGAGAGAGTGAGTGAGTGTGAGAGATGGAATTGGGGGGGAGGTAATAAATCCTAGTATGCTGGGTGAAAATGTGGTGCGATGATAAGGCAAAATAAGCCTTCACAGTTCGCTCCTCCGAATTTGAAAGATATATGACTGTTGCATCAATTTGTGCCGCTCATATCTGGAAGACTCAAAATATTTGTTGACCTGCTCCGTGCCAAAACCTACCTTTTCATTCTCATATTCAAATCTGAAATGATTTAGTTGAAATATAACATTATTGGATCAACAATATACGCTGAACTCATTATTTAACAATATAAGAATCTTGTTATATAAATCAAATGTTTTGAAGAGCACTTAATTTCTACCCTTCTATATCTTTGAAATATATTGTCTTTGCCTTAACAATTCGAAATTCTAGCTGGATGAACACGACTAAAACTGAAACATTCAGACACCTTTTTTCTATTTCTAGCGATCTCCGGACGAATTTCTCAGTTGCACACGAATTTGCTCTTAAACTTTTCTGTGGTACAGTTTTTCTCTTTCATTTTGCAAGTTGCTTCCATCTGGCACTTCACCTCGCTGACGTTTAAGTGGAAGTTTGTGGACTATTAAAAGTTGCCGTCAACTTTTCTGTCCTACTCTCGGGGTGGCACTTGGAGGAGCAGCGTTTCCCCTGTCACTTGTGAGAGAAAAGACCACGGATTTGTGAGTTGGAAATGAAAAGAGAGGAAAAAGAGCGAGGTTGATGGAGGAGAGAAAGATACTTCTTATGAAAGTTGAAAATTTGTCATCGCTGCCGCATCCCTTCCCTTCTCAACCCCTTCTTGAATTGCAACCTTGCCCCAAGATTCTCCGCGATTATGTTTTACTCATTTATAACCGCCGTTTTCCTTCTCTCATTTCTCCTGTTTTTCTGTAAACTTTGAGGCGTTTCTTGCCTGCCGAATAATGCATGGCTTGGCGACGCTCTCTTGTCTTTTACTTTGCTGGCAAATTCCATTTATTAGCGCTATATCATCATCCTCCTCTTCCGCCGTCTGGCTTTTCACGAAATTTTACGGTTGTCGCCCCTCCGAAATGATGTTTATTGTCATTTTCATTGTCACGGCTGTCTGCCCTCCAAATGAATTCCAAGAATTTAGCTTTCCATCACATTATATTGGCGTAAAGTACATCACATCGCTTTTATTATTGAGTAAGAATGTTTATCTTCATAACATTATTACCTCATTCACGATTATCATGGGTAATAGGTAAAGTAGGGTTTAAAGTAGAATCTCATTATAGTGATCTATTGCAGAGGTCACAGGTTGTCAATGGCATATATATGTCATTGAGGGCTATTTCTAACATCCAGAGCTATTTCTAAAATTTCAGGTACGGAAATTGTTTCTTGAAAATAGTATTGTAGATAACATAATAGTATTATGTAATATAGTATTATGGTATCATATATGGTATCATAAATGACATTTTTTATAGATTATTCATAAAATTGTATCCTACTATTTAATAGCCAAGCGATTGACAATTTTTTGGTTGCTAGTCGTTCCATTTACAATATTATATTATTAATAATTCTCAAGAATAATTATATGCTGAAATATTCGTGATACCATAATGCGAGCTGTAATACCATTTTTATGAAGAAAAAACTACGTTTTTATACGTGTAATTTCAGAAATAACCCTGAAAACTAGTTGATTGAATACCAGTTAATTGATAAAGTGTGATTAATCAGTGCTTTCTGCTTGATGGGAAGGTGATCATTTCCTTCAAAGGCTAAAACCGAGATTGTTTTTGATAATTGATTTTGTATTTGATTTGAAAATGACCTAGTTCACTTACTGATTGTTAAGTTCAGGTTTTTATAATTCTCAATATTGTTCACTTTTTCATTTTTTTTCAAGGTAAACTTTATAAAACGTAAATGCCCTTCCTTTTAATCTTCTGACCAATTCCATCTATTAGTGCTGTGCCATCCTCTTTCATGTCAATATACGTATGATGTGTTTGGATTGATTTATTTCTAATCTAATTTTGTACACACCTCTTAACATGAAATCCAAAGGAGAAGATTTCAAAGAACACAATTGGTTTGCAATATGTTAAGAGGTGTGTGCAACATTAGATTAAAAATAAATTAATACAAACGCATCTCATTCTCATTCAGTAGTAAAATTTATGCTACATCACTGCATGGTAATGCACTCATAACATGTTATTTATTTAATAATGTAGTTTTAAAAATCTTATATAGTAAATAGTAAAAATATCAATATTATACATATAATAAAATAGAACACAGTCATATAGTTTTATATTCATATTGTTTTATGTGAATTATTGGGAAGATTTTATGCAATATGTGGGTATAACATCAACATGAGTACTATTAATAGAAGAGTTTCCAATAGAACTTATCGGAACTGCTTTACCACTGTGTGGTAATTGAGCTGAGAATTGTGAGTTGTATGTGTAGAATCAGGAAGGAGGGCGGTATGGAAGGTGAATAGGAGAGTCGAGCACCTACCACTCACTCTTTCACTTGCTGCAATCATCGTCATCATCACTATCACTAGAGTTGTGAGTAGCGAGTGCTGGGCTCGTCCAGGTGGTGGGGGTGATGAATGGTTGAAGAGAGGCAGCTCTTGCAGCCACCACTACGTCAAGGATGCTCCCTTGATACACCAGGACGTGTACGTATCATGCATCCCCCCTGTGGTTTTTCAAATTAAATGACTGAAGTTGGGGGGTTCGAAGTGTTTTATGCGCCACTAGGAGGATAAATTTAAAGCGTTTGAAGCCTACACGATCAAAGTTTTCATTATATTCCATCCATTAAAATTACTTAGAATTGAACAGTGACTTGTGATGTTCCCACATGCTAGATATGCATATTTTGTTCTGCTGTGTTATATCAGTGCATGATCAGAGTGTTGTTACCTCAAAAGTCAGCTGTTCAAGTCAAAGTAATCTATTAGACATAAATTTATGATAAATTTGTCATGTGTAGACACCTTTATTCTTGAATATCAAATCTATCTATTTCAATCAATCGATTCTGTATTTTCATCCAATAGACAGTATATTTTCAGATTTCATTATTATCTGTGCAGTAACATATGTTTGCATAGCCTACTGCTGCAAGCAGAGACTAGAACAAAACTCTTGTTTTTTTTTTAATAATTCCATGGATCTTTCTACTCCTCAGCTCCTAGAATTCTTTCTTCTTCTATATTCCATGGATATTTTTATTCAATTTTCATCCAATTAAAATGGAGTACTATTCGTTTTCAGTTGTTAAGTTACCTTTACTTTCTATAGATTGACCAGAAAGGAATTTTACTGAGGATTCTTCTTGTCGTCGAAATAGTCTCTATAGTCTTGAGAATATAAATTCATAATCTATTACTTGAAGTCCTGATTGATTATAGTTTTAAAGTGATGAACTTAGTTGTTAGCTCTGAATCTGTGCACGTGATATTAGATAAGTTACGGGTGCTTGGTTTCTGATGGAAGGGTAGCCGCATGTAGGCTAGTAACACAAACTTCAAGAATTTGCTGTAAATTTCATTTCCCGGTGGTTGGGAAACTTCCTGAAAAACCAGTTCAATTTATTATTATCAACATCATCATCATACGGGGACAATCCTTCGCTAAAAACCACCACTTTTTTAATAATAGTATAAAGAGTTCATTTCACTGCTCCTTTCTAAGTCTGGTGAATCACAGGAAAATTTATTGAAGCCAATGAAACCACAAGTACAATACATATCAACGTAGGACATTACCTCTATTTTGACTATTTATTCGACTAAAACCTGGAATAAGAGTTTGAGAATAAAGTATAGTAACTTATTACAATATGGTATAGTACAGTAGAATATGTTGAATATTTTCCTATTTAATTTTTCTTTTCTCGATTATTCCCTTATTTTGTCTGATTCAATAAATACATCTTGAATGATTTGTGTCAATTAGTGAGTTGAGTATTAGGCCTATATTCCGAAACGTAATTGGAAGAAATAGAGATTGAAGAGTGGAAGAATATTATACTGTAATTTCAGCATCGAATTCGTACAATTTCAATCAATCACAAAAACATCAAATAAATGCCACAATAATAGACTATTGCTCACATTTTGGGAAGAGGAGACTTTTCTACCTTAACTTAGCTCACAGCAGTTTTGGAATTTACAAATTGAAAAAAAATAAATTTATTGATCCTTGATACTTGTGAAAAATATTTAGGTAAAGGAGGATTTCCTCAATGCAGTTGCTTGTTTATATAATCTTTAATGGGTAGCGTAGAAATCGTGGAAACCCGACGGCATTTGAAAGTGGAAAACATTTTTCTTTTTTCGCCGTTAGTGGCCCGTAATCTTATCTATAGGCGCATTCTAGTGTAAAAACAGCTCGGTTGGTAGTTGTACGCGTGCGCCATGCTTGATGTACGGTGCGTGACCTCTGCCAAACCCCCATATCGACCTCCCCGCCCCCTCCAGTCAAACCCCCCTTGAACCCTCCCTTTTCGGCTTCAAATGACTGAAACCTCCACTCTATAAACAGGAAACCCGTTCGTAGCTTGCAACGTAAATAAATAATCAGACCTTTGCACAATAATTGTAGTGGGTAGTAGTTTCAGTCAAACTGACATGAATGGCAACCGAAACTACCTTAGTTTTGCCTCAATATTGGATGAATTGGTTGAAACGCCGTAGTTTTGACAAAAAATTTCAGAGCTCATCATCATCCTTCCCATTATCCACGCATAACGCGGGGGGGGGGGGGGCTATGCCTGTCTCCATCGATTCAAAAAACATAATGACTTTATTTAAGTAGATAATATATTGCCATGGCTGCTGTTCCGTTCTTCAAATATAATGCACATGCGTCAGCTTGGCCGATATGCTCTCGCAGATTGCTCCCAGACTATCCTGACAGAGCTGAGCATAACATCAGCTGTTAATTGAATAACAATCATTCGCCAAATTGAAAAAATTCTACAAATCTCATCAATTAACAAAATGTTTCCTGATTTTATTTTTTGAGGAAATTTAAACGCATTTATTCCGTATTTCTTTAATTGTAAGTAGTCCTTCAAGCACGACGTAGACTTCAAAATACAATTTATTATTTCCTTTGTAGAAGAATAAAAACACTTTATTAACACTTTGGTAATACTGCTTGAATATAATATAGTCTACCTAAACTGCATACTCTGTCAATGAAGTGATGACATAAGTGATCTTGATGGTACCATCCCTCATTCCATGTAACCAGCCTATTTTCTAGAGGCTTTTCCTGCTTCAGGCCTGAAAAAATATCGCAGTGCAGCCTGATTCCATTTGAGCCCAGTGAATGAATCCGTCGGCTGTTCATTTTCAGGCCGCTTTTCTTATCTTGTTTTTGGCGAACTTCCTGCAGGCCTATTTGCATTTCTTTGCTCATTTTCTCTCGCCTCCTTGTATTTCTTTCTCACTCTCGCCTGCTTTTCTCCCCGAAATTCCCACGCAATAAAATTTGAACAGACCAGCCCAGCTCTTGTCACGATAGCCATTCTTATGAACATTCTCACGCAGGCTTCTTGTTGACCTAGCCGCCTCTGTGTTCTGTACTCCACCTCCCTAGCAACTGACATGCTTCATCTTGAAATTGTTTTTTCTGTTCAAAAAGTGGAGCACGCATGCCAGCGAACAAAAACAAGAGAATTTTACGTCATTTTTTATTCCAGTAACTGTTACCTTCAGATCTAGACCTCGATAGACTTTCAGCCTAACTTTGAAATTTCCCTAATTTCACAACTTGCAAGAAAGTTTTACCATCTGACACAGTGTCTGGTGAGATGTTGTGATATTTAAACATAATGAAAACATTAAATGTTGTCGAATATCACTTTATTTATTAAATAAAGTTTTTAGTACACTGAAGATGGCAGCACAATGATGCTGAAACAGTATGTTAATTTCTTTAATAAATCAAGTGATATATGACTACATACAACAGTATAGTGCTTTTATTAAAGTTTTACCGAATTTTTAAATCTAATAAAGTAAAAATTAGTCATAACCAATTCATATCAATGCAAACAAATGAGAGCAGGAGACAATTGTATGAAAAATAGAAGTATTGAATGTTTTGATCTTCATTGTTTCTTTGTTGTACTTTTGTATATTTTATCAAGTTCCCATCAACTTGTGTTCACGAATACTTTCTATAAGTTCTTTTCCCTTCCAAATGATTGTCATAATAATAATAATCTCCTCCAAAAGTAGAATATTTCTAGAAACCTCTGTCTCCTAATAGAGTATTGAAAAGCGGGATGGCAGGTGTAATGTGTTAGCTTGAATACTTTCTATTGAATTGAGTGTACGGTAGTTGATTAAACCATTATTAAACATCAGTTTCAAACGTGTTTTGTGAATACTGTAAAGCATTAGTGTTGAAAACATTCATTGTATACTTTGATTTACTTTTTGTTCTATCCATCAGTGACCTATCAATACTTAGTGGACTGGTGAGTCCGTTGTTAGCAAGCATTCAAGAGACATAATGGAAAAAAACTCAAGTTCTATCATTCAAAAACGAGTATCCACCAAGCATATTTATTTAGGTGCCGTGATGTCTCCGCAAAAACTCAGCTGCCTGTTGCACTGTTGTACGAAACAAAACTATACACAAAAAGAAAGATTATGGAATAAATACCATCTCTAGTGGTTGTTAGGAAACTTGTAGTATTCGATGGATGATAATCTGTCTGTGTTGTGGAGCTTGTTCTCAATCCTCCCTCTCTTTATCCGACCTCGGGCAAAATAAATCACTGAAAAGAAAGAAGAAAGGAAATATCGACAATCATGTCGTATATATTTGTCTCACGTATCAAATATTGGAGCAATATAATAAAACTCTGGCGCATTCAAGAGGATGCTCACGAAACGGAAAAATGGATTTTCCGGGACGAATATGCTTTATTGGCTTGATTTTCAGTCGGATTTCTTGTTTCAAATCTTTCGGGAGCAGTAGATGTTTGTGGAGACCTGTGGGAATTCTTCAAGTATCCACTTTTATTGTATTGAACTTGCATCTTAGTAACTCATGTATCAATATTTTACTAACAGTAATAATCTTATGTAATAAACCATATTAAATGAATATTTATATTTCTTATCTGTGAGAATTGGAAAGATTGTTTCAAATTGAGAAATATATTTTTCCCAAAATATATATTTTTGCCAATCACGTATTTTTGCATTAAATATTTGCTGTATTTTTCATGTTTGCTGTATTGTATGTTTTGTGAGCTGTTTTTTTGGTTTATCATATAATCAATCACTCAATTCATTGTCAATATGCATCACAATGTGGAAAGTAACATCATGCATTCACCCAAAACTTCTTCAATCTAAAACTTCAATAGAAAGATGGAAGAAATGAGATGCAACTATTGAATTGCTTTTAAATCATAATAATTAATTGAACGAAAATCCAAATTAATTGCTCTATAATACTCCATCGAAATTTCCTTCTAGCTATTATTCTGTTGTCAATATTCGCAGTAGCGGAAGTCTTCAGATCAATTAATTGGAATTTTCGTTCAATTATTAAAATTTTAATATTATGATTTTCAAACGAAATACTGAATTCAGAGAGTATTTTCTAATAAACTATTCAAAAACGTCATTAATTTAATGAAAATGAACTCTAGTCAACAGATCATTTCGCGTGGAATATCTTTTTCGGTATTTTTTGTCAGTAAAATGAAAAGATAGTCAACTCCCTTTTGCGTCCACACGATTCTGAATTGTGAATATTACGGTTCCAACACGTAAAACGTATCTTTCCAAATGTAAAGCACAACAACTGTACCGCACATAATGTCTGTTTTCCATTTTTATTATTATTAATATCTTAATGCTTTCTGGCACCCTCTCCCGAACAAGAGTTTTTGGGTGTCGCAGACCATTAGCACCCTGCCGGAAATATCAGCAATGAAAACTTGCGAGTTTCCAACCCTCCACAATTCGAGGATCATTGTTGGACCGTTATAGGGGTTGCCTCTGCGATAATGCTCGATTATTGTACCATGTGGTTTCTTCTGGGGTTGGGGTGTACCATATACAGACATTACATTCCCCAAAAAAACATCTTTGCCAAAACACAGCACTGCTTTTACTGATTAACTGAACCGAGATGTACGCTAAAATTAGAATTCTTACAGTACATTTATACGATATATTGTACAGTATTTATTGACTGCATTTTTCATATTAATTTTAATAAATCTTTTTTCTTAATGTTGCAGGTATGTTCGGTTCAAACTACATGAAGTTTTGGTCGGAATTCGTGAGTATGTAACTTTCAGCAAAATACTTTTCGATTCTTTCTGTTCTAATCGAAATATTATTAATTCATGATAGTTTAGATAACCTCAGCAATCGTACCACAAAATATGTATCAGCTTATGGAAACTTGGAATAAGTCGTAACGTGTAGACGCGATGCAACTCATCCAACTTTGCTTCCAACTAGTTGGAACGACTTGTTGTACGAGTTAAGTTAGACAACAAGTCGTGGCGTCTAGACCGGGCTTTAGAATCTGGGCTGGGATATACGCGTGTTTGACACTACCGTGTATTCTAGTATCAGTGTATTCGACTATATTTAATCCAGCATAGTTGGAGGTTTATTCAGATTTTTTATCTCAATATTTTTCAATCAACTGGTAAAAAATAGAATTGATGCAAGCTGGTTCACATCGATCAATCGAATAGCAATCGTGTAGTGTTTCCGCGTGGAAATCTGTCAGTGGAAAACTAACAACTCACCAAGTGGAAGCCACGGGGAGGTGATGACAAACCGTGCCAAAAACCACATCAAAACCGTCCTTTGCTAGAAATCTGTCAGTCTCCATTATTACATTGTTCCATGTAGTTTGATGTAGTGGTGATCGCTCTATTTTAACTTCTAACGCTAGAAAGTACAGTAATCTAAAAAGTATAAGACCCCTTTCAAAAACCTAGACTACAAAAATAAATGCTGAATAAATATAAGCACCAAGTTGCTGCACTTGGTGCACTTGATGACTCAGAACGGCTGATTTCATCACTCCTTTCAATTATTCATAACCCTATTTTACATTTCGTAATTATTAATAAATCTTAAGGTCATGACATTTTCAAAGTCAAGGAAGAACTCGTACTAAGAGATAATGGGTGTGGTGGAACTGACTTGATAGTCCACCACAAGGATCAAATTTATTGTAAAACAATGTTGTTATCAATTCGGAATCGCAAGTTCATGAATTTTACAAAGTCAACAAAGATGACGGGAGTGGGAATGACTTGACAGGCGAGTTCTTTGCATGATGCCTCCCCGTTCCGGGGTGCACTGTCTTTTCCTATACGAGTTGTCGTCCGCTTGTCCAGGGAATTCGCCGAATAGCTGAAATTCCGCAAAAGCTGTCAGGTCAGTCATGGCAACAGCGCGGCCCACCCACGTTGCTTTCTACGGCTTTCTTTCATCTATGGCGCCTTGTTGTAGTTTCGCAAGTTTCGCAGCATTTTTTCTTGCATGCTGACCTGAATCAGAGATAATTCAGAGTGAAATAATTACACAATATATTGTATTTTTCTACTTAGGTAGTTTTATTAATACCAAAACCTAAGTTTTTACTCAACATTCAACTGATGATCATGCCATGGGCATTGAAACTTGAGTTTTGGTATTAATAAAACTACCTAAGTAGAAAAAGACAATATATTTTGTTATATTTTCAAATTATTATTCTACAACTAGAAACATTCCACAAATATTCTCCCGTCTCACAGACGTAGTCTTACACTCCATATGTTGTACGTAACACTATGTAATGTATGTAATGTATTTACTTTACATATTCTTGTTATTATTTACTTATTATAGATATTCTGATTTCTGATAGCAGTGTTCAATAATTCAGAGTATCTTCGCCTTTCTTTCTCTGCGCCTGAATCCATTCTTGTGCAGTTATTATTTGCAGCCATGCGCGCAACTTTCTTGAAAGGGTGTTCGCAGTCAGTAATCGTGGCCGCCATTGTCAAGTGAAGTAGTGAGCGCTGCCGCTTTCAACGAAACTACCCACGCCCCACGCCTGGCATTCGCGCGCTCAACTCCTTGTGCGTTCATTGTTGACAGTTCAAGACGGCTTACTCAATTTAAAGCATTATATTTGTTTTATTGATGCACCATTTTGAAAAATTACAGATAATATAAAAGATGGATAAAATACAATGGTTAGGTATCCTCATTAAAAATCGCGCTCTAACGATTGAGCATAGTCCTTTACACATTTTTAATTATACAAAATACAATTCAATTATACTCACAATACAATAGGAACCAGTAGTCAAGCAAGTCATTAATTAAAAATCTTTGAGTTTTTATAAGTCTAAAATCTTCTCCTTTATCTCCTTTATGAGACACCAACCTTTATGGAGCATCAATCTCTCATTACATTACTGATAACTGTATATTCATAAGCTTGAATAATCCAATTCTAAAAATAAAAAAACTATTTTCAAAGCGGTATAAGTGTAATATGTAAAAAGGTAAAGAAAGTTATTATGGAACCTGGGACACAACACTTTAACATTAATACTAATCTATGTTATTAGGTTTCCTCAGTGGTTCAACTTATGACATCGTATTTCTTTTTCTCCATATGAATCTGAGCTTGTTGCTTGTTGGCTCTGAGTGTTGACTTTATGACTAATCTTGTCTTGTCTTGGCTTGACTAACCGGTGTACGCCTAGCCTTATTGTAAGCTCCGTAATCAGCTTTGTAAAAAGCTGTCTAATCAGTGCCATACAATCTCAGTCTGTAGTAGACTGTAGATGGTTTCAGTTTATCAAGTTACACAATTTATTGGTCCTGGGCTTTTTAAGTGTTGACATTACAAACATTTTTAAGCTTGAATAATTATTGAAAGCTGTGTAAAAAGCTGACTAATCAGTGATACAGTACTGTATCTCAATCTGTAAATAGACTCCAAAGTGAAGGTTCGCGGTTTACATTCAAATATCTCTCATGGAAGATGATAATTTCTCTGTATGGTCATTTCAACCCACCTATAAGCAGTAGGAGTATGTGAAATTGAACTTCCAGAAGTTGATTGTCCCCCGTTGATACAGCACAATGTAGCCTACAATGATTGTTGGGGTTTGAAAATTAACGCCCATTTAAAGTTAGAAATAGAAGTGAGCGGAAGTGGGAACGTCTATTGGCTCTCAGTCCAGTCTAGGCTCTTTGCAGACACGTGGCTATTAATAGGATTTATTGTCGGATATAAAAGAAGAGAGAGAGAGTGAGAGAGAGTGGGTGAGAGAGTGAGTGAGGGAGAGAAAACATCGTTCAAAAATCCCATTCGTTCGCGTGCTCTTGAAACTTCGAGTGCCTTGACTTACTTGGCATCTTGAAGATGTATTTCAACGACTTTTAGCATTACTCTTGCCCAACTTTGACCAGACATAATTGCATTGGCATCACATCTGTTGACTCAAGGAGCCATGTGCATTTTCCTTTGCTCTACTCAAAAGGAAGTGTTTAAAGTGAAGTTCAAATACAACCAATTTACACCAATTGAATGATTAGACATCATGAGCTAGTTACAACTCTGCTGAATTATGGGATTGCGTGTCTGTTCGAAACATGGAATTTAATGATAGTACACTATTGTATGATTGAATTGAATTTGAAATTGTTGTGCTTCGAAACCTGTAATGAGAAAGCTATTTTCCTCGGTTAGCAGTCTACATGACTAGTACTTCAGGATTGTACTTAATTAATTTAATTAATTTAATAACTAGACCAACTTACTATACTCCGTATAGTTCACTAGGTACTATGGACGTAGTTTCTCCAGACGCCACTAACCTTTCTTTTTTCGCAAAAATATGTGCATACAAACCTCTATACAGGCCGTCATTAGATTTTTCCAAAATTCTTTTAAAATATAAAGATTTGAGTGAGTGATTTAACCATTGCTAGTGAACTATAGAACTTGGAATAACATACTATTTACAAGTTTAACGCCTCAAGCTGTATTTACACGGTTAAATTGTTTATCAAATTCAATCCAATGAAATAACCTTCTATTGAATTGAAGCCAAATTATAAGGAACTACACACTAGCTATACAGTATACATATCATTGTTACTGCATGATAACATTGTTATATTTAAACGATAATAAATTCATTACTGATTTTTACAGTATGTTTACTCTAGTGTATCTGGCTAGGTGGCTAGGTACCTCACGAGTCAGATGATCGATTCAAGTCTATTTCATTGGCTGGAATTTGATGTTGAAAACTGTATCAATAATCGATTTGAAAATGCAAATATAGTAGGATTATTTTCATTTGGCGGATGGAATTAGATAGATATTATTTCTTGACGTTGCTGATGACCGTAGAGTCCGATGGCAAAGAAATATCTATCTATCTAATGCTCCTATACAAGCGAAGGCAATACCATTCTAGTCTTTTGTATGGGCTCAAGTTTGTCCTAGTTGCATCGCGGTGTTGCAATGACTTAGTCGATGGTAAGGGAGCTGACCTCAGTCCTCTGTGACTGCTCTCCCCAAGTTGGCATCCCCAAAACGCTTTGTTTGGCACGCAGTACAAAACTCTTGCTCTTGGCAGCTTCACCTCAGCGCCCCCCTCTACACTATCTCCTCATCCACAATTAATTTCTTCTCTACCCTCAGTTCAGTTTAGCTGCTACAGACTCCTTCCTTCCTTCTCCTTCTTCTTTGCCTTTTCCTCCTTTTTCCTTCTCCTTCTTCCTTTTTTCCTCCTTATCATCTTCTTCTTCTTTTTCCTTTTCCTTCTTCCTTATCCTCGTCCTCTTCTTCTTACTTTTTCCTTATCCTACTTCTTGTTTCCTCCTTCTTTTTTCCTTATCCTCCTCTTCTACTTTCTTTCCTTCCTCTTAGCATTCTCTTATTGTTCTTTTCTCCCCTTCTTTTCATCATCATCTTCTTATTCTTCTTCCCTTTTTCTTTCCTTGTTCCTCATCCTCTTTTTCTTCCTTTTCGTTCATCAACCTGCTCTACTCCTCTCAATGCGTTCCCTCTTATTTTCATCCTCGTTTTTTGCTCTTATAATTATTCAACTATCAATGTTATCCGCCTCTTTTTTCGTTTTACCTTTTCATTCCTATTCTTTCTTTTCTATTACACAATGAACTCACAGCCAGGTTTCACTTTGCTGTGCCAAAAATGTATTATAAACTGTATTAACACTTTTTTGAATTACATATAATTGTATTTTTAGCGAAATAAACGATTTAAATTCTCAATATTCTCCGTTGTATTTTTCTACTACACCTTTTACTCTACAACCTCCTCCTCCTCCTCCTCCTTTCTTTTCTTCCTTCTTCTTTTTCTTCTTCTTATCCCCCTTCTCTCAAATTATATTCTTCTTCTTCTTCTTCCTCCATATCCCCTTCTTCTTCTACCCATCTTCCCATTTGTCCATTTGAAAATCTGGTTAATTATCCTTTTCTTCTTCAACAACTACTTCTCTTCCTCCTCTACTTTTCCTAAACATTCTCTTCACGCTTTCTTTCATCTATGGCGCCTTGTTGTGTTTGTTTCTGTGTTTGTGCATTTTTCTTGTCTTGCATGCTGACCTGAATCAGAGATAATTCAGAGTGAAATAATAACACAATGTATTGTATTTTTCTACTTAGGTAGTTATATCAATACCAAAACCTAAGTTTTTACTCAATATTCAACTGATGATCATGCCATGAGCATTGAAACTTGAGTTTTGGTATTAATAAAACTACCTAAGTAGAAAAAGACAATATATTTTGTTATTATTTCATCATAGAACAATTCTACAACATTTGCACCATTCTACAAATATTCTCCCCCATTCACAGACGCGTAGTCTTTTTGGGGGAATTCCACTCCATATGTTGTACTGTAACACTATGTAATGTATGTAATGTATTTACTTTTACATATTCTTGTAATACAATGTGGAAATAAACTTATTTGATATTTGATTTCTGATAGCAGTGTTCAATAATTCAGAGTATCTGTGCCTCTCCTTCTCTGCGCCTGAATCCATTCTTGTGCAGTTATTATTTGCAGCCATGCGCGCAACTTTCTTGAAAGGGTGTTCGCAGTCAGTAATCGTGGCCGCCATTGTCAAGTGAAGTAGTGAGCGCTGCCGCTTTCAACGAATAGAAACTACCCACGCCCCACGCCTGGCATTCGCGCGCTCAACTCCTTGTGCGTTCATTGTTGACAGTTCAAGACGGCTTACTCAATTTGAAGCATTATATTTCTTTTATTGATGCACCATTTTGAAAAATTACAGATAATATAAAATATGGATAAAATACAATGGTTAGGTATCCTCATTAAAAATCGCGCTCTAACGATTGAGCATCGTTCTTTATCACATTTTTTAATTATACAAAATACAATACAATTATACTCACAATACAATAGGAACCAGTAGTCAAGTAAGTAATTTAATTAAAAATCGTTGAGTCTTTATAAGTCTAAAATCTTTTTCTTTAAGACACCAACCTTTATGGAGCATCAATCTCTCGTTACATTACTGATAACTGTATATTCATAAGCTTGAATAATCCAATTCTAAAAATAAAAAAACTATATTCAAAGCGGTATAAATGTAATATGTAAAAAGGTATAGAAAGTTGTTATGGAACCTGGGACACAACACTTTAACATTAATACTAATCTATGTTATTAGGTTTCCTCAGTGGTTCAACTTATGCCATTGGATTTCTTTTTCTCCATATGAATCTGAGCTTGTTGCTTGTTGGCTCTGAGTGTTGACTTTATAAATATTCTCAAGCATGAATTATTATTGTAAGCTCCGTAATCAGCTTTGTAAAAAGCTGTCTAATCAGTGCCATACAATCTCAGTCTGTAGTAGACTCTGTAGATGGTTTCAGTTTATCAAGTTACAATTTATTGGTCCTGGGCTTTTTCAGTGTTGACATTACAAACATTTTTAAGCTTGAATAATTATTGAAAAAAGCGTAAGCTGAATAATCAGTGATGTACTGTATCTCAATCTGTAATAGACTCACAATCTCATGGAAGATGATAATTTCTCTGTATGGTCATTTAATCCCACCTATAAGCAGTAGGAGTATGTGAAATTGAACTTCCAGAAGTTGATTGTCCCCCGTTGATACAGCACAATGTAGCCTACAATGATTGTTGGGGTTTGAAAATTAACGCCCATTTAAAGTTAGAAATAGAAGTGAGCGGAAGTGGGAACGTCTATTGGCTCTCAGTCCAGTCTAGGCTCTTTGCAGACACGTGGCTATTAATAGGATTTATTGTCGGATATAAAAGAAGAGAGAGAGAGTGAGGGTGGGAGAGAAAACATCGTTCAAAAATCCCATTCGTTCGCGTGCTCTTGAAACTTCGAGTGCCTTGACTTACTTGGCATCTTGAAGATGTATTTCAACGACTTTTAGCATTACTCTAGCCCAACATTGACCAGACATAATTGCATTGGCATCACATCTGTTGACTCAAGGAGCCATGTGCATTTTCCTTTGCCCTCCTTCAAAAGGAAGTGTTTAAAGTGAAGTTCAAATACAACCAATTTGCACCAATTGAATGATTAGACATCATGAGCATAGTTACAACTCTGCTGAATTATGGGATTGCGTGTCTGTTCGAAACATGGAATTTAATGATAGTACACTATTGTATGATTGAATTGAATTTGAAATTGTTGTGCTTCGAAACCTGTAATGAGAAAGCTATTTTCCTCGGTTAGCAGTCTACATGACTAGTACTTCAGGATTGTACTTAATTAATTGAATTAATTTAATAACTAGACCAACTAACTATACTCCGTATAGTTCAGTAGGTACTATGGACATAGTTTCTCCAGACGCCACTAACCTTTCTTTTTTCGCAAAAATAGGTCCACTCAAAGCTCTACACAGGCCGTCATTAGATTTTTCCAAAATTCTTTCAAAATATAAAGATTTTAGTGAGTGATTTGACCATTGCTAGTGAACTATAGAACTTGGAATAATATATTTACAAGTTTAACGCCTCAAGCTTTATTCACACGATTAAATTGTTTATCAAATTCAATCCAATGAAATAACCTTCAATTGAATTGAAGCCAAATTATAAGGAACTCCACACTAGCTATACAGTATACATATCATTGTTTCTGCATGATAACATTGTTTTTGTATTTATATTTAAACGATAATAAATTCATTATTGATTTGTACAGTATATGTTTACTTTAGTGTATCTGGCTAGGTGGCTGGGTACCTCACGAGTCAGATGATCGATTCAAGTCTATTTCATTGGGTGGAATATGATTTTGAAAACTGTATCAATGTTCGATTTGAAAATGCAAATATAGTAGGATTATTTTCATTTGGCGGATGGAATTAGATAGATAGATATTATTTCTTGACGTTGCTGATGACCGTAGAGTCCGATGGCAAAGAAATAATATCTATCTATCTATCTAATGCTCCTATACAAGCGAAGGCAATACCATTCTAGTCTTGAGTAAGTAAATTGTCTCTGTATGGGCTCAAGTTTGTCATAGTTGCATCGCGGTGTGGCAATGACTTAGTCGATGGTAAGGTAGCTGTCCTCAGTCCTCACTGTGACTGCTCTCCCCCAAGTTGGCATCCCCCAAAACGCTTGTTTGGCACGCAGTGCAAAACTCTCGTGCTCTTGGCAGCTTCACCTCAGCGGCCCACCCCTCTACACTATCTCCTCATCCACAATTAATTTCTTCTCTACCCTCAGTTCAGTTTAGCTGCTACAGACTCCTTCAACCACGCCCGTCTCGCGGTTTTCCATCTTCCTCCTTCTTTTTCCCTTATCCTCCTTTTCCTTCTTTCTCCTTCTTTTTATCTTTTCCTCCTTCTTTTTTCCTTATCCTACTTCTTTTTTCCTCCTTCTTTTTTCCTTATCCTCCTCTTCTTCTGTTTCTTCCTTTAAGCATTCTCTTATTGTTCTTCCCTTCTTTTCATCATCATCATCATCATCATCTTCATTCATCATCTTCATTCTTCTTCATCTTCTTCTTCTTCCTTCTTCATTCTTCTTTCTTTTCTATTACACAATGAACTCACAGCTAGGTTTCACTTTGCTGTGCCAAAAATGTATTATAAACTGTATTTATATACACTTTTTTGAATTACATATAATTGTATTTCAGGGAAATAAACGATTTAAATTTTGAATATTCTCCGTTGTATTTTTCTACTACACCTTTTACTCTACAACCTCCTCCTCCTCCTCCTCCTCCTCCTACTTTCCTCATTCCTTCTTCTTTCTTCTTCTTCTTCTTCTTCTTCTTCTGCTTCTTGTTCTTCTTCTTCTTCGTCTTCTTTTTCCACTCATCTTCCCATTTGTCCATTTGAACATCATTTTCTCCTTTTCTTCTTCTACAACTATTTCTCTTCCTCCTCTACTTTTCCTAAACATTTTCTTCACGCCTTTTTTCTATCCATCTTCTTTCTAATTCTCCTTCTCCTCCTCCTCCACTCTCTCATCCTCTTTTATCATCCTTTCTTGTCCTCTTTCTTCTCCTCCTTGAACCTCTTCCTCCACCCCTTCCTCCTATCTCCTCCATCTTCCTCTCTTTCTCCACTCGTTTGACCATCACCTTCTGCTTTTCTTCTCACTTCTCCTCCTCCGTCTCATCTTCCTCCTCCTACACCTTCTCCTCCTCCTCCTCCTCCTCCTCCTCTCCTCCTCCTCCTCCTCCTCCCTCCTCCTCCTACACCTTCTCCTCCTCCTACCCTCTTCCTCCTCTCTCATTCGTTTTCTCCTCTCCTTTCCTCCTCCTCCTCTTTCTCCTCTCCTATTTCTTTCTCCGCATTCTCCTCCCATTTGTTTCACAGTGCCTTCCAAATCTCTCCGGGGTGCTCTCAAACTATTCTTGCCCTCAGCCCTTTCCCCGTTCGTGCAAATAGAGGAGTCGGCTATTGTAGTCGGCTTCGGCTTGTTGGAGTCTCAAAGTAGATCTCGTTACTAGTCGTTCTTGCCTGTTTAATGACGTCTATCCTACTCTATCCCTTGTCAGACAGGCCTACTGTTTCATCTGACAAAAACCTCTACTCTACAGTAGGTACCCCGGTAGTCTTGATCACGAAATTCTGTTTTTATGTCTCTAGTGTTGTAGATAGGGTGGATGATAGTTAGTGACATATAAAATGAGTCATCACGTTTTGGATGAGTACAGTCTATAAAATCATTATTGTTCATTGTTTATGATAGCTTATTATTGTTCAGCTCCTTCAGTCAAGGAACAAATAATTCTTTTCTTTTTTCCATGCCTCCAGTAAATATCGCAATATCAGCAATATCGCCTAGGATATTTTATTATATTTCACGTGTCAAATGTTGTGATAGCTGAGCTCAATTGTCACAGGCACATCATCATGTGACAATATTAACATAACATATTGAATAAGTTAGTTATTGAATATTCTTATAAACTTTCGATTCAATAATCTCTCATCATCATCCGTCCCATTACCCACGCACAAGCTGAAAGCTTATGCCCATTTGATAAAGAAATTGCTCTTGTATATGTGATATCTGAATATCTGATACGAATATGCGCTTTAACAAACTCTTTGGCAATAGGATCGTTTTACTTTCAACCCAATTTACCTTTTGTTGAGTAAATTACAAGATTCAGTAATATTTCACAATTCTAAAAATAAAAATCCACTAGTGTTTCGGAAATTACTTTAAAAAAATACTTTATCGTTTACTATCACACTAGTAAGAGTAGTAGTACTACAACAATTACTAGTAAAAGTGCGTTTACCATAAGCTGTGGAACAAGTACGGAAATACTTTGAGCTAGCTCTGTTAGGAACTCGTTTGAAATGGACACACCAGGCCAGGCCTACACCACGTATTACGTAGCGCACTTGAAATAGCGTACCAAGTATTTTGCCAAGAGCTAAACATGGGCGTTTTCCGTCATCTACCTCTATGGAATGCAATCACAACATAAACACACACATTCTTCTGTTATTTCAGTCTTCATTCTCAGTCTCTACCTTCTTTCCTTCTTTGATTCTAATTTGTCTTTCTCTCTCAAATCTCTCTCACGCTCTCTCTCGCTTGTTTTTCCTCTCTCTCTCTTCTGCTGGTTTGATTTTACTTGAATCGACGGGTGCAGTCTCTCGGTTGTGTTGCGAGAGGTACTCCGGGTCACGTGACATACCATACAAGTTATGTAGTTTATTCTAGTTGAATAAATACTTACTTGCGATCAAGAGTCGGGATATCGCTTTGAAAAATTCTCTAACGCACCCTCTATGCGGTCATCATGCGAACTATCCTTTATTAGTGAAAGCTGGTCTATAGTCTCTCGTATATTCTTCTGGTCTATAATCTCTAACTGGTCTCTTTCTCATCAGTGGTGTGTTGGAAGTCTTTTCTCTAGTCCAGATACTGAAATAAGAATTTAATTTTTTTGAAATCGAAAAATTATCCAGTGGAATATTCCTTGAAAGAATATACCATTCAGCACGTTATATTCAGCAACTTGAGGCTGCAGTGAGAAGCCTCCTGCGTTATCAATATCAAACAAAACTTTGTTTGTGAGTTCATGCGTTGAAATTATTTTGTTTTTGGAGGATGTATTCTGTTGCATCTTTAAACTTCCATTTTGACTGTGTTGTTTTGATTTCATGAAACGAGATATGTAACCAGGCGTAGGCGTTTATTGCATTGGTAAGTCGAACGTTGTGTTGTCCACTTGCAAATTGCTGTTGCGTAATGACGCCGCGGCACACACCCTCCAAGTGTCCTCGGCAGGCGCGTTTCCTGTCCAATATGATACGCCCTCAGCAACGCGCCGAAAATAACGCCAAAGAAAAAGATTCACTGGAAACGTTTTCTGAAATATAGGTCGCATTGATTGAGAATTAGGAAAAAATATTGTGACGATTGTCCTGTAGTTTTTTATTTCAATTCAAATTATAATGGTTCTATTCATTATACATGAAACTTGCAATTTGGATTACTCAAACTTGATAACTAAAACTTGAATTTTAGCCATTCCAGCAATTTATTGATACCTTTTTAGCTTATAGTTCTTTTGCAATTTTGAATCCAATAGATTTTCTCAAACACATTCAATACTGTGAAATTTAGTCATGTTGGCTCATATTATTATTAATAAAGTATGATATTGTTAATATAATTCAGGTGTAAGACCGGACGTGTCCTAACATCGTCCATTCATGTGAAACCTTACTAGTTATTTTTATTGTGATCCTCAAATTCATAATCCTTGTAAATTTTTTTAACACTGCATATTCTAGTCTCAATTTCATTCTTCTCATAATTTTCAGTTATAAGTTTCAGATATTAATCATTTTCTTATTGCCTCTCGAGAATTGCTATTTCACGTAAATAACGTTGTTATTTTCTAGCCTATTAGTTGTTGAGATAATAATCTAGCTCGCGCTTTAAGGCTACAACTGTAGCCTTTTCCATACAACGAATGGTTGTCTACCACCTTTGAGAAGAATGTAGGCTCAATCACACTTGCGATCCTCAAATCGCGAAGCGACTGGAATAACAAACATGTATCTTTAAATGATGACGTTCAGATAATACGGTTGCAGGATCGTCTGAGCGCATGGAACAAAGAAGAGTTTGTTCCTTCTTTTGTTCTCTTCTTTGTTCCATGTCTGAGCGTCATCATTTGAAAACACAAGTTTGTTATACCAGTCGCCAACACTCCAGTCGCTTCGCGATTTGAGTATCGCATGTGTGAGTAGAGCCTTCGAGTTTTCGTACCTACTCTACACCAACTTTCTATACGTAACATTGTGATTTCCATATCGGTCTTTATGTACAATAATAATATACAATGTATATAAGATGAGCGTGTAAACCAAATTAGGTGTGTCAAATCCAGTCACATTACAATCTAAATGCATAGTTGTTAAAGCCTGCAATCTTATCTAAATTCACTCAACAGGAATTGGACTATTTTATTAGTGCCATTTTCGGTAAAGAACATTCATTCTGTGCCCCGGGGGGTCGGAGGGGATTCGATCGTATAAATGCGACGAGTATGTTGTTTCCCCCCAACTTCCCCCAACATTTACGATGTAGGATCACGCGAAATCCGTGTTAGTGTGGCCGCTTACGGATCTGTTAACGGTATTCATTATTTCCGCCCATTTTAATAGCTCGCCCTCGTGTGGGGGAGTGGACGATTCTTATTGCGTCCGTTTAGGCTTTCTTCGTGACATCCAGCTTTCATGGCCAGATGCACTTCTCGAATTTAGTGTAGTGCTGAGGTTATTTCTGCGCTATTATTCATCTATATGTAAACGAGAAGGTGCACTTGAGGGTGTAATAAATCATGAGTTTTTCTCTGAGTTTTTTGTGATTGACTTCATTCTGTTCCCAGTTTAGTACCTTCACTGTACTAGAGAATGTGTACTTGGAAACTAAGCATAGTGTGAAATATCATGATGGTTTTCGTTGAGTATTTTCTCATTTTATTTCCAGTTTAGTAAACGTTTAGGTACACTTGAGAGTGTAATATATCATGATATTTTTCTAGCATTGTTTTTGATGGTTTTCATTCATAAAAAAATGAAAGGGAAAAAGTGAAAAATGAAAACTATATAGTTTCTCGTTTAGTAAACTGCAATGTGAATGTGAAACTATAATACGATGTGGATGTTTAATTTTCATTATCTTCTCATAAATTGATTTTTAACTTCAACTTTTTTAATTTTTTTACTTCAACTAATAATCTTGATTTTCGTGTCTCGCAGTTGTTTCCGAGCAGAAAAATTGCCATTCAACAATAACAATCTTGTTATTTACTAGATTAATAACGATCATAAGATAAGATGTTAACGAATTGTTAACAAGATTAATAACGATCTTGTTATTTCGGATTACTAAGGAATAAATAATCTTCCTATCATCCAGTATCACATAAAATCTGAAAATTGTTCCTTCAGGGCCTTCCCACGAAAAATCTTCCTCTATTGTAGCTTTCTCGAGTTTATCAAGGTATTTTCTTTTCATCACTCCTTCTCTGTTAGACGATAGTGCTGGTTACATGTCTACTTGTGATAAGTGTGTATGATAGCTTGAGTTGAGTAGGTGCAATATATTTTCATGCTATTATCTTCATAGCATAGGAAAGTGTCAGTGACCTCGTGTCAGACATTATAATATTCAAATTCGATAGGATTTATTCGCTTCTCAAATACATTACATATACAGTATTTGCTGTTGTGTTCTCAGATTCATTTTCCTTTTTCGTCTCGTATGTTTTGTTCTTAGTATGCGCTCTCTCTCACTCTTGGTCTTTCTTTTTGAAAGAGTATTCCGTGTCCGATTGTGAAGATGAATGATTCACAACACTGAATACAATTACTGTATCCATTTTCTTATCTTTCTGCGACTCTCGGTTCAAGACACTGCTATAATTTCGTCAATGTTGATTTCTTTGTTTGCACTCCTTCCATACCTTGCAAAGAGTGTGTGTAACGCTATCCTGAATTTTCAAAAGATTTAAGAAATTTTGTTCTGTGTTTGGCTAACCTAAATCAATAGGAGAATTGCTGTTATTTCAAGATAAATCAAGAAGAATTGATCAATGAGTCTTATTTGTGTCGTAGAATGTGAATGGATCTTCTAAAGAAGCTTCATATTTTTTATTCAATCGTTTAGAAATTATGGTTTGTTATGTACAGAGATGCTTTTCTGGGTATCTGTTTCAGAGGTAAAATTTAACATTATTTATCAAAATTCGAGAGATCCATTATCGTAAATTTTTGAAATTCAAATATTTATAAATCCATGTATACTGTTTATATTTTTACACCCATTCATTTTCATATTTTATACAAATCAGTTTTCAACTTAACTGTTTCCCAATTTTACCAAAATTTTACACAATCAAATTCTTTTGTTTTCATGATTATGAAGTGAGGTAAGTAGATATATTATTATGAACATAATTAATATTGATGTTGAAACTGGCCTGATCTTTCTTTTCCTGGTATGTGTAGTGTGAAAGGTCTTTCGGTTCCCAGTCCCCCGGGATAACATGGGGTAGCACCTTTTCTATTTTCTAAGCTGAATGAAGAGCTGGTTCATGGTTGAACTTTCAAAGCGGCAATTACTTATTCACACGCGCTTAGGACTTCTACTCGACTCACTCCCCCGTCACCCTTTTGCTTCACCTATTTTGTATCGCAATACTACCGATCAGTACTCGATTTCCAATAAATATTGTGACAATACAATTTCATTCTAAATTTATTTTAGAAAATTTATTTTGGAAGAAGAAAAAATATGTAAACATAACCTGCAATTTGTAATAACGAACAGACAGCAGTCAACTATGTTGTTCGATAGTAGATGATCGATAGTTGAACCTGATGTAAAACTATCGATCATTTTCAAATAAAAGATTGAAATTTATTACTCAAATTGTAAGGAGTGTTCCAAATTATATATAAAAATATTTTTTAAGATGCCTGAAATAAGTTTTCATAGCACCATGTGCATGAAAATTCATAAACAATGCGTAGCAGATACTTCCAGCAAGCAAGCCTCTCTATCATCTAGCAGCTCTGTGTTTCCGTGGAGTTGAAATGTAGTAACTGAAAAGTTAGAACGAGCTCGTTTGAAATTAGCAACCCTGCAGGGAAGACGCGTCTGAGATTGGGGGCCCCTTTTATATGTTTTTAAGTGTTTAATGTGAAAATTCATGTGTGAGGCCAATCAGTGATTCAATACAATACAAAAGTTAGTCTCCCGTGCCTAAAATTCGCCAAAATCGACCAAGGATGACTCAAATAGTTGACTGCCGGTAGGACCCAGCTTCAAGTTTCCACGCAATACCAAGAACCACCCTGAGGTATTTATCCAAATTTATTTTATCATTACAATATGATTATTGTGAGTTAAGAAATATATTTCAATATAAGAAGATGAATTAATTTTTTACAAAGATTGTGCAAAAATAATCTGCTGTTCCTGTACCGTTCGATTCCCACTATATCTGGCATTTTTCCGCTTCCCATACATCTGACAAATCAAAGACTTTCCGCTGCAATCATCATAGGTTTTTAGATTTTATTATCATTCCGTCTGATATTTTTTATTTATTTTTTGTATCATCCTTTACGTCATTCATAAGGCACAAATCATAGAATTATGTGGGGGCATCATCGAACAATGAAGCATGAAGCAATAAAAATAAAGCAATGATCGAGCAATGAAGAATGAGAAGGAATAACATGAGTGGAATGATGAAAAGTAGGAGGTAATGAAGGTAAAGCAAAAGATGAAAGAATATTATAAAAGAGAAGAGAAAATTGTAATTGGTGGCAATGAAGAAGAGAATTGTCTATGAGAAGAAAGAGTGAGAAAAGAGCGTAGGAGAAAGCAGTAGCCTATCTGAGACTGTACTGATGAAGACTGGAAGTGTGTGGTTGAAATGGAAGGTCAAGAGCCATTCATTGCATTGGCTTGCGGTGAGTAGTTTTATGCTAATTGACTCATTCTAATTCATTCCTGTTAGGAGAGATTGTGACTGACAGGAAGACGATCATGAAAAGATGAGTGTTTGATTGACAGGTGGCTTATTAATATCAATTTTTCAACTCCGGTGAATTTTAGTTTATATGTTGTGAGCTTTCTCAAGTAAGAAACCTCTAAACAAATGAATTTTATTCGAATAATATTCAACTTGATTCTGAATTCTCAATTTTTAGTTCTCGTTCAAAGCCTGTTTTCCCCTCTGTTTTTCCTCTCAAGTAAGAAACCTCTAAACAAATGAATTTAATTCGGATAATATTCAACTTGATTCTGGATTCTCAATTCTTAGTTCTTGTTCAAGGCCTGTTTTCCCCTCTTTTTAATTTTGTATTTCTCCAATGAATGCTATTGAATTGAAAAGCCTGTTCCATGAAGTTTTAGAAATTATTGTGAAACAGAAAAAGGCTGTCATACACTAGACCTAGACATTAGTAGCACCGTCTACTATGAAATAAACTTGGAAGTATAGTGTATGTTGAAGTATAGTGTGTGTGTTGGTCTTTTTCGTATTTCACAGAACTTCCAAGATTTTACAGGCCTCTGTTTCAACTTTTCTACTAGTGATAAGCTAATATACTATTATATACTATATATTCAACTATATTTATACTATATATTCAAGCTGTATACTGTTCTATATAATACAACTGATTATTCTGGATTTTTTCTAATGCTAACCATTCTAGGCTAGTAAAGATCAATTTTTATTCATACATCACATAAGCATGTTAAAATTGTAAATTAGATGAATTATAGTGAATTTTCCAGTGTTCATGAAAATGAGATAACAAATAATGTTGAATTTTGCACAGCAGTACTTGAGTGAAGAATAGCTGTTGACTGGCTGTATGCTGGTACCATCATGGTCATAGATTCTCTCGGGCTAGCGAAAATTGTCAATTGATTTTACCGACTCCGTGATTCCAAGTGATGGCGATTCCTTTGTAGGACTCATGGATTTATGTTGTAAGCTTGGACAAAAATTATTCCAAGGTCAAGTACAATTTTACCAAATTGTATTCTATTGAAAAATAACGTCAAGTTACTGAAATATTAATAGTTTATTACATGTGTTTTCACATATTTATGTATTCTCATCATATATTTACATACTTATATATTTATATCTCTTCTACTTGAGAATTTTTATCGTACCCATGTGTAATTATTAATTCTTGTGAATTATATTTTTCTGAATTTGAAATATTTTAATATAAAAACATGAAAAATACGTTTTAGTGTCTTACAATTGAAGAATTTTCTAGTGTACTGCACGATGGCGTTTATGTGAGAAAAATCTTGTCTTAGCAATTAAGAATTGTTTAGGATTGAAAAAATATATAATATAATATATGAATATTGTTAGATGTACAGGTATTACAGCTTTGATCAATACAATTAAAGTTCAGGAATGTTCTATTTTTGATTGGAGGTCAAGCTTAACATATCTTTGTGCAACTGGGATACAATGTTGAGTCCAATTCTCATACTTGAAAATAGCCCATTGTTATAACAATGACCTCGAGACCTCAAAAAATTTATGCTAGAATATTATACGAGATTGAAAGAAAAACTTTAAGAATACGAGCTTGCTACAAAACAAAGTACCTGATACATCAGCTCATGTATGGTGCTTATCTGCTGGCGAATAATAATGATATATCACGCACTGTAGTTTACGTCATGTACTGTATTGTGGTTTATATTTGACAACAAGTGATTTAACATAGGTTATTTGGTGCACGTACAGCACAGCGTATTTTGTAGAAACAGCTCACTGTGTATAAAGGGTGCCCCCGCTTCTCGATCACTATAATAATATTCGACACATAATGCCGCAATGTGAACGGAGGTAGTAGCTAAAATGATGATAGGTTGTGAACAGGTGAAAGGGCCTTATGGCCCAGGAGAGCACTGCTAACAGGTGTTTTGGCGAGAAGGGGGGGGGCACAAAATCAGCTACCCCCTTGTCCTTCTAAATCAAGCCTCACACTGTGCACAACCATCACATTATACACTGCCAGTCACCCTCCCCCCACCAACCACTGGATCCAGCGGTAGCAGTTTCTCTTCCCCCCGGATCTAGGGGGTAGTCGCTGCTCGTCCCCCTCCTCCCACTTCAAATCGCAGTCCCAAAGAAGCACCTCTCCCCCCTCCTGCTCTTGTGAAAGGCTTGCTCTAATATTTATCGAACGCTTCTTTGGTCGTCTCGTATTATATGACTGCTGTTGTATCCTTACCACCATCCCCTGTCTGTCCTTCAACACCCCCCCCCTCCCCTGTACATGAAACCACCAAATGTATTTCAGCTTTTATACTTGTTTCCGCGAAATAAATCATTATTTAAATGAAAATAACTTCCTTGTTGTCAACTTCACAACTTTACCACAACATCAATATTCGGTAGGGAGAATATTGGTAGGGAGTTCTGAAACACTCTGTATAAATTGTAATGTTATCGCCATTTCATACATGGAATACAGTAGATTGAATATTTATCAAGAATTGAATTCATGAGGTGATTTCCATAATATATCCTACGTCGTAGGATGGACGCCCTTCAGTAGCCAGGTTCATTGTCTTGCACTGAGTGTTTATACTGTACCAAGCTGCACGTATAGAACTATAATGATTACTATATAGGCCTATGTGCTATGGCGGCTGCACGTGTCTTGGTTTCATACACGTGTGCTAAATGCTATCACCTATTGTTCTCAACTTTCATGTAACTCTAGTACAGTACTAACGTCTGGTCTTGATCTACAGCAAACAATCAATAAGCTGCAGCTGAGCAATCGAGTGTGCATGTGCTCTGGAACCAAGCTGAAAAATTCAGAGACATTCATCTAGTAACACTAAGGCCTGGTTTTCATTAGTAGAGTTAGTGGTAGAGTTCCCTGGGCGAGTACTAACTATCTTGTGAACTCTCCCAATGAAAACGTTCATAGTAGAGTAGAGTGATGATAGAGTACTTGTTTTTAAGTACCAAGTGAGTAGAGTAGAGTTAGTATGCTAGTTACTCTACCACTAACTCTACTAATGAAAACCAGGCTTAAGGGCCGGTTCATGAGCTCGGAATTTAGCTAAGTCCTAGACTAAAACGGGTGACCACAGTAGCATCGACAAACGTTAGCCTCGACACTATGTACTAAGGGCTCTATGCTGCTAACCCACTAACCTGTCGAGACAAACGTTTGTCGATGCTACGGTAGCCACCCGTTTTAGTCTAGGACTTGGCTAAATCCCGAGCTCATGAACCGGCCCTTAGAATTTAAATTTAAATTTATTTCTCATACAACAAATTTTCATTTAAAGTTTAAATTACATATTTACTATTTTGACCAACTGCAGCCGGAGTCGGCTGCGAATCCGCAGAAGCGAAAACCTACGAAGTGTAAAATTTATTTTTTGGCATCGCCTGTGGTTATGATCGATCCTGTGAATAAGTTTATCACGGAGTAGGCAGCTCATGGATATTACTGACCACACAAACGATTTAATTAAGCCAACAAAGGGTGACCCTACCACGGCACACAACTCTCCCTCTCACTCTTTCATGCTCTGGCACTCTCTTCCTCTTGTCTAATGTCCATTCCTCGTTATTTACACAAGGTGTCGTGCACGACTCCCCTAGTTGATGAAAATATTTGGGTCCAACATTGCAATGCTAGGAGTTAGGGAATTTCCCAGACAAGGTGCGCAAGGCGATAAAATTAATAGATTGCTGCTTTCACTGCCACTTGATGAGGATGGCTCGTCATGATGATGACGACGGTGTTGATTATGATGATGATGATGATGACGGTGTTGATTATGATGATAATGATGCTGATTATTCTAGCTTGAGTTCTGGCTTGTTCTACTGTTCGCCATTTTGGTCCTAGACTTCAGACAGTATTGTTAGTGAAATAGCTTGAGTTAGATGTTACATGATTGAATACTGCTCGAACTTTCATGATCAGTTTGGAGGTTGAAGCTGGGTTAAATATATGAAACTGGACCATAATGGTGGGTGGGTTCGTCTACCCTGTCTTCATAAGGCCTTATTTCAAGCTGTTTAATCATGATGAAATTTATCATCGATTAAAATAACCTTAAAATGAACCTGAATATTAATATTTCAGATTGAAAATCTATAAAATCTAGCAAGCGAGTTGATGTAGTCTTGCAGGCTGGCGCTTCGTCTTAGCTTCAGTCTATCAACTTTGCACTGGACATGCAACGATTCCCATTCCGTCTACTATTTTTATTTGTTTATTTTTTATATACTCCATCTTATATGGCCACTTTTATGAGCATCATTAGCAACAAAAAAAGTGATCCTGTTTCCCAGTATGTTATTAAGGACCCGATAGGGCCTTATTGCGATCATGCTCGTGTCTGTCTGTCTGTACGCACTACATCTGACCAACGAAAGATCGTACACTTTTGAAATTTGGAATATTTAATTATTCAGTAATGTACAAATAATACTTGATGGAAGGTTCAACAGACTTAAGCCCAAAACTATCCCTTTTCCAATTTAGAATACAGTCGAAACCTAGTTTATGTTGCATATTTTTCACAGTCACAAATATAATATTTTCATAGATCAAGTAAGAAGCCTATTGATTTTGAACATTGAGGGTTGAATTTGAAAAAAATTACAAGCAAAAAGTAGGTAGCCTACTGTAACCTCAGGCTTTTATATTTAGGTCAAACCTTGTTGAGCTGTTCAATTACTGTCTTTGCATATTCACTATTGAAGTCCCCAATAGCCTAGTGGGAGAACAGAAGGTCCTGGGTTCAGTTCCCACTATCGGCTATTTTATTTTGCAACTGACTTTAATGTTATTCAACTAGTTATTCATGTCAGGAACTGTAACAGAAGGTCCTGGGTTCATACACTTGTTTTTATACCATATCGGGTCCTTGGATACATTTTCGTATCGGTTTATTTTTATCATATCTTTCAAACGATTCTCAAGATATATCCCTGAATATCCTTCTCCAAGCATGGACATTAAGATGTTCAAACTCCGCTGTTTGATATAGATTCATCACAATCATATTATTACTGTATTTTTTATTCTTCTTGAGTTTTTCTTCTTCACCCTCACCTTCCCCTAATCTTCCTTCTTCCTCTTCGTATTCATCTTCTCCTCCCTTTTCTCTTTCTCCGCCTCGTACATTCCTCTTATCTTTTTCTTTTTTCTTCTCCTTCTTTCAACCCTTCTTCTCTTTCTTCGTCTCATTCATTCCTCTTTTTTCTTTCTCTTCATCTTCAGCCCTTCTTTCCGTCTACTGTTCATCACCAAACGCCTTCAACCCAGATAATGAAAATGCATAATGGAACAGCCCCCAGTGTGCCACTCCCCCTTCCTTCTGAATATTCCCCCCCCCCTACATGTTACGACCCCCTCGAGTGCTGCGCATCCCCTCCTCTCCTCACTCATTATCAAATAAGTTTTTGCCCCCCTCACCCGTCACCTGGTGCTAATCGAGCCAAGTTTATTATTCGCCTCCATTAAGAGGGCCGCCCCCTTCGCACTCTGTCTTATTGTTGGTGGCTTGTTACTGACAGTGTTGTTTTGAAATTCGCAATTACAAAAATGATCCATTACATGATTTTGGTACTCAAATGAGTCAACTGCTCTTGTAGAAGTAATGTGTGTGAGGGAGTCCGATGGTAGCAAGCATTCAAAAGGCAGACCAGTGTCCTAATGTCAAGTCGGGCTTAGGCCAAAAACTCAAGTTCTGTCACGTAAATTTTTCAAACTCTAATAACTATGATACATGATTATAGTAGCATGTGAATCATACTTGGTTTACAGGAAAATGTTCCTTGTGCAATTATCTACTCGCGCAAGAAATCAAAATCAAATTAATTTATTGCAAAAAGAAATACAAATTTGTAACTCCTTCTAAATAGTTAGATCAACATAGTTGAGTCACAATCGAATCTACATAATCGAATATTATGTATACCGCAACAAAATCCTTATTTCAAATTTATTTTTAATTTTGAAATAATATAGAATTTTACTTGAGAAATTCTTCAAATGAGTAAACCGCCTTGTCTATCAATAGTAATGTAACAGAAATTTTAAATTTTCCTAGATGCAATTTTTTAACATGCAGAGGAAGTTATTGTACACAGAGAGTTGTTAATGGTACTGTAGTAGCCTTCTCAATCTATGGGAAGCGGTTGGCTTCGTGGTCGTGCTGGTGTCTAAGATTAGATAAGAGACTCGCACCTGTTACTCCCATTGTATGGGTGAACACGTTCAGTTAAAGCCTTTTTCCGCTGAATATCATTCATTCATGAGAATCAAAATCGCTTCCCGGTGGTTCGGAACCCACCTAAAGCTGTAGGTCCACTCATCTCTCATCATCATTCTTCCCATTACCCACGCACAAGCTTATGTGGGCATCACCACAGCAAAAATAAATATTAGTTGATACAACATGACGGACTGGCCTGTAGTGGAGAATTGGATCAAAACAACTTGAAATATACTTCAACTCTTATCATTTACTATTAATTTTCAACTTGTATTATCATGATAATTGAATCAAATATCTACAAATTCCTCTTCACTGTATTTCTAAGCAGTCGTGCTCTGTGTCTCTCTTAGAAGACAATGCAGTTGAAGGCTGATAAATTCATGCCAATAGGAAATTGGGTTTGGACGATTGAGCAAATCTACAGTTTTATCGCGTGGAAGAAAGGCACATTCGCATGACAGAGGAAGGGTGGCCCTGGCTCAAGTGACCCACGATTCATTTCTGGAGATCATTGTCGTTGAATAGAAATGGACGAGAGAGAGAGTGAGTGAGTGTGTGTGAGAATGAAGAGGAAGAGAGAAGAAAAGCGAAGTTGACATTGTAACTGGACTTGAGACAACTCGTGAGAATAAGTGAGAAAGTAAGGAGACAAGGATTTTTGGAAGGCAGTAAATGCGAATGGGCTTGTTATGCGCGGAATAGGATGATTCCCAAGGCATAACAATGTCGCGATGCTTTCTCTTTGCCCAGTTCAGTTCACTTTCTTTGGCCAAGTAATGGCTGATGAGAAGTCGTGAGAATGTTGGACGATAAAAAGGAGAACAAGGTGAAGAAGCAAAGTGAGATTCCTATGATAGTAAGAAGAGAGAGAAAAAGAAGAAATAGGAGTAGAAGGAGGAGGAAGAGGAAGAAGAAGGAGAAACACTGGTGCAGAATAAGAGGGGGGAGAAAAATAAGAAGAGGAACAATAGGGTGAAGAAGAAGACCAAGAAGATGATGAAGATGAAGATAAAAAAGTAGAAGAAGAAGAAAAAAACATGAAGAGGAATGAGAAGAATAAGATGAACAAGAGGGAGGAGAGAAAGAAGAAAATAAAAAAGAGAGGAAAATAGGGATGAGGAGAAGAAGAAGAAGAAAAAGAAGGTAAACTGGGATGAGGAGAAGAAAAGGATCAAGATTGATTGATTGATGTTTTATTCGTGTGCTAGGTCTTGAAATACCCATTGCACATTTCAAAATAGTACAGCAATAACAAAAAATACATCACTTGAAAATAAAATTGAGGGTTGAGAAGAATAAGAAGATGATGCTGGAGGTGAAGAATAGCAAGAAGAAACAGTGGAAGAAGAGTAAGAGAGGAGAATAAGGAAGATGAAAAAGGTGTAAATCAGAAGAGGAAAGAGAGGGAGAAAGAAGATGATGGAATGACGGAGAAGATGATTCTGAGGACGAAGAAGAGAGAGAGGTAGAATAAGAGGAGTGAGGTGAAGAAGAGGAACAAGAAGGTTATGAAGAATAAAGAGGAGGAAGAGAGAGAAGAAGGAGAATAAGGAGAAGGAGTCGACGACAAAAACAAATGATGAGAAGTGCCAGGGAAGCAAAGTGGGTTTATAGCTGCAAGAGAGGGTTTCTCCATCGTTTTACTGTATAGCTTCTTTTAATGGTACAGACGCTTGTGATGGGCACATCACATGAACCGTATCGATGGCTTTTAATGAAAATTTGTTTTGAAAATGTCTGAAGACGACTTCTCGTTTGAGTGGAAACAACTCTTTCATTCGTGTCACAGATGTCGTTTACTTGAAGTATTTGTCCCAGGTTATTGTCCTACATTTTAATCGTGTATTATTTTCATGCTTTCATGGATTCTTGTCGATAGGTACGATACAAGATGATAACTGATGATCAACTGAGTCTATACTTCGAATAATTTGATACCTATAGGCCTATATGTAGGCCTACTTCTGTACCTATACTAATACGTATAGATAAGAAATTACTAAGATGTGATTTGTTAGATATTATTAATACTTATTGCTATGATTATACATGGTGGGTGAAAAGTTTGGAAACGGCTTAATATTTCTTGTACAAAGGTAATTTGACGGTAGGTGACATTGGGGATCGTACTCAAATGAATGGCGAAAACCGAAATCGGTTTGTCGAAATGTCAAACCGTTTTGAAGATATTTTAATTATCTATATATTAACTAGAATATTAACTTATTCTAGATAATTTGTCTATGCTACAACGTATTGTCGAACATATTGACAAATGAACGTTTTCTCTTAGCCTCATCTGAGAAGTACTCTTCCATTAAGAAGATTAGATTAGATTTGTATTAGACTCGATTAAAATTTAACGGCAAACGTTTAAATTCATTCATTCCGTGAAATTTATTCTGCCGTGGAAGATTACATGTTATCCGATTGAGGTTAAAAGCAGAAAGAACGTTCAAATCCCTTTTCCTGCACACGTAGAACAAAACTGAAAAATCAGAATTTTAACAAGAATGAGTGCAAATAAGATGAATGCCCTGCTCTGTGCGGACCGCCGGAATTATAATACAACCGACTGTAATTAAAAACTAATACCAGACCTTTGTCCTCACACACAGTTTAGTTGGAAACCGAGGATAACTAATCCCCGAGTCGCCGGCCGGCTTCCTGGTCCATTTTCCCACCATTTTCTGTCTCCCTCACTCTCTCTGACTCTCACACACACTATCTCTCTCTCCGTATTTCTCAAACTCTCTCTCTCTCTCTCTTTTCTCTGTCTCTTTCACACGTTTACTGTCTCTTTGTCTCTGTCTTCAGCAGAAACAGTACATACATGGGTTTCCTCATATATGCTTGCTCTTTCCACCCCTTACTTTCTCCATGGCTAGAATAGACCAAGGTTTGAAACTTGCTTAGTCTTCTTCTCCTTCTCATCCTTCTCCTCGACCTCCACCTCATCTTCCTCCAACTCCTCCTCTTCCTCTTCCATTTTATAATACCCGAGATGTGCGAGAGAAAATGCAAAATACATTTTAATAAGAGAACCCCCTAGATACAAATTAGTGACTACAGCACCTGAATTCATTGGTTTGGCGAATATCTTACTTACACGAGTATAAATTCTTCATCTACAGGGTGTCCCAAAAAATAGTGACTCCAGTACCATAACGTTATTCCACAAGCAAAAACAAACAGAACATATTTTAGGAAAAATGTCGATTTATCCTTAAAAATGGAGGTGAAATTTGGTATGTTTGATAATGAACACTGGGTCTAAAAAATAAAAGTATGGAGAAGTCCCAATGCCAGGATTTGTCAAAATGGTGCCGACTGTAATTTTCAATTTCATTATACACTACTGGAGAAAATAATATTGGTTTTTACGAAAACTACGAGTAGATTGAATATTATTACTGATCTATTGCAACATTAAATTACTATCGTAGACACTCCAGTTGCACGAAAAGGCAATTGAATATAACCGTTATAAAATGACGTCATCTAACGGAGCCAATGCAGATGTAACCCTGTATTGAGCTGCGTAAAATGACATTATCTTACGGCAGTTGAATATTATTATTATAGCTTCTGTGCAATCGGCTCATAGGTACTCAGTTAAATTGTATTCAGCGTTGTCTCTGTTCTTCAAGGAAGTAGTGAAAGCTGTAGGAAGGCTGTAGTGAAACTCATAAATAATTCTAGTTCAGATAAGAATTATTGTAATCATTTTGTTCTTTTTATTTGTGATTATGAGCTCGCTGGTGCCCGCGGTCGTGCGTGCACGTGTACCGAAGTATAAAAGTAATAAGACTGTCATGTTTCGCTTTTTTCTGTGAAGGGGGTGAGTTTGGTGTTGCCGAACAGTACTGATAAAGGATCAATAGAATTTCCTCTTCTCCAATTTTCCCCGTCCTTTCCCTCCTCCTCCTCCTTCTTGGTCTTCGTCTCCTCTTCCTCCTCCTTCCTTCCTTTCCCTCCTCTCCCTTCTCTTCCTACTCCTCCACCTTCCTTCCTCCTCCACCACCTCCTCCTTCCTCTTCACCAGTTTAAAAGGGATAAAGCGTGCCACCTCTTTTCCCGTCACACTGCCCTATATACCATTCGCGTTGGTCCCTATTCATATCATATTATCGGCGCTCATATCATGTTGATTCAATTACTCTTGATATGTTGTATTCGTTCTCGGCTTTCGAAAATCTGCTGTAAATACTGATTTCGACTGTTGGATACTAATCTTCGTACAGTGATAAGATTGGAGAGGTTCTTTCTTTGCTATTACTCTTGCCTTTGAGTACTCTAGTAAAATCTCTGACTACTCTTCGAATTAAATAATCTATCAGCGATCACGTACGTTTAATTTAATTGACTATTGTGCAATCGGATCATTCTCTGTTATTCATTTAACAGCATCCACTATTTTTGAAGTGAGCCCATCATACATTGTTTTATACATTGTCCATTGTGAATATGTTATTGTATCGTATTATGGTAATCTACTGCTGCTGAAGTTGGATTTTTTGTTGAAGCTTGAATTTCTATTTTCAATGAAATCATAGTATTTCATATTCATAATTTCATGTTTTCCTCTTTTTCAGGTGAGACTACCAATGCATTGAGTTTCAGTCCTGTATTTGAGTATTTCAATCTTTAGACATACTTGTGAGTATACTTGAAATAGTTGCTATCACAATATAATCTCGACTACTCGTACTTGTCAATTCTCTTCAAAGTATTTGTCTGGAATGTACAAAAATAGAAATGATAAAGTTTAACTTGAAAAGCTACGTTTTTCGAGATTTCATGTGATTAAGCTCAGTTGTTGATTAAGCTCAGTTGTCTTCCATTTTGAGTGAAGTAGATTTTGTCTACTGGAACCGTTTCTGTCCTAAAACGTCCAACGTCCGAACAGCTGATTCAATGTTAGCATTTTGGACGAACGGTTTTTGGTCGAAAACGGTTCCAGTGTGGAAGCATCTTCCATCATGAAGTGTTCTGGAATCCAGAATCTTTCAATCTCTCAAGACACTCCACCTATTAGGTATTATTTTTATCATCTCTAGTCTATCCACTTGCAATATCATCAAATGTTTAAGAATCTCTAAAAGGTATAAACTGTGTTAATCTACTCTCAAGATTAACAACTGACCTTTATCATATTTAGGGCCGGTTCATGAGCTCGGGATTTAGCTAAGTCCTAGACTAAAACGGGTGGCCACCGTAGCATCGACAAACTTTAGCCTCGAAACTATGTACTATGGGCTCTCTATGCTGCTAACCCACTAACCTGTCGAGACAAACGTTTGTCGATGCCACCCGTTTTAGTCTAGGACTTGGCTAAATCCCGAGCTCATGAACCGGCCCTAAAAGGTATAAACTGTGTTAATCTACTCTCAAGATTAACAACTGACCTTTATCATATTTAATCTCTTAAGTTTAGACAATGTTTATGAAGTATATTCTCGACTACTCTTAATTTAAACTGAATTGTGAAGAAGATACTTCAACAGCATTGTCATTAATTCAAACTGAATCTATGACAGATGAGCAATTCCTTCATTGACACTGACAATATTCCAAAATACTGTTGTCAACTTAAACTACTATCTCTGAAAAAGAACATTATAGTGAGAGTAAAAAGAGCTAACTACAAGAGTATATGACTCACCCTATTTCCCCTCTCATTCTTTCTCTCACACACTCTGTCTCCCTTTGTCTGTCTCTTACCCTCTCTCTTTCCAGCATTTTGCCTGGAATTCCATACAGCGTTTATCACGGCCTTGATTTTCCATTTGCCTGTGCTGTCGTTGTAATTGTAGAATGTATATGCGATGCGATCAGCCGTGGGCTATGGGACATGTATGGCGGTGGGGCGGCTAGAGTTTGATTTACGATTTCAGCACGTTGAAAATTCTCCCACTGCTGCTGATCCCAAACAAATCGCTGACGTAGTAGTAGTAATAGTAGTCTGTGTGTATTGGTCGGCTGAATTAGATTTTCGACGCTCGAGTTTTGTTCCAATTTTAATCTGCGACTCTTCGTATCAATAGCTGTGTGCATATGCCGCATGCTTTTCGTCCTGTTGGAGGTTACTCTAGTTCAAGAGAATGACATGAAATATGGATTAACCCGACACAATATCAAATTTTTTCTATTATTATGCTACATGAATATTTCCCATCTGGATTATATATAAGTTACAGTCCAGTTTAAGTTAAGTTTCAGTTTAAGTCCATTTGCAGTTGCTCTTTCATTACAGTTCCTGTTCAGATTCCGTTCAATGCCAGTTCATTTTTAGTTCTGAATGAATAAAAAGACTCGAAGTTATCAAAATCACAAAATTATTACAAAAAATTGAGATACCGGTTTCAGTTGTCACACCATTATCAATCTCTGTTGAACAGTTTCTAGTGAACGCATTTCCAGTTCAGTTCTTCTTGAGTTTCTGTTCAGTTTCCATTTAGTTTCAGTTGAGTTTCCATTCAGTTGCAGTTTATTTTCGGTTCAGTTTCCATTAACTTAAAATTCAGTTTCCGTTCAGTTTCCATTCAGTTCCCGTTCAATTTTGGTTCAATTCCTGTTAAGTTTCCATTCATTTCCAGTAAAGTTTCCTTGAAATGTCCTTTAGGTTCTAGTTCATTTCCGGTTCAGTTTTCTTCCAGTCTCAGTTCAGTTTCCTTTGAATTTTCTTTCAAGCTTTTTTATACTCTTTCCCTCAAATTAGTTTCATTCATTTGGGCTGAAAAACAGAAGAACACCAATGTTTCCAAATTTTATCATAAAAAATTGTATTATTGAATAATACTTATGTATTTAGTAATTTACAAATTTTGTAAATTACTAAATAAATAAGTGAAATGCCAGTGCAAAACTTGAATGAGTCAAAAGATCTGGACACTTGTGATTGTCATAAATCATTGTCAAGCATCATTGTTCAGGTAACGCCTGGTAAAACGTTTTCTCAGCCGTAGAGTACTCAGATTGATGTAATTAGCGTGCAATAATTGATGTAGCGTTGAGAGTGCTAGCGTGCTCTAATTAAATTTAATTGCGGTGGTTTGGAGTGCACTAGCGCTCCCCCCTCCTCCTAGCACTCCACTATTTACCAATTCACTTTTCGCCACCACTATTTGTCCGGTAATTGTTTTGGTAAAGAGTTGTTGCCACATTGGAAGACCATTCCAAATGATGTTACATAGAATGATGCCTTTTCATTCAAGGATCGCTATAAATTCTTGTTTTGCTTCCATTGCAAATTGCATAGAAATGTTGAAAATGAATAAATGACATTTTTAATTGATTAACTTCAAACTTTGTTGGAATCATTCGCACAATACTTACTAACTAAAATAAAAATAATTATAATAAAAATATAGTGTATAATACTGCAGTATGTGTAGGCAATAAAAATAGCCTATAAGTCAAGATCTTCTGCAAAATAATTAATTATTTTTGAACTTAGTATTAGTTGAGTCTCTAGTGTCTAGGTCTAGAAAGATATAACAAACTCAACACAAGTTAATTCTGAACATAACCAACAAGCAAATAACTTCTTCAAGTTCTTGGCCCACAAGTTACCAACTCAACAACTTGAATCATTTCCGGTTCTGTTTTCTTCCATTCTCAGTTCAGTTTCCTTTGAATTTTCTCCCAAGCTTTTTATATTGTAAAAATTGCTTATGCTAATTTTTATCTCACAAATGCTTTACTTCCCGTCCAATCTTGAAGTTCCTTGAAGCTACCAACCTACAGTTTAAATAGAACAAGTTGTCACTTGGCCTGGTGCTCAAGAACCACTCACTAGAACCGTTTTTGTCAGAAAGCGTCCGATGTCCGAACAGCTGACCATTTGATTCAATGTTAGCATTTCAGATGATCGGTCTTTTTCTGACAAAAACAAGTAACCTAGTGAGTGAGAGGTTCTAGTGAGTGACCAGGCCAAGTGACAACTTGTTTTATTCAAACTAAAGTCTAATTCAATTCTTTGGAGCTTTAAAGCTGAGGCCGCACTGCTGGGTTGTTACCTGGATGGTAGATGGTTTATCTATAGCTCATCACGGCCTTCTTGATAAACCGTGTCAACCATCCACCCACCTTCAGTGCGGCCAAAGAGGATCTTGGAAAAATCTAACATCTCTTTTCTAACATCCTCTTTGGTGCGGCCCACGGTTAACAGATTTCGTTTGTCAATGTGAGGAGCGCTATTAAGAGCAGGAATAATGGAATTAGAATGAAACTGGATCAGTATCTCTGAGATTCAGAGCTGCCCGAGAGAGAGAAAGTGAGAGGCACTGAAACTATCTCTTTGAGATTGAGAGAGAGAAAAATACTGAGCGAGCACATTAGTCTCTCTGATATTGAGAGAGACGCATACTGTGTGATCTCGAGAAGGTATTAGCGGCTTCAGCGAGACTGTGGGAACTAATCTGGGGATTTGAATGGAGCACTTTCTATTGTTGATGTTGGAGACGAACTGTTTGTTGTAGGTGACTTCTCTCTGAGCTACATTTCCTCTCTGAGCTTTCCCCACAGAGGCGGCTCAGGTGGAAAAAGTGAACGTCCTATTCAGCGCCGCGCTGCTGAATCTCAAACCCATACTCAGCACTTTTTTAAAACTGAAGATGGATTTTACACACGTTCAGCGCCCCACTCGCATTCTCAGGTGCATTTTGTGATGAGAATCGCTGATTGTCTTGTAACACTTGCTGTTTTTCTTGGGTTGTTTTGAGTTTTCTGGCAATACAAAAGATATCTTGGGATCGTGTAGGTGTGGAAAGATAGGGTTCACATGTGATAATAATAGATCTGAAGGACTTGACGATTCTCGCATAATTGTGAACTTATCGATTAATTTTGTGAACTGATATTGATTGACCAAAAAATATTTTCACATTATTACAGTAGCTCAGTAAATGAGTGAGTGAGTTACCATTCTAGATCAAAATTTCCTGAGTTAAGACAACAAATGACTCACTCTACTGCTACTCTGTCTCTGGTGATTGTGCTAATTACCGCTTATACTGGAACTTATGCCTAATTCAACTAAAAGAAAGAAGAAAAATGACATATTTCAATGGCAGTTTATTTGAATTCAGTTTGAATGAATAAAAACAACAAAAATTAAAAACTAATATGAAAACTTTTCAATTTGGAAAAAACATCAATGTCTTAAAACCATCGAAAAGTAAACATCGATGGGAAAACATATCGATGGCAGAAAGAAGTATTGATGTTGTATCGATACATCCCTAAGTCCTAATGTTTGCCTCTTAACCTTGACTGTTTGATATACATACATAGATTGGAAAAGGAGCAAATTTGGGCGAACATAGTTGTATTTTTCCAAATTATTGCAGTTGAATGAATGAATAAATGAACAACACGTTGATATTTTTAAAGGATTTCGAATAGTTTTTATTTTCATTTTTATTTTCCAACAATAATTGAAAACGTTTAACAAAACGATATTGTTATTTTTGAGGTTATTATCCTTGTATACTAGTTCGAATTATACTTGTAATAAGAAAAATGATACTCTACACCTATTATGATTATTCAAGCTTACTTCTACAGTATTCTCACCTAGGATTACACTTTCAATTGAAAGTTCAGTATCAAGAATAATGATTTTTCTCTTGAGTGTAAGCTTTCTTTGCAACCTTACAATTGTAGGACACTTCATCACTACTACCTGTAACCTTGAATGCTGAAAAGCTTTCTTCTTTTTTAGAGTTGCTAGAAAATGAGTGACATCAAAACATCATTATTTTTGTTTCGTCTGTGATCCCCAGAATATTCGAACAGACGTGTATCCCTTGTTTGTCGAAATGTACAGCTCTTGTTTTGATATCAAAGTTTTGTTTTCGACATTTTTCTCTTCTTCTCTTTCACTATTTGATCAATCAAAGGAAACCTTACTTTACCATCCCCTTCATTTTATGATAGTGGTAGGATATTCTTCTTTGTGGTAATTTCAATTCTACTCTGTTTTTCTTTTAGTCCTTCTATGATTTGATTTCAGTTTCTTGGTCCAACATCCATGACGAAATTTCTGGAGAATTCTCTTATGTAAATCCTTTTGTGAATTTTTATTTTGAAAACTCTCTTTTAACAAACTAATAACTCTAATCAATCCCAGAAATAATAACGGTTACTCTTCAACAAGGTACAAAAACTAAATTGAAGTAATAAGTAGAGACCACATAATTCAATTTGGATTATGTTGTCACTGATTACAACACATTCTTGGCGGAATTACTCAATTTTACAATTGTATGCTTGCATGTAGGACTAATTAACATTATAGTGTTGATGGTAGTTGTATGAAATATATCGCATTTTTCAGTAAATTTCATTTTTCAATTTCATTGAAGTCCTTTTTACTGTAATTGAGGTACAGCCTAGTTCTAGTAAGGTAGGCCTATTGTTCTACTACAGAAGTTAAGTACAAATCCAGGTGTATTTAGAAAATGTATTATATATTATTATAAATATTTAAAATAAATGTTTAATAATATATAAAATGCATTATTGAATTGATATACCTTGACATATATTACCTAATTATCGATAATTGTAAGCTCTTTCTGACGAGGGGTGAGTACCCTTTATCAATGATCATATCGGCGTAATGTGTGCATATTATTTTTACAGGTGATTGAATTTCCCAATTTTTCATTTAGAGCTAATTCCCATCAATTACCGCGTTTTTATGAATCCATGTTGAGATTTTTAGGCTAGTTGAGGTCTGGAAAAGGGATTTTTAGTTTCCCTCCAGGGATGGTTGGGCAACGTGCTCTTCCTATCGATTTTTGAGCCTGGCGCGGTTTGGAAATGGTTCCAGCTTTGCTCGCTAGGTGTCGCTACTGGTCCGGTATCCTCTGCCATCTGTAGGCGTGTTTTGAAATTCACTGATTACAATATTCAAGAACTTCTTGGCTTGAAGTTTAGGTTGCGTGTGCGTTGATGAAAGTTTTTTCTGTCTCATGAGACTACCATGCATGTTTTATGGCCCTCAAAGGGATGAAACTGATTAATCTTGGAACTTGAAGAATGTTTTATCACAGTAGAGAGCAAACTTGAGTACACATTGTTGTAAATTGTAGTGATAACACTACAAGACAAATACTAAAACAAATCATCGGACAATATTTTTTCAGGTGCTCCATAAATTTACAACTTTGATGAAGTAATACAATAAACACCTTATATCAAGCCATGGGGAAGTAATTTGTAGATAAACATTCATGATACCTTTACATAAATCACCAACCCTCTATGTTGACATAGTAGACACATTAAATTTGAAGAAACAAAAATTAAAATAAAACTTTCTTTAGGAAACATTTTTTTTTCAGTTGATATGAATCTTTTTGGTTTGACTGGTGACACCGGCTCCATTCTCTAACGACATATTTCACACACAACCTACCAATAAAATTCACCTTGATGTTATATTATCGACTAATGCATATTATATGGTCGATATCCTGGAAGGAGCGTTCGAGAGTTACGATGCCTCCGAGACCCTAAAGAACAGTGTGTATTTCACCTTTCCCTCACCTTCCTTCTTCCTTTTCTTGCCTCTAACATTCCATCCTTGTCTCCTGTTCGTTCCACTGAATGCGAAATCAAGCAATTTTTATCACATATCTTTTCTTCGTTCTCTTTAACACTGTCCTCATTGCCACCAGACACTTCAATATTTCATATCTCAACGCTTACTGCGTCCTCTATTTATTGGAAATTCTTGCAGTAGCGATTTATCTGAAAAGCATTACAGGTATTTTGTCGTTGTCTGCTTCTATTAGACACTTTTCCTCCTTTATCTAACATAGGATTGACATACGAAATCTAGATGAAATGTCATGATTAAAAGGAGTCAAAAAAAGATAAGTCAGTGTATTTTGTTGGATTTGTGAGGTTCTTTCATTTGTGAGCTGACTTTTCAATTCTTTCGCGACATTTTATGTTTATAAAGAAACACCTATAAAGACCTCTATCGGATCTCTTAATTTGAATTACTTAGGATTCATGCTTTCCAATGGAATAATAAATATAAAACTTGTTTATTAAAAAAAATGCGTGTTTTCCAAATTTTTCATCTACTGCTTTTGGATCTTGAATTCATTGGAAAGACCGCAACACTAATAACCCAACCAAGCCACCACAAAATCATGAAATTGTTACTTCTTGCAATATTCTACCATCTAGATAACAAAGCATTTTCGAATAAGTGTTTTTTATGCTTTTTCCCATTATTTTGACGAAAACTCCGTAAGATGGTGGTTAAATTCTATTGACTTTGCAATCGGCCGATAGTCTTGAATTGAGAGTGACAGTAGCAATAATTATTATTGTAATATCACCATATCTTTATAGAAAATAGGCGAACATGTTTTATTGTGACAAGAACTCCTCCGTGGTTTCTCAACCGTTTTTGTTTGTTCACATCTCATTTAAAAGATCTCATAGAGTAGATGTTAGTCTTACATTTTGAAAAAATGCCATTGTTTTAACATAGGTGAGCTGGATAATTTCACATTTCAACTTATGGTTTGATGATCAGCTGTTTTGAAACAAAAATTTTATTTTTCATTGTTCATTGCAGGGAGAGTAGGAAAAAGGAACAAAGGGAAAGAGAGTAAGAGAGAGATAGAAAGTGAGAGACAGGGATAAAGAGACAGAAAGGAAGGGAGAAAGAGAGAGTGAGAGGGAAAGATAAAGAGAGAGGCAGTGTAAGAGGGAAATAGAGTAAGATAAGGAGTAATAGTAAGAGGGAAATAGGAGAGTTACAGAAACGAAAGGTGAGTAGAAGAGAGAAGCGAAGAGGAGAGGAGAGGAGGTTGAGAGGAGAGAAGGATGATGAGAGGAGAGGATTAGGATGAAAGATGAGGAGGGGAGTGAAGAGAGGAGGGGAGGAGAGAGAAGTGGTGAGAGGAGGTGATGAGTGAAGAGGAGAGAAGATGAAAGGAGATGAGAGAAGAGGAGAGGAGTCAAGAGGAGGAGAGGAGAGAAGAGGAGAGGGGTTGAGATGAGAGGAGAAAAGAGGAGAAGATAGTAGAGAAGAGGAGAGGACTGGAAAGGAGATGAGATGATGGGGAGGAGTGGAGAGGTGATGAAAGGAGGAGTAGGAGGAGGAGGAGGATTGAAAGCTATTGTTCAATAGTCGCTGTTTTGTGCGACCAGGGATGTCCTAGTGTAAAAAAATATAGCACTTGGACCTATTGTAGTGGAGCATCAGTTGGAATTCCGGTCATCAACCTTCTTGTATGGCAAGGCCATTGGTTGACATTGAATTCCCCAGTGGCGCAATTGGTTAGCGCACGGTACTTATAAGTCAGTATTCGGAGCTATGCCGGGGTTGTGAGTTCGAGCCTCACCTGGGGAAGAATTTTTTTGTAGGAAAACGAGGTCACATGTTGAGTCTGCTTCCCCATTGATAGATAAATTTAATACGCGCAGATTTATCCTTCACGATTTCTGTATAAAGTAGGTTTTTCTTTTTTAGTGACACAGAGTAGGTATTATCATAGAGAAGGCACACTTTCTCTATGGTATTATTCTTCTATTGTCTGGTAGCAGTTACGAATAATTTGGAAAATATGAGAATTAGTATTTCTAGTTTGTAAAAATGTAAGAATAAAAAAAAATTAAAATTCAATATTTAATTTATTTAGTTTTAAATACTGAAAATGTGTAAAAAATTAGTATGATTTTAATGACTATTTAGCTCAACTTATTGAAATACACAATTTGATACAATACATCACATAGATCAAATACATTTTCTTTTAAAATATAAAAGCCAAGAGACCAGAATAGTATATGTTGAAATATCGATACACAAATCTAGAATACTTTTATATTTGTCTACATTAAAATAATCAGCTTATTGACTTTCTTTTATAAATGAATAAATTGTAGTAAAATTTGTGTAAAAAAGGAATTCTTAGAAATAAAAGTGGAATATAATACAAAAGCAAAATACCACATGATTGTGTAAATGAATTCAATACTATCTTCATTGTCCTATTCATGGAACTTTGTCAAAATTTACTTTCTGTTAAACTTTTCAATGGAGAAAAGGAACAGGCTAATGAAAATTATTTTATTGTAACAAGTGTAAAAGTATATTATTCTAGATTGGTGTATCAAAATATGTCAACGTATAGTATTATGTCTAGGCTTTTATATTTTGAAATAAATGTATTTGATCTATGTACTACATCAATCTGTGTATTTTCATAGCAATTAATTCATTTTTTTTTTCAAATTCAAATTTATTGTTTACATTACAAAATACTTTGCAGAATACACAAGAATACACAAAAATCCAGCCAGCTTCCAAACCAGAAACCATAGCCACAACACCAGATACAGGAACCTTCTTATCACTAATGTTGCTAGGAAGGCCCTTTATCAAAGATACTTCAATCATTTAGCCCCAAAATTATATAATCTACTTCCTGAAAACATTAAACATATAACTCAATTTAAACAATTCAAAGCAATAGTACAAAACTGGTTAATTAGCAAAGGAAGACAGAGAATAGAAACAGTAATTTCAAACCATTTATAGTATCACATAACATAGAAATCATACACACGCAAGACTTCAATCACTCAACACTTACTAATTACTATCACTTAACTCTTATTTGCACACAAAAATGCAAACCTACTCCAGGACATGGCTTGCCATAGCGGAGTAGGTCAATTTTCCAAACAACCACATGTATTATAACATTTTGCTTTTGATTTTTTACTAACAAATCTTTGTATAATTAACTGTAAATATTTTTGAATTTGTATTTGTAATAGATATAGGTTTTTTTGGAGAATAAAATCATTTATTTATTATTCATTTATTTACATTATCACAAACAATGATAAACAGAAAAATTTTATATATCCATCACGTTTGATAATAAACTGATAATAAATTAGATTGAACGTTATTGGATTTATGAGCTCAGTCGCAATTTTGAATTTCAATCGATTAAATTTTCTACGTAACGAGCTTATCAGCTAATGCTAAGTAACCACTTGAATATGAATGAATGAATAATTTGCTTTTATTGATCAAACTTTTCAAATACATACAAATCAAAAATATACATAAATGTCAGCTTTTAACCCTTGGTCAGCGACCATCAGGGTGAGGTTTTTTAAGGTTTACTTTGAACAGTAATACATATTTAATAATTTTTCATACATATAAAAGAATGTTCATTTGACAACAGAAGACACCATATCTCTAATTATTGAACTCCGAGACCAAAAAATGTCTATACCTCAACGCACTTGCACAATAGGCGCCTATCTTCGACCAGTTTTCCCCATTCAGATAGACTTTCAGCTCCAGCCATGACAGTGTTGCCTTGCCGAGATGTTGCTGTCTGTACTCGCTGAGTATGGGACACCTCCCTATAAAATGCACAATGTCCTCTTCCTCCTTCCAGTTACAAAGTGAGCACAGCTTGTTTCCATTGAATGAGTATTTATTAAGTCTAATCAATTCGTTTCTAGCCTTGAAAAACCACTTGATACATTGAAAGTTAAAATCCTGGGTAATATAATCATTCCAATGCTCCAGTTCTCATCGAAAACAGTACCGCTGGCTCATGGCAACCTGCTGCTTCTGTTGTTCTTGCAGCTTGCTTCTGATTGTTGCTACCGCCTGGTTAATATTTGGATTACCGCTAGCAATTTCCTCCATGCAAATGCCAAATGATTCCTCTAGATACTTCCACTCATCATACATGAATATTTTTCTTTGTATCATGGCTTTGATTAGCACATTTGGGTATCTGTGCTCTTGTAAACTCAAACATCTTTTTACAAAGTGGAGGTGCAACCGGATTGTATGCAAGAACATTGGATTAACACCGGCCTCCAGGAGCAAAGTATGATTTGGGGTGTATGATGGTAGACAGAACACTCTCTTGAGAAAGAAACGTTGGATACTCTCTATTGAGTCATAGACTTTGCATCCCCATACCTGTGCTCCATAGCAAACTATGGATCTTGCCACTGCATTAAAGACTTGCAACTTAGGGGTCTAGGACAACTCGCCGCGGCCAACTCGCCGCCGCCAACTCGCCGCGGCCAACTCGCCGCCGGACCAACTCGCCGCCGGCTGTTGCCGACCCAACTCGCGACCAGCTCTTATGAAGACTGATTCTCCCGGCATTTGTCACCACTTTTCAGGGATATTTAGATGCAGCTAACGATTCGACATGATATATAAATAAATTTATAATTCACTAATCAAACTAATGTATTGAAAAACACAACTAAAACATGTTAAAAGGTACAAAAACTAAATTCATTGATGATATTTGTATTGAACCTTTAGCTTCTCTGTAAAATGCCCAATTTAACAGTAATTTCAGATTTCAGAAATTCATCATTTTAACAAAGTTAACGAAGTTAATTCCATTTATCACAGAGAATGTTCATTCTACACAAAAGTCTTATGAAAGAATAAAATTTAGCTATTATCAATTATAATTTATTATTATATATATATTATAATTAAAATTATAATTTATATATCATCTCGAATCGTTAGCTGCATCTGAATATCCCTGAAAAGTGGTAATAAATTAAATGCCAAGGGAATCAGTCCTTGTGTGGAGCTGGTCGCGGCGAGTTGGGTCGGCGGCGAGTTTGCCTGGCGGCGAGATGGCCGCGGCGAGTTGGCCGCGGCGAGTTGGCGGCGGCGAGTTGGCCGCGGCGAGTTGTCCCATTCCGGCAACTTAGACTTGAATGGGATTGCATTGTTGAGGAGAAGGTTATTGAACAGGCTCAAAGTCATTTTTGCTGAGAGGGATCTTTCTTTGAAATGCTCTGTCAATGATAGCTTTGTTGATAGCCTCACTCCCAGATACTTGTAAGAGTTTACAACCTCAATTGGCCTCCCCTCAAACCACCATTGCTCATGCCTTCCTTGTCTTCCACCATTCCTGAAGATAACAATCTTTGATTTATCTAAGTTGATCAGTAAATTCCACCTCTTGCAATACTCCTCCAATGCTCTTATCATTTTGATCATGCTCAATTTATCTGCTGAAAGCAACACTATATCATCAGCATAGGCAAGTATTTTTATGCGTATATCATTCAGCCTTATGCCTCCCTCCATATTGTCTTCTAAATCATTGAGGAATAGGGAAAAGAGAAGTGGACTCAGCAAACAGCCCTGCTTCACACCTGTTTTGGTAAAAAAACTCTCAGACAGACCCTCGCCACTCCATACCCTGGCTGATGCGTTATCATAGATTGTCTGTATGATTTTCAGCATCTTTGTTGATAGACCAATTTCTGAAAGCTTGAAGATTAGGGCATGTCTGTCAACTCTATCATATGCGGCTGAGAAATCTACAAAGAACGCGTAGACCTTTTGTCTCTTCATTGCTAGCTGCATCTTGATAATAGTCATTAAACTGAAAATGTTGTCCACTGTTGAATAATTCTCGCGAAAGCCAGCCTGGAACTCATTCATAATATGGTGTTGATTGATCCATGTCTTCAGTCTCTCCAAGATGAGTCCAGTAAATAGTTTTGCTCCAGTATTGCCAAATGATATTCCTCTATAGTTAGAAGTATTTTCCGGGTCTCCCTTCTTGAAGATAGGGAAAACAATTGATGTCTTGAAGTCCTCAGGAACATAGGATGAGTTGTAAATGCTATTGAAGACATTCAGCAGCCTATCCAAGAATGCGTCTGGAGCATTCTTATAAAATTTGTAAGGAATACGATCCTCTCCTGGGGCTTTACCATTCTTTACATGCTGAATCACTCTCTGCAACTCCTGCTTCTGGAACTGCCCATCTAACAAGTCATTCTGTACATAGGGCTCTGGATACAACACTCTATCAGCCAATACTATTGGATTTAGCAAATTCCTAAAATGTTGAACCCAATCATTTAAAGATATGCTTGATCCTGCCATGAACTGCTTTTTCTTGATTTGCCTCACTAGCTTCCAGAAATCTCCTGAATCCTTTACTGTTGAAAATCCATCAATACACTTCTTCCAGTAACTCTTTTTCTTTTCTTCACAGAACCTTCTGTACTCCAAGTTTGATTCCAGATACTGTTCCTTTATAACACTTGAATTGGTTTTCCTATATAAATTTAGTAGCTTGAACGTTTCTTTTCTTCTTATGCGGCATTCCTCATCAAACCACTCAGCATGCTTCTTGAACTTATCACAAGCAGTTCTCTGCCGTCGCCCAAACAAGTGATGACTACTGTGCACAGCGTTGATCAAGTAGCGCCAATCAGCTTCCAAGTTGAAACTCCAGCTATCTCTCCTGCAAACTGTTTCTTCAAGGCGGCTCTGATATTCAGTTTTCTTAGATGGGATCCATTTTAATTTGGGTCGAATAGGCAATATATTGTAAGGAGGGGGTTTCCCCCCTTCTGCAATTTGGAAAGTGGTTATTATTGGTTGGTGGTCGGAAAAAACTGCAGGGACGACTGAGAAATCCTGTACATAGCTCAGTAGCTCCAATGAAACAGCACAAATATCAATCACCGACGATCCCTGATGGCCCAAGAATGTAAACTCACCACCCATGTCACCAGCCGTGCGTCCATTCAATATCACTAGGCCAAATCTTCAAACAATCTCAGCAGGGCCTTTCCATTGTGGTTGAGAATCAGGTCCTTGGAATTTCTATGGAAAGATAGCAAACAATGTGCCCCGAAAATAAAATCTTCATTCACTGTTTGCTCATTGCTTATCCTCCCATTAACATCACCAATAAGCATAATACATTGTCCTTCCAGTTGTTCAAGGATTGCTTGAAGTGTATTGTGATCTTCTATCCATTTATTACAATTCAAATAAACTGGCAAGATAATCATTGTGATGTGAGACTCGACATTGAATTTTATCACATATTTATTTGAAATCTTGAAAAATTTGGGGCAATTTATATATTTTTTACTTTTTCTTATTCCATAAATTTCCCCTCCACTGGCTCTGCCGAAGCATGCTGCTCTTACTGCAGGTATCCATATCAGTTCATAGTCAGGAAATCTCATTTCAAATTGTAGAAAGATTTTCTCGTCCTCGGTGAAGGTTTCAAACAGGAAGAAAATATCATATCTTCTAAGAAAGCTTGAAAACTCTATATCGTGCATTTTATTCATTAGACCTGACACATTGTATGCAATTAAATTGATTGACGACGTGTTGTTCAATTCAATGTGTTTCGAACAACACTTTTCTTGCAAGGCTTTATTGGTCATTTCTGCTTGTGCTTGAGGAGGGACGAAAAAACTTAGTAATTTCCGAGCTGTTCGAATTACTACATTTGGATTTCCCAGTCTGTTTTTGATCCGCATCTCTCCTGCGCTTCTTCTGATTTTCATCCTGATTGTCTTCTTCATTCAAATTTTCATCATCATGGTTTTTGTAGCTGGCCGGTCTCTCGTCTGACTGTTTCTTCTCTATAAATTCACGCTTAACATGTGAAACATACTAACTTTACTAACATACTAAACTAACTTTCTTCACATGTGAAATATCTTCCGTCTATTTCCAGGCCATCCTTTCTCATTCTAACATTGCGTTCCAGACCCTTGAGTCTCTTTCGTAACTCATTAAGCTCCTTTTGTTTTTCACGATCTTGTTTGTTCAAGTCATGACCCACAAACACTTTAGAATTTTTCAGTTTTCCACACTCCTGCATAATCTGATTGTTCTTAATTCCGGCTACCAGGGACAGCATAATCGGACGAGTACTGCTCTTCTTCTTCTTTCCTAGCCTTTTTACAAAGTTTATATCGCTAATTTTGAGCTCAACCACCAACACTTTGTTGCAGATATCTATAATTTTACTCATCGTTTGAGTAATGTGCTCATCTTCCGCCTCACTGACGCCAAAAAATATCAAATTATTTTCTCTTCTTAAACTGTCAATTAGTGTATTTTGTTTTTGAAGATCCAGTCTCAATCTTTGGTTCTCTTCAGCCAGTGCATCTATTTTTCTATTCTGTTCAGTGAATAGAGCATTAATGTTTAGACTGTTAATTTCTTTTTCAATGATTTCTTCGGTATTCTTCACAATTTCATGTTTGAACCTCTCCAAAACACTTTCCAGCATCTTCATATCTACAGCCATCATGGAATACTTTTTATGATGCAACTTTAAATATATATATATATAAAAAAAAATATGTTTCAAATTATCGTATACAGTATGTGGTTTGTAAATATGAATGGTCTCTAACAGAGGACGGGTAACAGAGGAAATATAAGGAGACGCTGAGAGAGCAATCACAGCTTTGGAAGAACGGAAGCTCCTGAGCAGAAAGGTTGAACTGGTTGGAGAGAAAGAAAAGGAAGACCACTAGCGCTATTGATAATAATTCATATCATGATTAACACTCATATAATAATTATAATCTGAGTATTGCCATGTGTCATACTGTGACACATGACACATGTTGAATGTACTTAACAATTATTTAATTATGTAGTACGAGCAGCAGCAGATAAGAAGTCAAATCAAATCAAATCAAATCAAATCAAATTTATTTGCCATAAAGATACAAAACAATAATGGACAAAATGCACATATATACACAATTATACACCAATACAAATACACATTTGAATATGACCTACACAAATTAATCAAGTCCCCCTGAGTATAATATTAAAATCGGTTATGTGAGTCAATGTGCAAAGTGTCAATGTAATTTTATTAATATTGTGGCTCGACTAGCATAAGTTAAAACTTGTGCGCTAGCCGTGATTACGTGTAATTGTTGTTGCAAATGATATGATTCATTATTCTATAGGTGATAATATTATTGATAATGAAGTACTATTTGGAATTTATAAGAATGAATCATTCAACGAAAGAAATTTAAAATTAAGTCAAGTACTCAGTAATAAGTTAATAAGTGAATAAGTGAATTAGGTATACAATAAAGGTAATACCGGTAGGTAGAATTAATTGAAAAATTATATATAACGTTGAAAGCTAAAAACAAGTTATGATGTGGTGGTCAATATTGGCTGAAAGTTGTATAAGGTACAGTATTACTAATATGTTATATTCCTAAGTCGAAGTAAATTTTTTCTTGGATCCATTTATCAATTTCTTTAGCTGTGATTCCAGTGATTTTGTTGATGATAAAAGAAGTTGGTAGTTTGTTGATAATGAATTTGCTGTAATAGAACATTTGATGGCGGTTTACTGATAAATCTGTCCTGTCTAAATTGTAGATATTTGCTGCTGACTGACGAATATTATAAGGTGTTGCATGGATTGTGAATTGATCTTTATTTTTATTGATGAATAGAATTATATTTCTTGCATAGGTTTGTCGTAGAGTGTAAACTTTTAATTCTTTAAATATTAGTCTGCTGGGATATAGTCTGGGTCTACCAAGGGCGGCTCTTATGATATGTTTTGTAAATTAAATAGTTTTTGAAATGAGTGTTATACGCTGCTCCCCAGACTTCAAAAACATATCGGAAAAAGGAACGTGCATAAGCAAAATATATTTTCTAATAATCTCAGTATCTTTAATTTTATTTAGTCTATAGAATATGCTGATCAAGTATTTCAGCTTGGAGCAGAGGTGTTCTATATGTTTGTTCCATTTTAGGTGTTGGTCAACAATTATACCTAGATATTTTATTGATTGAACTTTTCCAGTAGTTTGAATTGTGAGTTGGTATTAGAGATATTATTATTTATTATTTTGAGTTCCATTTCTCTTGGAGGTTGTCCACTGCTATTTGGTGAGAAAGCTATGAATTTTGTTTTGTTTATATTCAATGTAAGTATGTGTTCTTGAAGCCATTTACGGATTTTTCTAAATTAAGGTTAGCTTTATCAAAAGTATCTTTCAGTTGTTTCCTGTGAATATGAATGTTGTATCGTCTGCAAAAGATATTGTAGAATAATTTTAGTATCCAGTTTGAGAAGGTCATTTACATATAACAAAAATAAAATTGGGGATAAGACGGTACCTTGAGGCAAACCAAAGCGTGTTGAATGAGTTACATTGGTCACGTTTTTCAATGTGAGACATTGAATTCTATTTTCAAGTAGCTCTCAAATAATTTATTTGCTACACCTCTTATACCACATGATTCAAGTTTGCTCAATAGGATATTATGAGGAATGGTGTCAAATGCTTTTGATAAATCCATGAATATAGCTAAGGTTTTTTTCTTAGAGTTGTAATTATCATAAATAATGGAATTTAAATGGATAACTGCATCTTTGGTTGATTTATTGGGTTGAAAGCCGTATTGATTTTTGTCTATAATCTTGTGTTTAATTAAGAATTCCATAACTCTATTCTTTATTTTTTCTAATATTTTGGACAGATTGCTTAATAAACTGATGGGTCTATAATTTTCGGGCAGGTTCAAATCTCCTGATTTGGGTAATGGGATTATTTTTGCTACCTTGAATCTTTCCGGGAAATAACCCTTGTTTAAACATTTATTAATAATAAATTCCAACGGTTTTGTTATGTAGGGTGATATTTCTTTCAAGAGATAGCCTGTCAAGTTGTCGGTGCCTGGAGATGATTTATTTTTCAAATTATTTATCATCATGGTTATTTCTTCTATGTTAGTGGGTTTTAGAAAAATACTATCATTACATGTGGGTGTTAAAGATTTGGGAATAGGAATATTATTAGCGTCAGGGACAATTTTTTTTGCATAAGTTTCTCCTACTTTTGCAAAATATTCATTTAGAATTTCTGGTTCCAAATTGGGAACGTTTCTATTCCTTTTAATTTCTAAAAGTTCAGCGATATTCTCCCAAGTCTTTTTTGGATTATTCTTGTGTTCCTCAAATTTTTTATCAAAGTCAGTTTGTAATTGTTGACCGTTTTAGTAGCTGTCCTATTGACCTATATATTCATAGATAAGCCGGCCGGCTGTCCTGCTTTGTATCCAAGATAAAGATTGGTGTACTAGGGCGAATATTGTCCTTAAAAGCAGCCTGCTCCTATAAAAATGACTCTTTCTAGTAGAATTTGCAACAGAGCATTCCTGTGAATAACTTTAATAGGCCTCACTTTACTAAGTTGGTAACTTGCAGCATGAAAACGTTCAAAAACTCTCACACAGACACACTAAGGGATGATAACACAGTATTTACACTCCAATACTAGCACACCAAGAAGATAATCAAACGACTTTTGGCCTACTGTTTGATCGGATTTAGCAATAGTCTATCAGAATCCTGTCTAGACGACAACTTTCGTTTCTTAAGAAAATATTCTACTCACGTGTGATTGCCCTGAATAAAACACATAATAACAGCCATTCACTTATACATCCATCACTACGAAAAGAAAACAGGAACCAAAACAAAAGTATTAAATAAATTACTAAAAATCACAGAGCCAATAATTTCTCTAACCATCCACAGCAAGTCAGGCTTGCCAACCTCCAAGTAACCACTTTTAACTAATGGTGAACTTGATGTGAATTGAAAGGATTGTATCCTGGCCTGACCACGTGGCACTAAGGGCTTTTGATAAACCAGAGGGTGACCGTGACGTGTACCTAGGGCTCCTCCTCGTAAAGGGCGATCCATCCCTCGAAGGGCCGCCGCTAATAAAGCGCAGTGAAGTGGCGTCTGCCATTAAATCGCTCATAAAACGTTCGTTGATCCTTCGTACGTCTATCTTGTCACCCCAGCCAATTTAAGGTGGCTTTTTCCCGATGGCAAAGGGCTATTGAAGTACTCGACTTTTGAAAACGCACTCTGTTTTTGTGTTGTGTATGAAGTTGCGAAACGAATTTCGCGTATACAATGATTATTTCAAAAAACGTTTATTAAATTTATTTATATATCTTTCCCAAAACATACAAAAATATTACAGAATATAATAGATTACATACTATGGGAAACATTACCTTAGTAAGGTTATCTTAACGTTAAGGAAGCATCATCACACCAAAAACGGAAGGAAAAGTCTAGAGCTGAGCTAAATGCATAACATTATGCTTGAATCAATTTGTTTTAAAGTTTACATGAACAGGAACTAGTGAGAATATAATCTTATCAAAATATTCAATTAATTTAATTCATTCATACCATTATATGAAATTCATATTCATAACGATGAATTCATACTCAATATTTAAATTCAATTCATAACACCATCAAGAATGCACTTTGGAACCTCTAAATAATAGCTAGCAACATAATATTAATGACATCTTTAAGAATAGGCTATACACCTATACAGTATAGTAATTTAATTCTGTCTTTAAATCCTGTTTTGTTCCTGTCTCACATGGACAAACGACGAACCAAAATTTGTAGGTCCGTCACTTTTAGCGCTCTTCAATTTTGTTTTCCATGACGAACTGCATACTAATGAATAACTTTGAACTGGTTTTTTATACGACTTAGCAGTCTAACTTTCATAAGTAACAAATATTTATCACTTACTTTAGTGGGAGCGCTTTCGGATTTTTACCCATTAAATTACATTTACATTTACATCTTATCTTCAACTTACAGCGCCTCGATCGCCAGCTCCCCCTTATATCGCAGTCTCGGTTCCTGCATGAATATGTTCGTTATTGAGTTTTATTCGTGATATTTCAGTTGTGTAAGCAAATCAAGATTGATTTCCTGATATTCAAACTATCGATGCATTTAATATCGATAAAAGAGGCAAAGACGGCTTCTGCGCTGCAATTCCTGGTCTGATGTCACTGTTTACGCCCTAAACAAAAATATTTCTTAATTATTTGGTTTCATTCGAAATAATTCGTGATAGTTGTGTGAGTAAATAAAAATATTGATTCTAGCCTATCTTATTCACAGTTAGTATTGACAATATTTTAACTCTGACAAATATGGATAAATCACTGTTCTCATAACCTAACTTTCAATGGGTTGAATCGATTGTATTTTTGTATGATCAAAGACTAACCAAATATTGGAGTGAACAAAATAAAATTCTTGTCTTATCCGTGGTATGTTTGCGGGGAATAGAGCCTTCTCTGGAGTCCAATGTGACGTGTAGCCTACATGTAGCTAGCCTGACAGATCAACCTTATCGCAAGTATTCTGTAGAAAGGAGCTTAACCAGCTGTCGGAAAGAATTATGGCTGGTGGCTGTGTACAAGTGACACTGGCTGTGGCACCCTCTTATCTCTCACTAAACCGCCTTTTGTCAATATTTATTGTCTCACTCGTTTATCTTGATAATCTCTTGTCCCATGGTGGAATCACCACTTGGGGATGATAATAATAATTAGTAGGAGATTTCCTATCAAGTAGATACTGTGAAAAATGAAGTTGAGCCTACAAAATCATAGTTATATTGAAAGAAATTTTAATTATATTGAAAAATTGAAGTCGATCATGTTCTTTGAAATTTAATTATATTACTTGAAAATTGAAATCTAATTTTTCGCTTGATAAAAGGTTCAAAGATGGAAAAGGAGAAAAAAGAATAGATTATTCAGAGAATTTTCAGTGCTCTCTTGTGATGAATTGGTGTTCATTCACGTAATATTTGGTTGAATTGCAGGTTCATTTAGCTGTGTGGTAGCATTGAATATATATCCTTTCCTTCCTTTCCTATCCTATACCCTGAAGGATATATATTCAATGGTGGTAGGTACATAGGTGTATTCCTAGGGGGTGATGAACCGTATACAAGTGTTCGCAATTCTATAAACATTAAATTATAAACTATAGCAAGCGCTAGAATTCAGGTACCTTTGTGTTTGCATTAATTTAATACTGTAGGCTATATAATAAAGCTGGAATGAGGAAAGATTAGAGAAAATATAAAATTGAAATATAAAAAATATTGGTAAAAAGTACAAGTGAAAAAATAAATTGAAAATAAGTACAAGGTCGTGGAATCTAGAAGATTTTGACATTTCAAGATTACTTTCTTGAATTTTGTAGTTGCTGAAAACTCAATTATTCTACAGCGTTTTGCTTATAATTATACAGTATATTTGTTCTCTTTTCAGGTAATGCATTTCGATATTCATATAAGACTTCATGTAGACAGCAGACCTTTGGTTATCGCCAGAAATGTAAGTTCTATTTAGTCCTTATTCAAACTTCAATTCATTTCTTATTGGTTGATTATTAGCTCTAGTAAATACTAAATCTTGATTTTTGTTTCATACACCAACAATAACAGTAGTTTTCAAATATTTTCTTTAAATAATTGATTTCGAAGATAATCATTTTTAGCGTTTGATAAAAATTGACTAACGGCCCATCACATTCAATATTACATTCACATACTTACGGCTAGTTCCACAAATAGCGTATTGTATTTAACAGTAAAGTGACGTCATTTAATGGAATCAATGCAACCAAACCCCTATTGACCTCTGTAAAATGACATCAATTTCCGTTCGACTTTTTGTTCAATCGGCCCTTTTTCAAGTTATTCGATACGTATTCAATGTAGAATTGAAGTTGAAATTTTAATTATAAGTATTTATTGTTTTATATTATTTATATTTGGAAATTCATATAATATAGCCTAAAGTTAATCTAGAACTTAATTCCTAGATCTTTCCATGCAAAAATCCATCGATCCGTCGATGCGAAATTCATCGATTACTCGATGTTTTGTTTAAAATTTATCGTTTGAACGAGGAGATGGGTTTTAAATGAAATTTCCATTATAAAGTATGCTTAATCTACGACCTGAAGATTTATTTGTTATGTTGTATAGCCAATTTATATGGCAATATTTAATCTAATGATCATAATGTAATTATCTATCCACTTGTGGAACTTAATTTCTAGATTTGTTCCAACCAAAAAATCGCTCTCCCTTTCTCGATGTTTCATCAACAATATCGATTCTGCCATCATAACGATCAAAGCCGCATTATTTTCCCCGGCCACAAATATTTGAGCGTGTGGTCTGCCGTGAGTGAGCGACTGTTTTCTCACCCTGTTGGGTCTACGTCGAGTTGAGATTGATCGTGTCATAGCTTATCGGTGCTTGCGATTTTGTGTTCTTGTCTTCCCGAGCTTGAGCTCGATAATGTCAGTATGCCTCCGCCGCTCCACCACATGTCAGTGTCTTGTCTGTGGTTAGAAGATGGTATTTTCGCCAGCAGTAAAATATTTGTCTGCATTCCTGTTCTCTCATTTTTATCCTGCATTTTTTTCTTATTAGTTTTTTTTTCATTCTCTGATTTTTTTTTCAAATAGCTATAAGTGTTGATCAGAGTTTTCTTCCGATAGTGGCTTGATGGTTTTGAAATATTGAGACATCTATTACTGAGATCTACTCGTTTTTCAATTTTAAATTATTACAATCAAGCAATTGATCAACAGACATTCGCAAGTTAATATTACAAATTTAGCATTCAAAATGAATCTAGTTATGTGAAGTCAAGTGAAAAACTCACTGCAAATCCATCTGTCTCACTGTCATCACTGTCTCGTATATCACAGTATTACGTTATTTATTGAATATATTCTCATATTTATTAAGATATGTTTTTATTAATATATCCTGTTGTTTGTTAAAACTGAGTATTTGCAGACTCATTAACAATTTTATTGTACGCAATCCCCAGTTTACTATTAACGTTACAATAGTTGGCCTTTATCCGGGATAAAATAAGGTCCTTTCAATGGTGTTGCTCCTTGGACGTGTTAGTTCGTTTACTTGCTATTAACGTTAAAAAATTAAAGACACACAATACATTTAATATTTACCCGTCTTTCGGAGGAGACGTTGATCCGTCGGTCCCGTCTGCCTAAAACAGTCAGTATCTCTCATGATCACCCCTCCATGATGTGGGTTATGTGGTTTTTATACCTCAATTTCGCCCACAACACTTGTTTTAAAAATAAATTCATTTGGCAATATCTACATATCTATGGATTATTTGGCATATCAAATGGATTTATCTACATATCTCCTATTACCCACGCACAATACTAGAGCTCATGCATTACCCTAAAAACGAATAAATTTAGTATTAATTCATAAATAATGATCTTCTAAATATTTTCGTATGTTTAAGCTGAGTATTTGAAGTTTCACTAAAGATTTGATTGTACGTAATCTCCAATCTGCGGCTACTGAGTGGAATAGTGTTAGCCCATTTGAAAGAGCTTGCTGTTGAGTGAAATTGGTTGAAACTCGAAAGAGAGGCGTGAATGACTGTAATACGGTTAAAAGGACGAGAGTGTGCTTTTTGCAGTGTGTTACACAGGCATGGAAGTTACACATGTAGGGGAAGGCATTGTTGGAACTAAGGGATGTAGAGTAAGTAGGAGGTGGTTCAAGGGGTCGGGGAGTAGTGGATGGTAACGGGGGGTTACTTTGGGGGGATAATTTCGTGTGGTCGGGGTAAGGGGGGTGCGGTAAAGTCTGCCCTGCCGCTGCGGAAAGGAAGAGTTAATCAGAAAAGGCTAGAGTTGGCCTTTATCCGGGATAAAGTAAGGTCCTTTCAATGGTGTTGCTACTTGGACGTGTTAGTTCGTTTACTTGACCTCTCTGCTCTCTGCTTCTTTACAAGAACTTTACACTGTGAAGAGTTTTCTAGAGTAGTGAACATGAACAGATTAGAGCGGTTAGTTGCAATCAGAATCAAGATTAATTTGAAGTTTGCTCATTGTTTTAATTAACTTGAATCAATTAGCGAATAATTGATATGTTTTAAAAACAAATTATCATTGAAAATTGTTGACGAACATTCTATTGAATATTCTAGTTTATTTTTCCAGAAAATGAAATGGTTTTTCGTCCACGAATAGTAATGAGTTCTCTTCTATTTTAGGGGAAATCATTTTATTCAATTGTGTTTTGTAGTTGTCCGGAAAAACTCGGAAAAGATGTCATATACAATATACTGATTTCTTGAATAAAAAGACTTGAAGTTGTCAAAACCATAAATTTATTAAAACAACGAGATACCGGTTTCGGTTGCTACACACAGCGACCACATAATACAAATAGACGTAGCATTCCTATTACTTCAACTACTTCAACATTACGGGTGATGAAGCCAATTCTGGCGCCTAAACCCAAGGAAGATGGCGGTCCCCTCAGCTGATCTGATCATACTCTCCTATGTAAACCACTATGTAAACCGCCGCCATCTTCCTTGGGTTTAGGCGCCAGAATTGGCTTCAATACTGAGCCTGAGTGCTCCGTCTATTTCTATTACGTGGTAGCTGGTTACACCATTGTCAATCTCTGGTAAACAAGAGTTTGACAATGGTGTAACAACCGAATCCGGTATCTCGTTGTTTTAATAAATTTATGGTTTTGACAACTTCAAGTCTTTTATTCAAGAAATTAGTATATTGTATATGACATCTTTTCCGGGTTTTTCCGGACAACTACAAAACACAATAATTGAATAAAATGATTTCTCCTAAAATAGAAGAGAACTCATTCATTCAAAGAAATTCATTTATTCATTTTTATTCAGTATGGATAATTACCACAATGTAACATTCACTACTACGCTGAAAGTTAATGTTTTTTTGTAAATTTAATCCCACTTGGACAAAATATTTCGTTATTTATACTACCTTCATATTTTTTCCCCATGTGAAAATTCTGAACAATGTATAAACTACGAGGTAGTTGGAAGAGATTGATAGCTATGGGATAGAGACGGGAATCGGACAAGTGTAAATAGAGTTAATACGAGCAAATGCAATGTGCGGTGAGTCGGAAAAGAAGGAGAAGAGGAAGAAGAAAAAGGACAGGTCGACAGGCGGATGAGAAAAAGACGAGACGGATCAGTACCACTGACCGACCGAGTAAGAGAAAGGAGGAGCAGGCTGGTCGCATCTGCTGAAATTGGAATTCGGGGTAGCGGAAAGACAGCTGTCCGAAAACTAAATAATGAAAAGAGATGCAGTGACATGGGTGGCTAAGCATTTCCTGGCATATTCTGCTGCCTGAGAAAATGAGATTTCTGTTCCCCGTAATATTGGTTAGTTCTTAATTATTGCAACTTAATGAATGTTTGTAGGAAGTGAGAGTTAAGTTATTGTGAAACATTTATGGCCAATTGCACAAAAGTCTACTTCTACCACCGAAAAATGATATTCATTATCAAAGCTGAAAATTATCTTTAGTTATTATAATAAGTGCTACAATATGTGTCAAGTGTTACAATTATGCTTAATTGTTACAATAAGCTACTTCTCGTTTTGAAAAATCATGATAGTATCAAATTATTTGGAAAGCAGTTGAAGAAATTGCTTTGAATTTGATCCGTGACTGAAATGAGATACTCTGATAGAAGGAGATTCTCAATAGTAGAACTTGTATGGAATATAATTTATTAAGAATATAATACATTCTGCTACAATATCTGTCAAGTGTTACAATTATGCTTGATTATTGTTACAATAAGCTACTTCTCGTTTTGAAACATCATGATAGTATCAAATTATTTGGAAAGCAGTTGAAGAAATTGCTTTGAATTTGATCCGTGACTGAAATGAGATACTCTGATAGAAGGAGATTCTCAATAGTAGAACTTGTATGGAATATAATTTATTAATAATATAATACATTCTGTTTACCCAACTCTCCTTATTTTCTGCGAATTCCCCCTTATAACTAACTTACAGGTTCATATTAAAACGTATGCCTGCGTCTCATAATAATCGTACAACATTCTCTGGGATTGAACTTCCCCTCTGATATGAGGCCTTTGGGTCCAATAATTACTTATTTTGTTATGCTAGCACTGTGAAGAAGTAATTAGTGCTGCCGAAATTCAAGCCCCTCCATTCTCCATACACCCCGAAGCTGTACAAATCCTTGTATAGTTTATGTAATGATTGATCAGAAGCAATAAAGGGGGTTGAATTTGCATTTTGGTTGAGATTGCATTTTCACCCAAATTGGAGTACATCTTGAAGTCCCTTCAAATTTGCCAATGTCGAGTTGGAATTCATCGGAATTACGTTGTTGACCAATCAGAATAGAGTAGACTGATTATGGAGGCGTGTCTTTAGACTTGAGTTTGAGTGGAAATTCAATTACTTATTTTAGTACTCAATTACTTATTCAAGTACTCAAGTCAAAATCCTCGGCTAAGGTCAGAATTGGCAAATTCCTTGAAAATCACCAAAACGTTACTCTTTATGAAGCTTCATGGTTTGATTCAAAGGACGTCTTCATTGAATGTAGATTTTCATCTTCGGAGAGATTGATCAATGTTACTGAGTCTTCTATTAATGATATTATTATGTGCGATGATTTTTCAATTAATATTGTTATTAATTTAGATTTTGTTTGCAAATATTCAAATCAGTCTTTTCAGTACTAATATGTTCATGTAGATGTAGATCGTAGATGACGAATAATTACTTTCATTTCTTTTTTTAAATCTTTCATGCAGACATGAGTTAGTCTCTATAGATGTGTATTTAGATCACAAATACAATAATAATTCATGTAGGTTTAATCTACTCGCATGAAAGATTATTTAGTATAGGACTCTCATATTATTGATCACAAAAATTCGAAAACTACCATTAAATCCTTGTATTGAAGTGGAGCTATTTTTAATTTTTGTTAATTAACTTGAAGTTTCTCAATGTTTATCAATCGAGCTGAACCAATAAACGTTATCTCACGAGAAGTGGCTGTATGTTATTTCACAAATGAAGGGTTCCTGGTTGACAAAATGAGAATGTACGAGTGAGTAAAACAAGAGAGCAAGTGAGGGGAAATGGACATCTCTCTTCAGCTTCCGGGTCATCTGTGCGACTAAATTGGAATGTTTTTGAGGGGCTGCCTCTCTCGGCAACTTGTAATTTCAAATTGAGTACTCTCATGCACCCCTCAGAGAATCTGTTCAATATGTCCGTCCACTCGATTCATGTTTATTCTCTAGATAACACGAGTTCAACAACACGCATGGGATTATCATGTACAACGCTTGATTGATTGGAAATTTCTGATGAAAAGTTGATAGAAATTGGATGAATTAATGGGTAATTTCATTTGTATTGCAATTTTTAACTTGAGGAATTGAATTTTCTACTTTTTACTCAAATCAAAACTATGTTTTTTGTTTAATTTCTTGTTAAAAACTCCTAACTTATTATTAATCGTTTAGAAATCTTTTAATTTATTTTTATTTTCTAATTTCTAAGCTATTAGAAAAATTACCAATTTTTCTGTTAATTGCCTTAAAAAACTTGTCTCAAAATCATCTTATTTTAGGCTCTTTCTTAAACCTGGTTACCATTTTCTTATTATTTTGTTGACCTGGTCGTTGTCAGAATATATTTGGTACTATTTTGCTTGATTGGATAAAGACACAATTATTGAATTATAATAGTGAATATACACATCCTTTGATTTCTTATCAAACAAATATCCAAAACGTTCAAAATCTTTCAACATGGTTCATGTTATTACTCTTTGCATAAAAAGTTAAAACTTAAAATTAGCGGAAATCTTTAATCGTTCAATTAATCATTTCTTGTTCATGGATCAAAATCAATTGCATCAATCAGTTGATACTGCCATCTACATATGAAGAAAAAGAATTAGTTATAAATCACCCAGTAGCTGCTGCCATCTACCGACAAAGTCCAGATGTACTTTTCTGGCCAATTAGAAAGTAGGCGGAGCTTAGAGTTGCACTTGTAGGCGTGGATCTCATTCGTGATTGGTTGTCTTTCTCATTGGTTTGATTCATCTTTACTTGATTCTCTTTCTAATGCATGGTTAAAAAATATTCACAAGTATCGTATCGGTCTCATTCAAATCAATTTTCATTAATTAATAATTGTAAATTGAGACGTTGATTTGTAACCAATAGAAATTATGTTAAATTAATTAGTAGCAATATAAAATATTTGAATTCTAACAAGCAAAGTTTTGTAATTGAAAAACAAATCATTCCTGCATGTAGAAAATTACAACCAATGCATGAAGATTTGAGCTCTGATAACAAAACGCTTAGTTTGTTATTGAAAAACAAATCATCCCCATGTTTCGTGTTGGATCCGCTGTAAATGTTCGGCAGTCTAATTATCGGGTTGATAGGCGGCTATTATTTGAAGGGCCAGATTGAAATTTTGCGGTCGGCCAACCAGAGGTGCTTATAAACAATGCAAATACTGTTCTCGGCCGTCGGAGCAGTAATCAGTCCAAGTGCCTCCTCAATATTGCAATTTCGGTTGCGTGTGTCGGTGGCTTAAATCGCATTTGCGACCTCTCTCAAGTAGCGTTGTTTCATTACATGCTCGTGGTATGTTGCCCAATTACTGTGAATACTACCGTTGACAGTGGTCTGCCATCCAGCCTATCACTAGTTTAATTGTTACTCTCCTAATTAGTTAACTGGATCGGGCCCTAAAACAGAATATTCAGTATATTTTCACAAATAAAAGTATTTGTGAGATTTTAGTTCTGAATAGTCGGTGTTATGGTGTCTTAAAAACAATTACTACCACATAATAAACATTTTTTTTGTATGTGGTCTTTGCCTTAAACAGACTTATTAGTTTTTGTATGATTTGAATTTTGAATATAAGTCGGTGTTTTTTTATCTCTTTTTTATCTTTTTTCAATCTTGTTTTTTTATTTCTTGATAATTTTTCCTGAAAACATAATCAAGATTATTGTTTCTCACACTGGTTTCTAATTGAGGTTTCATTATTTTAAAATAAGTGTGTATCATTCTACTGATTTTCACCATCAAAATATTCATTTTTGAAACAAGAAATTCATAAATCACTAATTAAATTACAAACTTGAGTGTCTTCTTATTATTTATTAATTCATTTAATGAATAAAGAAGTCCACATACACCGATTTCAGTGATTGATACCCGATAAAACGTTTATCAGACAGAACCACTGTAGTTGAATTTCAAGAAATTTTATTTGAAGTAATATCAAGTAATTGAAGTCATATCTTTTGAACGTGAACATGAATAATGATCAGAACGAAAACATGATATTAGTATGTTCGGTTAATACCACTCTGTCAAATTTAAAGTAGTTGAAGCGTAGCTATAATTAGATTCTAGGACAAAAATAATGGACATGTTTCAAATTTCAAGTCCGGCTCACCACGAGGGGAAAGAATTATCTTCAGTCCTAAAAAAGAATGGTGATCGTTTGAAGTTGAGAAAGGCACTTTCGCCTAATACTTGAAAGAAGAGGAATATCTATTGATGTAACGATGTAATAAATCTTTTGTTCTGATTGTGTGGATTACTTCAATAACCACTACAGTAAACTCCCGGTTATCCGAGTCCCGGTTAACCGAGCCTGTCATTCAAAAATAACAAATATAAATAAGGTCTTAATAACGAGGGAAGAGGTTATCTCAGAAGATGATCTCAAATATGTTTTTAAGAAATAATCTATGTTTCTACTTGGTTTTGTTTGTTTGTTTGTCAATGGCTCAACAGCCCTATGCGGGCTTAGGCCTACCAGCTGGTTGCCAGTTTCACATCCACTTGACTGAATCAGCAGAGGTGAATGATCATTAACCAGAAAAGATGCAACGTGTGGTTAGCACATTGGCTAGTTTCTACTTGGTTACATGTCTGTAATTGTGATTTATATGTTTTTGCTTCCAATAACCTTTCATGGGGTTTTACGTCTTTTTTATACCACAACTGAACTTAACCTTTGTATTATACGGGTTTTCCCGTATCCGAGTTCGTCCCAGTAACAATTATCTCGGATAATCGGGAGTTTACTGTATTACGTACTATTAATAATAGGTATTGATTACTGTATAAATATGTGTGCACTATGCGCCCCTTGTTTATGACAGTTTTGTGACAAAAATTTCAATTTGAAATCTATTAGAAGTGGACAATTCTTGAACAATCCTCAGCTGATCACTCTTCACCACGTACTTGAAATATCCACTAGCACAGTTTGCTCGAAGCAGGTTCGTTCCCAAATGGACCTGTCCATCAACTCCACAACCTGGTCCCCATTTAACCAGTTGCCAGTTGACACACTAGTGTGACAAAATCGTGGCCGACAAATACGGGATGCTATTTTCGTCTTCGGGTCCAGGATCGAAGTCGGCGACAAATTTTGTGAAGGGGGTTGGTGTGAACCCTCCACCCTCCGTCCCTCATCATTCGCTCTGTAACACCGTATCCAGAAGATGGGCGCGCAGGCGCAATGATCACCTGGCTTCACATGCTTGTGTTAGTGCATCACTGGATGGATGCTGCTATTACACAGTTAAACTTCAGTGCTTATGCAGTCAGTTCTCGGAAAGTGTCGCCTGGATTACTCTGTCATTGATAAATGTGTTCGAATATTATCTAAGAATGAGTCTGGGATTACGCATCTAGACGTGAGAATTTGCGTTGTAGCCTATGTTGTAAAGTCAAACTTGTGTGACTGCGACTTTGAAAGTATTATAAGTGCGCATTTAGTTTGAACGCATTTCATGTTTGAATAAACATTGAGGTGTGTTTAAATATAGTGGAAGAATCAATCGTGTTCAAAATGTATGATGCCAATATCCTCAACATCCTTGAATTTTTGAATAAAAATCCCCTCATTATGTTACAATGTGAGAAATTATTGACATTACCGACTATGTTTGTGTATGCTTCACTATAAGCTCTACGATGAGCTCACTAGCAAACATACCAAATTTTCCAAATAGTTCAGTAGTAATACACATCGTACTATTGACATCATACTAATAACTGGGAGAACAAAACTAATATACTACCAATTTTATAAAATTCCTGATTACTTAACTGAGCTTTATTTTTTATGCATTTTAAAACATTCCAAGCTCAAATTATTGCGATCTGCGATACGTAAGAAACCACGTGACCCATGATAAATTATTGGAGATGCATTCCAACATTTTCATTTGACCTTGACAGCATACAAATGAGATAGATGAATGTGTGGATTGAGAATCCTTCAGATGAACAATACATGAATTAAAATAATAATTATGTTGTTGTTTTTCGTTCTGTCACTGAATTAGACAAAAATTTGTATTAAAATTTCTTAATCGAATTAATAAAAATGTAATGTAGTGATGCCGGACAGTGTAGTAGTGTAATTTGGTGCAGTACTTCTCACCTCTGTGAAGCCGTCTCAAAATTATTTGTCTTTGAATTATTAGGCATCAACTACGACGTAAAGTAATCGGTTTTGTGCGCTGTATATTTTGAAACCCCCCTCCACCTCACCATGTTTTTCTCGCTAGCTGCCTCCAACAACAACAACAATAACAATGGATACAAGTTGTTGTCACCTCAAGGAATGGCAACGTTGCAAATCTTCTTCAGAGACCATGGCACTGAATGCATACGTCAGTTTGTTCAGGTAATAAGTGGTCTCATCATATTTCAATAGCATTTTTTTGTAATGCACAACGGTTTTCAACCCAGAATGCATTGGGGTGATTCTGTGTGTAAAAATTACATCGATCTAGACATTTATACGTTATTGGTGGCATACTCTGACCAAAATTTAGATAAGGACTGCAGATTTCTAATAAGAATAATCAAGATGAGGAAAGGAGTGACTGGAGCTTTCGAATTCTTTATAATGGAATTTGAATACACTGAGCTTGATTACTCAATTAGATGACATGTTTTTGTAACAAAATTATTTATTTTGAAACCCTCTTCCCCCTCCACCTCTCCATTTTTTTTCTCGCTAGTCTAATTTCATGCCTAAATATACTAATTTGTTATTACTGTATATATTTTCATTATTAGGGACCTCTCCTCTTTAAAGATTTTGGGAAACCTTTTGGGTTCACCATGTTTATCACAATCAATGAATATTCATCACAATAAATTATAATAATTGATTTTTGATATGCATATTTTATGTAACCGAGAACTGGAGTACTTTGGTTACAGTTCTAGTCTTCGAGAAACAATCCAAGATCTTCCAACGACTCCCAAGTTCATAAAATTCAGATCTTCAGAGTTAACTTACTCTCGATGCAACCCTCTGCAGCAGAAACAAATTTATAATCAGATTTCCCTAACTCAAATGACTGTCGCCATATTTTTGCTAAGCGGAAAACTGAAAACTTTTTAGACCTTTCCGAGTTGCAAATTGCGCTGTTTCCATGCTGTGAAAAGTTGAGAGTTGAACTTTTGCCCAGTCACAAATCCTTTTCGTTTCTTATTATCTTTTTTTAACGTAAATTAAAGTTACTTTGGAGTGTTTTATCCTTCAATATTTTCGACATTTTGGATGTTAAGCGCCTATTGATAGCTCTTGAATAAGTTTAATTCTTGGTTTTTATCTGTATGCATCAAGGAACGTGGACATTTCAGCGCAATGATCTGTAATTGAACAAACTCCTTTAAAGTTTTACTTTCATCATTCTTCCAACTTATTCCTCAATAAACACTGTCAGTATCTTCTTCTCTTCTAACAAAGATTATCTCTCTCTCTGTTTTCTCTCTAAAAACCCTCTTTCTCCTCCCTCCAACACACACTCGTATTTTTCTCCCTTAAAAAGACTCCCTCGAATTCTTTATTTATTCTTAATTCTCTCTCTTTTTTTCTCTCTCTCTTTCGCTTATCTCTTCAGCTCTTATACCGGGTGATTCAAAAAGAATACCACAACTTTAAAATTTGTATGTTATGAAAGAAACATCATAGAACCTTCTGTTATACATCTTTACATAGAGTATTTAAAGAAGTTTTTTTCACTCACAAACAAATTCAGAGATGTTCCATATATGACCCCTCCAGACACTCGAGCAATATCAATCCAAAACCTCCCTCAAACTTGTTCCACACTATCTGTAGCATGTCAGGTGTAACAGTTTGGATGGCTGCTGTTTGGATGGCTATTTCTTGTTTCAAATCATCAATGGTGGATGGATATTGATAATTTGAAACAAGAAATAACAGCAGCCATCCAAACTGTTACGCCTGATATGCTACAGATAGTTTGGAACAAGTTTGAGGGAGATTTTGGATTGATATCGCTCGTGTGTCTGGAGGGGTCGTATTGAATATTTCTGAACTTGTTTGTGAGTGAAAAAATCTCTTTGAATACTCTTTGTAATGATATAATTATAAAAGAAGGTACTATGATGTTTCTCTCATAATTTACAAATTTTTCAAGTTGTGGTATTCTTTTTGAATCACCCTGTATTTTCATCTATTTACACGTCACATGCTCACGTCGTTATTCACTATTATGGGCAGCTCATGCAGTTTAGTGGACAGTCTGCTGTTTCGAGCTGTTCGTCACTGTTTGACATGGAAGCGAAATTGTTTGTGTGATAATTGATCGTCTCACAACTCACTCACCAAGCACATGAGACAATAATTGCTCTTCATCAGTGTGATTTAGGCTCGGTTCACACGAGCGTGTACGTTGCGTGTACGGTAGATAATTGTGAGCGAGAATTCCAAGAATAGTTGCTTCTTCCAAGATTCGACCGGCAATTATAAAACGCATGCGGCCTAATTGGCTAAGAAAAATTTATTCATAGATTTTGATAGAAAAAGATAAAAATTTTTGATATTATAAATTTTTCAAGTCCTATCTTATTCTACTTGTTCTTCTGATTCTAGAACAGCTTGAAATTTTCTTATAGCATTCAAATTAGTATAGCTAGCTAATTATTTGATTCTAATCGGTTTTCTGACTTCATAATGAAATTTGAAATTTTCTTCATCCATTTAAATAAGAATTAAGCCAAAAAAACTATCAAGATTTATAAGTGGAATATCAATAATGGTATATATTTATCTATGAAATAAGAATGTAGTGTGTTGCATACTCATACTCATGGCTATTAATGATAAAAATGGTTGTTAATGCTAATGGCTATAATGCTACAATGCATTATAGCCATTACATGAATTACACCTAGTGTTGTTGTTCTGGGGGGCTCCCCATAGGTTACGATAATTACAATAAATAATAGGAATAGTCTGAGAAAATTACATATAATGATGATGCGAATAATTGTTCTTCTATTGAAAATCGAGAATATTGAACAATCACTAGTTTGCAGCGAACTCCATTTCCCGCTAATACTGTCAGCTGCAAAATATTCTTTGCTAATTGTACAAATGCATTATTTTCTCAGTGGTGTTGTGAGAATGGACGTGGCAAGACGTCGACAAGCCATAGTGGCATATCTAGCCTATTCATACTTATACTTATACTCATACTTCATACTCAAGATGAGCAGAAATTTTTCAATTATTTTAGAATGAGCATAAGGTCTTTCGACGAATTAGTTTTTAAATTATCAGACAAATAATTGAGAAGTCAGGATACAAGCATGCGGCTTTCAGTATGCCCTGAAGAGATGTTGGCCGTAACTTTGAGGTGAGTGATAATTCACAGCATATTCATAAAATTCTCTACTCAAATACAGCACTAATCATTGTGTTGAATTCGAATTGCAAATTCTTTTATTTATTAGTAGGTTATGACATTCAATTAAAATTCGTGATTTGGTTGCTTGTAAATATGTACTATCTATTTTCTGTTTTCTTTTCCTTGTTCAACACAAATACAGTATACAACTTCAGTATTCAAGGTAGAAAAATGGTATAAATGTCTCAAAAATGGTATAAAAATGGTAGTAAAATGGCACACAGAGTGCCAAGTTTTGAAACCGGGTATTCTCGGCTGTATGAATTAGAATTTTTCATTCAATTGTATCAAAGTTTTGCCACTAATAGACTATCACTGGAGATAGAAACAATAATCTTCAATAAAACGGGTAATTTTCATGCTAGAGATGAAAATCAAGTTCGACTGCACTCAGGAGATTGAATAGAATAGCATAGCACTTTCAAAAATCAAAAAATCCCAAATTTTAACTTTTTTTGTATGTTAGGATAATTAGATATAATTGCCTGGGGCAATTAGCACGCATGTTTCTAGCAGTGAAACAAGGTGACGTTCTGCAACGTACGTCTCACGGATGAAGTGTGAACAACACGATTTGATTCCCTGCACTAGCTCTACGTTGCGTGAGTTAATTGTTTAATTGTTTCATTGGAAAGTGCCTCAATTATCTCACATTTGCTCAACGTACACGCTCGTGTGAACCGAGCCTTAATCGTCAGCTGGCAGGAAATTGCATGTGAGACATGATTAGCATGATAGTGGTGTGATTGCAGGTATAGCACGATCCATTTAACTTGTCATAAATCAGCTGTTTCGGTAATAATTAAACAATGACTTCGACACAATAATCGAAAAGCCTAAAAGTCTTAAAGACCTTCGATTATTTAAAGTCTTTAAAAGACCTTTTTAAAGAAGACCTTTCAAAGAATAACTTTTTAAAAGACCTTTTCAATAATCTGCGAGATTCAGCATTTGTAGGTTAAGTATTGTGATATTGCTGGTTAAAACATATGTTTTCTGACAAGTTAAAAGGATTCTGCTATAGCAGCAGTCACACCAAAACGGAATGCCTGACTACTCTGGATGGAAATCATGGTCCTTTTCAATGTTCCATTTTTGTCAAGATTGAATTGATAAGAAGGCTGTGGTTCAGTGTATGGAATTCTGTGTTGAAAAGTTATTCAGCATTGAAGATTACAATTTCTTGACCTATGAACCCTTGTTATTGAATTAGAAAAACTCTTTTTGTCGTGAAAACTTCTAGTTTTGACTGAAATTTCCTTCAATATAGAAGAGAGAAACTCGTTATTATACTAGTTATAAACTGTCATTTTCAAGTGCCAGGAAAGTCTAATTTTGTTTGGCCTTGAAGTACAGTGTTTGACCTACTTTACTGTGTACTCTCGCTTCAGAAATGGGAGTCCATAGTGTTGTCGAGATTCCAAGGCTTGCTTGCACTTGGTATGTTCCCCAGTGTTATGAGAATGAAGTTGTTTACATTTTTTAAGAGATTAGGTCTAGTTCTTGAGAAAAGATCCACTCAGTCAGGATAAAGTATCTTGAAAATTCACTGTATACTCAAATTCTCTAGGTACGGCCACAGAGAAGGAAGAAAGGCTTTCTTCCTTCTCTGTGGAGGCCTACCGCGCACCTTTCAGCATTTCCTGTCAATCGTCCCATGAAAAGCAAAGTAACCTTCCTGAATTCTAGAGATTCCAAGCTGTGCTCTTTGCGTCAGCAAATTAGTGCAGGGTCCAGAATTAGTGTCGTACAAGCGTAACCTAATTGTCACATCTCCTTCCTAGAACTCTACACAATAAGCGTTTGTGAAGCCATTTCCTAATTGGTGGTTTCCACTTCTCCATCACTTTATTCGAATTTTGTGAACAGGCAGGCTCGTCTTTGAATTAGATTCAGATTCTCTCATTGAATCGAAATGGTTGACATGCTGATTCAGGATTTTGCACATTCGATTAAGTCTGTAAACTGTATTTTTTGTTTGTATTTATGAGGCTTACTATCTTAAGTGGAATTTTTATTAGTATAGAATCTATCAAGTCAATAGTTTACTGTCTTTTTCAATTGATTCTTCGCTTCAAGAGGGAAATGCAAGTTGAACAATGTTTCTTACTCTTTTCTTTTATGTAAGATGTCAAATGAATATTATAAATTTGATTGAAAATATATGAAAAAGAAGTAATAATTAACTTGAATTTGAGTCTTTCAGTCTTTCAGAAAAAAACGATATTTTTATCTCAAATGAAACTTATATGTCTTCATTACATCAATATCTAGGAATACTATACTCCCTCTAGATTATTGATGCTGTGTCTCTAGAGAATTTTATTGTGAACATTTTAGTGCAAAGAAAACTCATATATCTTCAATATTGATCAAATTACAGGCGATCTAATAAATTATGGCGGCCATCTTGTTTTTGAGTTTGCATATGCGGCTGACTAGCCAGCATGGATTTTCTCATTATAGTAGTCCTAACTAATATATCTGCATAGATTCCAGAGCTCAAGAAAACATTTTCCCACGGGATTACATTTGCCCCCCGGACTGCAAGGGGTTCAGCCGTTTTCCAAAAATAATTTTTCCAACTATATTTGATACAGTTATTTTATAACTTATTTCTAAAATAGAATAATGTTTTATCATGCATACTGGCCTGTTCTGAATCTCTAAATATAATTTACATGTTTTCGTTTTGTACGTTGTTTACTTTTCGTACACAATCTAGTTTTGGTTGAAAAATCAATTGCGGTCGTATTTCTTGAGTTAGTCTTCGTCATTCTGTTCTAAAAACGTCAGCTTGAGAGGGCGAAAACGTTGACTGACATATCCTCTGGTGGATAGGCGGGCGATGTAAGGGAAGGGTTGGCGTTGGAGTAGAGAGACCCCCAGGGTCTGCAGTTTCCATTAGCGTCCGTCACGGGCTCCATCCGCTTCTTCTTCTTCTTCTTCTTTTTCTTCATCTTTTTCTTTTCTTCTTATTCTTCATCATCTTTTTCTTTACATCCTTGTCTTCTTCTGCTTTGTCTTTTTGTTTTTTCTCTTTCACTTGCGTCACCTCCCACGGTCGCTCTCTTTCTATAACATCCTCTCTACCATTACATTGACTTTTAGTAAAAAAACATCAAAAATGTAATATACTCATTGTTAATAAAAACTATATTACTAATATCTTATTGTAAGACAGTATACTGTAGTCTATGCGTCTCACAACCTGATATTACTTACATTTACTCCTGGTATAATATTAAATTAACATTTTCTTTAAAATCTTTCACCTTATATCATATTATTTATAATTTATTATTCACCGTATACTTTTTATTACTTTTACCAAAAATATGTTATTTGTTTCCTAACATCTATTTAATTTGTTACAGGTTCGTAAGAATATCTTATGAATTAATGTGCAGAAATGATGGTCCCATTTTGTGAGTAAGCTGAAATCTTAATTAATCATTTTAAGGATGTCACGCTTTATACGCTTGTATAGTCTGTTGAATATCACTTATTGAAAAAATATCTCCCTTATTTGTGATTTGTTAAGGCATAGAATAATTTATGTTTCGTTAATACGGGCTTCCGTATTCAACTTGGATATTGCTAAAAACAAATCATAACTGACTCACTGACTGTAACAAATTTTCACTCACAAAAAGTTTAAAGAATTATTCAAATTATGGTATCGATAAAGTATTCCATCCTCAACCTAAATTTCTCCAACATTCTACTCGTATTATGATTATTGTACTAATAACAAATGTACAGTATAGTGTTGTGGCTATTCGGGTGTGCAGCATGCTTCCAATTCATTATATTAGTGTTATGAAATTTTCTAGAAAATTTATTAAAATGCTCTCCTACTAGTGATGAAAATAATTATAGGAATCCATGCATTTTGAAATTCATTTGATAAATTTGAATGAATTTTGTGGTGAATTTAGTTAATGATAGGCATTTTCGGATCACTAACAATATGATAAAAGTCCAACAGTCCCTCGAAATTCAAATTCCACTTTCCAAAAAAGTTCTGATGATTGACTGAAAGAATATGAATAATAGTTTAATTATGAGTTATTACAGAATCATATGTCATACATAATCATTGTCAAACAGTATATTGAATAAGAATGGAATTATGAGCTAACGTACATGCAAACAATGTATCATTATTATTAGATACATTATTATCCTTAGATACTTAACGCAACCACTAAATATTACATAAATTCTTCATTTTGAATAATTATATTTATAAGAAGTACCTAATTGATAATAGTGATAATGCTCAGTTAGTCAGATATAAAGTGAATAAATGGGGTGAACTTTGAAAGTGTTCATTATGGATGTTTTTACATAAAAAAGAGGAAAAATTAGTGGTTAAAAGAGAGAGACCGATAAAAAGAGAGGCAGAATTATATAGAAGAGCAAATCGTGCCAGCATCTCTGCTAAAAGACACTTTTACAGAATACTGAACAGCTCGTTAACAGCTGCGGTGCAAAACGTACGACTTCATCATCATCATCATCATCGTCGTCACAGGGCTAACAAGGTGCTTCTCTCACTTTCATCTCACTTGCTCGCTTGGTACAAATATATAACTTTTGCGGAAATTAAGACCGCCCGTGACTGGACTCGAATTGCAAGCAGACTGCACTCCCAAACTACCCTTAACACCATCAATTCGGTACCAGCAATTGTTAGTACATGTTAGAGAATTTCAAATGAATAGTGCAGTACTTGGTAGAGAAACAAGTACTTGAATAATTCATAATATTATTCTCGTTAATTGTAATTGTTTACTGTTTGCTGTTTTTCGTTGTATTTACTTGTACATTTGGATGGTCAACCTCAAGTAATTGAGCCACAACAGTGTTAGGCTAGGCGTACACCGGTTAGTCAAGACAAGACAAGACGATTAGTCATAGTAATTCATATAGCTGCTTATGGAGCAGCATACAGCGATGCAATGACTAATCGGTGTGTGTTGCTTCATAAGCAACTATGTGAAGTACTGTGACTAAACGCGACTAATCTCGTCTTGACTAACCAACAGTATGCTTAAAACAGTTTCAATCGAAAATATATAATTCAGTCCTAAATACGTTGTGTTGGAAGATTTCTAAGAAATATGAGATTGGACGAAAGTTTTATTGCATTTAGAAGCAATAAATTCATCAGTTAAGTAATTCATTAGCAGTGCAAGTCGAAACTCATGTTTGGTGTACAGTATGACCTTTTCGGAAACACAGACACTCTTGAGAGATACGAGTAGTTCCTAAAATTATTTTAACATGAGATTTTTGTGACAACAGGATATTGAATTATTAAAACTCTATATAAGTAAAAACTCAGTGTGAGTATGTGTAGTAAAAACTACTCAAAAGTAGTTCAGTGTGTGTGAATTGATCGAAGGGTAGCACTCTGGCGGACAAGAAGTGAGCTACTAGAACAGTGAGGTTGAACTTGGAAAGGTCACAGGGTTAGGACTGTCAGCTGTCTGCCTAGGACACGTAATGCCACTCTGATTTTGACATACTTCCCACCTTACCACTTCCACCAAGGACCTGAATTCTATGGCATTGTTTTTCAACTGACTCCATTCTACTCATGGTTTCTTATGAAAATAACGGAAACTAATACTTTTTCATCCCTTGAATTTAGCTGTCAATTATTAATAGGGGGTGTGGTGCGTCACAACATGATGCCACAATACTCCTTTGAAAAGATGTGAGTTGAATAAAATATCATGTTTAGTGAAGAGAGATTTATTCTTTAGTTGCTTCTAATTTACAGCAACTTCTATTAACAAAATTTTGTTGTAGATACATATTGTTGTCGAGTTAATCGTATAAATTGAAAAGGAAATATTCTTCATCAGGTTGGGTCTTTTCGACCACTCAACGTTAAACTAAACTCATATTTGAAAAAGCGTTACCGCTATGTTTAGGAAAATCTTACATGTTGATGCAATGGTATTGCTATCACAGAAAATCAATTTATTTAGCAAAAAACTTGAAATTCTATAACCTAGTATGGAAGCATTTTTTTTATTTAACAAACATGGTCTCCCAATTCCGTTATCCTCTTAACATCGGATAGGTTGCTTACAATATTTCATTCGTATTCAATTCAATATCTATCGACAAATAGAAGGAAAAGCTACTTGAAAGAAAATGTCATTGGCTGATGAGTTGGGACGCGGATTAATAACAACAGGAAAAAACTTTTGTTATTAGTGGACGGACAGACAATAGGATATAGAATTGATAAAAAAAAGCCGGAAAAGGTGATTGGTTGAGGCGAAAGGGGTTGTGGTAGGGGGTGGGGGTAACAGGTAATGAGATTCGAGCAGTGAATGACAAACAATGAAAATCATATTCCCGTGAGATCACAACTCCATTACTTTACGATACGTTACCGATGGAAAACAAAGAGAGAGTGAGAGAAAGAGTGAGAGAGACATAGAGGAAATGAGTAAGAGTAAGAGAGAGAAATGTGTAGTGAGGGTAGTGATGCAAGCGTTCGACCGAAATTGTGGATTACCATAAAAATATTACGACTTCCCCAGTGACGATCGGTGGCTCCCCCCCTTTCCCCCCTTTAACTTCACCCCTCCCAGGAGTCGCAATCGAGAAATCAACTGTCACAAGGGGGAAAAGAGCAATGCGCAAATAAAACTGGAGTTGAGGGAAAGTGTGTTTTATAGTTGTGGGACGGTGGGGTGCGGTTGATACAATCCAATAGCAAACTATTGTATTGCACACACAAGGGTTTGGTGAATTTCGAGTAAATATTGTTGTATGGTTACTGTTGGCAAGTGTGCATAACCAACTAATTGATAATTCATTGTTCAAAGTTGGCTTCATAGAGCGTTGTGTTTAGTTTATTTTTTGCTGATTCTATTCCATTAGGAATCAATTTCTATAGCATCCAGTCACTTATAATAAAATGTGGTACCGTATTACGGAATCAAATAGGAAGAAGTTATGACTGATACAAACTAGACTGATAACTACAGCAATATCACCTTTCTTTTCTATTTCTATTCCACTACTACACAAAAATATTACGTATATATCATTTTCAAATTCGTCCAAATAAGTATATTTTTTGTATTCAAGTTTTTATTTGTACTTTCACCGACAGCTTTTGCTCGTAACCAACAACTTGATGATTCAATGTACAAGTTAGCTTCATAGATCTTCTTCATAGCGTCAAGTTGTTTATTTTTCAATATGGAACAAAATTGCTCCTTTTTAAGGATATCAATATAATTTCGTTGTGTTGGTTTCGTCAAATGATAATGAAAAAAACAGAATTGAAAAGAATATCACAAATAAATGAACTGTCTGGAGCTGACTTTGAACATCAAATTTAATTATAAAGTCTGAACATTTAGGGCCGGTTCATGAGCTCGGGATTCAGCATTGTCCTAGACTAAAACGGGTGGCCACCGTAGCATCGACAAACGTTAGCCTTGACACTATGTACTAAGGGCTCTCTATGCTGCTAACCCATTAACCTATCGAGACAAACGTTTGTCGATGCTACGGTAGCCACCCGTTTTAGTCTAGGACTTGGCTGAATCCCGAGCTCATGAACCGGCCCTTAATTGGCGCTGATCACTCCACCAGTAATGGGTTCGATTGCTATTCCGTCTGGAATTTTTTGTGTATCGTACTTCACCTAATCTCCCAAGCATAACTTTCAATATTTATTGAGATGTTCTCAACTTTCAAAACTTCATGTCGGCATTATCAGAAAGGCCGCAGATTTCTCTTGTTTAAGTTTTAAGAACAGTCTCTCTATCTTCATAATTTTATCGAGATGTAGAGATGACCAAACTGAGCCATATTTTTTAATTGATCAGATTTTTCGTTACCAAGCCAACAACGAGAGAAAAAAGGTTGAGCGCTGAATTGTGGCCTGGGTCGTAGCGAATAATGAACACAGAATCGATCCGGGAAACTGAGAGTGAACTGAATGAATTTTCAGCAGCCGATTTTTCCGATTCCGTTCCGGACAAGCGGAAAGCAAATACTCGACGGGAGTCCTAGCATGGCTGGACCTTTTTTTTTTCATTCGGTCGACTTGAATATAGGCACACCACTCTTCGATTCAAAAAACCTCCAATGATAATAAAGTCCAGATTAACTTGGGAATGCATTGAAAAACATTGCAGAGTTAAAAAATGAATGAATTACTTTCAGGAGAAAAATTGGCATTTAGTGTGTGTTAATAAATTGGTGACTGTATTTGAATTCAGGAACATTTATTTTCGATATAATTGTATTATGATAGGAAGTAGTGGTCACTCGGTGAGAGCGGTTGCTAAGTAATCATGTGGTTAAGTAACAAACATTTAAGACCGCTCTTGGATGGGTGACCGACACAAAAAAATTGTGCAATTAGGCGAGGTGAACCTACCCGTGAGGGTCTCCCCACCGATAAAAAGCCATACGATAAAAAAAATAGGAAGTAGTGTGGATTCATCTATATGTTAACCAGAGATAATTCATTCATCTATTTGGTTATATTCAATTAGTATAATATGGTCATTCCTATACATTTTTTTATTAGCATGTTTTATTTATTACAAAATTTAAAGCAACAGATTGAATTTTTATCGCCCAATAAATTATTAGAATGAGTTTCGAACTACTTACATTTTATACTCAACAAAATAAATCAATTAAGCATCAAATCATAAAATGGCCGATATTGTTTTCAGATTGATTTCATATTGTTGTAATAGTTTCAATCTTGAAAATAGATTTGATGATAGGTATGGTTTTTATGCTCATTTAATTACTTATGTTCCCTTTGAGGTGTATTTTAGTTTAACGGCCTAGTTCGTGTACAGTGACATTTATTTAATTTGACGCTTGGCATTAGATAGATAGGTAGATAGATAGAGAGGTATCATTTATTGATGTTGCTGATGACCGTAGAGTACGATGTCAAATAAATAATATCTCTCTATCTAATGCGAAGCGTCAAATTAAATGAATCGCAGTGTACCTGTCATTCTACAATCGAAAATACTGTAAAGGAAAATGCAAAGGATATGAAGGATATAGAGAATACTGCTAAAGACTGTTGAAAGAGGATAAAATACTTTCAACACTTCGCAAATACAGTACAGTAGTGTGTCGATGTTCTTTTTCACCGCAAGCAATTTGTAGTCACCAGCCAATTATTGTGGCATTGTAGCTGTAGGAAAGGAGTGTTCATAGTAGTGAGCAGTCTGGTAGTCTCTAATTACATCATTGTTTTTAGAGATGTGGCAGAGAATTTCATTTAATACCGAGCTTTGGCATCATGTCCAGGGGTCATCAATGTTACGCTGGACTCAGTTGACCTGACTCTCTCTCTCTTCCACCCCTTAACTCTCTCAAGCACTCTCTCTCTATCTATCTTTCCCTCGTAGCTGTAAAGTGGAAATGTCTCAGCGTATTGTGTTGCTACCTACAAGTTTCAAGCTTTCCCGAAGGCTGGGAGAAGTCTTCTTCCAGCTTTAAGCTTTCCACTCAAGTACTTACTCGCCCCGTGGAAAATGTCTAGACCAATAAAACGTAGTTGAGTGCTATTCCCAGAGTATTGTCCTCCCACGTTTATTATCCAGGTAGTTTCTAGTTGCATTTGGTGTCCTTTTTACTTTCTAACCTGTATTTCGAGTACATTCAATTGATTAGTTGATCAGTCATAGATGCTTAGAAACTCCACTATGGAAGTTTTATGAGGATAAAAGAAGCATTTAATTCATTCAAATGTAACATTTAAATGTATCTGATTGTTACATAGTTCGTAATAATTTTTCTCCATCGTTTCACTGTGCTCAAAAGTAAGAATAAGAATGGGATTTTGTTTAATTTTATTACAGTATCAAGAGGTGAATAGAAGATAATCTACTCCAAATTTTAAATACGGTAGTATTGAGCTGGTGAAATATAGCTCACTCAAATCAAATTCTGTCTCTTTGGGCTGTTGTTCAAAAACATACAAATTTTCCACGATTTTAATTCTTACTTCTACTGAAGTATTTAAACTAAGTATTCCAATTTTGTATTGAAATTTAAATTAGTATTTTCAAAATTCGAAATTTTTTATTGTGATCAAAATTACAATGATAATTCAATATGTGAACATATAACTTCTTGATTTAAAATTGAGATTGAATTTGTACTGAAACTAATATCAAACTAACTACAAGTATTTTGGAAGGAATTTTATGGTATTTGTTGCAGTGTCTATAGCTGACCTTTTGCCTTTTTTTCCCTTACTTTTATGGAGGAAATGATTGTGAAATCAATGCCTACAAGCACCACAGGCCTTATTTTGTGATTGGGAATGTCTTTATGGTGGAGCGAGCAGTCCATTAAGACGTAACAAGTGAACCCTCGCTGTGTGTCGGTCGAATTAAATAGAATTAAGACCTCCTGCGTGCTGGGAAGTGGCTGGAACTCTGTCCACTCTCATTTCCAGATTTCAAGTCACTGCTGGAATTACTCGAGTGCCTTTTGTGTCTCCTAGGCTTTCTCAGACACTAGTGGTTGAGCTAGAGCTGAAAATATCACTAGGTGGATGATGAAACACTGAAAATGATTTTTTAATTATGCAGACTAAATATTTTAGATCATTTGACGGATCACCCATATATTGCAGGTACTTGACGTAATGTACAGTTTATTACAAAATTGACATAAATAAAAAAGTTCATTTAAAATAGAGGTTTTTGATATTTTTTGTATGGAAATTTATTTTTTGTACTTTTTATGTGAATATTTATGATTATTAGGTGTATTGTGAATTATCCATACAACAATGAACCTTTTCGCTGTCTCGAATGTATTTATACGTTGAGTGTTATGTGGTCTCTACAAATCATGCTCGACTCTACATGTTTTCAACTTTGAGCTCATTCTGTCACCTACAGACTCCCTGAACTCCTATTGTAAAGAGTTCACTAGAGATTGATAATGGTGTAACAACCGAAACTGGTATCTAGATATTTTAATAAATTTGTGGTTTTGACAACTTTCAGTCTTATGCCTGGTTTTTCGTACGTCTATCAAATTTAACCAGGCGATAAATCGAGGACAGCAACATAGTGGGATCTACGACAAACTGAACTAATTTGAAATTAAAATAGACGTACGAACAACCAGGCATTAGTATTCAATATGGATAACTACCACAATATCACCTCTACTACTATACAAGAAAAGAACTTCTAATAACTTTCCTTCTCTTTTTCATTCATTCTTCTTCAGCCTAGTTGGCCTTTCATCCATTTCATTGTTTTTCAGAATTATACTCTCTGATGTTTTGTGGTTAGAGGTATTTTTATCTTTAAGTTCAACCTCATTATCCACTCACAAACCCAAGCGTATGTGCTCACTCATAGAATATTGAGTTGATCAACGATCTCTGGCGAAGAGAAAGAGAATTTACGAATCTAATTTGTGATAAGGAATTTGTAATTAGAATGGCCGGAGCTGAAGGTAGCAAGCGTTGTATCGAATGAACAAGTTGTTCGAATGTTTCTATAATTCACGAGCTGGCTAATCGGAGATACTGAGACCGAAAGCATCTAGATTTGCTCCTGTGCCTTGGCGGTGCTGTTTTATCCTATCTGCAAATTTAATGAAGACTGGAACGGAAAGCAAGCCAACTGAGAATGTAGGAGAGCAACTGTAACAAAACGACAAGACAAGGAGAGAGAGTCAAATTTGGATTGTGTGTACGAGATAGAGAAGGAGAGTGTGAGAGAGTAGGAGAGAGAGAAAGAGAATTGAGTTAATCGATTTGACGCCCTTGTTCATTACAGCGAAGATGAATGGTTTCATTATGGCGTTATAACCGTGTTTCTGGTCTTAGCAACTTCTCTCTGTGCTATGAGCCACCCTTCCGCGCTGTATAGATGTAATTCATTAACACTTTTTGATCTAGTTTACTACTCTTTAGTTCAAAATTCATTTGTCATTATTGAGATTTCACTCTTATTAGCTTATTGCAACTTGTAACCTATAACACTTTTCCATCTAGTCTATTACTCTTTCATTTCCTTACTGTGTGAGTTATCTCCGCTTGTTTCATTCATAATTTATTTGTTCTCATTGAAATTTCTTGCGATTCCTACACAAGTGAACCACACAAGTCATCAGCTACTTGCAACATACAAACTGTATTAGTATTTTTTGACGTGTGATCACATGCGTCTTGACTTATGCAAGGCAACTTGCCTGTTCATTTGCAACGTGTAAACATGGCATCGAGTAGGATTCAAAATAGGAAAATACGTTTCCCTCACTAATAGAATTTAAACAAGACTTTTTAAAAAGCATAGAATTTTGAGAACAAATACGGAAAGATACAAATGAACGTATTGAGAAGGAGAAAAGGATTTGGAAGTTTTAAATAAAAGATAAGGAGAAAAGGATTTGGAAGATTTAAATAAAAGATAGATAAAGGACAAAACACTATGATAGAATATGATGAAGATTGAAATTTGTAGGGGTTTACAAGCGGTAAGACAAGAAGAACTAGCACTGATACCTGCCAAGTTCGTTCTAATTAAATTACGTGGTAACACCCTTATAACTCCTTGTAATTATTATCAGGGAGACGCCCATGAAACTGAACGTTAATACGCTCAGTGGTTCGTTTGATAAAAGCAACTATGCACCAAGATTTTCTAGGGGCTTAAAAGTTTCTTCCTGGTAGTTGCGCAAAACGGAAATAATGAATTCGTGATGGAAATTCTGTAGGCTAATGTAATCAGTGGAAGTTGTGATCAGAACCGCGAGATAAATGTCATTCATTTTATTATAAATTATGCACTACTGCACTAGTACAAAAACTATCAGGACTATCAGGTAGAATGCACTATAAAAAGAATAAATGAAACCAATACTAGTGTTACGAATAGTGTAACATCTTCGAATTGAATACTATCTCACAACAATTATAGACACCTTGAAATATTGAAAGAATAGGCTGCTAGATTATTGAACAGAAGATAAAATAAAACTCATGACCTCCGTTGTTGAGCTACCAATAACAAGTAACCTGTCCAAATCAAAACAGCTTATGATTAAAATTCAAATACAATTAATAAGAATAAGCTAATGATTATTGAAGGAAATTTTGATCGAATTTGAATAAATGAGACTCACTTATTTAAAGTGAAGTTCTGGAGTATATTATTCAAATTCACTTCATGGAACAGTAAATCTTTTATTCAAAAAGGTTCAAGAGTTAATACGATTCCAAAAGTATGAATTTACTTACATTTTGATTAAGATCTGTTTCTTTTTCAAAATGTATTCGTATTTTAATCGGAATTATCAAGATTCATTCTATTTAAAATTATCTTAATACGGAACTTTATTCGATCTGAAGTTCCTCTCAACCACCTGTATTCGTTTACGCGTTTCTGTTCTCTCCAGCTCTTCTGGTCAGTGAACCATTCGTTATTAAGTTCTTTTTCAGGGGTTTATAACCCTCTTTCTCTACCATCATTTTTCTTCTTCCTCTCTATTCTCCATTCTCTCTAATCCTAATCCAGTGCAAACTTTTTCGATACGAGACGTGAACGAGCGGAAGGCGATTTTATTAGCAACAAAAGTAAGCGCGAGTCTACACGGAGAGATAAAAGAGAGCCCGCCCCGGCCAACGTTGATTACAAGGAGATGTAACGAAAAGCATGCACGAGATTAGGCTCCAATCTTCACTCAAAAACGTTCTTTATTAGTTTATTAAGCTGTTGATTTTATCGACGATAAAGAAAAAAGGCACAAAGATTTTATTGAGTGCTACGTGAGCTTCCTTTCCCTGTTTATTATATTCCCCCTATTAAATTAACTTTGAACTCCATGAAATGAGCGGAAGTAATATCAAAGACAATTCTACTACTGAAGGATAGAACTGTATTTAGTTATATTTCAATGAGGTGGTTCATTCGTTAATCCTAATCAAATTACAATATTTGTATCATTTTGTGCTTGATGAGTTCCCAACATGGGGATGAGATAGATGCCATACATGAGATAGTTCCCATGATTTGTAATTTACCTAAATTCTATAATAATTCAGAATATTATTGAACAATCCAATAATTTACAGGAATATCATATTACAGAGGTGGAAGAAATAACTCATATTATGACAATTGAACAGCCCAGGAAATAAATATGTTGAAACCATCGCCATGTAGCAGGATGATAGTTGATCAGTTCTAAATATTGTCACGAAGTAAATTCGTAACGGTTGAATTTCAAGAAGAAGGCGCTCGCCTATCAGGAAATCTCGTAGTCCAACGTCCAATTCAGCCTCTAGCCTACTGCGCCGCCTCTATGCGCAGCCTTTCCCCACCACCACACCCCGTCCCACTGCCCCCTTGGGGTGGTCAGAGCGTTAATAGTTGAATTCATCATCATAGACAGTCCTCGTTCAGAGAGTCAAGTGGGCACAACAGAGCTTCAGCGGCGAACAGAGCAGGAGTCTCCGGAATCGGCACCGCGTCACCGAGGAGGCAGTTCCCAGCTTGTTCGAGCGTGAAGTAGCTTGCAGCCGCTCGTACTTCCGAGTTCTTCCGGCCGAAGGACGGTGTCGGATTATCCATTCCGGCGGGTACGAGTTAGTACCGTAGTTTCTACATAATTTCACAGTCTTGGTTTAGATTCCGAACGGTCAAGTGGGCACAACAGAGCTTCAGCGGCGAACAGAGCAGGAGTCTCCGGAATCGGCACCGCGTCACCGAGGAGGCAGTTCCCAGCTTGTTCGAGCGTGAAGTAGCTTGCAGCCGCTTGTACTTCCAAGTTCTTCCGGCCGAAGGACGGTGTCGGATTATCCATTCCGGCGGGTACGAGTTAGTACCGAAGTTTCTATCATTGACAGTCTTGGTTTAGATTCCGAACGGTCAAGTGGGCACAACAGAGCTTCAGCGGCGAACAGAGCAGGAGTCTCCGGAATCGGCGCCGCGTCCCCGGGGAGGCAGTTCCCAGCGTGTTCGGGCGTGCGGCAGCTTGCGGCCACTTGTACGTCTGAGTCCTTCAGGTCCGAAGGACGGTGTCGGATTATCCAATCCGGCGGGTACGGGTTAGTACCGAAGTTTTCCACATAACATATTCACTTTCAAACCATTTTCCTGGTTTTCCCGACTTTTCCTACAGCTCTTTAACACTTTACTTTTTTCTTGCCTCTATTCAATTCTTTCTTTACTTATACTTTCTCTTGCTTTACCTATTACTTTCTCTTTCTTATTCTATTCCTCCTTTTCTATTATTACCTTCTCTTGCTTCACTTACTTCTCTTACTTTTTATACTCTATTCTTTCTCTTTAAAACCCCTTTTAATTCCTTTCTCTATCTCGGTCGCCAGACACTAACTTGTTACTAAGCTCCGACGCGAAGGAGGAGCAGTGGCTTACTTGTGAATGGCGATCGTTAACCTTTCCTCTTGATCCTGTCCCGGCTGCTGTGCAATAACAGGCCTCTAGGCGATCTCGCGAAGAGTGCGCAGGGGCGTACCTGACCACAGTATGTTGTATCCGTTTTCCACGCTTGCTAGACCATAGACCAGCGAGTTGGTGGGAGCAATCGGTATCCGAATCCTATATTCCTTCACCATCACTGCCCGAAACCCTTTATATACTTTTATTCTTTATTTCACTTTTCTTCTTTCTTTCTTCTTTTCGCTCGGCAGCGGGCTACTCTGCCCCGCAGACCGCTTTTCTTTCTTTCTTCTTTCCGGTCCGCAGCGGGCTACTCTGCCCCATGACCGCCTTTCTTCTTTCTTTCTTCTTTCCGGTCCGCAGCGGGCTATTCTGCCCCCGCAGGCCGCTCTTCTTCTTTCTTTCTTCCTTCCGGTCCGCAGCGGGCTACTCTGCCCCCGCAGACCGCCTTTCTTCTTTCTTTCTTCTTTCCGATCCGCAGCGGGCTACTCTGCCCCCGCAGACCGCCTTTCTTCTTTCTTTCTTCTTTCCGGTCCGCCGCCGGCTATTCTGCCCCCGCAGGCCGACCTTCTTCTTTCCGGCCCGCAGCGGGCTATTCTGCCCCCGCAGGCCGCTCTTCTTCTTTCTCTCTTCTTTCCGGTCCGCAGCGGGCTATTCTGCCCCCGCAGGCCGCTCTTCTTCTTTCTCTCTTCTTTCCGGTCCGCAGCGGGCTATTCTGCCCCCGCAGACCGCGCTTCTTCTTTTCCTCTTCTTTCCGGTCCGCAGCGGGCTATTTTGCCCCCGCAGACCGCGCTTCTTTCTTTCTTCCTTCCGGTCCGCAGCGGGCTACTCTGCCCCCGCCGACCGCGCTTCTTCTTTATTTCTTCTTTCCGGTCCGCAGCGGGCTATTCTGCCCCCGCAGACCGCGCTTCTTCTTTCTTTCTTCTTTCCGGTCCGCAGCGGGCTATTCTGCCCCCGCCGACCGCATTCTTCTCTCTTTCTCCTTTCCGGTCCGCAGCGGGCTATTCTGCCCCCGCAGACCGCGCTTCTTCTTTTTTTTCTTCTTTCCGGTCCGCAGCGGGCTATTCTGCCCCCGCAGACCACACTTCTTCGTTCTTTCTTCTTTCCGGTCCGCAGCGGGCTACTCTGCCCCCGCAGACCGCTTTTCTTCTTTCTCTCTGCTTTCCGGTCCGCAGCGGGCTATTCTGCTCCTGCAGACCGATCTCATTCTTATTTTCTTCTATATCCTCTGTATTTACTGAGCTGTCTCCCTATCCCGTTGGCAGTGTGCGACAGCCCGGCCGACCATCCTTTTCCTCTTATAAAATATCGGCAGGGGAAAAGGGATTGCTAGCTGCTAGCAGTGGCCATTGAAACGCATAAGCTGCGTCCCAACAGAAGAAAAGGCGACCGCAACCGCCTGTTTCAGCCTGCCAGAAGGAGTCAATCGCGGCCGCAAACCCGCGAAGCGACTCAAACCTCCTTTCCTTGCCCCACTATCCCTTCTGAGACTAGCCGGCCAGGAGCGACACCTGGGCAATCACCTGTGCAGGTAGGCAGCACCAGCATACGTGATAGATTGGCGCCCTCGCGTGGGGCCGGAAGGAGGACCTTACTGTAAGGAAAATGTCCGATGACGACAGAGATGACCAAGTCCTTGTTCATCTTGATACAGAGGAGGAGCTGCCGGAATCAGCCACCGACCCTAGAGTCTCTTGGGTGTACAAACTCCACAAGGACCAAGCGATTATCCTGCTAAGGAGTTTCGGTCTACCGACGGACGGTACCATGGCCGAGATAAGGAGGACGCTGGTGGAACACCACCGCCAGACGATTGCTCAGACGGCCGCCGGCCCGACCACGAATCGAGTCGGAGCAAGGGATGACAATCCAGTTCAAGTTACCGGAGGACGTTCAAACAGGTCCGAAGCTGCCGCGACGAGGCTGCTGACGAGCGATACCCATTCAAGCATGATTGAGATGCCTTCAAGAGTACGGCCAGCACCTTACACTAGTTCCTACATGGACCCAGGGGTCGTGTGCGACAAGGTGCGGAGCTGGCGCCTGACATTTGATGGGAGTAGCGATGCACCGAGCTTCATGGAGAGGCTGCAAGAGCTGCAACAGGCCTATGGACTAAGCGGGTCACAGCTGTTCACCGCGCTTCCGGAATTAGTATCTGGCCGGTGTTCTTTGTGGTTGAGGAATTGACGCACACAATGGAGACGATGGGAGGACTTCGTCGCTGATTTTAAAATGAGGTACTACCCTCCGACGTATGAGGAAGACCTCGATAATCAAATTCTCGCGAGGAAACAGCGAGAAGGAGAACTTATAGATGAATATTCCGAAGAGCTACTCACCCTAATGAGGAGGAGGCGAATTTTCGGAGGCAGAAAGGGTACCACAATTGTATTGGAACTTATTACCTCGGTATAAGTTATACCTCAGCCCTTCAGAGGCAGACGACACGGATACATTACTCCAGTTGGCCCGACAATACTAGAGGATTAAACTCGAGAGAAGCATGCAAGGCAGTCTTCTCGGGCGCCCAGGTTGGAGGAGCCAAAGAAGTTCAACCGCCCTCGAACCGACGTGGAACGCGACGCACCAGCGCCGCGGAAAACCGAACCGGCCACCTCTGAACAAGTGTGTTGACAGTGTAAGCAGCCAGGGCATTGGCGATCTCAATGTCCGGAAAACTCGCAGTGTAAATGTTGCAGGAAACAACACAACAATTGGACTTGCGAGAAATCGCCCAGAAGGTCAACAGAGACCGCGGTGGTAAAGTCGTCTACACAAATAGAAACCGAGGTGGAATCTAGAGATGACAACCGGATCTATGTTATTGCTGAAATAGCAGGAAGAAAATATCGGGCGGTACTTGACACCGGCGCTGAATCAAACTACATCAGTAATGAGGCCTTCAAAAATCTGACGGAGGCAAATATCCTCAAGAAAGTGTCCGCACGTCACAACGCAATATTAGCGGATGGTACACTAGCACGACTAGGAGAGAAAGTTGTAATCAATTTGAAAATTAATCAAATTGTTGTACCAATGACAGTAACTAGTATGGAGGGGCTTTCTCCTGAGTTATTGATTGGCATGCAGTTTATGCGAGAGCACCGCATGAAGATCGACACTCATCGGAGGGAAGTCGAATGGGAACCGCAATTACCCATTGTTAAATACAAGGGTAGTGTAAACACGGCGGAACCTGTATTTGAAGCTATTAAGCCAGGCTTGGCGACTGTCAAGTCACAGGCAGAAGAGCGACAAAGAAAGGAGGAACGTATGTTCATGTATGTACGGGTCAATTCAATTGATCTGAACGCCCTAATAGACACCGGAGCTGAGTGTTCATACATTTCGGAGCTGGTTGCGCGCCGGATTACGGCAGTAAGCGCCTTGAAGAACAAGGCCGTCTCACATCAACCTGCCCTGATCAATGGTGTGAAGTTACCTATAGTAGGAGAACTCCAGTTAGCCGCGGAAATATGTGGGAGAAGAATCCACCTGCGAGTCGCCGTGGTGCGATATTTATTGCCTGAGATGATTCTGGGGGTGACTCACCTGCAAAGGATAAGAGCGCGAATTGATACGAGGTCAAGAAGGATGCTCTTACCACCAGCTACTCTTCAAAAAGCATTGGCTGTGGTGACTGAGAGAGACGACTTCGAGCAGTTTCTCCAAGTTGAACTAGGAAGATTCAGGGAGGTTCCAGGATCCACTCACCTACTGAAACATAGAATAAAATTGAAGGAAGGGGCAGAACCGTTCCGACAACGCCCATATCCCCGCAACCCCGCCATGCAGAAGGTGATCAACGACGAAGTTGACACAATGCTAGAACAGCGAGTGATAGAGCCCAGCAGTAGCGCCTGGAGTTCGCCCATAGTGCTTGTAAGGAAGGCGAATGGGAAGCTGAGATTTTGTATTGATTTTCGACAAATCAATGAAATCACACATCGGGATGCATATCCCCTGCCCAATATGACAGGGATATTAGATAGGCTGCGCAACGCCCGCTTCATTTCATCAATAGACTTGAAAAACGGTTATTGGCAAGTACCTTTAGAAGAAGATAGCAAGCCACTAACCGCGTTTACGGTGCCAGGGCGAGGATTATTCCAGTTTAGAGTGATGCCGTTCGGCCTACATTCGGCAGGGGCAACATTTCAAAGGTTACTAGACCAGGTAATTGGACCGGAATTGGAACCTTATGCATTCGCCTATCTGGACGATTTGATTGTCCTTGGAGAGACACTGGAGGCGCACCAATGGAATCTGGCTAAAGTGTTTGACCGGCTAAGAGTAGCAGGGCTAGCAATCAATGTGGAGAAGTGCCACTTTTTGAAGACTGAACTCCGTTATCTGGGGCATATTGTCACAGAACAAGGGCTCCAGACGGATCCCGAAACAATCAGAGCGGTCGAAGAATTCCCTTCCCCAAAGAGGATCAAGGCTCTGCGCAGTTTTTTAGGGCTAGCATCCTGGTATAGGAGATTTGTTCCAAATTTTGCTGATCTAGCAACCCCGCTGCACCGATTACTGAAATCGGGGGTGAAGTGGCAATGGGGGGAAGCTGAGGAAGAAGCCTTCAATCAAATTAAGGCAGCCCTCACCAGTTCTCCAATATTGACGTATCCGCACTTTGAGTTGCCATTTGTGGTTCAAACCGATGCATCGGAGTACGGCCTAGGGGCTGTGTTAACTCAGGAGATCAAAGGCGAGGAAAAGGTGATTGCTTATGCAAGTCGTGGTCTGAAGGGACCGGAGCTTCGGTATAGTACAACTGAGAAGGAATGTCTAGCCGTAATTTTAGCATTAAGGAAATTCAAGCCTTATATTGAGGGATATGAGATCACCGTACTAACCGATCACCAGTCGCTGAAGTGGTTGCGAGCCGTCCCTAACCCCACAGGCAGGTTGGCTAGATGGGTACTTGAGATGCAGCAATATAACCTGGTAATAAAATACCGGAGGGGGAAGCTGAACGTCGTCCCAGACGCACTATCCCGCACCCCGCAGAGAGCGCAGGGGGAAGGAGAGATGCCTGACCCAGTGAACCCAATCACTACCAGGCGTGATGACATGCAGGATGATAAATGGGTAAAGAAGATGAAGTGTCATCTCGCCCAACACCCTGAGAAATACCCAGATTATGTGGTACGGAATGGGCTGCTCTATCGCCATATATGGCCTAGGCAACCAATCCACGATAATATGGCAAGTGACGGCTGGAAGTTGTGTATCCCACGGAATGGCCGAAAAGAGATACTCAAACAAAATCACGACGCTCCAATGGCGGGACACCAAGGAATTTTTAAGACTTACAACAAGATAGCACGGTTGTACTACTGGCCGGGGATGCATGGCGACGTAGCAAAATACGTGCGTCAGTGTGAGGCCTGTATCCGCCACAAGGTTGAACAAAGAGCCCCATATGGACAGATGGATAGTCGGCGCAAGGTGACGAGACCCTGGGAAACAGTCAGTACAGACTTAGTTGGTCCCTTACCCCGCTCAAAAAGGGGGTACAGATACCTTGTGGTATTCCAAGATCAATTTACTAAGTGGACAGAAGCGCGCCCCATTTCTCAAGCCGACAGTACGGCCGTTATCAAAGCTCTAAGAGAGCTCATAATTACAAAATTTGGAACTCCGAAATTGTTAATTTGTGACAATGGGACGCAGTATACAAGCCGTTTATTCAAATCTTTCTGTCAAGATAATGGGATAATTCAATTCTTTACTCCTCCGTATACACCTAGCTGTAATCCTACTGAAAGAGTAAACAGAGTATTGAAAACGATGATTCAATTATATGTGGGTGAACACCACTCCGACTGGGATAGATACATAAACGAATTTTGTTTTGCTATGAACACCTCTGTTCATCAGGGAACCCGGTATACCCCAGCTTATCTAAATTTCGGCCGTGAGCTGAGAACGCCAGGAGAGGCCGCCTGGGAGGACGAAGAGAACCCACGTCTGGAGGAAGAGGCCGATAGCAAGGGCACACAACTCAGACGGCTTAAAGTGTTGGAACAGCTGCAAAAACTTGTTCTTGATAATTTGGAAGAAGCTCACCAAAATACCAAGAGATACTATAATTTACGCAGGAGACTGTTAAAGGTCGTACCAGGTCAATTAGTCTACAAAAGAGAGTATCACCTCTCCTCAGGGGTAAATAAATTTGCAGCGAAGTTAGCAGCGAAATTTTCTGGCCCCCACACCGTGATAAAGATGCTGAGCTCATCTGTGGTGAAGTTACGCACTAACAAGGATAAAGAAATCAATGTGCATGTTAAGGACATAAAACTCTTGCCGCCCATCCTTGAGGACGAGGAGGAGGACGAGGGAGAAGGAGGACAAGGAGTAACACTTGGTAATGGAGTGTGTCTGCCAATACGAGATATAGGGTCAGTAGGCGCTCTTAAGCGCGACCCCTCCGCTTGAAGGTAGAAGGAGGGCAGCGGTGAAAACCCCGCCCCGATGGAGCAGCGGTGAAAACCCCGCTCCGATGTGGCAGTGTGGAAACACGGCTACACAGATGTCAACAAGACATGTAAGGAAATGTAATAAGATCTTAAAAACGGAACTCCGATGAGTTGAGTGGAAAGAGAATTTCTTTCAAAAGAGGAAAATGAAGGAATAAAAGTATTCCTTACCACATAAATAATTTATTTTGATTTTTTTTAGAGTGCAGATGAACCTCATTAACTAGCTTCAGAGAAGCGTTGAATTGAAAACATGGCAGTGGCGAAAGCCCGGCCATGATTCCCCCTTGAATTCAGCTTCGGAAATCAGAGAAACTGAAAAGTTGTCTTTAACTGCAACTAGAGCAACTAAGGAGTCGGCTGCGACTGGCAACTAAAGAGTCGGCCGTAACGGCAAGCAACAGCAACTAGAAAGTTGGGATGGGCCAGAGAGTGCCGGTAAAATATTAGGAGTGAAATATAAGAATCTATTTTCGTTCCTTCTACAGTGCCTATGAAGTCTGAAAAATCTCAGAATTTTGAAATTAATTTCAAATAGGACTTTGAAATTAGAAATTAGGCTCGACAGTATGAATCTGGTGAGCATTGGGCCGGAATTTTCGGCATTGTTGGTTACAGTAGTTAACCTAGAAGAGAGTCGGATACGACTCCAGCAGGGGCGTAAGCCCGGCCGACTTGCTACAATTTAAGGTTGTCCGCGGACAGGAAGGTCCGGCAACGTGGTACCTACTTGGTCCGGCAGCGTGAAGCTAATTTGGTCCCGTAGCGTGAAGCTACTTTGTTTCCGGCCAATCATTCCCTTCCCCAAATAAAACCCTTCCTTCCGCCCTTCCCCCCCCTCCCCCTAGTAGGACGGGTGTGTCACGAAGTAAATTCGTAACGGTTGAATTTCAAGAAGAAGGCGCTCGCCTATCAGAAAATCTCGTGGTCCAACGTCCAATTCAGCCTCTAGCCTACTGCGCCGCCTCTATGCGCAGCCTTTCCCCACCACCACACCCCGTCCCACTGCCCCCTTGGGGTGGTCAGAGCGTTATTAGTTGAGTTCATCATCATATAGACAGTCCTCGTTCAGAGAGTCAAGTGGGCACCACAGAGCTTCAGCGGCGAACAGAGCAGGAGTCTCCGGAATCGGCACCGCGTCACCGAGGAGGCAGTTCCCAGCTTGTTCGAGCGTGAAGTAGCTTGCAGCCGCTTGTACTTCCGAGTTCTTCCGGCCGAAGGACGGTGTCGGATTATCCATTCCGGCGGGTACGAGTTAGTACCGAAGTTTCTACATAATTTCACAGTCTTGGTTTAGATTCCGAACGGTCAAGTGGGCACAACAGAGCTTCAGCGGCGAACAGAGCAGGAGTCTCCGGAATCGGCACCGCGTCACCGAGGAGGCAGTTCCCAGCGTGTTCGGGCGTGCGGCAGCTTGCGGCCACTTGTACGTCTGAGTCCTTCAGGTCCGAAGGACGGTGTCGGATTATCCAATCCGGCGGGTACGGGTTAGTACCGAAGTTTTCCACATAACATATTCACTTTCAAACCATTTTCCTGGTTTTCCCGACTTTTCCTACAGCTCTTTAACACTTTACTTTTTTCTTGCCTCTATTCAATTCTTTCTTTACTTATACTTTCTCTTGCTTTACCTATTACTTTTTCTTTCTTATTCTATTCCTCCTTTTCTATTATTACCTTCTCTTGCTTCACTTACTTCTCTTACTTTTTATACTCTATTCTTTCTCTTTAAAACCCCCTTTTTAATTCCTTTCTCTATCTCGGTCGCCAGACACTAACTTGTTACTAAGCTCCGACGCGAAGGAGGAGCAGTGGCTTACTTGTGAATGGCGATCGTTAACCTTTCCTCTTGATCCTGTCCCGGCTGCTGTGCAATAACAGGCCTCTAGGCGATCTCGCGAAGAGTGCGCAGGGGCGTACCTGACCACAGTATGTTGTATCCGTTTTCCACGCTTGCTAGACCATAGACCAGCGAGTTGGTGGGAGCAATCGGTATCCGAATCCTATATTCCTTCACCATCACTGCCCGAAACCCTTTATATACTTTTATTCTTTATTTCACTTTTCTTCTTTCTTTCTTCTTTCCGGTCCGCAGCGGGCTACTCTGCCCCCGCAGACCGCTTTTCTTCTTTCTTTCTTCTTTCCGGTCCGCAGCGGGCTATTCTGCCCCCGCAGACCTCCGTTCTGCTTTCTTTCTCCTTTCCGGTCCGCAGCGGGCTATTCTGCCCCCGCAGGCCGCTCTTCTTCTTTCTTTCTTCCTTCCGGTCCGCAGCGGGCTACTCTGCCCCCGCAGACCGCCTTTCTTCTTTCTTTCTTCTTTCCGGTCCGCAGCGGGCTATTCTGCCCCGCAGACCGCCTTTCTTCGTCTTTCCGGTCCGCAGCGGGCTATTCTGCCCCCGCAGGCCGCTCTTCTTCTTTCTTTCTTCTTTCCGGTCCGCAGCGGGCTACTCTGCCCCCGCAGACCGCCTTTCTTCTTTCTTTCTTCTTTCCGGTCCGCAGCGGGCTATTCTGCCCCCGCAGGCCGAACTTCTTCTTTCCGGCCCGCAGCGGGCTATTCTGCCCCCGCAGGCCGCTCTTCTTCTTTCTCTCTTCTTTCCGGTCCGCAGCGGGCTATTCTGCCCCCGCAGACCGCGCTTCTTCTTTCTCTCTTCTTTCCGGTCCGCAGCGGGCTATTCTGCCCCCGCAGACCGCGCTTCTTCTTTCCATCTTCTTTCCGGTCCGCAGCGGGCTATTCTGCCCCCGCAGACCGCGCTTCTTCTTTTTCTCTTCTTTCCGGTCCGCAGCGGGCTATTCTGCCCCCGCCGACCGCGCTTCTTCTTTATTTCTTCTTTCCGGTCCGCAGCGGGCTATTCTGCCCCCGCAGACGGCGCTTCTTCTTTCCTTCTTCTTTCCGGTCCGCAGCGGGCTATTCTGCCCCCGCCGACCGCATTCTTCTCTCTTTCTCCTTTCCGGTCCGCAGCGGGCTATTCTGCCCCCGCAGACCGCGCTTCTTCTTTTTTTTCTTCTTTCCGGTCCGCAGCGGGCTATTCTGCCCCCGCAGACCGCGCTTCTCTCTTTCTTCTTTCCGGTCCGCAGCGGGCTATTCTGCCCCCGCAGACCGCACTTCTTCGTTCTTTCTTCTTTCCGGTCCGCAGCGGGCTACTCTGCCCCCGCAGACCGCTTTTCTTCTTTCTCTCTGCTTTCCGGTCCGCAGCGGGCTATTCTGCTCCCGCAGACCGATCTCATTCTTATCTTCTTCTATATTCTCTGTATTTTCTGAGCTGTCTCCCTATCCCGTTGGCAGTGTGCGACAGCCCGGCCGACCATCCTTTTCCTCTTATAAAATATCGGCAGGGGAAAAGGGATTGCTAGCTGCTAGCAGTGGCCATTGAAACGCATAAGCTGCGTCCCAACAGAAGAAGAGGCGACCGCAACCGCCTGTTTCAGCCTGCCAGAAGGAGTCAATCGCGGCCGCAAACCCGCGAAGCGACTCAAACCTCCTTTCCTTGCCCCCCCACTATCCCTTCTGAGACTAGCCGGCCAGGAGCGACACCTGGGCAATCACCTGTGCAGGTAGGCAGCACCAGCATACGTGATAATATAATATTTTTAATTTATTTACTCAAAAATACAATAGAAAAATTCTTCAGTAGAAAAGTAATTAGTTAAAGTAATGTTGAAAAAATATATATAGACAATTATATTTCTCATTTTCATAAATAAAACAACAAAAAATGAGAAAGTTTTTACAAGATTTTATCGGCTTTATCACAAATCTTCAGTTTATGACTATGCTCATTGAAGATCAAACATTGGTCCTGAACTTGTTTCCCGGACGATCCTCATTCACCAATTATCTTACCGCTGTAAATGTGCTTTTCTTCCATTGTTTTTTTAAAATTAGTGACAAACGTGATCGTTGGTTTCTTCAAACATTCTAGTACTGTAACAGGACACACTACAATGAAACATCTACTTGAGACTTTGAGGATCATCCAAAGCTAATTTTAAGAGCATTCATTGTTTGTTTAGTCTCAAACAAAGTAACAGGCATCAATACCCGCAGGGGGGCAGAATTTATTCTGTCCGGGGTGTGGCAATCCTCCGGGTTCCTGATGCAAGTGGTAGATGTAGGCTGGTTGGCAACTAACACCGTTGCGTCCCAGCTTGAGTAGGGTGTTCAAGTAGGAACACCTGAAGCATCAACTGCGCAAGCCAAGCCAACATATGGTGGAACAGCATACGCCGACGGCTGCATGGTCAGGGGAGTGCCTGACATGAGTATGCGAACTCTGGATACCAGGCGACCTCCAGTTTCAAGAAGCCTTCCCTGGGTGAACGCGGAGCTCTGCCCAGGGTGACTGAATAAGTCTCCAGCTACTCATGGGAATCTTATGGATACCAATAAGAGTAAAAGAGGCTGAACAGCCTCAAACATCTAACGAGGATGGGGGATCTCCCCCAAACTCTTCCGACCTGGAACAGGTTTCAGAGTTTGCTGACTCAAACCTGCCGGGAAACGGTACATGTAGAGGAAGGCACTACAACTGAAGATTCCGCAATGGAATCTGAGGAGTGTGCGCAGACCCATCCCTGATAGAAGTTGAACAGCTTCGGAAGGGTGGGTCCATAGCAGAATCAGCAGCACATTTGCTGCTGGAATGTCCAGCACTCTTGCAAATGAGGAGGAGACTTCTTGGAAAGGCAACCCTCCTACCAGATGCAAGAGAACTGGACTTCAAGGCCCTGAGTAAATTCTGCTCCGGCCTTGGATTATGGAACATGGCATAAGCCAAAGAGGGGATGCCACAAAAGATCGAATAGCGGTCGCGGTGGCTAAGGGCTACAAAGCCCAACCCAATAATAAAAAATAAAAAAAAACAAAGTAACAGGCAACAAATAAACATTTAACAGGCAAAAAAGTACAGGTAACAGTAACAAACAAACATTACTAACAGGCTCTTAAGATGATTTTGTGTTTGGTTTCACAATTAATTAACGATTGGCTAACATCACTGATTTCTGATTACATTGAGTGTGCTGAAAATTTATTACACCTCTTCAATTCGACTTGTGTGATCTGAATCTCTTGGCAATCCACTTGAACAATCTTTCAACATTTATACTAAAAAGCTTTTATCTTCGAGAATAAATCTTGCTTTTAAATCCTAGTGGAATCATGATTTAAATTATATTGGTTTTCCTTCATACTAAGAGTAACTGTCCTTTTTGGGATCCAATCATAATACAGGGTGTTTCAGAACTCCCTACCAATACTCTAGGGTATTGTTCCTGGGTAAAAACCATATCTAAATATCATATTCAAATTGTCCGGAAGTGCTTAGTTACTCACACAGCTGCCATTTTGTTTTTTTTACTTATTATTTTTTTTCTAAATAATGGTTAAACATACGGAATTGAAACTTTGCACAAACATTTATGACAACTAGACAAAGCTACAAAAAAATTATGGCAATTTTTAAAATTCATAAAACAAAATGGCGGCCATTTGAAATTTTGTTTCTCAAATATCTCGTGAACCGTTGATTTTACGAAAAATTTACAAGAATAACTTTTTTTAGGTATTTCAATTGCCAATCGATTGAGACCTTATTTGTTAAGATTGGACGAATATTAACTGAGATATGGCAGCTTTAGTGATTGGTGACCACTGGAGCTTAGTTGCAGTGCATGCCGAGGCATGCGACTCAAGTCTGCCACAACAATGCAACAGCCTCTGTCTGCTTTGTATGTTATTAATAAGTGATTTTAGATTACTTCAAGCAATAATAAAATGTCACATAACCCTCTTGGTCTTGGCATAAGTTTGGAATAAATGTTATTTATTTTACTTGAGTAGAGAAAAATTAGGTAAAGATTTTTCAACAATATCCTTTTTATTTACATGAATACTTCAATAAATTGTGAATGAAAATTACGAAAGAAAATTGATACATTCAACAGAGGTTGGAAAACATAGCCAAACTTCAAATGCGGTGCTCGAAATGCCGTCCACCTACTTCGTTACAGGCCCTGAAACGGACTTCCATTGACTGGAAAATTTTGGCATTTTCTTCTTGAATGACGGCCCCAGCCTCCACGATTCTACCAACCAACTCAACTTCATTTTCCACTGGAGTGGAGTAGACTAACTCTTTCATACGCCCCCAAAAGTAAAAGTCCAGTGGCGTCAAGTCCGGAGATCTAGGTGGCCACGGTGCCGGACCCCCTCGCCCGATCCAACACTCACCAAATGTCACATCCAAGTACTCCCGTACATTGTTCCCAAAATGAGCAGGAGCGCCGTCGTGTTGGAACCACATTCCCATTCTTTCTTGTAGCGGAACGTCCTCCATCAATTCCGGAAGAATGTCTCTCAGAAGGACCAAGTAAGTGGGAGAATTAAGTCGGTTTGGCAGAATATATGGACCAATAACGTGGTTACCGAGAATACCTGCCCAGACATTAACTGAAAACCGATTTTGATTTCGTTTCTGAATAATTTCGTGAGGATTTTCTTCTGCCCATACGTGACTATTTCTACTGTTGAATATGCCATCTCTAGTGAAGCTACTTTCATCTGTGAACAGAATCTTTTTAAGGAAATCTGGTTCGTCTGCCAACTTGTGAAGAAACCAACGAGAACAAGCAACACGACGAGGATAATCCCGGGGTTCAAGTGAGTGAACCTTTTGTAAATGAAATGGATGCAGCTTCTCATCATTTAAAACTCTCCAAACAGTGGCATTGCTCGTATTCATTACTTTAGCGACCGATCGAGTACTGGTTCGGGGATTTTCTTCAAATTTCATGATGGCATTTTCTTCAAACTCCACAGATCTAATAGACTTATCCTTACCTGTGTCTGATCTATTGATCTTAAAAGTTCCATTTTCCCGTAGCCGATTGTGGACTGCAGTAAAAGTCTTAATGCATGGCAATTGTCTTTGTGGAAATCTTTCGGCGTACAATCTTCTTGCTTCAGATGAATTTCCCAATGCAGCTCCATACATAAAATGCATGTCGCAGTACTCTTCATTAGTGTAGTCAGCCATTGGGCCTTCTTCAAGTACCTTTATCCTATTATATTAAGCGAGCAATTTCTGTATGTTTATATTTCTCTATGTATTTATGTATTTATGTATGTATGTCCAACGGATCTCGAAAACGGCTCTAACGATTTTGACGAAATTTGGAATATAGGAGGTTTGTGATACAAAAATTAGTTTGCGCCGGGTCTCATCCCTGGGATAACTCGCTAAAGGACCTAAAAAAGGAGAAATTGATCCTTTAAGAATCAGCTGACAGAAGAAAGAAATTTCCATCGGCTGTAAATGATGAGAAAGAGTGAGAGCGGTGATTGTGGGAGTGAGACAAGATTATTTCAGCTGCTGAGACAAAGCATTTCAATCACATGATCACTCGTGAAATACACAACTACACTAACTTTTTTGGTAAAACCAGCGGTTCCATTACTAGAATTGAGAAAAATATCGAAACACATAAGCTGCTCCTATTTCCCTTTTTATTTCTGATTTTTATTAATCTATAGAAAATAAAAAGGAATTAGAAATTTTGAAAATATTCCATATTGTACTGTATTGTTATTAAATAACAAAAAATTCCAAATTTAGAAAAAAATTTAAATTTGAGGCAAAAAGTTAGCCATGTGATCTGTTTTTATTTATTTGAGAAAAATCGTCATGAGTTCATCAAAACAGCTGAGCTAAAAATTGTTGTAGCAGGAATATTTTAAATTGTCAGAAAACAGCTGATTGATGTACGCTCGTTTACTGACGTTAAATCAGCAGTTTTCTGACAAGTTAAAATTATCATACTATATCAACCCATATTATTATTTCTATGAAGCAAAATTTTATAAATGCGATTTTTCAAATGATATGCATTCAAACTCGATTATTCATAATATTTTGAAAGCTGAGATTGATTTTTTTATAGTGCAATGATGATTCAGTGCAAATAAGACTGATGGCTGTACTTAAAAAATTGTTTAATTTCATTCCTTTTTTCCTTTAAAATTTCCATTCCTGTGCCTTTGTAGGCCTACCCCCGAGCAGAGCTCGGTACCCCGATATTCTAATCAATAAACGAGAACTCACCAAACAAGAACAAATAAAAAACGAACAAGATCACGAACAAGAACACGAACAAGAACACGAACAAGAACACGAACAAGAACAAGAACACGAACAAGAACAAATAACAAACGAACATAAACAAATAACGAAGTGACAAAATATTATCTTGAATAATTAATAACACGTTTGCTTTTTAAATAAACAGTACACTTGAACAGCTAATAACAGTGGATTCAAAGTTTAGAGGAACTGACAACAATGAATAAAATTATAACATTTTCATGCAAGAATAAAATCAGATGATTAGTTTGTGAAAAAGTATTTTGACTTTTACCACAGCTGATATAAAAAGTTTGGGTGATTTGTGTGAATTTCAATGACAGTAAAAAAAAGTACAACTAAGCTCTAGTGGTCACCAATCACTAAAGCTGCCATATCTCAGTTAATATTCGTCCAATCTTAACAAATAAGGTCTCAATCGATTGGCAATTAAAATACCTAAAAAAAGTTATTCTTGTAAATTTTTCGTAAAATCAACGGTTCACGAGATATTTGAGAAACAAAATTTCAAATGGCCGCCATTTTGTTTTATGAATTTTAAAAATTGCCATAATTTTTTTGTAGCTTTGTCTAGTTGTCATAAATGTTTGTGCAAAGTTTCAATTCCGTATGTTTAACCATTATTTAGAAAAAAAATAATAAGTAAAAAAAACAAAATGGCAGCTGTGTGAGTAACTAAGCACTTCCGGACAATTTGAATATGATATTTAGATATGGTTTTTACCCAGGAACAATACCAATACCAATACCAATACCCTAGAGTATTGGTAGGGAGTTCTGAAACACCCTGTATATCATTTTCCAAAATTGTCAAAATTAACTTCATGTCAGGTAATATTTTGTGTGTGACTCAAGTCTCTCGATGGAACCATAGAGAAACTATAGAAACTATCAATTCCTATTCTGTGATGGAACCAAGGGATATATGGATCGAATGGACCAAAAAGCAACGGAATGTTATAATCTATATGGTTCTGTAATTGAAAGAAAAATATATTTTCAAAACTTATCAATTTCCATGTTGCAACCCTGTGAACACAATAGTTGAAAACAAACCTTGGAATTGCAAAATTCTAGTAATTCAACCTTCTTTTAACATGAGATTTTAATGAGCAAATGAAAATTTGGCAAGAGTGGTGGTGCTAGGATCAACAATAAAATCACTCTCAAAATCCTCAATTTCTAGGAATAATTTTCATTCTGATGATGATGGTGAAAACTCGAGAGAGCTGATATTGAATTCAAAGATATCGCGATTAGAGTTTATCCATTCATTTCCATATCGACAGAATCTCAATAATTTCTGTCAGGTCATTGAAATTAACTCTATCGCTCTTCGGATGCAAATTTAATTGCTGGGGCAGCATAGTCATTACTCGACAGCTTCTTCCGAAGCCTTTCAAGTTTTAATTTCGTTGCTTCGGCGGTTACAGAGAGGGATGGTGAAGTTGAGAGAGGGTGTGAGAATGAAAGAAAGAGTGAGGGAGAAAGTAAAAGATATCGAAAAGTGGAGTTTGCTTGTCGCGGCACGATAAATTCCACAATGCGAATTCATTTCAGGCTTCGCCAACCGCTATCATTATTATTTGTTGGCGACTCTCGTCTTGTCAGCTTTTTATTCTCTTTTTTCAATCTTCCGGCACACTTTTTAATCTTCGTCACTATTTCCTACCACCCCCATCCCTGAACTCCCCTCCATCACCAAGGATTCAACCCCTCATTCCTTTCTTCGAGGCGAAGGAACACTTTGATGAATAAATTACAATTTTTTATCCTCCTGAAGTGGTTATCTGTTGTGAGGTGATATTTGAAAAACGACTTTATAAACTCGTGATATTCAATTTGGTACAACTATTATGCAACTCTGATTACTTTTATCATAGCTGTTAGTAACTTTCTTCATAATATCCTTTATCGTAAGCTACTTTTGATCGGATGTGATGCCAACATGAGTCTTGGGCTTGTGCGTGTCCAATTTATTTATTTATTCTTCCATGCCATATCTGCTATACCATATTATTTAGTCAAGGTTTTTTTGTACTGCTTGATTCGTTAAATGATTAAATATTTGCTTTGTTACCTGTATGTTTGTATCATCTCGAGCCTCCATTATGATACTAGTTTGGGCAAACATCGAAGTAAACACACATTTTCTATTCTACTGATAGTCGACAATACTTTTCATTGTATTCCCGATTCCGTACTTTTATCACTACTCAATCCCCTTTTAATCATCATCCCACTTTAAATCAGTTTGTCACATATAAGATTATTCTCATCTATGGTCTTGAGGTTTGGTTAACATTATAAGATGACTCTCTAACAATATAATCTCGAATAATATATTATTATATTAGTAGTCTTATAATATATTATTACTCACAATTTCAAATTAACTTCCATGCAATTCTTCTCATTGATAGATGGACCTATTAAACATCTTAAATTCTTATCTCATCTAAAATTTCATGTTGATCGCTTTAATAATCTGAATTTTGTTTCTGTTACAGGTATGTGTTCCGAAAGTTCTCTTCATCACACAAATTCAAGTATCTTTATATTTGAATTTAACCTTCAATGCAACTTTAAAACTCGTAAGTTGAGCTCCATTACAATGAAACTCTCGAGGTATTCATTAAAAGGAATCTGTACAACGCCTATAGTAATCAAATTCGTAGAATTTATTTAAAACATAGATTTTATTCAAATATCTACTATTCATAAGAATACAAATCATCACAAATTCAATTCCACAATGCTGCTGCATGACTAACCAACCAATCACTGTTTATTTATTAGAGTGTATCACAAATTAATTCAAGCATTAAGGCACACTGTATTGAGATGCATGTATGGTGATGTGTGAAATATAAACTTTTATACACTCCATATTTTCTGTATACTCGTGTACACGCAGCCCTCAATTCTGTGTGTAATAGGTTTGTTCAGCCACTGCCTTGAAACTTAATCCAACCTGTATGAAACACAGGATTGGGTGGGACAGTTTCTCTCCGCGTGGTTGTTAGGACATTCTAACAGTGTGTCCTCCCTCGTCACGTAATTGAAATGGATGTTGCTGTGTTTAAAGCCCTTGATAAAGGAGATACTACTCTATAAGCCCTTCTGCTCAGTTCCTGAATAATATGAGGCAGCCTGTTGTTGAATAGATCCGTGTTGTCTATTGCTTGATAGAAATTGTATGTTGGTCCGGGAAACCCAAATTGCACTTGCTGTGTATTGTAGCATTGAGATGGGATATTGTGCTTAGCTGTTGATCTTCATTGTCGAATCCATTGTTTTTATGCAGTTTCTGTGTAGTAGTGAAGGTGATGTGGTAGTTATCCATACTGAATAAGAAGACTTGGTGTTATCAAAACCACATATTCAATAAAACAACATGATACTGCAGTTTCGTTTGTTACACCGTTATCAATCTCTGGTAACTACAACTAGAGTACAGTTTAGCAGAATTTATACTTTCGAATTTTGTCAATATCAATTACCTTTCTTTACTATGTTTGCTTGAACCGCCATTGCTGTGATGTTTGTAGAAACCGCCCATTGTGGGAGGAGCTTATCTAGGCCAATGGCAGTCGTTCACCTTGATACGCCATTCAACTGCCATATCCATACTGAATAAGAAGACTTGGTGTTATCAAAACCACATATTTAATAAAACAACGAGATACTGCAGTTTCGGTTGTTACACCATTATCAATCTCTGGTGAACTAAAACTAAACTACAGTGTAGCAGAATTCATCCTTTCAGATTTTGTAAATATCAATACAGTATTACCTTTCTTTACTATGTTTGTTTGAACCGCCATTGCTGTGATGTTTGTAGAAACCGCCCATTGTGGGAGGAGCTTATCTAGGCCAATGGCAGTCGTTCACCTTGATAGGCCATTCAACTGCCAATCACAGCGCTCGCCTCGAGTATAAATTCTGCTATACTGTACTTTAGTTTCAGAGATTGATAATGGTGTAACAACCGAAACTGCAGTATCTCGTTGTTTTATTAAATATGTGGCTTTGACAACATCAAGTCTTCTTATTCAGTTTTTATGCAGAATAGTCTTGATGATTAGATTATCGATAATCATTTTCTACTGCTTCGCGGTAGAGACTAATGAAAATTAAAAATCCTTTCGAATTTTGCCAGAAAAATCAAATATGTTTTCTTTCTTCAGAAAATGTGAGGTTATAAGTGAAATTAATTTATTCGAGTTCGCAAAAAAAACTTACCTTGACGCTTTTTCTACATCATCCTTCCCATTACCCACGCACAAGCTAAGAGCTTATGTGGGCATCACCTCAGCAAAAAACATTATTGTAACTCTAGAACGTGTAATCCAAATTTGGGTAAAAAGTAGTTTTGGTCTAAGCCTGTTATTCTTCCCACATTTTGTGCAGTATATAATTGTCAACAAATAAATATGCTACCATTATCGAATTAGATTATCGTTGTCAAAATTATAGTTGACAAAACCTTCAATAATAGAATAAGTTACATATGTACAATGTAAATTTCCCATGTATCATCAACAAAATATTACTGGAGCCACCTACCAATAACAAATGACCCGTGGCGAAGCGTGGTATACATATTTTGTCATTTATTACTGTAACTTGTTCCGGCGATGACCAAATAAGTATACCACGCTTCGCCAGTACAAATGACAAATGCAAGGCGTGTTCTGTGGTCAAACTGATAGGGTGTAGCCGCTATCATTCATTACCTCTCATAAATTAGTTTGTATCATAACTATTTTCAACGTTATAAGTACAGTATCACTATATTACTAGCCGCTTGCAATGACCATATTATATCATGTACTTGTATTATGTATATCAATGGTTTGCAGTGTGACATACAGCATTAAATTTCCCATTCAATGCGTTATCTGAATATGATGGGCTGTCGTTTATCTGCCTACCTTCATGCAGCGCCTCTTGCATCCTAATTGTCTAATCCCGTTCAGTGATACCGAATTTGCAGTATCCGGCTGTCAAATTTAATCAATTCCAAACATGTTGAGGTAATTAATAACCTGATTACACCCTTACCTGAATTCGATAATATTATTTGTTGTTTTATTCGTATTTGGCTTCAATGTCGGCTATAATTGACCACTTCTCAATTGATAATGGAGATGAAATCGCTCTAAAATCTGCAAGGTATTCCCAAAACCAGTACTCCAGTACTACCACGATATTCTATATTGAATATTATGTTTGTAACACTTATATTTTTGACTGGCCCATGTATTAATGTGTAATATCTTTTGGCTTAATAAAGTATTCTATTCTATTCTATTCTACAAGCTGAAACAAACAGAAAATGTTGTTGGCGAAAAGTCGATTTCTCCTTAGTTTTCCTGTAATCCGCCTTTTTTACTTTTAATAGTTTGCTTTATATCTCGTTTATGACTCAACATTTCCTCATCAAATTTGGTAGGCTCATTAAATCTAGTATTCAATATAGTAGTATTGGATTTTTCCAATATCTGAATTTTTCAAAACTGCGGCTAACTAAATTTTTAATTTGTGTTAATTTTATGACAATTTCTAGTCAATTTTCAACTGGAAGCGATTGATCGAAAAACTATATCTTCGAAGTTTTTCTAAATTTCAAGACTGTCTCACTACATTCCACTAATATTTTCAAATGGAGCCTTGTTTGTGTTGATCATTAGATTTCCTGAGTTAACAAAACATGGCCAAAGGATTCATAGTAGTCGCCTATACGACCGGTTCTGCAGTCCCAAGACATGTAACGGGGGCACAAACGGTAAATAACCTTAATTTGACGTTTCCAAATCGGCGAGGGAGACCCTTTCGGCTGCGAGTTGGAGAAACTGCGGCTATGTTGGCGGCTTGTTGTTGTAGTGGCTGGCTGGACCCGCGGGGATTGTAATTGGCGTGCGTGGAATGGTGGGTTGGGGGGAGAGGGGGGTTAGCGACGCCGGCGTCCCGACGCTTTTCCGTTCCCCCACCCTCGAGTTTTCCCTTCTCCAACGACAGACCTGCCGGCGCCACGCGTCTGTGAGCGTCTCCGTTCGGGATTTTGATGCTGTTGCTTACCGGTCTCACTGTTGCGCTCTGTTCAGTCGTGTCGTTTTGTTAGTCCGTGTCGTGTCGTGACGTAATGTGTTGTCAATTTAAGTGCATTCTTATTAATTGTGGTCCTTTACGTGTTGTGTCGTGACGTGAATAGAGTGAATGCATTACAGTATTTTTATAATTATATGAAATGGTGCCGTAACGTTTCGTGAATAGATTGAATACATTTACACTACTCGAGTAAAATGTGGCTTCGACGAATGTATTCATATTACTTGTATGAATTAGGGAAGTTTGGTGCCGTATCGAGTTTTAAATAGATAACCAAATCCATTTTACTTGTATACTGTGGAGATGTGCCGTCATATCCTGTTGTGATATGTGAATATCATCAGTGTATTTATATCATCACTTGTATAAAATTGTGTCGTGATTGTGTGATTTGTGGTACATTGTGACGTGATGTTCAAGTGTTAATAATGTTGATAAGTCGAGTTTATTCGTGTTTGATACTAAATGCTGGTAGAGTCTAGTTGTTAAAAAAACGATTTTCTGGATAATAAATTTTGTGAGTAAGTCTTGTGAGGGATTATAGGTAAAATTTTATAGTGGGATGTTTTTCGAAAGGCCAAAGAATCCTTTCGAAAAACATCAGTTCTTATGACTCTTTTAATTGGAACTGCAATCCATAATCTTAAAATAGTAATTGGAATTGAATAGTTCAATAATAACAAGAATGGAATAAGGTTTTAGTGAGGATTGGTATTACATTAATACATCACTTTATATTTCCAACTGAGTAGAATATAATGTTAATTCCAAAGTACGGTGTTCTAGCAGGCTGGATTTTGAGATTTGCTGCATGTATCTTCTACAGTGTTGAAGATGCAAGAATGGTCTATTGTCTATGACAAGGTTTGATTATGGCAAGCTGTGTTCTGAATTTAGAGCGGAAATATACTGAAAACTGAATTTCTTTAAACAATGCATATATATAATACAGGTGTTGTGTTTTGATATAGAAGAAATCTTCCTTGATGATTTCGAGAGATTTTCCATTGGAATTTTAGATTCCTGCTTTTGGAAATACAGTCTAAAAACCTCAAAAATCAAGATTCTAATGGAAAAATCAGACTTTCATTTCTGTTGTGGTTTATTCCTTTCTGGTGGCTCTTTAAGAGTTATTATTTTCAATTCAAAGTTCAATGACTCTCAGCATCTTTCCTAACGATTCTCATTATTTTCAAGGTTACATATCATATTTCCCATGTCAACAAGTCTTTTTAAATGATAAATGATGGTGACAGCCTTCTGTTGTGGAATTTGTCAATATCAGCCGACACTGTCAGGTCTGGAATGTATTTTGTTGTATCGAGATGAAAGTGAGAAATGAAAGTGGCAGCGATATTAAAATTGCATGCTTTAATCTGCCGCAGCTGGCAGTTGTGGACCGAATTTCATCTGGCGCGTCCTCTGCTTGTCAGTTCCTTGTTGGAGAATTACGCTGAATGAGATTGATTGCGGGGCCGTCGCCACACTATCATATCGCTTTTGTCTCTGTTCACTGGCGCTTACACTAATTAAATAGTCAGAAAGTGGGATGCTGCTCCCTTATGGAAATCATAAAATCTGTAATTTTATGATTATCTTGTTCAGATGATATGACTATCTTATTTGAAAATCATAAAAAAATCAGTCATTCTATGAATATCTTGTTCAGATGATATGATTATCTTATTTGGAAATAATAAAATCAGTCATTTCATGATTATCTTGTTCAGATGGTATGATTATCTTATTCTGATCATCTAACTTCAGATCATTTTATTCAGATCATACAAGATCATGTTATTCTAATGATCATAAAATCAATGAGATCCATGATCTTTATCCAATAGGAATAGATCTTTGAATTCTGTCTATCTTATTTGGAAATAATAAAATCAGTCATTTCATGGTTATCTTGTTCAGATGGTATGATTATCTTATTCAGATCATACAAGATTATGTTATTCTAATGATCATAAAATCAATAAGATTCATGATCTTTATACAATAATCTTTGAATTCTGTCATATTGATGGTCTGGAGATGCTGTGGTCGGTAGCCGAGGTTGCATTTCATTTGTCTAAAAACAAAAGGTTCCTGGTTAGATCCCATTTGACTGAAAATCTTCAGGCCACTCCCGTCTCTCGAAGGTGACATACAGCTGATGTGGACTTCACACTCAAAGAAAAGAAAAACAAATAAGTAGAAGGAAACCCTCATTTTTAATGGTAAAGTGGTCTTTCGTTTGATTTATTCATCTAAGTTCATTATGAAGTTGCAAAATGAGGTGTAAAGGTAGACGTTCTCGTGCAAAGTAGAGTAATAATTGCCGTTGACTGGAAAGATGTAACAAGCACGGCGGTGCGGTAGCTGTAATCGCGTTAATTCTTCCCCCTCTGTTCTGATACCTAATTGAAAGAAGGGGAATCTGTCAGGTTTTTTCTTTTCTACTTCCGTCTTAATTAACTTTTACCTACAAAGGCAAACTTTGCTGGATAGGGAGAGGAAAGTAATTGATGTTGAGTAATAGCATGCATCTTTTCAATTGTTTGAAAGTCTTCAGCTCTTAATTGTCGGTTTATTTTAACACGCTTCAAACAATAGAGTTGTAAAATTTGTTGTGATCAAAAGAAAGTAATCATCTCATTCCCTGATTTCAACTATTTTTTGATGAATTTCTGCCGGGTTGCATAACCTACTCCTACCTCCTACCGTAGTTCATCGTTGAAATATTATTGCTACTAATAGTGAATTTTGATTTCCTCACCTAAATTTCTCTCTTGTATCTAGTTTTATAGTAATTTATTTTGAATGAATTTGTTATTTATCATTCGATTCCGTCCTAGATCCTACTAATGTATGTATTGCTATCCCCACTTGGTCAATTCAAGTAGAAATTTTAGCAGTCTATGATCTGTTAGTTATTATCCACATTTTTGACTCATGATTGAGTGTTTTTGTGCAAGAGAATTGGAATTAATTTTCAATTTGAATTCTATCTCGTTAATACATCTAAAGTATCTGATGGATTATCATAACAGTACAAACTTTTCTCCTTTATATTAAATTTAGATTATTTCATTTGAAGAAAGCTGTACAATATACTCGAACATGATTCCTGTTCCCATTCGTCACTGAAATCACTACTCACTACATTTCTTTCTTTATTCAATTGAATATCTCTTGAATTTTATTCAACATGCATTCATAATCCAACGGTAAGCAACACTCTACAGAATTGACTAACGGAAAATTTAATACACATGCTACAATACAAAATAACGTTTGTGCTTAAAATTAAAAACAACTACAAATAACAAAGGAAAGCATCTTAATATAGCTATAGAGCTAAATAGAGCTATAGATAAGTAAAAAACATTATAAATGACAAAGAAAAGAAACTAAATATTGATAACAGAGAACACAGTTAATAGGATTTAATCAATAGCAAATTCAACATACAAATCTTAACTACAATATAATGTTATTACCCCACTCGAATTTTCTCCATCATTAAAGTTATACCATTGAAATAAATTTATCCAACATGGTTCCTTATTTTATACCTCTTCTATAAAATTCTACAATTAAATACTTCATACCCCTTATGACTCTGATGCATTTACTCCCTCTGATCGTCTGACTTCCTTTAACGTTTCTATGACTTACTTTAATCTAACATTTTCGTATTCTCATCAAGATTTAGCTCGTATCCAACATTAATCTTCTTCATGACTATCGGGTCTTCCACTGATGTGGAAGTTTCTACGTTTTTCTACGACTTTAATCTGAAATTCTCGTATCCTATTCAACATTAAGTTAGCATCCATCATAATCTTCTTCTTGACTAACGCGTCTTCCCCTGATGCGGCGTAGCTATTTAATCGTTATCGAAAATCCCCCACGAAGATCCAATCCGCATCGTATCAGCTTGAAGCCCTCGGTCGGCTGGCTTCTCAAGGCACATGCATATTAATGTCCTGGATCTTAACTTCACCCAACCTGAGTGCAGTTCAACCTGATGGTGAATGACTAGTAAGGGGAAAGAGGCATGCCATGGCAAACTAATTAGCCCTTTTCAAAGTCCGTCCCCGCTGCCATTGGTGTGTTATAGGGGTGTGTGAAACAACCAACAATAGGTGCACTATGGCTCTCAATGTATCTCTCTCTTTCCCATAACTCTCTTTAACGAGAGAGAGAGAGAGATGAGTGTGTATGTGTGAGAGAGAGAGAGAGTGATTGAGTGAGAATGAGGTTTTGAGGAAGAGTGTGTAAGTGATTTTGTATGCAAGGCTAATGTACACTTGTAAGTTTGGTATTGAGTGTCTCTCTCTTTGTTTTCTTACTCTCTCTCACACTCTCTCTCTCTAATCTAATTTCTTTCTCTCTCTATTAGGCTCAAATAAGAGTAAGCCGTCTGTTCTCATCTACTGAATTATTAGGTCTAATGTATAATACTTGTTCAATTTTTTTCCATTGATGCTTAAAAATCTGATTTTGCAATTAGCTTGGCTGTAACCAATTTTTCTATTTTTTCTACATACTTTCAGCCTTCGGCGTAATGTAGGATGGTATTGTGTTGGTTTGAGCGTGAATGAATTTTTTTCAATTAAATTGTATAGCTTAGATTTGTTTCAAATAACCTGGTGAAGTGAATTCACTTCATGATTGATCGATGATTGGCTGTAGAATTAGATCTATAGTCCGATTCACGTCAAGAAGTCAGCATTGTTTATATGAGGAGCATTGATGCCAGCTTGTGGGAGTTGAAAAAAGTATTGGTACATTTCTCAATTCAGTTGAAAATCTAATTTCTCAAAATTGCTAGCCTAGAATAGTGAGTGGAAATGTGCTCCTGAATTAGGTCCAATGAGTGCTTGTACATGTTTTCATAATTAAGTTACTTGCTTTATTATATTCATTCTATTTATTCTCTTAGCATATTCTATTTTTATTCTATTACCACATCCTATTTACTCTATTCCATATCCCTATTCAGTTTAGTTCCTTATTCAATCTTCCTTCACACTTTTCATGCCAATATAATAAATATAAGCGCACCCCTATCGAAGTCCTCACCCTTTTCCACGCATTGATCAAGATAGTCGCCATCCACCCTTTTCCAGCCACCAATGTGACTGGCATGAGTATCATGAAGGCCACCCCTGGCTATCCACAACTTTACATGAGCCTCGTCTACCATCTCAATCAAACGAAGGTCTTTTCCGGCTTCCGGCTTTACGGCCAAAGATCTTGATAGCTTCTGCTCAGATTGACGGTTTTTTATTCCAGCGCCTTTTGCCGTCAAATTTGAGCCCCAAAAGTCGACACTTGAAAAAAGGGGAATCTGTGACAATAACTGAGGTTCCTCCTACTCTCTCTCTTTCTCTCTCACATACGCACTCTCTTTCTCTCTCTCACTCTATCTCTCTCGCAATCCCTCTCCTACGTCTTCTCTAGATTTCTGCGTAGGCACGAGGCAACGTCTTTCCCTCTTCGTACATCCCTGGATTGAATTACGCCATTGTTTTCTCCCTGTGCTGCTCTCTGTAGGGAAGGGTCTGCTTTAATAGCCGTTGTCGAAATAAACTACCTACCAAGGGTATATACAAACGAAGCTCTTCTTCTGTTGTCATGTTTGCATCTGTTTTGTTGTGGCTGTTTTGTACTCCTTTGTAAGATTGAATCTAATTTAGTTAGAGAAATTGAAAGATTGCTCAAAACTTTCATGGATTTGTCTTGACATGAAAATAGAATAATATTGTTGATGAATTGAATTTATCTGCTCTTCAATGGTATAGTACAAAGATGAAATTGTTATGTAAAATTGTGAAGAATATTCTTCTCATAGGTTATAATTACTCGTGTAATGACTGTGTGCGATGAAAGGTTGTTCATTAACAAATGAATGAAGAGATATCAGCCTTGTAACAAGAAGTAATATTTTAAATCCATAACACTCCTGAAGAATCTTTCTTCAACAACAAAATGCACAATTTGAAAGTGTGAGTGAACCTTAAAGTTCGTTATAGTGAACGTTATTGTTCGTTAAAGTGATCGGTCCTTATATTGCCTGTATTATGACTCCTGTATGCATGAACAGCAGAAGTGGTTACAATAGAGAAGATTTTGACACTGTTGAACATGAACGTACTGAATTATTCACTTACAACTGATGATGAATTTCCAAGCAAAAAATTGAGTTCTTACTGCTTGTCACCGAAATATTGGTTTATTTGCATTCAGATGACAAGCGAAACCAATTAAAGAACACGATAAACCTATGTATGTTTCCTCTTTATATGTCCATTGAAATAGATGATCGCATGTGAAGTTCTTCCTATTAAAGCTGTTTTTGTTGACAATATTTGATTGATTTTGATTTGATTGTAGAACACACTGGAAAAGCACACATTCTAATCACTAATGAAAACTTGTATGATTGTTGTTTGAATTCAAATTACTGTGTTCTGAGTCATATTCTGTTGTCATAATTAACACATTTCTAATTCAACTCCACATAGCCCTATTCAATTAACCTTGATTTAGGTCAAGAGATGAACAAATAATTCATCACAAAACTTGAATCCCAAGTTTGTGTGAGTTGTGAGTTTCTCGATTTTAACGCCCACTTTTAGAGAAGAAAAATAATTGTTCCCCAGACGTGGAAACTTCCGCACCGCTGAATAGTGCTGGAAAAGTCTTCTATAAGTTCTTCTTTTGCTTCGGCTGAGCATTGAGGTAGTTTTAGCACGGTCTGTCTACCTGTTTTGTTTTCACAGAGCCTTTGTTGCCAGCTTTTCTCTCTATTAGAATAAGCGAGCTCGTGCTCTTTGAGAGAACTCTCAACTGAAGTTTTTCTTGTGGTAGTTTTCTTTTTACCACTAAAGTCGAAGCAACTTCCTTCTCTGCAACCGCTGGGAAACCTCCTTCAGCTGGCTATGAACTTAATAATGGATGATTTGTTTTCACCGATTTCAAATTTCAACTCGACTTAAGATTTTTATTAAACTAATGAAGATTAGATTACGAGTATAAGCTCTGTAATTGTGTCGATTCCTAACAATGGCAAATAGGTAGCTAGATCTATCATCTTTTTTTATAAGTATCTCTCAGATTTCTTGGATACTTACTTCTTGTACATTGAAATTTACAAGTACTGTTTGTGGAGTGAAGGAGTTCTCAAATAATTGACCCACCGGTAAAACTAGAGCATTGAAAAGTAGTTTAATTTTGTGAACATTGAACAAACTGAAAACTAAGGAGTTTGTTAGATATAGTTGATTTTCCTATTGATTTTGTTACATAAGGGAAACACCATTAAAATTCTGATTTCCAATTGACATTTCCCTAACAATCTCTTCTGAGTACAATTCAAACAATCTGTAACTAACATGGCATGCCAACTTGACTCCGCCAGAATAGTTCTGAACGAGAAGCAATCAGAAGTTTAGTGTGAAAAATGTTGTAACGCATTTTGAGGTTAAGTTGCACTAAACTTCATCATCCGAGCTGAGTTTATAGGAGAGGAGTTTATTGGTTAGTAAAGTGGCAAGACCTACCCTGCAACTTTGCTCCAATAATTTACTTCAGCTACATGCTCTTCCTGTTGCTGACAAGTTGCCTGTGCACAGCATGTTGCTTCGACACTTACATTTTCACACTGAGTACGATTGGAACACTTCGGTAATCACTATTGATTTGCGTCTACAATTCACTCTCAGTCCCATGGCATAGAACATTTCCTGTGAGCTCCTCTATGTAGTTCGATACATGAATGTGCGTTTCCAATTATATTGATTACATTTTAATCAAGTGATCGATTGTCATTGTGAAATCAATACTCACAATAAATAAAACATCAGATCATATTTTTTTTTAAAGCGAGACCTTTGAAAATAACTTGTAGTTTCATGATAACTGGAATAACTCTTCTCTGGGTAAATTTTTTTCCTTTCTAGTCTTTAATCTTTGTTTGATTGAATTTGATCCTTTTGGTTTGAATTTCGAAGAATCAATTGTCCTTTTTTTATCATCCTCATAACTTTTTTATCGTTTCATACCTTGCTCAATATTTGAGCATTTTACAGCTATGTACTTGTATTTCAAGCTACGAAAATCACTATCAACTGTTACTGCATATTATCACAGAGAACAGATTAGTAATAGAGAGTATAGATTCTCTATGATATTATACTGTATTCAATGACATTACTGAAAATATATATACTGAGAACGATTAGCAATGTAGGAAAATCAAATGAAGATTTTTGATTAATCGTTTTCATGTTGTTTTCTCCAAGAATTTATTCATATCTCCTTTAAGATCTGATTTGTTTATATCTACCCACTAGGGTTTGAAACTATGCAAACACAAATTTAAATTATCACAATAATCAACTGTTATGGCAAGCATTGTCGAGAAAGTGAGCATTATAGGAGCGTCCATGCGGGTGATGCGGTTAAAGTTGAAAATAATGTTGAGGTGAGAGAAAGTGGTGGGAAATGAAAGAATGATGAATGATGTAAAGAGGGAAGAGAAGAAGGAAAGAAGGATAGACATCACAGAGCCCGCTAAGGTATTCCGATCACAAGGTTGAGAAACGTGGTCCGGATACTGATGAGTGACCTTCCTACTCCTCCTCCTCCTGCTTTTCCTCGTCCTCCTACTCCTCCTCCTCATCCTTCTCCTTCTTCTCCTCCTCCTCCTCATCCTCCTCCTCCTCCTCCTCCTCCTCCTCCTCCTCCTCCTCCTCCTCCTCTCTCCTCCTCCTCCTCATCCTCTTCTTCTCCTCCACCTCCTCCTCATCCTTCTTCTCCTCCTCCTCCTCCTCCTCCTACTCCATCTTCTCCTCCACTTTTTACTTCTCCTCCTCCTCCTCCACTTCCACCAACCACTTCTCCTCCTCCTCAGCTTCTTACTCTTCCCCTTGCTTGTTCACTTTGCCAAAAGGGTATCAAACTAGGTGTCCTACCTCCCCCTAACCCGTTAGCCGCACTAAAAAGCCGTCCAAAAGACACTTTCGTTGTGGTGTCGCTCCCTGGTGGCTTTTTTTTGTAATTACCGACAAACTGCACATGACACCCTGAACGGGAGATCAGCTGCCATGAAACATTTATTGGCCACTATGTGTGATCCAGATGAAAAACGTTGTAGATAACGCAATTTCCTTGAGAAGGCTTCTTTTTCGCTTCCACAAATTCACATTCAAGTGATACCCAGAAACGTATTCACATCTCACAATTTAGGCTGACTTATAAGCTAATTCTAATTAGCATTTTGATTTCTGTGAATAATCCTGTTCAGCAATTTTAAATCTTGACCAGCGCTAGCTGAATACGAAAATAGCTTTCAGACTTTGAAATTACTACTATCATAGACTAACTCTGGTTAGTCTATCATAGACTAACTATACTTATGTATAGTTAGTCTATGCTACTATCTAAAACTGAAAAAATCAGGGAATGGATTTCGCCATTTTGTTTTCCAGTGAATCCACCAATCATAAATTCAACCAATGATATGCGAGCTATTTCGTTGCGGGATACGTACAAGACCATTGAATCCTATTGGTCGTTTTATCCTCCATTTTGTTTCACGAACCTATTCAACCAATTGAAAATCGTGTTGTTTTTATCATTCCAATCGATAGAGAGAGCATGTGTTGTAGTGGTGCACTATCTCCTTCATAGTTTATAATAATTTAGAGATTGTCAAGCTACTACAGTATTTATTTCAAATTTATTTTAAGCCATGAAACTTCGTACTGTAAACTATAACTTTTGTACTGTATGCTTTGAATGTGGATAAATTCGAATTGAATAGTGGTCTGAAATTTTGCAAGCAATATAATACGGTTGATATATTCTTTGACACTTCAAGCCAGAAAAATTATTATACTTTTGAATTAATATACTTTCCTTAGAACTCTTTCGCCTTCTTCATTTTTAAGACGATTTATTCCCTTGAAGTATTGAATGAATCATCTCAAAGACTTCCCCTGTTAACAAGCTATGAAACTAGGACGTAAACTTGAGTACATACTGAACTTAGACTAGAAGAACTCGCGACTAAGAAGGCTGCCTCGTTTTCACCGTGCTCAAGTGAGTTCATTTTTAAGTTTTCGGGCAAAGTTTTTCAAGTTTATTGTGCGCGCTTAGGGATGTCGGCGAGTCGGTCGGTGAGCTCACGAAGTTCTTTCTCGTTGTCTGGCTGGATCCATGGCTAAACTTGTCCTGCTGTACCTGAGAGGGTGTGTGACGAGGGTAGTGTAGAATAAAGAGCTTAGTGACAAGGGACCGGCGCGGATTTTCTTCTCTCAAACATCTTTGTTTGGTCTCTTCCTCTTTTCCATTTCTCTTGTTCTGGTTTTCGGTTTTTTCTCTACTCGTTCTATGATTGAACTCAATTTACTTTTTCAATAAATTTTGTAGTGGATTCTTGAATAAAACAAAACCTTCTACTAATATGGGCTGTATTTTGTATCAGTTTTATACTCATGTCATACGAATTTGGATTGTATTTTTATGTCTTTTTCAATACTGTCTTTTTGCTAGTAACTTGAATGTTTTCTCAAATTCAAAATTGGTGACAATATAGTTTTTATTACAGTGAAGTTTGAATCATTGGATAAGTGGAAATCGTCTTGTAACCTTCATACTTTGACTTTTTTGGAATTGGAAAATAACTTTTGGACTGTTTGTTCTTGTTTCCTATAGGGTTAATGATTTCCTATTAGTTGAGTGTTATGAAATTTAATAGTAATTGATGAAATGTTTTGGAGAACTCTAGTAGGAAGTTTCCTCATCACTTCAACCAACCTTTCAGTTAACTTAGTAAGTGAGGTAGAGGAAATAAGGGATTATTGTGAATTCATCAAATTAGCTCCGTTCTTATTGCTATGGTATCGGAGGACCAGTTTTATAGAATAAAGTCAGTTAGGCTATGCTGTACATTTTCAAACTTTTCTTGAAACTTGAAGAACCTGGAATCAACTAGACTCTGGTCATAGGTTTGCAACTTGCGCGATCAGTACTATTTTCGTCCTGCTTTCCAGTGTCACCCTCTTTTACCTAATCCGTTTCGTTTCCGCTCCGTTGGCAAGCCTTTTTTCTTTTCTTACGTCTTATTATTGCGTTCCGTATACATTCTACAGATGACTTTCTCCCTCTTTTCTTCAACCTGGAGCATTTCTTTTCCCTCCTCCGCCTCCTTCTTCTTCTCCTCCTCCTCCTCCTCCTCCTCCTCCTCCTCCTACTCCTTCTTTAAACCCACAGACTCGCTGTCTGATCTGTCTTTATTGTTGTCTATTGAACGATAGTAATCCTCTTCTTATTTTAGTTCTCTTATTCGCCTTATTTTCCTCTTCTTTCACCTCCTATTCACCGTTTTCATATCCTGCACTCTCTAATTCCATCCACTTTCTCTACCTATTCACATTTTCTTCATTCTCGTATCATCCTCTTCTATTTCTCGTCCTCTTCTTTTATCTCCCTTGCATTTTTCCTTCACTGTCCTTTGATTTCAAATTCGCTATCAGGATCTTTTAATTCATTGAAGATTCTGTTTATTTTTTCTCCATTTGTTTTCCCTTCTCCTCTACCTCTACCTCAATTGTTTCCTTCCATTCATAATTCTCTTCCACTTCATAACCTTCTTTCAGCTTGTTTCTTGTATACCTTGCATCTTTATCCTCCTTCACTCAATCTTCTTCTCTCAAACCTTCTTTTCCTATATTCCTTCATATATAGTTCAATATACTCCTTCATTTCCTCACACTAAACCATATTGTCTCCCTTTTTCCCAAATTCTTTTGCATCGCCTTTCTTTCCTTTGTCATCCTGTTATCATTATCCCCTTCTTCATGCTTCTCCCTTAACTCCTAATTTATCCAATTCCTCAGTTTTCTTTTTAACCTGCTCCTTCATTTTGATTCTTTTTTCCTCCTCCAACTCCTTCTTCATATTTTTTCTCATTCCTCTCTTTTCTCTTCTCCAAATTCTTCTAGTCTGTTCTTCTTATTCAACTCCTTCTTCTTTTCTTTATTTTTCTCTTATCCTTTTTCAATGTTTTCTTCATCTTTCTCTTCCTTTTCCTCCATCATCTTTTCCTTTTCTCTCTTCTTCTTCTACAGTTCCCCGTCCTCTTCCTCTTTGTACTCTGTCCGGGATCGCAGAAGTAATCTCACTCACTGCCACAGTGTCCTGTCCATTCATGAAGTCATCTCATGTTACCGCTCTCCACCCGTCCCCCCACTGCCAATGCAATTTCATTCCAGCCACCCTCGTCGCTCACTGAGACGCTCATTGAAATTTTCCGCTCCGCCCTTTCTTATCAGACATCTTTCTTCTCTCATCTTTGTTGACTTCCTTTTCTACTTGCAACTCAATAACCAGTGCTCGAGGGAAAATTGGCGAAGGATTTGGAATGGTTGTCCAATATTAAAATATCATTCTGCTCTTGCTAAGGGCTGTTGGTTGCACAAAACTCTAACCCATCATTCATGAGTTTGAGCTCATACAATAACGCATTACGGTAAGTGAGCTCTTGAAAGGGGAGATGTTGCAAATCTTGATAGGTTATGATTTGATACAATCAATTTATTCCAAATTATAACCAAGTAGGCGTTTGTACACCATCAAATTTTTCAATAAATTTCGCCTGAAATAAAGATTTACAGATAGGTACTCATACTCATACAATAGACATTTCATGCATGCACAGTTAAATGTGTCCACAACTAGACAGATAAATGTTCACTAGAAATGCAAAAGTACAACTACACCAGGAATGTTACCAATGTGAATTGAGTTGAATGAAATAGAATAATTCAATTCAAACTATACATTTTACAAATCAAAATGAGTGTTGATTGAATTCGCAGTGGTCCAGTTGAAAATGGTGATAGTGAAAACAAGTTCTTCGAGTGACTCCTTCGTAACATTAATTACGCATTAAGCATGATTATAAATTCAATTATTCTACGTTAATCTTCACGTAAGGACCGTCCGTGTTAAAAGTGAAGATGACATCAAATGAGAAAAGTGTCAGTGAAGTAGGAGTGCCCAGTTTTGAAGGTGGTCGCGATGTTAATGAGCTAGGAGGCGGCCAGCCATAGCTGACACATTTGCATCAGCTATATGCATCAGCGGGGGCGGCGAGGGCCTATCAACGCCAACCAGGGCCTCGTGGCGCTGCTGGAGGCGGTGTGCTCCACCCCCGGAGGCGGCACCCCCGAAGCCAAGGCCCTTCGCGAGTTGCTGCCCTTCCGCAATGGAATGAAGTCGTGCACTTGCCTCCTGCATTTGATTCTGCTACAGGTAAACGCGGCGGTTTTGCATTGTAGTTTTCGGTACATTGTATAATTGTTATATTTGGACAATGCTCATTTGGTATTCATTGATATTCTATGGTTTGTCTCCTGTTTGGTGGAAAACTAAACTTGGTGGACTTCTAAAATTTAGCAAGATTTGAATGTAATAAACTTCCACATTCATTCACATCAGTACCCACGGTAAGTACTGACATAGTAAGTAAGAGTACTCATAGTAAGAGACAGTAAAAGACAGTAAGTAGGTTAATGTTAAACTTTATTTCATTCAAATCTATCTATGTATATTAAATGAATAGCTTAAGTAGAATGAAGACTTCAGAAGAAATTTACTTCCAAAATATAGAACATACTTTATTTTAAACTAGCTGTCCCGGCGAACTTCGTATCACCCTCTTACCCCCCCCCCCTCAAATGTCCCCCTTCTTCTCCCTACAAATGTCCCCCTCTTCATGACACCCCCTAAAAAATGTCATCCCCCAAATGCCCCCTTCTATTCCCCCAAAATGTCAACCCCAAAATCCTTTCATTTCACCCCTTTCTTTCCCCAAATGTGTCCCTTCATGTCACCCCCCTCCACAAAAAAATGTCAGGAAGTAAAAATATATTTAATATAATCAATGTATTTTTTATTTTATATAATCAATAATTTTTTTGTTTTAATTTATTTTATATAAGTTATATTTTTTTCAACTTTATTTCCGTTCTTCAATTTTATTAATAGAAAAATAAAACATGTATGATACGAACTATAACTCATTTTATTATTGATGATTCTAGCATAAAAAATAATTAGAGTAGAAAACCCAGAACAAAAAGAAATTGGCTGTAGCGGATTCGATCCCTGGGACCTCACGAATGAAAGCGGCAGAAGTTTATCCACTGAGCTACCGCGGCTTAGCATAATATGGCTGTGTTTTCTGATCTTGAATCACGATCATCTTTCGGTAGCCGCTTGGCGGGCAAGTTCAAAACAATCATGCGTCTGTAAAATGTTTTATAGGTTAGGTCATTTATGTACTAATTATTTATTAATTATAAAGGGATTTTCTTATATTTTAATACATATTATGTTAACCAGTGCTGTAAAAATTCAAACTAAACCAAAATCATCTAAATCGGTTCAGCCGTTCTCGAGTTATAAGCGAGCGTACAGACACCAACTCTCTTTTATTAATATAGATTTTCCAGTTAATTTGTTGATAGGAGGCTACATTGACCATACTGTATTTGTAAATTGTACATCAGTTTATTCTACTTTTTACTGTACAGTTGAAGGATGTTAACTGTCGTAAAAAGCAGTTAAATGATGTCGTTGTAGAATGTTCAGTGATCTATTTTTTTCGGCGTGGTAACTGACGTTTATAACTAACTTTTGTTAATAAAATAGGTAATGTAATAGACTCACTACAATACATTATTTCATGTGAATGTAATATTAAAGAAATTGAAAACTGTTCTCTGAATTGTTCACTTTTAAAAATCTCCAGTGCATAATTTCAATATAAAAGTTTTGTAATTCAAAAATGGCTTATTCGTTTTCCACGACAAGTTATATTTCAAATTACCGAATTTTGCTAAAAACTTGAAATATTACCAGTCACAAATGTATCTTCTATTCGCTACTGGTTATTCATTTCAAATCATTTCTTCTTCTTCTTCTTCTTTTTCTTTTTCTTCCTCTTCTACTTTTTCTCTCTCTAGTATGCCATTACTGCGTTGGGGTAAATTCAAATCATTTCTTTGTACTGTAATAATGGTATTCCTGTGTGAATGTGTACTCGTTTCCCCTTATACTCCCCAGAAATCATACTGACCAAAGCTTACAAATTGAAAACGAGCACCCAAATGCATATAGATAGGTACAACTACAGTACCAATGGCAATCAGCCAAATAAAGGGAGACCTACATGTTGGGACGGACGTTCACGTCTGTTTTTGACTCAGGAGCGAAATATTTTATGCTAGTTTGGTGTAAAACGCGTTCACAAGGTGTTGAGATTTATGCCGGGGAGGGTGGAATTGTAATGGATGTCGATCGTCGCAGTCGGCTGTTCAGTCACAGACTGCGGCCGATAAACGTGTGATTTACGGGTGGAGGGGGACCAATGACTGAATGAAACGTGTCTCTCTTCCGAAGGGTAGCTGAATCATGGAAGGAGGACGCACTGAACAGCCAAAATGTTTGATTTTTGAGGCTTATTCCATACAACATCTATCTTTTGAACTCTACTTTTGTACAAAGTAATCCTGGAAAGTGTCACTCCAGCTAATTTAATGTCACTATCATATGCTAATAAATGTTACTATCAATTGAAACTACCGACATTCAGCAATTTTTACCAAGTATTTATTTCCCGTGTCCTGGTCAGACTAAAATAATAATACTGTAATAAAAAGAGAAAAAAAAACATCTATAAGATTAAAACATACATATAACTTATATCATAGACTTCCAATGTGTTGCCGCCATAATGGCTTTGTCATTAGCTAATATCAAGTCATCAAGAGAGCACGTTTCCTGAAGCAACTCAAGTGAATTTACGAGTATGTTTTCACATTGGCTAGAGCGTTTTCGAGTTACTTTGAACTCATTGTCAAAAGTGGTAGTCTGCTTGATCGGTTTGCCGGAAATTTGTTCACTTCTATTACAGTTACCAAACTATATCTGCCTGTTATTAACAAAAAATCGTAAGTCCAGCAGTGATGTGAAAACCCGTATTTTTCGAAATCAGTGATAACGAGAAAATTATCATGTGGGGAGACAAGAATAAAAAGTTAGTTGTGACTGGTGGAAAGCAAATTAGAATTGAGGAGAACGAATGTTTCATTTGAAGCGTCAGTTGTAACTGGAGGAAATAGCGGCTAAGTAGAATAGAAAAAGAGCGAGAGAGCGCTGGTGTTGTGGCGAGGGAGGGAGAGAGATGGAGGAAATCAAAGAGAGCTTGAAGCACACAACAAGAACCAAAGTTCTTGGCCAGAAATTATCCAGCTGGGGAGAGCCCACTGGCATAAGGAATAAGGAAGTTAGTCTGCTCGCTGTTAATAGAGTTCTCCGCATAATTTTGCATGCAGATGTTCCAAGAAATACCCTTAGCTCCCTTGTACCACCTTTTAGGTATGGACCTGCGAAGCTAGAGGACTTTGGGTCTATAGAACTGTAGTGCTATAGGACTTTGAAGCTAGATGGTATTATCATTTCATAGAGATATAGAACTATAGAGTTGCCCAACGCTTCACCCGCGGGAATCAACGCGACTGGTCGCGTTTCCACGACGAGTATTCGCCTCTCTATTAACTTCGGTTCGTGGCACCACATAGTGAAATGACCAACTTGCTCTAAATGCAATCTGACGGTGACTTTCACGATGTAACTTGTTGCAAAATTTTAAAGCAGAGTGCTCCCTAGTGAGAACAGTTATTCATTCCCATAATCCCCATTACAATTAATTGAAAAAGGGAAAGAGGAGGTGGAAATTCATTAACTTATTCTCGCTTTACCTATAAGCATATTACCAAAGTATTATTATACTCGTATGCACTGTATGTCAGTACTCTTCGCAAGTATTATTGTTAGATCACCAAAGATTATAGTATTAAAGCTTATCAGATAAGGAGCTATATTTGGAAAAATAATATGCAGCTAATCTAGTGAAATCTAATGAGCGTTAGATTCTACAGCGTAATATTCTTAGGTTCCACTCATGGAAGTTATTACTTGTTTCAAAATTGAACAAGAACTAAGAGTATGCCTACTTCTCATCAAAAACATTTCAAGTTATGTCACCTCAATTTCTAAACAGTACAACAGAGTATAATAATAGTATTCCTCTACGATAACAAGGCCTAGTTTAATGAGAAATTACAACAATTCCCTTTACTCTAGCAAATGAAGCAGACTTCAGAAGTGCTCCCTTGAATATCCTCTTTCTGGCATGTATAAATTTTGGCTTTTGATGTAGATTCATCACTTCGTATGATTGCATAAAAGTATATTTTTTTATTCACCGTCAACCTATTACAGTATTGCAATGGTAATACTGCATTTATTCAGAAATTGGATCTATCTGAGGCCGGCTCGAAATTATTCAGAAATCTTAATTTATGAAGGTACGTGATAAATTTAAATTTGGGATTTAATCGTGCAGAAGAGTGAATTTCTGGGTCGTCGAACTCAGTACATACTTTGTCGATAGTAGACATAGACATGACAACTTCTCTGGCACTGAACGGAAAAGGAGAGGAAGAGGAAGAAAAGAATAATCAGAAGGAATGAGGAGGAGAAGATGAAGAAAAAGAAGGAGAATAAAAAAGAAGATGCAGAGAGTAAAACAAGAAGAAAAGAAAAAGAGAATGGGAAGATGAAATAAGAAGAAGGAGCAAATGGTGATGGTGATACTGATGAAGGGAAAGAAAGGAAGGAAGGCAAGAAAGATAAGAAAACTACGATGAGAAGAAGATCACACAACGATAATAAGGAACAAAGATAATAAGAAGAGAGAAGGAGAAGAAGAAAAATAAGATTAGGAAGAAGATGAGAAAAAGAGGGAGGAAGAAAAAATAAAAAGAAGGAACATGGAAGAAGTAACATGAAGAAGTAGAAAAAAAGAAGAAGGAAAAAATCGGAAGACAAGAAAGAAAAGAAAACAGAAAGATTAGAAAGAGAACAAAAAATGATGATATTTGAAGGGAATAAGTGTGGAAGAGGAAGAAGAAGAGACGTAATGCAAGAGAAAGGAGTAGAAGGATAAATAGATGAAGAAGGAAAATATTTAAAATTCGAAAAAATAAGAGGAAGATGTTGAAAAGAAATGAAGAAGAAAATTATAGAGTAGTAGGGATCTGATAAGGAATTAGAGTAAAATAAGAGAAAAGAGAAGATAATAATTGAAAAGAAGAAAAAGAGGAATTAGAAGAAGTAAGACAAGAAGAAGACTAAAGAGGAATAGCAGCCTGGAGCCCTATCCATCCATGCTCTTGAACAGAATCCAAGTGGTGGAAGAAATCAAGTGAACCAGAGTGGCGATAAGAAGAGTTTTGAACGGCACGACTTCCTTTTTCGCCCGATAAAGAGAGACAGCTGAGTGCTGCCTCACAGTCACCTCGGGGAATGCGCTCACTAGTATAGCACGATTATAGGCGAATAATTTCTCAGACTGCGATAAGACGACATAAAGTTGTATTTGCACAACTAATGTCAAATTCGGTCCAAGTCTCATATTTCTCAGATATTGATGGAAGAAGACGTTTAAATTTTTTGTTTTATAAATTATTGTATTTTAGCTATTTGGAAAATTAGTAAAAACAAATATTTTCTGTTAATACTTGGATCAATCAGTTCATGTTGATGTGATATTCATGGATGGTATTGATTTGTGTACACACTTTGTTAGATCAAACTCAACAATTGAACATGGTATTATATGTATTGTTCAAACTCCTATATGTGAAACCCAGCACTATCATGATACATGCATACATGGTGTGTGGATAGCTTACAAGTCAGCTGTTCAGTTCAAAGTTATTTTATTGCATGGTATAGTGTGATTAATTTAATTTGACGCTTGGCGATCAGTAAACAGCTGATGTTATGCAGCTTTGACACAATAATCCGAATACTTTTTAAACACTTGATGACCTTTCAAGTCTTTAAATACCTTTTTAAAGTCTTAGCAATAATCTGCGAGATTCAGCATTTGTAGGTTAAGTATTGTTAATTAATGACACTATATTTGATGAGAAATTCCATTGCATACTGAACGCTTTAAATCAAGTCTTTCTCACCATTGTACGATGCCTTTGCAAAAGATCCAGGTAATAATTCACACAGCAACATCATGTCACGCAATTGATGTCACACATCTCAACTGATGCCGTCAATAAACAAGATTATCCAACGATGCATACAATGACGTATACAATTCGCTCCAGTTCGATTATACGCTTGTATAGTTCGCGAGGTAGAGAATGCCAGAAATTCGCCATCTTGCCGAATTAATGTTGAGTTAGGAGAGAGTGCACGACGAAGAATGTGTTGTAGAAAAGGGGGGGGAAAGGCCTGAAGAAAGATGTCTTGGAGGCAAAGCAAGATGGAGGTCGTTGTGTCTGTGATTTAAGCGCGCCCTGGTGTAGAAGCAAAGAAAATAGCTGTTTGCTTTCTTGGTAGGACATTCGTACTGAGTAGTAGAAGATGAAGGTGATGATGAAGAAAAATAAGAAGAAAAAGAGAAAAAAGAAGAAGAACAAGGAGAAGGAGAAGAAGAAGAAGAAGAAGAAGAAGAAGAAGAAGAAGAAGATGCAGGAGGAGGAGAAGAAGGAGAAGGAAGAAGAATAAGAAGAATTAGAAAAAGACGAAGAAGAATACGAAGAATAAGAAAAAGCCAAAAAAGAATGTGAAGCAGGAGAAGAAGAAAAAGAAGAAGAGAAGCAAATTTTGTGAAAGGAAGAGAAAGAAGAGGAGAATAATGTAAAGAAATATGATAATGACGGAAAGTGGGAGATGGAAGTGGAATATTGTGATTCCAAGTGCGAAGTAGAAGGTGGAGTAGAAGAATAATTTGAATTGAAGAAAATGGGATAGAAAAATCGAAGAAAAAAATAAAAGATGAAGGACTAGGAAAAGTAGGGGGATAAGAAAGTAAGATAGAAGAAAAATGTTTAGAAGGGCTAACAAGCCGGAGGAGGGTAAGGAGGAAATGTAACAAAAAGAAAATAATATTATAAGAAAGATAGATAGAGTAGAAGAGAAAATATGAACAATGATTAGTGAGGAGACGGAGGGGAAAACGGAACAAAAAGAAAAAAATTGTATGTAAAATTTCGAAATTCTTTGAATTGATACCTTATTATTATAACTATTTATTTATTGTACGTATTTATTCAGTGTAATTTTTTGAAATCAAACACGAATGAGACAAAATTGAGTTCAGGAAGATGAAGATAATAACGACTTGTAAGTGAAAATTGTGAGATGAGATAGAAAAAGCTGGAAAAGTGAGTGAAAATAAAGAACATAGTAGGAAAAGAGGAGAAAGTTGGGGAATAGATCAGAAGGAGAAGAGAAGAAGAAATAAATTGGAAGAGAAGTTGAAGAAGATTTAGGAAGAGTAGGAGAAGATGAAAAAATCGAAAAGAAGGAGAAAGGGAAAAACGGAAGAAAATAGAACCGAAGAAATACTAGAAAAGAAGTGAGGCAGGCAGTAGCCTGCGTATTTCATTTACAGAAAAGCCAAGATGGAAAGTCGGCAAAAGGCAAGGTGGCTGAAGAAGTAAACCAGAGAAACGTCGAAAATTTCTGAATTCCTTGGAGAATTGAATGTTTCTCCCTTTATGTGCGGGACGCAGCTGTATTTCTCGATTCAACCTCCCTGAGAAGAAGCCTCTCCTTACCGAGAGTCCAGTTCTAAATCAGATTTCAGTCGGCTGTAATGCACAATCCTAATCTGAAAATTATTGCGGCATTGTAGCTGAGTTACCCTATCGGATGTGTTATCCAATTCTTATAATATTTATTTTGTATTTTTTGAAATGGCATTCATGCAATTCAGCAATTTGACACCTATGCGTGTCCAATGTTGAGTTGCACCAAGCAAGATCAACTATGATCCAGGATCAGTACAATGCTAATTAAATGGGATCAGCTGATTCAAAATCGTTGATCTTGGTGCAACCCAACATTGGTAAAATCACACCTATGAATAAGAGTAAATTCAATTGTCATAAATACAATATACAATTTTTAGTTAATACATTTTCTTAGCGATGGTGTTGCTTTTTCACCTATTGCAATAATTGTAGTAATAAATCAATCATTAATCATAAAATAAGTTAATCTTTTAAGGCTTTGATGTACGTTTTATTGGAATATCATTCGAGAAAAATTGAATTTATTAAAACGCTGAGAAAGGGTGAAAATGAACTCACAAAGCCGGTAATGGAGTCTGAGAGAAAATTTAGTGAGGTTTCCCGCGACTACACTCTCAGTGTCAACGTCATCATCATCATCATCCGAGAACTCTGATTACTACATCCGGATATGTTGGCTTATTTAATGTCGAGCGGACGTCGACTTATTCAAGAAGGAAAATTGCATTTTCCCGCCTACCGCGACGGAAATTCCACTGCAAAATGTACTTCCGTGAATCATCTACACAATCACACCACACTGCTTGCAAATTTTTAACCCTAGTGTTTGTTGCAGGAGAGGCAACAGTAAGATTAATAATCCAATCATACCTCGGTGGTGTTGATTTTTTGCCAGTGACGAGAAAGCTGCATTCTTGTTTCAGATTGAATTCTGTATGAGCAGCAACTTTATCACAGTCAAGGTTACTGAATTTGTCAAGACACTGAACTAGTGAATCATTTTTATAGCCTCCCATTCCAGAGTCAAGTATGTGTGAAAATGCGGTTCAATTCGGGTCTATTCAAAGTTTCTACTACCGGTTTAGAGCAAATTTCCATGTTTCTACTGTAGTTGAAAACTACTGCATTTACATAACTAAATTTACTCCCATTACTAATAGTAATGGAATCACTGTGGTTGAAAGTGAAAGGTCAAAGTGATTGATAATTTGTTTTCAACAATTTTTGGCAAATTTGTGTTCTTTAACTCAAGTTTATTTCTTAATCTTATTTCCTAAGAGCTTTTCAATAAATTTATGCACAACCCTTTTCAAATATATTTCTTTTGTTTTTGCAGGAGTTCGCAGCCCTGACCAAAGAACTGAACCAAGCACGCGAACATATTCTGGAGAGGGATGAAGAGATTTCTGAACTGAAAGCTGAAAGAAACAACACAAGGGTGAGTAGACCTTTTTCACAACTTATTATAGGATTCAACATGATGCCTATGATGCCTTACATAATAGTTTTTTTAATTTTTCACCTGAGGTTGAAAATTTCGTTTCATTTCTTTTAAAACCTCAAACGAATTTTGAAAAAGAAAGTATAGTATGAATTTTATCAATAATCCAAATTCTTCGTACATTTTGAATACACAATTGGATAGTTTTGACATGATCATCAATCTTTATTGTTTTCATGCTTGTTTTCTTTCTGACAGTATAACATTGAAACTCGTTTCCAAGCTCCAGCTCTCAACAGTTTTCCTATTTTTCGGTGGTAGAGAAGTGCTGAGCAGTGCTGTGAAATTTTCTCGTAGAAACACACTTGAGAGTTGGGTGCGTTGTTAGGATTTTATTAAATTTTTCTTTCTTCCAGTTCGTACTAGCTTTCTATTCAACGAAGCTTGTCTTGCTTACTCCTTACTTTCTGTACGTTTCTTTTCTCGTTTCCCTTCTTCCTATTGCCTTCTTTGCGGTTTCACCGAGATACCGTTTCTCGTTTACTGTTCATTCCATTCCATGAGAACTTCTTGCCAACTTCAGGGGAGCACGCCTTATTTCCTTCATTTCTCAACACTGAGTCTGAACTTATTTGTGTCAGAAAATCCTCTTTTATGGGACTACTTTCGCTCAATGTTTGCTTTTCGATGTTCGATTATTCTAGTTACGATTATTATTAGTTTAGGTACTAGACAAGATGATTGAAAATATAGAAGTATTTTGTTGAAGAACACAGATGAAACTTTACTTTAGTATTCATTCTATTACCAATGAGAATTGTTTGTTACTATTTACTATCAACAGAAATTACTGACTTGCACTGCTATTGAATTAATAAATAAACAAATGAATGGATAAATTTATTGACAACACAACCATAACGATTGTGGTTATAAAATTTCCTTATTGCTCATCAAAACATAGAAACATCAACCACATCTAAAGTATAAATCAACAAAACTTTATTATTATAATTGGAATACATACGAACAAAATCATGTACTTTGACATTATTATCAACTTTTGACATTCAATTATTCACGCTTACGGCAACTATATCTATATGGAATTAAAAATTTCCAATTTTTGGGATCTGAGTATTTATCTAACTGGGTAAGACCCAAATACAACATAGATTTGTAATTTACCAATCATATACTCCATCTTTCTATACAGGGTGTTTCAGAATTTTGTTTTTGTATTATTTTTTATCTCAATAATGGTGAAACATATGGAATTGAAACTTTGCACCAACATTTATGACAACTAGACAAAGCTACGAAAAAATAATGACAATTTTTCAAATCCATAAAACAAAAGGGCGGCCATTTAAAATTTTGTTTCTTGAATAACTCGGAAACTGTTGATATGAACTTTTTGGTAATTTTAATTACAAATCGATTGAAACCTTATTTGTCAAGATAGGACCAATATTGGCTGAGATATGGCAGCGAAAAGTGAATAAGTGAAGAAAACAAAATGGCAGCTGTGTGAGTAACTAAGGACTTCTGGACAATTCAAATATAATATTTAGATATGGTTTTTACCCAGGAACAATGCCCTAGAGTATTGGTAGGGAGTTCTGAAACATCCTGTATATGAATATTTTGATGAATGTTTATTTCGATAATGAAAAAACGAGGATTACTAGATTGTAGAGACGCAATTGTATTCCTTTTAATTTTTCAATTGTCTTACAGTTGACTCAATTGTTGATGTTGCTTTAGCACTATTAACATGTATTCTGTTCGTTTATGAACTAGTTGTGTGTTGCAGCTGTTGCTGGAGCACTTGGAGTGTTTGGTGTCGCGACACGAGCGCTCGCTGCGGATGACGGTGGTGAAGCGGCAAGCGGCCGCGCAGTCGGGCGTCTCCAGCGAGGTCGAGGTGCTCAAGGCGCTCAAGAGTCTGTTCGAACACCACAAGGCGCTCGACGAAAAGGTATCGCTCGTCTCTCATAGCAAATATAATCACTGTTGTGAAATTGAAAATTGAAATTGCATGAGTGATAGAATTATGTGATGTATTAAATTAAGACGGAATTTTCTCATATGAATTTTTATGATACAATAAATTATGACACAATCCAATTGAATTCAACCTCTGGAAAAAATGGCGTCATTTCATTGATGTCAAATTCGTTCATTTGTTCCATGAAGGTGGGTTTTCGTTACTGCGACCGAGTGCCGCAGCGGAGCCCGACCCAGCGGCACTCGGTCGCAGTAACGAAAACCCACCTTTAGACGACATGATTTCACGTCAGTTCATTAAATTGGATTTTTGTGCAACTGAAGGTTAGTGAATTTCTAGCTCCAGTTTTACAAGCTCGTATTCATCATATAGTTTTTTAGTGATTCAAAGTGATGTATCTTGATACTATGTCGAGAATTTTGATTATCCATTAAGTTTCTCTGTTCTTCTTCAGTCGTAATGTAACTGTAACAAATACAGTTATAATCAAAAATACATTTTTGATATACACTTCTCACTTTTAACAATCGATTGGAAAAAATCAATTCAAGTTTTCAATGTCAATACAGAATCTGTTTTCGGGACTAACGATAAGTTCACACTTGAATGAGGACTTGTGAGAACTTGTTTGAGGAACAATCATCTCACACAAATCAAGAGTTATCGAAATTTATTTCATCCTGTTCATTTTTCCAATTTTTTAATTCCAAATCTATGGAAATGTTGAAGCTCACACGGACTGTGTGAGCAAATGTTTCTGGATTTGCTGATTGAAAAATTAGTGGAATTTCTGATAGAAATTATAATGGAATTGATTTTTCTGATTAATTTTCAACATAATCATGACTGAAATTGAAAAAACTTAATTTTTCAGTTTCATTATTCCATTCTTCAAGATTGTAGTCTTGTCAGTCTGAAATCATATTGAGCTCTGTTTATGAACATGCTCGATCTATTATAAAAAGCAATCTGTTCAATGTCGTTTCCACTGCAAGATTGATGTGGGTTTTTGAGGAGTGCAGAAGCCAGAAGAGCTGTCACTGACAGATGATGATGATGACAATGTGAAGAACTGCGTAGAATTGAGAATAGGGAAACCTCAGTCTGGCTTGTATTGACTTTGAATCACGTGTTCCAAGTACTTTACAATCGAGCTGAAATTGAAACAATAGCAAGCATTCGGAGTAGAATATGTTTTTCACAGAACGTGTTCAATTGATGTACATTGAATACAAGTTGAAACGTTCTCAATCAGGATCCAATTTTCCTATGAATCAAATCATGAAATTGACTCATTTTATCAAAAGCAATAGCATTCAATATGATTGATTATTGTATGTTCCTTCAAATGTTGAAAAATTTCAGTTATTTCTCAGCATTTTATAAATTATTTCATTCCCTTTTTCTATCTATTGATTATCACATCTATAGTGCTTTTCATCCTTGAAGACAACTGGCCAGCTTGGTGCGTTATCCAATTGGAATGCTTGGAAATGTTGTCATATTGTGTGCTGTTCAATCATCTGTGCAAGCATGCGTATTAAACCGAAATTTCAGTCTGATATCAAGACTCGGTGTGTTAACTTGGATGATTTACAAGTAGAGCAGATGATAAGAAATATTAAACATCTGCTCATCACTACTATAGAAGTGTGCATATTGCCTATTGGCAACGTTGCAGGCTTGTGATTGGCTAGCTCGGAAAGTTGTGGGGTACTGTTTCTGTACTCAGATGTCTTCAAGGATGAAAAGCACTGTAGCAGGAGTTATCATTAAATTCTATTCTCATTAGTTCAATCGTAGTGTACAATTTGATACATAACTAAACATTACAGAAAACATACAAATTTCCAGGCTTTCTGGATAACATCATAAATTGTGTAATTCCAATACCTACTAAGAATACATCAATATTAGAGTAATACATCTAATACATACACATTCGACTCATTCAACATTTCATGTACAGTATTAGTTGTCAGATTTTAGTGTAGCTTCAGGTACTACATGGTATTTACCAATGTAATTGGAAAGAACATGTAATTTAATGAAAACACTAGATGTTGTCAATTATCACTTGATTTATTAAAGAATTTAACCAACATGTTTCAGCATCATTCATCTTCATGATGGCATTCATGCCATCTTCAGTGTACTACAACTTTCTTTAATTAATCAAGTGATATTTGACAACATCTAGTGTTTTCATTATGTTTAAATATCACAACATCTAACAAGACACTGTGTCAGAAGATAAATGTAATTTAGTTGAATCTTACGCTCAGACTATATTACAAGGTCTTTGTGGGATTTCAGTCTTTCATACCTCTGCAGTCTGCAATGTACCTTATATTTTTCTGTTTTGTTTATTTTAATTTCTTTACTTTATTTATTGTATAAGTTTTTTTTTAAAGAATAAATTGTTACATTCACCACATTCATAAATCTGTACGTATGCATTACTAGTAGGAACTAATAATTCTCGTTGAACTTACCATCTCTCATCGAATGGTAGTATCATCACGATGTACAGTATTTATTATTTGAGCCACGTCAGAGTTGAGAAGTGTCTCGAGCTGCAATAGAGGGCGTTGCCTGGAGACCAGGTGGCGGGAGGGGAGGGGGGATTATCGGAAGTAAAGAGGCGAGTTTTTGAAGCTATTGCCCTCTGTTCAACTGTAAAGCGGGAAGGTGCGAGAATGCTGGTAGATCAAAACAGTTGGAGAAAAAGAAGAGTTCACTGTGAGGTATTTGGTGATTAGGGGATGGTGAGGTGAGGTGAGGAATGAAGCTTTGAGGGAAGTTTGAAGAAGACACACCATAAAAGTGAGACGCCTCCAGCACAACCCTCTGAGACGTTGCTGAGATTGAGGAATGCGTGCCGCGAAAAACATCAACTACAACAACAACAAGCGATGCACACTTCCGGGTTGGAAAAGCTCCCCCCTCTCACACTCCCCCCTCTCTTTCTCCCCGTAGAACTCTAAAATTCCTTATTCGAGTTGTAACAACGTTCCCTACCGCGCGCAATAACCCTCTCCCGTGGCACTCCAAGCGGCAGTAGGCTCTGAATAAACAAAACCACGTTGCCTGGCAACGCAATTAGGCACCCAAACACAGCCCACTTTACACCATACCGCCCGGTTTACGCAATCATGTCGTTTGTGTACTGCATTTTTCGGCACTGCGCCCAAAAGATGCGTGAAGATTGAATAATTCAGTGCGTAAATACTGGGTACCTTGGGCTCATCAACTCTATGTATCTCCAATGTAGTGCTGTTTACTTTTATGAAATACACAGTATACATTTTTATGTATAGATTGATTGAAAGTAATCAGTAAAATACTGTTTCCTCAAAATCCTTTCTTTCTCGGAGTTTGAGTTTGGGGTAAAGTGAGAATTTGATTTTTTTTAGTTGTAATATGTCAATTCACCATGCAAGGCGAATTTGTCCAATTCCCTCTCCTATTTATTCAATGAACAAATTTGTTGTTTTCCTTATGAATTTATTCCCATTCCCAATTGAATCATTCACTCCTGTAATTGTCAATTAAAACATTCTGATTTCTTCTCTCTTGCTGAACTTGATCCCTGGATCCTATGAATTATCCATTAAATTTCCCCATTTGTCCTCAGCTGGTTTTTCAATTGCTGTTCTCGCCCATTACGTCTCCTCGTGTCCATTCAGTTCGTCAGATTTTTGGGAAAAATAAGAAAAAGAAGAAATGAGAATCTTGAGTCGTTCTTTTGTAGCTGGAGGCGCACTCAGGTGAAGCTCTCAACTGTCATAATATTTGTACAGCTCTCTGCTTTGTTGTTTCCTGAACTTTTGGAAAGTTAATTCTCCACTGAAGAATGGCTTGAGGAAAAGACAAATAAAGAAAAACATATGACGAAGAGGAAGAAACTGTTGCAAAGCTCTATGAAGGAAACAGGAAATTCAGAATTTTGAATAGGAGGACCAAGAGAATGCTGAAAGAAAAAGAGATTTAATCGTTTCTTTTTTTCAGTTGAAAGATAATACATTTTTTTGTGCCTACCAAGTTTACTAAGATATGTTTTCCACGTGTCTCCTAATTCATGATGTATGAATTAGTAATTAATCTAATTATTAAATTAATCTAATCTGAAATTATTAGAATTAGTAATGAATCTACCAGGTGAGCCAGTCAAACCTGAATTTTTAAATGACTGTAAAAAATAAACGGATGAATGTTTCAAAATTTTATTGTTACTATCTTAAATAGATTAACTGAGTTATTTTTCTCACAACAAATGAATTGTTTTATTCTTATGGGATACCATCCGCATTACTCTCAGGTTTGACTGGCTCCCTCGGTATAATAATATTGCACTCAGATTTTTCAGTGTTTGGTTTTGGATACCTTCGACTGGATATATGCCATTTATGATACAATAATATTGTAGTTTTATGTTAACATAAATAGCATGTATTTCAATAAATTATTCATGTAATTCTTATAAGTTGACTGCCAACCGAAAAGTCACCTACAAACCCATTTTTGAGAAAAAATTAGCGATTTCAAACCTGAAATTTAAGAAATAACCCTGAAAACTAGTCGACTGGCAACGTGTGGCCAAGGCAAAGAAATGCGTATCATTCCAGCAATAGTGATAACGTATAGCACGATCCATTTAACTTGTCAGAAATCAGCTGTTTCGGTAATAATTAAACAGTGACTTCGACACAATAATCAAAAGGCTTAAAAGTCTTAAAGACCCTCAAAGTCTTTAAAAGACCTTTTTAAAGAAGACCTTTCAAAGAATAACTTTTTAAAAGACCTTTTCAATAATCTGCGAGATTCAGCATTTGTAGGTTAAGTATTGTACTGGTGGCCGAGTAAAACATATGTTTTCTGACAAGTTAAAAGGGACCTGCTATAGACAATGTTGAAACGATGTTGGATGGTGGTTGCTATTGCGTATCAGTCTAGCAGTAGTGATAACGTAGACAACTGGACGATGTTGAAACGTTGAGCCGTGGGTGGTGACAGTGTGGCTAATGGAAGGATGTGAGTAAAAGAGCACAGCAGTGAAGAGCTGAGTAGTGAAGCTTTTGTCTTTATTAAGCAATAAAGCGCAGCCGGTAATGCAAGTGAAGGAAACCACCGAAATGATCTAATATTTGCTAGTGGCTGAAGGCAGGCTGTATAAGGATGTACGTGAAGTGGAGGGGGATGGAATTGAGTAACAAGGGAAGAGAGAGAGTGAGAGGAGATGTAGTTGAGTAACAAGAAAGAGATAAGAAGGAGGACAAGTAGAAAAAGAGCGGAGGAGGGGAGTTGTTGGTGGGGCGAACAAGGAAGACGTGGAGAAGAAGGAGAATAATAAAATGGAACAGAAAAATAATTGGAGGAAAAAAGTTGAAGAGAGGTAGAAGGAGGCAGAAGAAATTGAGAGAAATAAACGAAGGCAGATGAAAAAGGTCAAGAAAGGGAAGAGATGAAGAAGAAAGACGTCTGGAGGAGAAGGAAAGCAAGAAAGAGGAGAAGAAAAAGGATGAAGAAGGACAAGAAAGGAAATAGGTAAAGAAGAAAGACGTCTGGAGGAGAAGGAAAGCAAGAAAGAGGAATAGAAAAAGCATAAAGAATGACAAGGAAGGAGAGAGATAATGAAGAAAGACGTCTGGAGGAGGAGGAAAGCAAGAAAGAGGAGAAGAAAAATGATAAAGAAGGACAAGAAAGGAAATAGGTAAAGAAGAATGAGTCTGGAGGAGAAGGAAAAAGAATTACGTCTGGAGGAGTAGGAAAGCGAGAAAGAGGAATAGAAAAAGCATAAAGAAGGACAAGAAAGGGAATGAATAAAGAAGAAATACGTCTGGAGGAGGAGGAAAGCAGGAAAGAGGAGAAGAATGAGGAGCAACTAGAAGTGTGAGGAGGTAGGAAATAATGGAGAGAAAAGAAGTAGAGGAATAAAAAGGGAAGTAAAGGAGGAAGAAGAAGAGGGGAAGAAAAGAAGAAGTTGAAGAATGGCTAGAAGGCGGATGTGGAAAAGAGAATTACAGTAAGTAGGAAGATGAGGAAAAAACAAGTCGAGAGGAGTAATCAACGGAGAAAGAAAATGAAGGGGGTGAAAAGAATTGAAGGAAGAAGAAAAGAAGTGGAGGTAGAAGAAATTTTGTTGAGAATAATGAAATGGCGAAGAAATAGAAGCAGAAGTATAGCACGATCCAGTTAACTTGTCAGAAATCAGCTGTTTTGGTAATAATTAAACAGTGACTTCGACTTAATAATCAAGAGTCTTGAAGACCTTTAAAGTCTTTAAAAGACCTTTTTGAAGAAGACCTTTTAAAGAATAACTTTTTAAAAGACCTTTTCAATAATCTGCGAGATTCAGCATTTGTAGGTTAAGTATTGTGATCATATGCTCGTCGATCATATGTTTTATGACAAGTTAAACGGATCCTGCTGTAGAACGGGTAAAGTAGAGAGAGGAAAAGGAGGAGGAGGAGGAAGAAGTAGATGATAATCATCGTCATATTTTATCATCACTCCTTCTACCACCCAAGCACAAGCCTAGAGCTCATGTGGGCGTCAACCTAAAATAATGAATGACATTTATGAATAAGTAGTCTACGCTAATTTAGTTGAAATTTAATTGTATTCCAAAGATAAAATAGAGTCTACTTTGCAAGTATTTTGTATTGTATGCGCTTATTATCAATTGTACTAATTATCTTTTGTACTAAAAAATAAACGTACAATAATTATCAATATTGTACTAATCATGACAAATAAAGAATACTGAATACTGAGTATTTAACTTGTGGGAAATAATGACGATGCTAATAAGATGATCAAAATGAAAAACATGTACTAAAAGAAGAAGCAGAAGCAGAAGAAGAAGAAGAAGAAGAAGAAGAAGAAGAAGAAGAAGAAGAAGAAGAAGAAGAAGAAGAAGAAGAAGAAGAAGAAGATGATGATGATGATGATGATGATGATGATGATGATGATGATGATGATTATGAAAAAAGTGAGAAGGAGAAGATGATGGGGTGTAGGAGGAGTGAAGGTAAAGCAGGAAAGAAGACTTACAAAATTCGACCGACTACAAAGGACCGAAACTTTCCGAGGGAAGGAAACAGCATTAAACGAATTAGGAATGTAGCGAGATTGAGCAAAGTCGGCTAATTCGATAGCAGAGAGCCAGCCGGTCCAAGCTGATGGTCAAAGACATTCATTGCTTGCGATGGCCGCTCATTGGTGTACAAAGTTGGAAATGGACGGTTTGATTGAGAGCTGCGCTGTTCCTGGCTCTGGCTCTGCTGTTGAAGGTTTCCTGTTACGTTAACAGGCAACAAGCGCACTTTAAAGTGTACTGAACGATTTGGACTTTGAAATGATGTCGCCTATAAAACATTTTATCATTCATCCCTAATGCCTTGTTCACTTGTTGCCATTCCATTTCATGTACACTGCGATTCATTTAAATTGACGCTTAGCATTAGATAGATAGATATTTAATAAATATGATATCTCTCTATCTATCTAATGCCAAGCGTCAAATTAAATTAATGTCACTCATGCATGCATGCATTATGCTTTTCTACACACGGCCAGTGAATTAGTTTTCAGTAATCTCTGAAATTCTAGTTTTTGGAACCCTTTTTTTTCTTATAATAATGATTTTATGAGAGGCATTGATATTAGAATTAGCATCTATTCTCATTTTTTCATTTTAATTTTTTTGTAAATAAAGTAACAAGTTCCCAGTTGATTTACAAAAAATAAATAATGTCATGTAGGATTCTGTAACACACCATGTAATGCCAATTGAAATACCACTCTTTGAAAAGTTGAGCACTTCCATACCCAGAATTTTAGAGAAAAAAAAACACTGAAAAATAGTTTGATGACCGTGTGTAAAGAAAGAATAATGCACGATACATGTAATATTGTTTATTTCTATCAATATACACTTGAAATTATAAATTCTCATAATTATTTAGGAGATGATGATAAATTGAATAGTATTGACATAATTGAATAATAATATATTTATTTTGTGATACATGTAATGATTGTTCATTTATATCAGTATAAACTGAAATTATAAATTCTCATAATTATTTAGGAGATCATGATAAATTGAATAGTATTGACATAATTGAATAATAATGTATTTATTTTGTGTTTTTGAAATTATAAGGTCTCATCATTATTCATGACATCCTACTTGTTAAGAAGAAGGAAAACTGAAAAGTATTGACATTGTAATTTAATAATAATTCATTCATTTTGTGTTCTTGTAGGTCCGGGAAAGGCTACGAGTAGCGTTAGAAAGAAATACTAGTTTAGAAGAAGAGCTTACATCAACCAAAGACGAAGTAAGTTTCATGATTAAATACTCATGTTTTTTTCATATTTTTTCAATAACAAATTAACAAGAAAAATTATACATCTATCAATTCAATTATTTAGTCTAAATTGTGTTTTTATTTTTAATAGAAGTCTAGAGCTTTGAGGAGAATCGTTTCAGATCCCGTATATAAACGTAAACCTCATACAAATCTAGATACCTGAAACAATTTCACAAAAGAAGTATAATATATAATTTATTCATTTTATAAAAATAATTGGTTGGTATGATCCAGTTTTTTCATTCTGCTCAGTTTGCCTCATTTATTAAACTGGTTTCAATTGACTAATAATTTATTTATTTTATTTCAAACTATAATGAAGTTGATTATTCGCATAAAACTTCGGGCAATCACTAATAAATATTTTCGTTCTAGTTACAACAGTACAAAATGGGTCGAATGATACCAAGCGGGGGCGTAGGGGAGGACGGAAAGCCAAAGGAAAATGGACCTCAAGAAGAAAAATCAGATCCGCATCCTGGAATGATCAAGGTATGTTTGTTATAGATCACCAGCTAATGAAAAACAACAGATGCATAGTATTTTACAAGTTGTGATCAGGACAGCCAAGGAATTACACCACTTCCATACGCCATCATAGACCAGCACTAGATATAGGTCTGCTCTCTATTTTTACCATTTCAAATTTCTATGTTGTTCTAGAAGTTTTTACCCCTCTGCATCTTTCCTTGACGGTACGATTCCGATTTTGTTCATTTGATGCAATTTATAAAGATGTTTGTAAACCTGCTTGTTCCCCCAACCAATTGATTCCATTCACCTTGAAATAATCTTCAGAATATTACTCGTTAGATTGTAATAACTTTTAAGTAATGAGATAAAATTTGCAAATTAACTTATTATGTAATACGGAAGCACAGATAACGTAAATCTGTTTAACAGACAAAAATCTGTGACGGAAGTCTTTAGATTATTTTATAGAATTATGAGGATTCTCGATCAGTTTTCATAAATTTTGATTTTTTATAAGACTTCCTAGAGAAAGTTGAATTACGTTTGTATTCCTCATATTATTCATTGTTTAATACAGTACTTACTTGTAAATAATTCAATACAAGGAAGGTTTGATGATGAGAACAAAAATGGAAATTAGGAAAATAAGTTGATTGAAATCTTCATATATCAATGGATTACTATCTTTATTCATGAACTTTTTATCAATTAAAAATTCTAACAACAGTGGTGTGCCAAATGATATACTTATTTTGGAAATCGATGAAATTTATTGTAATAAATTTTTGTAAAAATTTATGAAATTATTGAAAATGAATTATTTTTTGCAATTTTCTCATTAATTCATTAGTTAGTAAAGCCAAACAAGGTTTTCATGTATAATATTGGAATTTCATACAGTATACACATTTTAAATAAAAAATCATAACAGTTTCAATTTGATTTTTGTAGTAAATTTTTTTATTGTAGGAATTTGAAGAAAAAATTGAACAGTACTCGTTCTCGCATGTATTTTGCTTCATTTCCCACTATTTCATGAACAGAGAATGCACCAGCCCTTTACAGCATGTCTGTTGGAATTTGAATTTCCTACAATATTTTCCCCATTGATTTCAAGCATGATAATGTAAACTTGAAGTAGCCCCATCACCTTATGTATTTTTGTAAATTATATCAACAAATCTTCCTATTGCTCCCATTTACATACAATATAATATGTAGCTCATTAAAAGGCTTGCAATAAAAAAACATGGTTCCTCACGTAATTGAAGTATATACCAGCATTTGTAATGAAGAATATTTGTAACAATACCAGAGATTTTCTTGTTATAGATGAATGCCATTATTCGTGAATCATATTCCAATATTCACCAATTTCACTGTTATTGGGCAGAGTTTAGCTATAAATCTATATCCATTGTTCAGAATATACACAATTTGACTAATTTCCATTGAAATTTCGAAATTCATGTATTAATTATTGAAATATTCCCAATTCCATCTTCTATGATATAATTAGGTGATGAACGGTAATAAAAATGTAGAATTCACATTATTCTCTCACAATTTAATTGTAGAATTTATTTTCATTGCTATTAGTTTCGAATGACCCCAAATTACAATTCAACCTCTAGCATGTGGATGTACCCTACTTATGCAATATTCATACACACTTTGTATAACCAAATTCTATTTTTGTTTATAGATAAAAATCAGATTCAGTTTATTGCGTATATCAAGAATGCATTAGTTTTGCACTAAGTTTATCCTTCAATCATCATAAGTAAAACGTAATTGAGAAATATCTTTGAATTAGGAGATAAACTAAATTCTATTAAAAACCTCATAATCTTATCTTAATTTTATTATAAAATTATGAAAGAAAATTGATAAGTAGAAATAAATTATTGATATTATACATTCACTTACAGATTTATTATTATCAATATTGAAAGCTCCAAAAACAAAATATTTATTTACTTTGATGAATAATACAATATGTTGAATGATTCTGATAAGTGGAGTTTTCTTACTAATTAGTGCTGATAACGAAAGATTCAAAATAGAGATTTAGTGCTTTTAATATTTTTAAATTTGACAAACCAAGTGAAATAATTATCAATTCTAATGCTAATTAACTCATTATTATTAGCAACTTGATCATTTTCTGTGAATATTATTTTATACAATATTCTCACTCAATTTCCCATTTAAAATATAATTAAACCTATATTAAAAAGTCATGAATACCAGAAACTGCTACTGAATAATGGAATCCATTTCTGTGAAATGATAACAGTTTAAAAATTTATTTGCTTTTAAAATTCCTTCAAAATTTGATTTAAATCATGATTTTTTATCTTTAATTTGATTTATACTGCTGTTGATCATTTTTATGTTGTGCTTATTATTGTCTTAATTCAATACAGTTTAAGATATCACAGACATTTTAAAATCTCATTTCTAAATCTATTAACAATTAGCTTCTTTAAAGAAAACACTATTTGATGTTTTCTATTCCACTACTTTATTAGTTCAGTATTGGAGCGCGGTTTCTTGGCTTCACCAGTCACATTTTCAACATTATTCTTTTATATTAGAAGAATGATATAGATTCATATAGATAATATACAGGAGAATATAGATATGAAAGACATATTCTTCTTTCTACAACATCAACAGAAATCTACAAATAAGTTAGCTCCTTTTAAGCTTTCTCTTTATCTTTAAGCTTTACCAGCTATGAATAGCAACGGCACACATTCGATCGACAGCAGTATATTATTGTGATTGTTTGTTATGTATATTTTTATTTGATGTTGTTGAGTGTTGTTGGATGTTGTTGTTTGTGTTGTTGTGGCGACAGCAGCGGCTGTCGAATGGAGCCATCGAGCCCGACTCAGATGTTGACAGGGTCATCGAACTACAGGATACCGTACAAAAACAGGTACCGTACTTCATTTTTCAAAACACCTCAACTCTTTACACTAAACGACTAAACTATACTCTGATTGAAACTGCTTTAGGATTGAGACCCGCTTGCTGGACCGCTCTAGGTCGGTCCTAAAGCAGTTTAAAACAAAGTATAAGTACATCTTTGCACTTTAACAACAGGTAAAGTATAATATTTCACTAGAATCTGTGCTCGAAATCATATTTTGAAAGGGAAAAATTCTATGTGTCTACTTGAGGAATTTGTTTCAAGTCTATTCGAAAATATCTCCCATTTTAATCCATACTATCTTATACTAGTTTCATGAAAGTTTGTGAGTTTTGTAATACAGAAAAAAGGCAAACATACACGACAAATCAATAGCAAGAAATAATATGCATGTGAATAATTGAATTCGAATCCTCTAAAATTATTGTGCTGGTATGCAAAGTTAGCGTGAGATATCCCAATCTCCATTTCTCCCAAATAATATGCAATAATACCATGTCTAGTGTAAGGTCTCAGCGCCCACGGAGCAACTGCTATCTGACTGCAGTTGCAAACCCAGCGTTGGCTGATAGGTTAGATTACCCAAAAAACAGCCAATGTTTCTGGCAATGGTATCTGGCAACGCTGGGTTTGCGACTGCAGTCAGATAGCAGTTGCTCCGTGGGCGCTGGGCCTAAGTCTTTATTGAAAAGACTTCTAACTTTAATGAAATAGGACTCTGTATTGAAATAACTGTGGAGTTTTCTACAGTATCATATTTTTCTACTCTACAAACTTTCACAACCGGTGAGGCTTTTGCATGAAAATAAATAGAGTTTAACTGATTGATAATTTAACTGGGTGAATCCAATTAATTTCCCCATTGAACTTCGACAAATGATGTCATTTTACAGCGTTTGAATGTAATTTATTGACTTCTGTGAAATCTGCAATTCACTTTCTACGGTTTCTGTAATTGTTCTAACAATTTAAAGATTAATAATAATTGATGAAATAATTATTGGAATTCATAAAAATATATAGTTACTGCTATATTCCTTGAACATTTTAGTACTGTAGCGATTGGCTAGTAGTTTAATTCTAGTTTACTATCGCAATCAATATTATTTATTCTAATTCTTAGAATCTATTGTCAATTGAAATTGGCATTGACATGTTCAGTTATTTGATATTTATTGTAATATTGATATTGTCGATCAATTTATCAGTTCAATCGTCAACACATCGTCACTTGAATTGTAATATATTTCATGGGATCTTAAACGTAGATATCTTCTAAAAAGAGTATAGGAAACTAGTGAGAAAGCAATTATTATTGAGTAAACTCAATCAGTCTGTAATATCTGTAAGATTCTGGTGAATCTTAATTCATTTTTGAAAAAAAACTTGATACTTTTTTCTGTCATTACAATTTTTTATTATTTCTCATACAACAATATACAATAAAAATTTTCAATTTACAAAAGAGAAATTATTGTTCACATTAACCAGTTGTTGTGGCATGAATAAATAATATTGAAAAATACAAGTGATAAATAAGTACAAATTACTGTAATTATCTTATCTTATAACTACATTGGAAGTTAATTGAATAATATATTTCGTTGTTTGATCAATTACATTTATTTAGTGGTTTATTTTGAGTGAACGCTCTCGGTATTTGTTCAATTGTAAAAGATTTAAATTAATATTTTGCATTTTCCGATGTTACAGAGTAGTGAATTAACAACGTGGCAGCGAAGGGTATCCGAACTGACTGGAAGAGTGTCGGAACTAGAAGATAATCTCACCAAGGCTCAAAAAGAACTCGTCAAAACACTCGAAAACAATTCCAAACTCGAGAATGACCTTAGAGAAAACAACGCTCAAAAAAAAGATCAGGTATAGTTTTTGTTCAATCTAATACAAAATCTGTATTTGACTTGGAAAAAAAAATTCTACAAGAGGCATCATCAGAGCAACATTATTCAGTGTTGTAAAAATAAATTATTTAATTCATCGAACTATAAAAATCATTATAAATAAAATATTTATCTGTTGAGTAAACCCCTCTAACCTCAAGCCACTCAAAAACAGTTCTTCATGACTATTCGCCGGCAATAGTCTAATGAATAGTCTAATCAGAGAGAGACACTTTTTTCATTCTTCTTGATCAGTGTTTGATGATCCGCTCTTTCTGCTTGAGCGAATGATCCAGAAAAGACTATGAAAATATATAATGAAATGTATAATTTACATAACTTTGTAAATAACTTTGTTTTTCAAGTTTAATTCAATGGAAATGTTGCTATAATGTTATGTATTATTGAAATGAAATCAATAAACTTATTCTATTCTAATAGCCTAAGGTGGCTCGCACACTAAAGCAATAAGCAACTAGCAATATATTATATATTTATTATTCCTTGTTGCTAGTTGCTTATTGCTCTATGGTGCGAGCCGCCTAATGGATAAAAGCAACTTGTTTAGGTTTACTTACATTGTAGATACTTTGACTATTGACGGTTAAGCCACTAGTATAGAGTGGCGCAAAAAGAACGGATGGATTTGAGTAGGATAGTACCAGTGGAGTGGAGCTGTCTGTGATCGCAGAGCGACACCATTTTGTAGGTTCAAGTATCCAGTTTTAGTAACGATAGCGCAATTTACCTTACAAATCGCGTATTTGCTGTTGAACAAAATTTCCAATAGAATAAATCTGCAATCGTCGTTCAACGGAGCTTTAGCAGAGTTTTAAGTCGAGGTTATTGGCTTGTGATTCAAGTTTACTGTCGTAAATATCGTTACATTGAAGATTTGAATACTGCAATACATGAATGAATTGCTGCTGTATCAAAAGTTAAGACCAATTCGAGGCTTTTAATAATCATTAACGCATTAAGAGCGCCATCTTTCCTATGTAATTTTAAAAAAATACTCGAGTGTTTTGGAGTTTTTCATACAAATTCTTAAATTGGGTTATTTACTTAGTATTTTGGTGCAAGGAAGATAAATGTATGATTAAAATAAACCTTCTTATAACACTTTCAAAAACATCCGTTCTTCATGCGCCACCCTGTATATCCTCCAGACTTCAAGTTGATCAAAAAATAAATCAATAGACGGTAATAAATAAACTGAACAATTTGTTTTGGTATTGCAGGAGGAAAGGATAGCAACGTTAGAGAAGAGGTATCTGAACGCGCAAAGAGAGTCGACATCGTTGCACGACCTGAACGAGAAACTAGAACAAGAACTGCAGCATAAAGAAGCCCAGCTCAAGGTAGTTAGTCCTCATGCCACAATATCATTCAACTAGTGTCACAGCTCCAGACCTAGTTGCTGCCCCACATCTAGAATATTTTTGAATTTTCCTTCTTCCGTCATCCTAACATTCATCATCCTCTTTTCTTTCTTCGTATTATGTTTCACTCCAACCTCAATAAGTTTTTCTAGATCTAGATACATTTTTTTTTATCTACTTCCTCTAAGCTCTCGGAATTTGTTCAATATTAAAAGTTTTAAATCAATATTTTGCATTTTCCGATGTTACAGAGTAGTGAATTAACAACGTGTTAATCACTTATCAATATTTCCCATTATTACCTATTTTTACCATTTGATAGAAGCAATATTATTCTACAAATGGAACACAGAGAACTAAATGGTAGATGTGTAACGCATTTTTTTTTTTTTTTTTTTTTGAGGGTGTTGCCCACATGAGCTCTAGGCTTGTGCGTGGGTAATGAGTGGGGTGATGATGAGATATGACGACTACTTTTTAGGCAGTCGGGACCGACGGCTTAACGTCTCCTCCGAAAGACGGGAGTGGCCGTATTTGTCATAAAATCCTTCCGTCAACCAGGCTCGAACCCTGGCCCAATGGATTTTATCTGACTGCTGATAACTTATCAGTCTGACGCCTTAGCCGCCTCGGCTACGAACCACTCCATCTTCTTATTTTGACCTTTTGAATTACAATTTCTAAATTATTTATCACCTCATTCAATTATTTATTATGAAATGCACTTCTGTACATATAAACACTTCTATCTATAATATAACAAAAATATAAATTTAAAAAAATAAGTAACTGGAAATACTGGAAAGTCAAAAACCTGATCAGAATCATCAAATTTAAACATTGAAATGTTGAATGAAACAAAAACAAAAAAACTGTAGCAGGAAACTTTTTATTTGAATAGCTAATTCAAAGAGCAAACTCTATTTCATCAAAATAAAATAACAATGTAATATTTTACTGTAATAGTTTTATTAAAACAAATCTTTAATTTGTTGCTTGGCTCAACCATCAAAACAATGACTCCATTAATATAACTTAAAATAATGACTCAAACAATTTAACTTAAGAAAATAACTCAAGTTGAAAAATCTAAAAACAATGACTCAAAATAATATAACTTGCAATAATGACTCAGACTGAATAACTTGAAACAATGGCTTGGCCAATATTGAAATAATTTTGGCTTAATCAATACTGTGATATTGATGTCATAAACATTGAAACTTGAGTTTGTACTAACAGTATAGAATTCATTTCTATAACTTTTTATTCCACATAGCCCACTCCCTTCCATACCTTCTTCATATTTCAAATCCTCAAATTCAAAACATTCTTGTGGGTTTTTAACTAAGTACAGGGATTCAAAAACTGTATGTATTGGACCGAGAATTAAATTCATGTTTTCGTATTTCTCTGTTTCGCATATTGCTTCAAGTGAATGTTCAATAGAATAGGCATCAAACGCACATGATTCATTACAGTCTGTCATTTTTACTGTTAACATCTCTTTTAAAAAGTAGTTTTTCAGTCGAGAGGTATTTCTCATTAGTAAAATCTGTTTCGTGCTCACTGCTTACAGATTTGGCTTCATTTTCCAATATTGAATTGTTTCTAGTTATGCTATCTATCTAGTTATCTATTTTTGTCTATAATATGAGTCGTTTTGATCGCCAACGACAGTAGTCGAACTTTCTTATGGCACATGCGAATTTACGATCTGTATCATGAATAAACCCACTTACTGGTGTTTATAAAAACTTGGAATTGCACGTTTTGTGATACTCAGAAGCTGGTTTTCAACAAACACATTTTCAAGAGAGTAGTAAACACTAAGTGAACTTATATATTACCATTCAAAACGTTTTATTTTTCTATTCCTTTTGAAGCGTTAGTTGAAAGTTGCTCTAGTTGCAATAGTTACAGCAAAATAATTGTAATTGAGACACGCAAAGCATGCATCCAGAGTAATTCACAAGTCTTGAAACAGGTCTATAACAACTTTTTATTTGTGTTTTAGTGAGTTTCTTCAGTACTTTGAACAAAATCACTACCTATTATTTATTTTAATAAATTGGATTCTCTCAGTTTGCTTTTCAGGGGTTCGCAAAGCTTTAAAGCAAAAGTTGAAGTAGAGAATGTTTTTAAAGCTTTCCAAAGACGTAGCAACAAAAGTTAGATTGAAAAATCAATAGAGACCAACTTTGCCTTTATTGAAAAGCTTGGAACTCTTCAAAATAGCAACTCTCTTTGTTTAATAAATCATGTCTCTGAAATTCAATTGGCTGATGAAATATTATAAAATATATTTATTTGTAGCTGCAAAATCGAATCAAGAATGCTGTTTGCGGTTTAAAAGCACGTCTGGTTTTTAAAACCAATTCATATTGGAAGGTTGTCTGTATTAATTTAAACTGAATTTCTTAATTATTCAATTCATTTTATGGCATCTTCGTTTCTGTCTAACATTTCAAAATAATTGAGACATCATTTTTATATTTTTTCGTGTGTTAATTTCACAGATTTTACAGTATCTATTCGTCTATTTTACTTCAATTCTGTAAATTGTATGGTAATATGTTTTAAAGTGTCGTACGTCTTTTTGGTGTCGATTTCACGCATAATTCTTTCTTGCAAACTGTCTAAATTCAACAATTTCTAATTGAATAATAATTTACTGTAGTTCTCGCACAAAGAGAAGAAAGTTGATTGTTCAGTGGCATGGAGAGAGAAATGCTATTACGCATTCGCGTATTGATACGCGAATGCTAATAATACGAGCGTAATAATACGCTCTTATTCAACTCCTTCTTCTTCTCCTTATTTTCCTTCTCCTTTTTCTTTTTGTTCTTCTTCTACTTCTATTTTTCTTCTCATTATTCTTCTCCGTCTTCTCCTTCCTCCCCCTCTTCTCCTTATACTCCTCCTTTTCTTGTTCTTCTTCCTCCCCTTCTTCTCCTTATTTTCCTCCATCTCCTCTTTCCTCCCCTTCCTCTCCTCCTTTTTCTTTTTCTTCTTCCTCACATTTACTTCTCCTTCTCCTCTTTCTTCTACCTCTCTTTCTAATTCACCTTCTTCTTATCCTCCTTCTTCTTTATCTTCTACGTCTTCTCCATCCTCCCCTCCGTCTCCTTATTCAACTCCTTCTCCTTCCCGTTCTTCTTCTCCTTGTCCTCCTTCTTCTTCCCGGTCTTCTTCTCCTTCTTCTTCCCGTTCTTTTTCTCCTTCTATTCCTCCTTCTTCTTCATATCCTCCTCTTCCTTCTTTTTTTATTCTTCTGTCTCTCATTCTTCTTCTTCTTGAATGAAATGTATCATTGGAACTGAGTAATGACACTTGTTGTTGTGTGTGTGTGGGTGCAGCTGCAAGAGGAGAAGACGCGCGCCATTCAGGAGAAGCTGGAGCTGTGCGAACAGAAGCTGGCGCAGTACGCGAAGCTGCCCGAGATGGAGGAGGAGCTGAAGCAGCGCATGGAGGCGCTCACCCAGGTGAGACCACAGGTAGGCCACTCCACGCTCCTCATTGGTTCGTTCTTTCATCTCTATTATCGATGTCTCAGTGTCCTATATCACACGCTTCATTTGTTATTATGCCTGTTCACACCATCCCTTCAATCTGCTCCTGGTGGTACCGGACTAGTATTATCTAACTTGCATTGTGTGAAACAGTTTGTTCAACTTCATCAGGTAGGGAGGGTGGTAATATAAGGCCCGATTTCATCAAACTTAGTTTTCGCTAATCTGATGCCCGGTTTTTCATTCGTTCAATAAACTTATTGAATCAATAACTTTTTTTTTGCATTTGAAAACACATGGTTATTGATTCGATAGTGCTATTGGATCCATAAACTGTCTATTGAGCGACTGGAAAACCGGGCATTAGTTTTGGGAATTTGGAGGCCTGCTGACTTTGAAAGCAATTCTTTATAACTTGAAACCTAGATAGCGGGTGGCATCTCCTATGCATAATATTAAACTATAATAACTGAAAAATGTAAAAATACAAAAAGAAAAATAGAAAACATCGCTTCAACACAGAACTGTTTGTTGAAGAAGTTTTAGGAAGTCGAATGGTGAATAATTTATCAACATAAGGCCAATCCACTGCCTCTATAATTTGCTCTAAAACAAGTTTTTGGAATCTCGTTTCAGTTGATGCTGATAGATTCCATCTGATTTCTGACGTAAGATCCCATAAATCTAAGTTCAGCGAAACTTGAGTTTTCGCGTTTTTGGTGAAATCGGGCCTAAATGTGTATAATTGGGTAGAAGATGATTTTTATAATGGCGTAGGGAGATAAATGTTTATAGTTGGGTAAAGAGACCATATAGAAGGGAAGGGGAGTAATGGTGTAATAATTAGTAACCTTCTGGTAGACTCATGTAGTATACAATATCATAATATGATGTAACTTTTTACAGTGAGTCGTATGTAGAATGAAGAGAGCAAAACGATTTAGCATTACATCTTATCAGAGAAAGTAACATGAGAGGCCACCTTTGCATCGACAAATCACCGTCACTCTTGCTACCTACTAGCCTAGGTTAGTCGTTATTAAAAAGGTTGAGACCGGTGAGGATTATGGTGATTACTTGTGTGTAGAGATATAAAACATAGAGTCAATGCAGCTATGTCGAATCGCAGCTATGATAACCACCCAAGAAACATACGACTTTTTAACAATGCATTGTATTGTTTGAAATATCTTGTGTTGACATGATATCTCATCTCATGAGATAAATTATTAGCTTAAAGGAACTTCCTGGTGGGGTGATGTGTTTTATAATGTATGTCATGCATGATTTTCGATTATGATTTATTGAGATTTATACATCTGTACTCCACAATGATTTCTACCTCATGAAGTTGAACATTCTTTTGAGCCCTTCCATATTTATTCTAACTTTTTCAATAGCACACAATCTGTTTTTCCTTGGTTGATTTAGACTCTGCACACCCTTCATGAATGACTAATAAACTTCATTAGTGAACTAGATAAATTTCAATTCCTTTAATAGTGGTTTAGAGTTTTTAATAATTCCTTCTATAATCTCAGTTTCTGTTTTATGTGGTTCTTGTATCCCATTGAAGTCTTGAGCATGGTGGAGGATGCTTTTAAATTTTCTTCCAATTTTCAAAAATTTCTCCATAGAATTATCAAATTAGTAATGGAATTACTTTGTTTCAACTCCGAACGTTTCTATAATATTTTCACTCTCAAATTCTCCATTAAAGAATTTTCGTCACTGTCAAATTAAATACGTTGATACAATGATAAATTCTCAAGTTATATTAACTGCCCATATCAGACCCGAATTAATTTAATTATTAGAAATAAAATTATTGGATTATGAACTGTAACTGTATTACAGCTACCTGTATATTATAATTAATAAAATTAGTTGATTGGTTTAAAATAGTTACTTAACAGTTATTTATTATTACATTAGGTTTTTATTCAATTTTAATGAATAAATTGAAAATTAAAACGAATTTTTGAATAAGAATATTATTTCAATGATTTTTTTAGTTTAGATGTTAGGAACTACCGATGTTAATGGTTTAAAATCATTATAATTTGTACCGATTATGGTTTAATGTTCAGTTACTGATGAAAGTTCAATAACTGGTGAAGCACCCTCAGAATAAATAATTAGTAGTAAAATGAATTCATAGAGCATCCCATTTTCTCCAACTAGTTTTTTTGTATACCTAGTTAATCCTCCTTTGTTTGTATCCTCCATAGTTAATCCAAGTATTACCTGCATTAATTACATAATCATATGTAATTACATTCTGAGAATATTTTAGAATACATTCTTTTCCAGTTTGTTGTATTTTGGATAGAAGTTGGATTTGAATTATGACCAACATCTCATTATTACATAAGAACTCGAGTTATTTTGAGAACTATATTATGTAAAATTAAGACACTTGACTTTGAACATGAAAATATAAAATAATTAATTATATTTATTAAAAATAACTTTAATAATAATTTCCAAATTACTGTAATAAAATTGAATTTCTCCTAAACTAATGCCTTATCTGCAGATATTTATTCTTATCTATTGAATGTTTTAATGAAATTCTTATTTACTTGACATGAATTTCTTATCTAAGTGAATTTCTTCCAATTTCAATGAGTTGAAGGGATTCAATTACATTGAATAAATTTCATATAAATAAATTTAATATTAATTTAATTTAACATGAAATTTATTCTTGTGAACTGACTCTATTTTGAGTTCAGGTTGAATCGATCGGAACTAACTTATGATTTTGGTTGAAAGAGAGTTTCTGTCATAGGAACTATAATTCCGTACGTTCCTTCATAGGAAATATATTTTTGACTCGTACCTGATGCTTCCATTAAAGAGATTCCATAAAAAATTATTAATTGTAGTATTACAGGACTTATAAAATAACAGTTTATAACCAACTAATAATGAATGATATGCCATTATACATATATTTGAATCTCTCTTTTTTGGCTATTAATTGGATATTCCAGGTTTTAATTCAATACCAATTTTCATTTCAATTATTACACTCTTGAATACTTCTAAGCCGATTAAATTGAACCATTTAAGTTTATTCAATAATTCTGGTAGCAGAAGCTCAGTCTTTCTTCAAAATTCAAATCAAATCAAATTTGTTTGCCATAAAATTAAAAAACAATTATTTTCATTACTAGTCTGGCCCACTTTTGATGTTGTATTAATGTTCTTGTTAGATGTTTGATCTTATTTATAATTCTACATCATCGAACAAGCAATAAAATGAGAAATAGGAACTCATTTTCAATATTATGATGGCAAATGGCTCAGAATCTAATAGATTTTAGTTTAATGCTTGTTCAGATTCTAAATTTATATTCAATTCAATATCATTCCATGTTTCAATAATGACGTAAATATTTAAATTTGTTCAGCATTGAAAATATTTTTGATAATGTTCAGTATTTTATGTACTGTATACTATATAGTACTATAACTAGTACTGTTCATACTCAAAGACCTTTCAATTGTATAGAAAATCGTTTTTATAAAAATCTACCCATTAATTGTTACTAAGGACTAAATTAACCATATTATAAAATTAATTTTAATCTTGTACTTTTGTTGTTGCAGCAATATCCATTTGCCTATTTCTCTTTAAAATAACTCTCTTTATATGATTTAACTCATGGTATTTTCCAGGTTTTGACAATAACAATAATTCAATAATGATTAGTATATGATCAAAATTCATGTTGCTTCAAATGACTTTAATCAGCCGAATGAGAAAGCAGTATCCAATCAGGATTTTTTACATGTATATATCTGTTCTATTCTCCTGTGATTGATTCAGAACTTTAAATTAATTATCACTATATATGTTTTGACACACTATAAGATGTTAGTTGCTGAAAGTTGAATTGAAAACTATTTCTGAGCCATTTGTCAAATAATGAAGGACATTTTGAGACACATACATTATAACTTACATCCCATTTTTCTTACTGTACAGAGAGTGGAGTGGTCATAACTGTAAATCACTGAAAATTAGTCAGCAATTGAACACTATGATTCATTTTTCACATCAATATAAATAAGCTTGGTGAAAAAATATCACAGAAGTATATTTAATCCTTCAATGATGATGATTTTCATGAAGTTATTCTCGGCTTTTGGTTAATCTATTAACCACTATGAAACTGAGAATACTTTTTGAAATTTCTTATCTGCAAAACATTTTCATCCAAGTTCTAAATACTGTTCTCTTTTACAGAAACTCTTGCACTTATTGAAGTAACTAATACTTGGACATTATGAGAACAATAATAAAATATATAGTAATAATAATTAATGTTTTCATTTCATGTTTTAATGAATATACATAGCTGATATAGAATGAGCACGATTTTGAATCACATACAAAATTGACAAAGAAAGCATTATATTGATGATTGGTTTGAAAAGCATTTTGCATTTTAAATATTGAATTGATATGTAGTTGATATTAAGGCTGCGTTATCTTATTACAAATGCTTTTCAAGTATTTCTTGTAAAGTATTATTGCATGGAAATAATATAGAATTATTCTAGTTTTACGTAATTGAAGATTAGTCAATATACAGAAAGTTTGCTTATTAGAAAAGGCAATTCCATAAAATTTTGATAGTTGATCTCGTTCAAGTTATTATTAAAAATGATGAGTTTATACTTGAATCATTCCAATTCATTCTTAATTATCTCTTGTAATTTTCGTAAGTAGTAGATGATAGTTTCCCTTTTCAAGCATGTCAAGATTTTTGTAAACCCCATAATATTGAGTGCACTGATAAAAAATTATTGTTGCTATGCCGGTTTGAATTTCTTTGTACTTGAATTCAGGATAAACAGGCTACTACGTTATTAAATTTTTAGTGAGATTATTACTGAATTTTTAGAATTATGGATTCAATAGATGGTTAAATTATAATCAGTGATTTATAAATTATATATTTTTCAAGTAATTATTGTTACTTTATTGAAGAGATTTTTAGCCTAACGAATTATCTTTGATCAAACTCCAACGTCCAACGGCCTTATTGATTTATTTCTTTTTTTTTACTAAAAATAATGCTTTAATAGTTATTAGTTCGATGTGGCATGTTTTTTATCAATGAGATAAATTAGTAAAACTGATAATTATTACTAAAAATAATAATAGAATTCAAATTTATATTGCATCCCATTTCAGTATTAATCTATTTCATTAGGGCTCTTCAGATTTGTTATAAATAATCTTATGTTCATCTTGGTTAATAAACATCTTGTGATCATCTTTTCATCATACTTTTAACAGCACTAAAGAGCTTTAAATTGTATTATTTTAACATAATTAGCTGAAATCGGCGTAGTTTTATACTTTTCTCATTTTTCTCCTATACTAGTTCTCCACTATTCTTATTTACATCTGGGTCCTTTTTCGAAAAGTTTAGATTCAGAGAAAAGGTGGTAAATTTGTGTGTGTTTGCGATATTATCGTGTATTATAGGACTTCTAAACTTTATTGAAACAGGCTCCAAATGCTTATAAATTATAACTAACTATTGTCAATTACAATTGACACTTTCTCAAAAATACAATTCTCCTCTCAATATTATCTCTCCCATTACTAACACAGAGGTCAAGAGCTGATATGGGCAACACCGTCAGCAAGAATATAATAGTTATAAAGGAATAGATATAGTGTGAGGCCAGCTTCAAGTCACAGTTCTGTAAATCGTCAGTTTTAAATTCTATTTGAGTCACAGTTCTGGCTCAATGAAATGGTTGATAGGGTTTGGCCCGTCTTGGGGACTATTGTATGGTGTTAAGTTAGCTCTTTTTACGCAAAGGCCTTGAGTGAATTATGATGTGTGGATTACAAGAGTTGATTGCATGAGAATTGATTGTTGCAACGTTCAGGCGCAGGAAAGGCACGGCACGGCGGAAGACCGCATTCAGAGGCTAGAGGCGCAGGTCGATGAGAAGAACGCCGAGATCTTGAGACTCAACCAGAGGCTGAAGATGAACGAAGAGCACAATACAAGGCTGTCCACCACTGTAGATAAACTGCTATCAGGTATTTATTCATTTATCCATTGCCAATATACATTACAATTCGAAAATAAACATCAGGGGCCTATTGCATGAGAAAATACAAGTTAGTAATACTAGTTGTCAGATGGAAAGTTACCATAATGACAACTAGTATTACTAGCTTGTATTTTATCATGCAACAGGCCCCAGATATTCGTCTAAACCTGCTTCTATTCCAAATTTTGATAAATAGTCTAAAGTAGCGGGCACGAAATAAGGTGGCTGAGAAATATTGCTTGTTATCAGATATGGAACCGGTAAAGCAAGGAAGGTTCGAAAATTGCTTGCTCTTGATCACAAATTGACAACGCTTCCAGCGTTGCCCATTTCAAGCGTCTGAGTTGATTCTTCTGCATGGTTTGACTAGTCAGCTCTCAAGACTTGATAACAGCTCAAAATGTCTCAGCCGCCTTATTTCTTTCCCGCTACTTTGAAGGTTATGTTAATGATTCATCTTATTGAAAATCTACGTCCAGAAACTATTAACCAACAATAATTTTGAGTTTCTAAGTTTACTGCATGTCGAACACAAATAATACTACTGCCAGTAGGTAAATGTTCAAGCACGACCTATAATGAATTAATATTAAAATTGAATTAATATTGATTCTATTCATATTCATTCATTCATTTCTTTCTATTATGTTAATTGAATTAATATTCTACTTTATTTTGTTCCAGAATCGAATGAAAGATTACAAGTTCATTTGAAAGAACGTATGCATGCGCTTGAAGAGAAGAATGCTCTCCAACAAGAGCTGGAGAAAACTAGGAAAATTGCTGAAGATTTACAGGCGGAAAAGGTGAGATGAAAATTCATATTTCTGGTTCAATAATATTTGCAAAGCCTTGATAGTAGTTCGAAAAAAATTCAAAATATTTGTATTCCACTAGCAAGTAGTAATAATAATTTGAGGTTTTACGGATGGTCACATTCTACGACCACTATAGCTTGTAGCTATAAATTAATTCAATTCAAAATTAAATGCAATTCTGGCTTTGACGGTTTGTGATAAATCTATTACTGTATATATTTTGTGCCGAAAAGATGAATATCATCACTCATTTAACTCCAAGAAATTGAGATAATTTTTCAATAAAAAAAGACATCCTTCACACAGTAATGATAAATTATATGATTCACATCTTGATGTTATTGGTTTTTCTAGTCCAATCAACATGTAGTATTACATTTTTTATTATTGTAAAGTATTACTTTCTTGAAGGAAATTAAAATCTATCTCACGTGATGGTGTCAAAACCAGAAAAGTTTTCTTTTTTCTGTCAACACTGGAAACCTGTCAACCTAGAAAGTCACTACTGTATTTTATGCTTTCTTTTTCTCTTTCTTTGTTTGTTCTATTTGTTTACCTCCTTTGTGATGATTATTCTGTACTCGTTACTAATCCTTTCACTTGTTTCTTTACAGAATGAGATAGTTAAGGAATTAGGTAAAGCACGATTAGAAATAGATAATGTTAAACGACAAATGCTACAGCAAGAAATATCTTTCAATATCCAACAAACGGAGGCACTAACAAGGTAATTATAATTCAACAATCATTTCAAGTTTATTCGTATTGGTTATATCAACCCATACTAGATTAGAAAATATTTGGGAAAAATATTCCTTCTAGAATAGAAAAATTATTGTTTGAAACATGTCACAGTTTGAAATAATCCTTTTCAAGAAATATGGATGGCTTGGATGTAATGAACTATACAATTTTTGTGAATTCTTTGAAATCAATGTTCTCTAGTCAAAAACCATGCTAGAGATTCAAATTCAAGAAAAATTAACACACTTTTCAACCTAATATATTTCATTCTTGGAATAGGCCTATTGATATTCAAGAAAACAAAGATTTGATGTCGAATGCTCAACTTTATCTGATTCTCTATGAAAATTTCTTATACTTTGAATATTGTGTGTTTTCAATGTATTCGACACAAATAAAATATCGATGACTTCCGTCTTCAACAGAACACTAATTTCCTATGATATTTAAAGCATTGATGAACATTAAATTCTTTCCAATTCAATAAAAATAAAATAGATAGGCATGCGTGCACCAAGTGCGGGCAGGTTATAAGTCAGCTTTTTCAATTTGAACTTTTTTTAACGGTTCAAATTCTGTTGAGCTTTTAATGGTTGAAAGAACTGAAAAGGTTCCTTTTTTGAAGACTCAAAATCAAATTGGATGAAAAACTTGGCCATATGCGAACGGCTTCTGAAGTCAGCTCACTATCAGATAATTATTAGTCTGCAATTTGCAGAGAAAGATTAATAATTTAATTATTGAACTTTAATGTGTATTAAAAATCAAATCAAGTTTTAATCAAGGCAATCACAACGTAGAATTTTCAATGATACTTGAAAAACATGCAACCAATCAAATTCAGTGTATAGTTGTATATGACAGTGTAAATGGAAGTGTATAGTATAGTAATAATTGTTTTCTAGTTGGTTATTGGAATAATTATTCTAATTGAAAAAAAGTTTCCAATAATCTTATAGTTGCTTTTCTTTCTCTTCTTCTGTTCTGTTATGTCTAGTTGCTTGAGAAGTCTACATCATCAACCTTTCTACGTTGTTCACTCGTACGTTCTATCAAACATACAACAATTTCACTGATTGACTCCCCTTAAGATCGAGGCTTTACCTCTCAGTAGTAATTAAATGCGAATTTTCGATCGCTTGCCTCTTTCCAGGGGCCCGTTTCAGAAATTTCAGAATTATTTCAATTATAAAAAGGCGGTCACTCACTAGAATTATTTAATAGTATGCCGTGCTATTGGTGTCCAGTGTGTGCCCGCCTTTCTCCTGTTTTACAGGGCCTCTGAAATCTTATGAAACAGGCCCCAGTTCCTAGAAATGTCTTGCAATATTTGTGTAACGAACACAGTCTCGTTTCCACTTGATCTATTTTTTCCTAGCTACCTACTTGGATAAATTGGACAGTCCCCATTTTACAACAGCTAGAATGTACCATTTCAACCTACTTGCTTAACCTACAAGCTTTCACGCTTTTTCGAAATACCGTAATTTCGTTTTTGTGAGACGTTCTTAAAAGAAAATTATTTACTTCCAAATTTATGGTATTAACATTCCTTTAATTTCAATCTAGCTAGTGTAGACAAATTTATTTGAATGTTTTTCTCAACACTTGAAATCAAATCTAGTTATATCTTATCATATTATATCAATATAGATTTTTACAATTCAAGGTTCCAAAAATTCATCAATTCTCATCTAGCTAGTCCAAATAAATTGAACTAACTTGAAAATTCAAACTTGAAATAAAACATAGATATATTAAGATGATGGAATTTGTTTTTATAAATTCCATGTAAACCGGGTGTGATTATTCTTTGTCTAAGTTCATATCACAATTATCGATGATTTTGGTTTTTGGGAAATTTGAGTGACCGTTTTATAAAACGAAATTATGGTATTCAAGTGTTGAGTTTGAAATTACGTACACTGCTAGCTTTCAATTCATAAGGATGCTATGACTTCATTGTAAATTTCTCATCAAAAATTCATCGTACCGTACATATATTCTTCTACCGCTCCATTCATATGGTGTGGCTTCACGTTATCTGCTTATCTGATTTGAATATTCCAAGAAATAAGTTTTTATTGCTTGTTCGTTTCACTTCTTCTTATGACTTTACGGATGTATTTGCAAGAATGTGGAGAATGTTTGTTATTTTATTTAAGAAGAAATCAGTGTGCCAAATTATGACAAGATTCGATTCTCAAGAGCTACTACTTGAATGAGTTTTGAGTAAAACTGCTTACATTACAGAGATATGTAACTATCATACTTTTAGCCAAGTAAACTAGCCATCAAAAGTAGGGTCCACCTTGCATGAAATATGGAGTAGTCGGTTTCTTTTCTATGTAGTATGTGATGGTCCTTGAATGTTGTATCCAAATTTTTGACGGTAATCCGGAAGGTCGCCGAGGTCGAAAATTTGGATTTAACATCTCCGGACTATCACAAAAAAACATAAAGAAAAGAAATCGACTGCCCTGTCTCATGTGAATGTACTTGTTTACTGGATTATTTCTGATATCTACTGCTGTAAGTTCCAAGCTGTAATATATAATAATTCTTTTCTAATGGCGAGTGTTGTAATGTTTGTAAAAAATCTTTATTTCCTCAGAGCCATAGGACTTTTAAGAAAGCTCATGCCAAAGATTCATAATAATGTCTTTTGCGGTAGCTCTGTACAATTTAATCTTCTCAACTATTAAATTGTTGTAATTAGATGTATAGGCCTATGTAATTTGAAAAAAAGAAGTGCAAGTCAGAAAAGGTACAGGTGTTATATCATACAAAAAGAGCTTGTCAAGTTGTCAATCAATATTGTTGATTGATATTGTTATCAGTATTGATTAATTTTTCTATTACAATGTATCATAATTTCTGTTTTCGGTTTGAAAGATAATGCTGTGATGTAATAGTTATTTTTCGTGAAGATCGTATTTTAAAGAGTGAATAACTTGATCAGCAATCTAGATAGTCATTGGTTTGGATTCTTGAAAAGTCTGTTGCTTGATGATATTAGAACCCTTTTCTATGATTTGGTATAAATTGCTCATCTGATATTTCAAATCAAGCTGAATGAAATGAAACTCAGCTTGTCTTTCTCAAATGAACTCTTGTTGTAAATATGAGTGGTTGAAGTCAGATTGAAGATGTTTCTGTTTACTGATTGAATGTGTTTGTTTTGCAGGAGTTTATCGCCGAGTGCTGGTGATCCATCTAGTTTTGTACGTAGTTCGAGTCATTCTAGTTTTGAAACGCATTCGCTGCAGAGGAGGCAGCATAAAAGCAGAGTATCAGCCCTCGATGATGATGGAACCAAAGTGGGTTTTTTTGAATTATGTTTTAAATTTTTATGCATAAAATATTAATCAATAATAGCCTACATATCAGTGAAAACAATATTCATAATCTTCTATATCTTATCTTCCGAATTGATCATAACAATCTTCATGAATAAAAAATCTTTCCCCTTGTATTGCTAACATTAAATCATGTCAACTCATATTGGAAACAATTCAAAGTCTAGCACTAGTTGCCAAAGTGTATTCAATCTTTGATTCTGAATGAATTCCTTCCTGTCTGAATGTTACTCTGTATTCTCAAAATACTTTGAGAGGCTTCCTCTAAAATTCACTCGAAGCCTAAATGGTTTATAATGGTCGTTTGTATTCCGTTCTTCATGCTTTACAACAAATTTGACAGCGAGCATGCAATATTTGATCAAAAACCTTGTTAAACTTCCAATTCAGTATTTTTATTGTAGGTACAATAAAGAGGTTACAAGAGAGATGAATGAAATATATTTTCATGTTCAAGCACTGTGACGTATTTTATTAATAACGAAATGATTATGTAAAAGCAGACAAATGTGGTTGGTTGATTGATGGTCCGAATTTTTGACGTCCGAATTATCGAAGTTCTACTGTGTAAGGCTAGGCGTACACCGGTTAGTCAAGACAAGACAAGACGAGATTAGTCACGTTTAATCACAGTACTTCACATAGCTGCTTATGAAGCAACACACATCGATTAGTCATTACAACAGTGTGTACTGCTTCATAAGCAACTATGTGAATTATTTTGACTAAACGTGACTAATCTCGTCTTGTCTTGTCTTGACTAACCGGTGTACGCCTAGCCTTATACAAAGTTCTACTATTGTTCTACTAAGTCATACGTGATATAGTGGTAGAGTGGAGATTATTGTCCAAACTTCGCCACATCAATAAAATGAAGTCATTATAATATTCTATCCTGTGTTGTTTCATTTATATGGATAATGTCCAGTAGAATTGAGCAAAACCTTTTCGAATAATTCATGTCCTATTTTAATAGTATGTTTGCCAATTTGCCATCTCTCTCCCTCTTTGGTCTTCTCTTTTTCTTTCATTTCCACCTTATTTGTACTCTCTCACTATCTTTATACGGGAGGCCACTGTAGCATCGACAAACGTTAGCCTCGACAATATGTACTAAGGAGGTGGCACGGGCTCTCTATGCTGCTAACCTACTAGCGAGGTTAGCTACCAAGAAAGGTTAAGACCGGTGAGAACCTAGAGAGCTAACCTGTTGATGGTAGCCACCCTCTTTATACTTCTTAAAATTTAAGATTATAAAATTTAACAATTAAAGATAATGCAAATTAATGTAGAAGAAGGACTTCTTAAAATTAATATAAAATTTCTCAATTAGCCTATTTGCCTTTATAGTTGATTATATTTTTGGTTATGTAATATTAGCAACTCTTACCTGCGCACAGGATATTTCCTTCCAGGGGCCTGTCGCATGAGTCTGACAAGTAGTATTACTAGCTTGTATTTTCTCATGCAATAGGCCCCAGGTAAATTGATTTTGTAATTTTTCGAACTTTTATTTTGTAATTATGTCGTGATGATCTCAATAAAGTTTTTGTTTTGATATGTAAATCGTTGGTTTGTTGTTTGGTTGCAGGGCTGGGGTGACGGGGGCATGATGGGCGTGGTGGGAGTGGGCGGGGCCGAGCAGGAGTGGGAGAAGCTGCAGCAGGCGCACGTGCTGGCCAACGTGCAGCAGGCGTTCGACGTGGGCAGCGACGTGGACGACGTGGACAACGAGAGCATCTTCTCCACCAACGACATCCTCTCGCCGTCGGGCCACACCGACGCGCAGACGCTCGCCATCATGCTGCAGGAGCAGCTCGATGCCATCAACAACGAGATCAGGTATCCGCCAACAGAATTGCCATGTTCAATGAAAAGAATAAAATTTATTGGTTCTTTCCTGTTATAGGACACGTCTACTCATCTAGAGATATCGATAGTCGATATCGATAACCTATAATAACCAATAAGGTTATGTTAACCTATAGGTTATGTTAATAACTTATATTTTTCTCATATCGATGAGTATCGATACTTTTGAAGCTCAATATCGACTATTGATGTCTCTAGATGAGTAGACGTGTCCTATAACAGGAAAGTACCAATTTATTAATACTAGGACATCCTAGGTCGCTCAAAATTTCGACTATTAAACTACATGAAATAGTTTCCTTATGTTAGACCTTATCAAACATCTACTCAATGAGATCTTTCAAATGAGACGTGAACGAACAAAATCGGTTGAGAAACTTCGGAGGAGTTCTTATTATAATAGGATTCATTTAATTTGGAGGATAGTATTAGATAGATAGAGAGATATTATTTTTTGCCGTCGGACTCTACGGTCATCAGCAACGTTAAGAAATAATAACTCTATCTACCTATCTATCTAATGCCATCCGCCAAATTAAATGATCTGACAATACAAAAAACATGTTCGCTTACTTTATAAATATAAAGATAAGATATCGGTTTCGGTTTTAACACCATTCTTGTAAAATCTCTGATAAACTCCAGTTGGATTTCAACGTGACTAATCTCGTCTTGTCTTGTCTTGACTAACCGGTCTACGCCTAGCCTAATACTTCAGTTGGTGTTCTATTTAAAAATGTGCATAAATACCTGTAAGAAACAATTGTCGCGCAAAAAGTGAGTAATTTTTCACTATTAGGGGAATTGCCCTCAATTTAATGTATCAGTGAAAAGAAGGTGGATCAACAACAATAAAATTATATTGAACTATTTTTGTAGCTACTGAATAAAAAGATTTGAAATTTGACCACAAATTTATTAAAATAACGAGATACCCGTTTCGGTTGTTACACCATTATCTTTTTCTTCTTCTGCTGGGGATAATGCCCACATAAGCTCTAGGCTTGTGTGTGGGTAATGGGAAGGATGATGAGAGATGAATCAATCTGTGGTATACCAGACTTCAAGACTTTTTATTCAGTATTGATAACTACCACAATATCACCTTCACTACTACACAGAAAGTATTTTTGTGCAGGTTAATACAAGAAGAAAAGCAGAGCACGGAAGCGAGAGCAGAGGAGCTGGAATCGAGAGTAGGCAGTCTGGAGCACATGAATCTGTTGGCGAGAGGCCGCAGCTTCGAGCGCACCTCACCACCGCTGTCCGGCCGGTCAACGCCCAAATCTCACCATTCGCCTCAGCGCGATTACCTACACAAGTACCATACGGTAAGTACAGTACCACACTTACCTCAAATTATACCACTCATTTACCTCACTTCTCTTATTTCACACCCTACTATTGTTCGAGAATGCATTTCTCTTGGAAAAATATCCGGCTGTTCAATGTTGAACCTCCTCGTATACCTGAACTTCAACACTTCTCTCAATTATTTTCCCACTTTTTAGAAGAATGCGATTCTGTTGAAAGAATATGATTGTTCAATGTGACCCCCCCCCCCTGTATTAGCTTGCACATTTGTATTATCAGTCTATTTTGATCAGTTTGATTTTCCATGTAATTTTAAGAGTAACGTACCATCGTGCTTTAGGTACTTTTTGAACTATAAATAATCCTTTGATAACAAAATAAACTTAAAGACTTGTACCTTCCCATGTAATTCAACGAAAAACGTAATTCCAGTGTTACCTATTATCGTGTTGATAGTAACCGCTTCTTAGACAAGGCCAGCTGATGACTAATAAATTTAGAAACCAAGGTGCCAGTTGTAGAAATGTGGATTAAAGTTAATCTTTAAATAATCTTGAAAATTGACACTGATAATTGATTGTAGATTAAGCTCAACAACTCTTTGTGCAACTGGACTGAGTGCCTCTATTTGTGAATTAAGCTTGATTAGCTTGTCGCTCAAAATTCCGATAATGTAGAGCTGCTCTGTATTAGTCTTCTTGAAAAATATAGAACCGCTCTGAATAAATAGTAAAACTTTGCTGTAGAAGTGAAATTATCGTGATTCGTTGCCAATTATATGCTGTAGGCTTAATTAATTTAAAAACCAATTCCTCCAATTTTTGTATTTTCTGCGTTCAATTTTTTATTGTTGCAATTGTGGTCTCGCGATAAAAAAACAAACCAATCAAATTTATCATGTCAAAACAATTTTTCCAATCTTGGAAAGATATTTCATATTTAATTCTCTTGCTAAACTCCCCCAAGAATTTGGTTCTGCGTACTTATGCAGTTTCTTCAACAATTCTGATTATTTTATTCCATTTCATCCTTTCCAATGATTCACCAATTTCGATTGTACATCTTAAATGAAAGCATGAACTCTCGATTGTTCTCTATGTCCATGAACTTTTTATTCTTCTTCCATTGCAAGGTTGTGCATCTTTGTTGGATTTTTATACTTATTACAGTATTTTCCACCCTTCTTTCAGTTTAAAGTCATAAATGGCAGAAAGCATTATACTGAAACACAGTATGTGACATGACAAATTGTTTTTTTTGTATATGACTACTTTATTGATGAATTTTGACCGTTGAATACTCTGAAGTGTCATAAAAAATTTGATCCTTTCCAATTTGGTTCTTGGAAAAGAAATTTTATAAAATGATGTGAAGAAAACTTATGTATTGTGTATTATGCTTATATAGATGGTCATGATTCATGAATGCTTAAAGCTGAAAGTCTTGAGTAAATGCGAAATTTCCTTTTCTTTTAGGCAAATCCTACATTTTGTTACTAGGATCACAAACATTAAAAGTAAATATTGCGTGTATTATAAACCATCATAATATTTCTAGTTTTTCATCAATTAAACTATTATTTAGGCCGCTTGAAACAAATCTTACATTTGTTTCAAATTCTTGAAACATATTTAATATGCTAAATAACCTAGATTTGGACTTGGAAAAGGAACAGTTTTGGGAGTAACCTGTTGGGCATTTCATTAAGTATAAATTTTGTACATTGCTGAATCAATAAGGCCCGTTTGCACAGTATGGATTGCTAAACTCGATCAACTTAATCGAGTTCAAGTTAAACTTGAAGTTTAAACTCGAATCGGTTTTCACAGTGCATTTTCCAATCTAGTTTAAGTTAAACTAGTTTAGCGTTATGTTGGTAATAGAATGACATCGTTGACAATATCAAGAAGGCTGGCCTCCTGAATTTGTTTACTTTTTATTTTTGATTTTCTTACATTGAAGTTACATAACCTATTCATTTGTGATTCTAGTATTCCGTGTATTTCACACGTACTCCACTATGGTCTCCAACGTTAATTAAAAGCTTCCAGAAAGAGCACTGTTCCAAGTTGTCTTATTCTTTATTGAGACTTTATTCCATTCAATACTAAATTTCAGTTGATTTACGGCTGCAAACGAGAACGTTTAGAAAATTCTTCATCCCAGAAATTGAAATGATTAATTCGTTTTGCTCTAATATTCTTGCTTTTTGGAACAACTCTAACAATTTCCTCATGATCGTCTTCTTCAATTCCATTGAAGACTTATTAATTCTTCAAATCAAATCAAATAATATCAAATATCAAATAATTCTTTATTTTGGAAAAACAATATTACAAGTACATGAAATATACATTATATGCATACAAGTATTTTATGAAATATTATGAATATATACAGAGTAATATAGCGAAATAATGTACTGTCTTTTTATAAAATAACTAATATTATACAAATAAGATACTGTTTGGTTAAATTCAATTAGAATTTGTTTGCAAGCAGGAGTTTCTTCCATAATTTTCACTTTCAACTTTCTGCCTTCACCCACAATAACCTATCAATATGATTTATCGTCTTCAGCCCAGCAGAAACAAACATGAAAAAAATTGTCATACTTCATACCTTTTTCATCACAACCTTTACAGATTACTTTAAACCATATTTTTTGGTTTAAACCAACTGTTCCGGTGGTTTAAACTTTTCTAGAGTTTAAACTTTTTTTGAGTTTAAACTGATACTGAGCAAACGGATTTTTAGTTTAAACCAAAAAAAAATCAGATTTGGTTTAAAATATTGGTTTAAACTTATACTGTGCAAACGGGCCTAAATCATTCAAAATTGAAACTGTAAAGCTGAGGCCGCACTGCTGTTACCTGGATGGTAGATGGTTTATCTAGAGCTCATACAACACCCATAATAATAGAACATGTAGAAAATTATCACGGCCTTCTTGATAAACCATGTCAAACATCCATCATCCACCTGCAGTGCGGCCCACTGAGCTAAATATTATCCATCTGGAGGTAGCACTGATTGAAAAAGCTGGGTTCCGCCTATTTTTTTAATAGCATACTGTTCTTGAGAAAAAAAATTTAATCCCCACTTTATTGCCAACTTAATTTTTTTGGTACAACATATTGTATTAGAAAAAAATATTTCATCCCCACTTTATTACCAACCTAACGAAATTAGACGGACCACTAATCCCGCTAGCAGCCCTAGCTTGTGCTACCTCCAGATAGATATATTTAGCTCAGTGGTGCGGCCCACGGATGAATTTGACGAATGGAAGTTGTGAGTGAGTGTTTGGATGTATGGGATGTTGCATTGATGAGTGCCTGCTTGGGTGTTAGGCTCCCGCGGCTATGTCTCCGGCTAACCTGCATCAGTATGGTGGTGGGACTTTGCTCAGCCCAGGCCAGTTGTCCGAATCTCTTCCCGCCAGCCAGGTTTGTCTCACTCTGTCGCTCTCTCTCTCTCACTCTCGCCTGCTGGAGAACTGCTACTGGTTGACATAATCACTACGGACATGAATAATATCGTAATGTGTGACTCGGCCCTGCACTTCTCCCCCGTCCCTTTTTCTGCTTTTGCTAAGTCGTGTTGTTTGTATTGTTAGTTACGTTTTCATGCTGATTTCGGGGTTTCACAAAGTTTGTCAGGTTTCTAAAAAATATTGAAAGTGAAAGACAATGACTGTTATATACTGGATAGATTAGAGTGTAATAGTTCAGATAACATTTAAGATGAATTCAAAATAGAAATACTGAATAATAGCACGACTTGAGCGGTCGCCGCAAGCTCAGTGGTCGATTTTAACCTAATAATATTTACAAAACAATTTATATTTGTTTTTTACTTCTTCTTTTCTCTTTTGTTATTGGATGGAAGTAAAACTCATAGTTCATCTTCAGTAGGTACGGTACCTCTCTATTACCTTACTTCCTTGAAAGTAAGGGCTCGTGCACAGTGCAACCGGTAAAAGAGGCCGAAGTGACATTGGATGCGACAAAAGCAACGGATCTCGAAGTTCCTGGTCGCACCCACAGATTTCGCTTTCATAACCTACTAAATTATCAATTTAAATTGTTTTACAATAGAGTTTGAATTCAATAAAATCAATTTTGATTTACTTACGCTTTTAAATTTACAATTATTTTCAATAGAATGAAAATGGCTAAATCTGTAGTTGGAATGGCTAATCCGACTAATGGAAAATGGCTAAATCTGAAAGAGGCGCTGCTTCTAATAGAGCATTTGCTGCTTCGAACGCCTTTTTGCCTCCTTTATCGCTTGCACTATGCAAGGCGTCCCATGGATATTTTAGAGATGGTATTTCAATGATAGCAGGGTAACAAGTACGGTATCAATAAACTCAAATTTGGAAGCAAAACAACAAGTAACTGGCAATCTGGATTAATATCAACCTAAGGTTTCCACACTCATCATCCAACTAAGTATGAAATGAAACACTTTTGATATATCTGATTTTTCTAGAATGTATCGCTTCTCTACTAAATTTGATAGGCTTATTCTAAATTATAAAATTTATTCCAGTTCCAACCATGTTCTTTTCAAACTTATTCAGCTTTTACAGTTCTATGATCACATTTACAAAATGTTTTTCATGAGAGTAATTTTTCGATAACATTCGAATTTTTGAAAATTTATGCAAACTATAAAAATATAATTACTATTGCATCCACTTTCTTACTATAGTACTACGTTTATTAGTCAAGGATATATTTTTTCGATACTCTTCATACTGTGATCGAGAAACTTTGATAAACTTTGTGAAGCCCTTCTAAATAATGAGTCCGCTGTTGAAGATACTGAATGTGCATTGAGTAATGACTTGATACTTGTAGAATTCAGAGAGACTGCTGGAGGTTTCAAGTGTTAATTCAAAGCATAATCAGTTATTTTCTCCTTATATGCTCGACTCATTGACTCATACATTCCAATGTAAATAACCATTTCCACAGATATCAAGTGCCTTCTTGCTTTTACTGTACAACATTGACAGGAGAACTTACTGCTTGAACACTTTTCGTTTTCGCTAAAAATGGGGTTTGAGTTTGTTTTTGTTTCGGAAGTAATGGCAGTTTCATTTGCATAGAGATTAAATATTGTAGCTCCGTAGTCGTTGTAATGCTTCATGACATCAACATTATCCCTACACCCTACAGAGGTAACTTATTTGCCAAGAATTCACACGATAGTGGCAATCGGTTGTAATTCATGATGCGATAGAACATTTTCACCAGGATCGTTTCATAAGTGGTTGTAGTGTAAGTAGCATACTGTTAGTTTTATCTTCATTTCACAAAATGTTATCTTTCAATTTACAGCTGCATATTATGAAGTCGGTAGAGTGGAATGTTTTTAGGATGGCAGTTGAATAGGGGTTTCCCCACCCAAAACGCTTTTTAGCCGTCATCCTAAAAACATCTACTCCAAATCTTTATTCAAACGTTCATGTTTTGCAATCATCCCATACTAGTTTTTAGCTAATTTATTAGTTATCATCATGTATAGTTTTTCAATTCTTATTAAGGAGAATTAATTTTTTCTCAAGAAATAGCCTAGGTACTCATGAGATTGAAAAACTTTCAAACTTTTTATTGGATCATATTATGAAACCTTTGTATTGTTCTCGTAAAATGTATGTGTTTTTGTACTGTGATAATTTACATGGTATGATTGAAAATTTGTAATTTAATTTAGTAGGGATGGTAAATCAGTTGATGCTTTCAATGTCATTTATTCTACTTTATGTAATTTGCTTTGAGTGCTTATTCATGCTTCAAATAATTTTATGCTCTTCTTCCCAATAACTTTTTTGCTGTCTCATTTGCTCCAGTAAAGCTTTGTTTTACGAAATGTTTGATTTTGCACCTCGGTTTGTCGATCATTTTATATTCCAATAATAAAATATGTGTGTGTAGTTTAAGATTATTCAAATCCATTGTAAATACTGTAGATTTGTCTAATATACCTGTCTTGCCATTTCATCGTTCTGTTTAGAATTACCATCCAGTTACTTTTAAATGCCAGAAAACCTAGATCTGATCCACTATTCGTACCACAGTAACTTTGTATTTTTCTATCTACCTATTTTTTACAAAGAAGATCTTGCATTATTATAGTGCATCAGTGATAGATTAAAAAAAGACTAAAATTACTTGTATTGTTGGGATATTGTGGCTCAATTATGTTATGTGATATATCTATTATCTACATAATATGTACATATACCAAAATGAAATGTTTGATATCGGATTGCGAATCCTCAAGAAAAGTTATTATTCAAAGTGAATGTATATTTTCTAATTATGAATACTTGAATACATAATAATTATTGAGAGAAATATTTCAAGTAAATGAAGATTTCAAGAATTTTTTTATTCACAATTTCTAATTGTTAATTTGTTTTTCCAAGTTTCTAAATAATATTTTAATCTTCTACTTATTATTTTTTGGAATTAAAAGCTACGTTTACTTTGCTGCTTTGCTCAGCGAATAGAGTGTATAACATGAATAGCTAGCTAGTGATTCAAAAGCCAATCACAATGCTGCGTTAGAAACCTTACAAGTAATTTGATTTTGTTTAATATTGTGACTAACATTGCAGCCAGCCTTTGAAATCAATTTTTTAGTTATTATTTTTAGTAATTATTTATTTGCGCCCTAGAAGCTGCTGTCCCAGAGTATAAGTACACAACCTAAGACCAGTTGGCCGTATTTATCGTCTCCATATTACATATACTCCTTGGTACAGCTTTCAAGTCTACATCCGCACTCCCAGAACGATTTAATTAATATTTTATCTATTTCAGATTTAGTGAAAGGTCTAAAAGAGGGATGAATTGAAAACATTTTTTCACGTTCAAGCACTGTTTAGTAGGCCTGTTTTATTTATAGCGACATGTGTACAGTCAGTACCGACTCTAGGAACAGACCGCAACCCTCAAACAAAATGGCGGAACCATTTTCTATCTCAGCATAGGAAATCCCTTCGACCATGTATAGAATAGACACGGTCTTTGCTATAAACGTTGAAGCCAACATGAATTGGATGATTTGGGGCAAATCATTGTAGTCAAAACTATACGAGCGTTCTTGGGGCAAGACCACAAGTCAAAACTATACGAGCGTTCTTTGCTTTCGTATTATACACTAACAGTGGCGCCGACTTCCTATGCTGAGATAGAAAATGGTTCCGCCATTTTGTTTGAGGGTTGCGGTCTGTTCCTAGAGTCGGTACTGGTACTGCAGTGTACAGTAAAAACATCAGACACTACCTATATATTTCCTACTAGAGTTAATTCAAATAAAAAAAAATTAACTTATCAAATTAGGAATAAATTACAGTATTGTCCTTCTACTGTTCTAGCATAATCTGACCACTGGCATCTGTACCGGGTTGTTACAGTACTGTTTTGATAATATAACTTGCAATCAAATTTATATTGAACTATTAAATTTATTAGATTATAAACTATAAATACAAAACTCTGTATTATTATGGATGGAAATAAAATGCATTATTCAATCGAATGATGATGATTGATTGTGATTTGGACGGCTGTTGCAGCTACAGCTGGCGCAGCTGCCGAGCGAGCTGTCGGCCGAGGAGCTGCAGTCGGTGGCCGGCGGAGACAGCAGCGGTGCGGCCAGCCCGCAAACGGCCCGCTCGCTGCGGCTGGAACGGGTCGCTCAGGCCCTGGCTCACAGTCAAGAAGAACTGCGCAGGTTAGTCGTGTTATGCAAGTTGGCAGATCCTTTAATACTAATAATTTTCTATTGTAAGTTTTAAACCTAAATAAAAGAATTTTGATTTTGAACATTAAGTTTGTCATAATAAAGTATCAGCTTCAAGATACAAGACTAAATTGCCTCATAATTCAGAGATTCATTACATTACAATTTTATAATATAATTGACGTGTTGAAAGGTTTTTGAGCAATAAGAGAATTTTGATTTTGAACAATAGATTTTCCATAAGAAATGTATCAGCAACAAGACATTATTATCTACATTGCCACAGATAATTAAGAGATTAATTATTTTCTACTACATAAATTTTCACTACAATTTAGATTATCATCTTCACTTTTTAATAACGCCTAATCGTCCATTGGAACAGTTTCCTTCCGGATCATATTATGTTCGACTGAACTGCCATTTGATTTAATGTTGAGCAGTTCGGTCGAACGTTCGATTCGGAAGGAAACGGTTCCATGTACGTTGGACTGTAGTAAAAAATGAGGATGTTGATATAAAAATAGGTCAATAGTAAAAATAAGTAGTAGAAAATGAATCTCTTAATTATCTGTGACAATGTAGATTATAATAATAGTCTTGTCTCTTGAAAGCTTATACTTTTTTATGAAAAATCTATTGTTAAAAATTGAAATTCTTTTATTACTCAAAAAGTTTTCGGAACGTCAATGGCATTATAATGTAATGATGATTATACTCATAATATTGATTATTCTGTATTAATTTTACCCTTAGTATTCTCTATTTTACACTACTGGCATACTCAATTCACAGTGATATCAAGCTTCTTTGACATTGGGCCTTGGTCTAAATGTCCCTAAATATACTATGATGATGGTACTAGTTACAATCACTGACATCAACATCATCATCATGAACATTAACAGATACACGTTATATTACATTATAAATCACATTAATTACATCCATAAGCCTTAAATTAACAGCATTTATTTTAATTATAATATAATACTCAACTAACTGTTTGTGAGTGTTTGAAGGGTGTTGTTTGTATACGAAAACCCTCGCATTTGTATGAATGGACTAACTGGAATCTGACTAATCTTGAGTGATGATTGATGATGATAAGATTAGTATAATAGTTAATGCTTCTAAATGAGATAGAACATGAGGTAGAACTTGACCATAATATTGATGGAATCATCTCAGATTTTTGCAATTTTAATCATTATCATTATTAATGAACTTATCAATTTATTAGATACAAACTAAATACTGGAAATAATATGTACCAGTAATATGTATCTTTTGCTGCGAAGTTATTGAAAATTCATATGTATTTTGCTCTCTTTAAAATGGGTGTTGTTACGTTCATCTTATTCAACACAAATTCAGTGAGACACTTCCAATCCATGACAGGAATGGTCTAATTTTTTTAAATACAGTTAATTTTTGAACCGTTTTTCCCTTTCCCTCAGCAAGTACAGTTGAATAAAACCCTCAACTTTCTGTTAAAACTATTCTAGACTCAATAATCTCCCTTGAACACTATCCTATCTATCTAGCGTATGACTTTGGTTGGTGGGGAGACCCGAAGGTTGTTCCACCTCGCCGTGTATAACCTAATTCCATTAGGTTGAAGTTCTATTCCACTAAACTCTTGAACACTGACTTTCTTGTATTATGTACAATGGGTCTTTCATAACAATAATCAATCTCAAGTCAAAGTCGAAAATTCAAAAACGAAAATCTCAATGTCTACATCGTGGTTGATTTTTCAACTATAGCCTACTTACTGCTTGTAGCTGACAAATAAAATTTACTTGTTGATTAACAACAATCAAGCACAAAAATCTCAATGTTTACATGATGGTTGATTTTTCAACTATAGTCTTCAATAAAATTTACTTGTTGATTAACAACAATTCAATCAATCTCGATCAATCAGTTTTTCAACTATAGCCTACTTACTGCTTGTAGCTGACAAATAAAATTTACTTGTTGATTAACAACAATCAAGCAATCAAACTCTATCAATTAGTCAAGATCGAAAACTCAAAGACAAAAATCTCAATGTTTACATGATGGTTGATTTTTCAACTATAGTCTTCTTACTGCTTGTAGTTGACAAATACAATTTACTTGTTGATTAACAACCATTCAATCAATCTCGATCAATCAGTCAAGTTGAAAACAAAATTCTATGTTTCATGGTAGATTTTTCAACTATAGCCTACTTACTGCTTGTAGTTGACAAATAAAATTTACTTGTTGGTTAACAACAATCAAGCAATCAAACACGATCAATTAGTCAAGATCGAAAACTCAAAGATAAAAATCTCAATGTTTACATGATGGTTGATTTTTCAACTATAGTCTTCTTACTGCTTGTAGTTGACAAATAAAATTTACTTGTTGATTAACAACAACCATTCAATCAATCTCGATCAATTAGTCAAGATCGAAAACTCAAAGACAAAAATCTCAATGTTTACATGATGGTTGATTTTTCAACTATAGTCTTCTTACTGCTTGTAGTTGACAAATAAAATTTACTTGTTGATTAACAACAATCAAGCAATCAATCTCGATCAATTAGTCAAGATCGAAAACTCAAAGACAAAAATCTCAATATTTACATGATGGTTGATTTTTCAACTATAGTCTTCTTACTGCTTGTAGTTGACAAATAAAATTTACTTGTTGATTAACAACAACCATTCAATCAATCTTCAAGACCTTCAATGTCGTTGATTTTTCAACTATAGCCTACTCACTGCTTGTAATTGAAAAGTAACATTCACTTGTTTAACAACAATCATTCAAGTCAAAAACAAAAATCTATGTGTCATGGTAGAATTTTTAACTATAGCCTACTTACTGCTTGTAGTTGACAAATAACATTAACTGGGTAGATGGCATGTGTTGGCTTATCTAAAACAGTGGCAAGTGCTTAGCGGCAAGTGGTTGTGCTTTGCAGACGTACGGCAGGCGGCAGTGGCGGATTCAGCCAGATGCAGGCGCCCACCGGCCTTTACTCGCAACCAACTCTAAGGTCACTATTCTCAGCCAACCGCAGGCTGTCATTGCACGATTATTGCATGCTTCCTAGCTTACTCTAACTAAATTGTTTTGCTATTGTGTCTGTTGAATCTAATATTGGGACCAGGGTAACTAGTATCAATATTACAGAGAGTGTATAGTAACAGTTATTATTATTATGCTTATGGCTTTTATTAGCGGGGAGACCCTTTCGGGTGTTCCGCTTCGCCGAATCATCCAATTTCCGTATTGGGAAATGTGGAAAAGATATAGGTTATGTAGTCCAACATTGAATTTCACTGAATTTTCACGAATCAGTTCCAAATATCTTCAAAATTGAATTATTTTGATTATAGTAACAGTGTGGACATTGCATGTCACACTTTTGATTGGTTAGCTCCGACAAATCCACCATTTTTTCCCCAATTCCGATAAGATTTTCATTGGAATGAAAATCAAATAATATTTTATGATAAAAGATTCACTTCTAACCTACATTTTGCCTTTGCCAGTATTAGTTTTCATCATTTTAAACTTTTAAAGCAATACCAAGAGTACTGAGTGGCTACTCTGAATAATATGCCTTTATCTACATTTTGCCTTTGCCAGTATTAGTTTTCATCATTTTAAACTTTTAAAGCAATACCAAGAGTACTGAGTGCTTCACACAAATGGCTACACTGTTACTATACACTCTCTGTAGTATCAATGTATTTATTATTTAGCGTATGGCTTTTTTCGGTGGGGAGACCCGAAGGTTGTTCCACCTCGCCGTGATAACCTAATTCCACTTAGGTTGTAGTTTTATCCACTTTTCAGAATGATTTCGAATTTTGAAAGCATTTCTTTTTGATACATAATATTAATAATATTTAATATTATAATGTTTGATACATAATATATATAATAGTATTATAAGATATAATATGAGTGCGTAGTATTTTGAGAGATATGTATAATATCAGTTCTTTTTGATTTTAGTATCAATGTAGAAGTTGAGAGATGATAAGACTGGGTATCGTTAGTAGAATTAGTGGAAGTTTCTGATCATTCCTGCACTCAAGTTGAAACTTCAACTTGAAATAGCATCAATGCCCCACCAGAAGAAAAATTGGAAGATGAAAAGTGAATAAAGTATAATGATAAACTATGCGTTTAGTGAGTAATTTCAAATTTGTTTGTAAAAAGCAGGGAATACATCCATGTATCCAAAACTGTAACAAATGAGAGTTGAGTAGTACTTTTTCATTGGGGGATTTAACATGATAATACTTATATTAATTTATTGATCGAAATTCCTAATTAATAATGCCATAGATTAGGAATTTTGATCAATAAATTATTATGATTTACAAAGCAATTGAATAGTTGCAATATCCCATTTCCTTCCATGATAATACTTGTCCAGTAAACTCTTCCACTAATTCTACTAATGAAAACCCGGCTATAGGGACCAAGACTGTGATTTTAAAGTTGTAATTTAGTTCCAGTTAGTAGTTTTCTTGTGCGTTCCTTGTGATTAATCCATCCAATCAAAGTAACTACCAACGTTAACATACCATACTCTTGAAATACAATTACGATGATATGGCTAAGTTGCAGTACCATCAAAGCCAATAAACAAAGTATTTCAGTGTTCAAAAGATGCAAAGTATTTACACCCATTGGCTTACTAGCTTGTTTGGCCTCGAGCTAAAAGCTGAGATTTTGATTAGTTATATTTATAAATATTGTTGCATGAATCTTATGCAAATCTGGTTATATCTCCCACTAAAATAATATTATCTATGAAAATTATTCCGTATGCATATGAAAGGTGGATATAATCACCTTCAGATAGGACCAGTTGCTTATTTTGGATTATATTAATTCTCAATTAATGTCTGATAAGTTGAGATGAGCATGTTAGATTAAATTGAGGCTTTCTTTTTACATTAATCTTGAGCATTGCTAAAGCTAGTAACCTCTTCTAATAACCAAGCTTTTGCTGATCAAATTGAATTCACCTTCATACTTACAATCACTGCCATATTACATTAAGTTATATGCAATACAGTATTACAAACTCAATCATTAATACACAGCTATAACTTCTGTCAGACAAAGATTACACCCTTCTTGCATTACTCTGATTTTTATGGTTTTTGTTGCTTCATCAAGTTGCTATCATCTCTGCAATCATTTAAACAATGTAATGTTGATTTTTTAGTGTTAGATAAAATTATTTATTGAGGAAACATGTTGAAATTGTCAATTACACTGTATTGAACACTATCTTATTGAATCACAGAACCTTGGTTTTGTTTTAGATCCAACATATTTTCGTGTGTAGGCCTATCTGTGTTTGTTCTAACACAAAACAATGTTCCTGTGATCTAATTTAGTGTAATTGACTATTCCAGTAAGTTTTCTCAATTATGGAGAGGTTCCACGATACCAACATTTGTTCTACAAGTTTTATTAAATATTTAATTATTGTTTTACAAATTTTATTAAATATTTAATTATTGTTTCAATATAAGAATCATGTAGGCCTACAACAAATTACTATTAAACTTGCTTGTAACACGTTTTCTATTTTTCACTTTCAGATCATTCAGGTAAAACTGAAAGATTCAGCTTTCATCTCACACCAAGCTTACACTTATTAGAAATTGCACTTACAATAATTATTCCAGGTGGTTCCAGGAATACTAGATGAATTTCAATTTAAATCACTCATACTTGATACTACCACTGTTACTTGATCATTGATACTGCAAGTCATCTCTTGAGATGACTAATACTTCCAACGTTTACTGAATGTACATTTTTATTCAGTACAGTATTTTTAAATTAAATCATTTTCTTCTAAAGTCTCATCCTACTTGAATTGTTGATTTAATATAGCAAGATTATTTGACTTAATTACTACTTGATTGATTTCAAAACAATAGGTACATTTGAATTGAAACAATGAATAAACGTTCAAAGCTTTTAATTTAAAAACCTCAATTTTATTCGATTGATAATATTATTATTTTCTATCTGTAGCCAATACAGTACAAATTCCTGTAACCACCTTACATCAGTCTACCCTAACAATCGATATTATTTATTATGTTCATAGTTTTATGTGTATTGATGAGTTTTCCTACGGTCTATTCTTAAATTTCTCTCTATAATCCATTCTTCATTTCTCGTCAATGTCCATTTTCATTTGTCTCCTCCATTAATATTATCACCCTTCCTCTTAATCTTATAGAGTGTTGAAGGAGAAACGAAGAATTATAGAAAATGATAGAAATGAGAAAAATATCATCTGAACAGAAGTTGAAAACGTTATGTGCGGAATATTTTATCTTATTTTTTCTAAAGTTTAGAACTTTATATGTTTCATTCAGATTAATAAGTACTTTCTTACTGATATGAGAGCTTTTTTTGTAAATCTTGTTGACATCTTTAGCTAAGGTTATTTAACGATTTCACAAAATGATACTGTATTTGTTGATGTAACTTACAGTCTCTTATTTGTTAGGATCATAATTGTTAAATATTGAAATTAATTCATTAATTTTTACAAAAACAATTAAATCTACAACTTGATAGTAAATAGATGGTTTGATGTTTGATACACATAGAGATAATCAAAATCTTTCACAAGTTGGTTCCCTGATGCAATTTGAATTACCATCTTTTTAAAAAAAGTGAAATTCCTCAGTTGCAATGATCAAAATTCCTCGTTTCTCTTTTTCAACACTCTGCTACCCTTTTCATGTTCTTGATATACGATTTCACTATTTCAGCTCTGCACATCTCACTTGTGTTATATTTCTATATTCATTGTATATATTGTTTTATCGATTACAACCGAAATATTCTTCATTCAATATCATACACATACATGATCATATTATTGAATTATTCATCCATTGATTGAACATTGAAAATCGCCAAGCCGTTAAAGTACTTTTATCATACAAGTTGGAAAATCAGAGTGAGCTTTAAGTCGCTCATACAAGTAGCACAAAATTCATCTTGTTAAAATTAATTTTTTTCAAGCGGTTCACGTCAAACCGTTTAATTTTGTATTTGTTAAAGCAGCCAATTTACAAAATTACTGTGAAATACATTCAATTGAAACACAGCCACAACATTCGACACCATTATTGTTCACTTGTTCATCTTCATAATTCACTTTTCATTGTCATTTGAAGCATATAGAATTTTAGAACCATTATTACCTAAATGTATATCTCTACGCTCTATCTTTCCAAATTTTGTAAAAAATTATTAATAGGTGTTCCTTGTTGTGGTTGTTGTCTTGCCTTATCACTAGTTGTAAATTCTATTTCAAAGCTGGTTGATATAGATTCCAAAGACTTGGACAATTTTAGATGCTTTGGCAGACGATAAAAAAAATTTCATTGGGAGGGGGGTTTGTTTGCTACTTCATAAGTAAAATATTCTTTATTCGAAGATGGGAAAATTAAATTTACAGTACTAGGCTACTTATTACTTATTACTATAACTACTTTTACTTGATAAATCAACTTCGACTTTCACTGGTTTCAAAGAGTGAAGGAGTATCTAGACAGTTTATATTGATGATAATACTTCCAAGATCACGATTATTGCTTCAAGAATAATAAAATAATAAGCACTTGTGTATTCAAATTACATTTCAAGACCCTAATAATAAAACTTTTCTACTACCTATGTTTTATAAATATGACTCTCTTTGATTATTACAATTTTTCATTGAATTTCATTTGGAGTTTTCTTTTCAATCCCAATCTTTCATAAATTAATCCACATTCAGGAAATATAGTTATAATGAAAAATAATAACTTTACTTGAACTAACACAACATTGTTTTATTGTGATAGATTCATTAATTCATGTATGTTATTGATACTTGATTAATTAAATATATAAAATCAATAATATCGAATGAATTGATACATTTAATAAATAATATAATTTAAAAATTTATATATCTATGACAAACTGCTTGATATTAATTCGCAAATTAACGACATAGAAGTCCAAGTTTTCTAAGTAATAATTATCTATCGTTTACCTCATTTTTTCCCATTTCTTATCAAATTACAAATATAATGTTTTCGAACTAAATAGCAAAAATGAATCAATCACAATATTATACAAATAAGAACATAAGAAACTACTTCCCCAAAAGAGCAAGCTCGAGCTTGGGGAAGGAGCAGCCGTGCTACAATAGCAACTAAAAACTATATCCTTCTATGAAACATAAAAAAATCAGTAATAATATAGTAAAAAATTCATTCAATTCATTCATTGAGGGACTTGAATCCATTTTCAACTCACCCTAGTGTTTTTTGTACGTATTACAATTGAGTGAAGTTATATAGAGTTCAACTTGGAAGAGACCCAGTTTAATATAAACTGTTGAGTAACGAGGCTTCTTTTCAGTTGAATACCCTACATCAACACTCAGCTGTTATTCATTTCATTACTAAAGTATTTTATAGGGTAGAGAGAATATTATGAAGGTTTTTAATGGCAAGTGGGAAACGAATAGTTTTTATCTGACTAGAATTCAGCTTTTGGTGGGCTCCGATCCATTATTAACCACTCGTTTTTCCATGTTTTTTTCTAATTTTCACTGCCAAAGCATCTTACACAATTGTGAAGTTGCTCTCTCCCTCTCGCTCTAGAGTAGAGCCGCCGCTGTCGCTAGTCTAGATAGCCTCTCTCTAGGTAGTCTCTAATTGGTGTCGCTTACTAGTGTTAGCTGGCTGAGTGTAGTTAGTTTGGATGTTGCGTGTGCTAGGCCTGGCGGATTCTCGACTCCCCCCTCTCCTCTGTCCTCTCGCCACAGCAGCCAGGACTCGCTGCACAAGTCGCTGCTGGGGGCGGGTGCCGGAGGCGGCGTCTACATGTCGGGGGTGGCTGGCATGCCTGGAGGTGTCGTGCAGTCGCCGTCGGCTGCCGCTGCTGCTGCCGCCGCTGCAGCCGCCGCACAAAAGAAGAAAGGCATCAAGTCGTCGTTGGGCCGGTTCTTCAGCAAAAAGGAAAAGGTGAGACACTCTATTTTATAACTACATTCTTATGCCTGGTTGTTCGTACGTCTATTAAATTTAACCGGGCGATAAATCGAGGACAGCAACATAATATAGTGGGATCGACACAAAGTGAACTGAATTTGAAATTGAAAATCCAAGTGAAATAGTGTTACCATAACAATATATTTTAGCTAAATAACTAGTAATATCAACTGCATTAACATTCTCTAATAAATTACATGTTCATTCGAAACAAACTAGCTCCGAAAATTGCATTAAGCCACAATATAATTTTGTAATAACATCTAATAAAAATGACGAGTAATGTAGCTTTGCAAGTAAAATCAATGCAATTCAAGGCTTTCCAACACTAATTTGTCTCAATTCTTCATTTCAAGTTAGTTCATTTTGTCGTCGATCCCATTATGTTGCGTCCCCGATTTATCGCCCAGTTAAATTTAATAGACGTACGAACAACCAGGCATATTATGTATAAAATGAACAAAAGTCCATCGATTACGATTACGATTGCGAAACTTCTTTATTGCTCATAAAACTCGTACAAACGTCATAGAAATCACATAACTTGATCAATATAGCTAAAGGTAAACATGTGTATGGGGAAAAATATGAAAATTTACATAGAAAATTTCCAACTCAACGAATACATACTCTGGTCTTAATGAAAAACTCATGTACCATTTTTTCAATAGAGGTGATACCCACTAGGTTTGTGCGTGGGTAATTGGAGGGGTGATAATGAGAGATGAAAATAGATTCTAAAATTAATAGCCATTGATTGATCCGATTTAGATTACTAGCCCATAGTCGTACAGCTTATTCACTTTTAAAAGTGAATTAAATATTCAAATTTATTGGTATTTTTAAATTAGATGAATTTACTGGTAGCAGACCTGTCAAGCGTCAGAAATGTTTTTTAAAAAACGCTAATCAATACATACAACATGTCTAGAAAAGCCATTTTGCTAAGGCCCCTGGACTGTCAATGAATTACACCAATATACAGCTGTGTAAAATGAAAAAAGTGTAAAAGAATTCATCAACAATGATAATATTGTATCCTGAATTTTTATAAACTTTCAACGTGGTAAAAAATTGTAATGAGTTATAATGACAAGAATTCCTTTTCAGTCCAGTTGCTTTATAGCAAAGTGAACAAGCTATAATTATCACAGGTAAACAAATTTTCACTTGTAATATAACATGATATAATATCAAGCAATTTCACGCTCAAGTTCTGTACAATACTGAATTGTAAATATTAGGATAATAAGGTCAAGTTGAGCAAGCTTTAAAGCTCTGTGAGACGAATATATCATGCTATGAAACATGTCAAGTGCTCGTACTTTAATAAGGGGTCGTGAAGAAGATTTCAAGAACTTATAATACGAGAATCTAGAAATCTGACTTGAGAATCTAGATTTTTTTGAATCAGGTTTAAGTCTAAACAATCTGCTTTATTAGATGGAATATTTTTAATCCAGTTACATAGGATTTTTTTGTATTTTCTAGCATTACATTCAATTCAGTCCATTTATTTCAAGGATGAGACAAATGTTGTCCATTCCATAATAATTGTAGAATACATAACATGTGTCTCATTCTTTCATATTACTATGGAGAAATTTCACAATATCTCTATTGAATCAAGAGTAAACATTCTCATTTATTTTATACAAGCACAAATCATTCAAATATGAACCGTCTATCAAACATTCTTATCTTGGAATATTTTAGATCTTGAGGTTAAAGGCCCCATCCCCTATTTTTATTTTTATAATTTGTAGTCTTAGCCTACAGCTGAAAGCGCCGCTAGCTTTCTTCATATTTCCTAACATCTTATTCGATACTCTATCTAGCACACAAGTCCAAGCAGTTATGAAAAAACCCCGCGTGATGGCGCCACCATTCATTATTACTAATTTTTCATTTTGACCCAATTAACGTAATGAAATAGTTGATTGGCACTATTAACCAAGTTGTTCTTTCTTGTCCAGGGTAAAGTGAAAGAAGGCTCGATGATGGGTGGTCCCGGTGAACAAGTGACTATGACGTCATCATACAACGAACAACTGGACATGAGTGGAAGCGGCATGGGAGGGGCAGGAGGGGGCGACACCCTCAGCCTCGGAGGCGGCATTGGACAGAAGGGCGACTTCGACCGCAGGAAAAAGAAGAAGTGAGTATTGCTATTGCTCAGTGTGGCATGTCTCTCCTAAGAAAAATACAGTCTTGAAAATGATAATTATTCGCTAATCGAATAATAATAAATACCTTCAATATTTTTATTATTTTATTGAATATTCTTGAATAAATTTTATTAATTAATTATTTTATTTATTTATTTATTCAGTAATGTACACATAATACTTAATGAAAGGTTCAACAGGCGCCAAAACTGTCCCTCTTCAAATTTAGAAAAAAGTTTAAGATAAAAAATTTTTTTATTAAATATATTTAATATTTTATTTATTATCAAGAAAATATTTCATTTTTGTTTTATTGCCAAAAAACAATGCGCCTCACATGTATTCTTTGTATGAAAAAATCACGAAGGCTGAAATCCTCTATCATTGCCAATTTTCAGGAATGGAACTTTAGTTTTTCATGAAGGATAAAAAGTTATATTTTTGCTCTTGCAGAAGAAATAAACCCCACCCTCAATGGCGTCAGGCATTGCTTCAGGGCTACCAAATGAAATTAGTAAATTACTCTGCCCCATTCTGTATCAGAACCCGCATAGGCTCTGTGTGCGGGAGCCGTATAATTTTTCAACCTATATTATGGAGATAATAATTATGGTATATCGATAGATAGGGATCAATATTCATTTTTTTATTTTATTGCTTTCACAGAAAAACAAGAATACAAAAATAAAAACAAATGAAAACCTTGAGGAAACCTGTGTGGGGCATGAAAAAAATTATAAATAAATAAAAATAAATGAACTTAGAACTGGTACACAATAATATAGCAAAAAATAACTGAAATTAAGAAAATAAGTTTTTTCGCGCTGCAGCCGAGCAGCCATTATTGTTATTAGGCTCAACCAATCATATTTCTTTATTCATCATTGTACGATTCAACATCGGCAATATTTATTTATTTATTCATACATACATATAAAAGCTCACAGACACAAGGTCCATTACAAGCCTTATTGACATTGCTATTAGAATTTTAAGTATAAAAAAAGAACAATAAAAAAAATACAAAAGATAATACATCACATTTCACTAAATTAGAAATTAGAGAAATTTAAGAGATTAGAAGAGACGATTTATGAGTAAAATAGAGAAAAAAAAAGTTAATCAAGAGTTAGTATAATGTAAATGTGATATACAACTACAAAGGTTAAAGAAAAAGGAAACAAAAACAATAATAAAACAAAAACAATTTTTTAGAAAATTTCAATTTCAATTTATTTATTGCCAAAAAACAAACAATTCACTCATACATATACATACATGTGCAAAAATAAAAATAAGATAAACATAATATTATACATGTATACATATTTAAGAAGAAAAACATAACTTATATCTTATGTTAGGCATCACCAGCAAAAAGAAAATTCTTTGCCCGCTGGTGAGAGTTGCATAAAAATCCTCACAATCTCACAATAATAAGAATATTGAAACGAAAAGGTTTTTAAAACATAAGTAGAGTAATAAAAATAATATAGTCTATAGTAGAATAATTTACAATTTATAATTCATAAAATGTCAGAGTTCACTGAATTACCAAACTGAAACCAAAACAAAATCAAAGTGTTAGATTCAAAGTGAAAAAATATTCACTCTTAATCCAATCTGTCATCCTCTTTTTTGATATTCTGTCATCTAAATCGAAAGGTATTGCATTTATCAATTTACTGCTTGTATAAATCAGTTGTCTTCGAATGAAAGAAAACTTTGTAGGATAAATTTGGAATTTTTCTATTACATTTGGTCTGAAGTTGTAGAAATTTTTATTTAATTTTTATTTAAATATTAATAAATAAATAGTCTAGATTCATTCAAGGTGCAATTGATAGTTCAAATGTAGGCGCTAGTATCGATGTGCGTGTGTCGGTGGGGGGCAAACAGTGCCTGCAAGTGATGGCGGGCAGCTACGACTGTTTCAGACACGAGCTGCTGGCGGAGGCGATGAAGGCGGGCACGCCGTTCGCGCTGTGGAACGGGCCGACGATCGTCGCCTGGCTGGAGCTGTGGGTCGGCATGCCGGCCTGGTACGTGGCCGCCTGTCGCGCCAACGTCAAGTCGGGCGCCATCATGTCCGCGCTCTCCGACACCGAGATCCAGCGCGAGATCGGCATCAGCAACCCCCTGCACCGGCTCAAACTCAGGCTCGCCATACAGGAAATGGTAGGTGGTTGCAAAAGAAATATTGTTTCATGGAGTGTTCCGTAGCCGAGGGCGATAAGCGCCTGTCTGATAATCCAAAGGTTCCAAGATCGAATACAGTTGCCGGAACGGATTTTAGCAGAAACGGCCACTCCCGTCTTTCGGAGGAGACGAAAAGCCGTCGGTCCCGACTGCCTAAAAACAGTCGTCATCTCATCATCACCTCTCTCATTACCCACGCACAAGCCTAGAGCTCATGTGGGCATCACCCTCAAGTATAAAGAAATCTGGTTTCCATTATTTTATTGAGCCAGGACAAGACAAAGGAAAACATCAACATCTTCAGCCGGTATGGAGACTCTCAATATAGACGCCTCTCAAATTCTTCTGTTCCACACAAAATTATTTTAGTTGAAAATCACTTCAGTTTTTTTTTCTAGCTTTACTGCCCAATATGGGCTTTGCCCGCCTTCACCACAACCCTCCAAGCTTCTCGGTCTTCCACTAACCTTCTCTACTCTCTACTACCAATTTTTTCAAGAACATCATTCAATTCGTCTTCCCAATTAGTCTTTCTTCCTTCTTGAGTCCAGCTTATTAGCTTCTCTATAAATACTGTACTATATTTGACCTCCGTTTAGCGGTCGAAAAATACAGAGTGTTTTAGCAGGAATGTGTTAAACTTCTCAGGCTAATCCCTTACACCAAAATAATGATGAAAGTAGGCACATATAAACATTAACTTTAAAATTCTTTGTTACCAAGTTATATAGGGACAAATTTTTTACATGAAATTCAGCTTCTAAAGTAAAATAAACTTATACTGATGCTTTTATCTTTGAGCTGGAGCCATTTAAGGAGCTCAATAGGGGTTTGTTTGCACAAGTTCCCTTCGAACATGTCATTTCACAGCATTTTAACTTTTGGTTTTTCATGAAACTATCCTATAATGTTTGTAGAAAAGAATAGCACTTTGTGTGTAAAATATTCAAGTTAACTGAAAGAGGAAAATAAATTCATTGACAAATTACTCAAAGTTCTATGAAAACGAGAGTAAAGGTGGGTTTTCGTTACTGCGACCGAGTGCCGCAGCGGAGCCCGACCCAGCGTTGCCAGATGCAATTGATGAAAAATCCCAACTATTTATAGTGATCTATAATAAACAACTATTTATAGTGGGGATTTTTCATCAATTGCATCTGGCAACGCTGGGTCGGGCTCCGCTGCGGCACTCGGTCGCAGTAACGAAAACCTACCTTAAGATTTATATAAAATATATTTGTGTTAACAGGAAGAGCAAAATGAAATTCTTGCTCAATGACACTAGGTTTTTTAGAAAAGTAGAGCAACATATAATTGTAAACCTTTTGTGTTGACGGAAAGAGTGAAATAAACAACTTGATCAATGGTACTAAAGCCTAAGTTATATATTTTTTTAGTGTATTTTGAGTATATATATGTATGTATATATGTGTACACACACTCAAGACTCTATATTTATGTATATATGTATGTATCTTGGAATCATTGACATGCCATATATTACCAAGCTCTGCTTGATTTTGTAATGTTATTTGGTGCAAATCAAACTAAACTAACTAGCGTTGATTGTGTGTTTGTTGTTCAGGTGTCGCTAACGAGCCCGTCGGCACCGAAGACGTCGCGCACCACTCTGGCGTTCGGCGACATGAACCACGAGTGGATAGGCAACGCGTGGCTGCCGTCGCTCGGCCTGCCGCAGTACCGGTCCACCTTCATGGAGTCGCTGGTCGACGCGCGCATGCTCGACCATCTCACCAAGAAGGATCTGCGCGGACAACTCAAAATGGTCGACAGCTTTCATAGGTCAGTTCAATGCACTTTGTTGCATAATACGAAGCTTGTCTGTGAAACAACTTTCCCACATTTATAAATAAATAAATTTGATTTTGATTTTATAGAAAGACCAAGACACTCAGACACAGATTTGATAGAAAGATCATAATCAATATTATTGATCATTGTTTGTAAAATACAATAATGTTGGTTAATAGGCTCAAATAGAGAATGTATGAGAAGAAACAAAAATACAAAATAATAATAATAATAATTATGAGAATAAATTTGTAACCATCAACAGTATTATTTGTCTTATTTGTTTGTATAATCTTTTATTTGGTGTGAGGTCAGAATAGATAGTAAGTTCAATAGATAGTTCAGTTGATAGAAAGTTCAATTTATTTTGTTCAATGTTGAATAGGCTCAATAGAGAAATGTAGGAGAAGAAACATAATACATTCAATTCAGTTATGTTCTTTGATAGAATATAAATAAAATTGAATTTACTAAAATAAAAAGTATTTTATCTACGACCGTGTTATAACGCATTCATTACAGTTTCATAATTGAAATCGAAACAGTTGCTTTTCCGAAATGGAATTTGAAACTTGTATCGTGATGGCCTCATTACGCTACAGATTAAACATTATGAAACGTTTCTAGTTCAATCTGACCCAGTTTTAAAACACTGGAACGGAACGAAACAGAATCGCAGCTGTTAAAAGCACTGTGTAGTAATAGCGTGTGTTTAGCTAGCAGCTGTACTAACCTGTAAGCTATACGGTCAACATTGAAAATATGAAACATGGTCGTTTGAATCAAGGTTAGTTTAGATTGATAATATTGATATTATTGGTTTTTGTTGGTCGCAGATAAAATGGTGTATGCAATGGTTGTATTTTAGCCTTTAAACGACTTGTGAGATATCTTAAAATAACTCGCGCTCGTATTTTAACCTCGGTATCTCACTCGTGGTTTAAAGGCTCTCCTAATACAACCATTGCATAAACGTCTATTGTTTGCAACAGCCCGCCGATTATAAGTCTCACATACAAGGGTTGTCCTTAAAATAACTCCCACATTTTTTTAGTGTGAAACGTAATTTAATTGGCTATTCTATGTTAACTTCCCCTCTACATTCCTATATAATCGCCAACTCTATCAATGCATTTCAGTAGGCGCACGGTCCACTTTTGTAGACCCTCTTCGCAGACTCTACCGCCAACCTTTTGAGAAATTTTGTAACATCATTAGTATACAAATTTCAGACGGACGGACGACGAAGTCCAAAACGAAATTACAGAATTTCTCAACGGTTTACCGGTAGGGTCTACAAAGTTGGATCGTGTGCAAAATTGGATTTTGTCTATTCTTAGGCTTATTATTCAAACTATCAACTAAGACATAATTGTAATTTTGATGTAGCCAAATTTTCCAATCAATCCACAATCCAAATCTAAAACTAAATATCCCGAAAAAAATATGAACAACAATTAAATTATAAATAAATATTGTATGCCCCAGAAATTGTTATTTTCATGACTTGTAAACTACCTGCCAAGATATGTCGTATTCCAGAGCAGGATTGAAAACACGTGTGTTATGTACTGTAATAGTAATTTTGATATAGTGAAGTCCCATATTCCTTGAGAAAATTCCTTTTGTATGTTCTGCATTCTCGCATTCATCAACTGTAGTAATTAATTGACAATTATTGTTTTTGTTTCCAGAACTAGTCTACAATTCGGTATAGCGTGTCTGAAGAGATTGAACTACGATAGGAAACAGCTAGAAGAAAGGAGAAGAGCATCAGAAAACGACTTAGTAGATGTTTTAGTTTGGTCCAACGATAGGGTAATTCGGTGGGTCTCCGCCATTGGACTAAAGGTAATTTGAACTCTTTATACCATGTTTTATTTAAATTAAATTGTAATTTTGAAATTTACTTTGAATCAACTATGTTCAAGCTTAGACTAACCAAATATTTTGTCTTATCTGAGAATTTTGAACTTGTCTGTGGTTCAAGTTTGTTGGAAATAAAGTCTAAATTTTCCAAAAATGCATTAATAATATATTTTCAAGTTCAATTAATCTTTTCTTGTTGTATTCTTGTAAACGACTTGTTATCAGTATATGCATCCACTCTTACTTTGTCACCAACTATGCAGTCTTTGAAATATGCATTAAACTGTTCTATTTTTGAAATGTGTCAATTTACTGCTTTTAGTCTTTTTTTACTTGGTAAAAATGTATGTTAACTCAAAATCAAACTAACAAAATCTGCAATACAGACAAAGCTCTGAAGCTCTCATTTCCAGTTGAGTAGTTCGTTCTCCTTCCGAATTTATTGCTCTTCTATAATAATTTATTCTTCAAACAAACATGCAAATCATAAATTAAATGTCAATACCAATTTAGTGTAAAAAATTTACCATACATTTCTGTTGTCTAAATAGTAAACTTCAGATGCCATCCTGTCTATAATTCCTTCTTCGTGAAATAAATCGCTTCGATTGTAAAATAATGATAAAAATACTTTTCTTCTATTTGATTCTAGTTACAAATTTGAGATTTCTGAATTCTCATTATTGTGGATTACAAGAAGATCGCATAACAATGATTTTTTCTGACGTTATTTAGTACTAGTCTGACCATAAAACCGGATATCTATGTATCGTTTTGGTTGATAATTATAAGTGTGTTTAAAAATCATTATTATGTTTTGCAGGATTACGCGAACAATCTATTAGAATCAGGCGTACATGGTTCTTTAATAGCCTTGGACGAGAGTTTTGACCACAATAGTTTGGCGCTAGCGCTGCAAATACCAACACAAAATACTCAGGTAATTTCATTAAAATTATTAGGAAACTCTTATACCACTTCATCATTATTCCATTTATATTACATAATAACACAAATTGATGCAATGTAAAAACATAGATATGCTTAGAATGAGGAACCAATCTAACACTAAGCAATATCGGTGTGAATTACTGATGTTGAAATTGATGCGGATGTAATTAGCAGGCGTTTATAAATTGATAATTATTATCCTTAGTTCCGTGTCACCAACTTGAAATGAAGAATGAGAATTAGTTAATGTCACAAAACAAAAAATCGTTATATAAGAATTTTACATAAATGATGAAGGATTTACTGCAGGATGGGAAAGAAAATGTATTCATGTCCTATTTTGTCTTCTCCATCTGAAGGTGATGCCCACATGAGCTTTTTGGGTAAAGGGAAAGATGATAAGAGATTAATGTACTTACAGACTTTGAACATTTTAAAAATATTAAGAAGCTCATAAATTGTATGTAGCTAAATTGGCCCAAAGATTTCTGAGTGTTTGCTATTAAACGTTGCTGAACTCATTCTAAATTTATTGAGTAAAAAGACTGATAACACGTTTGTTTTGCTCGGACTACTCCAGTATTGAATACCTTTGCTAAAAAAGATATTCATAAGATACTCAATATAAAAGATTCTAAAACATATTTTAGAACGCAGCTGTTTTTTAGAGGTAAACTCAGAGCAAGGAGAAACCTCTATTAGACGAAAAACGGCAGTGATAAACCTCGATAAGACGATTTTTCCTTACGTCTTGAAACTTGCTTTATCGAGGTTCGTTTGTATATATTTTTACTCTCTATCTAAAGAAACAATTTAATCTAGGCTACTACTATCCCCCACCTTTTTGAACCCCACTTTTATACCATCGTATAAACAATTCAAGATCGTCTTTACAAGAAAAAAATATTCTGTGTTTTTGTTTAGATGCGGCAAATGCTGGAAATGGAGATGAAGAACCTGCTGAATGTAGCCACCGAGAGAAGGGCTGACATGGACATGAACAAGTCCTGATATCCACAGCAGATGGCCAGCTAGCCACCAGACCCCTTCAGCAGACCGGTCTAGGTAGAGCTAGACACTGCTCTAGCTAGACCAGTTGCGCTGCTGAATGGCCACCACTAGTTGCTCCTCGATAGCTGCTAATACAGTTCCCTCTCATTATCATTGCATTGTTATCACTTTACTATAATATAACAGCTGACGCTCTACGAACGGTCTGTACATAAGTATATGTAAATAGCATTGATAAGATTGCCTCCCGCCTTCTCTCCCAGCGACCACTGACCATTGACGAAGCAACTAACTTAGAACGGTTTTCTCTACCTATTTATATTATCGATATCAGGAATACGCACAGTACGTAACACTTATCCGAAACTCCTTTGTAATATAATTATTAAATTATTATATGAACTTGACTTGAGACAATACGACCGTTACAGTGTGGATTAGTTTTGTTTACTTGAAACAAGGCAACGTTATTGGTATTTTGATTATTTATTTTTGAGTAGGTAATCAATGTTTTGTTGGCAACTTTTGTTTATTTACTCAGCAATACGCAACTTTGGACAATTATAATTATTTTAGTTTTGATTATCTAGTATTGGATAATCAATAACATGAATTGTTGATTACAACTGGCAACTATTGTTTATTTACTCAGCAAAACGCAATTTTGGACAATTATAATTATTTTAGTTTTGATTATCTATTATTGGATAATCAATAACATGAATTGTTGATTACAACTGGCAACTATTGTTTATTTACTCAGCAAAACGCAATTTTGGACAATTATAATTATTTTAGTTTTGATTATCTATTATTGGATAATCAATAACATGAATTGTTCGATGGGTAAACCATTGACACTTTTCGTTGAATTACTCAGCAAGGCAACTTTGGAGCTATAATATTGTAGTTTTTATTAATTATTATTCTTGAATATCCAATTAATTCGTATTCAGGCAATTTTTTTATAACCAAGCAAGGCAAGATTGATCTTACTGGATGAATCTATTCAGGTTTTGATTATTCACTTTTGAATGACTGCTACGAAATGCAGTTTCGTAAAATAACTGCTTTAAAATGTTGTGTTGGTACTACTAAATATCAATAAACTTTGGTATAAGGGATGTATCAAATCGGAAATTTCTACCAATTCTTAGTTTGCAATTACTTTTCCTAAAATATATTTCACTCGACTGATACTAACTCCGGTGGAATTAATGAATTAAATTTTTCCAGTCCCATGATAAAAATTATTTTTTGCTGAGAAAAACAATTTTCAACAAATTATTACTGTATTCCTTATTGTATTTTCTATAGAAAGAAAAGTTAACCAATGAAAGTGGCTTTGATGAGATAATTCTCTATTGTAAATCTAATGCTGTAAGAAAAATTCAGTTCATCAAAAGTTCTGATTTCATAAAGCCTGATATGATATTTATGTCAATCTAAACGGTACTGAATTGATGAGTGTTGAAATTGAATTTATGTATGTGTTGAATCGTTTTCATGAAAGGTTTACTTCTTACATGTTTGCATCCTAATTATTTAATTTATTCTTTGAATAACCATTTCATTTATTCCATATTTCATTCAAACATTAAAAATAGAATTTGTGTGCTGCATTTTTATCAGCTATTTGATTTATTAGCAACTATTTTGATATATTTGTGTTCCTTCACACTTATTTTTAACAATTCATATTTTTAGGCAAAGCCTAGTTATTTATTACCATTCATTCCTAGTCCGGCTTCATGGGTTGTGTCTTGTTATCCATGAAGAATAGCTTCAACCGATAATGAAGTGATATTTCCACAATAATGTTAGTAGTAAATGCTGATGTACCATTAGTAATGCGAGATCATTATTACTATTATTTATTATTGTATCATGTAGATATGCTAAGTGTATTGTATTGAACGTGTGTTGAGATGTCTCTTGAGGTAAGAGATGATGGTGTTGAACAATATTTATTAAGAATCTATTAGAAACTAAAAACCAGCTTTAAATACTCCAAACGGGTAAAACAAATATACCTGAAACTCATGAAGTGAATACGAATAATTTTTGATTAAGTGGTTTATTACTCATGTTACTTTAAATTTGTCCTTGCATAGGATTTACCAGGTCACTAGGTTATTTTGACAGCTATACGATTTAAAAAATCCACTTTTTTGGATATCGCATTAATGTTGAATTCGTAATAATTTCCAAAAATAAATCAAAACTCGTACAGGAAAGTTTGACTGAGTTATTTTTATAGTATTTAGACATCATTCCTTATTTAAGTGTTTTTTCTACTATTCAGTGTCGTTTTTTGTAGGTTCGTATTATTTATGCCATGTGCGTCTAACACCAGTTTTTAGGATAGAATTTTGAGATCCCTTTCTTTCACTTTAGGCATTTTATGTCAAGTTAAGTTTATGATTTCTCATGAATTATTTGTATATAATGGATGTAATATTACTGCATCCAAATTCGGTTGGCTAATTTCCAAAATCCATCTGCTCTATTCTCTAAGTTTTTTTGCTAGGGATGATGCCTACATAAGCACTAGGCTTGTGCGTGGGTAATGGGAAGGATGCGATGATGAGAGATAAACGGCTGAAGGTCGATACTCAAATATCAGTTCACTTTCAGTCAGTGCTCTGTGATTGGTCCAGCATCATTGACGCAATTCTTATAAGTTAACAAGGAGAAACGTTTTTCTTCCCAATTAGCAGTGTTACCCAACACTGTTACCTAAAACGATACCTAGAAACTCTTGAGAACTACTTATTTCTAAATCGAAGTACAGTATTATTTTTTTAAATTTCACGCTCTTATATCTCAAAACCCGGTGTTCTCCACTTTCGTGCGATGACTAATGCGGTAATTGAAAATTATCGAGGCTTATATTTTTGTTCAAATTTCAAAGAGAGTAAGAAAATTGTCTTATATTCCCTAATATCTCTTTTTAATCGGGGTGAAGTAACAGGCTGCTATATAATTTTGTGTGCTCTGGCTTACCAATTATATTATATATAATCTATATTATATATAATATATTAGCTTATCCCTTAATTTATTAGAATTTCTCGTGATACAATATTTTATTGATATGATTTATGATAATGTCAGTTGATAAATGATAATGAAAATTGTTTATTCTTGAGAATTTATAATTGAATATCATGACTTCATATCAAATAATGTGATAAAAGTTTGAGATTCAAGGTAAAATATCAAATGGATAATCATCTATGATGAAAGGTTATGATGTAAAATGGTATATAAATTATATTTTTGTTGGATGATAATTTTTATCTAGAATATTTATGTGAAGTAGTACATTTTTGTAATTCTAGTTAGAGTTTGGTCAATAACAGGGGTACCAAATAGGGGAGGGGCGATTCTTTTTGCACTTACTATCTCACCTAAGATGGGTGACTTTTTTTTGAAACTGTTCCGAGACTATTCTTGTACTCAAATTGAACGGGCAAATAATTGTTGCTGTACGTTCCGTTTATTACATCCAAATAACTTTGAATTCATTGAGCCCCTTGAATACACCCTACACTTTCCGGTTCTTCCGCTGTAGTGGGATGGGTACCCCTGTAAAGAATTAATCAAATAATTAGAAATATTATCATGTGTAGTGGCTTTCATTTGAATTCGAAATGAGGATAGTTTTAGAACTTTTAGCGTTCAAAGAACGAAATCGTAATAATTTCCAATTTTCATATTATTGAGAAATTGTTAAAATATTGTCAGCTCAAAACGTCTTTACCCGTTTGATACTTGAGCATCTAAAATTAAAGAATTTATTTTTTGTGTTCTATCTATGTTGATCATGGGTAAATAAGGAATCGTTGAACTTTGAATGTGCTCTGATATCAGCAGTCTACTTTTTTTAGTATTATTAAAGAATATCTAACATTGTTTGAATCGATTGGATGTCCACAAATTGAGTAGAATTCAGAGTTTTGTTCTGTAAGTAGGATTTTGATAACAATAATAATTTTCAATTGAGATTTTCTATCAATCTAATCAAAGAAATTATTTATGGCATGAACGAACATTACGAACTGTATTTTAGATCAAACTACTTTCTTCCATGCCTAAGCGCTTCTAATTAGATGAAGTTTTGAACGTTTTATATACATGAAGCAAATTTCTGTCACTGATGTGTTCTTTTGTAACTTGAACGAGTGCTACTTTATCGAAGAGAAATACATAAATTGATAGAATTAACAGTGTTATTAAGGTTTGTAAATAAATCACATTGGTATGGATTGAATGTTTGATGAAACAGAAATAGTAGCTTGTAGTTGTAGAGAAATAGTGTGTGTACCGGTACCAAATGTATCATATAGCCTACCAATGAAGTTACTAACTATGTACAGTATCACTTGTAATCGATGAAATGTAGTGTACAGGACAATGTTACTCTAAGCAGTTATTGAACATTGAAAGACAAAGAGCGAAAAATTTATGCTTTCTAAGTATGTATAAAAATTGTTGATTAATTTCTTGTATATATGTGATTAGATTGTATTGTATTATATGTTAAATGTTATGAGTGGATGCTTTTAATTTAATGTTTGAGTTTTCAAGTAATCTGAATGACTTTAAAGCATTTAAATGTTTGTATAAGTCTATTGTGATAACTAGAAATGAAATTCGAAGAAACAATAACTATTTAAACGCTTTCAATATTATATTCCTGTTTCAGTTTTTGTCACGGAAAAATCATCGAAAAAATCCTTTGTAGCCTAAATCAAAATTTGATTCGGAAGATGAGTTCCAGTCGCATTGAGCATAACTCAATCCAGTCTTGATATCCAATATTGTGGAAATGATGCTTTTGTAAAGCTTTTTTTAATGATAAATGAGTGGAACCATACCGCCTAGTCCATGAAATACAAAAACAACACATTATTGAGGTATTGAATCTTGAGTTGCATTCTGTGCCTAATACAAAATAGAAATAATTGAACGGTTAACACGTGAAAGTTTATGTAACTATAAGGATCAAGCTTCTTATTCTAAGTCAAGACGCAATGCAGTGTAACTGAAAATAGGTATATCATGTTTCAATTACCTCTGCGATTGATATCCTGATACATTGTAGAGGTAATTTAAATAATAGTAATATAAAATTAGGTAATGACTATTTTGGTTATTGCTGAATGTGAAGTGGAAACAATGCTTAGCAATTCCAGTCTCTCCCTTCCTCTGCTTCGAAGTACTTACAAGATATTTTTTCAATTCTTGAGATGGCAGAAATATCAACTGAATAACTCAAGTGTTCAGATATGTTTATGTATTGTTTATTGTATGATGTATATAATAGTCGCAGTTGCATTCAAAACTAGCCAGAAACCGGAACAAACATTCTCCATAAAACTTCCTTAGTTACATCTAAGTTGTCATATAAATTAAGTATTATTGAATATGTGAATATAGTGTTAATGTTATGATAATAGAAAATGAAATAATGAAACAAATTGTTGAAATATTTGTAAATAATAATAGTTACGATTTAAGTCAAAACCAATAATGTTCAACAGTATTATTATTCCATCTACTAATTATGTACGTCTGCATAATTCCACTAAAATTTAAGTAATAAAATTCTAATGTGTTGATTTGAAATTGAAGCTTCTAGTTATTTATGCTCTATCACACACCAAGAAGTCTTTATATTTGTACCAGTAAAAGCCTACTTTTCTGTGACATCATTAGACCAAAGACAATTAGAATACTTTATATAGTCTCCTATCGTCTTTGATTAGATCTAACAATAAGCAATTATTTGTTATGGCAAATTTGGAGAATCTGATTCAGTCTCACTGTAGAATTACAACAAACGATTAGGCCATGTATAAAATTATTGAACGAATACTTATAATAGTTTCCTATCGTCTTTGATTAGATCTAACAATAAGCAATTATTTGTTTTGGCAAATTTGGAGAATCTGATTCAGTCTCACTGTAGAATTACAACAAACGATTAGGCCATGTATAAAATTACTTTTGACTTGAGGCTCGAGGCGTAAAGTTGTTTTTTCAACAGTCAACTTATAACACATGCACTCACTAGATGTAATTTCTGATCACGTTCTCTTCATCTTCATGAGATATTTTTTTAGACCTTCTAGTTACGAATTATTAGTGAACTTCGTTCCGTCAGATTTTATTTTTTTTACATGTATAATTTTGAAATAATATTTTTCTTTTCTTTTTTCGTCATTACTATAGCACCTTTACCTTTAGTCGCGGTGACGAAATTAGGCGGCTGAGGGATTTTACACTGTTGTTAGATAATTATGGAACCGGTAAAGCGTCAGAAGGTCGAAAATCTTTCGCTCCCCAATATAAAGTGGCAACGTTGAGCTTCCAGTGTTGCCTAGTCCAAGCGTCGGAGTCGCTTCCTTTGCATGATTTGAGTAGTCAGTTGGCAAGATTTGACAACAGCGCAGAATCTGTCAGCCGCTTTATTTCGTGACCGAGACTATAGTTTACGACTTGAGCTATTATTTTTTCAATTTTTTTAATAACTGGAAGTGCTCTAATGGTTTGATACCAGAGGAGTACACAGAGTTTAATAAATCTACAAATACTGCGACTTGTCTGAATTTTGAGAAATAATTTCAGTAGCAGGAGTTCATGGTTATTCAATATTTTATTCTTGACAAAACCCATGAGATAGACCTGATATTTTCTTCGAATCTTTACTTTTTTAGTGAAAGATTGCAAAACGGCAAGAAGGTTAAATTGATATGCAGTAGACTTGATCAACAAGCCTCAACATGTTCCATAGCTTGGGATGATTCTAATGTGGTGCGACTTGTACCATTAGCAAGACTGCCAGTTTCCCTCAAAACATGAACATTTCCGTCTGCCGTATATAGAAGCTTTGCAAAATTATAATCATGTACACAAAAAGGCCTGTAACATAATAAACAATTGCTCATTTCAACAGAAAACATTATCATAGTAATTTATACAAATATTCATATTTATTTATGTATAATATTTCATTCAATAGGTTACCAGATCATTCACGAGGTGAATGAGTCAGTGACTATTGAAATTATTTCAGTGGTGGAACTCCGATTTTGTATAGCTCAAGGGACAAATTTGTTGTATTAAGATATTCTTAAAAGCGGAGTTGCAATACACTATATTGAGTGTTATGTACGTTTCAAGGGGATTTGAAATGAATACTTATAGGTATTCGTTTAATCGGGGTTCCACTGTTGAAAATTCCCTTGGTGAATTTTGATGTTTTGCTAGGTTTTTGATTATAGTAGCGGCCATGAAATAAGGCGAATAAGATATTTCGAGCTGTTGTCAAGTCTTGCCTGCTAACTCACTACTCAAATAATGCAGGGGAATTCCTATATGTCCACACTTGGTCAATTTTTGTCTACTTTTCGATTTTCGTCATAGCGCATGCTGTGCAGCACATGACGCATGCGGTGCAGCATTCGTTTCCCCGTCTAATTTCAATAGGATGCGTGAAGCGCAAGACGTACATCAAGACAAGCATGACGAAACGAAAATCGATAAGGGGTAGACATAGCTATTCGACTACAACGCTCTGAATAGGCAGCACTGGAAGCTCACCTTTTCAAATTTGTGATGAGGTGCAAGCAATTTTCGACTTCCCATGGCTTTACCGGTTTCATATCTGACAACAGCACACAATTTCTCAGCCGCCTAATTTTGTGACCGCTACCTTACTATAGGCGAAAAATTCAATGTAATTGGCGATAATACAGGGTCATATTTTGAATTTCAATACTCACATAAAGGAACCAGTAGGAAGAATGATAGTATGAAGAGCCCTTCATATATTAACCAAGGTATAAGTACAACTATTAGAACAATGTTTACATATTCGAAAACGATAAAAGGTAGCATGCAACGACGTTTTGCCTGTAACATAAAACGAAACTAATTTTGAATATTAATAGGATTATGGTTAAAATTTGTAATATAATCTTGATAAATTGCATAATATATAATTATATTCTTAATAATAATAATAAATAAATAATCTAGTAGTATCTAAATAGTATAATATATTTAAGTTCAATTCATGACACATCCAGTAGGGTAGTTGAACTCCCTTAAGTTTGTTTTTCCCCTCAATATATCTACTGTTTGGGCGTAATGTACAGAATGTCCTACCAAGGTTTTAACAGCCCTCAACCATAGATTCTACATGACATTTCCAACAAAAAATGTCTAGTTAACATTTTAGCTATCGATTTTCGTTTTCGAAATTATAGAAATTTTGATATTTTTGGAATTGCTTACTTACTATCATTAAATACTCAATAACTTTAGAACCACACATCGAATTTCAATGTTAAGATTATTTTTGGAAACAGAAAAACATTTTACAATTTTTGATGTGCTTTTCAGGTAAAAATCATTAAGCGTTTTCTATCAGCGGTCAAAGTTCAAAAAGAGTGTTCCGAAATCTATCATTTTGAGGGGAATTTTTTGTTCCAGCTCATATAAATTGACTACCTAACAGAAACATTCCAATCAAACAAACAAATATGCACATAAAAATATTAGAAGGATGTGATAATTATATGAGAAATGCTAGAGTATATCTAGCTTTTAATGAATGATAATATAGGGTATAAATCAGGCAATAATAATGTTTTGATTGATAGAAGGTATTGACAACAAGAATAATTTATGTTCATGAAATAGGACAAACTGTAGAATTACTTGAATGGCTCCACAAAGCAGTATAAAGGAAGCTGCAAAACATATCAATCCATATACAGCAGAAGTTGCCCCAATGATTATTGATAATTTTCTCATATCTGGAAAAAATAAATATTAGTCTACTGTAGCATAATCATTTACCCAAACTTTATATAATTATAGTAAAAGTTGGATGAAAAAATTAATGTATTAGTAATGAGATCTTCTGGAGATAAAGGAAATTTATGTAGGCTATTTGATATTGAATAGAAATAATTAAAAATAAATATCTTATGTTTGATAAATCAAGTACTGTAATCAATCTATACAGTGACATTTATTTAATTTGACGCTTGGCATTAGATAGATAGATATCATTTCTTGACGTTGCTGATGACCGTAGAGTACGATGGCAAAGAAATAATATCTGCTAAGTGTTTAATTAAATGGATTTCACTGTACCTAAGGTCATCGCTCATAATCAAACAACTGTGTAGGTACAATTAATTCATCAAAGTTGAAAAATTTGCTTGAGGAAAAGTCTCATAAAGAGAGTTTTTCATTCAATGTACCGTATGGATTATGAAGAGGAGTAGTCATATCATTTCCTACCTGCATCACTTGAATCATGTTCATCCAATGCCAGGGATATTCCACTCACTAGTAGGCCAATGCCGACAAGCTGGAAAATATAAAGTATATATTGAAAACCTCAATACTTGACGGTTGTTGGATTTAAACTATGAAAATATAAGAAGACAATCCAAAATCTTTTCGGTATGTACCGCAACTATATTCTTACTATATTCAGACTTACTGTGCAAACATATCCGATTATCTTGCTTCCAGTCTGCAGTGAACAACCACAAGCACTCTTATGTATTCTGGGACAATGGAATATCATATTTATTCAAGCTTCAAAAGAAAGTGAATTTGAAATACTGTTTTGTTGTATCCGAGTTTGTACTTTTATTTAATAGAATACTAGAACAAGAATATTAATAGAACATTGAATCATCATAATGTTGACTAGTCCATTATACGAATGAATAGTTTCTTATGATCCCATGGCAACCAATTGAATCATCTGCTCAATCATTTGAAATATAACACATGACACTCTCCCACACTTATTTTGGAAATAAATTCAAGTACACACACCAATTCAAGAACAAGTACCACTTATAACAATGATTATGTTATATAGTCTCTTAAATATGGTGGAGGTTGGCGTTGACGTCTTGGCCTGTTTTGCTGTATTGGTACAGCATCCAGTGGAATCAATGGTTCAACATCTGGTTCTGGTATAACAACTATTGGTCTATTGTTCTGTTGGTCCCCATCCTGTTCAACTCTGATTTCTGAGGGGAAAACATTGGAGTTTTCTGTATGCCCAGAGTTAGTCTCTCTATCACTCGAATTTGGTGTTGTTTGAGGTTTGTTCAGTTTCACTTCACAATATCTCAGTTGGTCGATGTGTCTCTTGATTAGGCGACCTTCATCCAACTCGATTTGATAGTGTAGCCTGCCTAATCGTTTTTTAACACAACCAAATTTCCATATTGTCTTGTTGTTAGTGTACCAATGAGCCTGCACACGATCTCCCACACTTAACTGGCGTTTCACTGGCAAGATTGTCTTGTTTTTTGGTGCTGTTTCTGAAGGGGGGAGCAATAAATCGAGCTTGGTTCTTATTTGGCGTCCCAAATATTGTTCAGATGGAGACTTCCCTGTTTGCAGAGGTGTGGCTCGGTAACGGAACAATATGTCTCTTACTTTATCATGGATTGACATAGTCTCATATGACATTGATTTCAATTTCTGTTTAAGTGTCTGTACATTCCTTTCTGCTAAGCCATTGGTGGCTGGATGTCCAGGTGCTATTGTCTTCTGCACAATTCCATTCATTTCACAAAATTTCATGAATTCAGAACTTGTGAACGTTGTTGCGTTGTCTGAGACAATTATTTGTGGTAGCCCATGGATGCTGAAGATATCCTTGAGCATCCGTATTGTTGATGTACTGGTAGGTGGATCTTTCTGGATCCTGACTTCTGGCCATTTGGATTTCGCATCAATGACAATGAGGAAAAATACCCTAAAATGGTCCAGCATAATCAATGTGTATTCTTTGGAAGTTAAATGCTGGCTCCTCCCAGTGATGGTTGGAGATTGGCGTAGGATTGGATCTAATTTCAGCACAGCTCCTACATTGTCGGACAAGATGTTCAATGTCTTTGTCAATATTTTTCCAGTAACAGTATCGTCTTGCAAGATTTTTCATCTTCACTATTCCTAGGTGTGTATGGTGAAGTTCATCTAAAACACTGAACGAAGATTCTTTGGCACACTACCCTGTGACCCCGAAATAAGATTCCATTTTGTAGTGTATATTCTACGTTGTAACATTTTCTCCAGATAGTAATTCTCTCTTTAACAACAATAGTTCTGGGTCATTTGCGGTTTCTGCAGCAATCACTTCGCTTGTGATGGTGGCTGTTGAAATTTGATTAATTGTCTGAGAGTGAATGATGTCATCATCTTGCAAAATGTTGCTTTCTGTGAGTTTTAGAGGTGCCCTTGAAAAATAGTCAGCATTAGAATGTTCCTCACTTTTTCGGTCTTGGATTCTATAGTTATATTCACTGAGAATTGCAGCATATCGAAGTAGTCTAGACGATGTCATAGATGGTATTTTGGAGTCATGATGAAAAATTCTTGCTAATGGTTTATTGTCTGTGATAAGTGTAAATTCTTTTCCATAAATATATGAGTGGAATTTTTGTACTGCAAATTTGATGGCTAGTGCCTCCCTGTCCAACTGACTATAATTTTGTTCTGCTACTGTCAGAGATCTGGATGCAAATGCTACTGGGTGTTCAACATTTCCTACTATATGAGATAGAACACCTGCTACTCCTGTTGGACTTGCATCGCATGCTACAGTTATAGGTAAAGATGGATTGAATGGCATCAATACTCTGTCACTTGCAATTTCATTTTTCAGGTTGACAAAAGCAGATTCACAGGAGGGAGACCATTGGAACTTCTTATTCTTTTTCAATAAACACCTCAATGGATATGTCTTTGATGATGCATTTGGGATGAACCTGGAATAGTATGTAATCAGACCTAAGAAATGTTTAACCCCATCAGCATCCTTTGGTCGAGGGGCATGAATGATTGCTGCTACCTTGTCTGGGCATTTTGAAATCTTGTTATGCTCAATAATATAGCCAAGATAAGAAATCCTTTCCTTGAAAAACTGACACTTTGATTTATTTATGTGCAAATTGAATTCTTGTAGTCGTGTAAGACAGGAGGTTAGGTTTTGTATACAGTCTTTCAATGTAGGTCCATGTACAACAATATCATCAAAGTAGTTGTGACACCCACCAGTCCGTTGAGTATTTGATCTAGGATACGGTGGAATTCGCTTGGTGCCGATTTTATCCCAAATGATAATCTGTTCATACGAAATGTACCACGAAGTGTTGATATAGTTTGTACATTTTTACTATCTTCATCAACGGCCACATGTAAATAGGCCTTGAAGAGGTCTAGTGTACAAAAGAACTTTGAATCTCGAAGGTTGTGAAGTATTTCATCAATCTTTGGTATTGGGTAGTGAGCTGCTTGTAATTGAGGGTTGACAGCAATTTTATAGTCCACGCACAGACGCACTTTCCCATCTGGCTTAGGCACCACAACTAGAGGAGAGCCCCAATCAGTGCAGTCTATTTTCTCAATGATACCATCACGTTCCAGGGCATCAAGTTCCTCATCAACAGCTTGACGCAATGCAAAAGGTACATTACGTGCCTTTAGAAACACAGGTTTTGCCTTTTCTCGAAGTTTCAATGAACATGTAAATCCTGGAATTAAGCCCACTGTTGGTTCAAATATATCAGAGTATTTCTTGAAAATGTCATTGATAGTATCTTCAATTGAGCATGAATTGATTTCCATAGTGTTTGGGGTTTGAGGTTCATCAAGATCCGATAAGTTGATTTTTAAACGGCGAATCAAGTTCGACCTAGTATGGGTGTAAAATTATTTTGTACTATAAACATTACATCCGTTGTTTTCATGTCTTTGTATTGAATTGGAACTTGCACAAAACCCAATGGTTCAAAAATACTATTAGTATATGATCGAAATTTTATATTTGTAGTTTGCAGTTTGTTGTTTAAGCCAAGGTTATTATAGATGTGTTCTGGCAAGAGTGTGTAACCTGCGCCAGAGTCCACCTCGAAGCGTTGTACTTGATCTTCAATACGAATATCCACATAGTATTTTCCAGCATGCTCGATTGTACATGACGCTCCACTGAATATGTCAATAATTCTATTACTCCTAGAGAGGTCATGTATATGCTGAATATCTGCAATATAATCATCATGTTGGTATTCAACTGTTTGTACTTTTTTATTTGACTTATCCTTTGTAAGTGTAGTGATGCAAACTTTCGCAACATGACCCCTGCGATGGCATGAGTCACACTGTAGTTTGCTGGTATTGATGCGACAGTCACGAGCTATATGGTTTGATCTACCACAACGTAAACACATATTTTCAATTCCTAATTCATGAAGATTTAATGTAGGTCGGGAATAATTTTTCGAATTAACTTGTTTTGGTGTAGTGTGACTAGATGGTCGCGAAATTCTATTGATAGATTCGACACTTGATTGTGAAGAACCCAGTCTTGAAAGTTCTTAATCAGCCTATCTGAGAAGCTTCAATTATTAAGGCTTTTCTCTGCCATTTCAAACGTCAGATTTGGGATGATAAGCAATTGTTCTCGTATATATGAGCTCCTAAGTCCTCGAAGAAATTGTGCACGCAAGAATAAATTAGCAACTGATGTCTTACACTCACAATTAAAGTCACAAGTTGAGATAAATGTGCGCAACGATGTGACGTAGTCAGAGATGGATTCTTTCTCTGATTGGAAACGAGACAAGAACCGGTGTTGCTCAACAATAACATTAGGTGCTGGGGACAAATGTTTTTCTAGAGCAATAATTATTTCGTCGTAAGTCATATCTGGAGGTAATCTCGGTGCCACCAATGAACAAAGCAGATTATAGTGTTCACAGCCAATACAATTTATCAAAATTGTGGCACACATAGATTTATCTTCAAAAACATTTTTCATACGTAAGTAGTTTTCAAATCGATTCTTATATTGACGAAAAGTCTCTTTTGTAGGATTGAAATTTTCAAAATTATGCAAAAGTATCATGTTACTGTTGGCTGATGTTCGTTGTGATTGTGAAAGTAATGAAGCAATACTCTCATTACTCGTTTTTAGAGCTGCTAACAACGCAGCGAATTGCTCCTCCATCTTGACAAATATAAATATGATTAACTCGCACTTCGTGCTCGGCAGGGGGCTTCGCCCCCCCATTATCTCGTTAATGTAAATTTTCTTGTGTTGGAAATTTTTTAGTTTAGTAATTTTTCTGGTTAGAGATTTTCTAAGTTAGAAGAATTCAGTGTAAGTAATTCAATGGGTTTCATGGGCTTCGCCCCCTTCACCCCCCTGGGAACTTGCCCTCCATGATCTTCTAGGGGACTTTTCAAATTGCCAAATTTGGGTTCCAGAAAAGTTATTCGATTTGGTCATGTAGCATAATACCTGGTATCCAAATAAGAGAAATACAGGAGTCTAAAATTTAGCCAAATTTGACATGTCCCCCAGTTCCACCTCTGATTATTTTTGGGGGGCAGGTGTCATTTATATTAGCTTTTCAGGCCTAAGGAACATTATTTAGACCTGGTACAAATTTAATTTTTGAAATCAAAGCATATTGAGGTGCTGAACAAAAAAGGTCCTCTCCACTTTTGCTCTAAATAGTCAAATAGAAAAGTTGAAAAAATTGAGGGGGACCTGGTGCCCCCCTGATGGGAAAATTTTATACTTTTGGAGTTTCCTCAAAAGTTATGGGTACTCATGAGAACAAAATAATTGTTTGTTCTTTGATATTGTTCACTACAATATCAAGAACCATTGAAAATAGACCCTAAATAAATTTCCAAAAATTGGCAAAAATGACCAAAAAATACAATTGCGCCCCCTGATCCCCCTTGCTGACGTGGTACAAATTTCATCATAGAAATCGAAGCATATTGAGGTGCTTAACAAAAAAGGTCCTTATCACTTTTGCTCTAAATAGTGAAGTGGAAAAGTTGAAAAAATTAAGGGGGGCTTGTTGCCCCCCTGACAAAAAAATGTCATAGTTTTGGAGTTTTTTCAATGATTTTGGGTACTCATGAGAACAAAATAATTGTTCCACCCATGCTGGGAGTGGGTTAAAAATGTATTTCAGTGGGTACTTCTCACTGTGATCTTCATAAGGTGGGGGAATTTGAACATTTTCAAATTTGAGTCCCAAAAAATTTATTCGATTTGGGCATATAGCATATGTTTCTGACTGGCATTGATGGGCTGAGTTCAATGATGTAAGGCACAATAATACCCGGTATCCAAATAAGAAATACAGCTGTCCCAAAATTTGCCAAATTTGACATAGGTCCCCAGTGCCCCCTGAATATTTGTTTTGGGCAGATGACATTGTTATGAGGTCTTTGGGTCCAAGGAACAACATTCTGAGCCCGAAAACTGCGCTAAAAATCTAGAACCACTGAAAATTGACCCATCAAAATCTGGCCAAACCATAAAAATGGCCAAAAATGGAAATTGCCCCCTGGCTTGCCGACCGGGTTCGAATTCTATCACATATTTCAATGTTTTTCCACAATCTGAACAAGTTTTACCTCTACCATTTTGCTGTAAAATGTGTATTTGACTTGGCAGAAAAACTTTGGGGGATCACATCCCCCCTGAGGGGGGGACTTTTTGTAGGTTTTGGAGTTTTCCCTGTACCTACTCTCGGCCCTCTATCTGATGGTGATCCCAGTTTTTCTCTGCAATCAGCGGTTTTGGCTGTGAATTTTTTGAAGAAAAAATTGAGAAAAATTTTTTCAAGTGCCCCCCTTGGGCCCCCTTGTGAACCCGGTTAGAATTTTATTATTGAAATCGGGGTATCTCCGGGTGCTGAACAAAAACGTTCCTCATGACTTTGCTGTGCGATAAGCAGTTAGCTTTGCAGAAAATCTTTGGGGGGCCTGAACCCCCCTGAGGGGGGGACTTTTCCGAAGTTTTGGAGTTTTCCCTGTACCTACCCTCGGCCCCCTTTCTAATGGTGACCCGAGTTTTTCTCTGCAATCAGCGGTTTTGGCTGTGAGTTTTTGTCAGTCAGTCAGTCAGTCAGTCAGTGTGTCACTCTCTTTCATAAGTTTACTATTATATGACTCGCACTTCGTGCTCGGCAGGGGGCTTCGCCCCCCTGCACCCCCCTGGGGGCTTCGCCCCCCCATTTTCTCGTAATGTAAATTTTCTTGTGTTGGAAATTTTTTGGGGTAATAATTTTTCTGGTTAAAGATTTTCTAGGTTAGAAGAATTCAGTGTAAGTAATTCAATGGGCTTCATGGGCTTTGCCCCCTTCACCCCTCTGGGGGCTTTGCCACTCCATCATGTCCTAGGGGACTCTTGAAAAATGAAAAGTTGCCCCAGACATTTTTTGAAAAATTGGCAAAAATGACCAAAATATACAATTCTCCCTGATCCCCTTGCTGACCTGGTACAAATTTTATTATTGAAATCGAAGCATATTGAGATGCTAAACAAAAAAGGTCCTTTTCACTCTTGCTCTGAATAGTCAAATAGAAAAGTTGTAAAAATTGAGGGGGGCTTGTTGCCCCCCTGACAAAAAAATGTCATAGTTTTGGAGTTTTCTCGATGATTTTGGGTACTCATGAGAACAAAATATGCTGGGAGTGGCTTAAAATGTATTTCAGTGGGTACAATTTTTTTTTGAAAAATTGGTAAAATGGTCAAAAATGAAATTGCCCCTTAGTCCCCTCGCTGACCCGGTACAAATTTTATTATTGAAATCGGAGCATATCGAGGTGCTGAACAAAAAAGGTCCTTTTCACTTTTGCTCAAAATAGTCAAATAGAAAAGTTGAAAAAATTGAGGGGGACCTGGTGCCCCCCTGATGTGAAATATTAATAGTTTTGGAGTTTTCTCAATGTTTTTGGGTACTCATGAGAACAAAATAATCGTTTCCACTGTTCCACCTGAGCTGGGAGTAGCTTAGAATTTATGTCAGTGGGTACCTCTCCAATGTAATCTTAATAAAGTGGGGGACTTTGAAAATTTTCAAATTTGAGTTCCAAAAAAATTATTTGATTTTGGCATATAGCATATGTTTCTGAATGGCCTTGATGAGCTGAGTTCAATGATGTATGGCACAATAATACCCGGTATCCAAATAAGAGAAATACAGCCGTCCCAAAATTTGCCAAATTTGACATATGTCCCCTGGTGCCCCCCTGAATATTTTTTTTGGGCAGATGACTTTTTTATGAGGTCTTTGGGTCCAAGGAACAACATTCTGAGATCAAAAACTGCGCTAAAAAATCTAGAACCATTGAAAATTGACCCATCAAAATCTGGCCGAAACGGCAAAAATGGCCAAAAATGAGAATTGCCCCCCCTGGTCCCCCTTGTCGACCCGGTTCGAATTTTATCACATATTTCGATGTTTTTCCACAATCTGAACAAGTTTTTCCTCTACCATTTTGCTGTAAAATGTGTATTTAAATTGGCAGAAAAACTTTGGGGGGCCACATCCCCCCTGAGGGGGGAACTTTTTGAAGGTTTTGGAGTTTTCCCTGTACCTACTCTTGGCCCTCTATCTGATGGTGACCCCAGTTTTTCTCTGCGATCAGCAGTTTTGGCTGTGAATTTTTGAAAAAAACAATTTGTGAAAAAAAATTTCAAATGCCCCCCTTGGGCCCCCTTGTGAACCCGGTCGAAATTTTATTATTGAAATCGGGGTATCTCCGGGTGCTGAACAAAAAAGTTCCTCATGACTTTGCTGTGCGATGAGCGGTTAGCTTCGCAGAAAATCTTGGGGGGGCCTGAACCCCCCTGAGGGGGGGACTTTTTCAAAGTTTTGGAGTTTTCCCTGTACCTACTCTTGGCCCCCTATCTAATGGTGAGCCCAGTTTTTCTCTCCAATCAGCGGTTTTGGCTGTGAGTTTTTGTCAGTGAGTGAGTGAGTGAGTGTGTCACTAGAATCTATAAGTTTACTATAATATGACTCGCACTTCGTGCTCGGCAGGGGGCTTCGCCCCCCTGCACCCCCCTGGGGGCTTCGCCCCCCTATGATCTCCTAGGTGACTTTTCAAATTTTTGAATTTGGGTTCCAAAAAAGTTATTCCAAAGAAGTTATTTGATTTGGGCATGTAGCATAATACCAGGTATACAAATATGAGAAATACAGGAGTCTGATGATTAGCCAAATTTGACATGTCCCCCCACTTCCACCTCTAAATATTTTTTTGGGTGTAGGTGTTATTTTTATCAGCTTTTCAGGCCCAAGGAATATTATTCAGACATCAAAAACTTCACTTCTATGTCAGGGACCATAGAAAATGTACCCCAAACATTTTTTGAAAAATTGGCAAAAATGACCAAAATATACAATTGCGCCCCCTGATCCCCCTTGCTGACCTGGTACAAATTTATTATTGAAATCGAAGCATATCGAGATGCTAAACAAAAAAGGTTTTTTTCACTTTTGCTCTGAGTAGTCAAATAGAAAAGTTGAAAAAATTGAAGGGGGCTTGTTGCCCCCCTGACAAAAAAATGTCATAATTTTGGAGTTTTCTCGATGATTTTGGGTACTCATGAGAACAAAATAATTGTTCCACCTATGCTGGGAGTGGCTTAAAATGTATTTAAGTGGGTACAATTTTTTGAAAAATTGGTAAGAATGGTCAAAAATGAAAATCGCCCCCCTTAGTCCCCCTCGCTGACCCGGTACAAATTTTATTATTGTAATCGGAGCATATCGAGGTGCTGAACAAAAAAGGTCCTTTTCACTTTTGCTCTAAATAGTCAAATAGAAACGTTGAAATTGAGGGGGACCTGGTGCCCCCCTGATGAGAAATATTAATAGTTTTGGAGTTTTCTCAATGTTTTTGGGTACTCATGAGAACAAAATAATCGTTTCCACTGTACCACCTGAGCTGGGAGTGGCTTAGAATTTATGTCAGTGGGTACCTCTCCAATGTAATCTTAATAAAGTGGGGGACTTTGAAAATTTTCAAATTTGAGTTCCGAAAAATTATTTGATTTGGGCATATAGCATATGTTTCTGAATCGCCTTGATGAGCTGAGTTCAATGATGTATGGCACAATGATACCCGGTATCCAAATAAGAGAAATACAGCCGTCCCAAAATTTGCCAAATTTGACATAGGTCCCCTGGTGCCCCCCTGAATATTTTTTTTTGGGCAGATGACATTTTTATAAGGTCTTTGGGTCCAAGAAAAAACGTTCTGAGCCCAAAACCTGCGCTAAAAAATCTAGAACCATTGAAAATTGACCCATCAAAATCTGGCCAAACCGGCAAAAATGGCCAAAAATGAAAATTGCCCCCCCTGGTCCCCCTTGCCGACCCGGTTCGAATTTTTTCGCATATTCCGATGTTTTTCCACAATCTGAACAAGTTTTTCCTCTACCATTTTTCTGTAAAATGTGTATTTGAATTGGCAGAAAAACTTTGGTGGCTACATCCCCTGAGGGACTTTTGAAGGTTTTGGAGTTTTTCCTGTACCTACTCTTGGCCCTCTATCTGATGGTGACCCCAGTTTTTCTCTGCGATCAGCGGTTTTGGCTGTGAATTTTTGGAAAAAACAATTTGGGAAAAAAAAATTTCAAATGCCCCCCTTGGGCCCCCTTGTGAACCCGGTCAGAATTTTATTATTGAAATCGAGGTATCTCCTGGTGCTGAACAAAAAAGTTCCTCATGACTTTGCTGTGCGATGAGCGGTTAGCTTTGCAGAAAATCTTTGGGGGGCCTAAACCCCCCTTAGGGGGGGAATTTTCCAAAGTTTTGGAGTTTTCCTTGTACCTACTCTGGGCCCCCTATCTAATGGTGATCCCAGTTTTTCTCTGCAATCAGCGGTTTTGGCTGTGAGTTTTTGTCAGTCAGTCAGTCAGTGAGTGTGTCACTAGAATCTATAAGTTTACTATATTATGACTCGCACTTCATTTTTGCAGGGGCTTCGCCCCTGCACCCCTAGGGCTTCGCCTCCATTATCTCGTGAATGTAAATTTTCTTGTGTTGGAATTTTTTTGGGATAGTAATTTTTCTGGTTAGAGATTTTCAAGAATTTATGTCAGTGGGTACCTCTCCACTGTGATCTTCATAAAGTGGGGGAATTTGAAAATTTTTTAATTTGATATCCAAAATATTTATTTGATTTGGGCATGTAGCATATAGCCCAGTAAAATAGTACATTCTACCTTGCATGAAATGGGGTAGTCGGTTTCTTTTTTTAATAATGTTTATGGTAGTCCTGGGATGCTAAATCCAAGTTTTAGACCTCGGCAAACTATGGGATCATCTCCAAAATCACTCAAAATGGCGGAATTTAGCACTTTTTACGTGGCTGATTTTCACCCTGAAGAATCACATATACACATATTTTTAAGTATATTAAATTACCTTCAATTTGAGACCAAATTTATCATTGTAGGCCCAACCGTTGAGATACAGCTCAAAGTTCATCAAATTAACGAAAATTCACCCTTTCAATTTTCGCAATTTTGACCCTGAAGAATCACTTTTCATATAGGACATTCAACACAGGGTCAGTAATTCAATACCTACACCTGATACCCAATTGGTTATCACCGTTCCACGAATACAGCTCTTCGTTCATAAAATTATCGTAATTTTTTCACTTGTTTTTACATTTGGTCAATTTTGACCGCATCCATTTTCAAATGTGCCTTTAGCAAAAGTTTTGAAAGATATTTAGCTGATTTGAGACCAAATTGATTGTATGAACCAATATTGCGAGATAGGCCTTCAAGTTAATCAAATTGTAGAATTTTCCACTTTCTACATTTCTTCAATTATGACCCTGAAGAATCAATTTTCATAACATTCAACAGTTTTGCCTGATTTAATTACCTTGAGACCAGCTCAACCGTTTGCGGCAGCTCTTAACGGTTATCAAATTATCGTACCACCACCTTGTTTTTGATTTGGTCAATTTTTGACCGTGAAGTATCACTTTCGAACATCCAACGCATATTCTCAAAGTATATCAAATTACCTACAATTTGAGAATAAATTGGTCATTAGCCCACAGCCTGCGTTAGGCCTTCAGTTCTTTAAGTCTTGAATACGCCATATTGAATCTAAGTTCATTTTAAATGGGAAGGTGGTCATGTTATACATAATTTCGACAGAATTTCAAGAGATGAATGGCGAAAACTGCACCTGGATATGTGAAACAGTTTTCAAGATTTCTTATAAATCAGACATATTTACACCTAAATCAGTTCTCGGAAACAGTTATTGAGATATGACTGATTTATGTGTAAATATGTCTGATTTATAATTGAAATATCTTAAAAACGGTTCCACATATCGTGGTGCGGTTTTCGCCATTCATTTTCTCTTGAAATTCTGTATCGAAATTATGCATAACATGACCACCTTCCCATTTAAAAAATGAACTTAGATTCATATATGGCGTATTCAATCAGACTTAAAATTTTAAGAACTTTGAAGGCCTGTATCTCGCAAACTATCAGGCCCACAATGACCAATTTAGTCTCAAATTGTAGGTAATTTAATATACTTTGAGAATTATGTTAATGTCCTATTCGAAAAGTGATACTCACGGTCAAAATTGACCAAATGTAAAAACAAGTGAAAATTACGATAATTTGATAAACTTTGAAGAGCTGTATTGCAAACGGTTGAGCCTACAATAACAAATTTGGTCTCAAGTTGTAGGTAATTAAACTCAGCTTTCAAAACTTTGTTGAATGTGTTATATGAAAAATTGATTCTTCAGGGTCATAATTGAAGAAATGTAGAAAGTGGAAAATTTACAATTTGATTAACTTTGAAGGCCCATATCTCGCAAAATATTGGTTCTATTAATCAATTTGGTCTCAAATTGTAGCTTTTTAAATTATCTTTCAAACTTTGCTAAAGGCACATTTGAAAAGTGATGCTTCACGGTCAAAATTGACCAAATGTAAAACAAGTGAAAAATTACGATAATTTTATGAACTTTGAAGAGCTGTATCTCGTAAACGGTTGGGCCTACAATAACCAATTAGGTATCAAATTGGTATTTGAATTTACATTCAACCCTGTGTTGAATGTCCTATATGAAAAGTGATTCTTCAGGGTCAAATTGCGAAAAATTGAAAAAGGGTGAATTTTCGTTAATTTGATGAACTTTTGAAGAGCTGTATCTCGCAAACGGTTGGGCCTACAATGATAAATTTGGTCTCAAAATTGAAGGTAATTTAATACTTTTAAAAAATATGTACAATGTCCTATATGAAAAGTGATTCTTCAGGGTGAAAATTGTCCAACGTAAAAAAGTGCTAAATTCCGCCATTTTGAACGATTTTTGGAGATGATCCATAGTTTGCGGTCTAAAACTTGGATTTAGCATCCCAGGACTACCATAAACATTATTAAAAAAAGAAACCGACTACCCCATTTCATGCAAGGTAGACCCTATTTTTGATGACAATTTTACTGGGCTAATATGTTTCTGAATCGCCTTGATGAGCTGAGTTCAATGATGTATAGCACAATAATACCCGGTATCCAAATAAGAGAAATACAGCAGTCCTAAAATTTGCCAAATTTGAAATCATGTCCCCCAATGCCCCCCTGAATATTTTTTTTTTTTGGCAGATGACATATGTATGAGGTCTTTGGGTCCAGGGAACAACATTCTGATCTCAAAAACTGCACTACAATATCAAGAACCATTGACAATAGACCCTAAATAAATTTCCAAAAATTGGCAAAAATGACCAAAAAATACAATTGCGCCCCCTAATCCCCCTTGCCACCCCAGTACAAATTTTATTATCGAAATCGAAGCATATCGAGGTGCTGAACAAAAAAGGTCCAATTCATTTTTGCTCTAAATAGTCAAATAGGAAAGTTGAAAAAATTGAGGGGGACCTGGGGCCCCCCTGATGAGAAAATTTAATAGTTTTGGAATTTTCTGGATGGTTTTGGGTACTCATGAGAACAAAATAATTGTTTTCACTGTCCCAGGCTCAGAATGTATTTCAGTGGGTACCTCTCCACTGTGATCTTCATTAAGTGGGGAAATTTGCAAATTTGCAAATTTGAGTTCCAAAAACTTTATTTGATTTGGGCATATAGCATATGTTTCTGAAGCGCCTTGATGAGCTGAGTTCAATGATGTATGGAACAATAATACCTTGTATGCAAATAAGAGAAATACAGCCGTCCCTGTAATTTGCCAAATTTGACATACATCCCCTGGTGCCCCCCTGAATATTTTTTTTGGGCAGATTACATTTTTATGGGGTCTTTGGGTCCAAGGAACAACATTCTGAGCCCAAAAATAGCGTTAAAAAAATCTAGAACCATTGAAAATTGACCCATCAAAATCTGGCCAAACCTCACAAAATGGCCAAAAATGAATATTGCCCCCCCTGGTCCCCCTTGCCGACCCGGTTCGGATTTTATCATCTATTTCAATGTTTTTCCCCTTTTTGAACAAGTTTTTCCTCTACCATTTTGCTGTGAAATGTGTATTTGAATTGGCAGAAAACTTTGGGGGCTTTCACATCTCTGGGAGGGGGGTCTTTTCGAAGGTTTTGGAGTTTCTCCTGTACCTACTCTGGGCCCTCCATCTGACGGTGGTGACCCCAGTTTTCTCTGCGATCAGCGGTTTTGGCTGTGAATTTTTGTTGGAAAAATTGAAAAACAAATTGAATGCCCCCCTTGGGCCCCCCTTGTGAACCCGGTTGAAATTCTTTATCATTGAAATCGGTGGTATCTCCGGTGGTGAACAAAAAGTTCCCCATGACTTTGCTGTGCGATTAGCAGTTAGCTTTGCAGAAAATCTTTTGGGCTCTGAACCCCCTGAGGGGGGGACTTTTTCGAAGTTTTGGAGTTTTCCCTGTACCTAATCTTGGCCCCCTACCTAATGGTATCCCCAGTTCTTCTCTGCAATCAGTGGTTTTGGCTGTGAGTTTTTGTCAATCAGTGAGTCAGTGAGTGAGTGTGTCACTAGAATTTGTAAGTTTATATTATATGACTCGCACCTCAGTTTGCTCAGGGGCTTCTGCCCCTGCACCCCCCTGGGGGCTTCGCCCCCCCATTATCTCGTTAATGTAAATTTTCTTGTGTTGGAAATTTTTAGGTTAGTACAATTTTTCTGGTAGGAGATTTCTAGGTTAGAAGAATTCAGTGTAAGTAATTGTATGGGTTTCATGGGCTTATCCTTCACCCCCTGGGGGTTTTGCCACTCCATGATCTCCTAGGGGACTTTTCAAATTTCCAAATTTGGTTTCCAGAGAAGTTATTTGATTTGGTTATGTAGCATAATACCTGGTATCCAAATAAGAGAAATACAGGAGTCTAAAATTTAGCCAAATTCGACATGTCCCCCAGTTCCACCTCTGATTATTTTTTGGGGGGCAGGTGTCATTTATATTAGCTTTTCAGGCCTAAGGAACATTATTCAGACCTGGTACAAATTTAATTTTTGAAATCAAAGCATATTGAGGTGCTGAACAAAAAAGGTCCTCTTCACTTTTGCTCGAAAAAGTCAAATAGAAAAGTTGAAAAAATTGAGGGGGACCTGGTGCCCCCCTGATGGGGAAATTTTATAGTTTTGGAGTTTCCTCAATAGTTATGGGTTCTCATGAGACAAAATAATTGTTTGTTCACTGATATTGTTCACTACAATATCAAGAACCATTGAAAATAGACCCTAAATAAATTTCCGAAAATTGGCAAAAATGACCAAAAAATACAATAGCGCCCCCTGATCCCCCTTGCTGACCTGGTACAAATTTTATTATTGAAATCGAAGCATATCAACGTGCTTAACAAAAAAGGTCCTTTTCACTTTTGCTCTAAATAGTCAAATAGAAAAGTTGAAAGAATTGAGGGGGGCTTTTTGCCCCCCTGACAAAAAAATGTCATAGTTTTGGAGTTTTCTTGATGATTTTGGGTACTCATGAGGACAAAATAATTGTTCCACCTATGCTGGGAGTGGCTTAGAATGTATTTCAGTTGGTACCTCTCCACTGTGATCTTCATAAAGTGGGGGAATTTGAAAATTTTCAAATTTGAGGTCAAAAAAATTTATTTGATTTGGGCATATAGCATATGTTTCTGAATGGCCTTGATGAGTTGAGTTCAATGATGTATGGCACAATAATACCCGGTATCCAAATAAGAGAAATACAGCTGTCCCAAAATTTCCCAAATTTGACATAGGTCCCCGGTGCCCTGAATATTTTTTTTTTTGACAGATGACATTTTTATGGAGGTCTTTGGGTCCATGAACAATATTCTGAGCCCAAAACTGCGCTAAAAATCTAGAACCATTGAAAATTGACCCATCAAAATCTGGCCAAACCCGCAAAAATGGCTAAAATGAAAATTGCCCCCCCTGTTCCCCCTTGCCGACCCGGTTCGAATTTTATCACATATTTCAATGTTTTTCCACAATCTGAACAAGTTCTTCCTCTACCATTTTGCTGTAAAATGTGTATTTGAATTGGCAGAAAAAATTTGGGGGGCCACATCCCCCCTGAGGGGGGGACTTTTCAAAGGTTTTGGAGTTTTCCCTGTACCTACTCTTGGCCCTCTATCTGATGGTGACCCCAGTTTTTCTCTGCGTTCAGCGGTTTTGGCTGTGAATTTTTTGAAAAAAAAATTCAAATTTTTTTTTTTCAAATGCCCCCCTTGGGCTCCCTTGTGAACCCGGTTGAAATTTTATTATTGAAATCGGGGTATCTCCGGGTGCTGAACAAAAAAGTTCCTCATTACTTTGCTGTGCGATAAGCGGTTAGCTCTGCAGAGAATCTTTGGGGGGCCTGAACCCCCCTAAGGGGGGGATTTTTTCAAGGTTTTGGAGTTTTCCCTGTACCTACTCTTGGCCCCCTATCTAAAGGTGACCTCAGTTTTTCTCTCCGATCAGCCGTTTTGGCTGTGAGTTTTTGTCAGTGAGTGAGTGAGTGTGTCACTAGAATCTATAAGTTTACTATATAAAGACTCGCACTTCGTGTTTGGCAGGCTTCTGCCCCAGCACCCCTGGGGCTTCTGCCCCAATGATCTTTGGGATTTTCAAATTTCCAACATGAGTTCCAAAAAAGTTATTTGTTTTGGGCATGTAGCATAATACCCAGTATACAAATAAGAGAAATACAGGGGTCTAAAAATTAGTCAAATTTGACATATCCCCCGGTTTCACCTCTCAATATTTTTTTGGGGGTAGGTGGTATTGTTATAAGCTTTTCAGGCCCAAGGAACATAATTCAGACCTCGAAAACTGCAATTCATCAGGAACCATTAAAAATGTACCCCAAACATTTTTTGAAAAGTTGACAAAAATGACCAAAAAAGACAAATGTGTCGTCAGTGTGAAGTTGGAAGTACATTTGTCAGAAGTGCATACAAAATTGACAGTTCTGGATGCAGAATGAATAGTTCTATAGTTCCTGATAGAAATAAGCAATAGTTCCGTGAAAATAGAGAAAAAAAATTGAATTGAAAAAATGTACTGCTAACTTCACGGCAAAATCTGCATTTTCTTCAGAAGGACACTTGAAACTAATAACAGGAGATGGAGAAAAAGAGAGTTCTGTATGTATAAGAACTCTGAACACAGAACTGCTGAGTTCTAATCGATAAATGCAACAGAAAATTTTTATGGCCATTTGAAATTTGAAAATCTGAAAATTCCACATTTTGTCAGAAGTACACCTAATTTGGATATTTGAGGGTGAAATTGAGAGTTCTATATGTATAAGAACTCTGAACACAGAACTGCTGAGTTCTAATCGATAAATGCAACAGAAAATTTTTATGGCCATTTGAAATTTGAAAATCTGAAAATTCTACATTTTTATCAGAAGTACACCTAATTTGAATCTTTGAGGTATGAAAAAGGAGTTCTGTATCTATAAGAGCCCCCTGAACACAGAACTGCTGAGTTCTAATCGATAAATGCAACAGAAAATTTTTTATGGCCATTTGAAATTTGAAAATCTGAAAATTCCACATTTTTGTCAGAAGTACACCTAATTTGGAATATTTGAGGGTGCAATTGAGAGTTCTATATGTATAAGAACCCCCTGAACACAGAACTGCTGAGTTCCAATCGATAAACGCAACAGAAAATTTTTTATGGCCATTTGAAATTTGAAAATCTGAAAATTCCACATTTTCATCAGAAGTACACCTAATTTGAATATTTGAGGTATGAAAAAAGGAGTTCTGTATGTATAAGAACCCCCTGAACACAGAACTGCTGAGTTCCAATCGATAAATTCAACAGAAAATTTTTTATGGCCATTTGAAATTTGAAAATCTGAAAATTCCACATTTTTATCAGAAGTACACCTAATTTGAATATTTGAGGTATGAAAAAAGGAGTTCTGTATGTATAAGAACCCCCTGAACACAGAACTGCTGAGTTCTAATCGATAAATGCAACAGAAAAATTTTTATGGCCATTTGAAATTTGAAAATCTGAAAATTCCACATTTTTGTCAGAAGTACACCTAATTTGGATATTTGAGGGGTGCAATTGAGAGTTCTATATGTATAAGAACCCCCTGAACACAGAACTGCTGAGTTCTAATCGATAAATGCAACAGAAAATTTTTTATGGCCATTTGAAATTTGAAAATCTGAAAATTCCACATTTTTATCAGAAGTACACCTAATTTGAATATTTGAGGTATGAAAAAAGGAGTTCTGTATGTATAAGAGCCCCCTGAACACAGAACTGCTGAGTTCTAATCGATAAATGCAACAGAAAATTTTTTATGGCCATTTGAAATTTGAAAATCTGAAAATTCCACATTTTTGTCAGAAGTACACCTAATTTGGATATTTGAGGGGTGCAATTGAGAGTTCTATATGTATAAGAACCCCCTGAACACAGAACTGCTGAGTTCTAATCGATAAATGCAACAGAAAATTTTTTATGGCCATTTGAAATTTGAAAATCTGAAAATTCCACATTTTTATCAGAAGTACACCTAATTTGAATATTTGAGGTATGAAAAAGGAGTTCTGTATGTATAAGAGCCCCTGAACACAGAACTGCTGAGTTCCAATCGATAAATGCAACAGAAAATTTTTATGGCCATTTGAAATTTGAAAATCTGGAAAATTCCACATTTTTATCAGAAGTACACCTAATTTGAATATTTGAGGTATGAAAAAGGAGTTCTGTATGTATAAGAACCCCTGAACACAGAACTGCTGAGTTCTAATCGATAAATGCAACAGAAAATTTTTATGGCCATTTGAAATTTGAAAATCTGAAAATTCCACATTTTTAAATTATATCTGATTCAATATAGCTATGAATGAACATGAGAAATATGATTCCATGCTCAGAAATGCTAAAAATACTTGAATAATCATTTTAACAAAATAAAATAAGAACTTGAAGATCAGTACAATGTCTAGGTAGGAAATACGGATATTATTCTATTTTAAATCTAAACTAGCATCGATTTTGAAAATGCTCATAATTTTGTTAAATTTGGACAGATTGATTTGAAAATTCAGGAAAATGTTAATAGTATGAAGAGAAACGTCCATGAATTTTTGTAGAATTTCCCTATGACTCCTTCCCTTCCTAAGACAAAAAACTATAATGGAGGTTGAGATGCTAGGCGGGAATTTTCAAAAGTCGCGCTCCGTTCAGCTGCCGCGCGCCAAGAAACTCGATTGGATCAAATTGTCCGCGTTACAACACTATTGGTTAGTTCCTAAACAGATATTCATATATTCACATCTCTCTATAAAAGTGGCAGCCTATGAATTTTTTCCTCTTTTTTCCTTCCATTTTCAATACCAAACACAAAGAAGAACAAAGTACCTAGATCAATAGTGTTGTACTTTTCAAAGACATCACGAATAATATTCGAAGAATTGCTTTGAAAAACTATTTCATCAATTTCATTATATATATAAATATATATCTAAATATATTATATCCTCACTATATTATTACCCTCACTATATATAGTGAGGGTATTACCCTCCTTGGAAGAGGAAGAATGAGTCTCTTTACAAAATATTTTCTTGTTATATATATATATAAGGTCTCATACAGACTTCCCCTGGTTTGTTTTTTATATGAGGATTCTAGGAAATACATTCGTTTTGCAAGCTAGTTTGCAAGCCTAGATGGATTGGGTTGTCTCAATTATTCTGAATAGGGAGGTAACATCAAAGGTTGCAAAGTTTGACAATAGCTGACATGACATGAATAACATGTCATCCAGGGTCGTCCATCCTATTATATTAAGCGAGCAATTTCTGTATGTTTATATTTATGTATTTATGTATGTATGTCCAACGGATCTCGAAAACGGCTCTAACGATTTTGACGAAATTTGGAATATAGGAGGTTTGTGATACAAAAATTAGTTTGCGCCGGGTCTCATCCCTGGGATAACTCGCTAAAGGACCTAAAAAAGGAGAAATTGATCCTTATTGACAGAAAGAAATTTCTGTCGGCTGTAAATGATGAGAAAGAGTGAGAGCGAGTGAGTGTGTGAGTGAGACAAGATTATTATTTCAGCTGCTGAGACAATGCATTTCAATCACATGATCACTCGTGAATACACAACTAAACTAACTTTTTGATAAGACCAGCGGTTCCATTACTAGAATTGAAAAAAATATCGAAACACATAAGCTGCTCCTATTCCCCTTTTTATTTCTGATTTTTATTTATCTATAGAAAATTTAAAGGAATTAGAAATTTTGAAAATATTCCATATTGTACTGTATTGTTATTTTAAATTTGAGGCATGAAGTTAGCTATGTGATCTGTTTTATTTATTTGAGAAACATCGTCAAGAGTTCATCAAACAGCTGAGCTAAAATTGTTGTAGTAGTAATATTAAATTGTCAGAAAACAGCTGATTGATGTACGCTCGTTTACTGACGTTAAATCAGCTGTTTTCTGACAAGTTAAAATGATCCTACTGTATCAACCCATATTATTATTTCTATGAAGCAAAATTTTATAAGTGCGATTTTTCAAATGATATGCATTCAAACTTGATTATTCACATAATATTTCGAAAGCTGAGATTGATTTTTTTATAGTGCAATGATGATTCAGTGCATAAGACTGATGGCTGTACTTGGAAAATTGTTTAATTTCATTCCTTTTTTCCTTTAAAATTTTCATTCCTGTGCCTTTGTAGGCCTACCCCCGAGCAGAGCTCGGTACCCCGATATTTAACATTGTTCTTCATCTCAATACATTTCCAAATGTTAATAGATCACAAATGGACTACAAAAATGTGCTCACTATTGTTAGCAGCGTCGGCTTGGAGTTTTTATTTCATCCATCAACATGGGATGTTTATTCCTTCCTTCCTAGAAAGAGGGTGAAACCACCTCAATGAACCCGAGCAACGCTCCACCCAACTCCTGACCGATCCGTGAATCAGTTTCTTTTTTTTCCTCTTACTTTCTTGTAGACGAACAATGATGGATTGATTAGTTCTCATCTCATTATTTTAAGGCTCAATGTTATTATAGTTATAATTGCTATATTACTACTGTATAGGACAATAAGGGTGAAGGCTGAACTTTATCGAACATATAAAATGAGTTGCCCTGTACACTTATATACTGTACAAGTAACACATTCCACGTTACAGCGTAATTTTCAAACGTCAGTTTTGAGCCAAACCTTGATGAATGTTCTTGCTCGTGTAATAATTGCAGAATATTTGAATGTTCCCTCAGTATAATTTTATATTAAAAATCCATTTCTAAAGTACAATTATTATTATTATTATAGCAGAAAATTTTATCATCAATGCACTCCGTCACAACTTTATTAATGAAAAAATTTTCGAGAATTTTTCTAAAATATATTCACCATTAAACATAATCTCAATCAAATTTGTTGTTCACTACTGTTGAAATACCGAATGATGATGACTTCAATGTTAGTTTTTTATGTGAATATTTGAACTGCTACTTTCAGTACACGATAACAGAATAAACCGTCCAAACTTCTAGCTTATGTTAGAACATACTTAAATATTTGTTCTAGAACACCATAATGAATTAACAAAATAATTTTGGAAATTTAGTTCAATCTTGGAATAATATTTGAAAGCAATATAGAATTTTTTAAACCACTTTAAGATTATGATAATGACCAAAGTAATTTTCACAAACAGTGACTGACAAGTTTGCCAATTTTTCTTCATTATTATTCATGATTCCCATGTAGCTCCCTTTTCTATCTTATCTGAAAAATTTCAAGCCTTAAGCTCTTTTTATGCATGCGATTTCGTACGTGCTATAGAATATAGGACTATTCTAAGTATTACTTAGCACGGGAACTTCTTAGAATAATTATTATTAAATTCACACGGTTCCCGGATCCAGGTCAAGGTCATTTCTGTAGGTTGAGCGGGTTGCATACTTGGTCCCTTCTCAGTAACTACATTCAACAAAAATGTACGACAGTATAATAATTATTATTATACAGTATAAATGATTTCTTCTTTTTTTTTAAATTATTTGGATGACTCCAAACTTTTAAAAATTTTTATCACTCTTGACTATTAAAATAGTCAACAGGGTAGTCTCATTTTATTAATGATGATTTTGTTGGGGTGGAATGATGGTGAACGTTCTAATGATTATGAAATACAGAATAGTTGTAAAATTTTCAATTATCATATTTTTTTATTCAATATTCAGGCCATTGGCCTTGAAAAATAATAAAAAATGATCTCACTGTTATGTAGATAATATTATGTGGTAATTCATATTGGTGAAATGAGCCTAGGCTTAACTTTATATAATACAAAATAGTTGTAGGATTTCCAATAACCATGTTCTTTTCTCAATGTCTTGGCCACTGCCAGTGGCGGATCTACGGGGGGGGCTTTGGGGCTGAAGCCCCCCCCAAAACGCCTGGAAATTTTTCATGAGAATGTAAAATTCATACAAATATTATATAATATAATTATAATATTTATAAATTATAAATATTATAATATATTATTTATAAATTAGTTTTTAAGCTCTTAATATGAATATTCATTAGCAAGAATGACCGAATTCCACCATTACTTCTACGTCTTCAAATGTGATATAAGCCAGTGAAATTGTCATCAAAAGTAGGGTTTACTTCGCATGAAATGGGGTAGCCCGGTTCTTTTCTATGTTGTATAATCGTGGAACATTGAATACAATTATTCGATCCCGGCAACCTTCTATCCCGCCAAAAACCTCTATGAAATGGCTTAATTTTTTTACACGTAGACAATTTTAACCCTGAAGCATAACTTTTTCATAACAGCACCTAATATCATTTTAAAATTAGGCTAATTTAAATAAGCCCCAATTTCATACCAGGATTACTGTTAAAAAGGCGGCCCAACAGTTTGCGAGATATAGCTCTTCAAAGTTCATCTATGTTAATAATACATCATAAGCTATTTCTTGCTAATTCTCGCGGAGATCATGTGGAATAGCAAAAAATCAAGTGAAATTGCGAGAAATCGCTTGAGATGCATTGATAGAAAAAATGGTTTTCGGTTAAAAAAAACTAATGAACATAATAATTATGCAATAATATTTTGTACATAAAGATAACTTCCAAAAATGTTAATTTTTTGTTATAAAATGGTTATAATGTACGATTTCTTGTTTATTATTATTTTTAAAGTGTTTATATATATGTCTGATTGAAATTTCAACGAGGCATTAGATTTGGCAATACAATCCTATTTTATACGATATTAAGTGCAGTTTAAGTTTAAATCCATTTAAATCCTTATAAAATCAATAAAAGCGAGACCTATCATAAGAATATCATTTTAATAACAATCAACTACCCCCCCCCCCCGGTCATCGGTTTTAAGCCCCCCCCAAAATCCATTTCTAGATCCGCCACTGGCCACTGCCCTTACAGTATTGTTTATTCTTTATTGCTATCAGTGGCGTAACTTACACCCCCGCAAGCCCCGCGGCGCGGGGGGGGCCCGGGGTAGGGCCTGTAATAATATCATATGTTTTTTCAAGAAATAAAATTGAAGTAATGATTGAACAAGAAAAGCAAAAGTTTTATTTTGGGCAATTAACAACCATGAACACAAATTTCAATAATTCATAATTGTCCATTGTAAAAAAAATTATGCATCAACAATTAGAATGTCAGTTGGTTAAAAATTGCCATTAAGAGAGTTGTCATGACGGAAGAACGTAAATAGTTGCACAATTAACAAAAGGTCTGCTGGTTTATAAGGTCTAGCTTATCGGGAAATAATGAATTTTGTTTACAAATCATTGAATGGAGACAGACATCCGGTCCCCAGACCCAGACTGTTTATACACAAATATATTGTTTCGCCCATCGAATTCCTGATCATAATAGAAATAGACTGCAAGAGTTGTCGAAGAATAGCCTATAGCTTACACAGTCAATCTCAATTCATTATTTCATTTTCAAAATTTTTTCTAAAATTTCATTTTTAGAAATTTGGAAATGAGCTGTAAGCAGTGAGTTTGTGAAAGTGGGTTTTAATTCTTTATTACGGTACAAAAAATTTATTCATATTGCATTCCTACGCGTATTTTCAGTATTATGATGTTCGATTCATTAATGAGTTTAATGGTTGCGGTTCAGGGAAAAGGGGCTAAGAGAGGGGCGTGAGATTTTAGAAGGAGGGGCCCGAAATTATTTTTTGCGGGGGGCCCATTTGGCAAATGTTACGCCACTGATTGCTATGTACTTAATATTATTATGAGCTGAGTTTGATTATGTTAGTGAGATATATGTAGACAGAAGGTATAGTTATACAGACGAATTAGTTGTATGATTTCTGATAATCATGTTTCTGATCACACTCTTCTGTGTTGGCCAATTGCGCTAGTGATTAATTTTCAATCAATTATCAACTGCAGCTATTGAATTTATCTGAGAGTGATTCAAATTATCTTTCTAAGACTAAAGCATTGGCTCAATTAAGTATTAAGTATAGTATTAAGTCGATTGCAGTACAAGTTTCTTGTGATCATCATGTTATCTATTGCCAGTAGAATCATTTGAAACTAATTTTTATGTTTATGTGAATATTCCGAGTTCCAAATAGTTTATTCTTGGAAAACCTCAACGTTCCAATAAGTAGGTTTTTAAAGCTCTATCTAAATTCAACTATAAGACTCAGTTGAAATCAGATAATTATGAATATGATAAAATTATGTATTGCTTTGAAGATAGTGGAATAAATATTGTTATAATTGTTGCATTATATAATAAATATTGTTGCATTTATCGATTAGAACTCAGCAGTTCTGTGTTCAGGGGGTTCTTATACATACAGAACTCCTTTTTTCATACCTCAAATATTCAAATTAGGTGTACTTCTGATAAAAATGTAGAATTTTCAGATTTTCAAATTTCAAATGGCCATAAAAAATTTTCTGTTGCATTTATCGATTGGAACTCAGCAGTTCTGTGTTCAGGGGGCTCTTATACATACAGAACTCCTTTTTTCATACCTCAAATATTCAAATTAGGTGTACTTCTTATGAAAATGTGGAATTTTCAGATTTTCAAATTTCAAATGGCCATAAAAAATTTTCTGTTGCATTTATCGATTGGAACTCAGCAGTTCTGTGTTCAGGGGGTTCTTATACATATAGAACTCTCAATTGCACCCCTCAAATATCCAAATTAGGTGTACTTCTGACAAAAATGTGGAATTATCAGATTTTCAAATTTCAAATGGCCATAAAAAATTTTCTGTTGCATTTATCGATTAGAACTCAGCAGTTCTGTGTTCAGGGGTTCTTATACATACAGAACTCCTTTTCATACCCCAAATATTCAAATTAGGTGTACTTCTGATAAAATGTAGAATTTTCAGATTTTCAAATTTCAAATGGCCATAAAATTTTCTGTTGCATTTATCGATTAGAACTCAGCAGTTCTGTGTTCAGGGGTTCTTATACATACAGAACTCCTTTTTCATACCCTCAAATATTCAAATTAGGTGTACTTCTGATAAAAATGTGAATTTTCAGATTTTCAAATTTCAAATGGCCATAAAAATTTTCTGTCGCATTTATCGATTGGAACTCAGCAGTTCTGTGTTCAGGGGGATCTTATACATACAGAACTCCTTTCTTCATACCTCAAATAATCAAATTAGGTGTCCTTCTGATGAAAATGTGGAATTTTCAGATTTTCAAATTACGAATGGCCATAAAAATTTTTCTGTTGCATTTATCGATTGGAACTCAGCAGTTCTGTGTTCAGGGGGTTCTTATACATACAGAACTCCTTTTTTCATACCTCAAATATTCAAATTAGGTGTACTTCTGATAAAGATGTGGATTTTTCAGATTTTCAAATTTCAAATGGCCATAAAAAATTTTCTGTTGCATTTATCGATCAGAACTCAGCAGTTCTGTGTTCAGGGGGCTCTTATACATATAGAACTCTCAATTGCACCCCTCAAATATCCAAATTAGGTGTACTTCTGACAAAAGTGTAGAACTTCCAGATTTTCAAATCTCAAACGGCCATAAAAAATTTTCTGTTGCATTTATCGATTAGAACTCAGCAGTTCTGTGTTCAGGGGGTTCTTATACATACAGAACTCCTTTTTTCATACCTCAAATATTTAAATTAGGTGTACTTCTGATAAAACTGTAGAATTTTCAGATTTTCAAATTTCAAATGGCCATAAAAAATTTTCTGTTGCATTTATCGATTAGAACTCAGCAGTTCTGTGTCCAGGGGGGTCTTATACATATAGAACTCACCTTTTCATACCTCAAATATTCAAATTAGGTGTACTTCTGACCATAATGTGTAATTTTGAGATTTTCAAATTTCAAATGGCCATAAAAATTTTCTGTTGCATTTATCGATTGGAACTCAGCAGTTCTGTGTTCAGGGGTTCTTATACATATAGAACTTTCAATTGCACCTCAAATATCCAAATTAGGTGTACTTCTGACAAAATGTGGAATTTTCAGATTTTCAAATTTCAAATGGCCATAAAAATTTTCTGTTGCATTTATCGATTAGAACTCAGCAGTTCTGTGTTCAGGGGTTCTTATAGATACAGAACTCCTTTTTCATACCTCAAATATTCAAATTAGGTGTACTTCTGATAAAATGTAGAATTTTCAGATTTTCAAATTTCAAATGGCCATAAAAATTTTCTGTTGCATTTATCGATTAGAACTCCGCAGTTCTGTTTTCAGGGGGTTCTTATACATACAAAACTCCTTTTTTCATACCTCAAGTATTCAAATTAGGTGTACTTCTGACATAAATGTAGAATTTTCAGATTTTCAAATTTCAACTGGCCATAAAAAATTTGCTGTTGCATTTATCGATTAGAACTCAGCAGTTCTGTGTTCAGGGGGTTCTTATAAATATAGAACTCTCAATTGCACCCCTCAAATATCCAAAGTAGGTGTACTTCTGACAAAATGTGTAATTTTCAGATTTTCAAATTTCAAATGGCCATAAAAAAATAATTTTCTGTTGCATTTATCGATTAGAACTTAGCAGTTCTGTGTTCAGGGGGTTCTCATACATATAGAACTCTCAATTTCACCCCTCAAATATCCAAATTAGGTGTACTTCTGACAAAAATGTGGAATTTTCAAATTTCAAATGGCCATAAAAAATTTTCTGTTGCATTTATCGATTAGAACTCAGCAGTTCTGTGTTCAGGGGGTTCTTATACATACAGAACTCTCTTTCTCCATCTCCTGTTATTAGTTTTAAGTGTCCTTCTGAAGAAAATGCAGATTTTGCCGTGAAGTTAGCAGTACATTTTTTCAATTCAATTTTTTTTCTCTATTTTCACGGAACTATTGCTTATTTCTATCAGGAACTATAGAACTATTCATTCTGCATCCAGAACTGTCAATTTTGTATGCACTTCTGACAAATGTACTTCCAACTTCACACTGACAAATGCTCCCCTGGTCCCCCATGCTGCCCTGGTACAAATTTCATTATCAAAATCAAAGCATTTGTAGGTGCTGAACAGAAAAGGACCTTTTCACTTTCGCTCTAAATAGTCAAATAGAAAATTTGAAAAATTGAGGGGACCTGGAAGCCTCTGATGGGAAAATTTCATAGTTTTGGTGTCTTCTCACGCATTAGGTACTCATGAGAACAAGATGATAGTTTCCACTCTTCCACCTATGCTGGGAGTGACTTAGAATTTATGTCAGTGGGTACCTCTCCATTGTAATCTTTGTAAAGGGGGGGGACTTTGAGTTCCAAAAACATAATTTGATTTGGGCATATATAGCATTTTTTTTTGAATCGCCTTGATGAGCTGAGTTCAATGATGATATCTCCTGAATGTAAATTTTCTTGTGTTGGAAATTTTTTGGGTTAGTAATTTTTCTGCTTAGAGATTTTCAAGAATTTATGTCAGTGGGTACCTCTCCACTGTGATCTTCATAAAGTGGGGGAATTTGAAAATTTTCAAATTTGAGTTCCAAAAAATTTATTTGATTTGGGCATGTAGCATATGTTTCTGAATCGCCTTGATGAGCTGAGTTCAATGATGTATGGCACAATAATACCCGGTATCCAAATAAGAGAAATACAGCCGTCCCAAAATTTGCCAAATTTGACATATGTCCCCCGGTGCCCCCCTGAATATTTTTTTTTGGCAGATTACATTTTTATGAGGTCTATGGGTCCAAGGAACAACATTCTGAGCCCGAAAACTGCGCTAGAAAATCTAGAACCATTGAAAATTGACCTATCAAAATCTGGCCAAACTGGCAAAAATGGCCAAAAATGAAAATTGCCCCCCCTGGTCCCCCTTGCCAACCCGGTTCGAATTTTATCACATATTTCGATGTTTTTCCACAATCTGAACAAGGTTTTCCTCTATCATTTTGCTGTAAAATGTGTATTTGAATTGGCAGAAAAACTTTGGGGGGCCCCATCCTTCCTGAGGGGGGGACTTTTCGAAGGTTTTGGAGTTTTCCCTGTACCTACTCTTGGTCCTCTATCTGATGGTGACCCCAGTTTTTCTCTGCGATTAGCGGTTTTGTCTGTGAATTTTTTGTAGAAAAAAATTCAAATTTTTTTTTTTCAAATGCCCCTTGGGCCCCTTTGTGAACCCGGTTGAAATTTTATTATTGAAATCGGGGTATCTCCGGGTGCTGAACAAAAAAGTTCTCCATGACTTTGCTGTGCGATTAGAGGTTAGCTTTGCAGAAAATCTTTGGGGGGGCTGAACCCCCCTTAGGGGGGGAAATTTTCAAAGTTTTGGAGTTTTCCCAGTACCTGCTCTTGGCCCCCTATCTCATGGTGACCTCAGGTTTTCTCTCCAATCAGCGATTTTGGCTGTGAGTTTTTGTCAGTCAGTCAGTCAGTCAGTGAGTGTGTCACTAGAATTTGTAAGTTTACTATATAATGATTACTTACAGTTCGTTAGTATAATTGGTATGTTAATATTCATTGCACTCTACGATGTCTGTATTTACTTCGTCGCCACTTTGTTGTATCCGAGTTTGTACTTTTATTCAATAGAATACTAGAACAAGAATATTAATAGAACATTGAATCATCATAATGTTGACTTATGATTAATTACTTACAGTTCGTTAGTATAATTGGTATGTTAATATTCATTGCACTCTACGATGTCTGTATTTACTTCGTCGCCACTTTGTTGTATCCGAGTTTGTACTTTTATTCAATAGAATACTAGAACAAGAATATTAATAGAACATTGAATCATCATAATGTTGACTAGTCCATTATACGAATGAATAGTTTCTTATGATCCCATGGCAACCAATTGAATCATCTGCTCAATCATTTGAAATATAACACATGACATGTTTTGTACAAATGCAATCGTCAAAATGGTCCAATAAAGGTTACAAAATAATGAATGCTCTGATCCATGCAAGTGTCAACTGTTTTTGAAATCATAGCTCATTTTACCTTGTCATATGACATGATAACAGTATGCTACACTGTGGTAGTAAATAAGAGGTAGGCACAGTAGATAAATGATAAAGTGTTATTAAAAACTTTTTATAAATATCCTCTTATATTGAAAGAATTTTGTGTCCAACTTTGGAAAGTTCGTGGAGAAGATTGAGTGGACCGATTTTGATGTGGTTTGCACCAAAACAAAGATAAAGAATCGAAGTTTTGCAGGCTCTATTTGTTTTTCAAAAATAATCATTTTAAATACGAGATATTTGATAAAAATATTAAAAGTTTCCTGTGGCACTATCTGTTGGCATAAAATGTACTAAATTATTAAATGTATTGAGTTTAGTTTGTTAAATTCCCCATACATAGAGCTTAGAAGCTAAAAGTGCTACTAACAAGGGTTTCAGAAGATTCGATTTGATTTCTTCATTATTATAATGATTTCGAGTAAATAAAAATATGGCAATAATTTTGACAAACTCTTTATAAACTTTTGTTTTTGCATCTCAAGTCAAAATTGAATAACAAAGCATCCGTCAATAGATAGAATACTGCTCTTTTCTGATTTATTTTTGTCTATTTTTTATGTATTGACAGATCGATTTTTTTATCGTATGGCTTTTTATCAGATAGATTTATATCTTTTTGACAGATTTAACATCTAGCATAGGCCAGCATACTAGCAAGAGACATTTTTTTCTTACAGCAACCTATAGTAAAAAAAGGAAACACAATATTGTCTATCAGTTCCAACAAAGGTCTTACCTCAAAAAATCTAAGTATGAGTTGGATATTGCACTTTCATTGTAACTATTAATATATGCATCTTTTGAGTAATACAAAAATTGAAAAATCTTTGCTATTCAAATATTGAGTTCGTCTTACTGTAGCAAAGAAACAAAGCGGCGCTTTGCGCTGCATAGGGTAAACTCTTTTTTTATATTAAAAATCGTTCAACGCATTCCTTTCTACTGTGCTTCTAGCACTGCGAGATTTGATGTGAAATCTAGAGTAAACTCACACTGATACAAGTATGTTGTAATGTACTCCCAAACGATACAGTACTGAGCAAGCAAATGATCTAAAATCAATGTCATTACGTACACGTAGGTTACCGGCAAGGTATGTAGAGTTCTACAAACTACATAATATAATTCAAAATTATATATTCATACATATTCATACAAAGATACAAACTACTTAACTACATACAAGGTATGTAGGTCTCTACAAACCTTGGGGTACCGGTATCGTACAAATTATTCCTATGGTTTTCTATCTGTGGTAAACTTTTGCAGGGTGGTGCCACATCCAATTTCTTGAGGTTTCATTAAAACCACATAATGGAAGAATCATAAGACGTTGTATTCAATGAATTAATCATTAATTCATTGATATTAATCAACTGCTAATAATGAATTTATCAATTTAACCACCATCATGTTTAGACAAAAGCTCATGCCATTCATAATGAACGTTTTGCATTAATTTTACAGAATTGTAGGCCTATTCATATAAGCTTCAATTTTGAAGTGTAAATCTAGTATGTGGGATAGGATATTTGACTTGAAAAAATACCCACTTTTATTAAATTCATTAATTTATTTAAAACGTTTTCAAGCACCGCATCACTTACCAAAATACTTGAAATTGGCGCTAGAGATAGCTCCTTTGCTTTTTAATCAATAGAGTGCAGCACTGTTGTCAGTTGCGTGTTTGTGTTCGTTTGTTGTTTTCAGTTTCTCACGAAAGTTTCTCCAGCCCCACTGTGATTGAAATTTTGTTATTTCGGGTGTGGCTTTGCAGAAAATTATTTCCAGCTTACTGTTTCGGAGTATTTGATTTGGTTTGATTTCATTCTTGATATAGCAGGTGAGTTAGAATCTCTCATATTATCTAGTTTTTTAAATTAAACTCAAGTAGAAACTCAAGTCTGTTACAGGCGGGAATAAGTAGGGTTATGATACTACTGTTTGTATCTTTGTAATTTATTTTGTTTTTCAAAAATATTATTCAGTTTTTGAATTTTTTATAGAGCAATAACGTTTAAGTTGAGTAAATCATACTGCACAAATGGCTAGAACTTCATAAAGTTTACTAAGCAATGTAGAGGCTCAAACAATGTCGATGAATCACACTGTCTTGTTTATTGCATGTTTGGTGGTGTATTTACATTATCTGTGTTATAACTTAGATGAGCCTACTCTTGAAATTTATTGTGCTTCTGGCTGATGATGTTTCTTTTTTTCAGAAAATACTATTGCTATCTAGTCTTGAGACCAAATATAAAGCAGGAATATTTTCATTCTATCAGTGTAGGCCTATTATTATAACATCCATTCAATTTATCGGAAAGTATATGCAATAGATCTGATAAAGGACAGTGCCAGACTCTTTGGTAGGCTCTAAAATACACTGGCTATATTTTTTGCCTCATACACCTCACTGATTTTTATGTCTTGGAATTATTTATAGGAAATAAGAAACAATTGTTCAACACTATTTTGCTTCCTATCTATGGATTGGATTATCGATCTCATCAGTTTGTTATTGATTTCTTCGTCAGAGAAATCAATTGAATTTTTTATAGAGCAATAACGTTTAATTTGAGTTAATTATACTGCACAAATGGCTAGAACTTCATAAAGTTTACTGAGCAATGTAAAGGCTCAATGTCGATGAATCACACTGTCTTGTTTATTGCATGTTTGGTGGTGTATTTACATTATCTGTGTTATAACTTAGATGAGCCTACTCTTGAAATTTATTGTGCTTCTGGCTGATGATGTTTCTTTTTTTCAGAAAATACTATTGCTATCTAGTCTTGAGACCAAATATAAAGCAGGAATATTTTCATTCTATCAGTGTAGGCCTATTATTATAACATCCATTCAATTTATCGGAAAGTATATGCAATAGATCTGATAAAGGACAGTGCCAGACTCTTTGGTAGGCTCTAAAATACACTGGCTATATTTTTTGCCTCATACACCTCACTGATTTTTATGTCTTGGAATTATTTATAGGAAATAAGAAACAATTGTTCAACACTATTTTGCTTCCTATCTATGGATTGGATTATCGATCTCATCAGTTTGTTATTGATTTCTTCGTCAGAGAAATCAATTGAATTTTTTATAGAGCAATAACGTTTAATTTGAGTTAATTATACTGCACAAATGGCTAGAACTTCATAAAGTTTACTGAGCAATGTAAAGGCTCAATGTCGATGAATCACACTGTCTTGTTTATTGCATGTTTGGTGGTGTATTTACATTATCTGTGTTATAACTTAGATGAGCCCACTCTTGAAATTTATTGTGCTTCTGGCTGATGATGTTTCTTTTTTTTTTTAAATGCTATTGCTATCTAGTCTTGAGACTAAATATAAAGCAGGAATATTTTCATTCTATCAGTGTAGGCCTATTATTATAACATTCATTCAATTTATCGGAAAGTATATGCAATAAATCTGATAAAGGACAGTGCCAGACTCTTTGGTAGGCTCCAAAATACACTGGCTACATTTTATGCCTCATACACCTCACTGATTTTTATGTCTTGGAATTATTTATAGGAAATAAGAAACAATTGTTCAACACTATTTTGCTTCCTATCTATTGATTGGATTATCGTTCTCATCAGTTTGTTATTGCTTTCTTCGTCAGGCATTGTAAAAACTGTGACAAAATTTACACAAATTACACATTTTATTAATTTATTACCATTATTTTTCAGGTTAACGATGGTTGCATTGAAAACATGCTGGTCGCCATGTATTTGGAATCCAAATGTAACATCAGGAAGCTACTGCTGTGCTGCTTATACAATTGTAAGTTTTCGTTATCCACTCATCAATTGTAATGTATTGTTATTGACCCAAGTCCACTACAATATCTGATTGACATTTTGGCAGTCTCCATGTGACTATAGCAACTGCAAAATTCAACAGTATTATTAAATTCGGTAGACAGTAATAAATTTATGTAGTGTTAAGCGGCTCATAGTTACAAGAGAAGTTTATTATTGGCTTTTATATCTGAATAGCATGCCGTTCTATTCTATATTGATAGAAGAGCCAATATAAAAATTGGAAAGATGTGTAATGCTCATAACCTCATAAGTTTATGAGTCACTTAATACAGCGCAGACTGTTCAATAAGAGGTTGAAATAAATTTAAGTCTCAATTTGACAAAATAAAAATGCAGCAATATTCTCGGGGGTCATTTTTCACTTTGAATGTATTTGTATAACTTTTTATAATGAAAAATGTTGTTAAATCATACTTTTATTGTAAAGTATTTCATTTAATGCTTAAGAAAGATAGAGAATTTTACGATACAAGTGAATACATGAACTATACTGAGTTAATATGTCTAGTATGACAGCATGAAATGCTCATTATTAATTTTTGTTGAAAACCAATCACGAAGTAATTGTTAAAAGTATTCAGATACAAATAAGTACTATTGCACTTATTTGTATTATTTGATGTCAAATAATTCTCATTCTTGAGAAAATAGATGTGCACAATTACATTTGATATTTAAATTTCCTATCGATTCAGTGTATCAAACCAGGCCATCCCAGGTCGCACAAAACTGCGACTATTGAACTACATGAAATAGTTTAAAATCCTCCACTTCCGTCTTCTCTTTCTTTTCAATCTTTTTCTCCATCTTCTTGTTCTCGTTCTTGTTCTTCTTCTCCTCCTCCTTCTCCTTTCCCTTCTTATCCTCCTTCTTTCTCTCCATTTTCTTCTTCTATTTCTTCTTTATATTCTTCTTTTTTTCGCCTCCTTCTTCTTTTTATTCTTCTCTCCGTCCCCTCATTTTTCTCACTCCTTCCTCTTCTGCATCTTCTTCTCATTCTTTTTCTCCTCTTCTTTCTCTTCCTTCTCCTTCTTCACTTTTTTCTTCTTCTCCTTATTCACCTTTTTTCTTCTCGTCGCTCTTCTTCTTCTCATTCTTCTCCAATTTTTCTACTCTACCTTATTCTTCTCCTCCTCCTCCTCCCTTTTCTTTTCCTTCTTCTCCTCATTTTCCTTTTCCTCCTGCATCTCCTTCTCCATCTCCATCTTCTTCTTCTCTTCTTCTTCACCTCCTCCTTCTCCTTCTTTCCATTTCCTTCTCCTTCTCATTCTCTATGTTTCTCCTTTTCTCTCTCAGCACAAATAATGCCCTTTACCGGTGCAATGAACATTGAACAATGAATAATTTTTTGTATCTAAACAGCTGATCATTAAATCATATAGCAGGAGCCAATTAACTTGTCATAAATCAGCTGATCCAGTAATAATTAAACAGTGATTTCGACACAATAATCAAAAGGCTTGAAAGTCTAAAGAACCTTTAAAGTCTTTAAAAGACCTTTTTAAAGAAGACCTTCAAAGAATAACTTTTTAGAAGACCTTTTCAATAATCTGCGAGATTCAGCATTTGTAGGTTAAGTATTGTGATATTGCTCTTTGAAACAGCTGATTTCTGACAAGTTGAATTGGATCCTGCTATAAGTTGAAATGTTGAAATTTGCTACTCACCTGTCCCTATGTGAAAGCAACTTTGATCGTTCATTCCTCATCTCTACGATAACTTTTTCAAAATGTAAGACCTTATCAAACATAATATGCTCAATGAGATCTTTCAAATCTGTTGAGAAACCAGAGGGTTTCTAATTACTGTACAAAAAAACATGTTTTCCTATTTTATATAAAGATTATTAATGATTTTTGTTATTGCAGGCAGCAGGCGTAGTCTTCATCACCTTCACCATTTACATGATGTTGGGAGGAGATTCCACTCAAATATATCTGCCTTTGTTTGAAACTGATGTCAACGGATGTAAGCATAAATTTTACGAAATTCATTGTTGAGTAGTAGTTGTTATTATATAGCATAAGCTATTACAGACATTTTCTCATCATTCCAATTTTTTGCATTTCAAATCAGTAAGTCATTGATGCACAATATCTTAAACTGCTGCAAATTTAGCTTCAAAATCTTGAATCAATATAGAAAATCAATAATTCAGTACTCTAGCTATGGTACTATAATAATTACAGGTTTTGAGCTCCTTTATTGAAAACCTGATGCGATATCACTCGTTGATTGATTGATGGAACCCAAATTTTTTAATATTGTCCTCAGAAATAATCTTTAGAGCAGTTTCTACTTCTTATCAGATCATTGTAGTTCGCTGTCATGAAAGCGACTTGCAATGATTTCAAAGCGCTCCAATAGGTGGAATAATACTGATAAAAATACATATTAAAATAGCCTACTTATTTTTTACTGTACTCATTGAAGGTATTCTTTTATACCAAGCACATTGCCTTATAGCTCCCCAAAGATTTCTTTCAAATATTAGTTTTAAAAACCGTACCGGTACTGAGCCTTTTTCCCTTGATAGGAAAACGAAAGTTCCATTCACTCAAATGTTATCTAACAAAGGAAACTAATTGAACAAATCTTCTGAGGAAAGGCTGTGAGATGGATGTAGAATTTGTTTCTAAAAATCATTTTTCTATTTATTATTATTAATTCAAAACCCTATATTTATTTTGTTTGAATTTCTATATTATATTACTTTTATCCATGTTTGGGATTCTATTTGTTTTTCTATTTCTTCTATTGTATAAAGTATTTTTAGATTTTATTTTGAAATATCATTGTGCTTTAATACACAGTAAAGTTGTATTGTATATTTTGTTTGGTTAAATAGAATTATTACTATTATTTTCGTAATAGACCCTATTTATGGATCAAGGAAAGCTCTATTCGCCCATGACAATTTCATTTTTTTCACTCATGTCTTTCTATGAAATTATTACTTTCATTTTGTTTTGCAGCCATGCAGTTCTATGGTTGGGTTTTCATCCTGTACTTCTTGATGCTGATTGCATTTTCGGTAATGCTTGTTCTTGGCATCCGACGAACCCACCGCGGGCTGATGCTTCCCTGGATGATCGCCATGGGTGTGGCTGTCGGCTTTCAATTCCTATTCAGTTTATGGCTGTGCTATGGCTACTACATTTATGTAAGTAGACTCCATCTTTACGTTTATTCTAGTATTTATCATGTTGATAAAAATATTTTTGGGCTGAAATTTGAATAGAACAAAACAAAGATTGTATAGTTATGAGCTTTATAGTTGCAGCTATGGTAGCATTTTTTTGAGAAGAAAATTAATCTGAAGTATGAGCTTTATAGTTGCAGCTATGGTAGCATTTTTTTAAGAAGAAAATTAATCTTAATTATGAGCTGTATAGTTGCAGCTATGGTAGCATTTTTTAAGAATAAAATTAATATGAAGTACTGTATGAGCTTTATAGTTGCAGCTATTGTAGCTTTTTTTTTAAAGAAAATTAATCTTAATTATGAGCTGTACCTGTATAGTTGCAGCTATGGTAGCTTTTTTTAAAGAAAATTAATGTAAAGAGCGTACTGGAGAAAACACATGATTGTTGGTTACGATCACAGGCGGACCTACATTTTTGTTTGTCTCCTCCTGTATCTTCCTGGTGTGATATACAGTACACTGTTATAACAGCTTTTATGTTTACTAAAAATAGAATGCAATTGTCAGCCGAACCGATATGCTCTCGAGACCTGCTCGACACCTGTGGCCAAGCGCCCACTGAGGTGGAGTGGCGATGGCGTGTCAAATATCTGGCGCCACGCTGAATAAACATATGAAACTAAATTCAATAGCGAATATCGAGGTGATTTGCGCTGTTTCATATGTTTATATTTAGCGTGGCGCCAGATAGTTGCCACGCCATCGTCATTCCATCTCAGTGGGCGCTTGGCCTGACATCATCCGTTAACATGGAATAGTCAATCGCCGTCTACCTCCCTAAAAAATCATCTACATTATATTTTACAATATTTAGCAGCAATGTCGCGTAAAAGATAGAATGTACTGTAAAATTTCAAATAGTATAAATAGGAATGCATTTTTGTCAAATATGTCAACTCTTCACTTATAAAACTGACTTGCTCTTATAATTTATCTATTCTGATTTTTTAAATTTGCTATTAAAACTGATGTTTTGCTATTAAAATGGAAGGAAATGAGATATTGCAACTATATGATATGGCAATTAATTGGGAGTTTTGTTCAATTAATTATTATGTTTTGCTATTGTTTTCAGATAAGCATTCTAGTGCCAGCACTCATGAATTGGATCTGGATGTCATATAATGTGAGTGTAAAATTTTTCTATTTTGTTTTTCGATATCAGTGTAAGATTTTTTCGATATCATATCATTTAATTATTTGTTCAACTATTGAATCCTCTTCTTATTGACTTTTTGTGTAGTATAGAAGGTGATGTTGTAGTAATTTATATCCAATAAAAAACATATTTCAGAAGTATGTTGTTGTGATAACTTCTAGTCATCAGTTTATTCTCTTTGTATTAATTCCGTATATACTTTTACAATATTATTATGCACTCTGATAGTATATAATAGTATAGCAGGAATAATTTAACTTGTCGGAAAACAGCTGTTTCGACGAACAGTATCACAATACTTAACCTACAAATGCTGAATCTCGCAGATTATTGAAAAGGTCTTTTAAAAAGGTATTCTTTGAAAGGTCTTCTTTAAAAAGGTCTTTTAAAGACTTTAAAGGTCTTTAAGACTTTTAAGCCTTTGGATTATTGTGTCAAAGCTGCGTAAAATCACTGTTTACTGATTGCCGAAACAGCTGTCTTCCGACAAGTTAAATTAATCCTGCTATAATTATTGACACTCATTCGATGCTTACTCGTAAATGCGTTACTCGATGCATAAATTAGAATTATTCTCTAAAAATAATATAACTTTTGGTAAATCTATTTATCAAGTAATAATGTTTTTTTTTCACAGATCTACTGTTGGCTGTGTGTCTATTCACAGTATAAAATTATTTATGAGCTGCAGACTCCAAACATTGAATTACTCTACCCGTAATTTGGGAATGTTTATTTTAAGATTTGACTCCAAAATGCTTGACAACGGTGAGTATGTCACCTACTTTGGTGTTTTTGAAACATTTGTGTTACAAAAATATGAATTTCGTGATTCGTGATTTCATTGTAATGCAAGTTTGTTAATTTATTGCATGTATAATTGTGTCAAACATTCCTTTCTCATATAGATATCGGAATTTGAAGGGCATATAATATTTTCTTTATTCAACAAAAGTGATGTAATTCAAATATAGTTGAATGTCTTCATGAAAATTGAACAATATTCAGCAAATTGCAATAATAAAGAAATTGAATTTGAAGTCAATTCAAGATACCATCTCAAATGGAACTTACAGTCTTTATTCTTCAATGAAAATTTAAAACGTGTCACGTAGCTCTCTGAGAATACTTCTAGCATTCTAGGTGCTAGAATAATTTATAAAATCAAATAGAAAATTCCCTGCAAAAAGTTCCGGAAATGCTTGGTGACCAAGAAGAAGATGGTGAAAGATTGCAAATTTGTCTACAGATAGTTAGATCTAACAATCACTTGATTAGGTACAATTTTTTCACCAACATTGAAATCAATTGTATAGTTTGTTAATGCACATCTCAGCATTAACCGTTTTCGTATAAAGCAATGTGAGTCATCGTATATTTTAAAAATTATGAATCTTCCGCCATTTTTATCTGCAACAAATTACTGTATTCCCAGAACTTTTGTAGTTTGTTCAAATCGCCTTGTTCAGAGATTAGTTGAGTAAGTAGATGAGTAAGTTCAGAGAGGTACGTGACTCTATGTGTATAACCTAAGTAAGAAAAACCTGTAAGAAATGGAAACGTTCAATAATTCAATAAGTTTCTACATGTGAAATGATCGCAAACGTTCTCAAAATTATGCTCACTGGAGTTGAAATTTAGAATTTCTTGTCTTTTATTTTACTTTTGTAAATTATTAAATTCTGTTCTCAAACCAACCATGGACGACAGTGTTGCTGATGAAAATCATTTCTCTATCATTTTTCTAGCCACATTAAAAGGAGAATGATCTGACCTTCAACATGATGACTGATTGAAACCGTCCATACATCTTATCTACATCATCATTGCCGACATCATTTGATCTGAATAGTGTTAGTTTATCAGACTACCTCTAGATTGATGAGCGTTCATTTTAGCTGCCTTATTGAATGCTCAATTTTGTTGTGTATTATTATCTTATATGAAAATATGATATATAAAGTGAAGTATTTTTACCTAAGTAGTATTCCAGCCAAGACTAGCTGGAAATTATATTTCTTATCGCAGTCATCCTCATATTTATATTTCATTTACATATTTCACAGATTCAAAAAGCTAAAACCAAAATTAATTGAGAAAATTGAACGAAACAGAAAATTTACAAAATGATTCTTTGCGGAGTTGTCGTGTTTCTTGAATATTCACCCCGTTAAATGTTGAGGATGCTGTTTGAAGAATTGAAGAATATTGACGCTTTTGCACCCAAGGTATAATTTTTTTATATAATTTGTAGTCTATCATTGTTCTTACTTATTTTCGTGGAATATCATTTTTAGAATTGATTTGTGTTTCAATAGGGTCTCTTATTGCATGCAACGAAATCTCACAATGTAGTTATTAGAAAGTAACCTTTTATTTAAACGTCATCACGGTCATACACTCGGCTTTCAATGAAGCTTCTCAATGTTAATTCCAACAACTAGTAACATAATGAAGGTAATATTTATGGAATGCGTGATGAGAGCACTTGAAAAACTCATTCATATTCTAATCATATAGAAATATTCTGAAAATCCTGACTCATTACAATTCGTATTTATTTTCCCCTAGTAGTGCATGATATTGTTATCGTCTAAGTATATCAAAAAGTATATAAACAAGTAAAAGCATATTTGTATCTTGTTTGAAATTTTCGATAGTCAGCTTCCTTTTCATCGGTTTCGTTAAAGACCCAGTTGAATATGAACTCATTCCAATACAGATTGTCTACCTTGGTTATCTACTGTAGTTAAACTGTGGTCATCCCTTGAATTAATTATTTAAATTGAAGATTTATTTCATTTAAGACTAAAATAAATACAAATTTACTGTAATTGGTTCAAGATGAGTTGAGTAAAAATATCGAAAATTCTGTGTGTTATATTTTGTATGGAAATTTGCGTACTCCACTATGGCTAGCCAGTACCATTAGTAACAATAGTACCATTCCATTGTACCAGAGTTGGTTTTTCATTTGTACGCTATTTCAATAACCTCAAAACACTAGAAAACTCCATGAACATATATTTTCATTTATCTCTGAATATTTTATTATAATCTCGGTTGAAGTACCACTCTTCTCGTCTCATCTAAAAAATAATTATTATTATTATTCTCCCTGAACATACCAATACATCCGTCCTGGTACATATATGTTCATGTTAACTTCCATACTTTTTCGAAAACACAATTAAAATCCGTCTAAAGAATTTGTTATAAATCTATTCAGATATGTCTGTCTAGGAAATATTTTTAATTAATAGATCTGTTATTCACTTTTTGGCTGGGCAACCAAAGACAAATGAGCTGAATAAGGCCTTCATTAAATAGTTTAATGTATATTGTATTGTAAGATAGACTCGAAATTTCTCATGACAATCAAAACTGCTGTACTGTATAAAGCCACTTATAAAGCTTATCTAACTCACCTTATACTCCAATATGAACTTGAAATGAAAGGTTCAAATGATCTTTTTATAATAATTTTTATATTTTAGAGTAATATATTTTAAATATGATACTGTGGTTACATTTAGAAATATTCAAGTTTACTTTTTAAAAGTAGACTTGATTTTAGTAAATTTTATATTGTTATTGTGTTCATCTCTATAGTCTAGAATACTTCTTGTATGCTACTCATTCTCATTATCTCATAAATAGGCGTTAGTTATTATTCATTTATATCATTAGACATAATGTTTGATTAAATTTTGTTTTTAGTAAAATCTCTTATTTATTTACTAACTTGTTTTCATACTTCATATTATCTATTCTTTAATATTTCCAATCTTTCCTTATATTCCTCTTTATGTAATACAACAACTTATGCTGAATTTTTAAACAACGGTAATTTCATCCCATTCCATTGCAATCAAAGAAATATGTACATTTTTAGAACCTATGCTATTTGAATCTATTCTATAATTTTTTAATTATACACACTCCAACAGTAGTTCTATCAAATTCATTCGAATATACATTCTCCTCGTCTTCATAAATAACATACAATATGTAAATACTAAAAATAACTTTGTGGAGTATTAATAGAATTGAAAATGATGGAGAATGTTAAGTATTGTAATATTTAAAATGTTAGAGAATTTTTGAAAAATTGAAAATTAGAATCTTTGTAGAATAATTTTATAATTTAAATTTATATTATTTTTATTATTTAAATTTAATGAATTTAGAATTTTCATAAAATTTAAAATGTTGATTTTTGTATAATTAAACATTTTTCTGATGAATTTTCCTGTAGATGATGTTGAATACTGTAATTAATTTCATCCACTTCTGTAAGTTGTAAAATGTAAGTACGCGAATTTCGATTGGCATCATTCGAATTTATGATGCTGTCATTGCTAGTTCAAGTTACAGTAGCCACGATTTGCGGTTTGAAAATTGAACAAATAAATATAAATTTATTGAAGTAGCAATTGACTGTGCCAGCCTCGAACAAGTGGATAATGTTTGTGGTGTTTAGACGTGTCAAATGAAATGAGAGAGCTGGCCAGCTATTGTATTTCTTCAGATTTTAAGAAATGTGGTGAATCTGTGGAGTTCATCATGTGCAATTGAAATAGATACCGTATCTATTTATGTATTTGTTGTTCTGTTCTGTGTTTTTTAATTGATTTTTTTGGGTAGATGCAAACTGAAATAGTTGATATACAAAAGATTCTCAGAGTGCGTATAATGAATCGTGGACTATTATATCTTCAAAATATTGGAAAATCTTTGGCGCTAAGGCTACAACTCCTTTGCAACTCAATTATCACCCAACTTACAGTGACATTCATTCAATTTGACGCTTGGAATTAGATAAATAGATATAATTTCTTGAATTGCTGATGACCGTAGAGTACGATGGCAAAGAAATAATATCTATCAAGCGTCAAATTAAATGAATATCACTGTATAGTTCGTTCACTTTGCTAAGGTTGGACTGCAAATGAATATTACTGTATATACAGCTTTCTGCAGCGTTCAAAGTGTATAAGATTTCATCCACTATACAATATTAATATAGCTGCATCATATTGGGTAAATTATTATAGGCCTACACTTTCATCACTGTAAAAAGCAAATGAAGTAATTCATTGTCCTTCAGGTGCCTTAGCAAAAGTGAACTGTATTTTTAATTTTAATACTGCAGTGTTCATGTACCATAGCCAACTAAAATAGTTGTTTATGAGTGTTATTATTTTTTTTAATACAATTCTCAGCTAACACAGAGTTTAGAGGAATACATGATCAATAGAATTCAAGAAAACTAAAGCCAAGTTTTTTCTATCGTATGGCTTTTTATCGGTAGGTTCCACCTCGCCTAACTGCACAATTTTCTGTGTCGGTCACAGCCAAGTGCATGCAAGATACAAATAATGTGCTGAAAAGTGCGTGAGGGCTACCCCACAATTTTCTTCTGAAAAATAGAGAATGCTTACCAGCACTAGGTACTGAATTAATGAATTTCAGAAGGGATCGACAATGGAACATGTAAGCATTGAACGATGTTTCAGAAAATCTTCGTCTAATCCCAATAATCTATTTGATCATAGTTATTCTTACATGAAAGGATCAGTAAAACTTATCTAGACCTCTACGTTCTCATATCATGACACTCGGTTGATTTGTTGAGCTGAGCAATCTCTTGGGAATAAATTGAGTTCGAAGTATCCCATAAATCACTCTGGAAGGGTGCAGGTCGCTGCCAAAAGTGTGATGTCTCTTGGGAAGAGCAAGGCAGGAGGGAGGCGCTCTTTCTAAGTGCTTTTTTATCACCGCAGACCACAATCTATTTGTTGTCCATTGTTGTAGTCGTGGTCCATATGAAGATAATGCGTGGTAGCATTATATTATTATACAATTATAAAAAAGTACGTATTCGCGCCAATTCTTCGCGAGCGTGGATGCTGGGCGTGTCATTCGCCTTCCGCTCTTCAAAAATTAGCTACCGCAATTTTTAAAATTGGCACCGCGCGTGGCGAAGAGCGGAAGAGACGGAGCGAAATTGAAGCAGAGAAAATAGAGATGGAAAACTAAAGAGACGCGAGATGTTGATCAGCGAAATTGCGTGGAATGGAGAATTGCGAATAGCGCGTGTAAACGCAGAAGATGAAGGAGCATGGTTGCCAGATCTGTCATTCGGCAACACAGCATTCAGTGCCTCTGGTCAGTTGAGCGTCTTCTCATTTACGCTCTTTCTCGGTTGCTTTGCTGAAAAAGGCCCCACCACTCATTCTATCTCTCTCCTGTAACTCTTTTACCTGTCTTTCTCTTTTTTAACGAAAGAGACCGTCTATAATCTGGCTTTGTCTACACACTGTTCGCTCCCCACGATCTTCGCTCAGCAATCGGTACGTCTTCTTCATCCAGTGTCCATTCTCGATTCTTCTTCTGTACCTTTTTCTCCATCGTGCTCTCCAATACCTTTTTACCAAGCCCTCACACGATACCTGGTCGTCGCTCTGTAGCCCAAGCCCAACCCCGTTTGTTTACTTCGTTTCTTCTTCCAGTCTTGCACTGTCTGTGCTCGAAGGCGTTCGCGTTGTTTCTTTTTAGGTTAGTCTGTGGTTCGGCTACTTGCAGTACGCGTGTGAGTGTGATGTCAGCCGGCGAATTTCGATGATCGGTTTGTGATTGTTTCATGTTTTGTAAAAATTGTTTAGTTTGTCAATCAGTGAATATGTTGAAAGTTTACCAGTGAAGTGGAAACGTCAAGTTACAATGTACTCGTGGACATTCGCGGGCATGGCATTATTATCATGTCAGTGAGCACATTCGTTTCTTCGTACCGTACTAGACATTTGGGATTATTCCTCAATAGAACTATTTCTGGTAAGTTTCTGACAGTGTATCATTATTTTGATACTTTATGTCGTTATGTACATTTGATGTACAGTACTGTTAGTAGAAAAGTTGTTAGATGAATGGCTGGACCTGGAAAAATGGATTTCCAAAGCTTACATTTCTACACTTCATTTTTTCTAGCCGTTTGTGTGATTCTATTCGCAACGAAGAAATCCTAAAGCTCATTTATCTAGCCCAATCAAATGATCTTTAATAGTCTTCTGTAGTCCTAATACTGTTGTTGGAATTACGCGATATCAATCATTCAATCAGTACACTTATGTAGTATAAAAAATAAAATAAAAAAGTTAAATTCCAATAACAATTTATACGGTACCGTTCAACTCAGCAGGTTTATTGTCAGCCAAACCAATCTCATATCTCCTCAAATTCTTAATGATTCTACTGTATTTATTTCTTCAATATGTATGTAGGTAGCTTTATACCAACATTTCCACCCCATGATTGTCTGATTTTCTCTAATATAGAACATTTTTTATTTCTTTCAATTGATGTTGAAGGCTTACAAAATTTGCTGGGGTTCTCAGAGGGAGAGAATCCAAACGGACTATCTTCTTTATTCTGATACTATATAAAAAATCAATTTATGGAATTTCTGATTTCCTTGTGAACTAGCGTTTCTTTGCTTTCGTTTGCAAAATATCATTAAATTTGATACAAAATAATTTTCACACCTTTTGTAGGTAATATTTCACTGAATAAGCTTAATACAGAAATTATTCTACCACGGCCTAAATTATTTTCTGTCTTGGTGCTACGAAAAAATGTGTGGTAGCTGGTTTCTGAGAACTTTGATAATATTTAACAAATTATCACACACTTCTATATACGTGCAAATTTAAATAATTTTAAATACTGTACTGTACCGTGAATGCATGTTACTGCCAAACAGAATACTCTCTATTCTCCTATCCTCTATGCTATGGCAACTGCATGTCGCTCAGGAAAGCTCTTTGATAAAATGAGAATTTCTCAATTTATAAAATCTAAAACATTACGTTTCTCTTTGTGGTTACCGGTATATTTAATAATATGAAGATAACTATATGAATATAGCATAAGAACGTTTTAATTAAATAAAATGGTTCTTTATTGCAGATAGCAATGTACCAATAGTTGATTTATGGTGAAGTCCGAAAATGAGGGAATAATTTAGAAATAGTCGAATAGGCTAAGTACTTTTTTTTAAGACAAAGCAAAAAACTACCATCACAATCAGAACTACTATACATATCAAAATCTTGGGAAAAGCATAGAATTCGCAATCACGTCTCTTTTAATATACAGTAATAATAATAAATTCTTTATTGCCAAAAACAACACTTACAAAAAATGATCAATGACATTTGATTGTCATATTACAAGTTCTAATTAAACAACAAAAATGACTAATAGCATATTATTAGATTCATGACTGTGACAATAAATTCTCTTATATTCCTATTCAATATTCTTCCTTGTTTTAGAATTTATCTCTAAAACTTTATTTTATAAAATTCCATCTTCATGAACAATTAATGTAGAATGAACATGGAGCTGGATTACAAGTTATGCTAACCCTCCCCCAAAATATGTTTCTTCTTGTCAATTTGATTTTGTAGAATATAGTCTGCTCCCATATAGACTACACAAACAATTAATTGATGTAGAGCCGATCTCACAAAAGACAATTGAATGTAAAATTTTACAAGAGACGTAAAATGACATCATTTGACGGAGTCAAAGGGATTTCATTCATTGGTTCCGTCAAATCAAGTCACGCTACTGTGGTTGATTTAATATTGTATTGGGTTTGTTGAATCGGCCGACATTCAACTTAGGTACCACTTATTTACCACTTCGACTCTACTATAAAAAATGAATCTACTGTAATCATTGACGAATTACGTCTGGCATTTACAAATCCTGTAACGAAAAAGTACGTTTAGTTACTGTTGTAAACAATAGACTATTTATTTACTGTTTAAGCTTGTTCGACTAGAGATGTCTCTTAAAATGGACACGTTTGTTAGGAGCTAAGTTGTAGAGAGCATCTCTGTTTTCTTTTGAGACTGTTGAAAAAGTACTTGTTGGAGACTGAGCGAAGTGTAAAAAAAGTAGAAGTGTCCGTCTCTTCTCTTCTTTTTCTTCTTCTTGGCATCTTGTGCCAAAAATCCACCCTCCGATTCTAGTCCTTCTACATCCATCACTTTCCACTCCATCCCATTTGTATTTTTTCATTACACCTGGTTAAAAGAAGCAAACAGTTTTTTGCTACTTAGTAGAACACTTCTCATGAATGCGCGAAGTCTCCTTTTAGACACGAGGTTTTGTCCCATAAAACTCTTATTTGTTAATCTCTATCCCTATAATGTGAAATTATTGTTCATTTTTGTCAATTTTCAATTGTAAAATTTCACATTTTTCAATAAGTTCATGCTGTATTTTTTGTGAGGGTGATGTTCACATGAGCTCAGGGGCTTGGATAATGGGGGGGGGGGGGTTCAGGGTTCATTTTAAGGGGGTAGCCTACGGACCGGAACCTCTAGCCACAGACTTCTCAAATGTTATAACTATTTATACGGTAATCTGTTTTATATAGGCCTAGTTATAACTAGTCTTTGCTCTTGATAAGGGCTCCTGGCCCATCTCCTGTTTTTTATGACTATTGTCTTGTAATTCATATAAATGCTACTGTGAGTCAAATTTTATTTTAAAATTCTAATTACGAATTATAACTATCAGCGTTAATTTCCTTGGAAAATTTTCTTTATTTTTTTTAGAAAAGATTCAAGTCCCTCTTTATCGATTATTCTCTTTATTTGCCACATGTCGGTGCTTTCTCTGAAATTAACAATTGCTAAGTCCTTGCTGATCACATCCAATATTTAACAATATGATTACATCCAATATCCAACTATATACATTCAATACCCAAAAATATGATTATATCCAATATCCAACAATATCATACGGTAACATACAATATCCTACAATTTGATTACATACTATATGAAAATGAAACAATAAGATTGAATAAGTTGGGTATTTTGTAATAAAGTGGAGAGCACAACATTTCAGTTAGCTTGTATGTAATACAGTACTACTGTAGTAGGTGAGTCCCGTTATAAGCGCTGCGCTAAGTTTCCATATCCTGGACCGATTGTGTAGTTCCGTACTCCGTACCCAGTCAGTGGCCCAATCGCCCACCTACAGATTAGATTCGAACGTACACAAAGCACAGCTTTCAAACATGTTGAAACCGAAACCATGGCTCACGCACGCGCACCTCTACTCATATTGGGATTGGGAGGAGGCTCTTGTAACACTATAAACCAGTTTCTTCCGGCTAAACAAACGATATAAAATATCACGAGTGGTTAATATTTTGACCGCACCACGTTATGGAAATGGTCATCTCCAAGTTTCATCTGTATACAAAAGCCTTCGTGGCTGCCTAAAACGACCGAATTCCTTGAAAAATTCGAATTAAATTCAGTGGTGGCTACAGATTTCTTTTTTAGATTGAACAAAGTAAACTTCATTTATCGAGACCACAGAAAAGAGATGTAAGAACAAGAGACACTTGAAATTTTGGATTGATGAAACTTGTTAGCTACCGGTACTGATTCTCATTTCAGATTTTGGGAACAAAGTAATTAATCAATTTTTGATACGCTGTGGATCACTGAGAAAAATTGTAAGAACACAAATGTCTATTGAGACGAGTCAATTTGACTTGAGCAAAGAATTTCCCTGTCGGTACCATTACCGTCATTACCGACAATTCTTTCGACCCCCTTTAATTTTTGTGAATCATCATTCACCTCATTACTCACGCACAAGTAATATACCCTGTACTTATGTGGGAATCATCCGCAGAAAAATTTATTTGATGAGTGGGATTAACAGTCTGCTAGTGTTTTATTTACAAGTGTTGCTTGAATAGTCAGTAATGTCACCTACGTATGGTCAATCAATGAGTTGATTTTATGCGGAGATGATGCCACTGCTCTCAATTTGCATGATCTTAATGAACCTGGATTATGAATTTACCTACAGCTTAAGGTGGGTCCTCAGCTGACAGGAAATAATTTTGAAATCATGAAACTGAAAGTTGCTGGTTGGTTGCCGTTACCACCAAATCACCTGTCCAACGAGAGTACCGAGCCAACGACAAGTTGATAAGTGACTAAACACTCATCATTTATCAATCATATTCCAGAAATCAGTTCCCGCGCAAACCACTGGATCAAACATCTATTTTGACACTTTAATTCAATATTAAACTTTAATATTGATTGTTAATGACATCACTCCCAGAAGACATATGCTAAACGACAATATAAATATCAATTTACTCGTCTCCATAAACGAATTTTGAACAATATGAAATCATTCTTTCTTTTTACAATTACATAATTATTCAGATATTCCATGGTGGTCAATTTTTAATACAAATCCATCCTGTACTTTTGAGACAGACTATAGGCTATTTAAGCATAGTAACAATGTAATTTACGAGCTCTGTTGAAGGTTTTCAATCGTAGGCTAGTTGTATTATAGATCAGGCGCCAGCCAAACAATACAATTACAATAGGGGAAATTAATGAACAGATCAGCGATATACAACACTGTGATCATTCTAGAGGCATTTTTTCTGGTTACATTGAACTTTGCTTACAAATGGTGGAATATTGTCAATAGGATGAGCAAACAATTTCTGATCAAATGCTTGAGAGAATAGAGAATATGAATTAATGGAGAATAATATAGAATAGAGCACCAAAAACACATTGCTCATCCTAGTGACATTTTTCGTATTTCTTATATTGTATAACATATACGTATAATATAGAGTATCTATTTACTCCTTGCACGCTGAAGATGGGGCTCAGTGTTTCGAAACGCGCCCGACAACCATAACCGTGAGTACTGTTGTAAATGTGAACGTTTAAACTTAAACACACTTATGCCCGGTTTTTCAGTCGTTCAATAAACTTATTGAACCAATAACTTTTTTTGCATTTGAAAACACATGGTTATTGATTCAATAGTGCTATTGGATCCATAAACTGTCTATTGAGCGACTGAAAAACCGGGCATTATCTAGCTACTGTATATAAAATACAGTATCATACAGAATATTATAAATTTTACTATAAGAATGTTATACGGTTGAGTATAAAATATCATACAGAATGTACAATATTGATGTGCAGAGTATTTCTAAGTAAACACTGTCAGTTATTCAGTGCGTCAGTGACCCCTAAACATTCAAGAGTAGATCTATAACTTATCCGTGATTTTTTCCAAATCAGTTGCTATACTTTTACGTTACAGTAGCTTATACGTTTTCTGCATTGAAGTCAATTGGCCGCTTGCCTTATGAAGATGTCCTGTCTGGTTTTCTCTCGAAAAGGATTTGAAGCGGCGACAACGAATTAGTGCTGAGGATTTGCACTGTACTGTACACAGTTGGGGAGTGTCGCAAACATTTATAGCTCAGAAGAGAAGTTGTGAGTCACGGGCTGAGTATGCGCGTCGTGAACACACACACTGTTGGGGCGAAATTTTTTCACTTGGTCTCTTTTTTCACTGAAATTGCGGCTTTAAAATGGGCCAGTGGTGAAGTTACCATCCGACCGTGAAGTGTGAGTGAACTACTAGTAGTCCTCTTCTAGATCGGGTAATCCATGTGTGTGTGTTTGGCGCGTGGTGGATGTTTTGACAGTTGTTTGGGTTGCATTTGTTCAGTGTGGCGAAATTATTAATAGTCTTCTGCACGATATCTATTAGAATTCTTTACATCATGAGCTTATGTAACGATTACTGACCGTTTGGTCACAAAAATGTAGCCACGTGTAGACTGTTGAAAGTAGGACTATTTGTTAAAATGTCTAGTGAGGATCTTGTTGTAGGTATTGGTTTTTTTTAATAGAGACTTTTTCACTATAAGCATTAGGAACAGGTTGGATGATAAAGTGTGAGGAGTATGAAAAATATCTTGTGAAGATGTTATGATTTTAAAAAATTAGAAATTCAACTTGTTAACACTCTCACCTTTTGAGAATCAGCCTGTCCTCGTAATTTACAATATTTTGACAAAATTTGTACAAAAATTGAATTCTACAACCTATCTATATATTGGACAGTGCCACAAGAAGTGCTCTAGAGTTTCTAACTCTCTGTAATTACAGATGAGACAATTTCTAGAAGAATTTATTCATGTTCCCTTATTTCTGAACAAATAGATTACTTTGTTTGATCGTCTATCTGATAAACTCAAAACTTCTGAGTACTTTTCAGAAATATCTGGCAGTGAAGCTTCAAGTAGACTATAAAGAGATATTCCCTATTTCAACCTGATATCCAGACTTTTCTATATGGCTTTTTATCTAAACCAAACAGTTCACCGATAAATTAGTTGCATCCTCTTCATTTTCCGTCAACAAATATTGGGTATCTATGGCTATTCATAGAAAGCACTCTCTTCAGAAATTTTAGGCTTCTACAAAATACAGCATGAACTAGCTTAATTCTATTTGTTTCAAAACGTACTCCTCAACTTGGTGTACATTGAACATTAGAATGGAAAGTTTCTGTAAGAAAGGAAATTGGGCTTTCTCTAATAATTCGGAGTTTTGGAATCCCCACATCTAAGAGACGTACAGCAAAGCAGGTAGAACAACAGAGTCGTACAGCTTCCTTTTACAGTTTCAATTAACTACTTGTAGTTAATTTGTCTATGATTTTACTCTCCCAAACATTAGCCTTTCTAAGAATATTAATCACCGACTCCCCAAACATTTAGCCTTTCTAAGAATATTAATTACCGACTCCCCTATCGATTTGACCTTAATTTTAAGTGACTGACCGTGCTGCCGAATATTTCCATCAGATCTGAAAATCAAATCACCCCCAAATATAGGGTGTTTACTGAGAACCGCATGGTTTTAAAAGTCCACTAATCTCTATGGAAATCATGCGTTTCTCGGTAATCACCCTGTACTTGTATTGCCTGACAATCTTGCTCCCTCCAAACCAGATTGAGAAATTTTTCTTCAAACCTGCTTGTGGAAATGTAGTATTTTCGTTTTATATACCTACACAGAGTGTTTCAAAAACTTTGAAAATGCATATAATTCGCTGTCGGCAATAATTACTATATCATCCGCGAAGAGAAACAACAGGATATCCTCCTCTCCGTTCATTCTGACGCCACAAAAACCCCTCTCTCTAATCAATAAAGAAAACTATCAATATCTCTCAAATAGAGGAAAAGAGAAGCGGACTGATAGAGTCTAAATGCCCTTTGTTACCGGAAATATGTTCATATTCTTCATTTCCCTTATTTATGATAGGCCTAGTCCTAAAACACAGATTCCATGTAATCCACGGATTCAAAATCCATATAAAGCGCATATAGTTTTCTTGTTCTTATACGTACCTGACACTGAATAAGTGTTTGAAGGGTGAAAATATTATCAGAGCAAGTGCGACCTCTACGAAAACAATTTTGACATTCCGGTAAAACATTGCTACTCTCTGTCCAAATTGTTAGCCCCCGCTCTAGCATACTTGTGAAAAGCTTCAATCATCTTTTTAATAATGGTACCTATACTGACAATGCTGCTTTTACTATCCAATAGATCCATTGCATCTGGTTTACCTGAATTTGATTAAAAAAAAATGAAATAACTGTTTAGATTGAACCGGGTTACAATTTTTGTCTGTCATCTTTTCAAATGTTCTTTTTAGTGTTGGTTGTAAATAGTTCAGAATGTGGAGATGTACTTACCCTAGACACTGATTTGACTAAATTTCCAAGTCACTTCATTCGATATAAAATCAGACAATTTATCGGCCTTCAATGTCTGAAGTATTTTATTTTCGGATTCAGTGTGAGAGAAACATTGCACATGTTGTTTGTTTACTGACGTCTGTGCACAGACAGGATTAAAAGGTCTCTTTACTCTTGTGGATTTAGTTTTCACCCAAGTACAATGCAGGGGTATTTTTGTTGTTGATTGCCTGTTTCTTTCATTCTGTCAGTGATCAGACTCATTGGTTATTCAATTCATGTTATTATGTTCACATCTCATGAATTAAATAATTTTTCAATTCAATTATTTAATAAGTATTGATTAATGTGATTATGAATTGAGATTGAGATTTCAGTGTATAATTTATTATTTTCATTATGTTCATTATTGGTGTTTCGTTATTGCGATTTTAAAGTAAAATTATTTTATTATTTTTATTACTATCCTAAGTTATTATTATTATTAAAAATTATTAAAAATTTGGCTGAATGTTTGTGTTGCACATTGCAAAAACACATTTAGTATTCTAAATTGCATAAATTCATTAAAATGGGGAGGTGTTGGTTGAAAATGAGCCTCTTGTAATCGTTATTTCAATATTGTGTATCCAATATAAATAGGAATAACTGTATTATATTAAAATACACTGTAGATGAATAATTAAATATTCTATAAGTAATGCATGAGATGTCGAGAATTAACATGAGAATATTACAGTGAGTGATGATTTCCATAGGTGATTTTATATTCATCTATTCACCAAATGCTTTGTTTTTTGCTTATTTATAAATTTTCTTATGTAGTTTTTATCTTTCTTTTGCAGAAAAGTGCTTGAAAATCTGCAGAACGTAAGGGATGAATCAGGATGTTTTATTATAATGAAGAAATTGTCCTCTTCTCCATCGCAACAGCCAGCCACACCCAGGTAATTGGTTTTAGGAATAATCAACCACTAGACTTCGAAAATCAAGTTAATTCATCACTGTATTTAAATTAATAAATTCATCTAAATTAGCTTTCAATTAAATGAAATGTATTGATTTGATAGAGAATTGCCTTTCTTATTCGAAAATATCAATGAATAATGAAGCAAAAATTATTCAATTATTTATCAAAATAGGCTACAAAATAGGTTAGTTATTAAAAGATCTCCACCAGTCAATATTAGTAGAACAGTTTCTAAAGGCATATGCACACGATGAAATGTTTCATGCAATGAAATAAAATGGAAGTGCTGTAAATGTTCAATACCTGACAACATTTCAAAACAGTTCAAAATTATTTTTTTATCATTATTATTCTTAAATCCCTTTTAATTCATTTAAAGTCTAGGACAAGATTGGCAAGACTTGAATTATTTTTAATTCTTTTGAAGTCTTGTCAAGTATTGAACAGGATTTGCCGGCTAGGATATTGTGGCCCTAATCAGGTGTGGCAAAACTAATAAAAATAGAGTACAGACACAACTACAGTAAATATTTTGAATTTGGTTTTTTTGAAATTCCAGTACTGTATTTGTATCTTATCATAGTAAAATGAAGATATGAACAGAGGAAACCATAATTAATAGCAGAGATTATTGATAAATCTTATTGAGATTGTCAATTGCACTTTATAGCCTACTGTAAGTGTAATTGACAAGATTTATCAATTATGGAAAGATTCCACATCAATATTTGTTCTACAAATTTTTTAATATCAGAGACATTAGAAGAAGAAAATCATAGTAATAGAAGAATCAGAAGATGAACTGGAGGTACCAGGTAAATTATAAAGATGCGGGAAAGGGAAAGATATGAATGAATAATTTTTATTAGTCAAAAAATAATTTATACAATAGGCTACTATGACTAACAAAAACAAGAACTTCCCGAGGCTATAGAGCCTGTGTGGGATGGTACACATATGAAAAAGTATTAATGAAAGTAAGCTCTAGAAGAGCTAAAGGCCAGTCCAGTCAGGAAGTAAATAATTAACTATCTTCATAATTTCTATTTATTTTCCCCAACAAACTAATAAGCCAACAGTTTGGGTTTCCCACTTCAATTTTTCCATATGATCGTATGATGTATAGTGTTATACTATATAAATTTTTTTTTCTAATAAATTCCAGATTTTTCAATCATATTTCATTAGAGCACATTATTTCTTGTTGGCACTTGACATGGCAACATTTTTCATAAGAAAAAAACATTATAAAATAAAAATATTCTATTCATCTTTAGATGCTGCCCAGTAATATTGGCTAGGTTGTAAGGTACTCAGAATCAATATTCTACTTTGTAAGCAATTGGATCACTGGAACTAGCAAGTGGTGTGGCGAAGTGTTTATAGTGGCCACTGTTATCAGGGCTTTGTCAAGTGTGAAGAGCCAATTTTATAGAACCTCTTTTCAACTTTGGAATCGCTTTATGGTTGACGGCATAATAATATTACGAGTACTTTCCATAATATTTGAATTTTGCATCCATTATTGAACTTGAGTGGTGAGGGGCTTTATAAGGCTTCTCAAGCACAAGTCTTTCAGCGTTATTCAAGCTTTTTAAATCTATTGTATTACTTTTTAATATATTATCTACTTTTTTAATATTGTATTATTTGGAACTCAGACAAATGATTTGGCCCAAGTTGAGACGAACAATATTGTCCTGATTTATTAAAACTCTCCTTCAAGAATCAAGTGATATTTTTTACCTATCAGATAAACTTTACAGAAAAATTTCAGTTTTATAGATTTTTGTACACAGCATATTAGGAAAATGTATTGAATAGATCTGTCGAATACTTCAGTCATCCTCCAACATCAACATAACTTTATTACAGTAATGTTTTTTAGTACCTCTGAGATTGGTGAAATATTCTAGTTCTCAGTCAACAATCACTCATATGTTTTTTTTTTAAATTAAATAAAATAATACAGTATTTGCTTGAATTAAATTGTTCATTAAAAAACAGATCAATAAATTGTATTCTTCGGATGAGGCCTGTGAGGTTTTTTCTTCAATATAATTGTCTTTTTCATGCATTTATGTTTCAAATAATAGTTATGTATTCTAATTAAATATCTATCATGTATAGAGAAAGTTAGTTGATTGGAGGTGAATGCTGCTTATGTCAGTAGTGCCATGAAATACACTGTGAGAATAAGTATCAACTAAGAATTTTGTATTGTTTTATGCCAATATATTTTCCTCAATCTTATTCTTGAATATTAAAGCATACATTAACCATAAAAGTTTAGACATACTTCGTATATTCCCGTTACTTTATTAGAAACTTCAATATCCTATCCTTTGTACATGAAATTGTTTAATAAAAAATATTATACCAACGTTTTATATGTTTCAATTTAAACTTGACAATGATCAGCTTTAACTTAAGTTCAACTTTGAAATACTTTATTATCCAAAATAAACATAACAAGAAATTCAACTTAAACTCAATGAATAAGTTAAATTTTAATTTAAATTCCTTGAATTAATTCATTCCTTTAATGAATTTATTTCAATACGTAGGTTAAAACCAATAATAATTCTAGTATGTTCAAGTCATATTGTATTGACAAGCCGTTATACTATAGGCTACTGTATTTCTGAAAGTATTATAAGAATAACATCTCCAATAGCTTTATTTTCTCTCTCCCCATTGAAATATCTTTCTTATCATCTTTTATTCAGATAATGTTGTTTTCACAATTTTCCCTTCTATCTTGTGTCTCCATCATAATATTTCTCCTACATAATCCATCTCCAATACATCTCTTCCTTCTCACATTATCTTCATTTTAATTTTAGATTACCTCACAACCCCGTTTCCTGTTTACCAATTCTGTGTATTCTCCAATTTTGTCTATTTTTTCCTCAAAAATTGAATCTACTTTATTCTAGATACATGTTTCTTATATTTTTTCATCAATAAAATAGACTTTGCCAATAATGCTAGAATCGCTATCTATAGTTTTTCAATTTGGCGGATGAATCAGCTGTTTAAATGGGAAAACAAACATATGTAGTCTCTCAACAATCATTCGCCATCCGCCAAATTAAAAAAAATCTACTATACATGTGTCATTTCATCTAAAGATCGTTCTCATTCCTTTAGCTTTGGTTCTGAGGCATTAGAATTGATTGAAATCTAAACTCATTTTCATCAGTCTTACGAGTAAACATATTGAAAATTCATAAATTCATTCACTATTTTGTTGCTTCTTGTTACTTTTCATATGAAACTCTGTATTTTATTCTTCTTCCAATTATTTATTTAATTATTAATTTCAGATTATTAATCAATTTCAGATTAATAATCTAATTTATTAGGCTTCTATTTCATGCTGGTTAGAATCTTATAAACTTCAATACAATTCAATTATTTTATTAAAACACACAAGCTAATTTATTCAATTACAAACTGCATGAAAATGATGAATAATACTGTCATTGTATGAATTTTTGCTGAAATAATACGTTTTTGGAAACTTAATAAACTTATTGATCTACATGTGTTTGAAATTTTTTAATACGATGTCAAGTTCATTTTCATTTATTAACATAGGTACATTTCCAGAAAATACAAAAATATGTATTGAATACGATAATTGGAAACAGTATTTAGATACATTGAAAATATTTTTGAGGTACCTGTTTCTCCTTATTTGTAAATCTTTCCTCAATTTTTCAAGTGTATCAATTAGAATAGGTCTTAATTAGAGGAATGCTATTCAATTTTCAAGAAAACTTTTTAGCCAGGGCTCATTTTCCAAATAGTATGAGGTTCCGGTAAGGTCACAAAAAAGCCTGTTTCATAAAATTTTAAAAGTAATTTGAAACAGGAAAAAGGCCTACTCACACTAGGCTTAAAGGACTTCTATAGATAGAGTTTAGATAGAGTTTTAGAGGACTTTAAATAATTAATGGAACAGGCCCTTGGTTTGAATATTCTAAATTTTAAATTTAGTATGCCTATAGTTTTTTTGCATTGAAACCCTTTGAAATTTAATTTGTTTTTCCCTTGAAAATGAATAACACCTTATTGAATTGGATATACACAAATATCATACTGAATTATTACGGTATGTATTGAAATCAACTTCTAGATGTTCATTTTTTATGTTTATTGGAATCAATTATCTTGGAAACAGAACACCTCCTTCCTCTGCTTGCACTGTATCAAAGCTTGCGCTTTATCAAATTATTGCTCTCATAGGACACATTTTTCAATTTTCTCTTCCTCTTGTAGATATTTCTCCAAATTTTTCTCTTATCGCCCGGGACACTTATCCTTTCCCTTGTCGAACATCACTTGCAATGTTTCAGATGATATATTTTTATACAGTAAACTATAGATAAATTTATTTTCAATGTATATTTTTTGCTACTCACTATTTTGGGAATCACTAGTGATTGAAACAAACCCTTGAAATTATTTAGTTATTAATTAAGCCAATCCACAAATGAACTGAGGATAATGTTTTAATTTAAATAAATTGCACAGTCTACATTCCAGGAAGGAAAATCCTGTCCGTTGAGGAAGAGCATCATTTCATGTTAGTGATAAAAAATTATTTAATTAGTAAAATGAAAAGGGGAAAAGTTGAAAAACATTGATTTAGAATGCTTGTTGAATTTTTCTTGATTTTTCTATTCAAAGAAATAACATGATTTTTTTTCAATTTTTTTAATTTTGATAAATTGTATAAAAAAACATTATTGTGAGGATAATTTTGAAAAAAACAAACCAACATGTTAAAATATTATGAAACTGAAGAACATGATGTGTGTGTGTTGCAGGGCTGCGGCAGTGACCATAGGGGAGGTGTGCGTGCGTCTGAGCCTGTGTCCAGACTCGGCTCCCCCTCCCGCTGCCCCGCCAGTGGCGAGCCATCACCGTCAGGTGGCGCGACCTGGCGGAGCGGACTGCTGTTGCGGGGTCACGTGGCCGGCCACTGCCTCCCGCATCCCTCTGCCGGCTGCGGCGGCTAATAATAGCAGTGGCGGTGGCGGAGGCGCAGTCTATCGCAGCTCGTTGCAATGGACGCGGGCGCGTGCGGTCGCCGCCGCAGTCGCGTCGGGATGCTTCGGTGGACGGGATGCTGCAGCCGCCGGCTCCGGCTCTGACTCGCAGCCGCTCATCGAACGCACCAGCAGCAGCAGCAGCCAAGCGCTGGACCGCCTACCCAGGTTCCGGTGGACGGGGGCAGACAGGGCCGCCGCCTCCGCCTCCGCCTCCACCCCTCGCGCCCCCAAACGCACCAACAAAAAGAAAGCAGCTCGCACCTCCGACAAGTCTGAACACCTCAAACAACTCACTGAACGCCTCAAGGCACCCTCCACCTCCTCCCCTCCTCCACCTCCTCCTCAACCAACTCCTCAACCCCCTCCCACCCCACCACCCCTCCCTCCTGCAGACGACGTCTTCGAACTCAAAAAACTGCCCAAGCCCAAATCACGTACCATTGTCGGCTCCTACATCCAGAGAACTATTCCCTTCCGCAGTGCTTCCTTCTCGCAAGTGGACTACTCACCAGCTGATGGCAAGTACATTCGCAACACTGGTAACCTAAACACTAGTAGCAGTGCACGCAATACTACACCCTCGTCCACCACCCACCACACTCTGCCCAAAAAGAAAGTGCTCTCTGACTGTTCAGCCTCAGTGAGTCCTGCCAGTTCATCAACAGTCTGCAGTCAAACCGGAGTCAAAGTGCTTCTAGTCGGCTCCTCACCTTCTGTAGACTCGGCTGTCGGATCTGAAGAGTGGCTGTTTTCGCCCTCTGCTCCTCTGTCGTCTCTTGACAACACGCATGCCGTGCCGCCGCCACACAAACAGCAAATCTCGTCGAGATCACTGACTCACCCGCTGCCGGCCCGCTGTGCCTCGCAGGAAGAGGACATTCCGTTCCGTTCGATCGACGGCAATGGCCTGAAGGGCCTGGTGGTTGTGCAGCGGCCGTTGGAGGGTGTCCGCGAGGAGAGCGACACCGACAGTGCGGCCGCCACAAGCGAGTGCGACATTGAAAAGTGCTGTGTCAGTGTGCAAACTCATAATAATAAACAAGACACGTCTGTCGAAAATATCGAAAACAACAATCCAATTTCCAAACAAAGTGATTCAATCGATCAAACAATTTGTGAAAATTATCAGGATGAAAAAGAAACAGCAAATAGAAAAGTTAGGATAGATGCTGAAGTGCAGACTCCCTCAAAAGAGGATGAAACTGAAGTTGTTGGTGCTCTCAAGTGCAGAGAGCTAGAAGATAAGGAGTCCTCTGTTGTTGAAGAAGAAACTTATGTAGCCAAGTGGCCTGAGGACGAAAAAAGCCTTGTAAATAATGGGAATGATTGTGTAAAACATGATAACTGTTCCAATTCGGTGTGTGTTGAGTGTAAAAATGATGATAATAATTCAATTAACGATAAATGTGTTATGAACGATGATGTGAAAATAATACACACAGAAATCAATCAGCTGAAAGAAGTCGAACTACCTGCTTCAGTTTTAGTTGATGAGGGTAGAAAAATTAGTAATAAAATAGTGAAGGTGAAGTTGGGCTCAGGTGATAAGCCACAGCGGTGGTCGGATGAGGGTCCATCGCGGGACTGGTCGGGCATATGCAGTCCACAAGAGCCGCAAAGTCCAGAGGATCAGGGACACAGACCAACTTGGCCGCCGGGGGGTCCCAAGTGGCTCACATGCCAGAGCTCCGAGGAGCGTGACGACGGCTCTCCTCAGCGGAGAAGTTTCTCACTGCTAGCAAGAGCTGACTCTCTGTCAGAGGGTGAGAGCGATCCGGGGCGACCGAGCACTCCCGGCAGGGACACTGCCTCACCATCGCCATCCTTGTTTCCACCCTCCGACCAATCGGACTGCGAGGGTAGGCCTCACACGCCTCGGCGATACTCGAAGCGACCGCTTAGGGGGCCCTACGGGCAAATGCTTGAGGCCGAAATGAAGAAACCTGAAACTAGTCGGAAATTTTCCAAACTACAAAAAGAGGAGCTGAAATTTTTGGAAGAATACGTTCAGCCAACTCGTCGAAGTCAGGATGACTGTCAGTTGAAGCTGAGCTACACAACTCCGGATCAAGCCAGTCGCCGGACGTCTCCGAAGCGCAAAGTCAGTGCTAATATTCCGTACTCGGCTCCGAATGCGCCCGCCACGGCTCCGTGTGAAGCTCTTCCTCCGGTTTTCCATCAGCGGACGACTTCGAGTCCGTCGCAGCTGGAGGGCTGCTCGGCCAAGGCGGCGCCCTCGCCACAGCTGCTCGCTCACCTGCTCAAGGGATCCTCGGAGCGCGTCTTCTCGTCGGCTCCGCCCGATGTCAATCACTTTCTCACGCCTCAACATCGAAAGGTCAGTCACTCATTACTTCACTATAAACATACACGAAAATCCAATTATTGAATTCAACCACCACAGATTGATATGATCTTACAATTTATTATAAATTTATTGTTCAAATAATGTATCTTAAAAATGGCAATAAATATTTCATTCATTCAACAAAACCAATATAATGTACGAGAAACAATGAACGAATCTGAAGTCAATGCAATGACGTTATATAACACTGGTTAAATTCAATAGGATTTTCGTGAAACTGGCCGATAATGTCTCTAGATGTAGCGTTTACTGTTGATGTTTTGTCTCTCCAATATTTATTTCTAAATAAGATAACAATGTATCTACATTTTTTCAATCATGAACGTAGTGTGTAAATAATTGAACTTCTTTTGAAATGTTGAAATTAATTGAAATATCATTTCCAGTATGAACATCTATTAGTCTAGAATATACACTAGGTTTCTTAATTGCTGATATCTTGGATCTTGGTCATAGATTACTAAAAATAATATGGAGAACTTGCCGTGACTGTAAATAATAAAATGAAATATTCACTAGACCGATCTACAGTATGTACAAACTGTAGTAAAAATATGTACTGAGCTACATAGTATTGTTTTCATGTAACGTGATCCAGAAAGAGTAGCTGTGTAAAAAATATGAAAAACACTCGTGAAATTTCAAATTTAATTGAGATAAATTTGAACTTGATTGAATTATAAGAGATTCGGTTGGGGCTACGGGCTATATAGTGTTGAAAAGTAATTAATAGTGGACTAATTTCATGTAACCTATAAACTCTCAATAGAACTGAATTAGCAAAAATATCATGGACTTCTTGAATTAGAATTCAATTGAAATTCTATCTAGTTTATGTTCTCATGAATAATATAAGTATTTAATTTATTTCTGATTGTTCAAATGCTTGTTAAATAATCGTACCGGTGAACTTCATGTAATTTCATTTTTTTATTGATTTGTTTATTCACATGACTGCAAAAGCTAGCAGCAAATCCAAAGATGAAAGGAGATAAATACTATCATAATTCAATTCAGTTCATTCATAAACAAGACTCATTCATAAGACAGTTCATTCATAAACTCTTCTCATTTATTTGAAATGCGTATAACCTTTTCAATCAGCGTTCATATTTTCAATACTAAATTGCTATTAATCCATGAAAACTGTTCAAACTTTTTTTCGGTTTCACATAAGTATCTAATTATATTATACGTCATTGAAAAAGTTTTGTAGTCCAGTGTACGTTTGTCGTAAACATTCCGTGTCTAAAACTACATGGTGATGTAACGGGTCGATTTTTCGAATGTCTTGCAAATCTTAATGGCTAAATCGATGATTCATTCACTATTCGTGTGAAATATACACAATGGCGATTGAAATAGACCGGCCACATGGAATCGAGAAATTCCTGAATAGAATGTAGCTCAGTAGCCTTTCCCATAGCACGCGAAGCACACTCCAGTGTTTACGCCATTTACGAGATAAACTTTCGCGCTTCCTCTGACGTTTCGATTTTTATTGTCGAACAGAGTAAGATTTACACGTTTTTCTATTTTTGAACTATGAACTCGTTCAGGAATTCCTTCGTTATTCGACTTGCTTCCGTAATCTGAACAAAAAGCATTACGCCCAATCTATAAGTTTTAATTAAGTCCCAAATTAAATTAATTAACTTAAACCAACCTCATGTTTCAACTGATAACCTAAATTACACTAGGATCCTACCTCATGGCTTCAATTAGAGTTTTGAACCACCCTTAGGTGGTCAATCTTTAATATTATTATTGAAAATTAATTTTTAATATTATCATTATTGAAAATTGAAAGACTTATATTATTTAGTATCCCCTAGCTTTACCCCAAATTATGATGATGATGGTTAAAACCAAATTATAATGGTTGTTCAAACTCCTTATATTTAAAAAAAATTCAAACCCGTTCTTTGACCGATCTCCGAGGTCAAGAAAGAGAGGAGGGTCTGTAGTCTCTATTTGACATTGTGTGTTGAAATTAAATTACCGATAACCCTATTGGAATTGGTTGGGAGTATAAGTTAGTACCACAATTCTGGCGGACTTAAATTTATATGAAGTTGTCGACGTTCAAGTTGTCGGCTTATTTTTGACCATTCAATAATTGTGAGTTAAGTATTCAAACAGCTGTTCTACTTGAGATGGGACAGCGAGGCAGCTATGTTTTGTTGAGTAGGCCACTGCTCGCGGTACGGGATCAAGCTTTTGGCTATTTTCAAATTAGCAACTTGGGTTTCTCTCTATCCCTATCTCTGTTCTAGCTACTCTTCTTCTTGCGTCATTAGAAAAATAAATTTGTTGCTTTTGGCTGACACCATTGACCCCCACCCCTCTTGACAACCAACCTCTATCCTCCTCCCCTCCCCCCGGACACAAACTGACAACTATTTTCTAGAGTGTTATTATTTTCGCTATTACCAATTAAGTGTCGGGACACTTTCGAAGTGGCTCTCCTGTCTAAATTTCCATATAATATTCGCTTTCTTTCTTTATTCACACCGTTTTATCTCTCCACTTATCCAATGCTGTTGGTTTTAGAAATTCCGAAATTCTTATAGTTTTGGCCTGTATATTGTGCTATTTATAATATTTTCTTCACACACCGTGTATTCTCAGTCGTGATACTCATTTTCAGCCATTACTACTCCGTAAATGGGTTCGATTCTTTTTCGTTCCACCCCTCACCTCATTAGTCACTTTCAAGTCATAAACCTAAATTACCAATAAATTTTTAGTTTTATTCAAGTTTCACTAAATATAGGTTTGCATAGAAAATAACAAAATTTATTATAAATTGAAAAGTTCACACCTTGTTCGACAATGAATTAAGTTGTTGTTTCGTTTACGAATGGATCATAACAAACCAGCTCCTTACTTTATGTGTGGTACAGTACAAACTACATGTATCTCATAAAATTATTTATAGTTTGCCAGAATATACTATTGTAACGAGAAGCAACTCATTGTCATCTCGTGAGAATATTGAGTCAAGGAATACAGGCCAACTTAAGGGTATATAGGTATGAAACAAGCAATAATAAACTGCTTGTCGGGCTTCGGCAGTTGAGTGCGGTTAGGCGTTGCACGGTAGTTAAACTTTTTCACCGCTGCTAATAGATGGTTTTTACTCGCTTTGGTAGCCATGAACTTTTCCAGACGGATTATTGAAACGGGCAAGCGGCTCGTTCACACGGTTCAACGGCGTGAATGGCAGCTAATTGACGACAAGTAAGTTAATGGAAACTGCCGGCAGAGAATGAGGAAAGGTTCTTTGAACGAGAATGGTTCATGTTCAAATACATTGTTAACGTGTTTGAGGTACCAATGTTACTCGCACAGACTCTTCTCAAATCGCGTATACTCAACAACTCTGATAACAAACATATGTTTTCAAATGATGACGCTCGGACGAGACGGTTCCAGACTCGTCTGAGCGTCATTATTATTAATACGGTACCAAATGTTTGTTCTTCGAGTATCCGCGATTTGAGTATCTACGTGTGAGCATTGCCTAAATGTCATATAATATGACGTGTACGTTTAAATGAAAATATTAATACCACGTAAACTTCATGATTTTATAGAGATACCAAAATCGATCCTTCTTGAGCTCAAAACAAAATAAATATTCTCAGCATTTGACTTCAATTTAATGGTAGTCAATAATAAAATTACTCTACTAGGTAACGAACATAATTTATTGGCGTACAATAACATAATTACAAATACAATTCTTTGATTAATTATTTTTATTTTAAAAAACTTCAGGGGTGGGATTAGCTGGTGATAGCGATGGCGAATCTTGTTCTTTATTGAAATCCATGTTAGCATTGAAATATTGAACCAAGCGTGATAGTATTTACAATACTTAAGAATTGAGAAGCTATAATGATTTTAAAATGAATGTTTAAGCTATATTTATATAGCATAGTATTTCATAGTTCAATTTATGTACTTTTACTTTCATATAACTTTTTTATGCTATTAAATAATACTTTTAATTTTAAAGCTAAACAGTACTGCATTTTCAAGCTTTTTAAGGATTTATAAACTGCTATTGAACAACAGTTGTTAGTTGTTTGCAATGATCTTATCAGTTTGATAGATTTATTAGACGACTGAGAAACGGGGATTTGTGAGTGTAAGTTAGGGCGAGGATGGGATAAAAGCGTGTGTAGCGGGTGGAGGCGTAGGGCTGCAATTTGTACCGGAAGCGCGGCCATCCAGGCTATTTTCGGAACAACGCGGGCCTCTTCTCGAAAATAGAGCCGGATGGATTTAGCCAGCCCCGACCCGACAGCGCAACCTGCTGCCGTTTGCATGCAGACACTCTGAAGACGGTCTACAGACTCACTCAAAGTACAGCTTGTGAGGTATAGCCGCAGAGAATCTTTACATAAAATAAGCGAACATGTTTTTTTGTAATCAGAAGTCCTCCGTGGTTTCTGAACCGATTCTGTTCGTTCACGTCTCATTTAAAAGATCTCATTGAGTAGATGTTTGATAAGGTCTTACATTTTGAAAAAGTCATCGTGGACATGAGGAATGAACTATCAAAGTTTCTATTTTTGCCATTGCTTCAACATAGGGATAAGCGAGCTGAAAATTTTCACATTCTAACTTATGATTTGATAATCAACTTTGTTTTGAAACAAAAATTTTATTTTTCATTGTTCATTGCACCGGTAAGGGCATTTGTGCAGAAAGAGAAAAATAGAATGATAGGGAGAGAGAACGAGAAGAAGAAAATGAAGAAGGAGATGGAAAAGAAGGAGAAGAAGAAGAAAAAAGGGGGAGAATAAGGAGGAGGAGAAGAAGGAGAAGAACAAGAACGGGAAGAAAAAGGAGAAGAAGGAGATGATGAAGGAGAAGTAGGTGAATGAGAAAAAGACATAAAAGAAGGAGGAGAGGGAGAAGAAGACGATTCAGGTGGAAAGGATGAAGGAGGAGGAGGAGGATTGGAAACTATTCCATGTAGTTCAATAGTCGCAGTTTTATGCGACCTGGGATGTCCTAGTTCGATTTAATTAGGGTTATTAGATAATTGGAAATTTGTTGTAATTAGACAAGAATTGAACATTGGAGGAATCGTCTCTTGAATCTCATAAGGTTTAAAGGTTATATTTGCCAATTTTTGGGTTATGTACATGTAAAGAACCCTAGGAATGGTAATAGTACCTAGTATCTTAAGCTGAAACTGTGTTAGACACTAGCTGTTATCAAGGTGTATTCGCATTCTACACTTAGATACACAAATCGGTACATCACCCAACAGCACACATTCTGGTCCTGAATTATTAAGGTTAATAATCTTATTCATGTGATCAACTTTCGTAAAGCCAAACTTATCTGGTGCCAGAGACCTTTTGAAATAAAATTTGCTCAGAATTGTGGAGAGTGGATAAGAACTTATTCTAAAAGTGTTGAGGGCAGAGGGAATGTAATTGAAGAGAACAACTAGGCTCAAATGCACTCCTATGTATGCAAGGAGATTTATTGGAAAGTGATTTCATCTTTCATTTACATAGATATTAAGACAGTAACCGAAACAGTTCGTCATTGTTGAAGATATTTTATAGAAAAAAACTGAGTTTATTATACCTCTTTTCTTGACACCAATATTTGTAAAATGTAACTTAATAAACAAAAAAGATACTCAAACTTTTTCACTATCCTTCCAACTTTCTCCAAGTTTTCCAACTTGGTTTCCATCCAGCATCCAATAAAGATGCCCCAGCGATGCAAGACGAAAAGAAAACTTCTGGAAATCTTACAAATACTCATCACAAAATGGCGCAACAAACATAACATGAAGTCTTCTAAGTTCAAGACTTAGAAGAAAAGAATTGCATCCTAAACAATTGTTTGTTTCCCTTGAGTGAGTTTTTTTGATCATGAAACTTATGTGCTGTAGTTAATGAAGAGTTTAGTAAAGTTTGAAAGATTTTACAATTGCTGTATAGACTTCATTTACAACAATAATTTTCCCATCACTACTTAATTAGTTTGAACCTTGTTGGAAAATATCCTCTTTTCAATATTTCTAAAACTGAGAAAAGATAAGATTACTTTATGTATGTAGATAACAAACTATTTCTGCATAGATTCTAGATTATGATGATTGTAAGTATTAGTAACTATTTTCCAAATTATAATTCTGATAATAATTATTCGATGCGAATAACGATTATTCGATTAGAATACGATGTGATAAGATAATGACAATATTTTCGCGATTTGACTACATGAAATGGCGAAGTTTGAACATACAGTAATTATAAATGTCCTTTTTTGGAAAAGGTTACTGACATTACTTGAGAGTTTCGGTTGAGAAAATTAATTTCACTCTGGATGAACAATGAATTGAAGTAGAATTAATTAAATGAATTAAAAAATAAATGAAATTAATTGAAATGAAAGAATGAATTGAAGTGAAATAGTAGGTAGCTTGTTCACTGTTGAGTGAATTTCCAATTGAGCCAGGGGTTGCATTTTAGTTCTTGTTTAGAGACATGAGCTGTGGCCTTGCTGGTTGCTACTGACTGATTGACATCCATTGTCAGCAGATAACTCTATTACGTAAGTCAAATCCCGGACTTTTGTTTAAATATAAGTCGCCGGTTGGGCTACAACATGTCAAGTGCTGTTGTATGTGGCTGAAATGCACTTAAACATCACTTGCACAACACCATCTTTCTATTTCTTATTGTTGATTCTACTTTTCCAAACTGAACTCCAAGGGAATATCAAAAGTCGCATCAATAAATATCCATCCAGCTCATTTTTCATTCAATTCAAATTGTAATTCACTAGTTGAAAGGTTTTGAGATAATTTTGCCAATAAATGAAATCATTTTTTTATGCATTCAGTATACTATATTATCTAACCTTAAAATTATTAAATTTGCTTTGTTTTTATGAATCTCAAATTATATTGTAGTAATGAGTCACCCTTTCTTTTTCAACATCGTCTAGATCTTGGTGAATGTAGGAAGCAAAGCAGGCTAGAGTTAATTTTCCGCTAAATTAGATTGTTATCTGGTCTCAGGTCATGTCACATCTGTGCAAATCTCAGCAGACAAGACACAGATCTGAGTTGTCTCATAGTGTCAGGCTAAAGAGGAAGGTCACTGTGGTTGGGGAGGGTGGAGAGGGGCCAAATAAAATAATAAAGAAACTGGAGTGAGTCATCGTTGTGACACTGAATACATATTCTTTCCACATAAAATATAGTTATACTGTGTAGCAGTTGGCGGTGACACTGTTCTAGTGTGTAGTCTATTCTCTGTTGGCTAAAACACAGATTGATACTTACTTGCTAGATCTGCTGGCAAATCGAGTTCAAACAAATCCCACCTCAAAGCGTTTTGTACACCCACGTTGCTCCTCTCTAACTCACTCTCTCTTTCTTTTTCTCTCCTGTCCCATTCTCGTGCTCTGGTTTTCTTTGTGACATCGAAAACAAGACAAGATTTTAATTCCTCCTTTTCTTGAAGAAACATACTGGATCTTTTTGGATCGTGTTTATCTTAAGTTTCCAACGTAGTTTTGTTGGTTTAAACAAAATTTGTAAAATATAACATACTATTCATGAAAATGTATTCATTAAAATATTAAAAATTGTTATAAGATATCGCATATCTAGATTTCTAATAATCCGAATCTATTATCTTGAATAATTTGCGTAATTTCTGAGTTTGATGAAATTGAAAACTCCACCTCATATTTAGGAATAACATGAAATAAATTCCATCTCATAATATTGAATAACATATTTTAGTTTCTTTTTACCTCCTTATTTCAACTATTTGTTATTTTTAACTAATAATTAGTTCTTTACATAACGAATGATAACTATTAGAAAAACTTATATTTTGTAACTTCATAGAATATCCCAATTTATACTTGGAACTAGCATTATTTCTTCTCAATTTCAACGTAATTAATAATAATAATTTCAATATTTTATTTTGACGAATAAACATCCTCTTACATACAAAATATTAAATTCAAATAATAAATTTTTAGAAAAACTACATAATGCATGTCTATCATCCAGATAGAAGATTCAGTGAGTTGAATTTTTGTCTAAGAATTCAATTTGAATTTATTCGTATTTTTAAATTCAATATTATTTATAGAAATAACATTGTTTTGTCTTTCAGTATTTAGTTACTTCCTAAATTTGAAGAGCGGCATAAAAACGTTTTAACCTCTCACACCTGACCCGACAAACAAATGGTGTGCGTCATAGGAAAGCGACCTTACGAAGATCGTCGATGCTTTTAGAGTGAGTTGAAAAAATTACTGAACAGAAAATAGATTCGAAAACTATTTTCACCGGACAGAAGAAGAGCTTTGACGACTTCTGAAGATCTTATTTTACTTCCTCTTCTTGTTCCTCCTTCCCCTCCTCCTCCTTCTCCACCTCCTCTTCTTCTTCTTCCTCTACATTTTGTTCATGTTCCTCTTCTTTTTATTTACTAGTATGGCCAGAGAGTATAGAAGAAAGTATATTTTACTACTATTCTCTCTGAGTATGGCTCGGCTCAGAAGCAAAGCAAATAGGTGCTACGAATGTAGCCTATCCAGTAGTTAGAAGGCGCATAGCTATAGTTATACTGTATGTGTGATACAGTTGGTGCAACAAGAGAATATCTCTGGATGGTCTGTGGCGTGAATGTTTAGTACGCATGCGCAATTAGTGAATAGCAGTGTCGTCAATACGGAGTAGTTGAAGAAGAAGAAGAAGAAGAAGAAGAAGAAGAAGAATTCTGTTATAAAGGGAAAGTTTTGCTCCTATTGAATAAATATTACATGACTGGTGTGATAATATTAATATTACGTTGACTGGTTGATTAAAAAAAGACAATGTGTTATTTTGCCGTTAAGATACAAAAGTTAGCTACCCTATTTTAATTGAATGACTTTCATTCAATGGTTCCATGGTAAAGGGCAATGTTCTATTGATTTCTTTTTTAATATTTTTTTTACATTTTATATTTATATTCAGTATTTATGTGAAAAAAATTCAACATAACATCACCCGTTACCATAGAAACGTTAGATGAAAGTAATTCGCCATCCGTCAAATTGAAAAATAGGACTATACAATTCTTGTACAGTAGGCTTATTGATATGTCTAGCTAGGGAGAACGTGTATTATTGTTCACTTCTTAATCTTTCTGCCCACTCCTCAGCAAAAGTTATATTTGTGATGGTATGGGATGCCTTCGTAATTCTAATTTTGAGCGGTCAGTTGAATTCGCGGGATTTTCGCAAGTGCGAAACAACTGAGAAGGCACCACCTTGACGTCATTCGCCGAGTTACGTAGAAGCTTTCCCCCTAACTAACCTCCCCTCCCACCCTCTAAATTCCCTTTCATCTCTTCTTCTACTCCTCCTTCAACATCATCTTGTTGTTGAACTAGTTCTTCTTTTTCTTTTTCCTCCTCCTCCTCTTCCTCCTCCTCCTCCTCCTCCTCCTCCTCCTCCTTTCCTCCTTTCTCCTCCTCCTCCATTTCCTGTTCTTTTTCATCTTCCTCCTCCTCTTCCTCGTCCTCCTCCTTCTCCTCCTCCTCCTCTCCTCCTCTTCTTCATCATATTCCTCTTTGCATTGTTCCTCTTTCATCTTCTTCCCTTTCTTCTCTTTCTCCTCCATTTTCTTTTTCGCTCTTTAACTTCTTTCATCTTCCTCCTCGTTCTCTTCGCCATCCTATTCCACTTCGTCCTCTTCTCATTTTTCTTCATCGACTTCTCCTTTTTTTCCTTCTTCTTTTCCTCTATTTTCTTCTTCATTCTTCTATTCCTCCAGTTTTTTATCGTTTTGTGTTTCTTCTTTTTCTTTTTCATTCTTCTTTTCCTCCATCTTCTTTTTCTTTTTCGTTTTCTGTTTCTTCTTCTTTTTATCTTTTTCATCCTACTCCTCCTCTTCTTCCTCTTATTCTAATTCTTCCTCTTCTTTCTTATCTTATTCCTCTTCTTCTTCTTCTCCTTCTTCTTCCTCTTATCTTCTTCTTCTTATTCTTCTTCTTCTTCTCCTCCTTCTTCTTCTTCTTCCTCTTCTTTTTCCTCTTCTTCTTCTTCTTCTTCATCATCCTCTCCTTACTACTTTTCTTCTTCTTCTTCTTCTTCTTCTTCTTCTGCTCTTTCTTCTTCTTCTTCTTCTTCTTCCTCCTCTTCTTCTCCGCATTCCGCTACAACCTCCCTGCTACATCCTCTTCACCACCCCTAATCTATCCGGTGAGAAAGAGTGAGACAGCGACCAAATAAACGAGTGAGAAAGATCAGGTCGCTTCGACTTTTTCTATTTATTTATCCATTCAAATGAGAAATAGCTTTGCACGCACGCACACTACATCTGTGTGTGTGTGTGGAGAATTCATTCAGTAATTCGTACTCGCATCACGGCCCCCACCACTACCCATTAATAACTCCTTGCTTATTTTTCTCCATTCATAAATTAGGCATAACTCCAGCTTGTGACTGACGCATTTTCGGCAAATTCTGTTGAAAACTTTTGAGTGCGTTCATCGAATTTTCGCCAGCGTTCATTGTCACAAAAGACTACAGACGAATTAATATCGTTTCAAAGGATTCCAATTGAATTATTCATGTTTATTGTGCTGGTAATGCTAATTGCCGTGGTATATTCCTATTCCCGTCTTTCTTGAATGAAATTTCGTTAAATTTGTTTACTCTTGAAAAAGGCCGTTTTTGTAGAAATTGTAAACTATCAGTCCCACCCTATGTAGCCTACATTAGATTTGAATTCAGTTGAGATATTTGTTCGTACGCTATTCTTCGAAAAATTTGATAAATCCTTAACTCTCGCACAAAACTAATTAGGTTATTGTTGTTAAACTGTGTAAGGTTATTAAACTATAAGGGTTCTATAGAAATTGTAAACAATCAGTTAGCCTTGGTTTGATATGTTCTACATTTGAATTCAATAAAGGTATTCACAAATTCTACTGTTTTCAAGTATTAATAATTGATTGATTGTATTGATTGATATTTCATTCACCAAATAATAATCAAGTACAATATTAATTCATGTAATGAAATTACGAGTATTGAAATGTAATTGTAAACGAGTATAATGAAATATACGTATATTGTTATTGAAAACAGTTAATCGAATTTCAATATTTTGATTAAACTGAATTTCTGCATCCTTTCTTGAAATTGTTGAAGGTCACCTCGATTATTGCGATGCTCATAGGTGATCTGTAGAATTGGAAGCAGATGTTTCCGAGGCGATCCTTGAGAGGGCGCTGTTTTGCGTAACAATCTTTCAAGAAGCTGAAACTTTCAAAGTCACTCGTCTCCTATTTACGTAAGTCACTCTTGTCTCTCGACTGTGTTTATACGCGACACTCGTTGAGTGATCGCGGAGTGAGTGCTCACTTGGCCCCACTGTTTCACTCTCCAAATCGTAAATAGATCGCAACAGATTGCCACGTAATCCTAGAGGATCCACAACAGTTCGACTTTAAGTGTTACTTTCACTGTTAAGTACGTCCCGCAATTCAGTTTGCGATTATCAAAACTGGTGGAGAAATTTGAAATATATAAATTGGTCAAGACACAAGACAAGATTAGTCACGTTTGGTCACAGTAATTAACATAGTTGCTTATGAAGCAGCAAACACTGATGCAACATGACTAATCGGTGTGTGTTGCTTCATAAGCAACTGTGAAGTACTGTGACTAGACGTCTTGTCTTGTCTTGACTAACCGGTGTACGCCTAGCCTAAATTGAAAATGAAACGATTGTAGAAGTCTAAATCCGTATACTTTAATTTCTGGAATTTTCTTGTGTGTACACTGTACAGTATTTCCCACCATGTATAATGTTTTGCTGCATACTCTACCATTTTATATTCTGGGGTAGTTTCATTGAACGTATACAATACAAGAACAACTTACGATAGATATTACATAAAAATACATGGAAATATTGATTATAACAATTATTTTAATAACATTTCAGTTGCTATGACTGCAGTTACAATACGTTAAACTTTATGAAATTGTATTTTTTAACAAATCTACAATCTTCTTCCATTTTTATCTCGGTACGGTAACAAAGTGTATACAGAACGTTTTGTAGGGACTTCTCTCTTTATCCTGATGAGTACAGCTAGGAAAAAGGATTATCAGAGAGTCACAGTACACATTTTACTACTACTATCTGTGTTTCCTACTACTATTGAAGTTCAGCAATCACTGGAAAACTGCATCCTACCAATACTACCTTACTGATCACAACTGAGTTCTGCTGCTCTACTATTGAAATTCAACAATCGCTTGGAAACTGCATTCTACCAATACTGACTTACCGCTGATTTATCAAGCACAACCAAGTTATACCATAGTACCATAGAGAAGCAATAATCTCTATTATGTTCTAAGTTTCATGTTCTATGATATTGTTTTTACAAAGTCTGTTCTCTGTAGTTATACCAAAGATAATTCATTCATATTTGGTTAGTCAATGATTATATTAATAGAATTTTAATCTTAACTAGCTGTCCCGGCGAACTTCCCCCCTCAAATGTCCCCCCTTTTCTCCCCACAAATGTCCCCCCCCCCTTCATGCCACCCCCAACAAATGTCAGACACGAGCGTACAGACACCAACTCTCTTTTATTACTATATAGATATTTTGATTAAAATGAATTGTAATCCTTCGCGAAATGTTCTACTATATTAAAATTCAACAATCGCCAGAAAACTGTATCTTGTCCATACTGCCAACTAAGTAGAAACGGGGGGCCACGGTGGCCAGCCACCACTCGAAGTCCGTTATTATTTTTATCGATTTGGCAATCGAGAGGGCACGTGGTGAGAGAGTCGGCCTTCGACTCTGCTCCTCTGCTGCTTTTTCTTGTCTTTGCAAGCTCCTCTCTTCTCTCTCTCTCTCACACACACTTTCTCTCTGTGTCTTTAACTCCCCCCCCCCACGTTGCGACGCAAAACGACGCCGATCGCCGTTGCCATGACGACGCAGCTACGCGACGGCGCGTCCTTTGGAGCGTGTGTGCGTTATCGGAGGAGCGTTAGCGGTGCGACGGATATTCGCAGCTTCTCTGACAGACAATTGAGTCGCAGTCGCGGTGCACTCTCAACCGTCGACTATCGTCACCCTCCCTCTCTCTCTCTGTCTTACCCTCTCTCGGTTTAACGTTCTGTCTTTTATCATCCTCTCGTGTGTGACTTGTGACAAACAGTGCATGGAGATTTCGTGCCGTGTGTTTTTATCGTGTGAGTGCGAACCATCTCGGTTCAACGTGTGAGATCGTCGTAATATGCCGGCCTATATGGTGTTTTGTTTAAATAGTGTAGTTAGATCAAACCCACTTGGATGAAAACCTGAAAACCATAATATTCAATCTGATTTGGTACCGATAATATTTTTATAATTCCGGCTTATTGTGTTAGTTTGATTAGTTCATAATTCACATCTACTAAGGAGCTACTAGGATGAAAACCCAAAAACCATTTCAATTCTATCGAGTTTGTAAGATAGTCTTTTTATGCCGACAAACCTTCTTTTATAAGAGTGTATTGTGTATAGATTGGTCGTACTTGGGTAAAACCCGAAAACCTGAGTTTGTAAGATTGTCTAGTGATATATATGTCGGCTTATAATGTTTTGTTTATTTATATATGTCCAATAGGTATATATAGGTAATAATACCTGACTTATCCTATAAGTCAATAAATTGGATACATCTTCGCCCTATTCTTCTGAGTTTCCTTTGTGCTGTTGAAGGCTGAAATTTCAGTTCCTCTCCTTATTTGAAATTTTACCCACCATAGATTTCTAACTTCTAGATAAATAATTCTTTATTTTCCTCAATGAATTTTATGGACTAGATTGATAGACTGCCTTTCAGTTTTGTCCTATCGATAAAATTTTGTGATTGTGATTGATAATCCGACTCATCTTGAGCGAGGCATTGATTTGATTTGTTACCTTTATTTTCATTGGAGACGGGAATGTGCTGAAAATTATTCGTTTGCATATCTGTCTGAGAACTAGGATTCATCGATTTTTCTCAATTGGATAGTCTATATTAATTGAATTGGTGTCCACATTCTCATAAGAATATCCCGGTTTATAGAGATCTTTAGATAGAACAGTTATGAAGCACCTTATTCGTAAAAATTGCTACGGAGCACCTCAATAGCTGGAACAATACCTCATGCTTATCGGTTTATTAATACAATCAAAATTCCGGTAGAGTTTTAGGACCTATAAATTATCCCAAAGAATACTGTGCTACCAGTTCGTCAATGTAACCACGAATATAGTGGTGGAACGATTATTATTTAGTGACAGCTTTTAGGAGATTTAATTATCAGTAATTAAATAATAATTGAATTGAAGTTAAGATTCAATTTAGTAACAAGGGAATTTTTAAATCGGGCGCTGGAATTTAAAAGGTATTAATCTTTAGTATTCAATGTGAACAAATTAGACGCCCTTCGACTGCTGGAGTATGAAGAGTTCAATGCTTCACAGCATAACCATAAAACAGATTAAACAATGTCGTGAGCCTGACGTGCATCTCTCGATGCAGTGTATAAACGGGCTATAATTACTTATCATTGCTTGGAAAGTCTGTAACCCATTTTTTGTTACAATTTAAACTCCAGTAGTGTTGAAGATCATCACCTTTTTGTAGGTAACTTTTGGAAAAGTTGATTTTGGGAATTGTGCACTCAGTTGCCATTGGGATACCCTTTTTTTGTTACAATTTAAACTCCAGTAGTGTTGAAGATCATCACCTTTTTGTAGGTAACTTTTGGAAAAGTTGATTTTGGGAATTGTGCACTCAGTTGCCATTGGGATAACACATTTTCAATCAAGTTGTTAGCAAGCAGTGGTGGTCGATACACTTGTTTTACTACGTATCTGGTTACGCAACCGTGTACAAGTAAACAATGGTCGATTTCTGTGAGGTGCAGTTTCAATCTCACACCTCACTGACCCCACTCAACCTCCCTTGAGCGCTGCTGCTATTATTGCATCTCTCCATAACCCTCGCTCGTTATCTCTTGTCAGTACAGATTTATTATGAATTGTATATTCTGATGAATCGGCGTGCCTTGGGTTATGCAGAAAATTGTTCATTAACTAGAGGAAGTCAAGAATGTAAACAACTCACCTTCGAGTTCACGCTAAATCTTATAGCATCAATAGAACGCAAGTTTTAAACAAATTTGTGGAAGAATTGTGTAGAATACATTTGAATCTTTTTTAATTATTATAGTGATAGGCTAGGCGTACACCGGTTAGTCAAGACAAGACAAGACGAGATTAGTCACGTTTAGTCACAATAATACACATAGTTGCTTATGAAGCAGCACACACCGATGCAATGACTAATCAGTGTGTGTTGCTTCATAAGCAACTATGTGAAGTACTGTGACTAAACGTAACTAATCTTGTCTTGTCTTGTCTTGACTAACCGGTGTACGCCTAGCCATATACTTACCAACTCACTTCACTTTTATTTACATAAATCCTGCAATCCATAGATTTCGATTAGATTGATTAGAGGGGAATGTACATCCTCATATTTATGATATAAAAATATTATATGAGTGGCATTTTGTTATTACAATATTATGAACTGCATTTATCCTTATAAATTATTCATAATTTTTATTAATAAATCGACTGGCTGGTTGCATAGTATGCAGGTTGCATAATGCCAGTTATAATAGCCTACCATTTATAAGAATAAATGAGCTATAAAGTTTGAGAAATTGAGTACTAGCAACTAGTCGACTGGGGACTATTCACTATCGCGTCATAAGAGGAATAAAACGCAGATCTACTAAGCAGATCAATTATTAACTCATGAAATTAACATCCATATAATGTTATGCAAGTGGTGATTGGAAATTAAATTGTATGGGGAAATCAGGAGTTTACAGTATTTTATTTGAATACCAATTTGTTAGGAAACTGATTGTAAATTTAATTAAAAATTGATCAATATCGATAGAGTTGAATAATTAACCTATCACCGATTTATAGCCATGTTATGTGGGAAGTATCATATTATTATGATGGTGATTTTACTTGTTTGATGCAATAGAACCCGTCCCAGAGATGTTTCAAGTGCAAACAACAATAGAGTAGGCGCCCCCTCCTCTCCAATGATTTGGAATCGTCCCTTTTGTTGGGCGGAATTTGAAATTTCGCGTCTGCTTTGTGAAGAATACTAGTAGGCCGATGATCATTTGCCAGAAAGACGGGCTTTGTAAGTAGTAGGTTTCTTTTGGCAGACTACGGGTCTCTGGTTTAAAAACGACCACAGCGAAAAGGTTAAGAGAAATTCCACTCTCCACTTGAGGCCAGTACTATTGTTATTGAAATAAACGTTGTAACGGCGCCGGCGGCACTCTGCGTTTGACGTGACGCATATGGGAGTCCGAATGACTGGTGCTAAAAAGCCCCTCAGCTCGCCTTCATTCATATTTTGTACCCGGTTTTCTTTGAATACTGAATTTTCATGGCCGGCAAATGCATAGGCCAGTCGCATGTGATTTTATCTCAAAGAGCATCTCCAAGCTTATTGTGAATGTATTATTTTCGTATGACCCCGATCTAAATTGTATGCACCAGTAGTTGGAGGTTGTAGCTTGTCATATTTTTCAAAAGTGGATTAGATTATCAAATATTTGTTCCAACTTCTATGCTACTTAATACAGTAGTTCAATTCTATGTAATTCTCCATATTTATGCCGTACATGTCATTTCAGGAATACATGTGAAACTCTACATTTGTTCCAATTTGTATTTGAAAAATTGTTTTCAAGTACAAAACTTGAAAATTTATTAAATTTGTATTTGTTTCAATCTCTGTTCTAATCGGTTGTTTAATTTCATGAAATATGTACATATATACATAACTATTTATCAGTAGTATTATTCACTTGAAAATGGTTCTCTTATGAACGTAAAATCATCCTTGTAACAGAAAATCCATCTATATTTTAGTGTGAATATTTATGTTCATCTTTTTGTGTAAAAAACATGGAATGAGCTTACTAATTTGTTGATGGACATACATTGATAGTATCAGGATCTTGAACCCACGTATCAATGACATGTAATGTGATGTGATGTTGCTGGCATCATCATCTGTTGAATAAAGAGAGAATAAAATTCTTCTTCTATACTTTGGTTGAATACGAATCCTGAAAATTGTAAATTTTTAGTGTAACTTCATAATGTTACTTCAGTTATAAATGAAAACGTACTTGATTTGATTGATGATACAAACCTCCAATATTTGTTAACAATAGTTGTTTACAAGAAAATTGGGAAAAGCCATTCACTTTTGGAAATAATATTATTAATTTCATTAGATGCCGTATGATTAAAATATGATGATAAAAATAGCAGGTTTTTGACCAACACTGCTTCAATCTTAAATTCAAATTGAATCACGCAGTCTGTAGATTATGTTCATAAACAGAGTCTTTTTCCTGATAATCTGCCTTAAAATTCATTGATTGACATACAATTCCCAACAAAAATACCAAATACATAGATACAATACAATGAAAAACAGTGGTTAGGTAACCTCATTGTGTTGGGGCACCATATTTATCAATGCTTTATAACAATAAATGAATACAATAATTTATGTCTGCAGAAAAAAAAAACAATTATTCGAACTTAAAATTAGAGTAAAGCAAAATAATTAACGCCAATTGCTGTAGTTTCTATGAAAAATGGATTTGTCACTTCCATACACGTAATGCCACTAACATCCGAATCAATACATTTAAAAGAGAGAGACTATATATCAATCCAATAAATCACGACCAATTGGCCAACACTGTGAGTTGCCTGGGTTGGAAAACAGGGCCAATTTATGTCGGGGGAAATTTGTGTGGTAGTGGGAAAAGTTTGATTCGAGTGGGTCGATAAGTGTCGACCACTAGTTGACCGTCAAAGCAGAGGAGAATGACCCCGGAAACTGAGCTCACAGCGTCCAGACGCTCAGCGTCGTAATCAAAGTCAATACTGTTGCTCTCACCGACGGCAAAGTTGCTTTCAAAGTCCTATCGAGTACGGTTGGAAAAGTTTTGGAGAGCTCGCGGCAGCTTCAAAATCCCCACAGCTTTAGTAGACTTGCTCATGTAATTAAGTTGGGTGTATGTGGTAGATAGCAGGACTTTCTTATCTTAAACTGCGCAGAAATTGAAAGATTCAAGAGTCATTTCCTTGTTGTGTGACATTTGAAATGTCTGAATTTCTAAATCTCATAACTTTTCCCCCTACTATCGAATAGGGTGCGAGTATGTATATACTATATGCATCGTGTGGATGATATAGTTGATATACTTGCATGCAAATAGCATTAACCAGCCGATTGGCGCCAGTCGACTTTGCAAGCAAATATGCATTGTGTATATGCACCTTGAGAATAGGGTGCTCAAATAATAGAAGCTGGTTGCATCCCAAACACTTTCTAACTACAGGAGCTACTTGCATAACTTACAGCAGTCGTTATAAATTCATCTCTCATAACTATCCTTGTTATTACCCACGCATAAACCTAGAGCTCATGTGGGCATCACCTTCGAAAACAAATTGAATTAGCTCATTCTACATTTTACCGTATCAAGTGTGCGTGTTCACAGACATCTGTAGCAATCGCTTGAAGGTACTGTACAATGTGTTTCATTTAATTTGGCGCTTGGCGGTCGGTGAACGGCTGATGTTGCGCAGCTTTGGCAGAATACTTGACCCACAAATGCTGAATCTCGCAGATTATTGCAGGGACTTTAAAAAGGTCTTCTTCATAAAGGTATTTTGAAGACTTTAAAGGACTTCAAGACTTTGTAAAGTCTTTGGATTATTGTGTTGGGCTACGTAGCGTCAGCTGTTTGCTGACCGCCAAGCGTCAAATTAAATGAATCGCAGTATAACACGATTGTAGCGAGCGTTTGCACCTAAAGTTGAGAATGATTACAAATGGAATAGGTTTTATTCAAAACAGAGTGAATAAGTATGAATATTATGAGATTTTCAACACAAGTCCGTTGGAAAATGACTTTTATTTATTCTCCTATGTGTGTTGGATGTAAGTGTCGGCTTATTTCAATTCGTATTTACATATTCTTTGCTACATTGATGCCATGCCAAAACATTCAATTCTACAGTACTGCACCGAAGAAAAATCACTCGCTTGGAATTTGATTTGAAATGTAGGAGAAGATTTATGTTTGAAGTCAAACTTCATTATTGCAGCCATTACGAGGCCACAACTCTGTTACTAACGTATCCGATTACACCGTTTGAATAATCTTATGTCTTCTCATCTCTATGAAACCAATCATAGTCCAATGATTTCCTATCAACTTGTTTGGTTCGAACCCCTTCAATACAGACACTTTCTTACTCCTCCTCCTCCTCCTCCTCCTCCTCCTCCTCCTCCTCCTCCTCCTCCTCCTCCTCCTCCTCCTCCTCCTCCTCTTCCTCCTCCTCCTCCTCCCCTCCTCTTCTTCTTCTTCTTCTTCTTCTTCTTCTTCTTCTTCTTCTTTCTTCTTCCTTTATTCTTCTTCTTCTTCTCATTCTTCTTCTTCTTCTTCTTCTTCTTCTTCTTCTTCTTCTTCTTCTTCTTCTTCTTCTTCTTCTTCTTCTTCTTCTTCTTCTTCTTCTTCTTCTTCTTCTACCTCCTCCGTCACCTCCTCCTCCTCCTCGTCCTCCTCATCTTCGTCTTCTTCTTTTCTTACACTTTTTATCCATCTCTCCTTCCCACCATCTTCCTTCTTCTCCTTTCTCCTCAGACGCCTCCAGACGTCATATTCAAACTTGATTCTATATTGACGACCATCAGCCTCATTAAATTTCATAGAAGCTGTCAATTTTTCGATAAATTAAAATCTATTCCTGGACTTTCTCGGTTCAAGTTCGCTAGCACACTTTCCCTGCTAGACTGGAGTGCAGAGATGTAATCTGCAACAAAGCCATCCATCTTTGTCAAAAATTCTGCTCTTATTCACTTCGTAAACATCTTCAATAAATTGAAAGCTGATTTGTGTGTTGGGATTTCAACATCAAGCAGGGATGATCTGTTCACTGAATCTACTTGAAAATACTGTACAGTAGTATGATTGAAATATGATACACATTGAATTATTATAAATAAATTTCATATTCTTATCTCTAATCTAAACTTGTCGATTGGCAACTTGTGAAGGCATTATTCTCAGGACCATATTTCAGTACTATATACTATCTATTATATTATACTATACTATTTACTATACTATCACTATATACTATCTACTACTATATGATGTAGTACGGAATGTAGTATGAAGTGGTACTCAGCTGCTACCTGTTACTCTATGTCCCTAGGATAAGCTTTCAATCTTTTCTCCTCTTTTCTGAACTTCAACTTTCCAGCAATTTTGTTGACGGTGACAGTGGTACTCTGAGGCGAAATAAAGCTTTTGAAACCTATGACAGACACGAAGCTCTCGTAAACGTTTTGAAACATTGGTGTTGTGTGTGATTTCCAGCGATGATAGCGGCCCAGACTTCTAATCCTCTTCACGCTTCAGACATCTAATCCTTCACAACATGTCTATCCACTGAGTTTTTTACCATGTCATTTTACCATTTTATCAACTGAGTTATATAGCATTCTATGTTTTGTAGATAAAAGTGAATATGATAAATTTATTCTTCCAAATAGATTCATTTCTTATTATTTCGAATAGTTTTCCATTCCTATATTATTTTAAGATTTCAAGTAAGATAAATATAATACAATTGATCTATTTTCTTCTTCAAAAACTAGTCATGGAGAAAACTTCGATGTTTAGTGCATTGATGCACAAAAACATTGATGTTTAACATCGATGTTGTAGTGAAAAGAACTTTTGTTATTCACTTCACATTTTTTGTTCCATTAATTGCACATCAAGGGTAATCATTCAATTTTTATTTTATTGCTCGATATATCGAATATCGAATCAAAACATCGATGTTTTAGCGTTTTTTCCAACAACTAAAGTTAAACTGCAGCCAAGTGCAGTTCAATTGGCTAGAGCCACCCACAGATCAGTCCATCCTAGGTCTCACAATGATTGTAGGGGGGAAGTAGGGACTGTCGCATCGCGGCTCAATTAGTACGAAGTCAGACGACAACGTTTTGGCGACTGTTGATTAAAAAAAGTTGGCTGCACTGGGTGAAATGCGCCTCTGTTTACGCCTCTGTTTGCAGTCCAGTGTCTCTCCACCCATAAATATCAATCTTCTCGGCAAACCAACAATTCTCTAGCTATATCTGTCGACGATTTGTGATCTTATATCTTATTCGTTGTGTTTTTGCAGATCGTCAAACGCGTAACCCTGTCCTGAATATACTTCAGCTTCTTCTACTAGTTCTCACCAGTTTACTCATTCACTCCCACACATTTCTGTATGATCTTTCTCACTCACTACTTGTTCATCATATAATTGATGTGTTTGAGCGATCTTTTAAATTTCGGTAGTAGGCCAACTGGTTACTGTTTCTTTCTTGTCTGTAGTATCTCGGGTGCTTTAATAGTGTCTTTGGTACCTTCTCGTGTAACCTGGGGTACCTTTTGGGGTACAAGCACGACTTTTGTGGAACACTTTCTGCCAGTTGCACGAAAATCCAATTGAATTTGAACACCATAAAATGACGTCATTGAATTCACGTAAGATTTATTCAGTGGTTTTTGTTAGATGACATCATTTTACGCCGGTTAAATTCAATTAATTTCCGTGCAACTGACCGTAAATGAATTTCACAACTTATCGTACAAAAATAGTTCAACTACTTAGTTCTTTTGCTGTTTGATTTCTTCGGTAATGATTTCGATAATATTTTATTCTAATGTTCATTATGAGGATTAGCTCTCATTTAATGATTTCATATTGTAAATTCTACAAAAGCTTAACTATGAGCAAGCCGATTAAAACTCTAATGTTGGGTTGCACCAATTTTGATCCAGGATCAACAGAATGCTAATTAAATGGGATCAGCTGATTAAAAGTAGTTGATCCCGGTTGGTGCAACCCAACATAGTAGTATTTCAAGTTAAAATCCATCTACTTGTCCCTAACTTCTTCAACCTACTTTATCTATTTTTATTTGCAGACAGAAAAAACTTTGTTCTGATAATAGACAATTTTCTGAACATCAGTTATGAATTAACTCTCAATTGTTTTTAAGAAAAGGAGATTGAACATTCTAGACTTCGAAAAAACCTGGGCTGTGAATAGAACATCCTTTTTTATGAACAAACAACCTTGATCTTGATCAGAATAACCCCTACCTGTGAAAGTCAAACTGCGACATTGCATGAAACAACCTTGAGTAAGAATTAAAAAAACTAAATTGAACCTTAAATGAGCATCGGTGAACTTTTTAAAAAACAGTGACCTTAAGTGAACAATTTTTACTTGTATAAACAATATTGTTACTTTGGGTAAACAATTTTAAACTTTATTAAACTACTTTTACCACCATAAACGACTGTGGCATTGCATAAACAACTTAGACATCGAGTAAACAACTGCTACCACAGATGTGACCTTGAATGAAACAGCCTTGACCTTGAGAGGTGAACAATTTTTACTTGTGTAAACAATATTGTTACTTTGGGTAAACAATTTTAAACTTTATTAAACTACTTTTACCTCGCATAAACGACTGTGGCATTGCATAAACAACTTAGACATTGAGTAAACAACAGCTACCACAAATGTGACCTTGAGTGAAACAGCCTTGACCTTGAGAGGAACAACCCTTGCCTGTGATCTTTTCGGTAGTAGTCTAACTTGGTGGAACGTCCTTGACATAAAGATACTCCAACTTGTTGGAACAACCTTGACCTTGATAATGCGAACCATGACCTTGAGCATGTGAAACTCGGTTATGTGCGTGTTGACAAGATGTGCCATTGTTAGTTGTGTGCGCAAATGTCGTCGGGTGCGGCAGATATAATGCGGCTGCCTGGCAGCATGGAGCAGCGCAGTCAAGGTCATGGTCTGCGCATCAGACTGAGTGAGCCGAGCATCGGTCTGTCGACGCCTAGCGCTGCTGCAGCTGCAGCTACAACGCCGACGCCCTCTACGCCTAGCCAGCCGAGCAGCGCGGACGCTGACAGTGTTGTTGATCCGCTATGCTGTTGGGCGCCCGCTACTTGGGTATGACACTTTTCCAAATGCATTAGAACTTGATAGATGAATAAATATATAATTTTATTTTCTTCAAAAACTCAAGTAGCCTAACTAAATAATATATGCGTAAGATATTTAGGCTAGGCGTACACCGGTTAGTCAAGACAAGACAAGACGATATTAGTCACGTCTAGTCACAGTAATTCACATATAGTCCGATTCACGTCAAGAAGTCAGCATTGTTTATATGAGGAGCATTCATGCCAAGTTTCATTGTGAGAGAAAGAGAAAACTGCACCAAACGTGTTTGTTGGGACTGTGTGCGACAACAATGCACAGTGCGGCAACTATGCACAGTGCGAATAAAATAGAGACATCAGCAACTGCCTTGTGCTGAACAAGGATAGCAAACTCCCATCTAAGCAATGCTGACTTCTTGACGTGAATCGCACTATAGTTGCTTATGAAGCAGCACACACCGATGCAATGACTAATCGGTGTGTGTTGCTTCATAAGCAACTATGTGAAGTACTGTGACTAAACGTGACTAATCTCGTCTTGTCTTGTCTTGACTAACCGGTGTACGCCTAGCCTAAGAGGTGATGATTTCTTGATCCATTTACAAACTGTCAGTAAATAGACAAATTTGTTTCTTACATTATACAATGTTTCTTATATACAGTGTGTTTCTAAAATAGACCGACAAATTCCGTGAGTGGTTTTCTGACATTGAAATTAAGAAAAATGTTCCAGTAAACATGGGTCCTAAAATGCTTTGTTTCCCCTCTAGTCGCCATTTTGTTTTTTCACTCTTTATTTTGTTTCTCCAGAATGGTTTGACTAATTTTGTTGAAATTTGGCATGGTCAAGGCCAAGATGAAGGTCTGCTGGAAAAAAATTAAGCAACCTTATCTGACGAAATATTTCAAAATGGCGGGCAACAACAAGTTTTCGCCTTATTTCAAATGCCCGCCATTTTGAAATATTTCGTCAGATAAGGTTGCTTCATTTTCTCCAGCAGACCTTCATCTTGGCCTTGACCATGCCAAATTTCAACAAAATTAGTCAAACCATTCTGGAGAAAAAAATAAAGAGTGAAAAAACAAAATGGCGACTAGAGGGGAAACAAAGCATTTTAGGACCCATGTTTACTCGAACTTTTTCCTTAATTTCAAATTTTCAATGTCAGGAAACCGTTCACGAATTTTGTCGGTCTATTCTAGAAACAAAACCTGAAAGTTATGCAGCCAAAACTTAAGATGAGGATTAGCTCAGTTCAAAATTTCATAAATGTCAAATCCAATGCCGCAGTGTGCGATTGTTATACTTTATAAAATTTATACCGCAAAATTTATGTAATATTCATTCTAATTTTATTTTATTATGGGCTATCCTATGTCGTTCATCAGGATTAGGTTTCTATCATAAGGAAATGGCAAGAGTTCTGCGAATGAAATCTTCGCCCTATTGCTAATTGCCTGAAATTTGCAATTAGATGCTGATTAATTCACCAAATTAGCGACAGAATCTTCGTCTTGGCTGCTCTCTGTAAGTGGCTCACAGCAAACATGCATGGCTTCATCTCCTAATCATCTTCAAATGTGTTGAAGCAATCCAAGTTCCGATTTGGATTCCACTATTGCGTTTCATCATTTCAACGAAATTCAACAGTGGAAAATATCTTTCAAAGAAATTTGAAATTTGCTTCTCTCATCCACACAAGGCATTGTGAACATCTACAGTTGATCTATAAATTTATCTCAAATCCTTCTCATTCACCATATTAATCCGTCATTTTTTACAATATTTACTAATGTCCAATTACTTGAAATGTTTAATTTCTGTATAAAAATCTGTCTCTCATTCAATCACTTAATTTCATTCACCCCTTTATAATTCCATCATAATGTAATTTGAATTACATCTTAATGTAAATGAGTATTTCTATTCATTCACCCCTTAATAATTCTTCAGTCAAGTTCTTTGCTTTATACAATTGATTGAATAATTACTTCTATATCAATCATATTAATAGATTGTCAATAAGGCTTTTAATGGAATTTATGTCTGTGAGCTTTTTTTTGTTTGAATTGAATACTGTAAATAATAATATTTTACTATCACAATCGAGACATGACATGTAATCGTCTAATGATATGTACGAGAGTGAGGAAAACTGCCATAAATTTGTTATGCATTAATTATAGATGTTCACAATGTAAACAGGCATTTACAAAAATAGAATAAATGAAAAAGGGCGCAGCAGGAAACAAACAATTGAAGAAAATATTGTAACAAAATAACCGCTTATTTATGTCACAACCTCGATCGGGTCACACGAAGAATAACTGGAGCAGATATTGTTGACAAGTTTGATGTGGGTCGATGCAGACGAATGATTTATTTGCTGAGATATTGTTGATAAAATACGTTTTATTTGAAGAGCAGTTACACACACCTACGTACGCGCGTTTGCGGGAATTGTGTTTGTGCAGTTGTGGGGAATCCGTAATCAATCCAGCCAGAGATGGACCAGAATTTTCAGACTCCGCTATTTTCAGACTGTTGTGTAATATGCAGTCGTGTTGGTAAAGATTGTTTTCGGGTTTTGAAAGTTTAGCCACAAAGTGTCTGGGCCACCTGTTCGATTTTGGTGACTGCTATGCAGAAAAACATTTTCGAGACAAATTGATGATCTTTCTACTCATATTGGTTGTTGGAATATTTAGAGAGCATTGTACAGAATAAGTCTTTGTTTAGTAGTTTTGGAATGAATCAAAACAAATCATGTGTATTATGTTTTCCCTTTCTACTCATATTGAGTGTTGAAATTGTGAGAGAAGTTGAACAGTTTAAACCTTGCAGTAGTAGCTTTCAAATTAATTCAAATCAAATAATTTATTGTTGAAAAGCATGGAAATGTTATAGCCTTCAAGTCTTCAAGTTCATCCAGAACAGGATACGATAGTAGAACCATAGTCAAAGAATAGGAGTAGACGATTCATCACCGTGTTAAACGGTGAACGACGGAAAACCTACGTGATAGTGGCGATATCTCTGGGGACTCAACGGTAATGATTAAGCATTTGCTGTGTTAAACTATTTTCACAAACTATTTTCAAACTATTTTCGCCGTACAATAAAAACGTAAACAGACGCCCCTATCTGATGAATCATCTACTCCTATTCTTTGTCTATGGTAGAACTCAGTTCCAATTCAATTTCCATTCAGTTTCTGTTCAGTTCCAGTTTAGCTTCCGCTCAGTTTCCATTCATTTTAATTCCAGTGAAGTACTTTCATTCTTATTTTGAAATTTGTGTGGCATTTTTGCATTATTAAAAACCTGTCACCTTCAACATTAGGCTATAATACATCACAGTCTTACAATAATAAAAAGGGTAGTAAGCGTTATTGTTATAATAAAACAATTATTGTTTATATTATTTTATAGCGCTGCTTAAAAGCTCCAATTGAACAATTTATGATGATAATATTAATATAATAATAATAATGATTTCATAAGATAATAAAGACAATAGCTTAAGAAACCTATGCCCGCTTTTTCAGTCGTTCAATAAACTTATTGAATCAATAACTTTTTTTTGCATTTGAAAACACATGGTTATTGATTCAATAGTGCTATTGGATCCATAAACTGTCTATTGAGCGACTGAAAAACCGGGCATTAAAATACAGTAATAATGAAATTAATAAGTATGTAGACAATAATATTGAAAAAGCACATATTGAACATTCAAACTCATTTTGGAGAAATATAGACGATATTTCTTGTGCGGATGAATTTCCATCAGTAGTAGAACACTATTGTCTAGAACTGAATACAGTACTTCGTTGGTTGTCGTCTGTTTGGTTGAAAGCTCTCTGCCCGTTGCCTGAAAATTTATCTCGATAATGTCTCATCAGGCTCGCGCACTCACACACACCACTACACACGAACACTCATGTTTTGAACCGACCTCAAGACTCGAAATAGAAGAAGGTACCCTACAACAGTATAATGGCGCCAGAGCTTATGGTGGCTGTGAGATTATCGGGTTTGACACGATACAAACCTGGAGTCTGTCAACCCTCTACATTAGAGTCCTCATCTGCATCAATTATCTAGGTCTGGCTTTTCGCCCTCGTTTTTATTCTCTCTCACTCTCTCTTATCAATCTCTCTCTCACACTCTTTCTCTATCTTCATCTTCCATCATCAATGCCATAGCAATAAACGGATGCATTCCATTCCTTCCAGTGTTTTATATAAGATTTACAAATTCAGGGTGAAATCAAAACAACAATAAATTATCACGGTTGCATGTTTTCTGGTGTGAACGCCAGGAATTTTCAAATTAAATTCTATATGAAAATAAAACAGTGTGATTCAATTTGTTAGATCCAGCCAGACAATCTAAAAGATTGTTTGCAATAAATTGTTGGAATACAACGTGGTTTGGAATATGTCAAATTGTTTTAGTATCTCTCACGATTCTCTTGGTTTCTTTCTGTCAAGGTTGATAACACGAGAGGGCAGGCAAAGTGTCCCAAGTGTCTCATGTAAAAATTTACTAAAATCTAAAAAAAAGCATTGATAAAGATTGCTTTTAGCCTAAAATCTTAGCAACCTAATATTACTTTCGCTAACTTATCCTCTCTCTTCTTACGCCTTTATTTTCTTTCCATTCATATTGCAAATTTATCTACAAAATTAAAGGATTGTTTTCCAATGAAAGTAATGTTTTTTCCTAGTTTTAAAGTGTCAACAAACAGTGTCACAAATTTATTGTGATATTACTTTAGTATCATAAATACTAAAATATACAAATTAGTCACAAATTTATTTTTATAGGCACCTATTACAGTGCTTACCTCTCATCAAATAAACTATAGATGCACAAATAAATGTACTGTAGAATTAAATTGAGCAATTTGGCTACTCTTATACTTATTTCTTTCACAAATAACATTGAATAATAATTTTTGATGGAATTGACTATTATGAAGGAACTTTATTTCCTTGAATGAAGCTCCAAATAATGTTTTATCGAACTTTCCTTGTCTAATTAACTATTCGTACAGGTGTTACATGTATTCTTTCCAACATCATGACCCTACAACAGTGTTGAGTTTTTCCTGAACTTATTCAGTGTTTTGAATAGTAGTTAATACCAGTTCATCAAATCATCTAGATTAAACTCCATAAAAAGCAATGAAAATGCTTTCATTTCAAGACTTGTCTTCCTACTGATTGTAATCAAATACTACATACATAATAAATTTTTGTGTAAAAGTCAACTTATATAAATTATGTAAGGAAATATCATTAATGATTTTAGAGGTTTCTATTACTGTAAAAATTACGAAATATTTAGTTAGATAAGTATTGGAAAGAGATAAATGTGGAAATTCGTTCTAGATTCAGAGCGTAATAAATTGAGGATTTCTATTGGATTCTATTAAAGTAACGACTGGTAGAATTTCCTACAAGTATTTCTTCTTGGAAAACGACATCGATTTCTGTTAGAGTTGATCTGATTCGATCCAAGATACAGTAGTACCAGAGATAATTGGAATACTTATATTCAATTATACATAATACTTAATACAATTATAATACTTAATAGTTCCTTTCGTCTTTGGTAGTACATAAATGCTGTTGATATTGTCGTGTCTCTTCTCACCTACTTTTCCCTTTCTACAACAAGCAGAAATCAATTAAATCAACTTACTACTATTGGAGTGGATTCACTGGTGGAAAAAGAAAAATACTACTTGACAATTTAATTTGGAGTGAGTCCTAACCCAAACAAAAGGCGTTTAGTAGGGCAAAGGGCTTTGACAAGTTGCCGGTCTGTTGTCACGGCGAAAAACGATCCTTTGTAATTCTGCGTGGGGTTTCGTCGGAAACCTCTGAAAGAAGAAACTGTGGGGAATTGATGGGAATACAAAGTTTACCTTCATTGCAAACTTTTCTCTTTTCCTTCTTTTGTTGATTTAATTCTATTGGCTGTCGATATTTCAGGTTTTTTGTATAAGTTGGCTTTTTCCATAGATAAGTCGATCAAACTTGATCAGTTACTTATTTGTAACTGATGGATGATTTGTAGCTGATTAATTAGTTTTTGATTTAATTCTATTGGCTGCCGATATTTCAGTGTTTTTTCGTCTAAGTTTGCTTTCTTCCATAGATCAAAATAAAAAAAAAATCAAAATCAAAATCGTTTATTTATCCTTAATAATAATAATAACATCAACAGAAAATTTAGAAATAGAGAATGATGTATTACAGTATAAAATTAAATTATACAATGAATATAAGGAAGGTCCCCGCAAGGTTAAAGAACCTGTGCAATTTTAAATTTCAGAACTAATTACAGTGAAAGGAAAAATATAACTGATAGAAAATATTAAACTTCTTAAACTTAGAAAATCAAAGTTACTTAACTTAAGAAGGAAGAAGGAAAAGAGAACAGAAAGGACAGGAAAGAAAGAAGAGGGATACCTAATAGAATTAAATTGTTCTATTTCTCAAGAGAAAAAATGGATAAAATTGGAAATTAATGTCATTCGAAGATAACCATTCATTTATATCTCTTACCAGCTTTTACTCAATTTATTGGTGATGAAATGATGAGGGATTTTATTAATGAGTTTAGATGCAATGTATGAAAATTGTTTTCTGCAAATGGACAAATTAGTGTCAGCAACCTGAAAAGTTATGGTTGAGGGACGAAGATTATAAGTAGATTCACGCAAATTGAATAGATCTTTATGTTTATTTATATAAGTTATGAGAATTTTTATATATAGCTGCCTTACCGTTAGAACCTTGAAGTCAAGAAAAGATTTTCACTTGGATAGCGTCTAGGTTTTCCTAGTATGGCTTTTGATTAGGGTTTTTGAATGACAAAATTTTATCTATATGATTAGAATAAGATCCACCCCATATTCTTATCCCATATCCCAGGTAAGATTGTATATAGGCAAAATATATAAGCTTTGAAACCTCCTTGTCACTAACTTGGCTGATATTGCGAAACTTACTTATCCAATGCTTAAGCTTATTACAAGTGGCGTTTATGCCGACATCCCATCGTAAATGTTGGTCCACAATTATGCCAAGATATTTAACATGTTTCTGTTTTTTCAATTTGGAGCAAGAACATTTAGTGTCTGGACAATTTGGACTACAAATACAAATTAAAATTATGTATAATGATGTTGTCAGCAAGCAGCCGTTTTATTTATATTTAAAAGATATGATAATCAAGCCAGGATTTTATAATTTTAAGACCAGTTTCTGATTTATTCTTGGCCTCCTCCCATGTAGTTCCAGTGAATAACAATGACGTGTCATCCGCACAATTCTCTATTTCTAGTTTGATAAGATCGTTAATGTATAAAAGAAAAGAATTGGTGATAGTACAGAGTTCTTAACTAGTTTTATTGTCAATTTTGAGGAATTGATGTCTATTGTTTAGATAGCTGGATAAATCAATCACTCGTTATTCGTACTTGCACTTGATTTTTTTGTAAAGATAGTTCAGTAAGTGCCAATTAGGTACTGAAAAAAGTAATAAAATATATATTCTTTCGATGTAAAACCCATTATATCAATAAATTTTATCATGGAAGTGCCAATTAGGTTCTGAAAAAAGTAATAAAATATATATTATTTCGATGTAGAGCCCATTATATCAATACATTTTATTATGGAAATTTTCAGTATGTAAATTTTATTTTTTATTTGTTGCAGGATACAAGGACACATGTGGTGTTGGAACTTTTCGAAACAGAAAGGTCCTATGTGGAGTCACTGCAAATTCTAGTCAATGTGAGTGAAAAGATTCTAAATTCAATTTTTCTTATAATTTACAAATAACAAATGATTGATTTTTAATAACAAATAATTGATTATTGAGAATCCAATACACAATAGAGTTGAAAACAACCTGTACATTTCCGGCTAAAAAAGCAAAAATATATATATATCTTTTTAAATATATTTTGAATGAATTTGTGATAGTTCCTATGAATATTAATTTACACGACATCACATACTGTAACCAGAGACAATTGGAGTACTAATTGTAGTACTAATTTTAGTTCCAATTGTCTCTGCTGTTACTAACTACTATATTAAAAGAGTTTGGTGCCGTGTAGAGTAGATTTTGGAAAGTTCGTGGAGAAGTTTGAGTGGACCGATTTTGATGCGGTTTGCGCCAAAAGAAAGATAAAAAATTGAATTTCTGCAGGCTCTATTTGTTTTTCAAAAATAATCATTTGAATACTGTAATTATTTTTGATAATCTGTTAGCATTGAAATGTACTAATTAAATCTAATGAGTAAGTTTGTTGAATGACACATAGATAGAGCTTAGAAAAAAATTTCTAAAAGTAGTTCAGTGACCAGTAATTACTGTACAAGGTAGGATTTAAGACTGAGCTGCTGTCAGCTGCAGATAGTCAAAATAGCAACTATTTAAAACTAAGAATTTTTGAAAAATCAAGTGAGCGGCGCTATACGCTGCACGGGGTGAACTCGTATCACTATGAATTTATTTGGTAGTTCATAGTTGTAGTAGTAATAATTATGAAAACTTGATATTTCAATCACAATTTTTTTGAAACAAACATGCCTATATAAACTGTGTTATCTTACAGAAGTTTCAATTGGTCGCTATAGTTGTATTGTGATGAGTATAATGTAGTCTATTGTAATGAGTGTATAAAATATTTTTTTTTTAAATCATACATTTTCGATAAAAGTTAATAATTTTTGTTAGATGGTATAAAAGTTTTAATTTTATTGTAATTTTTGTTAGATGGTATAAAAGTTTTAATTTTATTGTAATTTTCACTGATATTTTTTTACAGAAATATTTGCAGCCACTAAAAAGCCCAGAAAACGCTGGGCTAGTAGAAGCAGCTTTAGTAGATGAAATTTTTTATCAGGTAAATTACTTTTCAATAATCTATTTGAATCATATTACCGTAATCATATTGTTCGGTTGTTTGGCAAATAATATGCCCTGACTGCCTTTTTTATTACTTGACTTAATTGAGACGCTTTTATCATTCGAATGGGTCCAGTTTAGATGCTATATCCCACTTTTTAATTGTCTTCTTTTTTTTTTTTGCTGCGTATGATGCCTACATAAGTCTTTTACTTCTGAGTGGGTAATGAGTTGAAGGATGATATTGTGAAAAAGTGCCAGACGGTAATTCACATAGCTGCTTATGAAGCAGCACACACCGATGCAATTACTAATCGGTGTGTGTTGCATCATAAGCAAGTGAAGTAATGTGACTAAACGTGACTAATCTCGTCTTGTCTTGTCTTGACTAACCGGTGTACGCCTAGCCTTACATTACCTTTCAGTCAAATAACATTGTTTACCAATAATTGTAGGATAGTTTTTCAAAATTTACTTCATCTGATATATCGCACCGTGCGATATGACGATTTTTTCTGTCTTGCTCAATTCAAATGAATATCTAAACCTGGAGCCAGATTCAGAATAAAAAATTATATACACGGTTTAATTTGGAGCCTGTAGTGATCTCTCTTCATTACAAGAAGTAAGGTGTTGGTATTTTTAATGAAATTATATTTATTAATAATGGAAACTACGACTATAACTGATGAACCCTTGATTAGAATTATTACACAACATAAAATCCCTATGTCTACACTTGGTCGATTTTTGTGAGCTGCACAGCTTTTGGCCAATGCTTGAGCATATGCTCTGTTGCACACAAAATCGACCAAGTGTGAACATAGTGATTGATTGCTGCCATTCTCGCTCATACCCCTAACATATTTGGTAAAGAGATTTTTTATATCACATACCAAATACAAATTTGGTATACAATCGAATCAAATAGCTGGTTTGGGAGGTAAACCTGTACTATAAGCAAACAATGATAAATGCATGTTCAGTGTATGGTTAGCTTACAAGTCAGCTGTTCAATTCATAGTTATTTTATTGAATGGAATATGACAGATGATTTCATGAAATAGGCCCCTGATATGAGGTTCGGTGGAAAACGTTTTCAAACATTGAAATTCTCCACATTCATCGAAGTTTTCATTGGAAGCGATCCAAGCTCATTGATGATTCACTCAATTTTAGACAAAATATCTCGGGAATTCCCAGTGTTTTTGAGATTCAATTCAACAGATGGCTGACGAAGATGTGACCTAGTAAAAGCTCAGATCAGTGCCAACAGTAAGAAAATGTAAATCATCAACAGAAAAATCAACACACAACAGCACTGTTACTAAACACATGTGATTCAGCCACTGAACCATGTTCTGATTGACGAAATGAGTTGACAGAAATTTTGTGACAGATCAGTTTGTTGAATAAATATTCTGGTGAATGTTTGAATATTTGCATTTTTCAATTCAATTGATTCTAACAAACAAAGAAACAGATTTAATACAAGATAAAACAAAAGTAAAACAATAATTAAACAAACCAACTTGCCATTGGATACAATCTGGAGAAAGCCAAAAAACAATTCAATTTTGTTTTTTTGCCATGGTTTTTTTAAATTTATTGAAATTATAAAAGCATTTAACGCTGTATTTTCAAAATTTTTTAAACATGTTTCTGAGAGTTTTTATCTGTATTTTTGAGAGTTTTCAAGGTTTTAATTAAATTATAGAAAATAATTGAAAAGGCTAGCCTATCTAGATTTCAATATAATCTAGCCATTTATCAAACCAACGGAACGATGGAAACAATATCCCAAAATATGGAAAAGTAGAAAGTAATGTATTTGAATAATTTGTTGAATAAATAACTCTCCTATCCTAATATTTAAAAAATTCTTAAATGAAAATAAATTGATTAGAATAATCCGTTTCAAGTATTTGAATAAACATTTGTAATCTATATCTACAATATACTGTATCTATACTATCTATAAATATGTATAATGTTTTGCAGGTGCCTGCCATACTCCAGCATCATGAATTGTTCCTTGAGGAGTTGAGGAGGCGTCTGGAACATTGGGATGCCAAACAAAGAGTTGGTGATATTTTTCTTGACACGGTATGTGGTTATTTTTTAATAAAAGTTCAAGTACTTGTTGATTCATCAAATATATGGAATATAGAATATATTGGATCCTTGAGGATATTGGGTATTGGATAGAGGATAGTCCTTGAGGAGAATATTGAATACTGACTTGTGAGGTTGATGCTAGAAGAGTGTTCCATAAAAATCTTCTAGCATAGTAGAATTTTTTAATTTGGCGGATGGCGAATGACTGTTATTTTATCATTTTATCATTTCCATGATAACGGTTGACGTTATGTTAATTTTTGTACATAACTTATATAATGTATGTGTATATAATTAAAACATATAAAAATCATAGGCTATTTTTAAAAAATCAACAAACCATATAGTGATTAGGCATCCGCCAAATTAAAAAATTCTACTATGCTAAAGGATTGTTGTGGAACAGACTTGAGCAGAGTTGGCGATAGAGGAGTTCAAAGTGGCAAAATAACAATTATTATTGGTGATTACTGTGACTTCTTGTGAATAATGTTAGTAACAAAAACAGGATTTAAAAACGAATTCAATCAGATCCATGAAATATCATTAATATAATGTAGCAATATACTATTATTTAGTTGTTTCCAAGTGTTTTCATGATTGTATTTATTAATTAGAAGCATTTGTCACCATCTGCTTGTAATATTACCTTTAGATGGAAGGAAATGAGATATTGCAACTATACAGTTGCTGTTAAATCATAATAATCAATTGAACGAAATTCTTCAATTATATATTGAAGACGAAAGTCTTCAGAATATTATATGGCATTAATTAGGAATTTCGTTCAATTAATTATTATAATATTACCTTTAGTTTCAAGGTAGGATTTTTCGTTTTTCTCTCTCATTTTTATCTCTCTCTCTCTCTATCTTGCTATCATATTCTACTCCTAGATTTGTGTTCTATGTCACATTTCTTATTCTCTAATTTATAGGGTGTATCCATTCTGTTTCAGTTTACAAAGCAATCTGTGATAGATACTTATACTGCATTCATAAATAATTGGAAGACCGCTAATGAAGCCATCAAGACGACAAGCCAAGCCAAACCTGCGTTCGCAAGGTTCTTAGAGGTAAAGTGTTGATTACAATTCAACTTTATTCCTACATTCAATTGAATTAAATTCAAAAACTTAATTCATTTAAAAATGTAATTAATAAGCCCTGCTTATTGATCAACTTCCACAATTTTCATTTATCATCAAATTATACTTTATAATAATTAAATATATTTTTCATCAAGATATAGCCTATATAGCGGACAATACACATTCCAATATAATTTTTATCTGTCTACCATGTAAATAGGAAGGGCCTACGATCATCCTTGAATATCCTTCACCTAGAATAGACATTTAAATTTTCAAACTTTGCCGTTTCATGAAGATACAATAATATTATCGTTATAAAATTTAGGATTGGGTATCGATAGAAAAACCATCGATGTTTGGACATCAATGTTTTTTCCTTCTAAACATCGATGGGTAAAAAATATCGGTTGAAAAACATCGATGTTTTTAAACATTTTTCACTACCGAGGGGGGATGGTGTCAATCCTTCAATTATAAAGTCTAAGGGCCGGTTCATGAGCTCGGGATTTAGCCAAGTCCTAGACTAAAACGGGTAGCTGCCGTAGCATCGACAAACGTTTGTCTCGGCAGGTTATTGGTTTAGCAGCATAGAGAGCCCTTAGTACAGTCATAGTATCGAGGCTAACGTTTGTAGATGCTACGGTGGCCACCCGTTTCAGTCTAGGACTTGGCTAAATCCCGAGCTCATGAACCGGCCCTAAGGATTTTTCTGAATCGCTCGCTGCATTGTCTCTGATAATATCTTGTTCTTTGCACAGTTTTAAAAATTATACTTGATGAATTTTGTAAACCAACATTTATTGACCAGAAAATATTTTTCATTCACATTATTAAGAGTAGTAGCCCAGTTAATGAGTGAGAGAGTTATCATTCAAGATAAAAATTTTCAGAGCTGTAACAACAAATGAATCACTACTGCTACTCTGTCTCTGGTGGTTGTGCTAATTACTGCTGGAATTTATGCCTAATTCAACTAAAAAGAAAGTGGAAAAATGACCTTTTTCAATAGCAGTTGATTTGAATTTTGTTTTTAGGAATAAAAACAACCAAAATTAAATACTGTACTAATATGAGAATTTTTCAATTTGAGAAAAACATCCATGTCTAGAAAAAACATCGAAGAGTAAACATCATTGGGAAAAACACCTATGTTTGGGAGAAAAATATCGATGTTTTCAAACATCGATGTATCGGTACCCATCCCTAATAAGATTTCATCTCATCTTCATATGGTTGGAGTAATATTCTTTAGATAAAGCCCAGTGAAATTCATTTTCAGGAATCATTACTTATCTAATCCATTTCAATATAGAATCTAATCCCAAATGTGTTGTAATTTACACGAATGAAGTAATCAATCTAATCTAATCTTTCCAAAAAATGTGCCACTCATTAGAAAACATCTCCATTTTGAGCCCTACCAAGTTTTGTCGTCTATCTTATATGATTTGTTATATTTATTTAATTTTTTTAATTTATTCTCAGGCTATGGCTAGAGAGCACAAAGGAAAGCTGGCTCTCGATTCCCTTCTCATAATGCCCGTCCAAAGGATTCCACGATATGAACTTCTTATACAGGTGACTAGAAGATTATCCTGAATTACAGCATTTAAATAAAGTAGTGAAAATAGAACACAATATTGATGTAAATGTTGTAAAGCAGTAAACTGACATGAGATGAAGTTGATTACATAGAGTCAATTAGATTTAACTTCCATTAAATATGTCATTTAACGGAGCTTATCAGTTATTTGTTTTCATTAGCTCCGTTAAATGGAGTCGTTTTACAAAAGTTGAATTTTTGCGTTTGTGCAATAAGTGGAAAGCCTTAGTAGTGCCAAATATAGATTGAAACGAAGCTATTTTATTGAAACAAAGCTACTATAGCTATTTGCAGCTATTTTACAACGTGCAAATAAGATCTGTTGGAAAAAAGAAAATAACAAAAGTTTTGTATTATTTTCGTGTCCAAGTATGTTTGATTTGTAATAGATTCTTCTACTAATTAGAGAGTTCATGTATTCAATTTACTCATTTCATTTTGAAAGCTTTGAAGAAATGACTTAGAGCTCTTAGTTGGAAAATTGGAGAAGAAGAAGGAGGAGAAAATTTGGATGAAGAAAAAGGAAAAGGAGAAGAAGAAGATTGAAAAGAACGAGAAGAAGGAGGATTGGAAACTATTACATGTAGTTCAATAGTCGCTGTTCTATGCGACCTGGGATGTCCTAGTTTGTAATAATTATGTAACATTTTGGCAATAAAGAATTTGAATATATTTTATGAATTGCGCACTTGACCTCTTTCAGACCCTGCTGAAACACACAGAGATAAGTCACCCGGACTACTGTGTGCTGCAGGAGGCGCGCAAAGAAGTGCACACGCTGGCCGTGCGAATCAACTGCACCGAACGCGAGAGCCTCGCCCTCGAGCAGCTGGAGTCGGTGATAGAGGGCGCCGGACCCCTCAACTGCACCGAACGCACCTTCGTGCGCAACGACCTCGTCACCATGGTGACGACGCAAGGCCGCAAGGAGCGGATGCTCTTTCTCTTCTCCGACATGCTTCTTATCACTAGCATCAAGCGGCGCAGTGGCACCATCCGCAAACCTTCCACGTGAGAGCACTCCTCAATTCTTAATTAGAATCAATTTGAATAAAATTAATTCAATACTAATTAGAATGTATTTCAATTAACTAAATTAGAATTGGATATAATTGAAAGATACTACAAAGCTGGGTTGCACTAATCGGGGTTAAATGTTTAATTTGTATCAGCTAGAATTTGAGCTTACTGGGGCCAGTTTCATGGAATTTTAAAAGTAATGTAAAACAGAAAAGAGGCGTACACACTAGACATTAATTAATAAATGATAATAAATGGATATGAATATAAAAAAGACACAAAAAATTGTGCAATGAGGCGAGGTGGAACCTACCCGCAAGGGTCTCTCCACCAATAAAAGCCATACGATGAAAAAAAATGGATATGAATAATATTACGAATCAGATTCAATTGAAAGATACTAGAATGCTGAGTTACACTAATCGGGATTAGTATATCAGTATCTTATGAGCATTTGAGCTTACTGGGACCACTTTCAATGTATTTTAAGAGCAATGTAAAACAGAATAGAGGCGTAAACACACTATGACATTAATATTATGACGTAATAAGCAATAAACTTACTTATAAGTGTGATCGTCTTTTATCTGTGTCACAGGACTTTTGAAGTTAGAAACTAGGGCATAGTAAAGAATTAGGGCTTCAGAATTGGAGGACATGCTATTCACCAAATTATTAGAAATTCTAAATGCAACCCATAATGTCATAATCAAATGTTTTCATTTAATAAATGTACGAGCTAGAAGTCCTTCCTAGTAGTAAATGATGATTTACTAGAAAGTTGGAAGAGCTTCTAATTCATTATGTTTTTCCACGCCACAACTCATTACTGTTTTTCTTTTCATGTCACTTAATATTGTATTAATAAAATTATATCTCTTGTATCGTGTGTCTCAATAAAATAAAAAATATAATTGAAAAGCTTTCCTTCATTAAAGCAGTGCCGTATTTCTGTTTCAGAACATGCTCTGGAAGTTTAGCGAGCATTTTGGAAGCGAACAAGTACAAAGTTCTTCTCAAACTTAGTTTAGATGACCTAGAAATAGTAAAAGGTAATTATGCATACTCCTTCCCTTTCTAGCACATTTCAAGTTTCTAATATTATTCCAGTCTTGTTTTCCTGGCAATAGATTGGATAGTTTTACAACAGAGCAGGTCATTTCTGTATTCACGTTTATCATCTCTGACAGATCAAATCCGTCTCTACATACCTACTTCGAATGTATATAATTTTATACCACTGCTATAAATAGGTGGTAATATAAAAATGGATGGTAAAGTTTAATTAAGAAATCAGTAAGTATTCAAGTTGAGCTTAAAAGTGTGATTCTTCTTCACTTGAAATTCAAAGTTTACTGTCGTAAATATCGTTCAATTGACGATTTGAATACTGCAGTACATGAATAAATTGCTGCTGTATCAAAAGTTATGAACCAATTTTAGGCTTTTGAAGCATTAAGGGCGCCATCTTTCCTATGTAATTATTTTAGAATATTCAAGTGTTTTGGAGTTTTTCATACAAATTCTCAAATTTGGTTATTTGCTTAGTAGTCTGGTGTAAGGGCCGCTTTCCCAAACGTTGCTTAAGCTATACATCTAGCTTAAGCCTCGTTCGGAGAATAGGAAAAAGCTATCAATATTGAGCTTCAGCTGTTGCTTAAACAGCGTTGGGGAAAGCGGGCCTTAGTAAGATAAATGTATGATTAAAATAAACTTTCTTATAACGCTTTGAAAAATATGCGTTCTTTATGCGCCACTCTGTATTTTACCACCTACCAATGTTTTGTTTACCATGATTTTTGTTGACAGCGAAAGACGAGAACGTGAGACGGTTGCTGAAAGAAATGGAGCACCTATTGGAGGACGTACAGACAGTGAATCAGATGAGCGAGTTGATGAGCGCCCTGCACTGTCCACATGCACAACTGGACGACGCGATGCGAGAGCTCTCTAGCGGACTGGCAAAGCAACTAGCCGAACGGCAGAGTGCCGACTCACAGCTATCGTTTCTCGAAATTATCTTCCAGTCTGAGTGAGTTACAAGTATTTACAGGCATACTTTTGAATTTTAAGGAACGAATACTTTCGTAAACATGTATAAAGCGAATCATACACTTACTAGCATTGCAAGCCGTGTTATTTTTTGTATTGGATTTTATATCTATATAGAATGGCACGATGTGCTATGTAGAAATAATCTATATATATAATATATATTCATAATATAACTTTATTTTTTAGATTTACAATTATTACACAATAGATTCTTTTATATTATCAGTACACATAATGAAAACTATCATTTACAATATTATAAATAGGCTCCCACAATACATACATGTATTAGAGGAGGCTATGGCGCTGGAGTAGAAAACTGAATAAAAAATACAATGATGCTATTTTCTCTATTATGCTTAGTCAACAATAATGGAGTAGAAGGTGCTACATAACTTATATATAAAAGCGAAATGGCACTTCATTGATTTCATTCATTCATTCATCAGCGGAACTAAAAATCTACTGAACCAATTTTTTTATTTTAAATACATGTGGTTCAAACAACTCATGCATGTGGTTCTGACAACTTCTTATTGGTTTTATTCCATTTCAAATTGTGATTATCAATCATACATTTTGTTTCAGCACTGGTGTTGAAAATATTTCTCTAGTATTCTCTAAACCCGACATTAGAAGTAGCTGGGAAGAAACTGTTAATGAAGCCAAGCAAAGACTAGGTGAGTACCCTGCTTTTTTGTTCCGATTGAGTATTTCTCACTTTAAAGAACAGTTTTGAAATTTTAATTTTTCATTCAAGGTGAATCGCCCTCCATTCAAGGGGTGTGTGGCTGTATAATGTGAAAATTGTTTGAAACATCGTGAAATTAACTTGAATTTTAAAATTGGTAGATTACTTTGATAATTATGCTTCTGTTTTATTTAGTAGATTATGCTCTTATTGAATTATAAACAAATGATTGGATCAGTGCATTGAATGGAAATTTTCATATCAGGTCAAGTTATACAAGAGGTTTTTAGTATTTTTGTATAGAAGTTTTTCAACACATCTGAAATATATTTTTTTAAATTTGGTAATTGTGATTTATAGTTATTTTTCTATGTGTTGTTCAATATAATAAGCTCTTGTTATAGGTTATTGAACTATAAACAGATAATTGTAACATCGCTTAAAATTTCTTTGATGCATAATTGCATATGTTTTATTTGTTTTTATTTTTTGTAAAATTTTATTATAATAATAATTATGTTTTGTATTGTGAATACATAGATAAATGGACGTTGTTATGCATCATTCATCCGACTTAGACTATATCATCGATTATTATAATAATTATTGTCAATTATTATAACACTCAATTAGATTGTACAGTCTCTGTAACGCGCCTCGGACACCGGAGCAATAAGCAACAAGCAACTAGCAACACGCAATAAGCAATATATAATATCTATTCCTATTGCTATGCGTTATATATTTCTTATTGGGTGTTGCTTATTGCTCCGGTGTGCGAGCCGCCTAATCCTCATTGGATATTTGGAAAATTCTGGTGAAGGAACTGTTACTACACATAACATAACATGTTATTATAAAAGAATAACATGTCATGTCATATAAAGTTCATGTCATTATAACAGTTATTATAATAAGAATAGTTATTAAAATTAATTAGAACTGTCATTAAAATAACTGTCATTATAACAGAAAACTGAGGAAACTAGTAAAATACTAGTAAAAACTGAGGTAAAAATTAGTAATGATACAGTTTTCTCCACTAGATAATGTCGCTATATCGTACCTAGTTGACCGCTAGCTTTTTAACGGTTCGTATAGATGGTAAATGGCAATGGCAGTTGACGGCAAGTTAAAGTAAATGGCAATAGACGGTTGGCAATGGCAAAAAAACGGCGTGGTTAACGTCGTTTGAACTGCCGCGTTTTAACAGTCAGTATAATATGATGGCCTTTAGAGTGATGCATAACAACTGAGACTGAATAGTCGATATGTCGTAAGACATGAGTATCGATAGTGGTATGAGTATCGATGAATGAGTTGTCAGTAGCGGCGGTTTCAGTGGAGCGCCGGCCGACGGCCGAATTCGTGATGCCGGTGCCGATTCGCAAGACGCGCGCCGGACTCCAGTTCACGTGCGCCGTGCCCACACTGGGCATGCGCCACGGTGCGCAGGACGTGTGGGTGTGCAACAGTGACGGCTACGTGGGCCAGGTGTGCGTGCTCTCCCTGCATCCCGAGCCGCAGGTCACCTCCTGTAATGGCGTCTGCAATGCGCGCATTCTATGCATAGCCGCTGTGCCTGGAAATGCCCTGTGAGTGCATTCTATTCAACATTATTAGCTTCTAATGCAGATATTCATTCATTTATTCATTTATTCATTTATTCATTTATTCATTTATTCATTTATTCATTTATTCATTTATTCATTTATTCATTTATTCATTTATTCATTTATTCTATTCATTTATTCATTTATTCATTTATTCATTTATTCATTTATTCATTTATTCATTTATTCATTTATTCATTTATTCATTTATTCATTTATTCATTTATTCATTTATTCATTTATTCATTTATTCATTTATTCATTTATTCATTTATCCATTTATTAATTTATCCATTTATCCATTTATTCATTTATTCATTTAATAATTTATTCATTTATTCATTTTTTCTTATCAAATCAATCAATTTTATTGAAAATAAATTATTACAATTTCGGGTCCTGCTAAACCCGTAGGTTTTTCAGCATGTGCCCATTCAATACATATTAAATTTTACAAATAAGTACAATATTAAGAAATCAAACAAATTTTTACAAATAATTTGCATGCAAAATAGAGGAAAAGAAAGATAATATGATAATTAAAAGCAAAGAGAGAAAAACGAAAATTACAACTAAAAATCAAGTAGAAACATTTTACCATTGAGAAATTGAATTAATTGAGAAAAAATAAAAGATGCAATGATGAAATTAAATTAATTTTTTTTTCATCTATTCATATTACTGTATTATTATTATTATATAAAAATTATTTTGAGAGATGTGATGAAGAATAATATTATAAATTCATGTTAGTTATAATAGGCACCTGCCTTGAAACCTACATCTTTTAATAAGTAAACCTACTATTTTTTAACTTTATTTTTCAGACCAAGTCCGAAACAATCGAATAGCGACATTAGCAGTAGAATCTCTGGAATCAGTATATCTGTGGAGGATGCAGACAATACAGGCAACAACACACGCTTGGATAGGTCAGTAACTTGTGAATATTTTTTCGAAATAGATAAATCAAAATACAAATAGAACACAGTTCTTGAGGAATAGTCGACATATGGCGCTAGTTATTTCTTGTTCTGTTACCTATATTTTGTCTGTTTATTTTTGTTCTTGTTTTTCGTCTCTCCGACTGCTGCATCATGCGGACCTGATTTGCTCACTTGCATGATTGTATATTTCTGTGCATAAAAACTGCGTACAGTGTAGGTGATTGAAGTAGCCGCACTTATTTTTCAATATTGTTGTATAATGTACAATCCGTTTCATAAAGTCGACATTACGATACAAGTTTCAATTTCCATTCTGAAAAAGCAACTGTTTCTAATTCAATTCAATTATGAAACTGTAATGATTGCGTTATAACATAGGCTTAGATAAATAATATGTAAGAAATAGATAGGCCTAAAAAATAAATATCGATTGGTTTGAATGTTGTTGCAGCAGTAGCTCTTCGAGCGATGATGGTGATGCGGAGGGTGATGAGGAGGGGGGAGGAGGAGGAGGGGATCGGGGAAGTTTGGATGGTGAAGATGCTGAACCGACCATGTGGCTGGGGACTGAGGATGGCAGCATTCATGTCTACAACTGCAGCGACAACATACGCATAAAAAAGAACAAAGTCAAGATACAGCACCGCAGCGCTGTACATTCCATCATGTGAGTTCTGTCTCTTTTAAGCTGAGGACGCACTGCTGGTTTGTTATACGTTATACTGTGATTCATTTAATTTGGCGTTTGGCGATCAGTAAACAGCTGATGTTACGCAGCTTTGACACAATAATCCAAAGACTTTTTAAAGTCTTTAAAAGACCTTTTTAAAATCTTTGCAATAATCTGCGAGATTCAGCATTTGTAGGTTAAGTATTGTGTCAATGCTGCGTAACATAGCTGTTTACTGATCGCCAAGCGCCAAATTAAATGAATCGCAGTATACCTGGATGGTAGATGGTTTATCATATAGCTCATACAAAATCCGTAATAGTAGAACATGTAGAAAATGATCACGGCCCTCTTGATAAACCGTGTCCAGCATCTACTCACCTGCAGTGCGGCCCACGGTTTAGGCTCCCATGCAGTTAGTTGGGTTTTTCTTGTATTCCCTGGAACGCAGCCCTAGAATTAGATACGAACCCCAAGGCTCGTGTAGGAAATTTATATTAATTCACATAAATGTTTCACATTTCACGCTTCTTCCTTTTCACATTTTTGTGATCTCTTATTATGTTGGTCAAAAATTATTATGAATGAATCACTAGTATGACTAAATTTATTCCATTTTTATATTCTTATTCATTTATTTACATATTTTTATGTACTGTACTGTCTCTCTACAATAGGTATTAGAATAAGTATTCTAATCTCTCTTTCTTAAGCATTACATATTACATTCATTATAATGCATTGGATTTGGCGATTGAATTTGATTGAAGGACTTTAAACCTATTGAGTCATTGTTTCGTGTGAATTTAAATCTAAATTTAAACCAAATTTACTATCTAAGGCCTCCTCCATAAAACATTGAAAACTTCGCCTTTTCTTTTCCAGATATCTTGATAACAGAGTATTTGTTTCACTGGCTAATGGGGACATCACTGTGTACTTCAGAGATCAAGGTAATTAATGTTATCATTATGAAGTTTCCAATTGAACTTTCATGTGGCATATTAATGGTAATAGTTTTTAAGAATCCTAATGATTGATAGTGTTTTTGTGATTAGTGATTTTCTGACAACCTCAAATTTGAATATCATTCTAGTTTATTTTGTGATAAGTAATTTGTTCATTAATGTTGGTGTGACGATCAACACAATAATATATTAGGTTGAATTCATAATACTGCAGTTGAAACCTTCATTAAAGTGTTGTTACTTGTTATATAGGAGTTTGTAAAGAACGAAACCAATTCAAATTTATTAACCAATATTAAATAAATTTAAACCCAATTTATGCAATCAAATAAAATCAACTGGTTTTCTGAAAAGCTCTGGAAAATTCGACTTCATGAAGTATGACACGAAGTCAGAACGAACTAACATTATTAGTCAGAATGAACTAAATAACACTTAATCAGAATGAACTATTATGATTAGCATAGAAGGAAAAATAGTTGTACTTGTATTAGAGAAAATGCTCCCCATAGTATATAAATTGATATTTTTTGTAGAAGAAATAACTTGACAAATAAATCGTTTGTATTTTTTTTAGGCAGTGGTTGGAATACGAACGATCCACAGACTATTTCTGTAGGAACTGCATCAACACCCGTGACGAGAATGGTTCCAATTAATGGCAGATTATGGTGCTCGTGTCATAGCACAATCAAAGTCTTGAATACTAGCTCATTACAAATCGAAGTGAGTATGAATTAACCATGTTTACCTAATATTTACAGTTCATCCATTTATTGTCGGTAGGGGGGTTGTGAAGGATCAAATTTAATCCAATATAAACATTGATTTGAACAGCAGACTTGTAAGGTAACCATACTCTATGCAGCAAGCCATTTTATGATGCAGCAAAATGTGATTTGCACATCTATACCCATACACTATGCATGCATATTATCATGGTCTGCTGCATTATTATAGTAGTGCTCGTATCTAGTGTGTGGTTACCTTACAAGTCAGCTGTTCAATTCAAGATTATATTGTTAAATATGGCATTTGATGAGATTTTTGATCGTGTACAAACACATTTACTGAATAAATTCAACTCTGTAATGAATGTTTTATTAATACCTTTTTCAAGCTTATCACAATTATTATTATTTGCTTATTATTATTTTTTTTGGCGGAGAGACCCTCTCGGGTGTTCCGCCTAGCCTAATTATCCCAAAAATAGGTCCATCACTTTGAATTTCTGTTCATTATTCTGGAAAAATCTTTCACAATCGAATCCTGATAAATAATAATTCTTGGCCGAGTCTGGTACAAAACGCATCTTTACCTAGTCTGGTACGCATCTTTAGATGTCCCTTTAGAAAGAAGTCGCATACTGAGAGGTCTGGAGACCGTGGAGGCCAAGCGACGTTAGCGTTCCTTGAAATTATGCAAACGTCTCAATGCAGCCATTGACAAAAGTGATTTTTAATTTTTTTATTATTTCATGTAATTTCCACTCTTGCCTATCACATTTTGAGCATTAAATTTTTTTGTACAATTCATTGATTTATTATAATAATTATTTCAAATCTTCCAGTTTCTGTGCGCTACCCTGTATATTTATCAATGTATCATTTTTATTAATTTATCATGACATTGAATATGGTTGTCTCATTTATCATATTTGTTGCTATAGTCTGTGCAAACCTTAGAATGCAGTAAGCGTTTAAATGGCAATGCTATTTGTTATGGGGATATGGAAGCGCTGTTGCCATGTTTATTATTCGTTTATTACTCCTCACTCACAGCTATTCGCACTCTTTTCCGCTCTGTTTTTATTCTATCAAAACGACATAAATGTAGCATTTTCAACATTCAGTTCTTTTAGGCTAGGGCCATCTGTTGTTCTTACGGCTACTGTGCAATCCGGCAACACTGCGCCCCATAAACGTAACACTGCAATCTAAGGTTTGCACAGACTATAGTAAATAATATGTCTTTCAATGTTCTGTACAGCATTCTTTCACGGCTTGTGGCTCGCTGAACAGCGGCGGTGGTGTTGGAGGGGGAGGAGGGGGTAGCGGTGGCCCGACGGGGGGCGGAGGAGACGGATCAAGGAGTGTCAGCTGTTTGGCCGTGTCGGGTCTGGGCGTGTGGATATCCCTCCAGAACTCGGCCACACTGAGGCTCTTTCACACGGTCACTTTCGAGTGTCTAGCCGAGGTTAATGTGGCGTCAGCTGTTACCAAAATGCTTGCTAGTGAGTGAAGTCATTCATCTATATTTTGAATATTTATAATTATTTAAAACAAACTTTCACCATGTTTCCTATCAAAGGATAATAATTATAACCAATTATTGGTCATGTTGGTGAAGTGGAACAACCCTACTCGGGTCTCCCCACTCTTTAAAGCCATACGCTAAATAAATAAATTATTGAAATTTTATTATATTTATGAAATTTCAATTCCATTTCAATTTTTCATTTAACCATAGAGAAAGAATTATGAGAGCAGAGTGATGGCCAGTTTTTGAACGTAGATGGTGGCATGGCGATCACTCTGAGGACTCTATATGGTAATTGGCTGAGGGCCCTTGTGTTTAACTGGTGAGACCTCTAGCGCCCTTAGCTTGACCGTACAGGAACTACGTGGCCTAGAATTTTGACCGTACAGCGAAAATCGCAATAAGTTTCCTATCCCATGAGATAGGCCTATCTATAGCGCGATCCAATTAACTTGTCATAAATCAGCTGATTTGGTAACAATTAAACAGTGACTTCGACACAATAATCAAAAGACTTAAAAGTCTTAGAGACATTTAAAGTCTTTAAAAGACCTTTTTAAAGAAGACCTTTCAAAGAATAACTTTTTAAAAGACCTTTTCAATAATCTGCGAGATTCAGCATTTGTAGGTTAAGTATTGTGATCATATATATGCTCGTCGATCATATGTTTTATGACAAGTTAAACGGATCCTGCTATACTTGCGTAATGCTTTCTCTATGATTTAACATATTCTCTATGATAATATTGTTATTCATCAGGTTGTAATTTTTCTTATGATTGTTTTGTATTTAAAAATTATTGTGTTATTAAATTCACCAAGCTTATTAGAATACAAGGTTAGGATTTAGCTACGTGAGATAATCACCAGTTGATGTGCTTGAAGCTCATAAAATGATTTGGTGAAACCCGGCATGACAATACTTTGCAATAAGTTTGAACAAGGTACCTACCTATTTATAATGCAAGCTACGGTAGAAATGTTTACGCGCGTCTCAGTCTATTCAAAGCTCTTATCCAGCTAATCATGTGACGAACTGGGGAAGAAGAGATCGATTTTCCATATTTTTTACATGTTATCATCAACATTTTAACATAAATATTTACATCTTTTACATTGAACTACTATCTACTAATAAAGACTGGAACTTTCCTCTGTCCCACTTTGGAGTTCTACCTCGAAACTCGAACCTTATTCGTATATTCCTCGAATATACTTCTTATATTGTGTTGATCAAATCGTATACACACCGTAGAGTTGTGTCTTTTTTTTAATTGAAATTTATTTGATTGTTGTTGTTGACCAGGCTGTGACGACATAATTCGCCAGCACAAGGCAGCCTGTCTAAGAGTGACGTCACTGCTGGCATGTCGAGACCTGCTGTGGGTGGGCACGAGTGCAGGAGTCATTCTGACAATGCCTCTGCCGCATGTCTCCTCAGCTGCCACCAAAGTGTCTACCTCTCTCAATGTTGCTGGTAAATTGCATTGCATCAGTGTGTGCTCAATATCATATTTATCTAATATGTAATTACTGTGACTGAACGTGACTAATCTCGTCTTGTCTTGTCTTGACTAACCGGTGTACGCCTAGCCTAAGATTAAATATGCACTATTGATTTCACTTCACTACCGACATGCATATTATCTTAAATGAAAGAAACTGATTTGTCTACTTTCTGAAATCAGTGAAGTGAAATTAATAGTTTATACATCGCTGTTCGTAATAGATCAAGAAATCATCATCATTATAAGTTGCTTAGTAAATCATCAGTTGCCTTTATCTGTCAGACTGATGCCGGTGACCCTTTTTAAAAGAACTGTTGTTGAGTGGCGGAAGCCTAGAGGATTTTACTCAACAAATGAGTATTTTATTTGTAATGAGTTTGAAAGTATGAGCAATTGACTGAATTTTATGTAAAAACTGAATTTTGTATGTGACAATGCCTATTGTAAACCTGTTTTCATTTTATGGCAAATAAAAATTCTTGAATCTTAGAATCTTAAATCATTAAATAGCTTTTCGCTTTGGATAGAATAAACAAAATAGTTGCTGCATAAAAAAAAAACAGTGGCATCCCGACTCCCGACACAACAAACACCTAGTGGGAGCCACAAAATTCAATTCTACAACAATTAAAATTTATATATAAGACTTTATATTCATTTACTTTTTCTGTATAATGCTGAGCTTCTTGAATAAACTCCTCTGGAGGTGATGTATATACCCACGACCAGACCAGAGGAACTATTATTTATTATTATTAATAAATTTGTTGTGTTTGATGTGATGTGGAATTTCTACATAGTGAAATAAAAAGAAAAGATAAAATGGTTTGATTAAATAATGGTATTCGAATAAATGGTATTAAATAATGGTTTCTCTTTTTCTTTAATTATTATTAATAAGTCGACTGGAAACAGAAAAAAAGTTTCCAGTCGATTGGGAGCCAACTAGTAGACTTATTTATAGTCTATGAATAATTTATGAGATTGAATGTCATTTATGGTACCTTGATAGGCCTACTCTAATGTCATCTATAATACGATAGGTATGAATTAAACGGTAATTTTACGGTATGTTTATAGATGGTAGGTATTATAGATGACATTATTAATACATTTTTAAGCAACAATCAGCGCCACGCACCTGAAATTTTATAAATACTGTATAGCTCAAAAACTAGTGAATGAATGGATCCCAGTTCACTGACAACGTGGTACCGTTTTATTAAACTATATTTTTATTTTTTATACTGGCTGGAATAACTATAGGCAGAGATAATCCATTATCCCGTTATCCATTAGTATGTCTATGCTACAGGACTTACCTCTACGTAGAGAGTAGAGGCAACACTGGCCTCTTCTTGTTTAGTTTAAACTCAAGCGCCTCTGGTTTGGCCTTGTAACAGCCGAAGAGGTTCTGCTTTTCTACCACAGATGGCAGCAGCAGTATTTCAGAATTACGTTTCGTTCGTTCACTAAACTTCTCCTTTTTATTTTGTGCGTGGTTTGGTATAGATAGCCGATAACGTCTTCGAATCAATTGTCATCAGAAGGGTCTTAATTGACCAAACTGTATGAGATGATGAATTGGCCTTGTATGATTTTAATGATTCTTGGCTCATGATGATGTTCGAACCAAACATCACTCATGCTTCTGATTGTTCAGTTCTTTTTGATGACGATTTTATTTCAATATTAATTTGACTGTCTGATGTGTGATGGTAACCTTCTAACCTCAATCATTTTAATTGCTCCATTATCTTATTTACGGTGATAGTAAAGTTAATAATTTAATAAGGATTTCTACGTTGACGTTAACGGTCATATTTTCCAAATATGTTTGTTATTGTTGATTTTCATTAGTCAACTTCAATCGGCAAATAAGAACTGATTAGAAATCTCATACTTTACATAAATTCTTATTGTCATTGTTGATAATTCTTATAAATCAAAAACTTGAGGTACCTTTTTAGTACCGTAATGATTTGGAATTTTGTGCTGGCTTCTCCCTCCTTTAGGCGGAGATAATTTTGTTAATTTAGTTTGAACATGATTTGCTTAAAAGCATAGTAATTATACTATTTATAGTAAATGATCAACTTTATATAATAAAATTGTCCTGGAACATGTTATACTAGAAAATTGGGAAATAATTAAAGTCAAGATAAGATATTTTTTATTGAAACGTTCTTCAATATCATCAATTAGTAAAATGAGAAGTATGCTAAGAAATATTATACTTGACAAAGTTTTACTTGTAAATTGATAGTAATTATTCTCTGCAATTAAAATATTTTTGTAAGTATTGTAATTTGAGAAATTTGGAAATGAATCTGTATTTATATTGTATTAAATGCTGGAAAGAATATATTGTCAATAGGCTACAACAATAATAATAATACCGTAATAAAAAATATGTGTAATCAAATAATAGTACCTATATTGTAATAATTATGACTATTTCCATTGGAAATTAAAGGTGGATAGGGGATCTTTCCTAGTTTTTCATAGTGATTTAACTTTGAAAATATCGGTTATTGATGAGTTTCGGATTTCACTAACTCTAAAACGTTTTTTGAATTATGAATAAAATTACACGTTATTGTATGATACTGTACAAGTACATCTTCTTGGATAAATTGAATTATTCTATTATTTAGTAATCATTTGAATTGGAATCCGTGTTATTTAAGTCATGTGTCTTGCGGGTATGCCAGAATGCCACAAGGAACTGTAGTGTTGAACTTTTTAAATATAGGAGGTGAAAAAACTAAATATACTTCATTTGACATTTATGTACTTTATTTGACACTAATGTACTTTATTTTTTACGCCTTTAATAGCCAGTGTTCAATGTACTTTATTCTCAAACAAGAAAGGTGGCAACCCTAGTCTCATCTGTCAAATAATCCATTTTCCAGGTGTGAACATCATAATATTTCCAACTTTGTTTTGTCAGGTTTACCTAATGATCACTTTTGAAATTTCCTTCATTTTTTATCTGTACATAACTCCTTGACTTTCTGAAGGCTTCATGAAGACTTTGATGTTATGTAAGGCTAAGGCCACATTACAAGGAGCTTCGCTTCGTGCTAAGAGCCAAGTTACGCACATAGTGACTCGTGACTGATCTTAGTGAACAGAGAAGCGCATTGCGTACTATTGCAGGTAGCCACAATACGAGCGATGTGCTGAGGTAGGGATTCACTATGCGAGTCACTTGGCTCTTAGCATGAAGCATAGCTCTTAGTAGTGTGGCCTTATCCTAAACGTTTATGATTTTCCTCAAATTTTTGTTTCAGGTGTGAACTTCATGATTTTGTGAGTAAACTTTAACTTATGATCATTTTCCATCTATGTTTTCTTAGGTGTACCCCATGGTCACACGGGCCATGTGAGATTTCTTACCGTTGTCGAGCCGCCTCTAAGCTGTCAAACTAGTCAATCTACTAAATCAACGGATAGTGGATCAGGTAGTAGCAATAGTAGTAAGAAACTGTTGGTTATATCGGGAGGTGACGGCTACGAAGATTTTCGTTCAGCCAGTATGTCGGATGCGGGCGGGGAGGATTCCACAAATCATCTACTTCTGTGGCAGGTGTGAATCAGTTAACAGTTGCACAAAGGTCTGTTAAGCTTAATCTCCAATTAACAATTCTAATGCGTAATCGAAGATTAACTCCAATCCACTTTTGTGCAACCGGATCTAAAATTTTTCATTATTGTTCACAAGCTCACCATCACTTCATTGTCCTATCATACTTCACCCATAGATATCAACTGGTGATACATAAAATGTAACAAAATTTGTAATTTTCACTAAATTTCATCTCTCGAAATGTCTCTTGAATTGTAAGAAATTTTGAGACTTTTCTTGCCAAGACAGTAAAAATAGTATTCTCTTCCCATATTATTCTTGAACTGTAAAATGTTTCTATAACACTCTTGTTTTATGCATTTCATGGAAACAGAAATATCATGAGTCGAGACGTAGGCCTATCTTGTAATGAAGGAATATCATTCTTTCCTAAATTGTTATTGAACACTATCAATGTTCCCCATCAAGTGAAAATTGGGTTATACGGCGAGGTGGAACTACCTAAGGGTCTCCCCACCGATCAAAGCCATACGCTAATAATAATAATAATTGAACACCAAGATATTGTTATTTTAGATAAATAAAAATAAATTTAACACTCAACATTTTCAATAAAACTTGTTCTATTGTTGCATTTCATGAAATAAGTAGTATCATAATTACATTAATGCGATACGTATATTGTAATAAGGGAATATTATTCTCTCCTTGGCTTTCTATCCAAACCTAAATTTTGTTTATAAAACTTATTCTATGCAACTCCTCTGAATTGTTCTATTTCTAATTTTGTTCAATTATTATACCTACATAAGTCAGGACCCTATGTTCAATATTATAGATTTGAGTAAAATTGTTGTCAAAAAAATGCATTAATCTGATTTCGTACTACTGTATTATATAATAACTTACACGATTATCGCAGCCAATTTTGCATTTTTCTATTACAAAAATACATTTTATTAAAACTAAGGAAAACTTTCTGTTTGATGGTTTCTGGACAATGCTGACTATTCTCTTTAGTGCATCGAAACAAGTGATACATTTATTTCAATATGGTGTAAATTGTAGCATAATTGTATGCTCAGCTATAGTAGCACATTAAAAACCCGATTACTCCAACGTTGAAAGAAAAAATATTGAGTTTGTAAGAAAGCATTATGAAATGTGCTATTAATCGTATGGTCTTCTACAGAGAAGACGATTGTTTGAATCAAATTAGACTTATTGAAATACACTTATCATGTCATATCCAAATCATATCTCTTTTCAGATAGTGATATTATATATTCTAATGTCGTATTCCACCAAATAAACATAAACCTTCAATAATAATTCTCAAGTTAGATATTTCATTATTTTCAATCCAATACAGAACTGCAACTATTATTAATTTTTGTTATTAATAATCTCCTTTAATTTCAATGAAATAAGAACATTGATCAAATTGAGAAATGGTAATAATATCACAGGTCTTGAAGTTCCAGAAATGCAAAAACAAATTGCTTGATAAGATTTTAGATATGTCTCATAGCACAATATCATCTTATTATCTATTCAAGACTTATGTAATGCGTACCGGTATGTGCCATCTTATAAACTACACTTTTTCAAATCTCTGTAAAGGTAAAGTTGTGTAGCTCTATAAACTTCCTGTATAAAATTTTTCATCATATTATGTATAATTCTAAAGGATCCTACAACACGTTATAGTGTTTTTAAAATGATAGGAAATTATGTACATGAACAGTAGAAAAATTCCGTTGCTTGCTAGCTGAATACGATCATTTGATTATTTGTAATTAGTTAATCTAAGAAGTGTACCTTATGTTTGGTTTTGTGGATATGTATTTTTGTACAAATTATAAATGTTTGTTAGTTGTAAGCTATTAATATATTTTTTACAATGTAACTGAGTATTCACTGAAACCATTGTATAAAAAACTTAGTTATAATAAGATTTATTAACTTTGAAGTGAGATTAAAACGTCTTTTACATTTTTTGAAAATGAAAGTAATTGCCTTATTTATTGAATCTGTTTGGAGTATTTCCTTTAAAAAAATAAATGTAAATGATTGAAAATGTTTATGATAAAAACTGTTGTTATAAAATTTTTCTCTAAACATGGTTGTTTTCTCATTATGAATACCTACACCAATAAAATAATAGTAGTATAGAATCTGAATTTGATTTGAGATGATTTTATAACCAGAGACTATAATTATTTATTATTAAAAATGTATTTTAGTATCTGTAGTTTTATAGCGTAAATAAATAAAACAATATACAGTATGATAATAATACTGTAGTTCTCTATATGTGATCGATTTTGAAAAGGGAAGCGGTTGGTCCCAGTGGCAGAGGCGAGTCTAATCGGTGAGATTAGATAAGATACAGCGCCTACCGTACCACTCCCGTTGAAACAGTGACCGGCTCCTCTAAATACAAAAATTTATTAGCTTCAAAATCGCTTCCCGGTGGTTCGGAACCCACCTAAAGCTGTAGGTACATTCATCTCTCATCATCATCCTTTCCATTACCCACGCACAAGCTTAGAGCATCACTAGCAAAAAATGATTTTAATAATAATTAGCCTCCCGCACAGTAATTGAAACATCAATCATATGGCACAAAGTTGTTAATGTCAAGTTGATCGTCATATTGAATGTGAAAATAGCAATCCATGAAATGGAAATATAATTTTTAACTGTAATTATTATGCTTTGAAACTTTGAATTAAGTTTTATACCGTACTATTCCGGTATTTACTAATTCACTTGTGTTTTGGATAGCTTTGAATTTCGCGGTAGAGTGTGAATAGCACCACTACAACAGTATGAAGTACAGCTACTGAACTTTCAATTGATTTTCAAATCGGCTATGATGTAGGCCTTTTATAATGAAAAACATATTAAAATCGCCGGTTTTTTGGAAAATTATCTCTTCAAACATATTTCTAATGATGATTGAAAGCTTAAAAGCTCATGGATTGCTCTCATCAGTTGATGCACAATAATTTCTTCCAGTGGATATCTCAGTTTCTTTGAAATTAACATTTAAAATATTCAAATTTTAATAATTTGTTGTTATAAGTGGAGTTTTTTATCAATAAAATATTTATAAAACTGAGTTTTTGTCTCACGTAGTGGTCTACTTTTTTCCTCTTTCCATTTCCTTTTCCCCTTCCAATCACACAGCAGTGAAGAGACACAGAGAAGGCAATCATCGACGACATCGGGATCAGTTTTGTCGGCCATTTTCTTGTTGTTGGCATTATTTGGTACTTGGTGATAATTACTGCGTAGTAACCGGTGCGTAGTTATCATTCAATAGTTCAAAATATCTTTTCTATAATGGCTAATAATGAAGCTAAGCCCAAGAATAAGAATGAAAATGCTGTTGAAGCCAACGGCGGACATACACCGGATCAAAAACCACAAATGTTCTCTGGAAGAGGTGGCCGTGGCGGTCGAGGCGGTATGAATCATGGAAGAAGATTTCCTCCTGGTCAAAAAGACGATAGGAACATGCGAGGTGGTCAAGATGTGAGTTTATTTTCATACTATTAGGCTATTAATTTGTATTTATATTGTTTTGTTATTTTGCTTCAAGTTGTAATCTCGGGTATGACTGAGTTACTCAGTAGCCCATCTCAATTTTTATGCATGCTTATTTTGATGGATGAGTTGGAAAACCAGTTATTACAAATGATAAATTGGTCAGTATTATGATAGACAGAAAATGATAGATTTTTGCCTTCTGTGGTTCTGTCTGTATATCCTATTGGTACCTTTGACCTCGTCCTCCTCTTTCTACCTTACTTGATTTTTCATGTCTCATTCTAACATGCCCTCTACTACTAGTTCTATTATGTAAAAATGATAGATTCTATTCATTAGTTTCTTGAAGCTTGAAATTTGAATAGTATTTTGAGAGCTTCATACGAAGTTGTAATTTGACGTTAGGAATATCCTACACTTACTTTCAAAGTGGCAAGACGAAGCAGGATTCTATTATGGTATAGCAAATTGCTTATTACTCCCTAACATTACTCTTTATTGCTCTCTAATCATGTTAATTTTGCCTTATCGAAATGCGCTTTTGATGGGCAAACATGCAGTCTCCAGAAATTGTTTTGCAGCTTTCTTATTGCTATTTTTAGGCAATGCCAGGTAGCAAGGTTATGGCCTATTTACTAACCTGTCTATACTATAAAGCTTCAAAAGCTGTTAGTAGGCCTAAACTTACTGTGACTTGCTGACTTGTTTAATTTGATTATTAGCACCGATTAGGTTCTCATCAAACTAAGTTATTGATTGTCGATTGTTATTTTAGGTTTATTTTTGTAATGAGGCATTGACACTCAGGTTTGTTCAGAACAAATTAAATCAAATTACAGAAAATTGAGTAGTAATCAAAATAATCAAGCTTGTTAGTGAACTTTCTGGCTTGGTGTTGATATTGCCCAATTATAATGTGTTTGAGGTGGAAATGAAACCGCATTGTTCAAGGTATTAGCTTCGGATAATACCTACTACACTAATACGTGTTTTTAAATTAGGCCTATAAAAAAAAAAATTAAAGTTGACGATGAGTAGGCCGTTATCATTCCCTATGTTCATACTTGATCGTTTTTTAGCATGCGGCCAATGCTTGGCAATGTCGCACACAAAATTGGCCAAGAGTGGACACAAGGGAATTAAGTACAATGAGGAGCTAACTGTTCCTCTATATACATTGAACTTGAATTCGAACTTTTCAATAGAACGATTGTACGGAAGCCATTAATATTTAACCCCTGGTTTTATATTCATAATAACTTGAGTTTAAGCCTCAGTCACACATTGCTACTTTAGTAGCCGCTGCTAAAGTAGCGGCTACTAGCAGCTGTGTGTGACATAGTAGTAGCGGCGACTAGCAGACGCCGGCTGGTAAAAATTTAGCAGCAAGGAAAGTTGAACATGTTTGAAAATTGGAGCTACTAGTATCTAGAAGCCGACCTTGAAAATCATGTGGTTTAGTCTCCGGCAGAACACAAGGGACATAAGATCCAAAAACTATTTAAAAAGAGATTTGAAGAAAGATGCAACTGAGGGACTCATTAATGACTTGTCTCTTGGTATGAACGTTACAGAAAATTTTCTGAAGAAAATAAGAAGTATTCTGATTTTTATAATAATAATCTAATAATTTTATAATAATAATCTACTACAGTACCTACTTAATCCCACAGATTACATTTTTCTCAGACCTCAGCACAGTTCAAACTGTACATAACCAAATTTAATTCAAACTGTACATAACCAAATGTCATTCAAATGCAATTCCACACAACTGTATTTGCCACCACAACTGTGAAGTAGTAAGCTATCAAGAAGCTGCTACAACTAGCCATATGTGACTGCAGTGTTTTTTGAGCCAGCGAGTAGTAGCGCCGACAAAAAGCAGCAGCTACTAATAGTTACGCTACTAGTAGCAATGTGTGATTGAGGCTTTATCGATCAACTACACTTACCTACTATAGAAGGTAAGAGTCTAACCTACTATAGACTCTGAATAGTTGAAAGTAAAAGTTTAATGTGATGTTCGTGTACAGATTTCAACGGAATATCTTATATCGCCACTCGCAAGAATAAATTTTATTAAATCTTCTTTTCAGTTGAGTATCTCGAATACTATTGTAATTAGCCCAGCTATACACTTATTAGTGAAACATGCTGCTTGTTACATGTTGGGAATAAATAAGATGTTAATTTTGTTGTCGCATTTCAGTGATGTATTGTAATTGATTTGCAGGGCGATCACAAAGACAACAAAATGGAGGACGGTGGCAACCATGGCAACCAGGGACGAATGGGAGGAGGCGGCGGCGGAGGTGGTCGAGGAGGCGGAAGAGGGGGATTCAGAGGAGGTCAGGGCGGAGGAGGAAGAGGGGGACAGGGACAGGATGACCGTGCCGCCAGGGGACAAGATGTAAGCTACTTGACCGAAATGCACTCGAAATTAATACAAGAAATCCATTGAAATTGAAATATCTAGGATCTTTGAAAATACTCATGCTTATGCAGATGATTTACATTTATTTAATTTAATTTAACAACAAATTGATTTATCCAAATCCTTCAAGGTAGAGGAGCCCCTATGAGAAATATGTTCAAGACAAATTTTATCTTTAACTGTTTCATTGTAGATGACGAAATAAGATGAGCCATATATCTTTATTTTGATTCAATAACTCATTTTATTTTAACGAAGAATTATTCAATCTATATTCAAATCACTTAAGGAAATTGAAATTTTTGGGTTTGAAATCATATTACTTGATGTTTCAGCAATTTGAATTGATTTATCTCTATTTCAACCAGACTTTTTACTAAATCCCACTAATCATCAGCAGCATTATTGAATCATATTCCTTATCAGAACGTTGACCTCATTTTACTGCTGTTTTGACGAATTGTTTATTATCTATAGTTCAATAAATAAAACAATCCAACAATGGCCAGTGATACATTTTTCTTTTTTAATAATTGGTTTCTTATTAAATAAATTGCATTTTACTGACAAAGTTTATTCTTCAATATAATTAATTCCTCACATTTTTTAATCGTGAAATAGTTCAACTTTCAACTCTTAGCTGATCATTGTATTACTATATGGCGTGTCATATTGACATATATCTGCTGTGTTTCAATTATTCAATAAGTTGATTAATATCCACCCGTCATTTGTGTGAATCTAATGAGTATGCTTGATAGATTTTTTCTTAATCTGACTTTATAATATATCTTTATCTATTATATTATATCTGCCATTATTATATCTTTATCCTTGAATTTCAGGACAGAGTAAAGGAGAAGTTGTCTCAATTGAGGGGACCCACTTCAGATCTTCCTCCTCAGGATAACAAGGAAAAGAAATTTACCGGTCGCTGTCGATTGTATATCGGTAATCTGAATAATGACATCACAGAGGAAGAACTCAATGCTTTGTTCACACCCTATGGCGAAACTTTTGAGACATTCATTAACAAGGAGAAAAACTTCGGTTTCGTCAGACTGGTAAGTACTTGAGTTGAAACTATAAATTCAATTATTTTCTCAATCCATTTTAAAGTTTTTTTTTCAATTTTAAAATTATTTAGTTTCTAAAACTGTCAATATTTTTATTTTATTCTCTTCAAAAGTATCAGTGTCCAATTTTCAAATATTCCAATTTACCTTGCCTGACTTATCATTGTTCAGTAGTATTGGGGTAACATTTGTATAATAATGATATAATTTTTCAAATGTTTATGAATGTATTGGGGTAGGTACGTTATCAAAAGCTGAGCAATTTCTGATTTCTTTTTAAAATTGGGTAATAATTCAACTTTGTTGTAACTTTAATAATATTTGTGATTATTATACTTCGGTGATTATTACCTATTTAATAAGAATGAATTTGAATTCATTGGTAGGCCTACACTACACTTGAATTTTCTATACTAAATCGAATTTTCCATGAAAAATGAAGTTTATTTCACAAACATTTATATTTATCTCATCTAGTTTTATGAGTTATTTATCATTACATAAACTTTAACCGAAATGGTAGAATATCTATCTTGTTTAATTTAAGGATGTTGAGATGTATGATATTGATTCAACATTTGATTATGTAAAAACGAGTCGCTACCAAAACGTTTTTACCACATTCCAATGTTATTGAATTTTCAGGACTACAGAGCCAATGCTGAAAAGGCCAGGAGAGACTTGGACGGATCTCTGAGAAAGGGACGTCCACTGAGAGTGAGATTCGCTCCACTGGGAGCTGCTCTCAAAGTCAAGAACCTAACCCCGTATGTGACTAACGAACTTCTGGAATTATCATTCAGTGTATTTGGCGAGGTGAGTCTAGCCTACTCTCATAATTCGTTATCAGTGTTTCATTTCATACGACCTCAATAAAATAAAATTATTTATTCAATTAGTCTTATTATGTATTTTATTTCGTCTTGCATTTCAATTGATTTCCAGTTTTTTAACTTGTCCATGTATAACGTTTATCATATTGCTTATCATTTTATAATACTTACACTGCTGTACATAGTCTTATACAGTAGTCTAAATGATACAGTTGTTTCCATTATCAAAATTTATGTCTTGGAAATGCAATTTGATTTTTTAAATTGTTTTTTTTTTTTTAAGTTGAGTCTTGATAATAATAACAAATCCCTGTGTCGGTTTCATATTCTTAGTATTCTTAGGAGTCCTGTAAAACAGAAAAAAGGCTGGGACACACTAGACATGGGTCGAACAATCAATCATCTTATAAGTCTGATGTGTCTTTAGGACTCCTAAATTTTCATGAAACAGATCACAGAATCAATTCTAATTTGTGTTTGTCTCCTAGGTTGAACGAGCTGTAGTAATCACAGACGAGAGAGGCAACTCAACAAGGGAAGGTGTGGTCGAATTCTCCAGAAAGCCAAGTGCAATGCTTGCTCTGCGCAAGTGTGCTGAAGGATGCTTCTTCATGGATAGGTCAGTGAATTATTTTAAAAATAGTGATTCGATTAGAAAATATAAATTTTCAAAGTAGATCTTTTAAGAGAAAGAAATTGCAAGTTGTCAAGTTTTTTAGTTTTGGTAAAATTAAGATTTTGGTATACTAATTATTATTCAAATTTGGCGTTTGTGTAATTCCATCGCCTATGGAATTATAGAAAATATTTCCTAATGAAATTTCATCTTACCAATAGCGTTCCCAATTGCAGGAATACGGTCCCAATAGGACGCGTCTATAATGATGAAAGCAAGGAATTACCGTTTGAAATTTCTCATGAAACAAATTCCATGGCTGCTTTTTACTGAATAGACTAAGAAATATCTGGCTCTTTTTCACTTTTTATCATTATTAGTTTTTCAATTTTTGTCTTAAAACATTTTTTCTTGTATTATTATTTTATTTTTTTCGTATTATTGGTTTCATTTTCATTGTCTATAACAATACTTCTAGTCTATAATGATGAAAACAAGGAATTACCGTTTGAAGTAATCTTGTGAAACAAATTCCATGGCTGCATTTTTTCTGAATAGACTAATTTTTTGAGTTGAAAATGATAATATTAATTTTGGGGGTAAAAATGAGGGAAGATAGAGTTTAGTTCTTGAATCAGTTTATTGGCATCGTATTTTCAATTGGCTGATCAACCAATTTCCCGTCATCTGGAATTTTTCATATCAAGAATATGGTCTTTTGTTTTTTTAATTACTGTAATATATTTAGAGGCAATCGCTTTTTAAATAGATGATTCAAAAATATTAGGTAATTTAAAAATTATTTCAATAATATTCTTTTCTATAATGATGAGAGCACGGAATTACCGTTTGAAGTAATCTTATGAAACAAATTCCATGGCTGCTTTTCTCTGAATAGATTTACTTACAAGAAAACCATCTTCCGATATCTGAAAGCTCTCTAACATATTACTGATTCTTTTTCTTTTATCATTAATCATCCTGAAAATAGTAGGAAATCAATAATTCCATTCTCAATTAGGTATTTTGGTGTCACATAATTTTCAGAAATCTTTCTATAATGATGAAAACAAGGAATTACCGTTTGAAGTAATCTTATGAAACAAATTCCATGGCTGCATTTGTTCTGAATAGAGCTAAGATTTCTTTAATATCAGCGGACTCAGTGAAGGTTATGAATTGAGAATAGGTTTCTAATAAACTCATATGGAGACTTTGACTCATACTTTATGGGGAATAAACTCATTATTTCAAGTTGCTGACAATAACAGCTTTTCTATTCCTTAAAAGAATGTTACTATGAATTTTAACCACATTGATTTTGTGTCTATTATGATGAAAGCAAGGAATTACCGTTTGATGTTATCTTGTGAAACAAATTCCATGGCTGCTTTTTACTGAATAGTCAGAATTATTGTCTGAGGCAACTTAGAACGATTTTTTTTTCTGTAAAATTACTTACATCTCACTCGATGAATTTCTTATTACTCATCTTTCGTATTTTACTTTCATTTTTCTTTATAGATGCTAATATTGTAATTTCTTGAATAAGCCATTAACAGTTTGAATTGAAGCAATAAGGTGAATGAAATACTCTCACATCTCGAGAATAAGCCTTGAGTATTCAAGTTTCATGTAATAAGTATTTGTTAAAAGCCTGATTTTAAGATTTCTGAGTATAATAATTATATTGTAATCGTGTTAACCCTTGCGCCATACTCTTTATGCTTTCCTGCATAATTTAGAGTGCCAGTTTATTCAAGGGAACATCAAATACCATGCAGGAAGCATCCTGAACTAACTATTGTTCTGAGATGTGCCGAAAATCTATGGTGACATAATTTGTATAGACAATCGATCCTTTGTCTAGTTTTTTTTTTTTTTAGAAATATTTCGATTTATCCATAGCTGCTTTTCATGTAGAGGAGTATTTAAGAATGCTGTTATATGTAGGCATATTCAACTAGAGTTTACTTGAATTTAAAAATACAAGTGTCCAATAGCATGAAATTGAATCAAAATTGTGATCGCCTTAGAATGACCTAGATTATATATCGGACCTACATTGGGAAACAGTTTCCTGTAGATAACTAGGAGCCGACGTCTTCTTCAACTTTTTTAATTGTTTGTACATGCTAGCACACCATAGAGCTTGGTACGTTTTTCAGTAATATTCTTTAAAAACGTCAGATTTATGATTGTATTCTAAGCCATAATATTGGTTTTCAACTGATGAAGAATATCTGTTTATTTTTTCTAGTTCCTTGAAACCCGTTATTGTTGAACCGTTTGAGACGATTGATGATACGGACGGATACTCAGAAAAGAGTCTTACCAAGAAAACTCCCGATTACTACAAAGCTAGAGAGGTGAGCCACTTTTTACTAACCAAATTTCCGTGTACATTTGTGTGTTTCTTTCATCAATCGAATGTTGGTGGTGAGTGTATGTGCTTCATTTATAGTATTGTATATGTTGGATTTCTTAATTTAGCGGATGAATTAGCTGTTTACAAATGGGGAAACGGACATATGTTCGTTAGATACGAACATAGCAGGATTCATTTAATTTGGCGAAAACCAGCTGATTTGGTGATCAGTAGCAGAATTTACGCAGCTTTGATACAATAATCCAAAGACTATAGACCAGAAGTCTTATAGACCTTTAAACGCTTTGAAAAATCTTTTTAAAGAAGACCTCTCAGAGAATACCTTTTTAAAAGACCTTTTCAATAATCTGCGAGATTCAGCATTTGTAGGTCAATTATTGTGACACTGATCGCCAAATCAGCTGGTTTTCGCCAAATTTAATGAATCCTGCTATACAAACAGCTAGGCGATAATGTTCTTGTAGATTGCTCACAGACAATCCTGACAGAGCTGAGCATAAAATAAGCTGTTTATTGAATAACAATCATTCGCCATCCACCAAATTGAAAAAAATTCTAGTTGATGTTGGTGAAGGATCTTGATTTTTATTATTTCAAAGTTCGTTTGATTTTATTATTGGTGATAAAATTGAGAAATTTAAAGTAGTTATAGCGGCTGAATGGCGCCGGAATCAACGAACATAGTCGTGAGGGAAACAGCCTTTTCAGTCGTCTTCCTAAAAAATCTAATAAAACTTATATAATTACAGGCGTTTTAATAATATTACATAGCTATTATTATGAGTTTCGGTTTATTAAGGTGCGAATGCACGATTCCAGTCTACTGGCGCCATCAACTAGATTTTAGGGTTATTTATGAGATTTTAGGTAGGGAAACAATAATTTTCCTTTGAAATGGTATTACAGTACAAGCTATAGGTATTACAGTAGGCTATTATGTTATGATATCATAAGTGCCATTCTTTCTAATGAATTAATCATAGAATTCCTATAAATAAGTGAACTGGCAACCCAAAAAGTTGCCAGTTGACTGCCAAGCAACTAGTAGGTTCATTTTTATAATTATAAATACTGTATTAGATAAATAATTTAGAGGAATGAATTACATGATACCATAATATTCTAATGTTACTTATAATATCATTTTTAAGGAATAAAAACCTTATCCTTACGTAAAATTTCAGAAATAACCCTAAAAACTAGTAGACTACCGCCAGTCGACTGTCATAGTGTATTCTGACCTGTAGGTTTAGTTTGAATGTTGTAGATAATTTTGACTAATACAACTGTATGGGAAAAGAAAGTAATTGAGTATTATTAATTTTCGCTCAGATTGGACCGCGTTTTGCCGCCATCAATGGTTTTGAGTTTGAGTACGGCACACGCTGGAAGCAGCTGCACGAGCTCTACAAGCAGAAAGAGGAGGCGCTGAACCGCGAAATGAAAATGGAAGAGGAAAAGCTCGAAGCACAAATGGAGTATGCGCGCTACGAACATGAGACCGAAGTGCTCAGAGAACGTGAGTTGTTGTTTTCTGATCTCTTTTTTAAAATCAGAAATATTAATCAGTACTAATTTCAAATCTAGATCTAGATATAGGTAATTATGTTATTGAAATCAAAGTTACATATTACTCAGCTGTTAGAATTGTAACTTTTCAATAGTGACTTCGTGAAACTGGCCTCTGGACTTCTAATGATTCTACAATGTTATTTATGGAATAACGAATTCATATTGCAAAATCTGTAATGTTTTTATAGCTATCTATTTTGTATGTTGATACATGTATGTTTGAGGAGAATAATGATTTGATTGGTTTAGAGTTGCGGCTGCGCGAAATGGACCGTGAGCGTCAGAAGCGCGAGTGGGAGATGAAGGAGCGACAGGCCGAGGACCAGCGTCGTGTCGACGAGGAGATGATGCGTCGCCAGCAGGAGGAGATGCAGCTGCGCATGCACCATCAGGAGGACGAGCTCAGGCGTCGCCAGCAGGAGAACTCCATTTTCATGCAGGTGCGTCAAGTGATGATGGCCTCACAACAGGTATATGACTGGCAACACTCTTCATTATTACAGAGACTGTTTAATCACAGTGTGTTCATTGGATGTCGCGTTTTAGATTGGTTAGTTGGGTCAAATCCACCGTACTTCTGCCAATCCTCATAAGATTTACATTGAAATCATGTCATGTTGAGTGATTCCCTTCTCACCTATAATTTAGGGCCTGGTCACATACGATTGTGGTTTACTTTACTTTACTTCACTAACAAAGCTAACTGGTTTACTTCACTTCACTTCACTTATTCGCATAGTAAATCTATGTAAATCGTATGGTTTATAGTAAGTGAGGCGAAGCAAAGCAAACTACAATCAAAGTAGCATTGAAAGTTAAGTGAAGTGAAGTAAAGCAAACCACAATCGTATGTGACCAGGCCCTTAGCCTTTGCCAGTGTTAGTTTTCGTCATTTTAAGGAATACCAACAGTTGAGAAACTACTTTTAATGTTAGAATTTCTATTTTTGATGTTGTTTTTTTATAAAATACATTTGACAAATGAGTGAATGAGTTCATGTTTGCCTGTAATTAAATATTCAACATTCAAAAATTTGGCAAAAGTATGGCGGTGGCGGTAATAAAAAATGTTCCAACACACTGTTATGGACCTTTTCACACCGATTATAGTCTCTGTAAACCAGTCGACTGGTAACGTATTGAGCCCTCGGCCATAACACCAATATAACTTTCTTAATCCTCCCCTACCCCCCAAATAGCACAAATTAGTCTGCAAAATTTCATAACAGTGTTGAATATGAAGTCAATTGGCCTGATTGAAGAAAAAAAAACGTAACTTTTTATTTATTCGATGACCCTATTATAGTCCAACTATAATAAACCGTTAATAATTTTCTTCTGCAATTTAGTTTATGCAATCTTCAATGAAGTTTACAAGTTTCTGTATTTAGTAGACTGTCGGAATTGCAGGTAGATATGACTATGCTCATGCAAATTACATAGAAAGGAATAAGATTCATTTAATTTGGCGCTTGACATTAGATAGATAGAGATATTCTTTTTTTGCCATCGTACTCTACAGTCATCAGCAACGTCAAGAAATAATATCTATCTACTTAATGCTAAGCGCCGAATTTAATGAATCTGATTATACGTTGCCTGGTACGTTACGTGTCTGTTCCTCTGTTAATGTATATAGGGTTTCAGAGTGTTCAATCTCTTGAAAAATAATATCTACAAAATCTTAAATATTATATTCAACATTTTTGATGAGCTGATTTGAGCTTTCTCGATTTGTGAATGAAAATTGATGTGAAATTTTCTCATGTATTGTATGTTAACCTTGTTAATTAGAAGTTTCTGAATTGTGGTGTTGTTCATTTGCAGGAGCAAGCACTAAGGCAGGCCCAAGGTGGCGGCGGAGGTGGAGGTTATAACCAACAAGCCGAAGGTGGCAATGTGGCCGCTTTAAGAGAATATGAAGCATTAGCCGCAGCAGGTAACTTAATCTTGAAAAGTAGTTTTGTAATATTGTGTTTGAAAAATATGTAAATTGTTGGTAAATTTTCGTTGTTAGCCCATACTGATTCATCATCGCTGCCAATGAAAAGAAGCTTTCAGATTCTATTGATGAATTTGATTAATCCTTGCTGTTCCTGGATTAAAATGTCCAGCCTTCATGGTGAAAATGTTCCTATCAATTAAAATACCTTTAAGAAAACTAATACCGGCCAGTTGCATGAAAATCCAATTAAATTTAACCACTGTATAATGACGTCATTGTTTTGATTTTAGATTCTTCCATTTAGTATTATTTTATTTAATATTCTTTCATTGGTTCTTATTACATTGATTCCGTTAGGCTAGGCGTACACCGGTTAGTCAAGACAAGACAAGACAAGATTAGTCACGTTTAGTCACTAATTCACATAGTTGCTTATGAAGCAGCACACACTGGTGCAATGACTAATCGGTGTGTGTTGCTTCATAAGCAACTATGTGAAGTACTGTGACTAAACGTGACTAATCTCGTCTTGTCTTGTCTTGACTAACCGGTGTACGCCTAGCCTTAGATGTCATAATTTTTTACGACGGTCAAATTCAATTGGATTTTCATGCTATTGACAGTCTAATTTTTATACTCATAGAAGAAATATTGAGATTATAGGCCAGGTCCTGTAATATAGAAAAATGGTGGTTTCACACGAGACTTTGGAGTTTATTGTGTTGTACGCCTTGCTATTTGACTAGTTTATATTTTTATTTTCCTTTTCATTTACACTTCTATGCAATTGGAATCTAGATTTTGGTTTATAGAATAGATTTGTATTTAAACTCATTGAAACGAGTTAGTAGTCTATAATGATGAAAACAAGGAATTACCGTTTGAATTTATATTGTGAAACAAATTCCATGGCTGCATTTTTTCTGAATAGACTGCTTGATTACATAATTCATTTGAAACTATTTTTGAAGATTGTGGCGTACTAAAATAATTATTATTGAACGACTAATTATTGTTTTGTTGGAAATAAATTATTCTATGGCTGGCATTCTGAAGTATGTATTTTATTATTCTAAACTCGTTCATCTGTACTCTTATGGGCATTTATCAGCGTTCAAGAATCTCATTACATTACATTCTGCCCCCAAATTCTAGAAATATTCTGACTGTTGCTCTAAATATATCAAATAATGGTAACTTTCTACTCACAGGTGGTTTGAGTGAACGTGAACTGTTGCACCTTGCAAGGAGTGGTGGCGATAAGCGTAGAGCTTTTGAAGAGATAGCAGGTGAATATTCAATTATTATGGTGTTATATTGATTGTTTTACAATTTCGTAATATCTATGTTGATAATTATAGACAAATGATTTGTGCCATTCTATTTCTTGCCAGTTATACAATTTCCTGACAGTTCTATGCTCTTTATGATGAGGGTAATATTTTCAAATATCTATAATGATGAAAGCACGGAATTACCGTTTGAAGTTTTCTTATGAAAAAAATTCCATGGCTGCTTTTCTCTGAATAGAATTTGAGTTGAAAATATTCATCACCTGATTAATGAATTCTTTTTCTAATATTACTGGGCAAACAATACTGTAAAATTCGGTCCCCAACTAATACTCCATGCTAAATAATATGAGATCAATCTATAATGATGAAAGCACGGAATTACCGTTTGAAGTTTTCTTATGAAACAAATTCCATGGCTGCTTTTTTCTGAATAGAGCTAATATTTCCATTTTTTTTAAACTTTAGAGTATATAGGTACTAATTTATTTAATTTCAAACTACTATTTCCTCTACAAATATTATGAAATAATCTATAATGATGAAAGCACGGAATTACCGTTTGAAGTTTTCTTATGAAACAAATTCCATGGCTGCTTTTTTCTGAATAGAACTTAAAATATAAAAGTATTAAATTTTGAAAGACTTACGTAATTTTTGACATTTACATCCTGGATGTCCATGAAGCTGAATACTAGAAAACATCGTATACTTGATTATAAATTTTTATCAAGTTTACTAACTAGTAACTTTCATAGGCTGATGGTTTCAGTTTTAGTAATTTTGTTTTATTAATTGTTGTTTTTTCACTTGTTTCAGCTGCTGGAAACCTTCCATTGGTAAGATATCATCCATATTTTAGTAACCGTTTTGACAAATAGATATCAGCAATTTTAAAAAGACATTCCATTGTAAACATACAATGATGGGAATATTTGATTTTGCCGGGCTCTGAAAAGTACCATTTCAATGGACTAATAGGTTTTATGTTTCCGCGATTTGAACCAGTGTCGTGTTACTTTCCATGTAGAAACGATCAAAAATGTATTGTGAATCTTTATAAATCCTCCGTTGTAAAGAATTCGGGTGAAAGTTTTATAATCTAATTGAAATTTGAAGTTTTTCTATTGAAATATTAAAAGAAAATACTAGACACTGGTTCATTTTTAACTCAATACTCGCCTTTCCAACGTATTCCTACCTATCACTTCTTGTACATGGAAGTTATCTACGAATTGGTCTGATCACAAGATATTCAGGATCAATTCATCCCTTACTGATTCATGAGCCTTGTAGCTCTGAAATTGTTATTGTCAAGGCCTTGTGGTTCTATAATGCGAACATGGCCGTTTATAAATCTTGCAGAATACCTATCGAAACATATAATTTCATCAAATTTGTAGTTACACAAAATTTTCCGGATATTGTAGGTTGGAATTTTCCGATGTATTTAGAATGTACTCGGTGACTCAAGGTTTTCTCGAACAATTTGTCGTTGTAATCGACTGAATATTTTTGTGAAAAACGGTCCATTACTTTTGAGTCGTTGTACGTCGAATTTGGACATTAGCATTAGATATTCTTGAAATCATGTAAAAGGTAAACATGGTTGTTTCAATGATTTATTAGATTTTATCAACTTTCAACGATACAAAGATGAAATTCGACGCTGGTTTGTGTCTTACGCAACTCCATTCAACGTGAACGGTCCGAATAATGAATATTCAGAACTGACAACATTTGGAGATTGAATTGAGTTTTGGGAGGAAATTGAAACATAATTTTAAGTTTTCGGATTGCTTCATACAAGCCGCGGCATTTTTTAGAGTCGTGCGTTACGGTTCACGCTGTAATAAGAAGTTTAGAAATTTGGGTGATGTGATTAAAATATTCAATTTATTCAAAGAAAATTAAAAACTTGATACAGTTATCATCATGTATTTAGCTTTTGTATTTAGAAGAGAAATGCTTCGATCGCAGTTACACCTATTTCCTGGATGTGTTTGAAATCATTATTCCACCACTATGGTATATTGAAACTTTCATAGTAGCCTATTCTCCTACATTCCGGGGCTTTTAATTTCTAGTATGGATTTTTTAAATGTTCAGAATATTTTATTAGAATTAATCTATTGGGACGTTTCTACATCAACATTCAATTAATATGATATTTCCACAATTGTTGAAATATTTCGAAGTGGACAACCATTAGGTGAAGAATCCAGATTTAGGATTGGATCATAGGCCTAAAATTTAGGCATGAAAATGAAATTTTTACCGTCATGATGAATGATTAAGGTATTTTTATTTATCATAATTATTACATTAATTTTGTTTGTCTGTAAAACTTGGAAAAATTCGAATTCGGGAATTTAGGACGTATTTTCTTCATGAGCCTTATATCGTGAAGCTCATGCTTGTAATGCTATAAATTTGAAATAAATATTGAAAAAGACAAGTCGAGGATCAAGAATTTTCCAAACTAGTTGTCAATTCGAACTAAAAACGTCTGAATATATTTTATAAGCTGTGATCAGCTCTATATTCGTCAACATTATATACTAAACTATGACTTCTACAATTTGAACTGTGCCATGAATTGTCTTCTAGAAATTGAAACTATTTTTTATTACAAGTATGTATTCGAATAGAACTTAGAAACATCCTAGAGAAAATCTGAACATGTTATACTATTATACAGAGTACCCCACCAAGGTCTTTACACCCGTTAACCATAGAAATTCTAGAAATTGAAACTATTTTTTATTACAAGTATGTTTTCGAATAGAACTTAGAAACATCCTAGAGAAAATCTGAACATGTTATACTATTATACAGGGTACCCCACCAAGGTCTTTACACCATAGACTAACCATAGATTCTACATGACATTTCCAACAAAAAATGTCCAGTAAACTTTTTTCCTATCGAACTTCGTTTTCGAGATATATTGATTTTTCGATATTTTAGAAATATGCCTACTTACTGTCATTGAATACTCAAAAACTACAAGTCGAAATTCAATTCTGAGGGTACTGTTCAAAAGAGGAGAAAAATTGAGATAAGATTGATACAATTGTTTTCATCAGTTGATGTTTTTCAATTTTTTATAAGAGTTAAAATTTGAAAAAATGATATTCGTCTAGTTCAAAGCCAAATTTCAAACAGTTTTCTCTCAGTTTTCACCCAGGGTAACATTATAGTTTCAATAATGCAAAAACATCTCCATTTTATAAGCTTTGGAATGAGTATAAATTTGTAAGAGAAAATTCAATGCCAGAGTGCTGCAAATATCTGAGATGAGCACCATAAAGCCCGGTCTAGACGCTACGACTTGTTGTACGACTTGAGTCCTAGGACTTGAGTTGTACAACAAGTCGTAGCGTGTAGATGGCAAAATTAAGAGTTGGTCCAACTTCAGTCGTACCACAAAAGATGTATCAGCTTATGGAAACTTGGAATAAGTCGTAACGTGTAAACGCGATGCAACTCATCCAACTTTGCTACCAACTAATTGGAACGACTTGTTGTACGACTTGAGTTGGACAACAAGTCGTAGCGTCTAGACCGGGCTTTAAGCAAACAATACTTCAACTAGATGGAGGGGAAATATGAAATTACAAAAAAAATAGCTAATAATTCAAATCTTAGCTTTGTTCAACTGCTTCTTCGAATGTTTCTTTTTCTCTGAAAATGTTCGCCCAACAATCCAATATATATCCATTCTCAGTCTCTTTCTACAAAGAACGGTGTGTTTTCCAGTCAATCATTCAAGTTTTTCTATTATTTACGTTATTTTAGTCTTCCAGTTAATCATTTAAGTATTCAAGCTCGTTTTTCCAAATTGTTCTATTTATTTTGAAGTGTTTCGTGTTCCCAAGTTGATCGTTATAGTTCTACCAATTTGTGTTTTCTAATCAATCAGAAAGAAAGATATAGTTTTGTTTTTCAAGTGTAGGCCACTTTTGAGTATAGGATTAGAATTAGGTAGGATTTTAAGTAGAATAGGATCAATTGTAGTTTTTTCCCCGGGATGTTCCACAATTATTACCAGTTGATAAGTATGATAGGTTAGTTTTGATTTGTAGAAGTTAGTTCAAGTTTGAGCGTTTATCATCTTGGAATTTACTTCGATTGAGTACACTGATATGTTATTAGTGTATGGAGAGTGTGGGTGTAATTTAAGGGATGTATACAGAAGACGCTTCACCAACCGACAGCATCCATCACATGCTACGTTTCTGAGCTTAGTACATCGATGTCGAAATGGTAGGGGTCCAGGGGTAGCTGTAGGACACGAGAGACCTGCTTAAATTTCTGAAGCTTTTGAGGATCGTATTCTACGGTATTTGGAGCAGAATCCTCTATCCAGCATTCGACAGGCAGCTGGAATATTGAATATTTCAAGAATGTCGATTCAAAGGGCATTGACGAAAAATAAGGCAAAAAAAGGCATTGACGAAAAAGGGGCATTGCCGTATCATAACACTCCATTACAAGAATTGAGTGATGTTGATTCTGGATTAAAGATACAGTTTTGTAATTGGATCCTGGCACAGGAACGTATTTTATTGACAGATGAAAGTACGTTCACGAGAACTGATGCTGTGAATTTTCACAATAAGCATACATGGTCCATGGGAAATCCTCATACACGGATACCCCCAGACTATATCGATACCAGCATCAATTTCCCGTTAATGTTTGGGCTGGTTTAATCGATGAACATATTCTTGGACCTTTCATTTTTCCGGAAAGATTGAATGGAGAAATTTTCTGGTGAATGAGCTCTACGAACTTATTGAAGACTTGCCTCTGTATTTGAGGCAGCAGATGTGGTTTCAACTGGATGGCTGCTCCTCCCATTATGCAAGTAATGTACGAGGGTGGCTAGATAATAATTTTCCCGAGCGGTAAGACCTGAAGAAACCAAACCATGTCTTACTATTAAATATAAAGACCCAATAAAACCGTGGCCGTGGTGGTCCCATAAGTTGGCATCCACGCTCACCCGAGCTTACTACCATGGACTTTTACTTATGGGGTGTAGTTGAGGGCAAAGTCTACAGTGAATCTGTAGAAACCAAGGAGGAGTTGATTCACAGAATTGCATTGGCGTTTGAAGAGATCAAATTGAGGCCTAGCGATGTGAGACAAGCGAGTCGAAGCATATTGAAACGTAGCAGAAGATGCATTACAGTTTAAGTTTGAGTTTACTGGACATTTTTTGTTGGAAATGTCATGTGAATCTGAGGTTAACGGTTGTAAAGACCTTGGTGGGAATCCTGTATCTATTCAATCTATGATTGAACTTTCAATGTTGCACTCTGAACCTTTTCCGGGTATGGGAAGCATTTTCGTGTTTATGACGACGTATTCTTCGTATTTGATTGAGAAGTTTCTTATGAAAAGTTTTGATAGCTAGTTTCATGTGAACGTTAAGAGAAACGCGATGAGTTTGAAGAGTTGAAATGAAACGATTTCACCGACAATTGTTCAGTAAGAGAAATCCTTGTTTCACCGAGTGGTCTTTGTGACCATGACAATAATTATTTATCTTATTAGATCAGTAAATAAATAAGTAATTAGATCAGTAAATAATAAGATCTTACTATCTTATTATGGTCAACGAATATTTTTGCATGTTTTGTTGAAATGAATAATGCACTAAGTGCATTGTTGATGGATACATTTATGATGTACTGACAATCTATTGAAAACGCAATTGCGTCTATTGTACTATGGTTTGCTTCTTCATCTATAATCAATTAGCATAGATCTGAGTATTACCACAAGCAAGGTACTAGTTTGACTTGGATATTTTTCATGTGCCACAAAAATTGTGTACTTTTATAATAGCTTTTTAAAACAGCAAGTGGATTTGAAGTTGAGACCTTTCAACAAATTCTCATTAAATTGGACTTATTTATTTACATGTTATTTTACACCTGGGGTTACTCATAACGCCGTGACATCTATGTTGTTGAGCTATCATCATAAGTCCATTTATTGTCAAAGAAAGTTTCGAGAGGAGTTGTGATATTCTGTTATAATTTAAGGTGAAAAAACAAAAACATTAATTCTTCATATTTCTTCAACTTGGAGCGGGAGTTGAACTCTGTTTCGAGATAGAAAAATTATTGTGATCGATTAGTAAAAAAATTGAATTTTCTCATCTGCATCAACATTGGAATGAATTTAAGATTCTCGTATTGCACTAGGCTTTTTTGCAAGTATTTTTATATGAAATGGATTATTTAAATTGGATGGAATCTAGATTCTCAACTTGATTTGAATTTGGAAACTTTTAAGAAAAATGCATCACCGAACATTGAATCAAGAATGTACAACCATTGAAACTTTTAGGACAAGTTAGATAGCTAGCAAGGTTTGGTTGAAAGATAGCATCTTGTCAATATGTGTCTTGGTAGACATTTTATGAAAGACGATGGTATTGTCTTGAAATTTGAAATAGGTAGGCTACTGTAGCCTATCTATTACCTGCCCTGTACCTAGTCTGGATGCGTGAACCTCCTAGAATTTGTGGAAAAGTATGGAATACAGTGATGGCAATAAATGCAATACTGTACTATGAATAAATAATATTATTTTAAAGAAAATATAGCAATTGGCAATGGTCACCTCATGTCTGATTTTCCATTAAAAGGTGCGTTACAATGTATGAAACTTGAGAAATTGATGGCTGTAGGGATAAATTTATTAAAATCTTGGAATTATTTATTGAAAAATAATGGAACAATGAAACAATATTCTTGCATTTTACAATTCTGTTTTATTTTACTCATTCCTTACAATAACTGAACAAAATGTCCTCCCGCTATATCTTGTTTGACTTATCAAGGATTCTTCAACATTTTTGCAATTAATCGACGTGGAATGAAGCGAAGTTAGTTGATTGAAACATACTAATTAGTCGAATTAAAAACCTATAGTGTCTTGAAGTCCATGAAAAGTAAGAACCTAAAAATTCCTTCCTTGTTGATAACATTACAGTACTCCGCGAATGCATATGAGCTGAAAGTAAATTGGTTTTTATTTCATATTGGAGTATTCATTCGAGAAAATGGTTTACTATATAAGATAATTCCTGCACAGTACTGAATCAATAGAAATGTTTATGTTCGTTGTTATCTTGGCACTTTATGCAAATTAAAAAATGTGTACCCTTCTGATATTGTTTTCATAGATTGGAAAATAATTGTAGTTTTACTTGAAACCACTTGAATTGATTCATGAAATTATTTGGGTTCGAAACTGGATTCTGTTATCTATTGCTATGACTTTTTAAATGACAAATTTGCTTTTATTGAGATATCCTCAGTTCAGTACAGGTAGATTCTATTTGGATGCGATAAGTTTATCAGTATGAGCCTGATACGGTTCATATCGAATTGTGAAACTATTGTTGATTCAGCTTGAAATATGTTGCGTCAAAAATGGCATGAATCGTTAGGTTTTTGAATGGGTGTCCTGCAAGCTTTCATGGCTTGAAATGATAGTTTTCTTGAAACACGGATGTTGTTCAAGACATTCGACTGGATCCTACGGATTTGAATAGTCTGCAAATGATGTATGTGAAATGAATAGTTCACAATGATGACATTATTTTAACCGAAATATAATTGAATTATTAAATAAATTTCAAATAGATGAGTGTGATGAAATCTCAGAAATATTTTTTCAGTTAGAGATATCTTGGGTCTGTTGGGAGATATCTGTTGGATATCTTGGGTAATTTTGATTAATACTTGAGTTACGACACGAGTTTGAAATTATTTTTGTGGCATATGTAGAATTAAGTCAATCTAGGCTTGCTTGTACTGATTCATGTAGAATACCGTGGTTATAATATTCTCTCATATCTTTCGTGGTTGTCTAGTGATCTAGACTATGTATTTATACAAGTTTATTGACTTGATTTTGTGCAAAAAATTACTTCTACTTATTAATATATTGTTGACTTTGTTTTGAATTTCAGTGTGTGTATTAGTACAGCCGATATTATTCTTCAAGTAGAAGATCATCTACTCCCTCTATCTAAATGTTTGTTTAAAATTCAATTCTGAGAAGATATATTATTTCACTTGCACTGTTGAATTTGAAAAAAAAACTTCCAAAAGAATGAAGAAATAGGGATATGAAGAGAATTTTCCTGTAGGCTTCTCTGCCTAATAAGCAATAGGCTTTGTATTCGAGTGTTTTGAAACATTACAGTAGACATTGCTTTAGTCGAGTGGCAGAGCATTAACCCTTGGATTTGTCGATAATCACGCGTTATAACTTTGCTCTAAATCATAAAAAAATCACTCTTGAACGAATTTTGAACAGTGAAATATATTTGATCACATCTTTTACTTTGAAGCATTAATATCAGATTCATTTTCAAATAATTGTCACAGCGGAATATTTATGTACCTTTTTTGTTTCACTTACTATGAGAAAGTTTCATGGTTCCTCGTAAATTGATAGATTTTCGATTAGTATTATTTTGGTGGTGGGTTGTATGCTGAATTTTCTTCCGTAATAAACACTTAATCTCGTTGTGATGAAAAATATTTAACCTTAATAAAAATGCATTTTGCTGAATTAGATAGTAGGAAGTCTTCATCATAAAATATTTTTCCTAGGGTCATTTTTGAAGATTTTTTTTATTTCCAAATAAATTTGTCCCTATCCCAGAAATTAATGAAATTTTTCCAAAATTGATTCAATCACATAATAATGTCCTAAACTTGCAGATGATGGTATTCGCGAGGTCAAATTAAAAGCAATTAGTGAATTAGGCCCGCAAGCACAATTTTCGTTCAAACTATGTCCAACTAAACTGTAGTTTAAACTGTCGGTCCATTGAATTTGTTAAAAATGAGCATGAGAGGCCAATCTTTGATAAATTATTCAAATTCAAATTTAAAATCAGTTTATTTCAGGGAGTAGGGGAAGTTCAGTTACAGTCTTAACTTACATCATTACATAGCATAGACAAATCATGCAACTTGATTATACTTGAAAACAAACCTGCAGTCAATTTGTTTTGTCAATCATCTATCTTGATGGTACATGACCCAGTTCATTCCATAATAATTGAGCATTATTAATTTAAAATCGTTCTTTAACAATTGAATATTTCTGAGTAATTGAACATTTTTGGCGGAAATAGAATAGTTTGAATAAATAAAATTTATAATAATTAAATAATAATTTATTGTACGAAGTATCTCAACTTCATCATCTAACGAATAACTTATCACACAAGTTCTTCAATATAATAATAATAGTAATTGATCTTACTCAATGAATAGAAGAACAGGATTGGTTTTACAGTTACCCTTTTTTAGAAGGATATGAATAGAAAAATAGTATTGATTTTACAGTTACCCTTTTTCTAGTACAGCTTCAACTTTCCTCTATATTTCTTTAGATACAGATTTAATATTGTAAACTATTCTACCCAAACGTAGAATTCTTAATCGTACTTCTGATTGCTTTTTTCTGACTATTTGTATTAATATATTTTTCTTTCAGGTAATTAAACTCATTGGTTTTCGAGCCAATATCAGAATAGCGTTACTAAGTCGAATCGGTTATAATGTATGATGATTGAATAGCAGCGACGAAAAATCGCAAGAACAACTTTATCTGTTTTAGTGATGCGATATGCGAATAGTACTGATTCAAATCGAACTTCTTTCCTATTTGGAGTCGCGATATTGTAATTAGGGTGTAAAAAATTAATAATGTACCTGATAATGCAATTTAATCTACTTGACTACTTCGCGAATACGATTCATTTATTGACTTTAATGCAAGGCTAAGTCCTCTCTTACATCTTGACGGATTTACGAATACGAATTGATTACTTCGCCGGGTATTTAATCAATTAACGCAGATTTCAGTAGGGATCATGTCGTCAATTCGTTTGTGTGGTTTTTCTAATTACTGTATTGTATTTCAAATAATTGAAGTATTTTTATATTAATACTTTATTAGTTGTGAAATGAAGACATAAGATGTGGGAAATTGGAGAAACATACTTCATATGATTGAAACTAAAAAATTTATATAAATTGAATAAATAGGATGGATAATTAACCAGCTAATTGGACAGATAAATTTCTACCATTTTATAGAATGGTGATGGTTGTTGTTTTACTGATGTATTCAACTTTATTAATCTTCATTCCTTAACGAATAATCATTGTAATTCTTCGTTGAAGTGGCCAACTAATGTTTTGACAAAAATAAGTCCATGCATCCAAGTCCACGCAAGCCCATAGACTATTTATTGTGCTTAAAACTTTGATCCTGCTTGAAATCCATTCAAGAATGATTAGTGAGACAAATGTCATATTCACATTGGTAATAAGATACTTGGAAACTAAATTTTGCAATTAGGTGAAACTCGTTTTATCTCCATTCAATCAACCCCAAACCAAGAAATAATTTTTTGTTCTATCTTATTGGTTATTTAGGGGTTCCCAAAATCCCCTTATGAGTTCCTTATGAGACACTTCCGGACGTTTATGCTAATACATCTTCTGCTTTGTACATTTATAAAAAAAATTGGCTGAGTGAATTTAGTTTTTCTATTTCGCTTGGCGGCGTGAGGACAAGAATTCGTGTAAAAACATATTTGTTCTGAGAAATGTTCATAATTGCGAATTCAATACGTTATTCAATTATTGGTGTAATGAAAATTCTACAGGGCATATCATGATGATGAATGACAATTTTTAAATTTCGTACTATCAACATTATTTTCTAGCAATCAAAATAATTCTTCTAACCTTAATAAAAAAATATGTACTTTTAAATAATCGTGTATATTGAGAGAATCGGAAAAAACTACTAGCCTATTTGAAATTATATGGTCTTGAAGGTTCTGTAAATTAATCGGGAAATGAGAGTTGCTCAAAAACATCGAAATGTTTATTGGGAGGTGGAGTGTCTAATTTGACCCCACCCCCAAAATTGACTTCATGAATCCGGAAATATTAATCTGGAGATAGAATGATCAGTCAATTTACTCAGCTCGTCATTGCGTTTACATAGTTTTTCATCCAGAATAAAGAATTCGAAAAAAGAATTAATCACCTACGATTATTGAATAATAAATATTTTAAATTGTCTCGAATGTTTTTCAAATTGTGGATATACATCTCTTTTGTTGAAAGAGAAAGTTATTCCAATGCAACGTTTCTACGCTTCTCTATTATGAAAACGTCATTATTTTGATAACATTTAGGTTGAGTGGGCCGTTTTAAAATGTTTTTTTTTTTTATATATATGTGTGCCGAAAATCAAGTTGGAGCTCTTTTCTGAACCAGAATTTCATGTTCTAAAATCTCTTTCCCGTGACTTTTTTTGTCATTGGAGTGATAACTCTCTCTGGAGAATCGCCGAAGAGCCTTTAGGACAGAGAGTAAGTACTTTTATTCTCTCTGCTTTAGGTTAGGATGTCGGCTTTTGTTTGGCAGGGAGAGTGGGTATTGAGAATCTCTTATTGCAATGTGTACAAGACGTTGAAACTTGATTTTATAAGAAATTTAGAAATTAGATGACCTGTAGGCGTGCCATACTATCACTGCTAAGTGTGTCCGCTTTCTCCCTGTATTGAAAGATGAAACTTCTGTAAACAGGCCCCTGGTCATATTTTTGTTGATTCTATGTTCTTCGAATTGAGAATATATGAATAACGAGTAAAATGAATAGTTTTTCAAGTGTTGGATAATTTTCGGGTGAAAGACAAAACACTAGAACAAGTGAAATATATATTATTTATATCCATCTTCGGTTGAAAGAATTTTTGAGGCTATATTTTTTCAAATACTTGAGTTTTTTCTCCTGATTCCCTTGATATGCATAATTAATTCATACAGGTTTCTAAAAAATAGTGACTTCATTACTTCCATGGTATTTTACAAGCTAAAACAAACAGAAAATGTCGATTTCTCCTAGAAGGTTTTCATGTAATCCGCCATTTTTACCAAGAGTTCGTCTCTTGTTAATGGGTCAACATTTTCTCAAGAAATGTAGTAGTCTTGCTAATAAGTATCTGCTCTATAAAATAGTTATATTGGATTATTCCAGTATTAATTTTTCAAAATAGTGACTGATTTAAATTTGAGTTTACTGGGGAAAATATAGATAGTTTTTATAAAAATTTATACAATTACAAAAATGTAGAGCTTTTAATTCTAAAGAAAGTGATACCTGATTTTGTACAATCCGATAATAAATAACTGGGGCATAGCTATTTCTTGCCAACTCCTTGATTTCAAGCGTAATAATCAAGTATAAAAAAAAAACATAGAAGACTGACTAGAAGACTAGTGATTTCGATAAAATTCTAATTTCAACAGTATTCTAAACTGAATTCACCAAATTACCAAAACAACTCGTTTTATAATTTAACTAAGTAAGTTAATTTTTCTAAATAAGTAAATAAACACTGTTAGATTTAAAGAAAAAGTTCCACTCCTGTTGGGAGTAGAATAAATTACAAAGAAATAGGATAAAATAAATTCATTCCTCACACAAAATTTAACAAAAAACAAAATTATATTATTTGTTAAGAAATTAGGTACTTGAAAAATCTATGATGAAAGAGTGATTTAAAAAATTATTTTATTTTATAATAGGCCTATTAAATTATTATTAATAAACGGATCCACATTTATTAATCCTAGATAGATAACTTTAGATAGATATCATTTCTTCCAAACGCATTCATATTCTGCTAAGAGAAAATTAAATACATATATTTGAAATTATTTCATATTAAACGAAATTGAAAATAGTTCTGCTGTTGAAAGATATTTTGTTGTTTTTATTATATTGCACAGAGTGGGGCACAGAAACTGAAGATTTGAAATTATTATAATAAAACAATGAATTGTACAAACCAAATTTTAATGCTCAAAATGTGTTAGGCAAGAGTGAAAATTACATTACATGCTGTTCATTGCTCCCAATATATTCATACGATTTTGAAGATTTAACATTGTGCGACGCAATGTTTCAATGCAGCCATTGACAAAAGTGATTTTCAACTTAATTGTTATTTCATGTAATTTCCACTCTTGCCTAACAAATTTTAAGCATTAAATTTTTTTGTACAATTCATTGGTTTATAATAATATTATTTCAAATCTTCCTGTTTGTGTACGCCACTCTGTATTATAACAATTTTTTATTATTTCTTCAAAATTGAAAATTTATAACATTCAAGGTCCCCTATTGAAATCGCTTCGAAGCGTTAAAATCTGCATAAAAAGTAGTACTTTCTCCGTCTTGAGAAAATGTAATAAATAACTTTGAATTATTCCCATTAGCATCGTGTTTTTAGCTTGAATCTGGACGTAAATGTGTCATTTATTCATCACAAGATATTGTTTAAAGTTTTATATTGAACACTGCTCAATGTTTCCGATCGGAATCGCATTCAAAATTAGTTATTCCCTCATCATGAAAAATGTAATAGATAAAGTTCAATGTTTTTCATTGAAATCGCGTCAAAACTTGGAAATCTGGACGAGAATTGTTATTCTTTTAGCATGAAAAATTATACTTGTTGAATGTTTCACATTGGTAGCGCGTCAAAGATTCTAAATCACGAAGAGACTATGTTATTCTTACATCATAAAGAAATATTAAAGATAACTTTCACAGTTTTCTATTCGAATCGCGTTAAAGTTTGGAAAATTAGGTTTCAACATGCATCAACATTCGGCTGAATACATTATAACTGAATAGATCGTAACGCAGTCTGGTGGCGTAAGTACTAACTAGCTCGAGAAACTTGTTTACTATTAGATGTTGTCTAGTCTGATTTGAAAATGTTGAAAATATAAATGACTGGTTGGCTCGATTAGGACCCAAAAGCGTACATGGAAGCATACGAGCGCGGGGCCCGTTTTGAGGAGGGCCGGCCGATTGAGGAGGTGGTGCGTGGCGGCGGCGGTGGCGGCGGCAGACAAGGAGGCGGCATGGAGATGGGAGGCGGCGGAGGCGGCAATCAGAGAGGACGCTGGGGCCCGGCCAACGATCGCCGACAAAACGTACCCGATGATTTTCCCGCCAAGCGTCGTCGTTTTTGAACTAACTGCAAACATCTTATCATGGCCCTGTGCTGTATAGATTACTACTCACTATCAATGTCTATTGTGTCGAGCTGAGGACTTTTTTACAAGCCTGACTTATAGTTTTAAATTTATTGAACGATTGCTTTGAATGCATCATTGACAACAAACCATGTAGGTTCACTTGGCAACCTAATCTAATCAATGTTAGCTTCTAGGTTAATATTTATTCTCATGTGTGTATGTATATATCCATAAATTTCGAAATACCTAGCGGTACTTTCTCATGTTTAAACCCGTCATTTGACACTTGAACAAGGAGTGAGCTAGAATCTATGAATTAGGGAATACCCAGTCGGGTAGTCATTTGTTCCAACACTGAAAACTAAACTTGTTTTTTGTCACAAGGTTGAAACAACGTTAATGAGCTGTTTGATTTTTTTTTTAAATTTTAGTGGTTTTCATAATAAATTTTTGTTTCGACAAATGATATTGATTATCATGGAATTTCTCCTACACTATTATTATATCACAGTGACTATTAAGAAAAAATTAGGACCACACGTTCAATGATGAATAATATTCTGTTTTGATGAATAATATAAGATTAGAATGATCAACTTATACGTATTATAGAATTTCTCGTATTCATCTCGAACTTATGGGCTAGGACTTCACAACATTTTTTTGTTTTATTATTAATTTTCTTGAATTTTGGTTGTAAACTGTACTTGTTTTGATAGCTTCTGAGCTGTATTGATTCATAGATGATGAGGTATTCCAACATAGAAAAGAGGGCTTCGAGAACACATTCCGTGTTTGAGTATAAATTGATATTTTAATACAGTTGACGTAGAATATTTAACGTACGTTTTTTTTAAATTTTAATTTGAAGTTTATTTGATATCTCTGGTATCTATTTTGTTTCTAATAGTTATTTATTTGGATCTCTTATTGTACGCGCATTAGAAGTATTCTGGTGATCCACCCTGCAATATAATATTTGAAGTTGTTGTAATCAATCCACTTTGGAAATATTATTTGGTTTTCGAATAATAACATACGGATTAATTTACTTGGAAAATAGAAAGTGGTTGTTGAAATTTATGGGGATACTACTTTTTGGCACTGGTGAGCAATTACATCACAATCTTTGCCAGTCAGATTCATTTAAAATACATTTAGCTCTTGATCTTTTTAGCACTTATCACGTTCTATTATCATCATTACTATTATCAGTATTTTTCTGTATCTGAACTAGGATAAATGACCATTGTAAACTTTGATGTAGATCAATATTTGAAACTTCTGTAATTAAATATATTTATATTTTATATTGTGTCTCGTTTAGTATCAAATAAAATCTCTAAACTACATCTCTACTAATATAATTTTCACCCTGATTAAACAAGATTATCATTTAAATGTTTCCTTTTTATTTAATTGATCTGAACAAAAATTGAATTTCATACTAAAACAAAAACTTTGTTCTTTATGGAAGTGGGTCGAAGGAAGAACTGATTAACATTGATTTGTTTTTGGAATGAAAGAGTATTGAATTCATTTCATGGAGTTATGGAAAGGAACAATGTGTCATTCCAATTTGAAATCTTACATTTTTGTGTTTTTTATAGTATATTTTTTTATCTTTGTGTTGCAAAGTGCAGTTACATATTACAAATACTGCATTTCTAATACCGAAGAATTGGATTTAGTTTTCTTAGTTCTGATTAAAATGTTTACTTTTTCAAGTTAGCCAATCTTTGTTGGTTCGCGGCATTTGAAATCGATTAACTATTGCACTAGGCCAGCTGAAACTTGACAAGTTATAAATTAGCAGGAATAAAAAGAGATTATAGAATAAATTGAATACGGGATTCCAATTTGACTGATCCTGAGTAAACAGAATTCATTGTTTGGGTGACCAAAGGGTATTGGGTAGCAGAAGATGGTGACTCATGGTGTTATAAAAACATTACTTAGGGTGACATATTCACTTTAGCCTCAGGCTTGTACGCGGTTGATGAACCATGAATTCAATGAGTTTTAATTGTGAGGAGCTTATTTTGGAATGAACTGAATTATAACCTGAGTTTGGTGATGGTTCTACATGGTGTGATCAAAACGTAGTAGGCATGATAGAAATTTTCGAATGAACCTATTGCTTTTGAAGCAATTCACCCACTAGAACTGCCACATTGTGACAGTGAAGACATTCAGAAGTGAAGTCACGTCATGGGACCTTTTGATCTGTTCCCCTAGAGATCCATCTTGAGCCAGTAGAGTAGATTGCAGTACGGTATTTGGGGCTGTCGTGTGGGCTGGTAGCATACCATCAGCGGGCAGCGGCTCGAAACGTTATCTAGAAGAGCCTTCCAAGTATCGCTCTGCTAATTCAATTCGTTTGTGGATTGAATAAAGAATTATCTTCTTGACATTCCATTCTAATCATCATAAAAAGTTTGCTCAGAATACTTCTGCTGAAATCTTTTCCACAGTCACTTCCCCAAAATGAAAAGCATTCCACAGATTAAGCTGTGAAATGAAATGATCACAAAATTTTGTGGTCAGAAATTCATTCAAAATTTTGGATACTTACCTCACTAAAATGTATGAAAATTCACAACGTTGTTTTGGACAGCATTAATCAAAGCTCACCTTCATTGTATTTTTGATCTAGTTTTAAAGAGGTTTGATGAAATATTCTGAAGCTTCGTGTAGCTGCTTCTAGGATATGTAGAGGGGGTAGGCATCCGGTAAACCCTTAGGGGCTGGCTACATACGTGTGGGGCTTGATTTACTTCACTTACTTGCAAAAGTATATTTATATCGTATGTTATACAGATATACTATGCGAGTAAGTGAAGTGAAGTAAATCAAACCCCACACGTATGTGGCGAGGCCCTCAGTCCATTGTCCTTGTCCTGATTAACCACATTAGTGAATGCGCACACGAATCAAATCATGATTTATTATAAAAATAGCTTTGCAAGCAGAATTTTATGTCAAATTGAAAATAGGATGGAAAAACAAGAAGTGAGCATTGCATGCGCTCACCCTGAATCAACGGTGGGTACGAAGCAAATGGGCGTGCGAGTGGACAGAATGTTGAACCATTGAGCGTTTTCTGAAGAAAATTCCATATTCTGACAAACATGGGGTTCGATTGCAGCGTGATGGTGATTTACTAGAATAATATTGCAGTCATTCAAGCTGAAAATTCAATTGTCAGTATGAAACCAACCTTACCAATAACAACAATATATCAGGTTATTATTTTATTTAAGCAGTGGCGAGCGGTGCTGTGAAAAGTTGGTGAAGCAGAAGTTAGCTCGATATATATGAAGGGGGGGGGGATTCATTTCCCTATATGAAGAGATCTGGTAAGTTTTTGTTGATTTCAATTATAGGCCTACCAGGTACTTAAAATATAGTAATATACCCTACTTATACCATTGATTTCTAATTCAACTTACTTAGGATATACTGTACTTCTCTACAAGAAGCCATAACAATTATTCAAGTTAACACCAACACAACAAATTATTGCATTATTTCTATACCCGATATAAAAACGCTCACATTCAGGAAAGTTCACGTTCAACGGAAATCCCGTACCGAACCGTTCAACTGTTACTGTGTGTGAATTGTTGTTCAACAATGCAAATAGAGCAGTGTTTTTTACTTGACGGAAAATAATATAATATAATAAAATAATATCCAACGCAGAGCAGAGTCAACAAAAATATCAGTGATGTCAAAGACGATAGGAAACTATTAAGTATTAGAAATTAATTATTTTTAAAATATTAATTTATCAATATTAATTTCAATTAATTAACTATTATGTATTAGAAACTATGAGTATTCTAATTGTCTTTGGTCATGTCAATCTTCCCATTGTGCTTTATTTGTTCGATATATGCAGTTGACTTGTAAGGTTGGCAATATTAAAAATTTGAAATGACGTTCGGCAAAGATCGGCTATCTTCGTGGTCAACAGAAGCTAGCTTCTCCCACAGCTTAATTTGATGATTCTCCTCCCATTCCCACACCCATTCCCCTCAACCGTTGCTACGTATATTGGCTGCGCGCGCAACTACTATAGGTGAAGCATTCTCAACTATGCTTCTGTTGAAGTCCAATCGACTGGGAGCGGAATTTGCAGACTCAAAGGCGGCTGGGCTCACATTTGCATGTCACCAATGCAATGTAGCGAGGCATAAACCCTCTAAATAGTTGAGAATTGATACTCTCTGATTTGATTATAACAAAATAATTTCCGATAATTTATAAAGTTATTAATTCTTACTATTTTGATAAATATTAATAAAATAAAGAATTTATTGGATTTTCATTACCGAAGCAGTGCTTCACTTGCTTCGTCTGACCGCTCGCCACTGTATTTGAGTACTACTAACTTAAGATTTGTTTTCTAAGTAAATGACTCACCTGCTAGATCTATTTTTCATTTTAGAACTCCTTGATTGTTCTCCAGAGACATAATATTATTATTTGAGCTCATGACCAAATTTTTTATCAAATTCAATCCAATGAGATAACCTTGAACTAAGAGAATGATGATAAGTTGATGTACCCACATTCAAGCTTGAATTGTCAGTATGAAACCAACCTTACCAAGAGTTTGTTGCTCCTACTTCCACTTAGAACCAATATAATAGTTTGCTGCGTTATTAGGCTAGGCGTACACCGGTTAGTCAAGACAAGACGAGATTAATCACGTTTAGTCATAATACTTCACATAGTTTCTTATGAAGCAACTCACACCGATTAGTCATTGCATCGGTGTGAGCTGCTTCATAAGCAGCTATGTGAATTACTGTGACTAAGCGTGACTAATTTCGTCTTGTCTTGTCTTGACTAACCGGTGTACGCCTAGCCTAAGAGTCCATGTCTAGTGTATGGGTACCTTAACTAATCAGCTGTTAGTTCAAAGCTATTTTACTGAATGTTATTTGAAGTAAATTTGATCGTGTACATACGGGTGTGTATAAGAAAATCCATAGAACAATGAAGCCCAAGTTATGTAGGAAACAGGTTAATAATTCTCCATCTCGACCTCTGAACCATCATATCACAAGCTGTAGTCCATTGCGGCATTGAAACTGAAGTAAGAAGTTCATTTTGGCGTGAACTAAGGCCGAACAATTGATGGAACGAAACAGGTTGGTCTAGGAAATCGCTAACACTTGATTTAAAAATTGCATGATCTATTTTCTAGCTCCACGTGTGTTTGCTCACAACTGGAAACTGGATTTTGATGAATGATTCCAACTGAATGATTTTGATGAATGATGAGTAATCTCCAACGTTTTGCTCGAGACTTTGAAGATAAGCCCGTTTCATAAAACTTGGAAGTGAGGAAATACAATGGAATGGCGAACTCACACTAGATGTCCAAAGTTAGGTTGTGTCTAATAATGAAAAGAAACTGCTCTGTATTCACATGAATCAGAATGCAATTTGTATTAATGTTTATAGCAGGATCCACTTAACTTGTCATAAATCATAATATGATCGACGAGCATATGATCACAATACTTAACCTACAAATGCTGAATCTCGCAGATTATTGAAAAGGTCTTTTAAAAAGTTATTCTTTGAAAGGTCTTTTAAAGACTTTGAAGGTCTTTAAGACTTTCAAGCCTTTTGATTATTGTGTCGAAATCACTGTTTAATTATTACTGGATCAGCTGATTTATGACAAGTTAATTGGATCCTGCTATATAAATATATAAGTTACTACAGCTGTTGAGTGTCGCCCTTCCACCTGTATTTCTTGACTTGTTTTATGGAGCAAGACAAACTTTATGAGTTAACAAACATCAAAGAAAAGCACTGTGTATTCGAGAAACTGAGCTCTATGTGTAGCTGATAATAATGTAATGTGAATAAAATTGATAATCTTAAGATCAATAATAGCTATGGTAATCATCTTTTCAATTTGAAAGTTAAGTTGAAATAAGTAGATCTACTGAAATATTGCAAGAATTATTCTTTATCACTGATCATGAACCTAGATTAATGTTCAAATTAAAATCTAGTGCTCTCACAAAGAGGACAAAGTTGTCCAAGAACGGACAAGAGATGGTGTCTGCTCCAATAGAATGCTCCCAATATTTCCTACGAAAATAGGCCTTCTTCTTAGTTTTATAAATATGACCATACGAATAGTAAACTCGCGAAACGTGATTCTAATAAATGACTTACGTGACCTATATCAATAAATAGATAACTGGCTGTAGCCTAATCTACAAAAAGCAATTTCAGAATTATCACGCTCGGTGCAAGCTGAACAATCTTGGACAGAGTGATTTGACACTAAAATTTGCAGTCGCGCATGCGTAGTAGCGTTTCTCTCTTCATGCCTCTGATGAAACAGCTTTGTTCTCTTTGTGGGAGAGCTATGCCTTACACTGCACTGAGATTAACAGTCACTATCAGAGTCATATTCTATACAGGAATATCCCAAACCATACGAAGCAAATTGAAAACTTGGTCAGTATTTTTAACTTTGAAAGCTGCCTTAGTATGTAGGTGGCTTTTTGAAATCGATAGGGATGCCGAATTGCGACTCATCCAATCCATTGAGGAGCCTACCGTCTGTGGGGTCTGAAATTAACGCCTTGTTGGCGATGTTCGTCTGGAGATGCAAGGCTTTGTATATATTACTTATAAGGTATACCTTGAGGTATTCTTCTCATCCTTTACTGATCCGTTATTCATTTATTCTTACTTCTTAAAACTAAATTTTTTAGTCTTTTATTTTATTGTAAATATTTCACATTTTTTGTCATTTTATCAAATATGCAGATTATTGAACTCATTCCCCACACCCAGACTGATGTCTTTGTGGGGAACATTTACTTGAATTTTAATTACGCAGCTTGGTAAGTGTATGAGTGTATATGCGTCTTTGCCGATTGCACTACATTCTATAATTCTACATTAGTAAAAATAGGTTTCAATTTGAATTGCTCAATTCGCCCTACAATACAAGCCCAAACAATAGATACAGTACTAATACAGATCCTCATTGAACTCACCATCTGCAGGCATCAATTCCCATATTACTGTATTTGTATTATAAATACAATTCCGTATTTAGTAAACAAGAAAATTTCATCCAGGATACTCAGCAATATAGAAAGATTGATTGATTGAAAGGTTTTCTTCAGGCTGACTGTAAGAGGAGTTTTATTTTATTTTTAGTGTACCGTATTCCATACAACCATTTAAATGAAAAACATGAGATTAGTAATCAATTGAACAATAATTAATTAATAACGCTATTTCAATTGATCATTATGATTTAAAAGCAATTGAATGGTTGCAATATTCCAAAAAACCGGCCCACGGTTTCGAGTCGAGTTGGTGATACTTCAAAGTTGCCAGAATGCCAGTGTACCACCAAAGGTGTTGGTAGCGAGAGCGCTAACAAAGAATGTTTTGACCATACATTGGGCGCAATTGTACATAAATGTCCCTGTTGCACTAGCTATCCGGGAATTATGAAAACACACCCATCGGTTAGGTTGGAAGACAGGTCAAGTTCAAGTGAATGAATGATAGATACAGCTTCAAATTCTGTCAATATTTTTAAGATCATCAATTTTCATTTGAATTTTGATCGTTTTGAGGGAATTCCTTACCAAACTTCTTTCATTTTTCTTCATTTGAGGTGTTGGTTAGTTTTACTTGTTTATTCGACCTTATATTATTTCCTGTACAGTTTGGTTTTCATTATAATCGTTGATTTACCATATTATTTACTTCATTTTGTGCCTATAAATACTGATATTCTCTTCAAATACATACAACCCACTTCAGGTTCACTTGAAAGAGCAGAAATACTTATAAAGCCAACTTGTTACTGTTATTAGATTACGTTTTTCCTGGTACCGCTGTAAGTAAGTCATGTGAAATGGCCTGTCCTGTCACTTCTTCAAAATGTGAAAATCCATTATTTGTCCTCTAGATTGGTAAGTATCTGTTAGAGTTATGCAATAGAATAATTTTTTGCGTTATGGTAGTGCATCATAAATATTCATTCATTATTTAAAGTACCTACCTATTTTATTCATAATATTCAAACTAAGTGTCCCCTTGTGTCAAACTGCAATTTTAAATCACAGTAATTTCGGAGGAGAATCGCTCTTGACTGCCGTCATCTCTCATCAGTCGTCATCTCTCATCATCATCTCTCTCATTACCCACGCACAAGCCTAGAACTCATGTGGGAATCACCCTCAGAAAAATCCAGAGTTAGTCAATGAATAAATAATTTATCGATTTTGTAAAACTTGACCTTCCTCAATCCTGAAGTTTACATGTTTTTACAGTTCATTTCATTCCCCAGACTATCATATTGCAGTACAGATCAATATTATTCATGCAGTTCCTTCAATAATATTTGAATGGATAAACGAATATATTTGCCAAAAATAATTTGAAGCATTGAAACAACTTACTGTGAGGTCCATTCATCTCATCATCATCATCATCATCCTTCCCATTACCATTGAATATGTATCCTAAAGGATATATATTCAATGCCATTACCCACGCACAAGCTTAGAGCTTATGTGGGCATCATCCCTAGCAAAATAAAAAAGTATGACATTTTAAGTTTATCGTTGACTGCTGGGGCATGCGCAATCAACACTTGGAGTTTTTTTTGTGGAGGGGATTTCCAGAAATAGATTCAAAAATAAACTTCGTCCCACTGTAAGAATACATTTTATACAATTGATAATGTGACAATACTTATGTGACAATTTAAATGTATAAGCCATATCCTTTCCAATGTTGAATTATCATAATAATTGCACACAAATTTGCTGTTTTCGCTTTGGTCGGCTTCGAAATCCCCTCCAGTTATTTATTTATTTATTTAGTTCGTCACATATAACTTCATCTCGGGAGCAACGCTCCTGCAGCATATCCTCGTGCACACAGCCAATATCTACCATCAGATTCAATTACTTGATTATTCATTTGTTCATTTTTCTTTCATTGTAAGTTTAATTTCTCAATTGAGAAAATATTAGTTGAACGAAGTTTGCAGGAACATTATTGCAAAATGCAATTCTTGGATGCAAAAGTATATTCAATCTCTTGTCTATTGAAAATATTTAATCAAATTCAAATGCTTTGTTCCTTGATTTTAAAATCAAATAGTAGGCTATTCTAACTTCTAATATTATAAACAAACCAGTAATTCGTGATCGTAATTAATTCCTGAGTATCCTGTAATAGGCTACTAATTAATGAAAATCTAATATTTCAAAATACTTTGAATAGTATATGAAGTGGTTGTGTGAATATAGGCAGTGATTCAGACAGTTCTCATGTGAGGCGATGATGGAAAGTTGTTATGTTTTATTTTTGCGATTTTCAAGATTTGTAACAGCAAAACCACTGGAACAATTGCTGAAAATCTGGGCATGGCTGTCTTGATCTGGCAGCATCCGTGAGTGTGATAATAATCTTGCACTTGCATGCAGTTCTGAACTATTTCCTGCGTTCAGACGCTATTCAATTCTAATAGTTGCACAACGGTGCAGACCACAGGCCTAGCCCTGCAATGTTCCTGTAGCGAAGAAAATTATTGGTGATGTGTGAGAAAAACGCGATTCATATCTGATGCACATGTATTGTTTTATGAGTATCGCGTTTCGATATCATGGAGAGTGCTTTTGAAATTGGAAGAAGTAGGTAGCTTCTATAAAGTAAAAACAAAGTACAGGAAATGCATATAAAAAACGCGACATAAATATAATACAAATAGATAGTCTTACAAATAGGTAGCTTGTGGAATGATGAATATCGTGTTCAGTATCATAGGAAGTGAATATGAAATAGTCACATACGAACCGACGTCAAATGCTTTTTTGCTAGCTAAATATTGGGAAAAGCTGAACCGATGTCAAATGGTTCTTTGCAATTTCATTTAGCCCAAATAAATAATTTCATTTAGCTTATGCATAAAATAAATCACAATGCAAAGTCCCGACGGCTTATGTGAGCGTGTTTCACAAAAGATTTTTGCTTTGAAAACTACTCAACAACTTTGCCCACAGCACTTTTGTAATTTAAAAAGTGAAAAAGTCATTTATCTATCTATCTACAAATAACAACATCCTTATGTGTAAAGGTTGTCGCATGCTGTCTCAAATGTATACAATTCACACTTTGAATAATTATCCATCTAATGTTATGTGGTGCTGATATAGCGTAGTTTTCTTCAGAAAGTACATCATTCAAATCGAATAATCTTTATTCATTAAGTTGCACTTTCAAGTCTACTAAGGTTTAATTTTTTAATCTATTTTTAACTTTAAAAGTTAATAGTTCATTTAACCTAAATCCTTGGAGGTGAATGTTATTTATTAGTTCAGAAATTATATTTTTCATGTTATTTGTGTTGAATATAACTTCTTTATCTTTTTTTCTTTGCTACATTGAAAGTGGCATAGTAATACAAGGAACAATAAATTAGATCAAATTTGAAATGAAAGTAGGGAGGAGGAGACTTTGTTCGAGCATTACAAATTGATAAAGAAAGAGAGAAAAAATGATGAAAACTAGTTCTCTTCCCCTACAAATCGAATAAACTCGACAACTCTGAGTATGGGGCTCTTTCCAATAAAATACTTTCTATTTTTAACTATTATGGTATTTCTGTTTTTTTCTGTTCTATTTTTACTATCTCTTGAGATTCTTTTGGTTTTCTATAAACCAATTTTATCCCTAGTATAGACCTTTTCCAGGAGGGACAGTCTATGTACCGGGTAACCGAGTATCGAGGCCATTGCTCCTCTTATTCTAACTGTAGGGTTGGTTAAGTACAACCGTCGAGAATACACTTCCCTAAATATGTACTATTACCTTGAGGAAGTACAGTATATGGCTGGTAAGATAAATTATAAATCCTCTCAAAAAATAAGGCCTCCAAGGTTCGGGCTCGCCAAGGTTGAACGTTATTCTCAGGGCTCTTTCTTGCTTCCTGAAAACCACGCCAAGGTGAGTGTCCTAGCCACCCCAGAATATCAAACTGTAACGTGTGACATACGTGAAATGGAAAATCAAATATATGATTAAGATGAAAGGAGGGGGTGGTTAGTTGTTAACTATGCCACTGCGTCCTCCTTATTAACCCACTCACCAATTCTATATACCTGGAATCTTGAAAAACGACCTCCCCCCTCAAACTCCTCAATCCTGTATCCACCCCTGGATGAAGCCGAACGGAGTTCGGAAAACATTACATTTTTAGAAGAGGGGTACAGTACATTTATTTGATGATACAAATATAAATTTGAAAAGTAATAGGTGTTGATTTAATTGTAAGTTAGAAGTCACACTTTTTAGTACAATAGATATTATTTGTACGTTATCGAATCTTTATCTAAGGAAGTTGTCTATTTTTACGCTACGGGCTTTTTGTATTTTCTGGAACAAGAAGTCTATAGTTTTCTGTTTTCCAATATGTATCCAATATGTCGTTAAATATTCGAACACCCATTCTAAGAACCTGTGAACGTAGACTATTTATCCAAACCAGACAATAGTATAAATCATTATTTCGATGGCTTAGTGCCAATTTCCATATCTTTTTCATTGTACATTGTTGAGTGAGATTCGTAATTTACTCATTTTAAAAAATCATGAAATAGATTTTGCTCAGACCGATATTTTCGATTGTAATTTCAACAAACAACTAATAGGATTGCAATAAATAATTTTCTTTATAAAGGTAAAGTTTGAAAAATCAGTACCGACAGCAGTAAACTTCTAATTTCTGAGTGTCATTTCATTGTGATGAACATTCTTTTCTGTTCTTTCTAATGCACACTCCTTGTAGATTTTTCAGTTATTGAACATTTGATAAGGAGAGATAGACATAATAATAAATAATTCTTCATCTTATTTTGATGAAAACAAATATCTCCAAGTTGACATTAGTATATAAATATATCCAAGCTGATTTCCAGGTGGATATTATACTATAATAATTAGGCATTTTAATACAATAATATTAGTCAAGTTAGATGTTTTGGTAAAATTTCACAATGCTGTTTTTCATCTTCTTTGACTATTTTAATTTATTTTTACATTTCTTCATCTTCATTTGTATTACAGGCAGATCATTCAATGAATAAACCGAAAGCAGTGGCTAGCAGAAACGGAAGCCAAAATCTAATCTATGTTGTCTGAAGACAACACAACCATTCAAACTTTTACGGTGCAGCTAGGCTGCTATGAAGGCAGTCAATGGAAGAAACTCTGTCATTACATCTCTGTTTCCAGCTGTGATAAAGGTAATTAGACAAAAACCTCTTTGTACGATTTTTTATATTTATTGAAACAATAGAGAGACGACCATTGGAGCTGATCATTTCATGGTCAATGACCATGGTTACATGATTGATGACAATGATTTGTCATTGTTCATTTGGCGCTGTGCGATCAATAAACAGAGGATGTTACACAGCTTTGGCACAATAATCCATAATTATAAATAATGAAACTAACATGACATAGCGAAAAATAGAAAACTGGCGATAGCGTAACCTAGAAAAAGCCATTTCAGAATATTATCACGCTTAGTGCAAGCTACACAATACTGGATACACTGATTTGACACTAAAATCTTCAAAGTCGCGCATGCTCAGTAGCATTTCTCTCTTCATGCCCCTGACCAACCAACTTCGTTCTCTTTGTGCGAGCACTATAGATAAGAAGTAATTTGATTTTAATCGGATAAATATTTGCTTGATATATATTAATGAATGTCCTTGTGTGTTTATCTTAGTCAGCTTTTCCTTTATACAAAACCTTCAAATTCTCTTTGAACGTTTTCATTAATAAATCGCTATCAGTCCACTGTAATAAGCAAACATTTGCTAGGTTGTAGTTATGATATCGATGGTACTAAAGTGATGTTATGAATTCATTTTTAGATTGCTCCAAGAATAGATGGAAGACGTGGCAGTGTCTTACGATTCCTGATCTTCATTCGAGAGAGAATTCCATGGAATAAATGTGCTAATGTGGTCTTCAATGGAGGAATTACACGAGTTTGAATTTTTGAAGACAATTGTTGGCTCAAAGGTGATTGAATTTCACATGATTATATTTATGTAGGAATTGAAAACACCAGACTTCCATAGCAATTTTTATACATTTACAAGGGGTGTCAGTAACGTAACTTTCCCACAGATTTTTTCCCGTGTGAAACATAATTCTATCGGTTATTCCGATCACTGGAAAGCTCATTTTCTCCTCTACCTTTCTACATTATCGCCATCACTATCAACGCATTTCAGATGGCGTACAATCCATTTTTGTAGAACCTCAACCTTTTGTTGACTCTACCGATAGAATTATGTTTTGCACTGTAGAAAAATGTAAGAAAGTTACTTTAATTACAGCCCCTTTTAGTGTGATGATTATGTATTCAATATTTAATTTTAATATTTATTTGGTCAGACTGGATGCGTACTCAGCCGAGTAGAGGTAGCCGCACACATATCGTCATCGGACGGACGGCACCAATCGGATTGATCAGCTGATTAGATTTGATGAACTGTTTTCAATTGGAGTGCGCATACGTTTCTGCGATGCATACGATGCCGATAGGTGTGCGCACTCCAATTGAAAACAATGCATCAAATTCAATCCTCCGATCCGTCCGTTGCGTGCCGTCCGTCCGATGACGATGGACGAGCATGCTCGCAGCTGGACGTCGGAGTGAACAAACGTTCACAAAATCATATGATCGGTCACAGTATAGAAGAGTTGGACGTTCGAGGACTTGCGCGCACGGACGAGTCAAGCAAGCTTGTTTGATTCTCTTTGCGTGCTCGTCGGTGTAAAAATGAACGTTGAGGAGTAAATGAGTACATTTTACATTAAGTATGACTTGTGACAATTTTTTAATTCTGGGATTTGTTTAGTGCAGTTAGGAGCTAGACGTACTGAAAAATACATGAAATATTAGACAATTTTTCAATTTTGGGATTCGTTTAGTGTAGTTGCGGAAACATTACTACAGTGAGAAGGTTAGAGGAAGGTACAATTTTGTGGTTACTTCATTATATCTCGTAAACTGTTCATCATAGAGAACAAGGTTCCAGATAGAAATTAAAGTGAACCAAATTTACTATAAATTTGTACAAAATGTAGTTTGTCGTAAGTTTATTAGTTTTTGAGTTATACACCACTGAAAATCGATAATTTGATCTGAAATCTGAAAATGATTTTTCTTCATTAATTAATAGAGTGCGCAATTACGAATTGTCTAAAACTGATAGAACAAAATGAAATCATCCATTTCTGTAGAACAAACAGGTCGAATTCGACAGCATAGAGTAGATAGATAGATATACATTACGTCTGGTTGGCCAAATAATGGCGTCAGACAAGTCAAAGTGCTTGCAAAATTGCAAGACACGAATTATGTTATTTGGTAAATTTTCTCAATTAGTCAAATATTATTAGTTTCTAACTCCATTGCAGTAATAGAAATACTCCTTTAGACTATAGAAGCACTCATTAATTAAAAATACTTTCATTCTACGTTTAAACTCAGTGATACTTAATGTTTCCTTCAACCCAATCGGTAGTACCTGATATATCTTTCTACCAATATAATTGGGGTTTTCTTCATACAAAGACAGTCTATGATACTCAGAAAAAGTGCTCTTATGTCGTGTATTATGAGCATGCTCCTTGTTGATAAGGTGGAGTGAGAACCTTCTAATATAAATACACATTTCAAGGATGAAGAGACAGGGGACACTGAGTATTTCCATGCTAATAAAATAATCCCTACAATGAGTTTGTGGGTGCAATCTCAACATGGTCCGCAGAGCTTTTTTTTGAAAATGAAAATTTGTTTAAGGCTACTCTCTCTAGCTCCCCAGAGGGCCACTGAATAAGTTATGTGTGACTCTACTAAGCAATGATAGACTGACTTCAATAGATTTCGATTACCTAATACACTCAAATTTCTTAACACAAAAATCCCACTTGCTACCTTTCTTTCAATTTTATCTAATTGTTCACCCCAACCCAGCCCCTCCTCCAGCCTTACCCCTAAGAAGTCTGTTGAGTTTTTGAAATGATTGTCAATGTGGTTTAAGCATCAACTCGACGGAGTAGGGAAGTTTGCAATGTGACCAGTCTTACTCCGACGATCAAAACTCGTACGACCTGCTCATCACTCGCATCCAGTCTGACCACGGCCTAATTCTATATTTATGATGGGCACACGGCAAAGTTCAAGAGGAAGTTATTGCGTCTTGAAAGGAACTTATGTCGAATGAAAGACAAGTTTCAATTGGAATTTAAAAATTCTGCAGCACCTTATGACATCTCAAAAAATGTAATAAAGTCACATTTGACACTTCGAAGTGCGTCCTTTAAATAAAATAGAAAAATAACCTTTAATATTTTGGCAGCATTTGAAATATTGAAATACTATGGTTTTTGCTGTTAGTTTCTGGCATTATAATTATCTCGAATTTATTATTAGAGTTACATAATTTCAGACTACATCATTATTACCAAAATTCGGGAGAGAAACAGTTCTTGTCCAAGCATGTTGTTCTCTCTCAAATTATATTGTCATGCTATGTGTGCATTAATAAATGAAAAGAATTTAAAGTATCTTTACCTAACTAATGCAGAAATAATACAGAAATTGAAAATTTGAAATTATCAAAGATTGTTTGTTGGATTTTTTCCATGCTAGTTTTTTTATTTTTGAAATTCGTTCGCTCTTGAGATATTTTATTTCCTGAAGTCTGAAGGACTTATATATTATGCTTATTTGCTGTATACCTATTTGGTACTCATTTTCCAGACGTTGATCTTATCTGATGGATATATTTTCAGATCATTATGCTGAATTGGATAATGGACATCAAGAATATATTTTGGAACTCCAACTGGAGACGGATTGCCGAAAGATGCAGCCTTTCTACATGTGCTTTGCGGATTTCCAATCATATTCTGTATTACGATTCTAGTGATTGGTAACAACTTACTTCTCCACACTTGGAGGAATTTTATTGTGAAATTGTGTTGAATTTTGTTATCTATGCAGCAGGTATTTGAACAAAACCAACAATCAGTTACTGATTGTTCTGAAACAATTTCACTTCTAGTAGAAAAAATCACATACATTTTTGATCGCCAAATTCATTTGAACTCACCCACACCCAATTGCAAGTAAGTAGTCACGTGATCAAGTGCTGGTTGACACCCATATAGAATGCAGGAAATTTGGAATTATAAACCGATACAACGATGTATCAAAGGACCCGATATGGTATAGTGTTCACAAAAAAATTTAATTTTTTATTTTTACTGTTTGATATCAAATTATATTTAAGTGTAATATTATTCTCGAAAAAATCCTAATATTGCTTTAAAAAATTAATTACAGTTCCTGACATGAATAGCTTTTAAAATTGAATTACAATTCCTTATACATTAATAAATAATTGAATAACATCAAAATCACTTGCAAAAAAAGTAGCCAAGACCGAGATTCGAACCCCGGACCTAGCATGCATAGAACATTTGGAGGATAAAATATCTACATTTTTGCTTGTAATTTTTTTAAATTCTGTCTTCAATGTTTAAAATCAATAGGCTTCTTACTTGATGATCTATGAAGATATTATATTCCAAATTTCAAAACTGTACTATCTTCCGTTAGTATTGATGCGTTGTGTTTCCTCATTGTGAGCTGAGCAGCAAGGAGAACATTTCGACGCTGGAATTTTTCGCAATTTATGTGTTTTGACGTCAGTTTGTGGCAGGAAGAAATTCCAATATTCTTTATCGTCAGTAATGCTGCAGTCTGGCGGGTCACATTCTTTACATTTGCCACACGACATGAAATTCTTGAGAAGAACACATTCGTTTCAGGACTAGGCATTGCAGTTTTGGGCTTGGTGGTTTACTCCGATCCTAGAAGGAATAGATGAGTATTGTCGGAAATCACGACAAAACCCAATTGCGTTTTTCATTTTATTTTTATTTTGCGTTTTCTCAACAAGCATTTTGACAGGTTGAGGTGAAATTTTGGTTTCATCTGGCATCTCAAATCCTTCATCAATAAACCAGTTTCAGAAGTTGAGGAACATCAGCAATAAAATTAATTTTATTATTCGTTGAATTCGAATAAAAGAAATTATGATTGTCAGAGACGATGTACTCCAAACTCCAACATTTCCTCCTCCACAATAAGAAACAATGCCAACCACAGTTAATCTTATTGAATTGAGGCTCTCAATCACTCCATCAAGAACACTTTTTGTCATTTTCCTGCCAAAATCTATAAAATGGATAATGGAAAAACCATTATCACTTGAGTCTGAGAGTGGGGTCCAACAATTTGGTCAAATGTTGTGTCCTACACATAGAGTAACATGATTTTCATCTCATTGTATTGAATCACTGTCAGTTTCTCGAACGATTTCATTCTGATTGTGGCTACTTCCTTAACCTTCAAGACGTTATCCAGCACTCCTCGATGAATTTTCAGTCTACATGTCCATTCTTTGAACGTTGTGAGGCTTGGTATTTTCATTTTCGATCTTATATGGGTGTAGCATCTCTTACTCAAGTATCTGATAGTGAAAGCTCATCACTGCTCCATGATTTTACGCGTTCCTTTTTATTAAATAATAACTGTATCTGGGCTTTAGAGAATACACCACAAACAGTGGCGGCTCGTGAAAATACTCATGGGGGGTTCACATTCCAGGAATATATTAATCTAGATCTATAAGAATTTGTTTAACCCCAATTCTAAAATAAATTTTGTTTGTTACACCTTGTAGAATGTAGTTTCATATTTTTCATAGTGTTGTCCTTTAAAATCTCTTTTGAAAGTTCTAGATTTTGATGTAGTAGTCTGATGTAAATTAATTGGCGGAGTAGGCCTACCACTTTCCTTGATTGATATTTTTTTCCTCAATCGACAAATTGGAGAACACAATTTTCTTCAATTCACTCACTGAAACCTTTCTTAAACCCGTCATTCTTTACTTGGAATGAAGAAACAAGCATCAACCTCAAAATCGACAACAAATATAGCGCGAAACTTGAGTAGAGCCAGCTGAGCCAGAGCCTACAAAGCAATGAGATAGCAGGTGGCTACCGTAGTCGCGACAAACGAGAGAGCCGCTCAGTGTCGAGGCTACCATTTGTCGATGCTACGCTACTCGCCTGGCTTCCATTTAAACGCATACGTAATTCAAATGTGTACCTGCGCCTCCTTATGGTATTGATATAAGAAATTTTAGCATTATTTCAATCACTTTATTGTTAATTAAACCTCTAAGTTATTGTAGCAAATTCATAGGGGGTTCACGTGCTCTTGTGCTCCCATGGACGCGCCGCCACTGACCACAAAGCAAATTATTGACTTCTTCAGATACTTAAGAAGCAATATTTTTTCTAAATTCATGCATTTTTCATCTTTAATTTTATTGTTTGAAGCAGAAGTCGATTCTCCTCTCTTTCAGTGCTGCAAAGTGATTGATCACCTGTTCGTTGAACTCCGGTAATGATAATAATTCCTTCTCAATGGAGCACATTGCAAGCGCACTTAATCTGTCCTCGTTCATTGTTGATCTTGAGAATGTCTTCATCCTTTTTAAAGTTGAAAAATACCTTTCACTTTTGGCGGTAGTCATCGGAATTGTGCAAATTATTTGCAGAAGTTTTACGGATTCTGGGAGCACATCTTTCAAGTTATTATCATAAATTAAGTTTAGTAGCCTCAACGAGCCCGTTGCCTCTAGAAAATCATTTCGAGAGTAAATTACACTCAACTCCTGTTTGAGTTCTGCCTTTCCCAACTGGAACATTTTAACAGCAATTCCGAGTTCTTTTTCTGGGAATTCTTCTCGAAAAACTGGGAAAAGACTTGGTTGGAAAAGTTTAGCAATTGACAAGTGATCTACAAAACTGAAACGACTGTCAATTTCTGTCATGATTAAATCACAAACTTCTTTTGCAACAATCTGTTTCCTGTCTGGCACGCTTCCTGCTTGGGCCTTCATCAGTTGCGGTGGTCATCTCAAGCTCTGGCAAATCGCTTATTTTTTGAATTGCTGCCCTAAACTCACCAATGTACTTCAGTGCCTTGATGCCATCGATAGATTTGCTTTGAAGTTCATTGTACAAAATGTCACAGTTCATCATTATTTTGTTGAAAAATTTCAACCAAAAAACAAAATCATCATCCTTTAGGTAGTTTATCAGCCCAGCTACTTTGTTGATGGTTGAATAGTCATTACTAGCATCATCCAATATTTGATTCAAACACTTTTCTACCTCATCTTCATAATTTAATACTGAACTTATCACTCTAGATTTATAGTTCCAACGTGTTCCAGAACTTTTAGGGATCCGTTTTCTGACTACTTAATCCAGTAATGCTGTTCTTTTTGTAGATAACGAAAAAAATGAAGAAAACGCTTCAACATTACTGAAAAATATTTTCAATTGTTTGTTTTGTGTAGCACATCGCTCAATGATCAAATTTAATTGATGTGCATAACAGTGCACAAAATGAGCATTGGGGTACACAGCTCTTACTCTAGTCTGTACTCCTGAAGTCTGGCCACTCATAGTATTTGCTCCATCTCATTAAAAACGGCGATGCGCCGCTGCAGCTGCACCTCCGTCGGTGCACCTCCAGCTCATGTTTCCATCACTGTTGACGCCGGGACACCGGGACGTATGGCAAGCCTATCTATAACAAAAGTTCAATTGTAAAATAATAAAAAGGAAAGTAAATAAAAAACCTGATCCAGTTACCTGGCTTTTTCATTCTCTCGAGATCTTTCCCTCCTGTAAGAACCCAGGAGGGAATATTTTATTTTATTTAGTGATTAGACAAAACAAAAGTGCATACTTGGGAAGTGAAAAATTGACATGCATTCTGTAGCATTGAAATTTGAAAATTCAACAATTGCTGAATTATCCTTTGCTGATGATACAGCGGCTATATTCTCGGGGATGAGGTTCATGACATCGCTGAGCAGCATTGATTGGGCATAGAGAAGTGGCTTGATAAAAATAATTTGAGCTTAAACATAGATAGAACCAACCACCATAGATAAAACCACCTAACAAAAAACAACAAAAATGTTGTGTTTTGCAATTTGTGCAGTATGGAATAACCGTCTGGAGAGGCTGTTATAATTTCCAATGCAGAAATTATGCAGAATTATCAAATCAATTCTAAATAAACAAAGATTTTTCTCAACAAACCTGATATTTGATAAATCTAATGTCATGACAATCAGACAGCTATATGTAGAAAATGTTGAATATATATTATAATACTAATTTTCCTGGTGTTGGCACTAACAACACAGTAAACAGACAATAATTTACCTCAAGACGCACTTCGAATATAATACCAATACTGAAAAAATCAGAAAACAACTTATTTATCTAGGTTCTAAAATAATAAACAGAATTCCAGATAATCTTTCAAATAATGCAAAAATTACAAATAAAATGAAACAAAACATTGGTATTAAAAGTACAGTTACTATTTTTCGATCTTGAGGTAGACAATGTTCAAAAGTTGAATAATACTAAAAATCAAATATTATATAGTGTTTACGAGGAACCGCATGTTTTTGTATTGGGTATACATGGAAAGTAGAGGGAGGTAGCAGCTGGGAAAGTTATATGGTGTGGAAAATAGTTGGAAATTTCATTTACACTCAAGATGGGGGACCTCGAACATTGCGTCTTTGTTATGAGACTATTCTACTTCAAAAATGAGTCCGTGTGACACAGACTCTCGCCGGCACTTCGAAGTTCCGCCGTGAGGGCCGATTCCCGATCGTAAGATCGTAACACTATTTCGAAGTGGATGCGTGATGTGAACACAACGTGATCATTAATGAAAAATAAAATTAAGCCATTGCACAAGCAATGTAACGAGATGCAATGCGTATCTTCAGATTTTTCGAAGAGATTTTCTTTCTTCAATGCGAAGAGATTTTCTTTTTCACATCTTTAACTTCGCAATTTAATTTTTCCAAATTACTAAAATGAACACTGCTTTTGGACAGAGATCGGTAGATTATTTAGACAAACTAAGATAAACTAAATTGAGAAACATTGCGACAAACTAAAAGTCGCTGCAACGCTGGTTTCGTGAGGGATTGTAGTAGGGGAACCAAACAACCTGCCTCTGTTGCCTGATCATGCATAGGAACCATCCTAGCGCCAGTGGCAGCCCGTGGAACTTAATTTACTGACAAGCCTCGTATATGATAATACTATCTATATCCTCGTATAAGAGATCAAAAGGCACAATATTTTCGTTTAAGACAAACTCTTTATAAGTACATGAATATGGTCATATGATTGATTACATTTAGTATATCTCTTGGAGTGCCGCATTGATGATGTCCAGCACACTTTGAATTAATGGTATCTAGGTAGCTAGAGTAGGGCTCCTAGGTTGATCCTTTCTTTCAACTCTAATCTATTCCTGTTGGCAGCTTGTGAACTTTTCCATCTTCTTACTACTCTCAGGTAACAATATATGAGCATAGCGCAAATTGAAATAAATACACAGAATGTGATGAATATAACTGTGATCAGATCAATTTTACCTGGAGAAGGTAAATAAGCATAGCGATAATAGTCGGCTGTGTGTTCTTTCATTCTTTTGATTCTCATCTCTATATGATTGTTTATATCTTCTTGGAATTCATCCCCTAAAATGGAATAGTCAATAGTTTTCTTTGGATGATAGACTGGAGCTCTAGAAATGATGGTTATATCCTCAGCATTTGATTTTTCCTTGTAATATGTATTATCTATCTTGATGAAATAACCTGGTTGATATTTATAAAATTGGATGTTTGTTTCCTTCTGTTGTTTTCTTATTTGAATAGTCAGATGTCCTTTGATTAAGAAGCCCTGTTCTATCACTTTTTCTCCATATACTAACACTCCAGACCATATAGGGATTGTTTGGTCAAGTATGGATAATTTAGAAGCTAATACTTCACAATTTTCATTGTCAATGGAGTTGTCAAAAATGCTTTGTAGACAGGAAGATTTTGTTGAATGGATATAGCTTCCTGTATCACACAGCTCCAATGTTCCTACGGACCGACATAGTGTTTTGCTGGTTTCTACAAATATTTTATTGTTGTTTTCATATATTGTAAAGTATTCATCTGATAAATTGTATTGAAACCGGATACCATTGTCAAGCCACCCATAATCATATAATTTATATAACATGGATACATCATCTTGCTCAATCTGCTCAATCTGATATGAAAACATTAGATAATAAGTCGAACAGATGAGGGTTTACTTTATAAATTGTGTTGGTTAATCCGTCTCTAGTCAATAAATTGCCAATCAAATCTGCCAATGTAATTAAATCCCTAGATACTTGGTTGTTCATTGACATTACTACCATGTCTCTCATCCTTGTGTAATAACTTTGTATTTGGAACAAGTACTCAGTGAGTGTGAATCTGAGTTCATTTTGGCAAGTGTTATTAGTCAGTGCGGATTGGGTTCTTGCAGCATATTTTTGTATGTTTTGCATTGCCATGATAGCATTTTCCTTCCATTCCTCATTCTTCTTGTTGTCTATCTTGATATTGTCTCTTAATCCTTCTAATTTTGATGATAAATCTCTATTGGATACAAATGTGAATAAAGCACTGCTCAAACTAGTTTCAAGAGTTCTTTTCTTCCTAGGGCCTCGGATGACTTCTTGAACGCATTGTTGAGGATTTGATTGGCACTTGTCAGTTGTTGATAGACTAGATACTGGAGGTAGAGTGGACAATAGACTATGGAAGTCAGCTCCTTCTGTTATGATCAGTTTAGCAATCTCCATACTAGTATTGTCAAAGCACGGATGGTTGGCAAACTCACTCCCATTCATTCGGAGATCTTGTATCTAAAAGTGTAGGTTGGAAAATATTTATGTATTTTTTGGGAGTCAATACAATTTTATTTGCTTCTGCAATCAGTCCAATATTTGGGATTCCTATGGACTCCTTTAAGGCATTGCTGCCTTCTGGAGAGCCTGCTAATAATAATATTAATAATAATAATATTATTATAATCCCAAATACTGAGTCGAATGCCTTAGCCAGATCCAAAAATACTGCTATACACTTAATTTTTCCTCTAGATTATACTTCGGGAAAAAAATTCCGGGAAAATACTTCCTCTAGAGTCTAGATTATATACTTTGGGCTATCTGTGTCCCAATGTATCATACATTCTTCATGATTTTTGATGAGATTTATTGTCGATTCAATATTCATGTTGTTATGAAAAACACAACCTCAACAATGAACTAGTTTCCTTGCCTGAGGCAAAAAGACGTCCAAACCTACGACGTTTGCCTCGCCGAGGCACCTTTGAGCAGGACCAAAAAACCAACAGGGGTCTGGCTCACCCGCATGCCTTCGACGTCTGGATAGGAGAGAGGGTGGTGTGCGTAGTATGTTAAGCGCTAGTGCGTACTATGGTTAAGAGTAAACATGGTGCAAAAACGTTCCATGGTTAATCAAATTAACTGCTCTGATGGACGATTTTGTCAATGATAAAATGGATGTAGTGCGCAGAACCATGGATGTGTGCACAGAACCATTATTTTCGAAATAAAATTGCACTATTTGCAAGCATTGTTTAGGCATGAGTCTATTCATGATGAATTGCCCAACCAAATTGGGAATAAATCATCTGGCAGCTGTTGAATCGGTCGCTATCTTGAACAGTAATGCCAACTTAGGGCCCTATTAGCTGAGAGCGACTCGGTCGCCAAGACAAAGTGTCCCATGGCTAATAGGGAAGGACACCTAGTCGCTGACTTCGTTCTCGCTCCCTCCCAAGTACCTCTTTCTCTCTCTTCCTCTGTGCAACACATTGTCAGCTAAACTTGATAGGTATCTCTTTTTTGATACATTTTACAGATTTCTTTTATACACATATCATATAATATTTTATACTACATATCACATGTATTTGTCACATGTATTTTATCACATGTATCAAATTTCTCAGCATCCCATATTGAATTATGTTTCTGCACTTCATAAATAAAGTCTTCCGTGTTTAGTTTTTTTTTTTCAATTAAAGCGGTAAATTTTTCACTTTTCTCCTGATTATCTCTTATTCAGGTGTTGATTTTACATTACACTTTACTTACAAATTAATTTATTAAATTATTCAGAAACAATTCAGGCAATGAGTCAAAGAAATATGTTTTACTTCGGCAAAGGATACAGAACAACTGTACTGTAGTGAGACGGAGAACTGAAGTGGAAGAGAGAAAGAGATGAATGGCTGTCCTTGTCACTCCCGAGCATTGGGTACACTCTTTGTTGTGGTCGGCGGACAAAGTCGCTGACGGCTAATAGCTCCCATATAATCCAATGCCCCACGACCATTCTGGGACACCAGGTCGCCCAGAATCGGCGTCCCACTCGGAAGACAGCGCGAGCGACTTTTTCTGTCACCAAGACTTGTTTCTGACGACTGATAGGGTCCCATCTAACTCAATGCTTTTTGGCCCCCGGACACCAGGTCGTCGGCCGACCTGGTCGCTCTCGGCTAATAGGGCCCTTAAAGTTCTATGCCTGGAAAAAACACCCATTATATTATATATGTCTAATTGATGAACTATACCTATTGTTATTATGAAGCATTGTTCAGCTTTCTGTTTGACTGAATGAGACATAAAATTCTCAGATTTTGATGATTATATGATTATTGATTTCAGGTTATATTTAAATCAATATTTTTCTTATTTCAACTGACACCTTATTCTCACATCTTCATCTTTTATTATAATCCTATGGTGGTTAAATTTTTTTATGTTTCATTTTGTAATCCTTCCCTGGCACCAAAGATCATGGGAAAAATGTTGACCTTTTCAACCTCATTCTTTTTTATAACACTTTCAATAACTTCTTCATATTTTCTTTTTTTATTCTATCACATTTCTAATGGAGATTCCATGCATTGATCACAGATACCACAAAGGAATTATTAAATGATGATTAAACAATAAGTGTAAAGTATTGTACCTGGATTCGGTGGATTGTAATGTATGAAAGTGAATCAGTGGAATAATGAACGGAAATTTGGCACTTACGTATGTCGGCAACGGACTATAGACGGCACGGTCTGGTGTAACAGCTCGGCTACGGGGAGCTACGTACTACAGGTCAGTGCACAGCACGGCTGTCGACTGATGACTGATGAATGAAGCGTTGTCGTCTAGCTTCTAGCTTATCGCTACCGGGGTAAGGCCACGGGAAGGGTGGAGGAGAGGAAAGGAAAGAGATAGGTAATATTTTATAGGAAGATCAAACATACCCCCCACCGAAATCAGACTGATTTCAAAGTATATACAAGATTAAAGTGAAAAGGTTAAACTAAAATGAGAAATAAAATAAAAAGCTTCTTGCACAAGTATAAATTTTCTATAAATTGAGAGGGCATACCTTGACTACAGGGCGAAGGTAAGTCCCAGTAGTGGTTCTAACTGTAACCACTCTTACAATACCGTCATCACCTGGATGAATGTCTTGTATACGCCCCAATCGCCACTTGCGAGGAGGGGTTGGCTCAACTAAGTAAACTAGATCGCCGACTTTTACGTTAGGTGTTTCAGTGAACCACTTGTTGCGCTGTTGTAATGTGTGGAGGTATTCACGTGACCAGCGTTTCCAAAAATGTTGGGATATTTTTGACAAGTGTTGCCAGCGGTCAAGGTGATTATCTGGTGATTCACTGATGTCCAGTTCTGGAGGAGCAATGAGAGGTGCTCCGGTGATAAAATGTCCTGGTGTAAGGACGTCTAATTCTGTGGGGTCAGCTGAAAGTGGACACAAGGGTCTCGAGTTGAGAATAGCCTCAATTTTTGTCAAAAGAGTGATCAGTTCTTCATAGGTTAAAGAATGATCATTGATCACATTATGAAGATGATGTTTTACCGAACGAATGCCACGTTCCCAAAGACCTCCAGTGTGAGGAGCAGATGGAGCATTAAAATGCCACTTTATCCCTATCACTGCCAATTCAGCTTCAATGGATTTAGAAGAGGTGTTCAAAAGAGCAAATAGGTCATTGAGGCGTTTACTAGCGCCTACAAAATTCGTACCACAATCTGTGTATACAGTGTGACACATTCCACGTCGTGATACAAAACGATCGAAGGCCGCAAGGAAAGCATCAGTTGTCAAATCTGACACCAATTCAAGATGAACAGCCTTCGTGGAGAAACAAACAAATAAAGCAAGGTATGCTTTATAAACCCTCGCATTACGACGTTTACTCTCTTTTATGAAAAATGGACCTCCAAAATCAATTCCAACCGTTATGAATGGACGACCTTGTGTAACCCTAGGTTGAGGAAGGGCAGCCATCATAGGGTAGTTAGGCTTAGCATTAGATTTGAAACAAGTGATACATTTCGACAATCTTGAACAAATAGCATTCCTGGCTGACATGATCCAAAATTTTCGAGCAATTACAGATTGTAAGGTGCGTGGGCCTATATGCAAATATTTCAAGTGATAAGAATCAATTAGAAGATTAGTGAAATGGCAGGATTTCGGCAATAGAGCGGGATGAATAGACGATTGAGGAAGATGAGCGTGCTTCAATCTTCCCCCCACCCTGAGAACACCCGTCTCATCAAGAAAAGGAACAAGCTTCTTCAAAGAAGAATTACAATTCTTTCCGTGACTAACAAGCTCAATATCATCTGAGAAATGTTTTTGTTGGATGACTTTGATGAGAAAATTCAATGCCTGCTCCAATTCAGAACATGAGAGCGGTCCAGAGAGTCGTTCTTCTTTGACTGTTTTCAAATTGAATTTGAATCTCAGACACCAGGCTGTGACACGCTGTAATCTAGAGAAAGAAGAGAATTTCTCCATCATATCCCATGAATTGGAAGTTGTTAAAAAAGAGCATACAGTTGCATTTTGTTTTGTCTCCGGTAAATCTGAGATAGAGTGACAGTGAGAGTCAAGTGGCCAGTCATCCCTAGATTTCAACAACCACTCAGGTCCATGCCACCAAAGAGAGTGATTCAGTAATTCATTTGGTAACAAACCTCGCGATGCACAGTCAGCTGGGTTAGATGACGTAGAAACGTGATACCAAGAAGAGGGAGAAATAGTATCCTGAATTTTAGTCACTCTCGTAGCAACAAACGTTTTAAGCAGGTGCGGCGAAGTTCTCAACCAACCAAGAACATTATTTGAGTCCGTAAATGCATAGATTTGGGATATAGGAATTACATTTTTGAAAACATTTCTCAAATAGTCAAGTAGACGACTCAGTAAGAGAGCACCACATAACTCTAAACGAGGGATCGAGATTGTTTTCAAAGGCGCCACCTTTGATTTAGCAAGTACAATATTTGAGGTGCTTTTCCGACCATGTGTGACTAGATAGACAACACTACTAAATCCCTTTTCTGACGCATCAGAGAATCCAACCAAATATGCTGCATCAAAATCAGCTTGAGAAATCCATCTCTTGATATGAAGTTTTTCAATCAATGGTAATTGTGAACAATAGATATCCCATTCTCTAGCAATATATGATGGTACATTCTCATCCCAATCAATACCTAAACGCCAAAGATGTTGAATGAGGCATTTGGAACGAAAAATAAGTGGTGATAACCAGCCCATAGGATCATATAAACGAGCTACATGTGAAAGAACAATACGTTTAGTACAACCAGACTCAGAGAGAGTGACTTTGTAAGAAAAGGAATCGAGTGATGAGTTCCATTGTAGGCCTAAAACCTTGATAACTCCATTACCATCATCGTGAAGACATAGTGGAGCTTCAACATAATCAGGAGGAAGATCATTTAACAAATCAGATGAATTTGTACTCCATTTCCTCAACTCAAAACCACCTTTTGAGAGGAGTGATACAACAGAATTTTTCAAATCATGAAGTTTCTCATTGGAGTTAGACCCAGTCAGAATATCATCAATATAAATATCCTTTGTAATAACCTGACGAGCTTCAGGACACTGAGAGCCTTCATCTATTGCAAGTTGATGCAATGAGCGCTGCGCTAAGTAGGGCGACGAACTAAGCCCGTAAGTGATTGTATTCAATTGATAACATTCAATGGGACCATTTGGATGAGGTCTCCAAAGTATGAGTTGAAATACTCAATCCTCTTCACAAACCCAAATCTGACGAAACATTTTAGAAATATCAGCAGTGAACACAAACTCATGAAGTTGAAAACGACAACAGATATCAACTATATCTCCTTGAAGTTTAGGACCAGGAAGAAGAATACTATTAAGAGATTGACCATTGGGAGGCTTTGACAAACCGTCAAATACAACTCTTAATTTTGTAGTAGAACTTGTCTCTCTCAATACAGCATGGTGTGGAATGAAGTAACTTTGAGACACATCATTGGAAGGGGAGCATTCAACACGAGTCATGTGTCCCAGTTGTTCATACTCTCTCAGAAAATTGTGATAATCAGCAGCAAGTTTGGGCTGTTTGATGAAACGTTCCTCCATTGCTAACCAACAAGATAGTGCGTGTGAGTAGGAGTCGCCTAAAGAAGAGGGCTCAGCTCTGAAAGGCAGTGGAACAATATATTTCCCATCTTCAGCACGGGAAGAATTTTGGACGAATATATTTTCACAAATCAAATCATCTGGATTTGAGATAGGCTTAGACTGAGGTTCTTCGATTTCCCAAAATCTTTTCAAAGTCTTATCTCCACTACTGGGTGTGCTCCCCCTACGGGATGGATTATCGGCATTAATTTCTACGCCTTCACCATTCTTTCTTTTCCTTCTATCTTTACTCTTATTCTTCTTCTCTTCTTTTTCCCCTTCTTCTTCTTTCTTATCCTTTCGTTTATTCTTCTTAGAATCTCCAGAATTCTGAACTTTATTTCCTGTCTTTTTGTCATTCTGTAAAGATACATCAGACAAAGAAATGGCATCATCTTTTTTACTCATGTCCCTCCCATATGACGAGAGACTGGTTTTTGCCTTACCAGCAGTAATACCACTGACAAAGTCACGAACCTCCTTGGTAGAATCCACCGGATCAACACCAGGGATTTGAACTTTATGTTGCATCTTTCTGGGTCGAGAGGATTTCCGAGATACTAAGTCAGCAAATGGACATTTAGCACCAACACCACTCCTAAGAGTGAGTTCGGAATATCCTTTCTGATCAAAATAACATATCCAGTAGGAAGCATCCTTCTTAAGAATAGACTCATACGCCTCATCTTTGATGATAAACTCGTGATATCGAGTTTCATAAGCGTGATATCTCTTCGAGAGACAAATATCGCCAAAATGAAGGGACACTCTCTTCTTCTCATCCTGCGTCGCAGATATGAAAATTCCGATATTCTGGAGGAAAATGGAGCCATATTCCTGGAAAATGACGACATTAGACCTTTCACAAAGGAAGTCGCCCTCCAACTCCCAGAAGTCGGACATACCATCACATGAACCATTGTAGAAACATAGTGTTTGATGGCAATTCTCAGCTCCCGCAGGAAGCCTAATCGAGAATTTCCACGAACCTGAACCCTCAATTCTCCTATCAATACCACTCTGCGCTCGAGACATGTCCAGTCCTGGATGTGAACATGTTCAGTTCACATGAACTGATCCAGTTCAGTTACATGTCTTGGATCTCTTCTTCTGTTTGATTGATTCTCTTGCTGCCAACTGCATATAAATATTAATTGAAGTGCTTGGATTGTCCCGCTCATTTACTCTTTCAATCAAGTAAATATTCTATTGGAAAGACACTCCTGTAAACACCATACCTAGCTGTTGCGACCTTCTTGAATTTGTCGAGGTCATTGCACATACCATTAGCAGTAGCCCCATCAATTTCAATCCGACTTGCAAGATCAGCAAAGGTGTCAGACAAATATTGTTTGAAAAACAAACATATCCAAGACAAAAAACTGTTTTTCTTGTTGAGCATAATTTATAGAAATTCTTTAAAAATATGACACATAAGTGGTTGGTAGATAAGTAATTTTGTGAATTGAACCCTTTTTTCACATTTTTAATTTGTTCAGTATCTTAGTTTTTGTTTTGTGGACATGTCTGTTTTTTGCGGTAATAATGTTAAAAAAAAGTTTAAATTGCAAGAAAAAGTCTTTAATAATTTTTCTGAGTCAATTAGATAGTTAAAATCATTTGGAAATATGAGTTTTTACATAATGAAATATTAATATTTATGAAACAGTCCAAAACAAGTCATTAGTCAAGTACTTCATCTGCAACATTAGTCTCAGTTGGCCACATAAAGATTTCCTCCCAGAAACTCTTCTTATCATCAGGGATGTACGATCTCGTCTTACGCAAGTCTTCCATTTTTTTCACATTTATTGGCCTCTTCTCTTTGTATGCTTTTTCTTCAGGGAGTGAGATAGGTTTTTTCATATTTCTTAGACAAAAAACATCGTTGGTCAACCCAGCAATGTTGGTACTGCAGGTCAACCGCTCATGATGCTCGCTTTGGACAGTCATTTCATAGTATTTTGAGAGCTGAAATGTTATTTTTTGCTCTTTTGGTACATTTTGGTTAGTTCAAGTAAATATTCTGAACTAACCTGAAGAATACTCAAATGATGGTTTATTATATGAAGTTTGAAGTAATGGACTGCTGAAGATTGAAGAAGGACTTCTTAGCGTAGTGGTATTCATCTAGTCATGGTGATCCACCTTCCAAGATTTGATTTCATTTGAAAAGAGCATTATTAAGGACCCGATAGGGCCTTGATGCGATCATATTTGTGTCCATCCATCTGTCCGCATGCATGATATCAGAGACAATTGGAGTACTAATAGGCTGTCTATGGCGGTGCGATTTTTTGAGCTTCCCACGCACACCGCTATGGAGCGCTGTTTAGGGATCACGCACACCGCTCTAAATTCTAGCGCTACTGTCGAATTGTCAACAGCGCCAATTCATCGCGCACAGTGTGACAGAGAGTGGTCAGAGCCTCGGAGTGAGAGAGTAAGTGAGTGAGGGAGCAAGCCTTCGCTACAAGACAAGAGAAGAGAGTTTGCAATCTCCTGCCTGCTTGCATCAAAAGAGTCGCCTATTCAATAGTATCAGTATACTTTGCTTCCTTGCTCCTTGCTACATAATTTAACAGCCCCACAAGTGCCCGTATATGTGTGGTTTCCATGAAATTGTAAAATATTATGCACTCTCATCAGTTTTATTTATATACAAGGTTGGTGAAGGAAAGGAAAATAAAAATAAAAAAGAAACAGAAAAGAAAAAGGAAGAAAAAGAAGAAACAGAAAGGAAGAAGAAGAAGAAGAAGGAGGAGGAGGAGGAGAACATGAACAAGTTGAAGATGGAGAAGAGAGATTGAAAAGATGTAGGAGGAGGAGGAGGATTGGAAGGTATTTCATGTATTCCAGTAGTCGCAGTTTTATGCAACCTGGCATGTCCTAGTTGACTATTATTGTTCAAACCAGTGATTTAAATCTGATGAAATAACATCTAAAACTTCGTGCAATTGGCCACAAAGAGTTTGTAGCTAAATTGATAATATTCTTCCAACCAAGGCTTGTCAACCGTAATTCCTAGCGTTTTGTAGGCTTTCACATTGGTTGTTAACTGATCACAAACTGTTGCACAAATATTCAGTCCTGCATCCATCAGTCTGTTGATGCAGTCATTTATAATAATTTTGGATTCAGTACCCAACAATCCTTTGTGTGATACAAAGTATCCAATGGGTATGGTAAAGGCACCAGTAGTAGCCACTACTAAGCAGCTTGGTTTTGTATTTTTCATGTTGTTTTTTCATTTTTGGATTTTTCCTTAATTTTGTAGTTCTTCATCTTCTTTGAGATCTAATCTATCAAATGCTTGTTCTAAGAAAATCGAATACATTGTGCAATTTCCAATAAATTCAAGAAAAGCAAACCGAGATCTGTCATCAGTAGTAGCCCCCCTAATTTTCAGTAGTAGCCATTTGTCGCTGCAGTGTAGATTTCCACTAAGCTTGGCCCGAAGAGTAGTCCTTGGCACCTGGTTTTGTATAGCTGCCTTCTTCACAGAAGTTCCATTGTTAACATCCTGTATAGCCTTCTTCATATTGTCTTCGGAGTAAGACCACATCTTTCCTTTCACAGGTGGCATGACAGAAATCAGTTGATACCTAAAACATAAAAAATGAACATGCCAGATAATAAGATTGGTCCCAATAATTCCAAAGAAGAGCTACAATTTTAAACAAACTATTTCTGAACAATGTTATGCATGATTCAAATTCATGACAGCTTTCATAACTTGGAACTTTTTTCAACAATATTTGAGACTGATATTTGAATTGTTTTGATTTCTGGAATCTATTATTTGTTTAATAATGAATGATTATCATATATTTTTATAAGAATAATGGCTCAATAACATTTTTTTATGTGACACAATGAATTCTTATAAGAGCTATCTGAACATTGTTCAGATGTTCATTTTGACATTGTAACACCTCGTTTTTCAAACCAATGCTTCTTCTTCTTTCTTATCCTTTCGTTTATTCTTCTTAGAATCTCCAGAATTCTGAACTTTATTTCCTGTCTTTTTGTCATTCTGTAAAGATACATCAGACAAAGAAATGGCATCATCTTTTTTACTCATGTCCCTCCCATATGACGAGAGACTGGTTTTTGCCTTACCAGCAGTAATACCACTGACAAAGTCACAAACCTCCTTGGTAGAATCCACCGGATCAACACCAGGGATTTGAACTTTATGTTGCATCTTTCTGGGTTGAGAGGATTTCCGAGATACTAAGTCAGCAAATGGACATTTAGCACCAACACCACTCCTAAGAGTGAGTTCGGAATATCCTTTCTGATCAAAATAACATATCCAGTAGGAAGCATCCTTCTTAAGAAGAGACTCATACACCTCATCTTTGATGATAAACTCGTGAAATCGAGTTTCATAAGCGTGATATCTCTTGGAGAGACAAATATCGCCAAAATGAAGGGACACTCTCTTCTTCTCATCCTGCGTCGCAGATATGAAAATTCTGATATTCTGGAGGAAAATGGAGCCATATTCCTGGAACATGACGACATTAGACCTTTCACAAAGGAAGTCGCCCTCCAACTCCCAGAAGTCGGACATACCATCACATGAACCATTGTAGAAACATAGTGTTTGATGGCAATTCTCAGCTCCCGCAGGAAGCCTAATCGAGAATTTCCACGAACCTGAACCCTCAATTCTCCTATCAATACCACTCTGCGCTTGAGACATGTCCAGTCCTGGATGTGAACATGTTCAGTTCACATGAACTGATCCAGTTCAGTTACATGTCTTGGATCTCTTCTTCTGTTTGATTGATTCTCTTGCTGCCAACTGCATATAAATATTAATTGAAGTGCTTGGATTGTCCCACTCATTTACTCTTCCAATCAAGTAAATATTCTATTGGAAAGACACTCCTGTAAACACCATACCTAGCTGTTGCGACCTTCTTGAATTTGTCGAGGTCATTGCACATACCATTAGCAGTAGCCCCATCAATTTCAATCCGACTTGCAAGATCAGCAAAGGTGTCAGACAAATATTGTTTGAAAAACAAACATATCCAAATTGTCGCCTTTTGAGGCACTTCCAAGTTCATCTGCAAGCTAAGAAGCACCACCAAGTCAAGGGACACATCGAATTCAGCGTTCAGAGCCTCACCCTCAGCGATACCGAATCTAAACGCCCTAAAGATCCGGTGAGACCATCTCAGAACTCTTATCACCTTCCAGGGATTGCCAACGTCCCTGGGCGCAAAGGAAGACTGGGTGACCAACGTCGAGGAGCAAGCCCAAATGCAACTTCTGAACTTTTACCCATGATTCATAATCAATAACATGACCAAGGTTGACAGTTCCCACGATAAAAGTACTGCGATAGTGTTCACTCCCAATCTTAAAAACACCCCTATATCTGGAACCTGGGCCAAGAGCACACAACGCGCATGGAACGAGGTTAACGTCGTAGAGAAGCCCGAGAACCTTCCCGTGATCGACGGAACCTGCAACAAGAGAGCGAAAAATGTGCAAATTGACCCTTGAAGACCCTTGATAACACAAACGCGCCAAAACTTGACAAATGTTGTACGACTGGCCAGAATGCGGATCAGTCACTTGTCTTGTAAAGGCTGCGTCAGCATCATCAAGCTCTATGGCCTCTTGGGTATGACATCATGGGCCACATCATGATCTCCAAAATAACGGATGATGAACTGCGGGACACGGAAGCCATAACGTCTAGTTAAATTTGCTTGTCTCACGTGACCAGTATTCACCGGCCCCAGCCTGTACCCTAGTCCACGTACATAGCCATAGCGCAGCAAACAGACATGATCACGAAGGTCACAAGGCAAATCAGCTTCGTTCTCAACCAGATCGTAAGAAATTTCACCATCATTCCTTTGACGACGGTAATACTTCCTACTCAGAGGAGCCTCATCCCGCGGTTCCACAATGGAAACCAAGAAGGATTCATTCTCCGAAACGTACATACTCAAGGTGTGACCGGCGGTTTCACGGTCTATAATATATTATATTTCACACTGAAGAATAACCTGAAGAATACTCAAATGATGGTTTATTATATGAAGTTTGAAGTGTAGTGGTATTCATCTAGTCATGGTGATCCACCTTCCAAGATTTGATTTCATTTACAACATGATCGTATCATCCCACGTCTCTTTTCAATGAATCAGACCTGGAAGGTGGATCACCATGATGAATACGTTAAGAATCTTCTTCACCAGCAGTTCATTACCAAACGTCATATAATCATCATTTAAGTATTCTTCCGGTTAGTTCAGACTATTTACTTGACCTACCCTGAAGAATACTCAAATGATGGTTTATTATATGAAGTTTGAAGTACTGGACTGCTGAAGATTGAAGAAGGACTTCTTAAAAGTGGTATTCATCTAGTCATGGTGATCCACCTTCCAAGATTTGATTTCATTTGAAAGAGCATTATTAAGGACCGATAGGGCCTTGATGCGATATATTTGTGTCCATCCATCTGTCCGCATGCATGATATCAGAGACAATTGGAGTACTAATAGGCTGTCTATGGCGGTGCGATTTTTGAGCTTCCACGCACACCGCTATGGAGCGCTGTTTAGGATCACGCACACCGCTCTAAATTTAGCGCCACTGTCGAATTGTCAACAGCGCCAATTCATCGCGCACAGTGTGACAGAGAGTGGTCGGAGCCTCGGAGTGAGAGAGTAAGTGAGTGAGGAGCAAGCCTTCGCTACAAGACAAGAGAAGAGAGTTTGCAATCTCCTGCCTGCTTGCATCAAAAGAGTCGCCTATTCAATAGTATCAGTATACTTTGCTTCCTTGCTCCTTGCTACATAATATAACAGCCCCACAAGTGCCCGTATATGTGTGGTTTCCATGAAATTGTAAAATATTATGCACTCTCATCAGTTTTATTTAAATACAGGGTTGGTGAAGGAAAGGAAAATAAAATAAAAAAGAAACAGAAAAGAAAAAGGAAGAAAAAGAAGAAACAGAAAGGAAGAAGAAGAAGAAGAAGGAGGAGGAGGAGGAGGAGGAGAACAAGAACAAGTTGAAGATGGAAAAGAGAGTTGAAAAGATGTAGATGAAGGAGGAGGAGGATTGGAAACTATTTCATGTATTCCAATAGTCGCAGTTTCATGCGACCTGGGATGTCCTAGTTGACTATTATTGTTCAAACCAGTGATTTAAATCTGATGAAATAACATCTAAAACTTCGTGCAATTGGCCACAAAGAGTTTGTAGCTAAATTGATAATATTCTTCCAACCAAGGCTTGTCAACCGTAATTCCTAGCGTTTTGTAGGCTTTCACATTGGTTGTTAACTGATCACAAACTGTTGCACAATATTCAGTCCTGCATCCATCAGTCTGTTGATGCAGTCATTTATAATAATTTTGGATTCAGTACCCAACAATCCTTTGTGTGATACAAAGTATCCAATGGGTATGGTAAAGGCACCAGTAGTAGCCACTACTAAGCAGCTTGGTTTTGTATTTTTTCATGTTGTTTTTTCATTTTTGGATTTTTCCTTAATTTTTGTAGTTCTTCATCTTCTTTGAGATCTAATCTATCAAATGCTTGTTCTAAGAAAATCGAATACATTGTGCAATTTCCAATAAATTCAAGAAAAGCAAACCGAGATCTGTCATCAGTAGTAGCCCCCCTAATTTTCAGTAGTAGCCATTTGTCGCTGCAGTGTAGATTTCCCACTAAGCTTGGCCCGAAGAGTAGTCCTTGGCACCTGGTTTTGTATAGCTGCCTTCTTCACAGAAGTTCCATTGTTAACATCCTGTATAGCCTTCTTCATATTGTCTTCTGAGTAAGACCACATCTTTCCTTTCACAGGTGGCATGACAGAAACCAGTCGATACCTAAAACATAAAAACTGAACATGCCAGATAATAAGATTGGTCCCAATAATTCCAAAGAAGAGCTACAATTTTAAACAAACTATTTCTGAACAATGTTATGCATGATTCAAATTCATGACAGCTTTCATAACTTGGAACTTTTTTCAACAATATTTGAGACTGATATTTGAATTGTTTTGATTTCTGGAATCTATTATTTGTTTAATAATGAATGATTATCATATATTTTTATAAGAATAATGGCTCAATAACATTTTTTTATGTGACACAATGAATTCTTATAAGAGCTACCTGAACATTGTTCAGATGTTCATTTTGACATTGTAACACCTCGTTTTTCAAACCAATGCTTCTTCTTCTTTCTTATCCTTTTGTTTATTCTTCTTAGAATCTCCAGAATTCTGAACTTTATTTCCTGTCTTTTTGTCATTCTGTAAAGATACATCAGACAAAGAAATGGCATCATCTTTTTTACTCATGTCCCTCCCATATGACGAGAGACTGGTTTTTGCCTTACCAGCAGTAATACCACTGACAAAGTCACGAACCTCCTTGGTAGAATCCACCGGATCAACACCAGGGATTTGAACTTTATGTTGCATCTTTCTGGGTCGAGAGGATTTCCGAGATACTAAGTCAGCAAATGGACATTTAGCACCAACACCACTCCTAAGAGTGAGTTCGGAATATCCTTTCTGATCAAAATAACATATCCAGTAGGAAGCATCCTTCTTAAGAAGAGACTCATACGCCTCATCTTTGATGATAAACTCGTGAAATCGAGTTTCATAAGCGTGATATCTCTTCGAGAGACAAATATTGCCAAAATGAAGGGACACTCTCTTCTTCTCATCCTGCGTCGCAGATATGAAAATTCCGATATTCTGGAGGAAAATGGAGCCATATTCCTGGAAAATGACGACATTAGACCTTTCACGAAGGAAGTCGCCCTCCAACTCCCAGAAGTCGGACATACCATCACATGAACCATTGTAGAAACATAGTGTTTGATGGCGATTCTCAGCTCCCGCAGGAAGCCTAATCGAGAATTTCCACGAACCTGAACCCTCAATTCTCCTATCAATACCACTCTGCGCTTGAGACATGTCCAGTCCTGGATGTGAACATGTTCAGTTCACATGAACTGATCCAGTTCAGTTACATGTCTTGGATCTCTTCTTCTGTTTGATTGATTCTCTTGCTGCCAACTGCATATAAATATTAATTGAAGTGCTTGGATTGTCCCGCTCATTTACTCTTTCAATCAAGTAAATATTCTATTGGAAAGACACTCCTGTAAACACCATACCTAGCTGTTGCGACCTTCTTGAATTTGTCGAGGTCATTGCACATACCATTAGCAGTAGCCCCATCAATTTCAATCCGACTTGCAAGATCAGCAAAGGTGTCAGACAAATATTGTTTGAAAAACAAACATATCCAAATTGTCGCCTTTTGAGGCACTTCCAAGTTCATCTGCAAGCTAAGAAGCACCACCAAGTCAAGGGACACATCGAATTCAGCGTTCAGAGCCTCACCCTCAGCGATACCGAATCTAAACGCCCTAAAGATCCGGTGAGACCATCTCAGAACTCTTATCACCTTCCAGGGATTGCCAACGTCCCTGGGCGCAAAGGAAGACTGGGTGACCAACGTCGAGGAGCAAGCCCAAATGCAACTTCTGAACTTTTACCCATGATTCATAATCAATAACATGACCGAGGTTGACAGTTCCCACAATAAAAGTACCGCGATAGTGTTCACTCCCGATCTTAAAAACACCCCTATATCTGGAACCTGGGCCAAGAGCACACAACGCGCATGGAACGAGGTTAACGTCGTAGAGAAGCCCGAGAACCTTCCCGTGATCGACGGAACCCGCAACAAGAGAGCGAAAAATGTGCAAATTGACCCTTGATAACACAAACGCGCCAAAACTTGACAAATGTTGTACGACTGGCCAGAATGCGGATCAGTCACTTGTCTCGTAAAGGCTGCGTCAGCATCATCGAGCTCTATGGCCTCAGCAAAAATCTGAAGCCTTCTAGCTCTGGCATCAGGTCCATCAGCGAACATAGCCTTAGCCACCACCTGCGCATCAACCATCATCTTGGGTATGACATCATGGGCCACATCATGATCTCCAAAATAACGGATGATGAACTGCGGGACACGGAAGCCATAACGTCTAGTTAAATTTGCTCGTCTCACGTGACCAGTATTCACTGGCCCCAGCCTGTACCCTAGTCCACGTACATAGCCATAGCGCAGCAAACAGACATGATCACAAAGCTCATGAGGCAAATCAGCTTCATTCTCAACCAGATCCTAAGAAATTTCACCATCATTCCTTTGACGACGGTAATAATTCCTACTCAGAGGAGCCTCATATCGCGGTTCCACAATGGAAACCAAGAAGGATTCATTCTCCGAAACGTACATACTCAAGGTGTGACCGGCGGTTTCACGGTCTATAATATATTATATTTCACACTGAAGAATAACCTGAAGAATACTCAAATGATGGTTTATTATATGAAGTTTGAAGTGTAGTGGTATTCATCTAGTCATGGTGATCCACCTTCCAAGATTTGATTTCATTTACAAATATGATTCAAGGCCCTATCGGGTTAATAATTCTTTTCAATGAAATCAGAATCTTGGAGACTATTAGACTGAGAATCCTTCTTCAATCTTCAGCAGTCCATTACTTCAAACGTCATATAATAAACCATCATTTGAGTATTCTTCAGGTTAGTTCAGAATATTTACTTGAACTAACCTGAAGAATACTCAAATGATGGTTTATTATATGAAGTTTGAAGTAATGGACTGCTGAAGATTGAAGAAGGACTTCTTAGCGTAGTGGTATTCATCTAGTCATGGTGATCCACCTTCCAAGATTTGATTTCATTTGAAAAGAGCATTATTAAGGACCCGATAGGGCCTTGATGCGATCATATTTGTGTCCATCCATCTGTCCGCATGCATGATATCAGAGACAATTGGAGTACTAATAGGCTGTCTATGGCGGTGCGATTTTTTGAGCTTCCCACGCACACCGCTATGGAGCGCTGTTTAGGGATCACGCACACCGCTCTAAATTCTAGCGCTACTGTCGAATTGTCAACAGCGCCAATTCATCGCGCACAGTGTGACAGAGAGTGGTCGGAGCCTCGGAGTGAGAGAGTAAGTGAGTGAGGGAGCAAGCCTTCGCTACAAGACAAGAGAAGAGAGTTTGCAATCTCCTGCCTGCTTGCATCAAAAGAGTCGCCTATTCAATAGTATCAGTATACTTTGCTTCCTTGCTCCTTGCTACATAATATAACAGCCCCACAAGTGCCCGTATATGTGTGGTTTCCATGAAATTGTAAAATATTATGCACTCTCATCAGTTTTATTTAAATACAGGGTTGGTGAAGGAAAGGAAAATAAAATAAAAAAGAAACAGAAAAAGAAAAAAGGAAGAAAAGAAGAAACAGAAAGGAAGAAGAAGTAGACGAAGGAGGAGGAGGAGGAGGAGAACATGAACAAGAACAAGTTGAAGATGGAGAAGAGAGATTGAAAAGTTGTAGATGTAGGAGGAGGAGGATTGGAAGGTATTTCATGTATTCCAGTAGTCGCAGTTTTATGCGACCTGGCATGTCCTAGTTGACTATTATTGTTCAAACCAGTGATTTAAATCTGATGAAATAACATCTAAAACTCGTGCAATTGGCCACAAAGAGTTTGTAGCTAAATTGATAATATTCTTCCAACCAAGGCTTGTCAACCGTAATTCCTAGCGTTTTGTAGGCTTTCACATTGGTTGTTAACTGATCACAAACTGTTGCACAAATATTCAGTCCTGCATCCATCAGTCTGTTGATGCAGTCATTTATAATAATTTTGGATTCAGTACCCAACAATTCTTTGTGTGATACAAAGTATCCAATGGGTATGGTAAAGGCACCAGTAGTAGCCACTACTAAGCAGCTTGGTTTTGTATTTCTTCATGTTGTTTTTTCATTTTTGGATTTTTCCTTAATTTTTGTAGTTCTTCATCTTCTTTGAAATCTAATCTATCAAATGCTTGTTCTAAGAAAATCGAATACATTGTGCAATTTCCAATAAATTCAAGAAAAGCAAACCGAGATCTGTCATCAGTAGTAGCCCCCCTAATTTTCAGTAGTAGCCATTTGTCGCTGCAGTGTAGATTTCCCACTAAGCTTGGCCCGAAGAGTAGTCCTTGGCACCTGGTTTTGTATAGCTGCCTTCTTCACAGAAGTTCCATTGTTAACATCCTGTATAGCCTTCTTCATATTGTCTTCGGAGTAAGACCACATCTTTCCTTTCACAGGTGGCATGACAGAAATCAGTTGATACCTAAAACATAAAAAATGAACATGCCAGATAATAAGATTGGTCCCAATAATTCCAAAGAAGAGCTACAATTTTAAACAAACTATTTCTGAACAATGTTATGCATGATTCAAATTCATGACAGCTTTCATAACTTGGAACTTTTTTCAACAATATTTGAGACTGATATTTGAATTGTTTTGATTTCTGGAATCTATTATTTGTTTAATAATGAATGATTATCATATATTTTTATAAGAATAATGGCTCAATAACATTTTTTTATGTGACACAATGAATTCTTATAAGAGCTATCTGAACATTGTTCAGATGTTCATTTTGACATTGTAACACCTCGTTTTTCAAACCAATGCGCCGTCTTAATATGCATTAATCTGGTTATTCATGAACACAGAAAGATAGGCTAACCTGATTTGAAATAAGAGATGCTATGCCCAATTCTCCTCATGGATAAAGCATCGGATTCTGAAATTTGGAGTAGTTAGGGTTCTGAACAGACAACAAACGAATTTTGAGTGCAACATAGAAACTTTTCTATTTATTCTTTGAATATTGAACATGAAATAACCTGAATCTTACCTTTTCTTTATCACTAATCTTATTAACATAATTATCCAAACATACAAACAATTTTGGAATACATCCACCCTCGAGATCAGACATGGCCAGCCAGGAAAGACAAAACCTCATGGAAAACTATTTCCTTCTCCTAATGACTAACTGCTTCTCTCACTGCTGACTTGATTATAACAGGAATGATTCAGATGCACAGATGACATTTTTTACTTCAATATGAAGACAAAATCGATCCATTTAATGGCGCGAAATTCTTATTTTTCAAATAGAAAGTTGAAAGGTGGCTACTACTGGCTGGGGTGGCAACTACTGGTTCCTTTACCCTAGTTTCCAATGATAAAAGAGACCCCTCACCATGAAAACACTAGCCTCTTTAGCAATTTTTTTGTCTCGTCCAAGGCTGCCAATATCTTCATACCCTTCAATGAGATCATAATTAGAAGAATATTCTAGGCATTGCTTGATTGCCATTCCATCAAATAGCAAAACACATGCTTTCTCCATTGAGCTCATGCTCTCTGCTTTGATCTTAATTTTTTCTAGTAATGCAGTTTGAAGAACAACTGCTGACTGCAAAAAGCATCCACTGATCCACAGGCCTTAGGCCTATGGTGAGAGGGGCATATTGTTCATCTTGTTGGTGGTAGGACAATGTAACCAGATGACACTTTCAAAGTTGTTCAGTCAAGGAAGTTGACCTTGCAAAACACCCTCTAAAAAGTAGAGGGTCCTAATACTATTATCAATAGACATTCTTCACGGTTACTCCTGTGAAGGTCGTTTGGCACCCTCTATCCCGAAAAAAATTATTTTCATTAGGCTATTTGTCCAACAACTTTGCTTTGATACAAGTACAGGCTTTGTCAAGCATTTGTAAAAATACAAGCATTTTACAAAATTTTCCTAACAAACTACTATTATTACTGTGATAAAACGATTAGATAAATATTTTACATTCACAAAACTCATTGTTTTAAACAACTTGTTTGAAAAACTCACAAAACTGTTTTTACTTATGAGCAAGTTTAATAATTTCACTTTGCCCACATTCCACTTTCAAGCCGATTTTTTAGTATTTACTAGTTCATTATGAAATATTTCATATCATAGTTCATATAATAACTGATTTATGGTTTTTTTAAAAAAGATTTGTTTTACTTCCCATCTTGCAATAATTATCATAGCACAGACTAACTAAATATGAATTACGTTTGGAATAAATTATCTCTTTTAATTGATTATCTCTAATTATAGAGAACAGGGTAGATCATTAATTAATGATTAGGGATGCCTATCCCGGGATCCCGAATCCCAGTGTATTTTTGATACCTCGAAATCCAGGGATTATTCTCCATCAATCCCGGAATTTACACAAATACCTAAATTACCAATATTTTATTCATCCTATAACAATTATAACATAATAATTAATGTTTTCATTTATTTGGTCTACTAAAATTGTAAACAACATTGAATAAATACCATGTATAATAATGATTCTTAAGTATGGCCCAACAATGTATTAAAATTGTTTTTTTTCTCATCATCATGGTGGCAAGATTAGAGGGCGCTACGCTGTCCTATCACACCACTGACAGTAATCATTGAAGATGCATTTATAGGTGTTACTGTTCTTTGTATGAGCCTCAGAACTCTCCAATATTAATTTTCTCCTCTACCAAAAAGTAAGGGAGAAAATCAGGCCCGTGATTGACATCCCTATTAATGATGCACATTAGAAGATTGATTCAAGGAATACAATTATACGTATTCATGTGATATTCATTTGATTCTATCGAGATGAATTTCTAATCAATCCAATAGTAATAGAACCATGTCTAGCATCAACATCTAAATAAATCATAAATTCAATCTTAGAATAAATAATTTATTTATACAATAGCACCGATTCATTCTTTACATGTACCACAGGCATGACTGTGTCTACATAATGTCGCCTGTTCTTTTTAATTTACTTCTATTCTCGTGAATACATAGAATTCTCTCTGCCTGCTACAGACAATGTCCCAAACATTCCTTTTCATTATTTGTAGACACGATGAGTCTATGAATGAATGAACTTGTTTAAGGCTGTGCATCAGCTTATTTGGAACTTTTTTCTGGTGACATTTTTCAAAGTTTTACGATTTGGATACTATTAAGCTATCAAAATGAAGTAAATTTTACTTGAAGAATTTTCTTTTTTGTTCACTAGTTTGTGAGATATGGGCACTTAAAGTTAAAATTTTTGGGGTAATTGATCTCAAAATTGGTTGCAAATAGAATCATGGAATTTCGAGCATACATGTTTGAAGGTATTGTTCATGAGTTGAAATACTAAATTTCTCAAAATATCAAATTTTGAAAAAGTTGATTTTTTAAAATAATTTTTTATGGAATAACTATTTAGTATATTAAAATGAAAAATATCTCAATTCAATGTGTTATGTCTCATCTTGTTATTGAGAAAGTATAGAAGCTTCAAATCATTTCACTTAACTCTTAGAGGGGCAGAAAAAATTTTGGTATCCAAAGTCAACAATTTTCATGTCATTTTGTAGATTTTGACATACAGAAGCTAGGAAAATTGAGAAAAAAATTTTTTTTTCAATTTTGGGTGAAATATAGAGAAAATAAAGGTGGCTACCAGCACTAACCACCGCCCACTAGAGCTGGGTCGGCAAAATGTTACAAAATTACTAGGATAGTCATGCATTGAATTAAATCTTACTCACCACAGGATAAACGCCTCTCTTCTATTGACACAGTTTATTTAGTTCATAAAAATACTCATCCACCAACCATTCGAAAAAACTATGTACAATGGAGTGTCTATATTCGAATTTTCCATTATTTGTGAAGTGATTGAAGCCAGTCTTTTCTCCACGTAGACAGAGTACCACTCTTCAAATAGAACAGACACAGGTCACTTAGTTCATAAAAAATACTTATTCACTAACTATTGGAAAAACTATGTACAATAAAACGATGTATGTCTATATTTGAATTTTCAATTATTTGTGGAAGTCATTGAAGCATGTCTTCTCTCCGCGTAGACAGAGTGCCACTCCACAAATAGAACAGGACCAGACGCTACGAACAACAACTGCTTTAGTGCTGCACACTGCACATCTTCTTGATGATGATTTTACAGGCTTGTGCTTGCTACCCTCCAATCTTATGCAGTCCGCAACATGGGGTTTGTGTCCCTTCACATCAGATATTTTCCTTTTCTTCTGGGTTGGAGATATTTTCTCCACAATGCATTTAGAAAGCATGTCTGTGTAAACACTACGTCTGAAGTCTTTGTGTGTCAACTGTTCCATATTAATTTCTTTGTGCATGATAAATGCATTGACCACACAACAATCCAGGAGGTGGAAAAAAATTCTTGGCCACCACTTCCTACTTCTTCGGTTAATTTTGTAGTCTCCTTTCAGGCGATCGAAGTTATCAACATAGTTCATGTTGGAATTGTAGTCTGGTACTATTTTTGGGCAAGGGATACTTTTCCTGGTACCATCTTTCTCTTTCCTCTGCACTTCTACTGTCTCTCCTGGATTGTGGAAATTTGATAAAAGTAAACACATTTATTATCTTTCCATTTGTATGCTGACAGTCCATGATTGGAAACAGAATAATCAAATTCTCCTCGTTTCAAAGTTTTATCTTCAACAAATTTGGGAAGATTTTTCCTGCTTGGATTTACAGTACCACAAGCCATTATTTTCTTTTCCTTGAGGTGGTAGAAACAAGAATAAGATGTGAAATAGTTGTCCATTATAGCTATATGATTTTTACCTTCAAGACCTCTACATAAGTCAGTCACAATCCTTTCTCCCAAATTGAATTCTATTAGAGCCTTCTACCTTCCCTGTATATATTTGAAATTTTAAATTGTATGATGATTCATCACAAAGCATCCAAATTTTATAGCCTCTTTTCACTGGTTTGTCTCTCATATACTGCTTCAATGAGCTCCGTCCCTTGAATTTTACCATGCATTCATCTATCACTAGTTTTTGATGAGGTCTATAGCAGTCTTCAAAAGTCTTTGAAAGAATACTCAGCATCGGTCTCAATTTGTAGAGTTTATCAAATCCTGGCATTCCCCTCCTTGGCATTAGAATGTTGTCATTTAGATGAAGATGACTCAATAAAAAACTAAATCGCTTCACTGTCATGAGTTTGGATACGAATTCATCATGTAGATCAGGACTTGTTGACCAATAATCCCTGTAGCTTGGTAACTGTTTTATTCCCATGTACAAATTTATACCTAGGAAAACTCTGATTTCATCAATTGTTGTAGGAATAAAATTCTTCCCAGCTTGAGTTGCATATAGATTTGTTTGGAAAACAATCAGCTCCATCAGTTCATGAGTAAAGAGCTGTGAAAAGAGTTTCAATGGAGGGATCCAACATGTTTTTTATTCTATCAACAACACCACTATCCTCTTCAAATTCTTCTGCATTGTCAATTAATCTAGAGTTTCTTTTCTGCCAGGAAGGCACAGGACATGGTTCAATAATAGTAGGTAAATTGTCTATTTCAGCTGGCTGGTTTGCACTGTCATCATTAGGGCAGGTGAATTGGGAACAAACACTTGATGTTCATGACTTGATGTTGGTGGTTCACTTTCACTTGATGGTTGAGTATCACTTTGTCTAGATGTTGATGGTTCGTCACTATTATCCAAAATACAATGGGGATATCCATAATATCGATATTATCCACAGGAACATTGACAGTTTCTTCATTGGAGTCACTTTCATACTCACTGTCTGTGATGCTCTCACAATCCGACGGAATTTCGTAGAGAAGAGCATCAATATCTTCTTCTTCTAAGTTTATTCGATCCATTATAATGCATATCACACATGAAAATATAAAAATCACTCAATTATTGAATTAAATCAAGATATTTACTCGTGAACAATGTAAACACGGAAGACGCGCGCGTTTTCAGTTTTTAGGTTATGTGACTGAACTGGTGCTATGTTGGGTGGTGGTTAGTCAGGTAACCACAACAAAACATGTTCCATACAATATGTATTACATCAAATCTATTATTTCTTTGCGAAAATTGCCTCTCAGAATACCAATAACTTGTAAAAATATGACTTTTTGATTATTTGATGAAAATTATAATACATAGAAATGATTGAAGTTTTACATCAAGCTGAACGTAATCTAAGCGGCTGTGGATTCGATTTTGTTGCTATGTGATGAATCAGGCCGATGAGAGCATTGCAGCACTATCTATCGGATAGTTTTGTAACTAATAGAAGTGGTTAGAGCAACTAGCCACCGCTCATTATAGCAGAAATGAATGAAATGTAGGTGGTTAGCTCAGATGACCACCGCCCCGCTAAGAGTTAAGAGATCAATTACCCCAAAATTATCATGGACTCAATATAAATTTGCCGAGTCTGGGTGAGACGCTACTAACACACACACACAGCCGTCCACACACAAGCTTACGTACGAACTACCGATGACATGCAATAAATGTTGCCAGATTGACTCTACGCTGTAGAGTGAGTACACTCACAAGGTCATCATCCTCTCTTTCTCTCAGCCGGCTGGGACCGTTATAATATACTTCAATTACTATATCTCCTAACTACAGGACTACAGCTCATTTATCAAGCGTTGAATGACTGAACGGCTAGGAAAGCAAAAACAATAGTGGCGGATCCAGGCATTCCAGGCTTTGCGGGGCCCTAGATAATTGACGTTGACGGGGCCCCACTCAAGGGGGGGGGTCTGGTTGTCCTTTGTCAGTTCAGTTTCAAATGACGGTGACTTACAATACATTTTTTTTTTAAATTATTGTATACTACAGTATGAGTTGAGTGGAGTAGATAAAAGTTCTTGAGTATAATCCACTCTCAATATTTTGAAATTGAGGGAACCACCAAAAAAGTTGTTTAAAAGTAGTTTTAAATTAAAAGAGTATAAATAAACAGGGAGTGAAGTGAAAATCGAATTATTGAAAAAGTTAGTTATTAAGTGCTGAGTTAACTATGCAATATTATGCTTAGTATTCATTAATGGAATCTGAAAAAAAGCTTTTATTGTATAACTATTTTTTAGGTCGCTGCGAAGAACTGATTTAAGTCTTGCCAAATATCAATCAAGATTTGAAGCTCTGTAATTTTTATTTTATTTTAATGTAAGAAAATTTGATTGATTACATTATATTTGTCATTGCCACGGGGCCCCGCCTTTATTATATGAAATTTTTTTTGTGTAAATATGCCCCCCCCCCCCTACGGGGCCCCGATGTGGCGAAACTAGTCTGACTGCGCCCCAATGCAAGTATTCCCCGTGCGCCCCTATTCGTAGACTCATTACCCCCCCCCCTCCCCCCCCCAACACCAACCACAACAATAACAAAGACATTTCTCCCTACCTCCCCACTTCCAGGATACTATTTTACTACTATGTAGTGTCATTGTGCAAGCTATATTTAATTAGAGAAAGATTATTCAAAGAAATATAATTTATTATGTACATTAATTTTAAAGTTAATTTATTTAAAAAAATTATTATTCAAAAAATTAATTGAAAGTAAAATTAAGTTACTAAACTTTTCCAAACATCATGAACATAACTGAAGTAAGGACCACATTACATACTTACAATCATTAATTAATGTACTTTTTAGTATGATAAAAAATAGACTACTTCTTACTTTACTCAACATTTCATATTCATTCAGTATAGGGCACTGAATAAATATATATATATATATATATATATAAGCGAAATATTATAGCATAATTCAGTTGGACCTTTAGACGTTATATATATATATATAACTTAATATATATATATTAAGTTATATATATATATAACGTCTAAAGGTCCAACTGAACATGTTTGTTAAATTATTAACAACAACTGAACGAAGAATCAAACCTTTTATACACAGGTTCAGCTAAAGTATAAGAAGATTTTAAAATTCTTCAATAATTCAATTCTTCTTATACTTTAGCTGAACCTGTGTATAAAAGGTTACGTTCTTCGTTCAGTTGTTGTTGAAAAATCTATGAAAAACGCAAACTGCTAGTAAATAAATATACAAAAGTATAGAAGGAGAATCTCTGAAAAATATTTTTTAAGATTGCTATTCTCTTTCTAAGTTGATTTCTAGTGGCTGTAATTAATTTAATATAGATTGCTCATTTATTTTATTATCTTTATAATTTTTATTGTTAATTTCATCAATATCACTTTTCTGGCAGCAGAGGAAGGAACTAGAAAAAGCTCTGAATATATTCAAAACCAACGTTCCGGGATATTCATTAATATTATTATAATAACCATTATTGATAATAACAATAGCTCCCCCCCCCCCAAGCTCCTCCTCTAACAAACTGAGAGACTGGATGTGAGGATTCCACCGCGCATTCCAATGAGGGTGTTGGGTGTGTTTTTGTGTTTGTTATGTTGAATGAGCTTTGTATGAAATAACAGTGACCTGCACGTGACAAATCGCTGTGACCTTGTATCATTTCTGCAGAGGGTGAGAATGAAAATGAAAGCCAACATGCCTGGTGCCGTGGTGAGTGTGCAAGGAGTTCATATAGATAATAGAACGGTGTCAAGATAAAGAATAAAATTGCATAATTATCAATGGGTAAGCGGGGGTGAGAGAGATTGATCATTTATTCTTCTTTATCAAAGAAACCTATGGCAAGTAACTAAGCATCTACTACATCTACATGAATATTTGAGAGAAGAATAAAATGCAGTAGTATTTTTAAAAATATTTAAATATAGTGTAGAGAGAGAAAGAGAGAGAGAGAGAGTGAGAAAGAGAGAGAAAGAGAGAGAAAGATTAGATCACCTTAGATTATGTAGAAAACAAAAAATGTCTGCTTGGATTCTAGTCGACGAAAGGTATAAGTAGTAATATTATTTTATAAATTTCAAAAATTTATTAGTAATAATATTTTATCAATATGAGTATTAGAAGCATAATAATTGTGATTATGTACATGAAACGGCGAAGTATAAACATATACCTGAATGTCCATTCTTGGAAAAGTACATCCTTCCCATAAACAATTAGCCGTCAAAGAGAGAGAGAGAGAGAGAGAGAGAGAATGTGAAGAGGAGAGGAAGAGGGAGATTATCAAATTAAATAGTAATACAGTAATAGAAAAATTAATTTTCAATAATACATCATGAAACAAATAATGATTATATATATAATTATATTCAAATCGAATCAAATTTATTCTCAATCCATTACAATTACAAAGAAAAATAAATAAACATACAGTATTAACTAATCTAACAAACGTAAGCTTGATACTACTACTGTAAGGACATAACACAAATTCAATGGAAAGAGACAATATAATTGATAAGTTTCAATTCAATAATATAATTTGTATTTATGTATCCAAGTTTTTCCTTATTACTCTGGACTATATTCAAGTTCATTGAGGCGTCAACATTCTATGAGAAAATAATTCATTGCAAACTTATTTTGCCGCTATCTAAGAATACAGTATTAGATAGAGTTGAGGCAGACCTTTCTTCATTCATATAGGAGAACGAACTAGTACGAACTACAAACAATTCATGTGCGTCATCTCACCAGAACGCATAGTAATAATGAGAGAGGAGAGAGAGGATTGGCAACGTTGGAACGCTGCTGATTCCAGAAGTCTGTCGCCAGAGAGCCACAATGTACGGGCACTCAAACTCGACTCGAATCACACATTCACCGTTCCAGTCTTGACTCCCGCCAATACTCGAGTCTTTTGGCATGACGAACAGCCTTAAAGGCCAGAGATAATTAAGAGAATCCCCTCCCTTTCTGTATCAATATGATAGAGCAGAGGAATGTGAGTGGGGAGGCCGCTTAGTACGGCAACATTGCTCGTACTAGCCTGGATGTAGTAGTCTTCTTCCACACGCACAATCACACAATCTAGTTGGATGCGGAGGTCACGCACTCTTTGTGGCCAGTCTTTTAGTTCCAATTGTCTCTGATGATATCTAAAGCGGCTTATTGACAGGCGAAGTAGAGAAGGAAAGTTACTGTCGGCAGTAGAGCAGGAAAAACGCATCGTTTTATTAATCAAATGATTTGTGGAAATAATAACATGTGTTGGGAAAACATTACAAATGGATTAAAAACTTGCAGCAAGTACTTTCCCTGTATATAAGCAAATGGGTGGAAGGTGACGCAATGGCAAGTACTTGCCGAAAGTAACTTTCCTCTTCTACTTTCCCTGTCAATAAGCCGCTTAATGAATGGAAGGTCGTACACTTTTGAAATGTGGAATATATCTTTTGTAGATAAAGTAAGAAGCCTATTGATTTTGAACATTCGAGGTTGAATTTAAAAAACATACTAGCAAAAAATAGGTACTGTAATTCCAAATATATGTTATACAGAAGTATTACATTGAAGTATTTGAATGTGAGCCGTTCCTTTTGAAGGCAGCGTAAGCTCAGTAGCAAGGTTCTCTGCTATCATGCACAAGATCCCGGTTCATTTCTCATGTAGGATCGAATTTTTTTTTGCAAACAAGTTTCAAGTTTTAAACCAACTAAAACAACCTTAATTTATTATTTGAACTGAACACCCATAAAGCAATAATAATCCTTGAAACTTATAATGAAGAAACTAACTTATGCATACAGAAAAATATTATCGACAAAAAGAACAAACAAATACAATGGCGTCGACATTTAGGTTACCCAAAATACTGTCCAACTCTAATGTAGAGCTGTCCAACTGTAATGTATTGTAAAAAAGAACTCAATGCTTCTTCTCTTTAACAAATATACTAATTCAACATCCTAAACATAATGAGAATTGAATATTGTAGAAACTTGAACAAACATTAGAGAAATATCATTAGGTTCAATACGTGTCTTTATATTATGGGTATAAATATTTTATAAAATAATATGAAAATAAATGTTCAGAAACATTGTTAGACGTTTTGAACCTTATTTGAATGTTTGATATATTTTCTCTGCTGTTAAGATATTCTATTCTGTTTTTTGTGATTACATATATTTTTTGTATTTTCATATATTTGTACTGTATTGAAGTTCTGAATTTGTAGCCTGTTTGATTTATCAAGTAGGCCTCAAAGCTTCGAAATTTGTAAAGCAACCCACTTGAGCATTCTTATAAACTGTTGTAATTTTAATAAAATTGAAAACCTTGACAAACAGATTTTGTAAGTTCATTTGCTAGTTTCAGGTTGGTTTAAATCACTGAATTAAAAGAAAGATCCAATCTGTATTATATGATACTTGATGAAGTTATATTTCCTTTACCATTATAATTTTATTCTCAGCTATTATTTTCATATTTTTCTTCTAATACAAACCATGCCAAAAAAACTTATGTAAACGTTATTTATAAGAAGTTAGAAGATTCTCAAACCAACATTTTAAAGTTATTTACCAATGATCTTCTTCATCTAATGCATAACAATGATGAAGTTAAGTTTGGTTTGACCATGAATGACTAGGTAACAAAATTTTTCGGAAAGGGCAGTGCGTCTTTGTGCACTTGGTGAATGTCACCTAGTAAGATTGAAACTGTAGATCGAAACCAATTTCGGTAATACTAATACAAGACTGTAGCAGTCCGGGAAGTCTTATCTTGAGATTTGTCCAGAGCTTTGGCACACTCGCATTTTTATAGTAACATTATAGTTCGTTATTTCCTAAAATTGGGAGTGTGTTAGAGCCAGAGTCAGCGGGAAACTTCGCGCTCAAACCAAACTCTACTTCATTGTTAAGCATTAGATAAAGAAGATGACTGTACCTATTGAATCACGTACCATCATTGTCACTTGCCTACAAAATAATAACCAGTCAGTTTCTTACACCTTGACTGACGTGCTCGAATTAGCACTGACATATTTACATTTTAAATATAAAGATGGATAATGAATTACAACTTTGAAATTTTGGTTGGAGAATCTTCGTATTCATTACAATGATCCTGCTACTGTAATGTTTTTGATCTTTTGTATTGGTTTACTTTCATTATATAATAATATACTACTTTCTGTGCTTGTCTAATTATTTCTCTCAATTTTTCCTCATGGAAGGAATTTAATGCTGCGTATTATGATTGTTACCATAAGGTGAGTTACTTTTTGCACCGATTTTTTTTGCAGATAAATGGAATTGACAAATACTTTTAGATTTTTTCCATGCAAATAATAGTTAATGATTTGATATTAAATTTATTGATAAATACTTATGAGATGAATAAAATTACCTTCAATATAATTACCATTACAATTTTTTCCTCCCTCTTGATGAGTTTCACTGCATTATTCAAATTTTCTTCGAAACTTGACATATCAATCAATTATACTTGTAAATATCGCTTAATCATTTTGATTTCAATTTGGAGCAATTAATTTTGAATTTTGGTAAAAGCAATTTTTATCTAAGAGGTTGTGATCGAATCGAAAGGAAACCGGGATCAAGACACTGAAGCACAAATTGATGGTTGGAATTCATATATTAAAGAAAATTATAGATTTCGTGTCATCACTAATAAACAACAGATTATACATATTTCTATTGGTAAATAATCAGTGAGGGCCCCACACTTCTTTATCATTCAAAGTAAATGAAATACTGGTTTAAGTCCTTCTCGAATCATAGTCGGCGAAATTTGTATGTTCCACTAACGATACATTGAGAACTACTGCACTGGCACTATGCTATTCAGCTGCAGAGTATGCCAGTCCGGTTTGGTCGCTCTCTAAACATGTTTCGTGTGTGGATAAGGCACTTAATGACACCTGCAGATTGGTAACTGGATGTCTGAAGCCGACAAATGTTGACAAAGTGCGAATTCTGGCAGGTATTGCGCCACCAGCTGTGCGGCGTGAAATAATCGCAAGGGTAGAACGTACAAAGGCTGAGACAGACTGCAGGCACGCCCTTTTCAATTATGTCCCACCTCAGAGAAGGCTCAAATCAAGAAATAGTTTCATGGCCTCATCCAAAACGATTTCAGTGAGTCCTCCCATAGATAGATTGGAGCTGTGGACAACAACTGCACCAGATATATTTCCCTCAAATCTTCTACCCACCAAAGAAGACCTACCACGAGGGGCTGATTTGAACTTCCATCTTTTCAAATCCATAAACAGAATGCGGTGTATGATGGGTAGATCCAGGGCCAACCTTTGCAAATGGGGCTACTCTGAAGATGACAAGTGTGATTGTGGCAATATTCAGACAATGGGGCATCTGTTGCTTTGCCCACAAAATAATTTTATATGTACTTTTGACGATGTGCTGTTAGCAAATGATAACGCACAGAGACTTGTTTTAAAATATAATAATAAAAAAAAGAAAAGTTTTGCTTGGACACGATATGATGATGGACTAACGATAAATTGAAACAGCACGATACCTTAGTAGAAGATTCACAATCACTTTAACACTGGGTCATAATATGATGAAGTATCGTCCTGTTTCAATTTATCATTAGTGGAACATACAAATTTTGCCGACTAATATTATTCTTGATTAATCTGAACTGGTACAGGAATTTCGGATTTGAATGTGGATTCTTCAATAGAAAGTCCCCAATTTCCTCTGATAGGGATTAGTGGATATGCCTTGCCATAGTCATGGACCGCTGTCAAAAATAAACAGCCAAAAATAATATCTAGTATTAAAATTATGACTGTCCTCATAAGGACAAATACATCAAGTTTAAGTAGCAAAAAGCAGAATAGCATAAATTACTATTTTTGAAACATTGTGAAGATAAGCTTCCAAATAATTTAATAAACTTAAAACTTTTCAAGAGAAAAACCAGCTAATGGTATTTGTAATATTATGAAAATACGCTTCCAAATAATTTAATTATTGATATCATTTTTATCTTTGAAAGAATCGCAACTATATAATGTTTTGTAATATCGTGAGGGTAAGCTTCCAAATAAATTAATAATTTATATTACTATTGAAGGGAATCTTCTAAAAAGAAACAATTTTATTATTGATGATCAGTGAGTTTAATAAAGTGAGTCAAGTTTATGTTACCCTAAAGCGGATTTATCCAAATATTATCCATTTGTACACAGTAAAAAACTTTCACAGCACTTATACAATGAAAGATGAATGAAATGGCCGAAAGAAATTATTTTTGCGAATAAATTAGATAATTTTTATAGTTAATTTCAAGGAATTAACTGTCCTTTCAATGAAACCTAAACTAGCGCTCTCAAGTGAGGAAAAGAGTAAACAATCGGCAGGGGATTGAAGGTGAAGGCTACTATTATTTTCAGTGGTTTTAATGAAGGTATTAATCAGATTAACGTATTTGTATTTTATCAACATTCTGGTCAACGTCTTGCTAGACTCTGTTATGATGTTTGAAATTTGAACTTTCCGCTTTTTGGAACAATCGATATCCCAAGAAAAACATTAATAATTATAAACATGATTATTTCAAAGACATCAACTATTTTACACAAATAATATTAGATTCAATTACAACATTATATTTACATCTCATATTTTATATTTCTACTATTTACGCTCATTATCACATTTTATTTAAAATCGTCATCTCTTTTGGCATGGTAGCCTTTTGGAATAAATATCAAATTAGAAAGATCATTGTTTCTTTTCTCTTAAAATGACTGGAGTATCTAAAACATCACAGCTTTTATTTTAGAAGTTACTGGAATATTTTGGATAAATATTTTTTGAATAAGATTGGATTGAAAACAGTTATTTTTACTTTTGATTCAATAATAACCTATAATAGTTTCATTCCCTCCCTATTGTTCACTCTGTCTCTCATTTGAGCGCGCCACTAGTACACGAGCTCTTCACGAGTTTGACCAGTTCAGAAAGGCAGTGCTGTGTAATAGAGCTTGCAGCTTGTATCTTGTTTTTTAGGTTATGTGTCAAAGTTTTAGATGGTGTGTTGTTTGGAAAAGTTGAATTTATTTAATTAACATGCATTGCTAGTTAAAAGTTGAAGGTTTTAACCTTTCAACTTCGATGAGATAACGTATTTTTGGAAGAAGAATAAACAACTAACTCCAAAATGCCGTGCTGGTATTACGAAAAGAAAGAACTACGAAAGACTCCATCAGCCCAAGATGGAATTGATTACGATACAGAATGTCGTTATCGGAAAGAAGGAGCTCGATTTATTATTGACACAGGAACTAAAATGGATCTTGGTTATAATACTATGGCAACTGGAGTTGTCTACTTCCATCGTTTCTACATGTATCACTCTTTTCGGACCTTTCCTCGATATGTAAGTACACTAACTGTAGCCGACCTTTTAAGTCTCTCCTGATAAATTTCTATCCATAAAATGATATTAAATTCTTATTGAGTTAATGAGCACATATGGTGCAGTGGACGTCAAATCGTCGTAATAAACTGGTTTGAACAGGGTTACACAGAACCATTTTGATCTACGGCAATCAGTCCCATATACTCGGAACAGCACCAGTCAATGTAGACACCATAGCCAGGAAAAAATTCCGGGTGTTGTTGAAAGTCTGGGGTGTATGCCATACCCCCCAGTAAGGGTTCTCCCCCGAAAATTTTTAAAAATTCAAGTGTAAAATTACGCATTTTAAGGCTGTTTCAAACTCTTAATTAACTATAACTATGGTTTAGAGGCAAAAAGCTATGGTTTGACTTGAAGTATTTTTGAGCCATTAGTATATGCATTAAAATATCTTATCTGGCCCTTTGACCATAAGAATTTTTATGTTGAAAGCTATAATTACCATTCAATCTGAAAAATGGAAATACTTTCCCTTGTTAATTGGTTACGGTAGCTGTGAAAATTAATAGATAGACAATACTAATAGACTCAAATAGTTTTAATGCATCGGGTAATTGTATCTCTAAGAAAACAATTCAATAAATCTAAATCACAAAATCGGTTCTTCCATTCTTTTTTCTAACAAATTCATTAATTAATTTGTCAGTTGATATGTAATTGCTTCTGTGTACAGACATGAGAGCCAGCTCACTCAGTCTGTCTTGTCCACATGGTTTCTTAGGTAGGTACATCTTCAATTGTCTAAGCGTTGAGATTGTCCTCCACGTTTCGACCCCCTGACCCATTGGCTACGGCCTTGGATGTAGACTAGATCATTGAAGAGAAGCCTACTTGTCTGTCTATGTTGAGCATGTTATGTCTAGGTAGATGTGAAAGGAGCTTGAAAATTTATCAATTTTAATCGATTTTGATACAAGCCGAGTAGGTAATAGGCCTATTGATTTTCCGAATTCAGTAGTTGATTGCCACAATTTACGAAAATAAATGCTGAGAAACATTTTTATGGTTCCAAAAAATCAAGTAATTGATTTGATCAAATCAAGTACCTAACTTATTTGAACGAATTTTTTTAGGATTTCAATGTTTGATTGAATTTAAAATGTCATATAAAGACTTTATCTTCTTAGCACTAACTTGAATTTCTTCAATTGATATTTCAAACTATGTTATGTTCTTCGTATTATATTTTTTAAATACTCAAAATATTCCTATTTGTACTGCAGTTGTAGCCAATTGTTTGAAATCTGACTGAAAAGCAAAAAATTCAATTTTCAAGGTGACTGCCTGCTGCTGTCTCTTCTTGGCTGGAAAAGTTGAGGAAACGCCCAAAAAATGTAGAGATATTATAAAAACAGCAATGGACCTTCTAACTGATCAGAAATTCGCAACTTTTGGTGACGATCCAAAGGTAAGAGTGCTTTCATTCCTTTATATATTCCTAATATCATTATTATTTGTTATGTTAATTCAGTCAGTCAATCTCGTGATAAGGTAAATTCACTACTTCTAATTGAATCTCCTGGGATAAATCCAGGAGTACGAGTGTAGATCTTTACATTCACCTATCTTAATTGGTGATGTCAGCCATCTTCACATTCAACTTGCTGTACTGATCAACAAATTGTGAATTCATTCTATCGGAACTCAGAATCGACAAAATTATGCCTAACCAGTATCTTGTTTAAAAAGAATAATTTATTTTGGGTCGTTATTCTACAGGCTCTGTATAATAAGTAACCGGACTGAGCCAGTTACAACTGGTCAAAGCGTCTGCTAACCGGTATCTGGTGCTATAGTGATGGTGGGGGGGTCTAGGAAAAGGGAACAGGGCGGCAACAGTTCCCTTCAAGCGCTTGGAGAGATAGCCTAGAGCAAAAGCGTAGTGCGTGTTCAGTTACCTGTGGAGTGAAAATGGAGCGTACGATCGAGCAACGTTTTAGCATCAAATTTTGTGTCAAACTAAAGAAAACGGCCACGGAAACTCTTCGAATGATTCAAGAGGCTTACGGTGAGGATGCTCTGTCCAGAACTCAAGTGTTTCAGTGGCACAAAAATTTCCGGGAGGGCCGCGATGACGTCCATGACAAACAGCGCATTGGTCCGCCATCAACGAGTCACACACACACAAATGTGCAGAAAGTGCGTAATGTGTTGAACAGTGATCGTCGTCTGAGCATTCGAGCTATCGCAGATGAGGTCGGAATTGATAAGATGACCGTTAACAACATTATCAAGAACGATCTGGGCATGAGGGAGATCTGCGCGAAGCTGGTACCCAAACACCTGACTGATGAGCAAAAGGAGCGTCGTGTTGCTGTCGCTTCGGTTGGCCAAACTGTTAAGGGCAACGTTGTGACAGCCTCCTTACAGCCCGGATATGGCACCAGCCGACTTTTTTCTGTTCCCCAAGATCAAGAGACACCTTAAGGGGACGCGGTTCGGGACTCCGGAAAACGTTCAACGTGCTACGACGAGGGCTCTAGACAGCATCGAGGTTGCCGACTTCCAGGGAGCGTTCAGGGATTGGAAAATCCGATATGAGCGTGTTATTGACTCCAATGGGGACTACTTTGAAGATTTCTAAAAAAAAAATTGTACATAAATATGTTGCCAATAAAAAATTTCCTGAGATCAGTCCGGTTACTTATTATACAGACCCTGTATGTTCAATGTCTCCATTTTGAATATTTTTGACAGATTAATCGCAATCCCTGTTCAAATGTTATTCTTCTTATCTTTTTTCAGGAGGAAGTGATGACTTTGGAACGTATTTTGTTGCAGACTATCAAGTTTGATCTGCAAGTAGACCATCCATATGGCTTTCTATTAAAGTATGCAAAGTGCTTGAAAGGTAATTTCTACTAGATATAGGCTAGCAGTATTTATACGTTTTTACTCAGGGGGCTGTCATTGATGGAGTGGAACAATCCTATCTTCCCTATGTATGTTAAAGATGGGTGAAGCCTGTGTCCATGGCCTTCTTTAGTTTTTCATTTCTATGTCTAAAGATGGCCATGCTGTGTCTCGTTCTCATTGGCCGAATACACTATAGACCGAATTTTGGCGCTGTGTTTGAATTCAGAGCCATCATCTTCAGTTTAATTTTTATGAAGAGTTTTTAAAGTTTATGGTATCAGTTGTGGTATAAATCAAAACTGTCTGGAGAATATAGTTAATATTTACGGCAAAATACAACATTTTTGTTGGATATTGTGTTTTTAGGTTGGTACAGCACCAAATTAGCTCCAATAATAATGGCCGACATCCTACTCCCCTGATTTCTCTTACTTCTACTCCCTAGAAGAAGAGGTTATGTTCGTCAGCTCCCTGTTTTTACTAGTTGAGCTATTTAGAATAGAATAGAATAGAAATATATTTTATTGAACATCCAAAAGAAATATAACACAATGAATGAATAATTACAAAATATATATATTTGACATGACCAGCTGGTCGTCTGCCAAGTTGAGCTGTAAATTTTCATTTCTCACAAATAGAGTAAAATACAACATACCTAAAATCTACATTCAATATACTAGATTTTTGATCGCATTCTACAATAGAAATTTCATGATCTATACCCTTCAAAATTTTTAATTTGATTAAATTGGATATATAAGTTACAACATTTGAAATTTTTAATGCTACCATTATAAGACTAATCAGCGATAGTATGCTTCTACAGCTTCTACTCAATACAACAAAATTAACTCAAATACCTATTATGATTAGCACAAAAACAAAAAAGACAAAAATGTAACAAGAGCAAGACAATTTTACTATATACAAATACATTACTGCAAATATTTAAAGCAATGAATCATGTATTATACTCTTGTATTAGATCAATCAACAATAGTATCTTCCCTCTAGATAACACATAATCATAAATTAATCATAGATCTATCTATGTAATAATCAATCTACTAACACCTAACAAAATGATAAGAAACATAACAAGTTCGAGTACCTTTTCAAGACTATATTATACAAAATCAATATATCATACATTGCAGAAGATGCTTGAGAAAGCAGAAGCGATCATGTATTATACTCCTGTATTAGAATTTTCCTATATGACCATGCACTTCTAACAAAGCCTATCAGTGCCTTCCAATCTCTTCCATTCAAAAAGCCTACAACCTGTTCCTCTGACAACACTCCATCACCCAAATGCACACTTCTCATTTCTCCTAATACAGGACACCTTCCCATAAAATGTAAAATATCTTCTTCTTCTCTCATATTGCACAGTGTGCATAGCGTTTGGTTTCCCTCCCGTCCCACACTTTTATTCAAATACCATAGGCCTCCCCTCGATCTGAATATGAGTGACTTCTCATTACGGGTGAAATTTGTTTTCAAATAATTGTTGTGCTCGGTTAATGGATTCAAACGTGAGTATACTTGATGTAATCTAGATTGCCTTGCACGCACAAACCATTTATCTTTACATTCTTCCTTCATACATTCATTAATACTCTTCAATTTCTGTCTCCATATATCCTGTACTCCTTCCTCCCATCCCGGCAATTCAATCTCATATCTCTCTGCTTGCGTTTTCCACATTCTATACCAACCCACCTTCTTTTCAATCATTTTTCGCGCAAGTTTTCTTGGCAATCTATTTGGTTGCATCGAAAGTGCTTTGAGGATGTAACTATAGTGCAACTCGTACAAGTAATGTGATAAACTACACCTATTAGTCTCCAGATAAATAATATAATTGGGAGTCGATTGTGGCAGAGAAAACAATTTCTTAATGAAGGACCTATGAAGACGTTCCACATCCTCAAATTTATTGTATCCCCACACTTGTCCTCCATAACTCACAAGAGCTCTTACTACCGCCTCAAACATTATCCACTTACTCTCCTCCTTGACTTCATTCTGAGCTACGAAAAAATTCCAAACATTGTTCACAGCAAATTTTGCCACCGATAAACGTTCTTTAACATGCTCACTGAACGTCATTTGAGAAGTGAATGTTACGCCCAAGTATTTGTAGCTGTTAACGATACCAATCTGCTCTCGTCCCCAGTACCACCTCTCATGCTGCGCCAATCGGCCTCCCTTTCTAAACACCATTATCTTTGTTTTATCTGAATTTATTGTTAGTCCCCACATCTCGCAATAATTCTTTAAACTTACAATCATTCTCTGTAATGCTTTGGGTGTGGATGCGGTCAGTATCAAATCATCCGCATACATCAGGCCTTTTATATTCAATTCATCCACCCATATTCCTTCCCCCATATCATCAAAAATGTCGTTGATAAAGAGAGTGAACAATAGCGGGGAGAGTAAGCATCCCTGTTTTAATCCGTTATCTGTACTGAATGCTTCACTCATACCATCGTCTTTTCCTCCGCCATTTTTACACCATACAAACGCACGTGTATTCTTGTATAATTTCTCTATTACATACACAAATTTAGTAGATACCCCTATCTGGAATAGCTTATACATCAATGCATGACGATCTACCTTATCAAACGCGGCCTTGAAATCGACGTATAAACAATAAACTTTATTTTTCGCTCCCTTCAACTTCAAACTGATGATACTATATAAATTGAATATGTTATCTATTGTACTGTACCCCTTCCTAAAACCTGCCTGTTCTTCATTTATCACTTTATGAATTTCCACCCATTTATTCAATCTATGTAGAAGGATACCTGAAAAAATCTTTGCGAATGAGTTAATAAATTGTATTCCTCTGTAATTCGAAACTTCATTTCTATTACCCTTTTTGTGTATTGGGAAGATAACTGCTTCTGAAAAACTGTCAGGCACCAGACCTGTATCATATACGTAATTAAAAACCTTAGTAAAGATTTAAAATTCATTTGGAGCTGACTTGAAAAATTCGGCTGGTATGCCGTCGGTGCCTGGTGCTTTATTACTCTTTGCCTTCTTAAGTACTAAATTCAGCCCTCTCGTTATCCTCGCATCTAAGATTTCATCTTCTATGAAAGGAAAGGCATACGGTATTTTTTCTGCTTCAATTTCTACTGTCAGTAATTTTTTAAAATGCTTCACCCAACTCTCAACTTTAATCTGGCCTGAGCACGTGAAGGATGTTCTTTTAAATGATTTTACCGATGCCCAAAACTGTTTCGAATCACGTACATTCTCGAGACTTTTTCTAATGTTTTCATAGTATAAGGCCTTTTTTTCTTTGCACATACGTAAGTATTTTTTGTTTTCTTCCACATACATTAGCCTCGCTTGTTGAGTGTTAGCCTTTCTGAAAAGTCTCAGGTAAGCGAAGCTTCTCTTTCGCGCTTTTTCACAGTCCCAGTCAAACCATTTCTTTTTAGCACGCTTATTATCTCTCTTAATAAACTGTGCATTGTTACCAGCCGCCTCCTTAACAATGCTGATAATCCTTTCTGCAGCTTGATTACTATCTAAGGGTAAGATAACGTCACAGCTGTTCTGTGATAACTTATTACGGTACATTGTAGCATTTACCTTCGCCCAAATCAACTTTGGTAATGGCGTCAGACTTTCTGCCTGTGACTCTGAAAATCCACATTTTAATTTAACTGCTATTGGCATATGGTCTGAAAATCTTTCGGCGAGAACTTCAAAACTACATACAACTGCAAGTGCATTCATCGTAATACAACACAAATCTATAACTGAGCATCCAACTTTTGTTACATACGTAAATTCTCCCTTACTGTCACCTGTCGATCTCCCGTTTAATATACACAAACTAAATTCCTCACACATATTTAATACTCTACGACCATTTGCATTCAAAATTTCATCTTTTGAATTCCGATTAGTATTGAACACCCATCCACTTTGCATTATCTCATCTGGTATTATCTGGGATTTTCCTATGCGCCCGTTAAAGTCACCTATCATCATTACCTGCTCCCCTATTTCTCGGCCTTCCATGAATCTATTTAGCTTATTGAAATCGTTACCCCAATTCTCTCCTGGAGTCAGGTAAACTGGCAATATATGTACTTTGTTTAAATCCCTGCATTTGACAGTTATCACTGACCATTCGTCTATATGAGTGAATTTACAAGCTTCCTTCTCATTATAAATAGATCTATAAGCCATCATTATGCCACCCCTTGCCCTACCAAATTCTGCTATCCTAGTTGCTGGGACCCAAAATATACTGTAATTTGGGAAATAATTTTCTAAACGAGGAAAATCTTTCTCCTCAACAAAAGTTTCACATAATATTAAAACATCATAACTATTTACAAAATCAAGAAAATAATTTGAACTCACCTTACTACTAAGACCAGCTACGTTATACCCTAACACACTTAATTCGACAAATTCTTGTACCTGGCAGACGACCTTATCCTATCCATTGAATTGTTCATTGAGTTTCACTTTTGATTGTTCATCCTTCTTTTGGATATTTCTCACTATGTCAGAACAGTCTCTCTTCATAATATGATTTAATTTCTCTACACCGTCCTCATCCCCACATCGTAGACCTTCCTCTTCTTTCCATGTGAAAAACTCGCCCTCAATCACCAGTTGATCGCCCTTTATTGTAGAACTTCGCACACCACCGGCCTGCATTATTTCTTTTTTAAGCAAAAAAAGTCTATTACGCCGTATTCTCGTCGCACGCGAATAGTCCTTATGCACCACAAATCCTGTTCCCTTCAGTTTACTTGTGTTCTTCAATATAGAATTGATGTCTTGGTCCTGAGGGATATGTGCAATTATCGGCGCATTGTCTCTTCTTCTGCCTAAAATGTGAGCTCTATTAACATGCACTTGACACTTCAGCACGTTTGTACAAAAGTCTTGTACTTTTTCACGACAGTCCTCGTTGCTTTTGAATTTCAAACCTCGAAATATCAAATTATTCCGACGTGAGCGATCCTCATAACTGTCCAATCTATTCATAATTTGGATATTTTCAGCCCTAAGACGTTGTACTTCTTCCTTGAGCGATTTGTTTTCTTGTGTGAGATTGGTTAGCGCTGTTGTAAGTCCCAACACATCTTCCTTTGTCGCCAATTCGCTGAGTTTTTTATCCAATAGCTTCTCAACTATGGCTTCGATGTTTTGTAGCAAATCGTCATTTCTAGAATCACACCCTTTTTTTGCGACGTGTAGATTCTCAGGAGAACTCATAGCACGATCCCTTTTCTCACCTCGCGTAACTACGAATTTATCCATATTTTAAAGAAGTTCTTAAACAACTCGAAAATTACAATTTATATTTCACAAAATTATTAAAGAAATAGAATAAAACTTGTTCTAACTGTACTCTTTCACTTGCCGGCGAAGCTTATCTCGAGATAACGGAGCACCGAAAAATACGTCTGTCTCGTTCAACTGTCCAAGCTCAACTCTAGTTGAGCTATTTGTAAAGTATCTGAGAAATTGATTAATTTTTCCAGGTGACAAAACCAAGCTTCACAAAATGGTGCAAATGGCTTGGACTTTCGTGAATGACAGGTACTCTTTTTTCATATTCATTACCATGTTGTCTTAATTGGGCGTATTCAAAATCTATAATGAATCATTGTTTTGTATTGGTTGAATATGAACATCACGTAAACATTCTTTTCCTTGGGACACTTGCGGCCGGTTGCACGAAAGCCAATCCAATAAAACTTTGTAAAATGACGTCATTATAATCGAGCTTATCAGAAACTTCTTCTCCATTTACTATTACATACTAATGATAAATGCTATCTGTATTCTACTATCTGTAATTTAAATTTTCTGTTGCTTATTTTGTTTTTCACCAATTTAGCTGTTTTCACATTCATTAGCTGTTTCTTACAAATTTGTCATTCACACAAAGGAGGTGAATGACGTTTCTACAGAGGTTGAATTTAACATGCATGATTTAACTTACTGAATTTAACTTTAATGATTCTTCATTCTCTAACTTTTCGTATTCGTCTAATCGTGTGCTTGATTAAATTGACAGTCTATGTACAACACTGTGCCTGCAATGGGAGCCCGAAATAATAGCAGTTGCACTGATGTACCTCGCTGGAAAGTTGAGCAAGTTCGAGGTTGTGGATTGGGTCGGCAGAACGTCAAAACATCTCAGATGGTGGGATATGTTCATAGAAGATGTCACAATGGATCTACTAGAGGGTTAGTTGCACTTTCTCTATGTTATTTATTAATGAAATCTATTATTTATTACGAAAACAATTTATCTGTTAGTATATAGATTGTAAATGACTTTATTTATTGATTTAGGCACAAACCTGAACAACACGATTCAGGAAAGGAAATTTTATATTTTTCATATAATTGACATCACGATTACTATTGTATTGGGCTACGCTCATTTCATATATTGATAAATAATTCATAATGTTACCACAGAATATAAATATATAGCTAGAAACATTACCCACCGATTGATTTTTCAATTTTTATATTCTTCCATTGTTCTTCAGTACATAAATCCAGTGATGTTTTTGTGACGGTACGCCGTAGCGGTAGCTCTTGGGACAGCAACAAAAAATTTTGTAACTTTATGCATTCTCTTGTAAAAATCTTGCTATCTAAAAAGTTACACTGATTACCTTACTGTCTTTTTCTTTAACAAAGTTTTATTTGGAAATTTATGCAATAAAACATGTAGCCTAAACTGGGATTTTTTACGGTTTTTATAATATGCTCTTTAAATCTTCACAAGATTAAATTTCTGCTGTGGGCCACTTAGGCGAATAACGTTTTTTTTCCAGTACAAGTAGACATAACTTTCAATAAACCTCTTTTAAACTTTTAATTGCAACACCTATGTAGGCTTTTTCGGGAGTTCCTAATTTCTCAGTGAATATCACAAGGTATTTCTTGTGTATATTGAAGAACTGATTGAGGAATTCAATTATAGAAATTTGAATAAAAGAACTTTTTACAGTATATTTAATTTTATTGAGGAATAAAATTATTATACTGTATAACTTGTAAAAAAAATCGAAAAATAATTATATGATTTAGAATGAATTGCTGTGATGATTTATCGTCTTCAAATATCCTTAACCACTTTGAAGCATTCGAAAGAGAAATATTCTAACCAAATAATAAACTAATAAGTTATTACCGTACCAAGAACTTCAATAGGACGGTAGTCGGAACACACATTCCTATAAATTGATGGAATATTCCCACATGAAGTGCAAATCCCGTACTGTAACTATCAACACACCAGTATTTCATTCGTAATTGAAAATGAAATTAATATTCTGCCTTTGAAATTACAAACAAAAAACAATATCATTTTTTTATTCAAAATTATACTGAAAGCAATTTTTGATAGAGGTGCCAGTGACTTTTATACTATCTATGTATTCCAATTACAGTAAAGTTGCTATAACTCAACTTCAGTATCATTAATTAATCCATACTATACTAATCCAATAATTACTATGTTCAGTATTCTGTGAAATAGATTTTCAAGAGCTATGGAAGAAATAAATTATTAGATATTGCAGTTAACCAACTCTGTGAATACATAATACATGTAATTAGATGAACGAAAATCCACATAATGCTATATAAATAGATCTGATAACTTCTGCTATAGCAAATATTAACTGAACTAAATAGCAAGAGGATATTCTGTGAATGCCACTGTACAAACAGATGCGTCCGAACGGGGAATCGTACCCTGTTCCTTTCAATTGCCGGTCAACGACTCAAGTTGGATTCCCCGACCGAGCACAACTTTTCGTCTCATGTAAAGCAGGATCCTTTTAACTTGTCAGAAAACATATGGTCGACAAGCGATATCACAATATTTAACCTACAAATACTGAATTTCGCAGATTATTGAAAAGGTCTTTTGAAATGTTATTCTTTAAAAAGGTCTTTTCAAGACTTTCAAGGTCTTTGAGACTTTTAAGCCTCTTGATTATTGTGTCGAAATCAATTTTTAATTATTGCCAACACAGCTGATTTCTGACAAGTTGAATGGATCCTGCTATAATAAATGTGAATGGAATATTCTCCTGCTATTTAAGTTAGTTATGTTGTTAATATTTGCTGTAACAGAAGTCTTTAGATCTATTTATATAAATCTATTCAGATCTATTCTATATTCTATTCTTCAGATGGCTTAAGATTTATTTTATTTAGCTTTCTTTGGATTTTTTTTCTCTTATTATTTAGTTCTGCTATTCTGTTTTCAAAAGCATCCATTTCAATTTTTAGTTAGTCTCGTTTTATTTATATAAATCTATTCAGATCTATTCTATATTATATTCTTCAGATGGCTTAAGATCTATTTTATTTAGCTTTCTTTGGATTTTTTTTTCTCTTATTATTTAGTTCTGCTATTCTGTTTTCAAAACCATCCATTCCAATTTTTAGTTAGTCTTGTTTGGATTTTATCATCACAGAAATAATATAGATGACCGGTTTCTCAGTCGGTCAAGAAACAGTTTATGGATCCAATATCAGTATTGAATCAATAACCATGTGTTTTCGAATGCAAAAAAATCTATTGATTAAATAGTTTATTGAACAACTGAGAAACCGGGTATCATTGTTGAAGTTAGTACTTAAATTATCTCTTCAGTGTGTTGTAAATTGTCGTGTTTTTGTTTGCAGATATCTGTCATCAGGTGCTGGACTTGTATTCTCAGCCGCAAAGTAGCCAGGCGCCTGATTCGCCTCCCATGACCCGCGCCCCGCCCAAAAAGGAGCTGCCGCTGCCTCCCGGACCTGTTATATTGCCTACTACCCCTGTGGGAATGCCGCTGGCGCCAGGTATTGCACACACATTCCTCAATAATCGTGTAGCTCATAATAAATTGAAACTATGTACAATTGATTTCTATTCCTCAATAATAGTGTATAACCAATTGAAACTAAGATTAATTTCTATTCCTCAATAATTATTGTATATTATCAATTGAAACTATGATTTATTCATATTCCTCAATAATTGTGTAGCCTATTGTGAAATGCAAATACGAGTACAATTAATTTCTATTCCTCAATAATAGTGTATAATCAACTGAAACAATAATTTATTTATATTTCTTGAATAATAATCTATTTGGGTCTGGCTTAAGTAAGAGTATTTATACAACGAATTTTTCTCTTGGTCTTTTAAGCAACGTGAAATAATTTGGGCCTATAGTCCGATTCACATCAAGAAGTCAGAATTGTTTATATGAGGAGCATTGATGCCAGGTTTCATTGAGAGAGAAAGAAAACTGCACCAAACCTGTTTTTTGGGACTGTGCGACAACAATGCACAGTGCGGTAACTATGCACAGTGCGAATAGGATAGAGACATCAGCAACTGCCTTATGCTGAACAAGGATAGTAAACTCCCATCTAAGCAATGCTAACTTCTTGACGTGAATCGGACTATTGAGGAGTAGCTCATAGACCTGATCAGCGCGCTCTAGCTGAGAGAGAGTGAAAAACTTGGGGGATTTTAACCATTGTGAGATAGGAACAAAACACTATTTTGAGATAGAATTCAATTAGATCATTAAGGTATCATCAATACTTTATTGCTATCTATTATTTAGTGGTTTCAAGGTGTTTAAATGAATGTATTAATTGGATTAAAGTATTTTTATCAGAATTTTCGTCATCTTGTTGCTAGACTCTTCTTGAAGGTTATGATGTTTGAAGTTTGAACTTCCCGCTTCGTGCAACAATCAATGTCGCGAGTAAAAAAGACATTATTATTTCAGAGACATCAACTATTTCACACAAATAATATTTAATTCAATCACAACATTATATTTACATCTTATATTTTCCATATTTCATCTATTTATGTTCAATATTATAATTATTCTATATCACTACATATCTCACTCTTTTTTGGAAAGGAATGCTTTTGGAAAGAGGATCAAATTAAAATTATCTTTGTTTCTTTTCTCTTGAAGAGACAACTGAAGTGTTCTTAAACATCGTAGCTTTGATTTTATAAGTTACTGGAATATTTTGGCTGAATATTTATCAAATACGATGGGTTTGAAAACAGGCATTTTCACATTTGATTCAATGATAACCAAGCTTCAATTCCTCCCGGTTGTTTCTCTGTCTCTCACTTGAGCGGGCTGATGTTTGTGAGCTACTTCTCAACAGTCATAAGCCTAGTTCAAGATACTTACCTCACAAACTGCATATTTCTGTAATAGTATTGCAGTAATATTTTGTTTTAAATTTTATATTATTTTTGGTCGAACAAAATGATTGATTTTGTATCAAATTGCAGGTGCAATGCTGTCTCAAACGCCAGTGAAACCGTCGTCGTCGAAAGTGCTCGATCCGAAGGTTTTGATGACGAATGGAGGGGGGTTGGGTGTCGCCGACAAGATGAGTGTCGACATTGACAAGTCTGCGCCCACTGCGGCGTCGGTCATTCCCACCACTTATCAGTACTCCAACACACCCTACACTGTGCTGCCTCCCCACTACCCCCCACACGCCCCCCCAGCTCCTCCTTTCACGGCCGCCCCTCCCCCCGCCTACCCACCAATCAACCACACCCAGTACTATCCCCCTCCCCCTCCCGCACCGCCCAATGCTGCTGCTAGACCACCCTACTACCCTCCCTCTGGACCGCCTTGAGAATCATCGTCAATTATCTCTGGTATTTTGATATTATTGTCTTTTTTAATTGAGTCATCATCGAACTAGCCCTTGATACTTGAAGGTTTTGATTTGTTTGTAAATCTTGCTCATGGTAATAAATTCATTTCGTATCAAATAATTTTTATTCAATAAGACACACTTTAAGCCAGGCTTGCTAGCAGTGGGCCTTATCAAATAAACTATTTATAGCGTATGGCTTTTAATAGAGGGGAGACCCGAGTAGGGTTGTTCCTCTTCACCAACATAACCAATTATCCCTTGATAGGGAACATGGTGAAAGGAGAAATATACTTACTACGGCAGACTCTGTGTAAGACGGAAACGGAATGGTATTTCTGGTCCCAAGGAATTTTGTATAAAGGTAAAAGTACCTTTTTAAGCCAGAAACCTGCTACAACGGAAACGTTTTTTTAGTCCGGTCGAGTTCCGTCTCAGACAGGTCTTGTGTATTAATTTACTTCTGGCACTCCATAAACTTGATGTGAGAGTAAATCTTGTTACATTATCAAACTAATCCTTGAGACTTGCGGGTTTTGATTTGTAAATGTTGCTCATGGGAAGAGATTCATTTTTAATCGAATCAGTTTTTTTCAATAAGTCGCGCTAGAAAGCCAAGCTTGGCAGAATTCAATTGGCAAATGTTTCTCATGAGAGTAAATTTATTTCTAATCGAATGATTTTTATTCAAGTCGCACTAGAAAACTAACCAAATTTTTATGAAGGACCGCCATGATACCTCTTGACATAATCAACCCTGTCTACTGGTAAACTTCTAAATAACCTATTCATATAATATTCATTAGTGGATAAATGTATTCTATATCATCCAATACAATTAAAGGTAGTTTCTGCTCTTATATCTTACACCGTTTTCAGTTGTGCAGATCGCATGCTGATTTGGCGCAATGGTTTTTTTAAACTAATAATATATGTACAGAAATAAGTTGGTTGCATAAGTTGTTTATTGCTCCTAGAAGGCAGCTGAACTCTCTAGTGACTTCTCTAGATACCAGCCTTGACCTTTACTGCTTCTGCACAAGACATGTTTCCAGTTGAGCTTAAGGGGTGGCCACACGCACTAGTCGACTGGCACCTTGTCAAATAGTTTTTAGGCTTATTTCTAAAATTTCAGTTGAAGAAAATAATTTTTCTCTGAAAACTAGTCGAATGGCAACGTCTGAGCTCTTCCTTAGTTTAACTTGGCTTGTTGTAGGTTTTTACGTGCAACTAACTGCTCGTGGGAATAGATCGTCTTTGCATTTCAATTACAAACTGCAATTCTCTTGATGGACCGACATGAGACATTTTTTCTTGTTGATGTTATAAATACTCGTAAATCTCTTGAGACATTATAAATATAAAACGAATATCTTGGTTGACCACCGCACCTTAGACTTTCGAACTTTTTCTTATGTAATCTTCTATTTTCGTTTCATTTTGTTCATGTGATTATAATAATAATAATAATAATTCCGTGTAACCTGGCTGGTTCAGGTCTGGTGTCAGAGTTTTCAGGTCACTCCTGATCAGTTCAGGGTTTCTGACGTGACTTAACTACTGTTTTTAGGCAGCCGGGACCGACGGCTTAGCGTGTCCTCCGAAACACGAGGAGTGGCTTGAGCTAAAATCTCACGGTCTGACCTGGGTTTGAACCCGGGACCTCTAGGTTACAAAGCCAGCACTTGATGTGATTATAATATTCATGGATATAAATATTTTTCAATTTCATACATGTATTTGTGACTGATTCGCCAATTTTACATGGTGTTTAGCCCATCAATGGTTTTTATGCTAGTGTTATTATTGTAATAGTTTGTGTGGGATTTTATTGATGATGAGATCATTGCCATTTGTACCATCGCCGACTGTGATAGGTCGCTATCATTCAGACATGTATGACTGTAGTACTACGACTAGACCGTTGTCGTTTCCTTCTGCAATTACGTCATTTCCTGTGTCTAGCTGTACATTTTCTTCAGAAATATGTTATTAAGAAATACGATAATGTTTTGAGCTTTCAGATAGAAGGAGGGGATAGAAGGGGGGTAATAGTCCCCTAAGTAGCAGGGGATAGTAAGTAAAAGTTTCTTCACGGGTTGAACATAGTGAATACATACATTTCACAGCAGCCAATATTGTTCAATCATCGGTTGAATAGGTCGTTTTTGATCGCAATAAAAAATGATGATGATGATGATGATAATAATAATAATTCAAATAAGAATAAAGATTCAAAATGAACAAAAATAAATTTCAAAGTTATTCTTGTGTTTCTACTAAATTGGATGCCGAATGCTGTGAGTATGTTTGCTGTGAATGCCATGTCGTGTTTAATTTCAACTCTTGATAGAAATTTCCAAAGTAAAAAAATTTATACTAATATGCTACTTCCTACTTGTAATGATTTTTCCTTGTAGAACTTTTTTCATCCAAGGAATAATGATGATAATTTGTAAAAGTTATAGGAAATGGCATTCTAGATTGAATTAAGTTGAACCAACTAGACTACTGTATAGGTTGACTTGATATCAATAAAAAAAAATTCTCAATTTCGCTTATTTTTGAGAAACGCGAAGCAAATTACTGATTTGAGGGCGCTGAATCCGAATCTGAAATCACAACTCCTCTCTCTAATTTTGGAGATACAGTGTACTAGTAGTTGAAATACTCGATCTTAACAGTACAGTCGATGCACAGTCCTACTTTGATTCACACGTAGGACTGTACTGCGACTGGACGCAAACTGCGTTCGACCTTGTCCTTGAAAGATCTTTCACAGTCCAGTCGTAGTTCGGTTGGTGTACATGTGTGAATCACTTCCGACCGTCTCCGTGTATTTCAGATGGAAAGACTTTTCAGGTGATTCCATCCCAAACGGTACAGTCCTAGTCCAGTCCTGTACCATACAGTCCTCCTATATGACATGTGTGAATCAGCCTTTACTGTTTTGAGTGGAATTCAAATAAGGTACTGGGTAAGAGATAATATGTTCCTAATAATTGATGAAACAAAAATCCAAAGAATATATTCCATGTAAGTAGCAGTTGATTAATTCTAATAATTCTTGATGAATTATTGATGTTTATTAGATTTTATATAATAAATACGTAGTAATCAAATAAAATTATGTAAAACTTTATTATTTGTGTGGTACAACACCAGCTAACACACAAAAATTCTCAGCTTAGTCAATAATTCTACTCTCACTTTATTTAACTCATTTTTTATCAAACATACTGTGGAAAAAAATTTATGGAGGGATATTAAACTGTTTGGGGGGGGGGGGATTGGCGGCATAGACGTTGAGGGGGAGGGATCGGCACCCCTTCCTCTCATTACTGAGAACAACATGTGTAAACATTATCAAGTGCTTTGATTGTAAAAGTTTGGAGCAATTTCAATGATCAAATTTTTATTAATGTAGGGTAAACAAACTTAAAAGTATAAGATGTTAAAACCGACTTATTGAGTTATTTTAGTATTAGATGACAGTTCTCATGATATTGATGCTGGCTTCAAATGAGAAAATATATTAACTGGATCTCATTAGATAACTATTGAAAAATATTAATCATTTATTTAGTTTGATTTTGAATGATCTTTAAACGCCTAAACAATGAATCTAATCACCTATACCGTATCTATTTTTAATTCTTTTATCACTATATTGCTGATTATTATTTCTGAGGCACATACTATGTAATTATTTTATAGTCCTAGCTATAAAGACTAATAATATATATACAGTCTCTGTGCGTGTGCCACCATTTACGTTATTGGTAGCTGTTGTACTATGTTATTATTTTCTAGTTGATAAAAGCTTCTTCAAAGGATTTTTTTCGAAACTCATGTAAATTTCAATGTCTGAATTTGATGTGAATCTTCATCAGGTGCCACCTATGTGGCAACAACAAGAATAAATAATGTCTCATTCTTGAGGTACATGAAGTACAGTATAAGATTATTTCTATTGTATAATTTGGACTTTGGTATGATTGACTTTATTTTATATTTCCTCAAACACGAATAATAGTGTTTTCCGTTCAAACCGACAACTTACAGTAGTAGAATAATATTGAAAATTGGGATTTACATTGAAAAAATGTTAGAGGTTTGAATTTTTGTATGCTTGGCGGGAAATCTGGATGTAGCCTGCTGCATAGAACAAGAACAAGGTGGCAGTGGTTTCACCTACGCATGCTTGACTACTGGTTCTAAAATTCACCACAAGATAGCGTGGGAAGGGTCCATCTGGGCCTTGATTTGGCGTATGATTTCTGTATTATTTTAACAAAATCATGAAGTTGAGTGGAACCGTGTAACTTTTCTGTCTGGTATTTACAATTTGAAATCCAAAAAATCGAACGGCCAAGGCCATTGTTGCATGTCGAAATAGAACGATTGTCTAGAAGCAAAAGGAGAAACGCCTATTGCATCGTATATCTTGTTATGATAGCAATGTCAGTGTCGTGAGGCTAGTACGGCGGTATGCTGTTGTGTAACGAGTTATTCACCGATCTAGTTTTAGTAGTTATCAGCTCGCGTTGTCGTCGAATGTGGTGTTGACAATGGATAGAGCAGTGGGCAGCATTTAGTTTTGGCGATCGCCTTATTTTATAAACTTGGTGGCAGGAAGTAGATAATGGCTGCTCTGAACTCCCAGCAAGATAACAGTGGGTTGCTGGATCAAAGCATTCCACAATGGAAGCGGGAACTGATTTTGAAAAGAAGAGCTCAGGGAAGAACGCTGCAACAGACAAGCAGTGATAGTAGCGGACTTGGATCTGTGAGACCGTCTCATCTTCTTCATGCCACCACCAGCAGTGGCAGTGCTGCGGTCGAAACGGCAGGTGCATCATCACAAACACAGAGCCATCAACATCAACCCAGCAGTTGTAGAAGTGGCGGCGGCGGCGGCAGTGCTAGTGTCGTCTCCCCGTTGTTGAGGACGAGCTCGCTGGATCGTAACGAGTCGGACTTTCACCCGGGTAATTTTTCCTCGCCCGGTTCAGTCTGTAACATGCGGTTTGTAGATAGGCGTCTCGAAGGCGGAAATGATTTAGTGAGTGGTGTCAAACTATCTACTAAGGTTATGTTGGACAGTGTCAAACAAGAAAATTGTGCTTTGAAATACATCTCCAGGATGGGTGAAGAAAAGTCGATCATCATCAAACAGCCAACTCTCAACTCTAAATTGCTTGTGGATAAGTACAATATGAAACGTAAACATCACAAACCGGTAGTGAGTGTTGGTGAAAACGAAATAACCTCAACAAACGGCAAGGATGAAGAATGTCTATCGGATTCAAGTGAGGAATTGCAATATGGACCAGGTATCGTTAATAAATTAAAAACTAAATATTTAAGCATGACTTTGAGAGAAAATCAGAAACGAGGCGTTAGGCCATCTTTGTCTAATTTGAGAAGAGCTGCCAGCTTAGAAAATATGCTGGATGAGGACCCAAAATCACCTCAAACACCGACAGTTGCTTGCAAATCCACTCCATTATCTGGCATTAGTAACAAACCTGATGTTAAATATAACTATTCTAATAGAACTACTACAACAGTTTCCTATCCTTATAACCATAAAATTTACACACAACGCAGGGGTCTTGATTCTATGAAACGAGCTTGCTCTATGGATACTCTACTTCGTAGCGATCCTAAACCCAGTTTGAGCCAAAGCTACACGAGTAGATTATCAAAAACCAATTATGAAAAGGATTTGTTGAATGGAGGTAAAAGTAAAATATCAATTGCCAATGAAGATATTGTCATAGTTGAAAATTCAAGTTCTGGGACCAATGGTAAACACAGCAGTGATTCTAAATCATTAAATAGCAAGATACTCAATATAGAAGATAAAGAACTTCCTCCGCCTGATGTTGTCAAGCAAACTCTGAAGAAATTTGAAAGCACCCAAAATTCCAGAACTAAGTCATTCCCTCATCAACAGCACTAAAAGTAAATCCACTCAGAATCACATTTCCAAGCCATACAGGAATTCAACCACATCTACCAACAACAAAGCCACAAATTCTATTGACAAAAGTAGAATGAATAAACCTGTGTTGTCTCCAAAGCCAGTACTCAGTCCTCAAAAATGTTCTTTACTCAAATCGTCCTAAAGTCATGTCTCCTAAAAATAAATAATATTGTCAAGAAAGCTGAAGAAAAAGTTGAGTGTACAAACAGTCAAGCAACAGGATCGACTGTGGAAACAAAGGAAGTGATATTTAAACCAGTGGTATCTCCTATTTCAAATGGATCACCAGATTTAATCCCAGAAAGTTCGATCAAGAAATTGTGCGATTCTCCAACCAAAAGTATTGATGGTGATGATGATGATGTGCTTAAGATGCACAAGATAGCTTAATTTCAAACAGATATCAATCAGCATTGGAATATTTCAGTTAAGTTCAATTTCAAAACAGATGAGAATGGTGTAGCAGAATGCAAATTATCGAAGTCCCATCTGCCCAGCGTGTAGCAAACACAACATTATTGACAGATCAGGCATCTCCAAAAGCCAATTAACTTTCAGCAAGTTGACAAGTCTCCTGTGAGGGTTTCTGTGCTCTTGGTCAAAAATGAAGTTCAAATGAAACAAGTTGGTGTTATACGTCCATACTCACTACAAAACTTAATCAGCAATCTACCCACCAAGTTATAAGTCATCTCCTTCAACTCTAACCGACCTGGAAATAGAGAAAATCTCACCAATCGTGTAAAATCAATTGAACAGCCAGTGAGCAAAGTTAAAGGTAATTAAAAATCTTCCTGATGCAGTTGTGGTAGGATCAGTGCCCGCGGATCTGATGTCGAACAAACGATGTCGTTAGCTCGTGTTTCGGCTAGTGGTGAGTGAAATCAAGAGTCAAGGCCTATGGATAAAAAGCTATGGCATCAAAATTGTGTAACACCATGATCTTCAACTTCAGCGATCGAAAAGACGTTCCCGATTATATTGAAAACGACGGCCTGATACTCAGAGGAAAGCGGGAACGACCAAGGGTGAGTTTCACAAATATTAATTTATCATATCCTCTGTTATTTTATTTGAAACTCTTGGCTAGACTCGAATATATTTTTTTGAACAAATTTTTGGAAAAGAGGCAGTTTTGAGCGAATTTTAAGTTGATTCTTCCCTCTTCACTTCAATAAACTAATGAATATTAAAATGGAAGAGATAGGCTATACAAACTTTACCGCACTTCTTCAATTTGTTATTTTATTACCAATTTTCAGTAACACCAAGAAATCGTTAAATCACTCAATGCTGTTTTTATAGTTCAAATAAAATCGAATATTTAGTAAATTATTTGAAGTGATTTGACAAAATTGAATTTTGTTTGCCACATTTCGAAATTTATTTTCCAATCTAAAACTTATAATTTATAATTTTGGGTGTGATCAGTATGTTTACCTTTGAAAACAATAATTAAGTTTAGTTGATGACGTATTACTGTATAATATACTTCATATTATGTAGTTATATATTTTTTACATTAGGTACCTATAGTCCTCGATAATGATAATCGATTGAAATTTTTCGTTCATTTATAATGTATGTATTCATTTTTATAGGAGCTTATAATTATGATGAAGTGGGTCGCCGACATACTCTACTCATTGATCTTTTCAAATCCAATTATCCTGAAATATTGAAATAGTAGAATATTTAGTAGGAACAGAAAATGAGTTTCATGTCAATGACCTAAATTATGTATTGGTCTATTGGGTGATACAATAATATTAGACTATATTGTTAACGATTTAGCAGTCTGTTAATTTGTCTATGTCCTAATGATGGTAGCAGCTACCCAGCTATAATTATAGTTTCGTTTCCATAGATTTGAAAGTTTTCTATTTTATTCTAATACTTTTTGAACTGATAAATCCAACATGTCATTAGTCCAGCTACAAATGCTTTATATTATTTTAACCCATTTGATGGCTATTATCTTCCTTTCTATTTGTTGGCTGGTATTCTTTTCAGTATTCTGTTGTGGTTTTATTTGTGGCCCTCTGAAAACGTATTTTGATGCCTTGTTTATTTGTAATTAATCTCATCAATTGCAATAATCATTATGAATAATCCTTTGTTATCTGTGATTTGGTGAGTGCTGTGAAAATTTCAGGGAAATCTAAATTTGGTGTTGAATAGCAGCAGCATTCAGTACTCTCATAATACAGTAATTAATTATTATGTACTTACTATATTAGCCTACATTGTACAAGATTATGAAACTTATCATTCTGAAACAACATTATTCTATTTATGAAATTTACACGGGAGTCGGAAATATTGTGGAACATGAGATAAATAATAAATTATTGATGAAATAAATTTTGTCAAATTCCATGTGGTTAAAAAAAACAATATGTTGTTTGAGTTCTGATTAAAACAGAACAAGGTATCACCAGAACAGTAAGGCATCACCATCACCAACAAAAAATTGATGATGATGCATCGATACTTGAGGAGTATTCATTGTTTTTTTTTCAAACAAGAAATAATCGGTGGAATTTGAATGTATTTACAGTATTTCAAATACTCACCTCGTTATTCTAGTTTTTTTTTCAATATTTAGTTGATCAAATCATGGTTATTAATGTGAATGATTATTTATTAACATGACATCAATCGTTTCTTTAGTTCACGTCTTTGGTTGTATCATGTAATTTCCTCAATCTTAGTTCCTCATGAACAATATTCTACACATTCAATATATTCATCGGCGAAAGTAGACTAGTACTGTATTGCTTTGTTTCTGTCACCTAAACTCCTCCAAGACTTGATAGCCCACCTTTCACGTCACGCACTCATATTTATTCAATGATGTAACTTCAACTTCTTTCTGGAAGTAAGACTCTTGAAAGTCTTATTGACATCTATTTGTTCCTGTTAAAAGTCTCGAATTGGAATCCAAGTCTCTTTCTATCCAGTGACTCAGCTTTTTATTGAAATGACATGAGGATCTAGTTTTAAAAATGTTAACAGGAAGGATTGGTTTAATCTGCAAACCAGTCAACTTTTCTCTTTTTTTTATCCATAACGCAGGAATCATACACCACACTTCTCATTTGCTTCTCTAATCTACTGTACATTTACTTCATTTTAATCTACTTATTATTACACGTTACTTTCATCATTTGTACAAAATATTTCTATCTTGTTCTATGTTTCTATCGAGTTCAATGTCACGTGACATACTAACAGATTAAAAAAATAGTCTACTATCAAATGTATATTGTAGTCGCCTTGTAATTGAAAGTGCTAGTAATTGAATACCGATAAACAATAATGATGGCACGTTCCAGGTTATCGATTTATTTACAAAAATCTGTTTGCGTGATTTTTTACACTGAAGAGTTGACGTTTTTAGTTTAGTCTAATCAAAAATATGTTGATGCCGCAAAAAAGAAGAGAGGTCGTGTTTGTCCACATCTTATTTTGTCCACAATAATATTGCATTCAATTTGTGTGTCTGCCGAAATTTATTGTTGTTGCCGGATATTTTTTCCTTATTTTTGAATTTGAAAATTGGATTAATGAGATCAAAACCATACAAGTTGATTTTTTGACAAATTGGCTTTTTGATAGAATCATGTTTAATTCATCTAATTAGCACAATTATCATGTTTGAAGTAGGCGTTTCAAATATTTCAACTGGGGTTTCCAATTGATAGAACTTGTGAAGAATATTGTACTCTAGGGATAGAATGTCCTGTCTCCGGCTCCCTAAAGTCCACCTAAACTTGGGATCAGCTTCATAAAAATTTATGAATTAAAACTTAGGTTTTATTCAAGAAAAAGACGAAAAATATTTAACGTTTAAATATTAATATAACAGGCCCCTGGCCCCTGTTCTTCAACTAATCGAAATACAGTCATTTTTCAAATTTGTGTCATTTGTTCACTAGATTTTTTACTATGATTTCTTGAAATCCTCATTCCCTATCATCTTAGTTTGTTTTTAAAAACATTTATGTTAGAGAAGGCTAGTGACTTCTATATGAGAGTGAGACCTCTCACTTCCAAATTAGACTTTTAGACATCTGGAGAGAGTGCTAAATACAGTTCTAATGTGTGAATCAATTCAATGTATATTTCAATAATATGGATGGATTTCTATGTTTTTTTACGATTATCAAGGAATGGTAGTATGTTCTCTTTCTCACTCGCACCCACTCGTACATTCTTGTCAGGCAAGCGTTTTTGTGTGTAATGTGTGTGCGTGCGCGTCAGTTAGTTTAGTCAGTCGCCATCAGTTCGTGATGCGTGACGCATACTTTTAGGTTATTGAGGGTCGGCCACCGCCGCCGCATTGGACTAATGCCTGTACGGCATGCCTGTTCACACGGCTGTCTTTTTATTTTACAATGGACACATCTCACATCATGTTACTTCCCAGGCCTGTGCTAAGTGGCGAAGGGAGTGGCAGACGACTGCTGTGTTGTAATACCTTGTCTTGCATTGCATTTCAAGTCGATACATTCCTGAAAAGTCTCCGTATTCAAATGCATTCATTCCCTCAAACGTTGTTCTCTAATTTCAACTGACAGGACTTATAATAATATTAATTTGATGGACCGAAAACCAAATAATGCTATGAAGAATTCTATCTATGAATTCTTTTTTATTCATTTTGACTGTTAAGTGGTTTCAGCTATGTTTTACTTCATTTTCTTACTGAATTAGGCCTGAAATAACATTAGCTCGAAGTTCTGACTTCCAATAAATGATTTTATTGAATTCAGATACTTTTATAGTTTTAATCTTGATAGAATATTGGATAAATATTACAGTTCTGTAGATACTAGAAAAATAAGGATTATTTTGAATCATCCCCAGAGGATGGTTTTAGTTTTGTATAGTTTTAGTTTTGAAAATTGAGAAGTCCTGTCATACAGGATAAAGGCGGACGCACACTAGAATTATTATAAATTTACTTGATGGTACGCTGTACTACTCATGTCTGATGTGTATCCACCTTTTTCCTTTTTCTCAATACTTTTAAAATTCTATTGAGGCCCAGAACAAATTCAAATTCAAAATTTATTTATTTTGCACTCAAACATTTTAAAGAATATTTCTTAATCATTAATTCTTTATTGCAATGCTGTTAGCTTCTTTTATCTTAATATAATTCGTTAAAATTTTCCTATTTTTGGTAAAAACGTGTGAATTATTATATTTTCCATCAACTTTGTTCAATCACTCCCTTCTCTTGGATGAAAACCATTTTTTCAGTTTGAAACTTTGTTGGTTCTGAAACTTTCAATTCACCCAAACAAATTAAACAAAAAATAAATTCAATTGAAAATTAATTAAACAACTGTAGCTAAAAATAATCTATTTTCTGGTTTTTGGGCACTAAAAGTTTATTTAAAAACTATTTGTTTTTATGTGGAGCTCAACTAGGACTGGAGCTAACAGGATTGCTGGTGGATTGTGGGTCGAATTGATCGAGTTGAGAGCTAGTGAACAGAAACAGGTGGTTGGCTGGCCGCTCAGTCGTATTTAACTGGGTCAAGAATGTTGGCTTCGTGGAAAAAGCCAGTCGCAATCGGGTAGTATAGTAACTTATTCCACCTGAGGCTGAAGAGATCGATTATTAACACTCCCATTCAAATGCTTTGATAGTAAGTAGTTGTACTCACTCCGATTTTGAGTCAAATGTTGGTTATGAATAGGAGTAGAACGGGTCCAATCCGAGAACCTTGATCTTGCCCATACAGTCTCATGGCTTGTTCACATGTTTCCAGTCAACTAGTCGACTATTTTTCGTTGTTATTATTGAAATTATAGGGAACACTCGTTCCCTATGTCTGCACTTATGTCGATTTGTCCCTTGTGTCCCTGTGTCGATTTTATAATTATAGGGACCACTCGGTCCCTATGTCCGCACTTATGTCGATTTGTCCCTTGTGTCCCTATGTCGATGTTTTGTTCGCATGGCGCATGCTGGGCAGCACATGAAGCACGAATTGCAACATTAGTTTCCGCCCAATTTTAGTCGCATGCTGCAACGCAAGACGATCCAAATCCAAACTCGTGGAGCTTCTTGTACTTGCAGCATGCTTGAGCCGCACAAAAATCGATCAAGTGTGGACATAGCTATTCATTCTGATAAATATGGTATTGTAAGTGTCATTAGAGGGTTGTTGTATGATGAATGACATTTATTCTTATAATTAATTGTCAATTAATTCATAATTAACCATAGGTTGCCAGTCAATTTATCGCTAGGGATTTATGAACAATTATACGAATTATACTTATAATTATAATTATACTTATACTTATAATTATACGAATTATACTTGGGATTATGAACAATTTATACGAATAAAATGCCATTCATCATACCATAACACTATTACTCATGGAATTGTTGAGATAATTATCAACCTCCCTAACCTTTCTCTGAATTGATGATAACAATTTGTGTTTAGATATGAACTGTTTTGGACGAATGCCTGTTGTTTATTACGAGATGTTGAATAGATTAGCAGATAATACAATTTATAAGAATTATGAATAAATTAGTATTCCTATTCCTAAAATTTCAGAGATTTAGGCCCGCCGCAAAGTAATCCACAAAGCATAAAATGTACGCCACGCCAGGTTTAAGGCATTCAGAGCCCACCGGAGCAACTGCTATCTGTCTGTAGTCAGCAAATCCATATAACAGCTGACAAGTGAATGGAATTTAGTCTTTCAATCTTTCTGTCGCGAAATTCAAAATGAAAATGTAATATTTTAGGAATTTTGTAATCATTATTCTTTGTTTTAATTAATTTTACTTTGTCTCATGTAGTAATCTTTAAATTTAAAATTATTGTTAAGTTAATAGTTTTTGGACTCCACAATTTTCAATGTAAGGGGTGAATCAACAACATAACCTATGGACTATTTATCAAAGAATTTTGAATATGAAAGCATTTTGGACAGTGTCTGTTGATTCTTCCCACACATTTATCATGTATCTTGACAATAAATGAATATTGAATAAATAAATAAAACCCAGTGTTATATATATATATTACAATATATGTTATTTACAAATTATTTTGAAGCTAGTAATACAGAAAAGAATAATATATTCATTAGCAGCAGAATGACCAAATTCCACCATTACTTCTACGACTGTTGTGGTTTGATGAATTATAATATATATAATAAATAAAGCCTTTCATTAGCTCCCGAACCTTTTCAATACATTCAAATTCATCAAAATAAAAGAAGATAAGATAGAATGGTAAGATAATTCTTGTTTAAAATATACAGTAATATATTCTTTCCTTCGTTAATAATGCATTTATTCTAAATTCAGTCCTTGAAGAAATAGTAATAACTAAAAAGTTCTTTACTACTGCTAATTTTAATAAAGAAAAAGAAATATAATAATAGATATAAATTAATTCATTTAACTCATTCTCTTCAAATGAAAGTTCTTCAAAATAAATTTCATAGATTAACACCTTTATTGTGTTATTTGGAAACTAGGCTCACTTATCCGGCATAGGCCTCCCCAAGATTTTCCAATGTCGTTGTCTGTTTTGTCATCCACTAACATCCGTGTTTTTCCTGTCGTCTTGATGCCACAATGTCAAGCCTTTTCCCAACTAGCCGGTTGCTCTCCTCATTCCTCTCTTGCACTAACTTCAAGTTTGCTCCCAGCTGGTTACTTCTTTCTTGGTCCATCTTCTCCATCCTGCAAACTTCTTTAAGCAGTGTAGTCCAGCTCATTTCCATTTGAGACCTTTTATTGTTTGTGTTATATCCTCCTCATTTCGTTTATATTTTCTAGCAAACGTAAAATTCTAGACTTTGCAGTCTTCTGATGTTTAATATGCTTCTTTCCATCGTGTGGTGCTTGGAGTGGTTTTTAGCTCTTTTCAATGTACTCTTCTTGGCCCATGTATGTGCTCACATAAGCTAGTGCTGGTAGTACGCATAAACTTGCAGTACTTTCGCTTTAGTTGCTACATTTACTTATGTGGCTTTTCATTATTGATTTCAAGAACCAATACTTCTCTCCAAGCTATAGCACACCTTCGCATTATATGTTCTCATTCAGTCTTGACATTGTTAAGTAGGGCTGACTTCACATGAAATGGGTAGCCCGTTTCTTTCTGTTGTGTAATCGTGTGAATGTTGAATCCAATTGAATTCAATCCCAGCAACCTTCCGAATTGCCGCCAAAACCTTTATGAAAAGACACAATTTTTTACATATGGTCAATTTAACTTCAAGCATCACTTTTCCATAACAGCACCTAATATCATTTTAAAATTATATTGAATAAAATACAATTTGATACCAGGATTACAATCAATGTTATAGGCCCATCAGTTTGCGAGATATGGCTCTTCAAAGTTCATCTATGTTAATAATACACCTGAAGCTATTTCTTGCTGTCTCGCGGACATCACGTGGAATCGCAAGAAATCACGTGAAATTGTAGAAATCGAGAGATGCATAGATAGAAACAATGGTTCTCAGTTCAAGTTAAACTAATGAACATAATAATGCAATAATATATTGTATATAAAAATAACTTCAAAAATGTTAAATTATTCAAACTTTTTTCTTTTTCCAAAAGTTTTGTTATAAAGGTTATAATGTACGATTCATCGTACATTATTATCTTGAAGTGTTTATATGACTGACTGGAATTTCAAGGTGGCATTAGATTGATTTATAATCCTTTTATACGATATTAAATGCAGTTTAAATTCATATAAAATCAATAATCAACTAACCCCCCCCCCTGGTCGCCGGTATGTAGAAGCCCCCCCCAAAATCCATTTCTAGATCCGCCACTGGAATTTATTAATACTATGAGAAATCAATTTTTTTTTGTATTTTCAATTTTTCTAGGGTTTTTCAGGAACAAGATAATTCATATTTCACTTTTTATAATTGTTTTTCTCATTTCATTTCATTCTATATAGACATTAGACATATTTACATTAGACATATCTCGTCTTTCAACTTCGCTTTCATGTAATCTGGGTGGCTTGTATTGAACAACACAGAACATCCTTGAACGATACAAATCACCCTTTCCGTATCCATCTTCAAAGCAGAATGACCCTCGACCCACGAAGACTGTGAAAGAATCACAAAACGACCCACGTGTGGACGTTTACTTCATGGATTGCGCCGATTGGGTGGTACAATGCGGTGCAGCATTGCCAACCATGCTTTTTACAAAACTTCCTACGGCGTGGCAACACTCAGTCTCTTATCTGGCAACACTGAATGGCTGACTAAAGTAGATTAGCAGATAATACAATTTATAAGAATAATGAATAAATTTGTATTCCTATTCCTAAAATTTCAGAGATTAAGCACTGGCAAGGTGACTTAATTTATTTGAGACGTAGACTACTTGTTGCATTAATATTGGGAATTCACAATTTAATAGACTAATAATTATATTTATGGAATCACAAATCTCCCAGTAAATCAACATTTTAGGTGTCAATTTTAGAAACTGCTTTTAATAAGAAGCTCAAGTGACTACTAAATGGTTGTATGAGTTGATAAAATTAATGCTTTAGTAGCCTACGATATTTTTCATAATGTTTGTATTTACGGTATGGATGTACCTCCTCTTAATTTCTCATAATTTCTAAGTTCCAAAAGTATGTCAGTAATATTTTGAATTGACATTTCGAATAAGTCAACTGTACTTATCAGCTTGTAGTGAGTGAGTGATAGCTAACGTTAATTTAATTAAACCTGTTGTTACTAGATGTTAGAATGTTAATTGCTATTTAGCTGTCGACAAGGCAGTGGATGTCCAGCCATTGACCTCGCAACGCTAATTGTTCGCTAACGCCGTGTGAAAACTGCTCTTGTGACTTGTACATGAAACAAGTACTTAGAACATCATAGGCTACTATAATATGTTACTTTTATCTTTCCACCATTGCCTGCCTATCCATCTACTATATCTTCTTTCACTCTCGCATATTTATTTCCTTTTTTCTGATATTTTGATTCTCAATACACAGTATAACCTGTATAACTCTGCACATTTAGATTAATTCAATTGTTTTCCACACAATTAAAAAAATACAAATTAATTAATACATTATACACACGTAGGCCTACTATACAACATTCGGGTAACCACATTAGGAACGTCTTGTCGAGACTCTTTATAATAAACAAAACATTCTATCCCTAAAAACTGAAATGTATTTTTTTAAAGGTTTCATACAAATACAATGAAAAGATGAACTAAAGCATTCAACTAAGCTTGAAAATTGCAGATTATTTGTTCAAAAATCTGTGAAATAGGAAAACTATGTGTCAGCTGTCACGTGGTAACTTTTAATCTACAAGTTAAAAGTTTAAACTTTTAATTTTAAAGTTAAGTTAATTTTAAATTAATATTTTGTACAGAATTTACATATTAAACTCACAATAGAATTTTATCCGTCCGAAATTTTGACAATAAATAAATTGATACCTTCAGGTATGGCAATTTAGTTTACAAAATACTGTACTCGATAAATTTATAAATCTTATATAATTAATAAATTAATGGTACTCATTCAATGTCAAGTACTCTCAGAAATCTTATCATGGAAAGCATGGGTGTTTGATAAAACAAAAATAAAATGCTGATAATATTTTTGTTGTTCCAATCAATTTTCAACATTACGATAGATTTGTATGTCTTTTCATTGTTTGCTGTTCGATAATCATGATGAATTATTTGAAAATGTCTTCTGGTATAAATATCATTCAAGTTTTAGATTTACTCTTATTGAGAGCCCTTCATTGACCGAAACCATTGTCAAACGAGTTGATTTTTGCGTGCGCGGTTGAAGGGGGCTCAAAACAGTTTACTCCTTAGTACGCTTTTTCCAACCGATAATCATGAAAACGGTAGCAAATTGTTCAGAAAGATCTGTAGAATTTTTTTATAACCTTAATAAATTCGATTTTTTAACTTTAAATTGCAGTATAAACCTATGATCATTGAGCGAGATTCACTCATTTTAACCTTCAATTAAAAAAAATAAATAAATAAAAATGATGAGTTCTTATTTTTTAAGGAACAGCAAAAATTGTAGCAATGTTCATTTAAAACCATCCACACAATTCTAGCTTTAAAAATAGCGACCGAAGAAGTAAATTGCGAAGTTCCTGTTTTCATGGTTTTTCCAAAGGTATTAAGATTTAAATTAAGGGCTCATGTCATGAATGAAAATTATGTTGAAAAAGACTCGATTTTGCTCTTTTTCAATTATTTTTATATCCACAAAATGTATGAGATTGTCATATATTAATGTATTCCAATAACATGGTTGTGCACTTACTAGTTTTGTAAAGTAAAAGTTTACATTAAGCTATCTTAAGCCAATGCAATTTATTTGTTTATTTCGAGGCTAATTTCTTTTTTGGAAGCAGTTTTTAGTGAAATATTTAGGAGTAAGCTTCCATTAGGTTCAAAATATTCCTGGATTTTAAACGATATTTAGTAATATTTTGCCTATCAATCTTGAAAAATCTCAAAAGCCAGAAAAGCATTGAAAAAAAATCTCAGAAAAGCCAGTTTAGTTCAGAAGATGTAGTTACTTTAGAAAGATCTTACTGAAGTAGAATTCGAATATCAACAAGAAAGGAGACTTGTTCTTCTTCTATTCCCATAAATATTTCAAATAATAACATTCCTTTCTGTCTTTCTAATAACATGCATTCAGTATGCTGTTACTGTTTATCTTAATACTGTTTTGGTTACCAAATGAGCAGTAGGTGCTGTATTTCATCCATCTTTATAATGCCTAGAGTTGGACAGTTCTATCCATTTTTGTAAGCTAACCACTTTGTCGTCTTATATTCTACTTTCATTTGTCACTTTTTTATTATCGTAACACTTTCTTTTTTCATCGTCAATCCCGTTCTAGATGTTTCCTCCTTGTTTATTTCTTAATCGATGTCGTTTCTCAACTTTCTGTTTAATTGACTGCCTTCCTTTCAATAATGGATTTTACTCTTGATATTATTCATAGATTTCATATTAAATTGATGGAGTATCCTCCCATTTAGATTGTGTTTTTTCTACTATTGTGTAAGCACTTGTTGGAAAAAGAAAATTTACAAAACGTTTTCATTTCTCATCCTCAGTGGAAACCTTTTAACATTATTCTACAAAAGACAGTAGATACTGCAAACTATACATACTTATAAGATATTTTTTCTACCAATCCTTTCCATACCTTCTACTAGTATTCTGGAAGCATTCATAAAAATGCATCAGTAAGTACAGTTTGAAGCTTTCTCTTCTATTCTAATTAAACATAAAAGTTTTTTTCAGGTTATCATTGTTGAAAGAACCATTAGTTTATGAATCATAATTGATTTGAAGAAAATCATGGAATTATTATTCATATTTAAACTCATACTGAACATCAGTTTTATTCCATTTTATTCATCATAAAATATACTAATTTAGATAGATTTAACTCCATTAAAAAATCAATTGAATTTTTTTATTCATTTTATAAATATCAATGTGTAGAAGAGGCTTGATAGTATATATTTAAGCATGAAAATTATTCAGCTACAATATTGTTCAAATAACCAGCTGAATTCTGAAATCCAAATATATATATATATATATATATATATATATATATATATATATATATATATATATATATATATATATATATATATATATATATATATATATATGACATGCTTCATTGGCCATACCTAGAATTTGAGTTTTACAGAAAAAGGGTTAAAAATAAATGACAAACCATGAATTACATAAGTTTGAGTCAAGAAATAAACATGGAAGCAGCAGAATAAGTTCTTTGTCAAAGGATTAAAATTGATATGAATAAATATTTACATTACAACATAGATATAAAATATAGGGGAAAGAGATATGCGCTTGACATGCCAGATCATATTTGGAGGCCATCAGATATATCATGGAGCCACTGGCAAGCCTGTACTCCGGCATCATGTACACCTCTTAAACCCTCGTTAAAAGAGTAAACTGGACAGTTAGAGACAAGATGGTCCATTGTTTGGACTTGGCCGCATTCGCAGTGAGAGTCCGATGTGAATCCCCATAGTGTTGTTGACTCAGCGCACCTACCAACTGAAGTCCTGAAATGGTTCAAACAACACCATTCTTTCCGTTGCAGGTGAGTACCGGGGACGATTATGTTAGGGTCTGTGATAAGATGCTTGTTTTTCACCTCGGCCTGTGACCATCTCTCCCTCCAGAGCTCCCTAGCATCAACTTCATTTAGTTTGTCTAGCCTTAAATATTTCCTTGACTTTAGGCGCCTGGGAGGAGGATTGTATACATCCCTGGACACTGGAATATCTCTCTGCAGGCGTATCTGCTCAGCAACTCTACCAGTTCTCTCTAGCCTGCGCAGATCTGGAGGCATAATATTAGACAAGATGGGTAGCCACTCAGTCTCTGTGGGTCTCAGAGTGCCACTTATCTTCCTCATTGCCTCATTCAAGATTCTATCAACCTTACAAACATGTGCACTGCGAGCCCAGACAGATGAACAGTATTCACCAGTGCTATATAGCAAGGCCAGGCAAGATGTTCGTAGTGCCTTCATATCACAGCCCCATGTCGTACCAGCCAGCTTACCAATGATGTTTAATCTGGTTTTTAGTTTATCCTTTAGACCTTCCAGGTGTTGACGGTAAGTTAGAGCTCTATCTAGTCTAACACCGAGGTAACGTGGAGCTTCTTGGTGTACTATTCTTTTGCCACAAAAAGTCACATTTAAAGTTCTCTGGGCTTCATGTTGTTGAGGTGAAAGGCTGTAGAGACTGTTTTTGTTGGGTTTGGTCTCAGGAACCATTTTGGAAATATTCTTCCATATGCTGAAGGTCTTGATTCAAGGAACTCTCCAGTTTCTCAAATGAATTTTCTTGGGCCACCAGGCCAATGTCATCTGCGTAGATATATTTGCGAGATAGAGTATTAGCAGGTCAGCAGTATAAACATTGAACAAAATGGGAGACAACACAGAGCCCTGAGGCAAGCCATTTGAAGCGTTCTCACACTGCTTTTGCTCCCATAAAGCGATACCCTGCATGTCCGGTCACTGAGCATAGCCTGAAGAGGTTCACCAAAGTTCTGCATCTTAGTATCCTTGACAGTTTCAAAAGCAGCCCATTCTTCCACACAGTATCATAAGCTGCACTGAGGTCCAGAAACACAGCTGCTGTTTTCACATTTTCTCAAAACCATGTTCAATGTACGTGTCAAACCCAGGACTTGCTCTTCACAGCTTCTACCCTTCCTGAAGCCAGCCTGTTCCACAGGGAGGCACTTATCCAATGTCTCACCAACCCTACTCAACAGCACACGTTCAAAGAGTTTGTAAGTTGCAGACAACAGGGCTATTGGTCTGTAGCTTTTAGGGTCCTTTGGGTCCTTCCCAGGCTTAAGCACTGCCATCACCTTGGATTGTTTCCATGATTTAGGAATTTCTGCTTTTTCTAGAACTCCTGAGAAGAGCTTTGAAAGCCACATAATTGCTCTTGGACCTAGATTCCTGATAAACTCTGGCATGACTCCATACACTCCTGGGGCCTTATTTGGTTTCACCATTCCTATAGCAGCACTAACTTCTTCTGCACTTACTGGCTCAGCAGAGGATGATTTCTCTTCACATCTTGACATTTCTTTCCTCAGTAGGCGTTTTATCTGAGCCTTCACCTTAGGGTTAGGGTGAATTGAAATCCAAATTTTCAATTCAAACGGTCGAGAGCGAATGCCTGTTGTTTGATTACCGTACTCAATCAAATTATCCAAATAAACGAAAGTTTATTGGATAAGTTTGAAACGACATGTTGATTGCCGTGGTCTTAAATTGTCATGGAACAAAAAATAAATAAATAAAATTATGATGAAATGATTTAGCGCGGAAAGTATAAGTTTTATTATTATGTATTTTGGAAAAAAATCATTTTGAGGCAAATTTGAAGCGATTCTACCAATGTGTATATCACATTATTATATTATAATGCTCCTATCCTTCAGTGAGTGTTAAAAAACATAATTACAGTAATTTAATATTGAAAAAACATGATTATTGTAGGCCTGAATATTATTCCATAGCATTTATACCAGAATAATATGCTCTGCACCTCTGCATTATGTAAAGATCTGAATGGTGGATAGAACAAAAGATTTAGGTTGATGGCTACTTGCAACCAATTTTTAAATATTCTTTGACAGCTGAGAATATTAGAATAGCTGATTTATAAGAGATCAACTGGTCAAATCAGTGATATGCAGAATCAACATGATAATAACATATTATCATGAGCGCGGAGTGACGTATCTAATAACATGTTAGTTAAAATTGAACAATCGTTATCGTTAACGTATTGAAATGTAAATTAAAAACTGAATTAATAGCATCCAGTTTTTCTACATCTGTTGAACAAGTTCTTGACGTCCAAAATCTTGTATTAGCCAAGAAAATCTTTGTTTTTTCAAGATTGTAAGGAATAATATTTCTGAAATGTATCAGTTGTCCCAGATTTTAAAATAACATCATGACCTGCTAAAATAGTGAGCCTTTTATAATAATAATTCCTCATATTTCAACTGTGTTATGATAAAATATGTAGTATCATGTCTTCCATATTATTCTATTGAATATATTTTCTAATAGTTGATATTGAATTTACTTGATTTTCAAATTCATCTTTCTAGAATAAAATTATTATTTTTTTTTTGACTTGAAATTTCAAAATATTTCGTATTTTGGAATTGCTGGTATTCTTAACCATAATTTTTCATTTATAATTTCTTACATTAAATTATAGAATGAAACCGGTTGAATAAATTTGTATGAAATTGACGTAATAATTATTGATGTAATATAGTTTCCTCTAAATCTGCGGTTTCAACCTCCTTCAATATCAGTGTTATAGGGAATGATTCATCAAATGAAATAAAACTTATAAAATAAGTTTATTGCAACAATACTTATTATCAAAAATTCGTCTAAATCTAACATAAATAATCGTTAACAAAACATCAGAAGAAAATCATAAACCATCATCAGATATCTTTTAAGCGGATTTTAACGATTTCGCGTTCAATGCGTTTTTTAGTGGATTGTAGACGGTATTACTAAGAATTTGCAACACTTAATGCCGTTTTAATGATTTTTTTATTGCCAAGGGAAGTCAATAGGTCGGAGTTAACTTTCAAGAGAAGTGTAACTGTAGGATTCCCTGTACAGTACCATAATTGAAGTATTCTATTCCTCAATGTAAATACTCCTTTGTTACTGTACTAATACTCAGGTATTCTTACTTATCTGTTACTAATAATTACACATTTAGTATTAATATTTTTTCAGTATACTTGTTATACAGTCTTAATACTAGCCTACGTTTGTACTTATCCTTCTTAATACTAATATTATTTTATCTGTGACATTACAATCTTTTGTTGATGGGAACAATAGCCAGATCAGATAGATTTCAGCGAATTACGGTTTCATAATTAGTGTTTTCAGTGCTCGGTATAGGTCGGTATATTTTCACTGTAGAAATTTCTGTGTATACCGTATTCCTGAATTACAGGACATAGTTATAGGTATAGTAGAGAGTTGCCGGTTGGACGGACATGCTACAGGAAGTGAATGTCGATGGTTCAGAGCAGTCTAGTTTGAGGATGTTGGTCTCATTTTCCACTCCTGTACTGAGTACTGTATTCAACTGCTGCAAAAGTGTGGGTTTTAGATCACAGGAATTTTGTCCGATTGCTTTGTGGAAATTGAATTGGGCCAGAAATAATGTGAATTTTGCCAGGATTGTTTGGTTATAGAGATGCGTTTAGTTTGATTGGAGGATCTTGATCTCAAATGTTGAGAGTATAATCATTGATTTTAGATAGATTGATTTTCTATCTAAAATCAATGGTATAATCCACTATACATACTATACATACATCCACTATGTATACTATATTAATACGGTTACACCTAGTTGATGAATTCTTAAACACTTTCTTAATTGTAAAAAGCTGTAGGTAATTTTTTAAAGCTGAGGTAATTCATTGTCAGTCTAGTTTGAAGTAGATTTTAAACTAGATTAATATACTAGCTACTTAATTAATAATAGGTGGTTAAGTAGCCTCCTTGAGAATCGCGATTGAATAATCAAATAATTGAACGATCAAATAATTATAATAATAATAATTTTAATTTTATAATAATAATTTTAATGTTATTAAAAATAAAAAATAACTGAGATATTATTTTCTCGATGAAAGTCAATAAGGATTGAGGAGAATGTCTTGGTTCTTGCTGTTTTCAGAATTTACAAAGAGCTCTCTGAATTTTAATCTCGATATCTTGAGTTGTTCATTCGCTGATTGTCAGGTTTCTTATCACTTGTTATTATTCGATATGCTTTCAGCACGACCTTGCACCTGTTACTTTGTTTACTATATCAATTCTCCATTACGCTCGCCTATCTAGTTCACAAACTACTGTATTGGTTTTTTGTTACGTATTTATTTCATTCATTCACGTTTATTACGTCAATCTTGAGCTCAAAGAGACAATCTCTTCCGTAAAATTATCTCTTTGACGTGATTCAATATAGGTAAATAATTGTTGTTTTTCAAATAGTATTCATTATATTGTGGTTGGTTACACTATTGATTACTTTTATAGCCTACTCTTTTTAGCCACTCTTCATTGATAACTTCCTTTATAATAAATCAAGGTTTCCTTGTTTTATTGCTCAATTTATTTTTAAAGCGTATAGAATTACAGCAAACTTCCAAAACCTAAAATCCAGTTTTTTAATCTAGTAAATTTTTATACACTTTCCAAGCATATCTATTTTACTCCAATGTTTCAAACTTCAATTGATTTTATTGTTAGTTTTAGTAGTAGAAAGAAACTACTATTCTTATTCCATTACATAATTAGGCCATTTTCCCACTGAGTTTGTGACTTGTGCATAGGTAACCTTCCCCATTATTCACACACAATCTTAGAACTCATACTGGCATCACCCCTCCCCCTCCGCCACCCGAAAAAATACAGTATTTACAGATTTTTATGAAAAATCAATGATTCTGTTTCTCTGAAGTAATTATAGTTGGCTAATCTCAAAACATAACAGAACAATAACTGTGCATTTTTTATTGCAAAGTACAAATTTTAGCCGATAATGTCAGGCAGATGATATAATCGGTTTACAAAATTAAGATTATCTGCCATGATTTTTATCTGTGACAAAAGTTTGATACAGTCTATACTAGCTTTTATTTAAACTGCCATTAAAAATAACAAACCCATTTTATCCTTTGTCTGGAAAGCTTTCCTTTGCAACATTCCAACTATCCCTTTTCCTCCAACTGTAGTTTGAAGAACGAATAATTCTACTCTTCCATACTTTAGTTACCATAAAATCTGTCAGCTCTCAGCAAACCAATGTGTTTCCTTTCTTTAATGACCTAGAAAATAGCGAACGATCCAATTCCTACTTCCATAGTCTACTATTTAGTAGCTTTTACTCTGTGGAGCCGTTTACATGGCTGATTACCTTCCAGCTGATGATAATTTATCCATTTGGTGTCCGGCTGGCTCAATGTAAATTACCCTGCCCCCATTTGCCACTATGCTCGACACAGATTTATTTTTGTGTCTCCTATTGTTGTGCAATGTCTGTTACGTTTATTTCCTTGAACATACGGTATTTTGATTTCATGAAAACGAGCATTTTTATGTCAGAATCTCACGGAGAAGAACGCAAACCTGCGCCGAGCATCGGACATTCCTTTGTTGGGTCATAACATTTTCGTGCCGGTAGATATTTGGTTATCATGCGTGTTTAATTAACTTCCTTCAAGTTGTGCTGTGTATCGTGAGTTGTTGGTATATTTTTTTCATGACAGCATTTATTATTCACTCTGCAAAGATCTCATAGCCCACTTCATAGTTTTACGAAGAATAAAATAAAGACTCTTCAGTTCATCAGATTATTATCATGAGCTTTTGCCTATTCCCACTTTCATTAGTTGGATATTAGATACTTCATTTGCGAACTAAAATGTTGTAGTAACTAAGCTTCTATCTTCAGAATTATTCATATGATGAGTCTATGTCACTCTAGTCTAGTCTAGAGTCTAGTCCATTATCGTCATTTTAGATTATTGGATTAGACTTTCAGCCGAGTAAAATAGTACATTTTACCTTTTGTGAAATGGGATAGTCCGTTTTAAATTCTGTATGTGATATAATAGTCCTGGGATGGAATCCAAATTTTCAACCTCGGTCTGTACTCTAATAGAAAATTTCATGAACTTGGAAGACCTATATATCGCAAACATTACCTACCAAAATTTTGTATATAATGTTATCTATTCTAGTTGCTTAGTGACTGTTTCAATATCAATATTAAAAGTTCAATTTTTTCAAAAGAGTTATAGACATTTTCAAATGCTATATTAGGTCCATTTGGGTGGTGGCTTTGAAATACCATATCTTCATTGTTGACTAGCGATTTTTCAAAAGTGTCATTCAGTTGTAGTAAACATTTTGAATGACTCAATTGAATTGATTAGCATATACTCTCTCCATGTGGGAGCCAAAGCCGATTCAAGTTCATTCACACTCACTACTACTGTTAGTATTTAATTACAGTATTTGTGGTAGAGTAGTAGAAGGCGGTGGGCGCCTAATTAGCATAGAATGTCGAAGAACGGCCGCTTACAATTTTTATTCCTGCAAATTCCGACTCTGTTCTGATAGTAGTCTACAATCGCGGACCGTTTTAATCTCGCGCATCTAGCGTTCACCTACGAACCACTCGTTAATTGCCGAAACAAACGGTAATAGGACGGAAGTAGTCGGCGCTAGAGTGAGAAGGGAATGTGTGTAAAAGAAAAAGAGAAGGAGAAGTGGAGAATAAGAGATGAAGAATAAATAATGAATAGTGATGATTGAATGACTTTATTAAGACGGAGTTGATGATGGTCAATAGTGAATTGTGATGATTATTATCATAAGCTTAGGCTTATAGTTTTTTTTTTGGTGGGGAGACCCTCTCGGGTGTTCCGCCTCGCCGAATTATCCAATGTTCCCTAATGGGAAATATGGAAAACATATATAGCAGGATTATTTTAAATTGTCAGAAAACAGCTGATTGATGTACGCTCGTTTACTGACGTTAAATCAGCTGTTCTCTGACAAGTTAAAATAATCCTGCTATAGGTTAAGAAGTTCAACACTGAATTTCAACTCATTTCTGAATAATCTTCAGAAACAAAACACCTAGACAAACAATGAACTATATCATTACTGCTTTTTAAAACAGAGTGTTTAAAATATAGAGGAGGATTAATAAGAAGAAGATGAAGGAAGAGGCAAAGTACTTGGGACATTACATTTTCTTGGAAAACAAGGTCGTCCAACACCCACATAAATGATATTGAACAGTTCATAAATTAATTTCAATGTTTTACAATGTATTTACTTCTGTGTAAATCACAGACTGTTCCCATCTACAATCGACAATTTGACTGAACACCTATTTATTACTGTAAAATTATTACAAATTTTACTGTTATTACGGTTACTACTACTTGAAGCTCATTATACATGAATCTGAAAAACAACAGCCCACCTACTTTCATTCATGTAGGAGTCAATAGAAATGGATTTATTGATTTTGTAAACAAGTAGGTGGTGATGTGGGTTCTAGTTTATGGGTTTTTGTATGTTGATTGACTGAGGTTACAACTCAATCACTACTGTATTTTTTCCTTGGGATTTACTCATTCGTTCAAGATCTATTTTTCATATTTTTGTAACCTCCTATGGCTCGTGAAAAAAGTTTTTCTTTCGGTGTAGGCATGGTATATAGAAGGAGAATGACAGGAGACCATCGATCTCTAACTTTATTTAGAGATCGATGCAGGAGACAAACTGTCTACTTCAATGTACAGTGGATGCAGGGATCACAGACTTTTATTTCTCTAGTTACACAAGTAGCTACTACAATATTATATATTTATTTAAGGAAGGAATTAAATAATTATAGGTTATTATTAAATAACTTATTTATCAGAGGTATTAAATAAGTTGAATTTTGTAATAAAATGTTGCTGTTCTCGAACTTCTTGTAAATGTTTAACGTATTCTTATGCTTTATTTGATCCAATTTCGTTCTTAGAGCTGCCTAGATCCAGATACCTAACATTTTTCTGTAAACATTCATTAAATTCATCATTATTATGGATTTTTGTGTTTTATAACCGCTATAGTTATCTGCCATTATCAAACCATCCACAGCATTGATCTTGATAAGCTGGAACTGAATTTTTTAGTAATATAATCTCCAGCCATAATTTGTAAGTATTCCCAATACAAACCAAAGTGGAGCTTTCAAAAACACAACCATTCCCAATCAAAAGCACATAATATTCCTAGAACATTCAAATCATTAACCATTTCTGATCATATGAATCTCATTACAGTCTGGTCTATAAACATTCCCAGTAAGAATTACTGTCTATCAAGGTTAATCGAAAACATGTATTCTAATTACCTCATCCTTTATCAATCTCAAAACATATCTACTTCCTTAAATTTCCAAAAAGAACATATGCATAATTCACAGAACTTTACAGTAGGCTCGAATAGGCCATCTGTAATGTTTTGTGAGTGTAGGTCTACATAAACATCTCCAATAATAATTATTGTCAAGTGTCAACATATCTCTCCGAAAGCATTCAGAACTCTCGCAGTATTTTTGTAATATCCGCCGTTCCAGCTTCAAAGCTGTCTATAGCTATAGGTATCATTATCGTCTAGCCTAGTAAAACGATGGGTAATTTATACTTTGATTTAAACTGCTTTAGGATCGGCCTAGAGCGGTCCACCACGCGGGTCTCAACTCAATCCTAAAGCAGTGTTAATCAGAGTATAATTGAGTGACGGTTTGCCGACAATTTGTAGGAAAATAATCCGTGTCTGTAGCGTTGGTCGTTTTAAAAGTGTTCCAAAAGTAATCTGGCAATGACCATGGACAATAAGATTATCCGTAACTGGTAAAAGGAACTGGGACATAAAATCCAATTTACCTAATGGCATAATTACAAGTGAACAACTACTATAGGGTTACTATTCTTTGGACGTGACTTGAGCTCCTCAATTTGCTGTTGTGACCGGATTATTCGGGAAACTAATTTAGGAGGTCTGCTTCACCTTTCCACTTTTATTTTGCTCTTCTTCTTCTTCTTCTTTTCTTCTTCTTCTTCTTCTTCTTTCTTCTTTTTCTTCTTCTTCCCCCTCTTCTTCTGTTTCCTCTTTATGCTTGATTATCCATTATGTTATTCTGTATGACCGCAGCCATGAGAGAGTTTTGAGAAGAGTGTATGAAAAAATATAATGGCTAGAGTGAAACTGTAAATTAGTTGTTCTCAATGTGATAAGGTCTTGAATATATCAGTTATAATATTTTAAAAAAACGTGGGGGAAATGAAACTTTACTTTGGTTACTCCTGGTGAATATACTTGGGCCTTAGGTACACGTACAGGTAATCCAGTTATGTGAATGAATAAAAACAAATTTATGGAGAAGTTCTACAACATTTCTAAGCAAAGTGTGTGTAATCCAGTTATCATTTGACAAACAATTGACTAGCAAATTATGATAAATTTCAAGTAATCTACATTCTATCAGACTATGGATCGTTCTACAGACTATCATTCTAGAGATAGAGTATTATTTCATTCTATCAATTATTCTACAGTTGAATCACTCACCATTCATATGGCTTGGTCCTTGAATGGTCCTTGAAATTTAGTTGATAATGTTATATCTTAATAATACTTGAATCAATATCGTATTCATTTATCAATATTGCTACATTTTATTAATGCATGTGCACTTTGTAGAAATAAACATTATTTTTTGAAAATACAAGTTCGTTCTCACAAAATTGTTTTATAGATGTTTTATAGAATTGTTTCATATAAAAATTGTAGAGAATTTTATTATCTTCAATTTGAATTTTTTTTTATCGTATGGCTTTTTATTGGTGGGGAGACCCTTACGGGTAGGTTCCACCTCGCCTAATTGCACAATTTTTTTGTGTCAGTCACCCATTCAATTTGAATAATAACAATGTATATTTTACTTCACATGAAAGCTTAAATAAGTGTAATAATAATATATTTATGTATATTTTATTGTGTGTTGCAGCCGGGCGATAGCGGCATAATCCTGCTGGATGACGCGGGTGGAAGCAACCAGGAATCATCGACTGACACTGACGATGATTGGGTGACGCTACGCGGACCCCCCTCCCCCTGCGACATCTGCTTCGAAAACGACAATGTGCTCATCAACGGCAAGTCCAACTTGCGCAAGCACCCCAAACAGCATAAGGTCAGTCCCTCAACTAAATCACTAAATAAAAACTTACGAATTTAAATTATTGTTATTGTATAATTATTAAATATGCAGTCGAACCTCGATGGTACAATTTTCCCCCCTTTGTAAATAATCGAAAAGCTGAGAAAAATGCTGAATAATCTTGTTGTTTTTTTGGCACAAACAAATTTGCAGAAGGAAATTTCAGTTGAATATGATGGTTATGTTGCCTAGGCACCCATTTTTATTTATTTATTTAGCGTATGGCTTTTTATAGTGGGGAGACCCGAGTAGGGTTGTTCCACTTCACCAACATTACCAATTATCCCTTGATAGGGAACATGGTGAAAGTTTGTTTTCACTTAGAAAACAAACATCAGCATTTGGAAGAAAAAGTATTTCTAAAGTGTAGGCACCCATTAGTCACCCCCTAAAAATTCTCATTTATCCCGGATTTATGCATGACAGACATCAGCATTTGGAAGAAAAAGTATTTTTAAAGTGTAGGCACCCATTAGTCACCCCCTAAAAATTCTCATTTATCCCGGATTTATGCATGACAGACATCAGCATTTGGAAGAAAAAGTATTTTTAAAGTGTAGGCACCCATTAGTCACCCCCTAAAAATTCTCATTTATCCCGGATTTATGCATGCTCAAAAGTGCAATTGCACTGCTCTAATGGTAGGAATTTGAGTGCTAATTTCTTAAAGTCAATTTGATTTGATGATGATGATTAACGACATTTGACCGAGTTGTTACGTCAAATGATATCATTTTACGGCTATTAAATTATAATAGTTTCTCGTCCAATGGTGGGTTAACCATTGGGATGAGGTAGAATTTGATGATATTTAAGAAGGCACAAAAAGATCATGAGCGCAACAAAAAAGAAATATTATTGCTTTTTCATGGCCCCAGTATGTCTTTACTGAAAGTGATAAACGTTTTTAGCTCGGAATAAATCTCATAAACTTACATAATACAAGAAACTAGTGTTTGTTTATTCATTTGATAAATTTTGTCAATGGGCAGTTCACGAGGTCGAACGAAGTCGGAAAAAAAGACTCCATTGTAGTTAGACAGATAATGATGTCACCATTTTATTCATTTAGATAGAATTGCATCATAATACATTCTTGTGAGATAGTCCAATATTATAAATAACATTATATTACTGAAAATTCAATTTATTGTGTCCCAATCTTCAATTTGTTCGATTTCGACTTTTAACATGAATTTTGAATCTCTAAAAAATTGAATTATTTTTAATCAGATGATAGGGTAAAAACTTAACTAAGGTTTAAATTGGATAATTTAGCCCTGTACTGGCTAAGTTGTTTATTCAATAATCGAACTGTTTCAAGTTTATTGAATTGAATTTTTATATGAGTGTATGAGCTATGATGTAAAATGATCGTTTCTAGTAATTACTGGAAATTAGGAAAATTTCCACTGACATTAATTTTCAAGTCAGTGTCTGACAAATATGTCTCGTCCGTAAGCCCATCCTTGAAATTGAACTTTGTTCATTGTCGGCACTCGAGTCTCCTCAAATTAATGATTATAGCCGTTAATTCTCCCTACACTAATTGAAGCATTTCATCTCTGTCGATTTAATAGATTCCCATCCGAATAATGAAAGAAATTTGTTTTTGTGGTAACTTTTCGAGACTTTGACAGATGTACATGACATTCAACAATTAATTGTGGTGAGTCTTAATTAGTTCGCACCTTCCCGATGAAAACAGTACAGAAAGACAAACGCATAAACATTTTCTCCTGTCGTTTACTCGCCTAGTTTTCGGGTTCCTGAATAATTTTGTATTTTACTTTCACAAAGAACTCAGAATAACCCCTAATTAAATACTTCAATTACATTTTTTTACAAATTACGGCAATTTTTTTTATATCTCGGGCAAAAATCACATCACTATGGTCTGGACTCGGTAGAACAAAGATCTGGTCGTAAACAAAGAACGTCTGGATGTGGACGTGGCTGAAGTGCATTCTAACTGCATCACATCTGTATCTCTGGACAAAGAAACAAGAGGTCAGATGCAGAAGTGGTCTACCTTCATGATCTGCTCTGACTCCAAGAGTACAGTTACAAGTCGCATTACATAAACTGCGCCAGTTCTTACGCTAAATAATTTTGTGCTCTGCAAAGGTATCATGCAAGTTGCCACGTGGTGAGACCAAATCTTGCAAGTTGTACTTGTGTCTTTTCCCCTGACATCTTACTCATTGATTAGTAATTGTTGATGAATTTATTAATGAATGTTTGATCCTTCTGAAATATTGATACTAGCAAGAATTAGTGGTACTACTCATGAATTCATCTATTCAGAGCCTGTGATACCATTGACTAAATTTATACAAACGAGGTGATTTTTGCAATGCGCGGTTGAAGGGGGGTCAAAACGAGTTTTCCTACATTTTCCATTCAATAATTGTGAAAATGGTATCAATTTTTTCTGGAAGATCTGTAGAATTGTTGTAAAACTTGAGAAATGAGGGTTTTTAAAATTTTAAAATGGCAATACAAGTTTATGAACATGGAGAAAAATTTCACTCACTTTAACCTTCAATTAAATTGAAATAATTTGATGTGATAATAAAATTTCAAGGTATTTGCTGATTAATAAATAATAATGAATTATTAATAATAATAATAAATAATTAATAAATTTCAATTATTCAAGACCATCTACACATTTCTAGCTTCAAAAATAGCGCCCGAAGGAGTAAACTGTGGAGTGTCGTTTTTCATGCTTTTTCCATTTAATTAATATTGGGCATAGTCTACCTTCGGACCTTTTTCGAGCAATTTTTGAACAGAAGACGTTTTGGGCTAGTTTAAGGCCTATTAAACTTCCAACAACTTTTCATCTTCCATCTCTTATAAATAATAATTATTACAATGTTGTTGCTTCATACTGGTATCTAATACTAGTGATATTATTGCCTACTGAATCAGTTCTGTCGACTGTTCGAGCATTCAAGTCCCTCTAGAGTTCGTTCCACATTCCTGTGCTGCAGTATGTATGGTGCTATTTAATTATCTGTAGCTGCAGTCGGTTGAGGACTGTTTTTGTGCAGCTGAAGAAGTGTAGAGAGGAGATGGAAGGCTGCCTGCCATCCTTGGCGTTCTATGGTGTGTCCTGTGAGTTCAACGAACTGTGAGTGAGTGCCCAACCACATTCTAAAACGTATATGGTATGGATGTAGTTGAGAGATGGCAATGAAAAAGTGTGAAGAGTGTTTAATGACATTTTTTCTTCTGGCACCGACTCGCCTCGATTCTGAAGAGGGCTTGGCGGAGTTCGGTGATTTGAAACGAATCATGGACTCTGAAAAAGGAACCGAAATGTGAGTTTAATCATGGACTCGAAGAAGAAACCATAACGTTGATTGAATTATGGACTCGAAAATGAAACCGAAAAGTAAATTGAATTTTATGAAATAGAAAAGGAAACATAATTTTGGTTAAATCGTGGACTCTGAAAAAGGAACCAAATCGTGATTTTAATCATGTACTCCAAAATAAATCATAATGTTGTGTTGATTGAAATATGACTCGAAAATGATACCGAAAAGTAAGTTGAATTTTATGAAATAGAAAAGGAAACATAATTTTGGTTAAATCGTGGACTCGAAAAAGAAACCAAAATGATGGTTCAACACAGTCTGCAACTAAGAGAATGGACTCGCATGTCAAATTCTGAATAGAATAGATTTTAGAGAAACCTCAAGTGCAAATTTTAGAATACAGTTGACTTTGTCCTCTAATTTGATGGGTGTATTTTACAGCTTTAGGTTTACTACCTTTATTCTTATATTCATTCTACCTTTATTCTTATACTGTACCTTCACTAATATTGAATAGTAATAATGTAATTTAATATTAATAAACGACTACAAACTCTTTTTTCAATTGGATTTCGATCAATTATTGAATCCATTCAATACTTTGCTCACGGACTGGATCGTGTTCGATCCCAGTTCCCTTTCTGCATTAACAGCAATTTTTTGAAGTATGTACAGTGCTTTTGTAAACAACGTGAGATCAAGGGTTACAAAATCAAATTTAACTCCAATGACAATTAAGTTTTTATTATCATAAAACACTGAACGTAAAATATTAGCAAATAAATTTTTCAACACAAAATCAAAACTATTACCCATGAAAATACAGTATTTTTTATGACATAAAAAATGGAATATAATTTTGTATAAAATATTGACTCATAAAATGGAATGCAATAAATTTTTGTGATAAATTTTCTGTTCAGCCTAGTGTGTTTCGATGTTTTTCTCGACGTCAATACATTGGTAGACTCCCGCTGCTCTTGTGACCCGATTCTGAAATAGTGCATGCTGTAAAAAATATTGTCAACCGCAACAAGACAGAGCCAGTTGACCGACCGGATGAACTTGTGGGACTTCTCCCGTCTAAAAAACATCAACGAGAAGATATTTTTATCGTTTCCACTCTTTCCTTACTCAATATTTCCTTGTTCAACGCGACCGTTTTCACGGATAGTTCTCAAAGTGATTCGTTATGGAATAATATTATTCACCGTTCAATGGGAAAAGCGAGATGATCGATGAACGAGGTACATATTTTGACAGTTTAAAACCAACGAAAGAAAAATGGCAAAGAATAAAATGAGGCACACGAAAACGATAGAATGTTACGGTACTTGAAACATCATTACACGTGATCTGTCACTTGATTATTGATCAAGTGAGTAATTTTTTTACTCACAAAACAGCAGCAATATTACGAGTACAGTAGTTACTTATTTACAAACAAAAACTTTCTTATTCGTCGTTTTGAATTGAAAATGTTTTCGGACTAGTTGAAGGTGAACATGGAATCGTTCGCCATCTTGCCCAAGTCGCTTGCTTTTGAGTTCTGACCTAACTACTAAATTTCCTATTTCGCTATTTCTTCTCATTGAAAATTAATTTCCATTCTGTTTATTAAACTGTGCATCAAGCTGTTTGTTTATTGGACTTGTGTTTCTTAATTTTTTTTTAATCTCTGGATGTTATATTATTTTGTCAATGATAATATTCTCCTCGATATTGATAACAATTTCAAATGAAAATGGTAGATTGGAAAAGAAACATGAGACAAAATCATCTCTCATCATTACCCTTCCCTAGAAGGGAATGCAGAAGAAGGGACTCATTACGCACAAGCCATGAGCTTATGTGAGCATCACCACAGCATAAAAAAATCAAAATTGCTTTGGTACTGTAAATGCACTGAAATTGTAGGACACAATTAACTTTATGTAGGTATTCAAAAATTTATTGTAAATAAAAATCCAAACTTTATTGTACTTCCATACAACCTGTTTCTGGTAATATTTCTTGGAAAACTGGACATTGCAGATGACTGACCGTCATAGGTTTTTATTGTATTGATCCGTTATAACTGGATTCCTTTTTCTAAGCCTGCTATTATACTGTTATTGATACAGTAGTCAGAACCATTTTATTTTTTCCATTCACTGGTTCTCATCAGTAAATATTTATAAACTACATTTAATAAATACTTACTACGTTATTGAAAATGATTCATGAAATTGTGGAAGTTATATAAATTCGAGCTGTAAAAAGCTTTGAAGTTGTTTCTGTCACATGAAATTGATTGATTCCCACTCATAAGTTTTTATCGTTCCACCAGCTCGATTTTATTGATTGTCATAATCCAGTGGCTTACTCTAGATTTGAACGTTTTTATTGTTGGTCAGATAACCTTGTCATTGAAACGACAATTCTGACACAAATACGGACCCAGTAGTATTGATCATTCGTCACGTATAATTTCCTAAAATAGATTTGCAATTTCGCAGTTCTTGTCTGGCAATGACTCACCAGATTCATTTGATGCATAAAAAACAAGAAAAAATATGCATTGATTAGGTGCAGTAAAAGCAATATAGTACTATTACCTGATTCATGCACGTTTCTGATCAAGAGTTGTACCTCGTTATTAGTACAGTATTTTATTTGATTTCTACAATTTACCATTACTTTGTCGCATAAATTTGAATTTATGTTGTTATTGTCACATTTTTCATGCAAATATCCATGGAAAGGTACGTTAACATTTTTCCTTTAGTATGAGAACTTTTGTGAGGTATATGTTCAATTACGATACCAGATCCAGAATAATTTTCTCACGCGAAAGCTCAAAAAATCTGTGTTGTCTTTAAAAATTACTCTTAAATTTTGAATGAACAAAATTTTGTTCATTTGACCTTTGTGTAGTGTTTTTCTCAGACAAGTTCTCTCAAGTCAAGTGTGAACCTACCTTTCTTTACGTTAATGCGTGTAACAATCAAGAAAGAATAGCAAAGACGGATTCTTTATCTTCGGTGTAACCAAAGACAATCTAACTGAGATTAAATTAAGATTAATCCAAGTATTCATATTGTCTTTGGTGTAACACAAACAATTATAGCATTATACTCTGATTAAAACTGCTTTATGATTGAGACCGCTTGGCCTGAGTGGTGAACTACTCTAGTTCGGTCCTAAAGCAGTTTAAATCAAAGTGTAGTGGTTCATAAGCTTTTAATACTGTCTCATACTAAATACGTAGCTTATAACGTGACAACTATGTTGTACTGTAAATATTGCTCATTTTCGTAATTTGAACTTCCCATGGTCCCTAAAGAATTTTGAACTACAGTATCGGGTTCGGGGATTCCTTCATTGAACCATGACACTATAATTGAAAGCAACATCAAGTTTATCGTATTTTACCTCATTTTCATATTTTAGTTTTTGTCATATTTTCCCATTTCATCTTCTTCTCTTTCCATAACTAAGTGACAGTATCTTCTAACTCTTTTTCTGCGTTGATGAGAAACTGTGAGTGACAACAGTTGATGAGGAATCACTGTCATGCGTCAGCAGCGTATCAGTCGTGTTTTTGTTCAATAGTTGGAAATATTTTTTAGCGAAATCGAATTTCAACGGTGATTCGTTGCCCTGTCAACTAGCTGACAACTGGAAAAGGCTGTTTTCTTGTATGTGTTGTGGAAGAAGTCAACATGACCCTCAGCTTTGTCTACTGCTGAGTTTCCACCTGCAATCTGCTGTAACTATAGTTTCACTATAAGTTACTATAGTATCACTATAGTGACAGTGTACCACTGCGTGCGACAACCGACTGTAGCGAAGCAATGAGGGAAATCGCGCGACAAGTCAATTCGAATCGATTTTCTTTTTCTTGTTGAGAGGTTATTAATGGTGGAAAGAAAAGCTGTGGAAACTGATTGGATTGGAAACTTGGTGGAAAATCCATTCTTGGTTGTTGTAGATGCTGTTCAATATTTCGTTTGATATTGGTATTGTATTTGAAACATTATCAAGTTTGATAGTATTTGTACTAGATTTTCAGCAATTGTAGTAGCCGGTAGTTGAGGTTGCTTCTTGGTTGTCTGAAAACCCAAAGGTTCCTGGTTCGATCCCAGATGACGGAAGATATTTCGACAATCCTTGGTCCCGTCTGCCTAAAAGCACAGAGAACAGATTACAGATTATAGACTAGATAGTATCGCTTCTCTATACTTAGGCTAGGCGTACACCGGTTAGTCAAGACAAGACAAGACGAGATTAGTCACAGTACTTCACATAGTTGTTTATGAAGCGACTCACACCGATTAGTCATTGCATCAGTGTGTGCTGCTTCATAAGCAACTATGTGAATTATTGTGACTAAACGTGACTAATCTCGTCTTGTCTTGTCTTGACTAACCGGTGTACGCCTAGCCTAAAAGGCAGTCGTCATCTTTCATCATCAACCCTCCCATTACCCACGCACAAGCATAGAGGTCATGTGGGCATCACCCCCGAGAAAACAATTTATGCGTGTGTCGTATTTTTATAAAGTAGTTGTATGTACTGTAATTAAACTCATACTGTGTACATTTATCATAAAATTCAATTATATTTCAGGTTTAAATTTGAATATTGATATTTTTCAGATCAGTGCTGTACAATGAAGAAGTTACATTTTCATTTTAAGATATAGCTGGTTAATTACCAGCCTAATATACCTCATTACAGCATTTTACAATGTCCAAAGTTTAATGAAAGTATAATGAATGTGTGAAATTCAGTGAAGAATTCATCCTCTTTAAAGAAGATATGTCGATTTTATAGTGGATGAATTCTCATGTACTTTGAAAATTGTAATGGATTGTAAAGGCAATATTTCTTTTCAATCCAGGTGCCTTAGCAAAATTTACCACCTAAGTTGAAATATGGCTGCACTGATATGAAAAAGATAAATATTAAAAAATTACAAACATGAAGTTTAATTACATTTTGAAATAATTATACACAGTATGAATCATCGATTACCATACTTGACCTACTCCAAGAAAACTATGAATTTGACACCTGTGTAATAATGAATTTCGCTTTTGTAGTTATTTGCTGAATGAACTTTTTTTGTCTAGTCAAATCGCATTACAAAAAATAAATATTGAGTCACAGACAATTTGTCATTGGTTCATTTTAATTTGGCATACTTGACCTACTCCAAGAAAGGTGATAATTCTGGAAATTCTATACCTGTCTAATCATGAAATGTTGTTGATAAAATTTCTCATAGTTCGCAGAATTTTTTTGAATAGAAGGATAGCACTTTTGGTTGAGTGACAGATGAGATATGAACTCATTTGATGTTCAAAAGGATATTGCGTCATAAAAGTGACTTCCGGCTTGGTTTCCGGCTTATAATAGTAAGCTTAGAGCATTTGCATCAATGTATCAGATAAGCAGATGTGACAGATCTAACAAGCTGAATATGGATGTGGGTGTTTGACAGGGAATCAAAGTTTACAGTTTGGTCTCAATCTTTCATGGTTGATGAAGCTCTGATTTTTCATTATCACGAGAAATGGATGTTAAAAGAGGGGAATGATGACAAGAGAGAAATGTTTTAAAGAGGAAGGATATACTCAAATATTGGAGCAAAATAAATAAGTGAAATTTGGAATGAAATTGGACGGGAGCTCTCCCGTCTGAAATTTCACGTGTATTCGTTGCATGGTTAGGTTTTGGATTTGTTTATTTTATTGTATAACTTCTAAGCTCAAAAGCTCTATGTATGTTTAATTTCATGAACTAACACTCGAGGGATTTAATAATTTAGTACATTTTATGCGACATGAAACTATTTAATGTTTTTATCAAAAATCTACCATTTAAAATGATTATTTTTGAAAAACAAATAGAGCCTGCAAAACTTCGATTCTTTATCTTTATTTTTGCGCAAATCGTATCAAAATCGATCCACTCAATCTTCTCCACGAACTTTCCTAATAAGTCAGACACAAAATTCTTTTAATATATGTGTCACCTAGCAAGCTGTGCAATGCACAGTAGGCTGTAGTGTGTAGCTCAAAATCCATATTTCTGTCTTTTATAAAAGTAAGTTTCAGAAAATATCTAATTTTCTTGGGTTTAATCAATCGAAGTTTCCGATTTGAATTAATCGTAACTGAGTGAACACTGTTGCATGGTCATCTTACAAAATCAGTTTCTTATAATGTTGAAAAAATAGCAGAAATCTGAATTTTCCAGTTCCCCTACATTGAATAATATGTTTTTATTGCGAATTTTGGAAAATCGTTTTCAATTTGGAATGAAGATTGAAGGGGAAACAGGAAACGCGGAAATCGATTCACGGACGAGCAAGTCGAGTGGAAGTGCAGGGAGGAAATAAGAAAGAGAAGAGAAGAAAAGAAAGAGAATGAAGACCGTTTTCTTTTGGCAGTTGCCTGTTCACTGACGAAACGGGCGTAATAAGTTTTTAATGCAAGGAAAACGGGACTTGGCCGGCGAAATTATGCAATCCGTCTGCTAGAGGAAAGATGCAATAATGTTTTCTAGATTGGCCAAAGTCGTGACTTATTCGAGCAGGCGGCGATTTATGGCTGTTTATTGAAGTTTATTGGTTACCGTACAGGGGTATGTTTGGAATATTTATGTGTTTGAATCCAGTAATTGGAAACAGAAACCAGACCAAAGTCCATAACTTTTCTTCTTCCTGGGGCCTGTTTCATAAAGAATCAGTCCTTAATATCAGAGAGTATACTTCTATTTTTTTGTTGTATTATCTCTTATCAATGTCCAAAACATTGTCCATAATAATTGTCTAAACAATGTCCATACATTCATATTATATTCAAACTTCGCCGTTTCATGTAGAAAAATCACAATTATTTGGCTATATCATCATTATCATTTAGTTTTAAATCTTCTCATTGAATAATTATTTATAAGCTTATGTACATTTGTCGAATAATCAGTTTTTATTTACTATTTATTATAATCTAGAATTTAAGCCGTCATATTTGTTATCTACGTAACAATAAAGCAAAAAATCTAATACACACACTAGATATTGATAGCACGAACAACACTATAAAATAAACTTGGAATATTCTAGTGTGTGTTGGTCTACTTCCTGGTTTTATTTATCAAATAAATTATTATTTCTCAAATTTAATGAAACTGTTCCGAACAATTTAGATATTGGTGCAGTAGTGCATTAGGTGTTGATTCTCAAAATTATTTCCATAAAGGGTTTTTGGTTGGAATTAAAATACATTCTACCACAGACTAACCAGATAAAATGCCTTGTCTATATTCTATTTAGTAGGAAACAAGAAGGACACCAAAGTTCTCTTTTTCCTGACTTAACTATGACATACTGTGATATCATAATTCCACATTTCAAAATTTATATTGAGATCATCTAAATTTTTAGTGGCGCTTGATAAATCATGAAAAATATTGTAATAAAGCATGGAAGATTTGTTTAGAAAGTGATGTGACTTCAATTATTCAATTCATTTTTATTTTGACAAAATCAAAATACATCATAACAATATCCTATAATGTTACAATATCCTACTAATGATACAATTCATGTAGGAAATAATTATGTATTTCTCCACATTTAATCTGGATCTGTGTGTATGAATCTGTATTCTGATTCTGACACAGAGACACTGACCGGCATGGAATTCATTGCGGGTCACCGTTACTGAAGCATGAGGTCACAATCAAACTAGTTGGTAGCCTAGACGTGCAGTGCAGTGCAGTGGTGAACTTCTGTCTCGTCTAGGAGGTTGGACATAAGTTCATGCCTTCCAGTGCTTGGAACTGGTTTGCAATGTGTGTGAATTCAAAGAATGCATATCTCTGTCATAATATCTGTTTACAATAAACTGCATGGAATGTACAATGACATACTGTACAGTGAATGTACAGTGTATGGAATCTACGTGACAATGTAGTATTTATCGATGAGTATCGTTTCGAATATGAGATCATTTTCTACTAAAAAAGGATGTACTTGTATGTCTGTTGTTTGTGGTATCTTTTGTTTTGGACCATGGAGATTAGCTCCAGGTCTTCCAAAAAATATTATAGACATATATTTTGTGACAATTGTTGACCACTTCTTCAATATTATAGACATATATATTTTGTGGCAGTTGTTCACCACTTGTTCTTCAATTTAACAATTTTGAATAAGTCTATTTCCGGTGAGACTTTTGGGGACGAGGCTACAAAAGTTTTGGGGCAAGGCTAAAAAAATTGGGAAAGAAAAAGTGAATTACCGAAAAGTTCAAATTGGAGTGCAAACGAATTAGAATTTGATTAGTTGAAAAAAATCATGATACATGATTGATCTAGATCGTATCATCTAGATAATCTGATAGAGTTCTGAAAAATATTGATTTAGTTTATTTTATTATTTGATAACCATCCCTTGATAGATTGATTGTATCTAAAATATTGGTTGACTCAATAATTTTTAATTCAATTTCATTGTCATTTAAATCTGTTGAACTATAGAGACAGCGTCAATTGTTTCACTACAAGTTTTGAAAATGTACACACAAATGAATCGCTAATTACAAGATGTAAGGATAACTACAACAAGTACACCAAAATGGAAGTTCCAATTGGAATCATTGTATGTTCTGGTTCTTCAAACTTGGATATTCCAAGAAAAAAGCAGAGATAATAATCCATTCTCTAGCTCTAGATAATCCGTTATTTCCATATCCATACTCCATTAATTCAAAAATCCTTTATTTGGTTAGTCTATGGTGAAACTCAAAGAACATATCACTGTGTCATCTACCTTTGACCAACCTACTGCATAAAGGGTAATGGTTACAAGGTTAATTAGGTGCCGGTGTACGGCTCGGCACTACGCCCCGGTACACCGGAAATAATTCCTGTCAAAAACTAAGGATTTCTCACTGAAAATCGTCCATTGTCGGCCTTGGACAACCCGAGAAACTGTTTGTTTCTCCGGATGGATGCCCTGCAATGTGTCTTTGCTTCGGTATCACTGCCAATGCACAATAGCGCTGGAAAGGCTGAATGTCGGATTTCACGATTACATTATCTCATTGCAGCCGGCACATCTCATGAATATTATAATTTGATGTTTGATGAAACAGTGTGTCAACCTTTTCGCGAACGCGGCTGAGTTTTCACAATAAGTTCATAGTTTAACGAAGTTCGTGCTGCTTTAGTTGTGCAGTTATGCAATTTAATTAAACGTTTGGAGAGATTGCTGTAATCTCATGCAACATGGGTTCTGGGCAAGTTAGCTTGTTGCAGACGTGACTTCATTTTTCGCATTTTTAATGTTAATTTTGAATTCGAATGATAATTTTTCATTAACAACGTTATGTATTTGTGTGCACAGTTGCTGCAAAAGTGGGTTTTATTCATTTATTTATTCAGTAATGTACACATAATACTAAATGAAAGGTTCAACAGGCTCAAGCCCAAAACTGTTCCTCTTCAAATTCAGAAAACAGTCCAAAATCTAAGTTATGTTTATCTTGCTGTATCGAAGATTTATATATTTTTCTATTAGTTTCATAACAATTAAATTCAATTTATTAAATTACGTTTATTCATCAGCTCTACTCCCACACTTTTTAGCTGAAACCACGGTTACAGATACCTAACAGTTTTATGTAGTGAACAGATTTATTTAAAAATAGAAAATTCATAAAGATTTCATACTTTAAAAATTTCATTATTAATCTCCAAATTCCCAATATTTTTTTTGGATTTGGTGGTAATAATCAGATTTTAAAAATATATTAGTTATGATTATCGAACACATTTCAACATCGCCTTTTCGAAAAAAGTTAATCTAATTTCAATATATTTAATAGTATCAGATATTTAATTCAATTCAATTCAATTTATTTACACACACAATTACAAAAAACAAACAACAAAGTACAAATTTGAGATTAAAATTTAATATTTCAATACATTTGTCTTCACTATCATTATGTGACAGTATATGTTTCAGCGAATTTGACTATTAAAAAGGTATTAGTATTGCATAAGATTGTACGTGTAGCCTATACACACCTTCAATAAAAATATCTTTCTTGCAATTATTCATGTCGAAGTAGTGTCCGCTCCTTTTAAGGAGTCAATTTGAAAGTTCATTTGAATGCCATTGAAGGATATCGGCGTACATTATCAACTTGAGTGATTTGAGGTTTTCCTCCCGTAGACTGTACTAGGCGTTTTCATGATAGCCGCAACATTAATAATACAAAAGCTGGGCTAATAAATGTTTCGAATAAGCTCTCTACATCATTCGTTGTATGACGTGAATGAAGCGTGTTAGACATGTACCGCTCTGAATATACAAAACTTGACTTAACTATGTCTATGAATTATTTATGAGTAGGCGCTCCATTAGAGCCACTCTACTGTCTTACAAATCTTCGGATAAGTATGCATCACATCTCGGAACCACCTTCTTGTTCAATATTCGAACCTTTTATTTCGAAAATGATCATTATTATGAATACAATGTTCTTGAATATGATGTCATACGGCACAGGGGGATCTCTTTGAAATTATCATACATGTTTTGATTATTGTACACAAATTATTGATACAAATCTGCATTTTGCCTTCAAATCACAATATTGTCAATCTAAAAAAACTTTCAAAAGTTCTGAAAAACGTGGTTTTTTGGGTAACAAAAATTTAGCATAAGGTAATCTCGATGGAATATGATGATTGTAATAGTTACCTAGGCAGCCATCATTCATCCTGAAAAAGGGGCCATCATTCCTCAATTGTCCCGGATTTTTCCAAGCAAGCCCCCTTATTAATGACAATTGCACTGGATTACCTGCTTTTTCTGTATTTATTTTATGTTTATTGCTGTGCGTGTATTTTCAATAATTATTTAATGAATGACGTATGACGATATGCAGCTGTATTTATTGTATGATATGCTGTGTTGAATAAATAGATTATCTTATCTTAATTCGCTTTTGTGCAACCGACCCATTGTGTTATTATTTCATTATGGAATAGTTTCTGGAGCTAGTTTTTCTTTAAAATGGATCGTTTTCAAAGTGGAATATCTGTAGAATATAGAAATAAAGAACCCATGAAACGGTAGTCTGTGTCTGTGGTGCATTTCTAGTTTTGTACTGAGGTATCATCTGCTCGCTTGGCTACTGGAACTAACGGTACCCAGCAGAGCAGCGGTCATAGATCCACACCAAGACCAATGGTCCGCGACATTTTCGAGCCAAAAATTGCACCTTGTCGATGATATTAACAAAAAAGTAAGAATTATTTAGTTGTTCGACAATGGCAAGAGTGTCCAGTAAGTAAGAACCGCTGCAATTATCATCAGTAAAAGTGTGTCAGACTCTTCAGGACAGTTGTCATTTCGTATCTAGGCTAAGAGCAGGTAACCGAGCGTGGAGTGTGGAGTAGGGCCAATGATGACTCCAGCATTTCTCATATTCAGCCGATTTACTTCGGGACAATTTCAGTTTTGTTCAAATGTAGTCTACAGCCTCTCATTGACTTTGTCCCACAACTCTAGTGAACTGTACTTTGGGTCACATATACAGGGTTGGTGAAAAGTTTGGAAACGGCTCAATATTTATTGTGCAAAGGTAATTTGACGGTAGGTGACATTGGGGATGTACGGTACCCAAACTTTTAAAAACTTTCCAAACTTTCCACCCACCCTGCATACAAAATTACAGTACTCCAGTGTATGAGTGACATTTTTGGAGAGGATACTTCTAAGCTCATCATTACATAGAAACATTTCATCTTATAAGCTTACGTAAACACGTTTATTCTTCAGTTCCAATAATGACTTTTATAAGTTCAAGCATAGGCCTTATGAAAAAGTAATCTAATTTGATTTAATCAATCCTCATCATAATTCAAGGCTATTCTATTAACTCTATAAGCCTCGAAAAATTACTGATGATAGTTTTTCTCAGTAATTCCAGAGTTTATTTCCAACTATTGTCTTTCCAAAAAACCAACACGTTCAGTTGCAATCAATTTCTTATCCTTGTTCAGGACAGTTCTATCAATTTTGTGAGTCCCGAATATGTAAAACACATTAGGTAATTTTCTGTTTTATTCATTATCGAGATATCTTAATTCTACTAGCAATTGGGCAACATGCTTTTGATTTGAGAACACAATTTTATTGTTTAATTTGATAAATTCAATACATTCAATTCAAGAACACAGTTATTTTTCCCCTTCTTAGGATTCACTCATTCAACTCATCTTATCACACAATAGCCTTGACAAAGAGAGAAAACCTCTCTGATCCCCTGACGTTTCCTTCTAAATCTTTTAGTAACTTTTTCTGTACATTGAGTTATGCTATACGATAAATAAAATAAATCACACAATAGGTAGTTGATATTGTTAGTAAACAATAATAATATTATTAGGGTACCGGTATACTATCTTTGGTTATACATTAGTTGGTTTGACTATATTTTCTCTCAATTAACCACTGATGCTGAAATTTGTTACACGCCTACATTTTTATTAGAAACAGAAGTGTTTGACTGTTATTAGAAAGCGTAACTGTACACCGATTTGCGCAGTAATCAGCTGTAGCATCTTCATCATCACAGGGGGCCAAGCCAAGTGGTTGACTCTCTTTGGTCAAGTGGCTCTGTGACCCCGCACCGTAAACGGCGCTCGCACACATTTCAATTGAAGAACTGGTGATGAGATGGAGAGGGAAAAATCAGCTGTTCCCACCAGCATCATTGTGTGACATCTGACTCGAGTGACCTTCAACTTTGACCTCTACTTGGAGACAAACCTAACCTAACATGCGTTTCGTTTTCAGACGCTGCCCTTTGTCAGCAGTCAATGAAAAAACAAAACATTCAATTTACTCTCGCAAATGAGACATTAGTAATTGTTTGGAGTCCAACTGCTTTCTCTGCGGCGGGGTTTCACTTTGTTCGAAATGGTAGTGGCTTGGGAAAACTATCTTTGCTGTAGTTTAACAAGTTTCTGTCGGTACGTCTTGATTTTTACCACTTCAAGTCATCACGTTTTGACTTGTTTGGTGAGACGTTTTCACTTTTTTGCTGGTAGTCTGTGAATGTTGAATGGATAAACGTGTTTACCTTTTGACAAAAATTATACTGCGCTAGTGTTGAGTATACACAAATCCACCTCAACCTTTGGTTGTATTGTTTTTTAACATTTCATAACAAAATAAACTGATACTTTATAATGCTATAAAAGGAATTATTTGGAAATATTGCATGATTGTCATTCACTTTCATTTTCTAATGTCTAAACTTGTTTATTTGGCCTATCTAAGCGGTTTTTTACTCTATTGTGAAGTCTTCGATATTTTCCCCAAACTATACCTACTTCTCAGATCCAAGTACTGTATTATAAATGAAACTGAACTACTTACTGTAAGTTATTTAGTTATATAAATTGGAACTTGTTCAAGGGTTCATCATCCATGTGGTTTTTCATGAAATATTGTTATTGAGAATGCAATATAGATATTAAGTAAGGATATATTGTAAGAATACAAAACCGGTACTCATTTTCTCCACGTTTTGTAAGGAATAGGTGACAAACTTTAAATTACATACGTTTTTCCACTATTTGAATGGCATGCTTTTGAAACAGAGATTCAATTCAAATTTCACCGGATGTAAAATATATTCCTGAATGTTTTATATAAAAAATTACACCTATAAAATCTCAAAACTATTTTTATGGATTAACATTACTCGGTAAAAAAATGAAAATTAGCCATCTACGCTTCTATATAGTGCAATTTACTTATAAAGTGCAATCTTACCTTCACACCAGACATTTTCTGGAGGTATATATCTTGAATCCAAGGCATAATTTTCAAGTGTAGCACACACTCTTATTAGGCCAATGCTATTCAACTATGAGAGATGTGTAGTCATGATTGCATTCAGAAATGAATGCACTAACGGTTTTCACTAACTACGCATCATGCTCAGTATGATACTCATGCAAGCTCATTGCCAAGGAGCAAGCAGGCTACCGTTTTGCAGGTAACAGCCCAACCCAACTTCTATCATCTCTCTCTAACTACATATATTAATCTGTCTACCAATATTGTTATCTTTGTCTACCTATCAGCTTCTTTTCTCTTCCTCTGATATCTCTATCTCTTTCTATCTATATAACATCTTTCTCTGTCTACAATATCGTTATCTCTGTCTACTGATATACTTATATCATCATCTCTGTCTACCTATTACATTATATCTATCAATATCTTCTCTGTCCACCTATATCATCATCTCTGTTACTCTCTCTACCAATATCATCATCTCTGTGAACCTATTTCATTATATTTGTCTCTTCCTTTGGTATGCTCACACACAGTATCGAATACTACTACTGTATTTCTGCTTGATCGAGCTCATACAGGGCTGGCTCCTCTGGCTGGAATGCTGCTGTATTCCAGGATGCTATAGATAGATTGATGTGTACAGATATGCCGTCTGCATGGGAGAGGTGATGGCTATTGGAGAGAAGATGTTGAGCTCAGCCAGGTTCGTTCACCTCTCCAGCCATGCATGCCATGCCAGCCAAAGCCAACTCCTTCGACAAGTCTGCTAACTATACACTCTAGTTCGCAATAACTCTATATCTATACAGTAGTCTACTTTTTATATCTATACACCAAACTACTATTTTATTGCAGTCTGCTGTGGTGTTAATACTGTAGTTGCGCCATGCTATAGTACGGCATTGTTCTACAATCAAAATAGTGCTATCTATCTTGGATGAACCAAATAATTCTTGTCTTATTGTGTCTTTTTACCTACATCTCGGGTGTATACCGACAGTAAACAGTTTAGCGGCCGGTTGCACAAAAGTGAATTAGAGTTAATCTACGATTACCCAAAAATTAACATTGAGCTGTGGTGCAGTAATGGACTTCTGTGTTAAACAGTTCAACTGATTAGATTGAAGATTACAATTTATTGACAGAACTCCATATATTGCACTTCTACAGGAGTGCAGTATATGAGCTTCTGTGTTGAACAGTTCAGCTGATTAGATTGAAGAATGAAGATTACAATTTAACAGTCCATATACTACACTTTCTCCGAACATTGTAAATTAAGCTTGAACCGGACCTTTGTGCAACTGAGACAAAAACTGTTAGGCCTATTTTAGAATAATGATATTGCAACCAATTCTTGCAAACCTTAACCTGCTTCAAACCATAAACTTGATCAATACCACCTAACTCGATATTTCTTAATTGGGGGTTACCCAAAAGTTGCATTAGAGAACACACCTTTCAAGTGTTTGATTCGCGTGAATTTTTAAAGGAAACGGACGTTCAAATCTTCTGGAGTCATCACAGTTTATTAGGGTTGCATTATTGCAAAATTAAAATGAGAATTTCAGAGAGTTCTTCTTTTTCACTCATCATAATAAGCAAAACTGTAAGATTGTTCTCAGTCAGATCTTTTTTCTTCACATAAGCCATTAAATATTTGGATAAATGAAAAAAAACCATCAGCTTTGGAGCAAAGTACTAACAAAATCTCATTGATCAACGAAATCGTACACTAGATCTACACACTGGACCACAGGAAAAGTGGGATTATCTGAATTATCTCTGTCTAAAACTAACAAAATCTTACAAACATCCGACGATTATCAGATTAGATAAAAAGTTATCAAGCAAGTCGAACTACTTCCTGAACTCATCCTGTGAGATTAGGATTGATGCTCAGTTTTAATTGCCTTTCTCTATTGAAAATATAATTGATAATGACAGTTTCAAAAGTTGCCCAATAAACAAAACACATTCTTTCGAATGTACTCGTAGCAGCATCACTTTCTCCGTGTGCGCTCTTCAAGCGTCAGCTGGTTTTCAGCTCTGAATAATAGTTGTTGCTGGAGATCTGAAATTAGACATAATGTGCTCGCTCGTGTCAAAGACAATTGAGTTACGTTTTCATTCATTCGCGCCTTCCGTTTGCGACACAGCGCATTCAAATAAATGACAGTTGACGCTCCTCCATATTGAATGAGTGAATACTGTACTTTGTTTTGTTACAGTTTGGAAAGCTTATTTGTATAGGCTTTGAATGTCATTGTTATTATTTATAATTTATTCAATATTATGACTTTGTATGAATATTATATGTTTATAATGAAATTGATGAGAATATCATTCTCATTTGTAATAGTCATTACTAGACTGTGAGTTATATCGTGAATGACTATTTTTGAAATTTCAATCCAATTTCAAATGATAGTTTCTGCTCCTGAAAGTTTTAATTTGTAATATGTTCTGTTCTATTTGTGAGTATAAAAGTTGATGAATTTACATAGCATGTGTCACAATAGTGACAGAACCCACTCAACAAAAATTTATTAATTTTTTTTTAATTAGTAAGCTGTAAAGCAAGAAGAGGAAAACGTACTCTCTCACTCACTATCTCCTTTTTGTTCAACTGTTGGCAAGGCGTTGAAGCCTTTTCTATCCAAAGTAAAGACTCAGCATTTATGCCTACAAAATTGTAACCAGCCGAAAAAAGCTCACTTCTTGTGCAGCAGCGGTTGCGACAGCTTGTTCTGATCTTAGTCTAACCGTGCAGGAGTCCGTTCAAGTGACGTAAGGTAACACAGTTTTTTTTTATCATTTTTTTTTTCTATTTTCCACCTCACCATTTTTGAATCACAAAATTATATATAAACATAAAAAATTAAATTTTTAAATTTAAAAACAAGAAATCTGAGAGAGAACGTTTTCCCCAAAAATAAAATTATTAGAAAATAAAAATAGTAGACTATCTGTACCCTTTTTTAATTTCAACTTTTCTTTTGTAATTTCTTTTTATTTTCAAATATTATAAAATTAAATAAATATTCCAATGTTTATATATATTTTTTTTATTATCAAATTCTTAATTCTTGAAAATTGGTTGTAAATTTTAATTTTTGAATTTTCGAAGAATTGTAATAAAATTCAAATTCATTCAATCATCGACTTTTTCATTTTCCAGTTTCGACCTCTATTAGAAAATCCAAATACCTGGTAAATAAATTCAATTAAAAAATATAATAGAAAATATTCATTTAAGGTTTGTGTTTTTTCCTGTAAAAAAAAAAAAAAACACTGGTGGAGGCGCTTGTGTGAGGTAACTGAATGAATTAATCAACACTGAAAGATTGGAGAAATCAATTGATTGATGCACTCCAATCCGGACGTTCAGATAATTTCATTTGGTTATTCACCAAAAATTATATAAATTTATAAGATCCTTGTGTAAGTAACACACACATTATTGTTACAATGGTGGAGCTTAAAGATTGAAAAAAAAGTAAAATTAAAAACAGCAAAAATTTAACTCAATAAATTGAAGAAATTCTTAAGGTTAATAAGAATCAACATTATTTTCTTATTATTATTATCGTTGAATTGCCTTATATAATAATGTGAATTATCAATTAGAAAAAAAAATATTGAATTAAGTAATGTATATTTGTGGGAATTATTATTACTGTATTGAATGATTTTTATTTATGACAATTCTTACTCTTACTTATAAGAATAATTTTAAAATTTTCAATGTCAAAAACTAAAGTATTTGTTATAACTATGTAATTGTTTGATATTTTACTGTATTAATCTCTTATTACTTGAATGTTATTTGAATGAGTCATTTAAAATCTGAAATAAATTTGTTATACCGGTATCAAATTGATATCTACAGAAGCTATTATTAAGTATTCAGAGTATTATTTATTATTTTATATTATTATACAAAATCTGTATTGAATATTCTTGAATTAAAAAAAAAATATTGTCTCTTGCTTTGCACTTGTTGAGCCAGGGTCGGCTCTTCCCCCTAGGGGAGGGGACATGTCACAATAGTGACAGAACCCACTCAACAAAAATTTATTAATTTTTTTTTAATTAGTAAGCTGTAAAGCAAGAAGAGGAAAACGTACTCTCTCACTCACTATCTCCTTTTTGTTCAACTGTTGGCAAGGCGTTGAAGCCTTTTCTATCCAAAGTAAAGACTCAGCATTTATGCCTACAAAATTGTAACCAGCCGAAAAACGCTCACTTCTTGTGCAGCAGCGGTTGCGACAGCTTGTTCTGATCTTAGTCTAACCGTGCAGGAGTCCGTTCAAGTGACGTAAGGTAACACAGTTTTTTTTTTTATCATTTTTTTTCTATTTTTGCACTCACCATTTTTGAATCACACAATTATATATAAACATAAAAAATTAAATTTTTAAATTTAAAAACAAGAAATCTGAGAGAGAACGTTTTCCTCAAAAATAAAATTATTAGAAAATAAAAATAGACTATCTGTACCCTTTTTAATTTCAACTTTTCTTCTGTAATTTCTTTTTATTTTCAAATATTATAAAATTAAATAAATATTCCAATGTTTATATATTTTTTATTATCAAATTCTTAATTCTTGAAAATTGGTTGTAAATTTTAATTTTGAATTTTCGAAGAATTGTAATAAAATTCAAATTCATTCAATCATCGACTTTTTTCATTTTCCAGTTTCGACCTCTATTAGAAAAATCCAAATACCTGGTAAATAAATTCAATTAAAAAATATAATAGAAAATATTCAATTTAAGGTTTGTGTTTTTTCCTGTTAAAAAAAAAAAAAAACACTGGTGGAGGCGCTTGTGTGAGGTAACTGAATGAATTAATCAACACTGAAAGATTGGAGAAATCAATTGATTGATGCACTCCAATCCGGACGTTCAGATAATTTCATTTGGTTATTCACCAAAAATTATATAAATTTATAAGATCCTTGTGTAAGTAACACACACATTATTGTTACAATGGTGGAGGCATTATTGTTACAATGGTGGAGGCGCCATGATCAAGTAACGCACCCGACATTATTGTTACACATGCATTTTTAGAAACCTTCTATGGGTGGGGTCTTGAAAAAGGCTGAAAGTTGTAGTCTGTCCTTCTTATCATAAAGAACATGTGGTATTCGAATACTGTAGTATGCTTTTTGATTGGTTGAGATTTAACCTCTAGGATTGGCTCTACAAGTTCTTGTCAAGCTTTTAGAAGAAGCGCGACCTTCACATAGCTTCGTCTTGAACTTGTACTCTTCGCCTTGTAGGCTACTCTGGAATTCAGAGCGTATTGTGGTCGGTGTCTCGACTATTTTATCAGCATTTTTTCACGTCTATCTGTTACCCACAAATTCACCTGGACGATACAGAAACCGACAGTTGAAAATACTGTATAATGTATATTATACTGTTCAAAATCGAAAGGACTGGAGATCAAAAAATGAAAAAGATTCAAATTTTTATGTCTGAAAAGAAGATGAACAAGGAAAATAATAGTGAAGAGAACAGAAAAAGGAGAGGATGAGGGAGGAAACAAAGTTGAAGATGGAAAACAATATAACCAAAGACAATATTAACTACTCAGTTAATTACTATAACTATAACTACTTAGTTAACTATTATAGTTAATATTGTCTTTGATATAACGATGAACAAAGAAAATTATGAATTGGGAGGAAACAGAAGAAGAGTAAAAATAACGGGATAATAGAGAAGTGAATCAGAAGGAAATTCATGAAAATGAAAAGACAAAAAACTAATGTCCACTCAACTGTGGGAGGTGAAGCCAAAGGATAATAGATGAAGTGGGAATAGAAACAGAAGATTAGAAACAGAAGACAAGAAAAGAACAGGATAAGTGGGAGGGGAGTGGGGAGTTTAAGTCTTGGTACAAGAAGTGAAAGGGGGAAGAGAAGCCAAAGGAGTAAGAAAAATGAAACAAATGAACAAAGTTGAGGAAGAGGATGTGAAGTGATTAATTTAACCCTGTTTTTAACGGAGTAGAAATGTTTCAACAATTCGAAATGTGTGCACAACCAGCTGATATTTGAAAAAATTATGCCACTAGTATTTTTCACTACCAGATACTTTCTGCCTCATTTATAAAAACTCAAAGTGCAATTCATAAATTTTGTCTACAGAATATAATTTTGAAATAACATCTAATAAAAATGATGAGTAATGTAGTTTTGCAAATAAAATCAATGCAATTCAAGGCTTTCCAACACTATTTTGTCTCAATTCTTCATTTCAAGTAAGTTCAGTTTGTCGTCGATCCCATTATGTTGCGTCCCCGATTTATCACATGGTTAAATTTAATAGACGTACGAACAACCTGGCATTATTCTTTCAAATTCAAATTTCTTTACTTACACATTTTGTACAAAGAATGTTCCAATGCTCAATGGTGTATTGTCACAAAAATTATAGAATTAGTCTACAAAACCTCTCATCTTTTTCTTTCTGACAAGATATCATCTCCTGGTTTGCTGGATATCATCTCTTGCTGTCAGCTCAAATAGGATCTGTTCAGTGATGCACTAGTTTGTTGATGTTCATCTCTGTAATCCGACTCGGCCCAGACCCGAACTAGTTTCAGAGTTGTGATGTGCATTCTGATTGCAACCGGTTCCGTGTCCTAGCATTGATCTTCAACATCCGATTGAAATAATTAACTACCATACTTCTCTCTTTTTTCTCTTCTCTTTCCCTCTCTTCTCTCCTCTTTCCCTCTCTTCTCTCCTCTTTTCCTCTCTTCCACTCTCTTCTCTCATATTCTCTTCTGTTCCCCTATCTTTTCTCGTCTTTCCTTCTCTTCTCATATCTTCTCTTCATGCACTTCCCTTCCTTTCCCTTCTCTTCTCTTCTATACCCTTCCCCTCTCTTTTCTTCTCTTCTCTTTCCCTCGCTGCTCTCCTCTTTCCTCTCTTCTCTCCTCTTCCCCTCTCTTCTCTCCCCTTTCCTAATTACTATTTTTAAAAGACGTTCATTGTAATAACTATCATGACCTAGAATTAAGCGACATACTTTGTAATCTACATGAATAAAGTGAATATTCTATTCTTTCCCTCACTTCTCTAATTTTCTCTTTTCTTCTCTTCTCTTCCCTTCCTTCCCTCTCTTCTCCTCTTTCCTCTATTCTCTCATCTTCTCATAATTTCTCTTCACTTCCCTTCCTTTCCCTTCTCTTTTCTTTTCTTCCCTTCTTCCCTTCCCCTCTCTTCTCTCCTTTCTCTCTTGTCATCTCTTCTCTTCACTTCACTTCCCTACCTTTCCTTTCCCTTCTCTTCTCTTCTATTCCCTTTTCTTCTCTTCCTTTCCCTTCTCTTCTCTCTTCTATTCTCTTCCCTTTCCTTCTCCCTTATTTGTCTTCTGTCTCATTTCTTTTTCATTACCTTCATCTTCTTGTCTTTCTCTTCATATATCCTTCTACATCATCTACTTGTCTTTTTCTTCACATTCTTTCACTCAATTTTCATTAGCTTCCACTTTTTTTGTATCAGCAAGCCGTGGCCGTGCAGCTAATCATCTCGATGATAACCGGGTCTGACAAGTACTGTTCAGCTGTGTAATTGGACATTCAATCGGATGTAGGTTTGTTGCACGGTAGAACGGAATAGCGCGTTCACACGTTGCCAGTCGACTAGTTTTGGTGTTATTTATGAAATTTTAGGTATGAGAACGCTTATTAATTTCTCATAAATGATGTAATGAATAATTAGTTGCATTATGCTATTATAAAAAGTATTCATCATCACAAATTATTTTGATATAAATACGACTGGGAGTTTGCCAATGGGAAGGCAACATACACACTCTGGTCAGTGGGATGGTAGCTTGTGATTGGATGGTCGACGCTGCGTTGCTATTGGCTGGTCGATGCTGCGTTGCTATTGGCTGGTCGACGCTGCGTTGCTATTGGCTGTGGGCGGAGACTTGACTAGTGAGATAGTGAGTGAAAAAATCCCCGCCCGACCAATAGCAATACAGTACAACTAGTCTCTGCCAATTAGTGACTCCCTCTTCTCTATTTAGAAGATACTTCTAGATTTAGAAAATATAATTGATATTATTATATCCTCAATCTCGATTCTGAAGTGAATGATGGCATCACTGCCATCTAGCAAATAATATTATCTATCTCTTTCATTTTGAATTTAGTAGAGTTAACATTATCTTATCTATAAAATTGATTTGTTAAATAAATGAAAAATGATTGCTGAAAATCAAAAACTGGTGCAAAAAATCCAGATCTAACCAGAAATAATTTAATATGTAATGTTTACAAATACGTAGCTTCATTCTCGCCTTGTACTTACTGTCTATTCTTGTACCAAGTATCCTTCATATAAGCAGGAACTCAGTAATATTATTACAGTATATCCTTCATCTTTACAAAATTCAGTTATTGTGAGTTCATTTGCAAAATAAACAGTTAACGGGTCTGTCTAGTATCCTCGCCTCCTTCTTTCTTTTAGTTTTTCCGTTACTTACTCTTTGATATTTATCCAATTCTAAATGATATTTATATAATTTCGTTTATAGAAATTTATTCATTTATTCAGCAATGTACAATTAAGGTTGTACAATTACTAAAAGTGTACTATTGGTTCAACTGGCTTACGCCCAAAACTGTCCCTTTCACAATTTATGAAAACGAATACAGTCCAAATATAAGTTATGTGACATTTTTCAAATGTCTAGTATTTCTACTGTATTGAAAAGATGGTAGCCCAATTAAAATTTGTTGTCCTCACTTGTCATATTCAATTCAAATTTTGAAACTTCTAGCATTCATGCACTTGGAAAAATAGTTGATAATTTAATTAGAATTGGCGGACCTCAGTTTGTCATATTCAATTCAAATTTTAGCATTCATACACAAGGAATAATGATAATTATTGTTAATAATTCAATTAAAATCTGCGGATCCTCATTACAGTGACCAGAAAGGAAAGGGAAACGGTATTTTTTCGTTGTGAGAACGGTTTCCGTGATTTTCGGCGCGGTTCATGGATCAGCTTCATGGTCAGTGCGTCAGACATCCATCATGCGATGCGATGCCATTCTGCTCTACCTAAATGTGTACATTACTGCACGCACTCACAACCACCCATTTGATTATGTTCCGGTAGCAGAACCATTGTTACACAAACTTGGACTGGTTTGTTTTGTACCTAGGGTATATTAGTTCAAATCGTATTTCATTTGTATTTTGTATTGTGGGAAAAAGGTTATAAATTTGAATTTGAAAAAAATTGAATTTATTTAGTAAGTATTTATATGTCTTTATATAGGTATACGCTAAGTATTTATATTTTAGTAGTTTACGCTAAGTATTTATATTCTAGTAGTTTTCATATGTCTGATGTATAATTATGAAAAATATGATTCGTATGAAATATGTATGCAGTATCACACTTTTTAGAAGATATCTCTATTTGCTTACAAGAGGATATCTGTATTTGACTTCTAAGAAGCTTTGAATTTTCAATAAAAATTATAGTAAAATATTAAGAAAATGGAATTGGAGAGATGATGACACAATGGAAGCAATTTTCTGGTAGTTTAAAGTTGTTATGTGTCAAAATTCGGGTGATAATAGATGGGGGTTTTCAAGTAAATCCGGCAATTAACAATGAAAACATTGAAAAGTTGTTATTATTATCTAAATGTGGACTGGATTAGATTACTCTCAGTTAAAATTTACTTGTAGAACATTGATTTGGTGGTTTGAAATATCTTACGTCAGAGTTTGGGTTAGATTAGACAGTTTTATCCAGGAAAACTTACATTATTTGCTCAGGTAATAGGTGACAAATGAATTTAATAGGAATATATAGAAGATAAACATCAATTATAATGGAAGTTGCGGTTTTTCCTCAATTATTTGGTTGGATTCATTTTATCTGATATCTTTTCAATCTTTAATACTGTAACCCATATTTCATTAGCCTTCAAGGTATTCTGCTGTGTATTTGTGACACTTTGACAAAAATTTCAGTCTATATTCATAATCTGTGATTTCAATCATGATGATCTTACTATAAATTGTTTCTGTACTTGAAGTTATAGAGTCGTTTGTTATGTTACTGTATTGTTGTTTTTGACTAGTAAATTGAATTGAATATATGGTGGTGAATGGTCGTAGCTCAGATAATACAATAATTTGGTTACTTGTAGTGAATTGGGAAAGTTGATTGGCTACATTCACTAGAGATTGCCGTTTGTCAATTTTATGTGTCTATGATTCAAAACAATGTGCATTGAAATAGAATTGATTTGAATGAGCTATAAACTAAGAACAGTGTTTCTGTGGTTTTGATTTGCTCTGGTTTTGATTTCAATAGTAGTTCGGCCGCAAGGGCTTCTAACATTGAATAATCGACGAGCTACTCAGTTTAATCTGCCTTTCTATCAGTTTCCTGTTCGATTATAGACACTGACCGTGAAAGTGGTCGCTTTTAGGATCACTTTTGAAAGCTGTACTCTCGGAGAGCCCTCAGGCCAAGGTTTAGCCCAATTATTTTGTCCTTCTACGTATATTGTGGTGGATAATATTCATATTAACATACAGTATACAGTAAATGTACACTCATAAAATGTACACAGATAAATTAATAAGCTACTTGTGTGAGATACTGTGTTTAATTAACAAACTCACAAACGTTTCTCACACAATCTTTCTGAACTTCAACGATTCCTCATACACTTTGAATGAACAAATTTTTTTAAGGTGTTTGTTTCCCAAACAAGTATCTCATTCATGTATCCAAATATGATAAATATAAACTTATCTTCATAAAATGTCGCGTACGTCCATAGATATAGTCAATTGTTGGGTTGAAATCAGTGTGAAAAAACCAGTTGCTTTTGTTTGCTGATATTCTTTGTAATATATCAAAATAACTCTTAAATATCTCTTCAATCTTCTATTTTATTTATCTTCATTTTACTCTTTTTAATAACCCTTTAAATCTCGTAATTTTGTAGTTTCATGTTACTTACATTTAATCTTAATCTGTTTTATAATGTTCTCATTTTCACAATTTATTCAATAGAATGTTTCAACTTTGAATATTATTATAACCTTTCATTTCCAGCACAGATAAACTAACTATCTATGTTCTCGCCATATATTGTATAGTTGTCCAGTGTTTAATTCCAGTTGTTTTTGTTGCAGGTGATTATTTTTGAACGTCTTTCATGTTGTTACTTCATACGGCTGTGGTGAGTGTTAACTAAAGTTTTATTTTCATCAAATTTGTATTTTTTGAGACTTTTAATAGGATTATTTCAGAACTGTAGATAGATGTTCATAGGAGAATGGAGTTCCAAAGTTGTGGGATTACTACTGGGGGGGGCTTTGAGTTTCGGGTTTTAGAGGTCTTTTCCAAGTAGCTCTGCTTCAAAGCGATTCATTCAGAATTCTAATCAGTTATTCAGTGGAAAACCCCGGTGATTGTGGTTTTACAACCGTTTCAAAGTTACAGCTCTGTGTGGTTTTATTGAGACTGGACAGTCACAACGGTTTACAAAGACCGTGTGCATTTATTAAAAGGGAGTTGAATTCTAGAGAACCCTCACAGGACTTTCGAATGTTGTCTTCTGTGGGGAAAATCGATTGCAGACGACAGGGTTTTCACATTTTGTGCGTGATGTGACTCACGTCTGTCATGAGGGGAACTCCCTTTTCGGGGAGGGGGAACTTCCTTAAAGGGGGAACTCCTTTCCAGGGAATCAGGAACCCACTGGTAGAAACCTCCAGTAAAAGGTTCTAAATCCTCGACTTGAGATCCGTTGGACATGACATGTAGCACGTATATATTTCACCTCTCCACCACTTTATTTTACTTCGTGCTTTCCAGTATAGTGTCTCATCTGACTTGTGATTCCTGCTTTGTGTAGCGCTATTTTTATTCTTCGTGCCTTCAACCTTCCCTTCTTCTGTCACTTGTAAAATCAGGAGTTGTACAATTGTACAGTTTGTTCTGTATTATTTGAATTAAGCTCATAAGAAACTTTGTGTACCTACAATTAATAAAAAAACAAGAAAATTCTCTTTTTTATCAAATAATAACCTTTGATGAAAAGTTAAAGGGGGTAAAAAGTGGTTAAAGATCCACTAGTCTAGTGAATACAAAGTTTAATAGTAATTAGAATATTATATGTTCCTTTTTTGCTTGTGTTTGTTAATTTACTCGTAAATTAAACAGTCTGGTTGCATTTGGTCCTTGGTACTGCACTTCATAGCCCATAGCTTTTATCAATAGCTTTCAAAAAAAGCGTATCTGGAACAATACAAATTTGGAGAGCGTAGTTGCCACTTAGAAGGTATGATTATTTCATGTATGACTGAGAAACTTACTACAGTATAGGTATTCGCACTAGGAAATAAAAATTTTTTAGTTCCAACTGAAGAATCATGTTTCCAAATACATTGAAGTACACTAATTAGTAAAATTCTATGTAAAAAGTAAAACCTCCATAGGTTCGCATATGGGCGTTTCATGACTGCAGTTTATTTGATGTATCTATTCATGTATACTCTTAACTTTTATGAATTATCATATCTAATGAGAATCGTGAGCCATGAATATTAAAAATGGGTCGTTGTTATTTTTCGAGTGATTCAAGTAATTTTTGGAGAAGTTCAATTCCATATTGAATATTTTAGCAATTTATGCATGATTTTTTCTGGTACTGGTACACGACACAATAACTCTAATTTAACCTAATCATCTAGTAAAAGTACTATAGTAGTAATAGTAGTATAATTGGAGCTGTCTAGTAGTTCATTTTATATTATTGCTCTGCAACAATTGGACAAAGTATTATTCTTATCTGGAGCCATATTTTGTTTATTGGGATGTTTTGTGAAATAAATGATCCAGCAAAGCATAAATTCTAGGTTTTTACATGTCTAAGTTTCAGTGTAGTAGTACAGTTGCTAAGGTGTTGCCGGTGTTCCCGTTATACAATATACTGTAATATATAAAAATTATTACATAGTTTCAATTCGTTTCGACGCAAAGATATACTCTTGGAGTTTTTCGATGTCTGTGTTTCTGTGGTTCTTTCTGTACTTTTGTTCGAAATTATATCTAACAACTCGAACTTGAAACTAGTATTTACGGTGAAAACTGTCTGAAAAAAATCTCACCAATCTTCTTGGTAAATAACCCAGAAAATATTCACCTTTCTTTTCCTTAGTATTGTGAAGATAGTGAAATTATTATTTCGTTTTTATGACCCTCTGTAAAGTCACTTCTGCCGTAGAAGTGATTGGCTTTGCCTTGAACACAAGCAAATTTACAAGTGAAGTGTCATAATACATTCTATGTTTTTTCCATAAATAAATTTACTTGAGTTTCTTACTTTACTGCCAACTGAAATGTCAAATGCTTGCTATATTTAACTTTTTTTAATTCTACAATTTTATTTGAAAACTGAAACATTTCCAAGGCTTCAGATTCCCTTGAAAGAGACTTGCGTACTGACTTGCGCGCTGCGCCGCTCGCGAACAATAAATTTGCCGTTGTTGCGGTGCACCGTTCGCACGTACAAACTAGGCGAATTCATGTTCGCAAGCGGCGGAGCACGCAAGTCTGTAAGCAACTTTAGACAATTGCTAACACTAGAACCCACTAGACCTCGATTGCTAACACTAGACCTCATTAGCATTATCACACTAAAGACTAACTAAGAATTATTCACGAATAAGTCTTAATTGCACTAATGTCTGTTTTAAAAGCGTAATCTCCTATAAACAATTTCAATTCTTATGAGTAATGAAAGATTAACTTCTATCAACGTTTGTAGGTACAACCGATCCAAAGAATACTAATCTCCTCCAATATTGGTCTAAGAATTCATATTTTTTTAATGTAAGTGGCTACATCTTGAAACAGAAACCGCTGGACTACGAGAAACCATGTTGAGCAGTTTGAAGTTCGAATCCTATAATTTTTAGAAAAAAGATTGGGGTAGCCAAAAGCAGGTGTTGGGAAGCTCTGCAGGTGCTTTGAAGAAAGACAAAAAACCAAAAAAGTGCAGTGAAGGAGGGGAAAGAATGGAAGGAGGAAGAGGGCGGAGGAGGAAGAATAAAAGGAAGAAATTCGTGAAATTGATTGATAGACACAGAATATAACCATGGAGAAGAACATTGTTGGAGGGGAGAAGGAGAATGAAGGAAAGAAAAAAACAGAAAAGTGCAACGAAAAAAATTGGAAAATGAGAGGAGGAATATAGAAGACAAAGGAGGAAGAGGAGAAGGAAGGAAGAGAAGTATTAAATAGGAGATACCTATGTTTTAGAAGATAACATGATTTGCTACTTTATAAGAGTGCATGTCTATATTTATTTGGCCAAATGACAATTGTTTCAAGCTTTTAATTCAAGCATATTTAAATATGAATAGCTATAGACAGACATTCAAGGTTATTTTCAGGAATGGATTTTGATAACGTTGATTTTATACGAACGTTTCCTTGGAATATCAGATGAAAATACTTGGATTGTGTAGAAAATGTTACACAAGCTGGAGAAAATTGAGGGAAAATAGTCTCACACAGAATCGTGCACCTGAACACAAGAGAAAGAAGAAGAAGAGAAGAGAAAGAAGTACTGTATATGAAAGAGAGAAAGAAGAAGAAGAAAAGGAGAAGAAAGAAGAAGAAGAAGAAGGAGAGAAGAAAAAGGGAAGAAGAAGAAGAAGAAGAAGAAGAAGAACAAGGAGAGGAAGAAGAAGAAAGAATATGAAGAAGAAAAGAAATGAATACGGAAGAGAAGAAGAAGAAGAAGAAGAAGAAGAAGAAGAAGAAGAAGAAGAAGAAGAAGAAGAAGAAGAAGAAGAAGAAGAAGTAGAAAAAAGGAATACGAGAAAGAAGAAGAAGAAGAAGAATGAAGAGAAGAAGAAGAAGAAGAAGAAAAAAGAAGAAGAAGAAGAAGAGAAGAAGAAGAGGAAGAAGGAAAGAAGAAGAAAAGAAAAAGAGGAAGGAGAAGAAGAAGAACAACAACAAGAAGAAAAATAGAAAGACGTAGGAAGAAGAAGTAGGAGAAGAAGAAGTCTGACAAGTGGTCAGCGACCAGAAGGGGTCAGGAACCCAAAGACTTTACACAAACTGTGAAACAGCCAAAACAATTAAGAGGAAAGTGGCAGATGCCCGAACAGAGATAGGCATTGGCTGGCGTTTGGCGTGCCAGCAATCACGAGTTGGTTCAAAGCAGGCAGGTAAATCACCAGTTGCCAGTAATGGACAGGCTGAAGTTACGTACTTTGCTGGGCTCCGACCAAGAAGTTCATTCTATATACGTGTTCATTCTGATACTACGCCTTGGTTCCGAGACATGAAATTGAAGGTTTCGGGTCCCTCTGATGGCGGCGGCAGGCCTCCAGGTTACGCGGGTTGATCAGCTTCGTGACCGAAACCCGCGGTTGCGTTATGCCGCACCTCACAATCGATCTCCTCTAAAATCAAAGTTGGTGAGCAACCTGTATCAAGATGGAATGCTATACCTGGTCAACTAGCAGTGAGCTATTTGAGGTATTTCACCAACCTGTCGTTGCAGTGTTGAGCTGTGCTTGTACACTTTGCTAGGCCACCTGGACTGACAACGAAGTATCCAATTACAGCTTTTTACAATGATAAATGTATATATTAGAATTTAGAATTCATCCAATATGATGGAATCATGTAGACAATGTAGATGTAATATACAGATATTCACTGATTCTGGGTTTATTCGCCAGGGCTAAAAAATTGTCCCACCCTTTCTCAAGGTTGTACAACATTTTCAAAACGATTGTGCTAAACAATATAAGAATTCTGTTCGATTGAAATCTTGTATGATTAACTTGTCTATTTCTACGAAAAAATTTAGAGTTGAATACTGTACTCTGTGAATGTGAATCTTTATTACACGTAAAAATTCTGTGTAATACCATGAAAATTACCATCAAACTCATGCCTGCTATCACAGTATATACGATGGATTTTTGTGAAACATTTAAATTGTTGACTGTTGAAATGAGAATTGAAATTAAAGCGTCTCTAGTATTTTGATCGATTACAACAATGGTTGTTGGTTCACTTATTTATACTGTAATAATATATTGGAATACAATACAGTTTTAGTCTAGCTCGCAAATTTCAGTTGAGTTTTCAATTTATAATGATAGTAGTTGCTATGGTAATAAATAAGTTTATCAAAAGCGAAATCCAATAGAAACTACAGTATCGATATTCGTGAGTCAAGGTTCGATTTGATGCACACCTATTTTTATCTTGACACTTGAATTTTATCTACAATTGGGTACTTAGTGTGATAAGTTCTATTGACAGAAACAACCTAATAATCATTTATCAGTTCTGTAGGACGTTTTTGTTGTAAGTTATTGAAAGTCTGAATGACGAAGCATAATGTAAATAGTCAGGCTACGCCTATTTCAACTTCAAAATACTCCAAGTTTGTAAGGAGTTGTGAACGTGATAAGTTGTAGTGAAATTACTTTCTAAAAAAGGTTGGACTTTTCTCTGAATAGGGCTGTCAGCATCATTTCAATTTTTCGCTAATAATAAAAAATTATATTCTCATGAACAATAAAGATTCTTAATCGTAAAGAAACCCGTATTCTCATTCATAATTGTACTAATTTAGATTTAAATCAATAAATGAATTATAAAACTTATAATCAATTCAACAGAAATCCTAAAACTTTTTCAATATTCAATATAATTCTTTCCAACATTCCAACTCATGAATTTGAGTTGGGCTGTATGGTTTTTATGGTGAACATATACATTTCTTTAATATTTTTCAACTCATTTTTAAATAAGATCTCATTCAGTCAACAGTTTTCATTTGTTTTTATCATGAAATCAATGTTCAAATTTCAAAGTTTTCGCCGTCAAAATCGACTTTTCAATCAGGCTGTCGAGTAGCGGTCACGATTGATTCAACATGGAAAGTAGTATTGAAAATGAGAGGAGTAAACATTTGTAATGCTTATACCCGATTTGGAATTCAACGATTGTGTCACGCAAACGAAAGTAAAGAAAGTTCTTTGGAAATTATTGGAATCATTTCAAAATAATTACGGAATGGATGATGCTCTTCCGTATTTGGTTGTGCATTTTTATTTAAGGAGAGGGGCTAACCGATCTACAAGCAGGAAAAGGATTTAAAGAGCAGTGAACTGATGAACAAGAATTTTTTGATTATTTGAATTTTGTCTTAGCATTAATTTTAGAACATTTATTGGTTCAAAAATAATATTGGTAGATATAATTTTGTTGAAAATAAACTATTTGAAAATAATATCCAGAAAAATAATCTATATTGTCACATGTTAACATTAACTGAAGAGCTCAATTTTCAACATTAACTGAAGGAGCTGAGTTTCTTGTGAAATCTTTGACCCTGTATAAGTTGATAACAAAGCATTTTTGGACACATGTGTATAGGATTTTTTTGTGGAAGTAATCAGCCTGAGAAGTTTCGCAGATTCTTCCTGAAAAATAATATATCAAATTAACGAAGGAGGTAACAATAATTGGTTGATGTAAACGCAGGTTTAAAGTTCATAAGTATTATATTTATATTATATGTACTTGAGTCCATGAAAGATGCACCACTGTAAGTAGGGGTTCGAAAGCAAAACCTAAGCTTCTTGTTTCAAATCGATATACGTACTTTGCTGGGTGCCTGGTAACCATGCTCTGGGTATTACAAACAATGTTGAGGTATTCCTCTTTGGGGTTGTTCCCTCAATGAAGAATTTCACCCCAAATGATATCACCCTCTAAAAGTCCCCTTCAACCACCTCTCAATCCCCTATACTTCAAATGGACACTCCCACCAAAAAATAACACAAACACTGCAGCGCTTTAAACCATTAATTCACCCCATTCATTAATGGGTTCTATCTCACTTGTGATTAATGGTGTTTAGAGTCAAAGCTTAACGAAACAGTGATCCCATTAGTTTTATACGCTTGAATTTTTACGAATTTCTTCCAATTTGACTTGAACTGATTTGACTTTTTTTAGCCAGTGATGAGGAACATTTGCTCTCCGGTTTTGTGAATAAACAAAATTTCCGATACTGGAGTATTGAAAACCCTGAAAACACCCCATCAAAAACCATTCAAGCAAGGTAACAGTTTGGTACGCAATTATTGTTATTGCACATACGCTAGTTATTGCTAGCCGACTTTATTCAAACAAATTCAAACAATTGCTTAAAAACTCCTTAGTCTTAGCAATTGCTAGACTTTATTCAATTGACCCAATGTCCTCATTGGAAATCATAGGCCCACGTTTTTTTTTAAATTACAGGGAGCGAATGCGACACTCTATTCGGAAATGTTGCTTTCGTTCTTCAATCCTCAGCTCCGTTAACATGGAATGAACAATGAAACCTTATTCCAGCAAGACGGCGCCACAAGTCATACAGCCCGTGTGCCATTAATGTTCTCAAAAATGTTTTTCCAAATCGGGTGATATCCCGAAATGGAAAAATTTCTTGGCCTACCCGATCGCCCGACCTCACAGCATTCGATTTTTTCTTGTGAGGATACCTCAAGAGTCAGGTCTTTGAACAACTACCTCAAACGCTTCGAGAATTCAAGAGGAGAATCAGGTTGAAAATTGAGAGAGTTTCTGAGCGTATACTCCGTAATGTGATAGGCAGTTTCAAAAATCGCCCATACAAGAATGTCTCAATCGGGAATGACAATATTATTGTTGTTTCTTAAATGCTTTTCAATGTAGATTAAGATAGTAACAATACAAATTTGAAATATATATTCGTTTAGTTTTTAGTCATTTCAAATATGCAGGTTTCACTGTGACACTCTGTATAACAAGGAAACAATCTTTAAATAAAATAGAGAAGATAAAATGAAGCTGCAAGTATAAAAAAATATTCTTGTTCTGAAAATAATCAATGCAACATTCAAAATGAAAAGCAAAAATAAACAATGTAATCTCAAGATGAGAGTTGCTCCTTCAAATTTTAGTGAGTCACATGATCTTGTAATATTGGTTTCATCCCCATTCAAGACAATTTATTCTCGCCTAGCTTTCGAGTTGCAGTTGCAGCTCCCTTCCGGGGCTTCCCTCTTTCGACTCTCCCCTTGAAGCAGTCAAGTCTCCCTTAATAAGGAAGTAGGCCCCTGTCAGCCAATGGGAACCGATCGATGGAATGATGGAGACTGCGGTTGTCCGCTTCTAGTTTGTGTGAGTGTGTGTCCTGAACGGGTTGGGGGTCTTCGGTGTTTTGAACATTGGGTGGACAAGCGAAAACAGCCAAGTCGGACTTTCGCTGGATTTTTCTTGAATGGTCACGGCGGGTTGGGGGTCTTCGGTGGATTGAACATTGGGTGTAGAAGCGAGAGCAGCCAAGTCGGACTTTCGCTGGATTTTTCTGGAATGGTCACTGGCTACAACGTGTTTTCGGTGGAGTTCCCCCGCTTACCACCCACTCATAGCCGACCAGACCTTGTCGAAGTTGACCGACGAAAAAGCCGGCAAATTATGAAGTGGGTGAAAAAAGTGGGCCAGAAATGAAGTTCATGAAACAATTATTAAGTTAATCAACTGCGTCTCATAAGCATTGTAAAGTACAGGCTGAGGTGACGGATCTGCAATTGTAATACTTTATTTATTCCATGTAATTTTGTCCGTCCTATTAGCTACAAAATGGCTTGAAAAAAGTACAACTTGATGAACGAACTCTCGTTGTATTCAAATTCAACCTTCAAACTGTTGAAATAATTGTTGTAATCCCTAAATATTTTAGTTTTATGTTCAGTGAAATTTTCAATTTCAAAGTTTCAAAAATTTTCAAAAATATTTTTCAATAAATCATTCATATTTTTCATAGCTGCTTAGAGCAAGCTATATGGAAAACAAGTTAAATGTACCACAACTCAGTTGTCATTGACAGGTAGCGTAAATAAGTATTGATTCATCTCAGTTATCAATTATCAATTCATAGATATTAGTTTGTGATACGCTTTGTTCAAAATTCAAATACATTGATATTCGATTCTGAAAATAATATTAGCATAGAATATATTTGGAAAATATATTTGTAGGTCAGCCTTGAATCTTTCAAATTCCCCACTGTTTTCAAAACATCAAAGATGTGTTCAAATTTCTTCAAACTTTGAAAAAAAATTAACAGAAAGATTCGTACATAACATAAATAATAATAATAATATATAATGCTATATATAATGCTATAAAATGAATAGCTGAACATCTGTATCCTCAGTTTAGCCACTTTGTTATTCTTCAGGTTATTCTACAATTACATTCTTCTCAGAAATTGACATTAGCAAGAACTCTGAAAAATGTTATCGCCGACTATAATAGTTTCTGGTGACAGGTGTATTGTAGAGGTGTATATAATTAGCTCATTCGTTCAAAAAGAATTTTGCTACCTGACATCTGCAGACTACATTTAATGAATCCTAGAAGAGGAAATGACTCTCGTCCATATCAGGTAGAATCCCAAAATACATTGAAATTCCAACCCTCCAACCTATCCCGCGAATAGAGAGAGATTCAGATTTATTACTTTATTCATGTAGATAACAAATATGACACCTTAAATTCTAGATTATCATAGTAGATTTATACAACTAATTATTCGTTGAATGTACATAAGTTTATAAATGATGCAATGTGAAGATGTAAAGGAAAAAGATACTGATGTTATACTAATTGTGAGTTATCTACATGAAAAGGCGAAGTTTGGACATATTATGTATGTCCATTCTTGGAAAAAGAGATTTACAGAGAAATCCTTTTCATCAACACTTGACCTTAGTAGAATAAAATATAAATTTTACATATTTTGACTGGAATAAAAGATTTAAATTAGCCTTAAGACTAGAGAAGTACTAATGAAACAATAAAAACGATGATATGAAATAAATAAAACAAGTAATTGAAAAAATAAATAATTTCAAATGGAAATCGAAGGAATAACTGAAAAAAATAATTAATCATTAATTGATTGTGATAGAAGATTACATGTCTGATGGTAATGATATTATGATGACAATGAGTGGTCAAAATAATGTTACAATATGATAGTAATAGAAAAACTCTACATTCGTCAATATTGACTTAGTTAAAAATAATGCCGATAGGGAAACATGATACAATACAGTATATAAACATTATGGACGTTAATTAAGATTAGAATTGGACATTATTCTAGAGATAATTTGGAGTTGGATACTAGTGAATACCTAAAATAATAATGATTTGAATTATGAGTAAATTACAATGAGTATGAGGTGAAAGATGACTGTCATGCAGTGCTTTAGGGTTGGTCAGGCTCAGTAATCTTATCAAGTTGATATTTTCCCAATTTTAGAATGAAGCTCGCTCGACTTAGAGAGAGAGAGAGAGAAAGAGTGGGAGAGAGGTCTAGCGCCCCGTGTCATATGGGGTTATGCACTCGCCTCAGAAGCACTTGTGGGGCTATATGTCCTTATGGGGAAGTCCTCATAAGGACGTGGCCTTATAGCTGGAATCGTTAATATTTGCTTCTGGAAGTATAATAAACTCATTTTTATCGAAATCGAAAAATATCCTCATAAGTGTTTTTCAGACGATTTGCCAAGTTGGGGTATAAACCATGAGGGCTGCGCTGAAAGCAGTTTTATCTCTTCAAAAGAGAGAAGAAATGGTCCCTATGGGGAGATGAGCTGTGATTGGCTCATTTGAATCCAGAGAGAATAATTGTGTGTCAATGGTCACTTGTGAGACTTCGAACTGGCAACAGCGCCTCACTGTTGCCAAGTTGACAATCTCATAACTCCTAGCGTCCAGGTCCAGTGCCTGCGTCTGTCTAATTTATGCTTTACAACTTTAAAGACCTAGAGACCGATATTAAAGATTTTGATAATGGGGTTTCGTGGGAGGTTGGGGGTGGTGGGGGATTGATTCGATTTTGGCTGAAACCGTCAGGAAAAATCTGACGTTTCGAAAAAGTCTCCCCCTTTTTTTTTAAACCGCTAAAAACCCCCCTTATTTTTTGTGAAATATTAAATTTTTTTTATTGCTTAAAATTGAAGAGGAAGGGATTCTTCACAGGTTTGCATTGTTGTTTTTTTTATTTTTTGGCGATTTTCGGGTACAGGGTGGGAAGGTAAAAAATGAACTTTCTATTCTTTGCGATATTTGAAAAATTTCAAATGCCAATCGATTCAGTTTTTCAAGGAGATTTTTTTCGTTTTTTGAACTCTTCTCTATTTTGAATAGATACAGGGTGGTGCGCGAAATAGTGGTCAATTATTGAGAATCTGAGTCTAAAGGAAAATTTCGGTTTTCTCGACCGGAAATGGTAAAAGAAAGTGAGTAGATGACGTTTTTGAGACTTGAACTTTTCGGGTGATTAGGGTAAGTGCGTCTAGGGGTGAAAATTCTCGACTTTTAAATATTCGAATTTTGGAAAATTCTTTTTCCATTGTATAGAGCTTCAGCTGATTAAGATGGTATGTGGGAAAAGTTTTCGGATGAAAATTTGAGCCGCCATATTGGAAAAAGGCCTCTTCTATATAAATTATTGATTAAAAATTTTTTTGAAAGTTTTTGTACTTTATCACTTTTAGGTGAAATTTAACTACATTTGAATTAGATTATGAAAAATCACGTTTCTCGGTTCAAAATGGCGGAATCTAGAGGGGGTTTGATAGGGGTAAATCAAAATATTGATATTTTCGAAAAATGAATTTTGCATCGGATACGGCTCCAAAACTGTGTTGAACACCGTTTGAGTTAATTCTTTAAAATCACGCGAAAAAGAGTTAGGGTTGAAAATCTATTTTCATGAAGGTCACAGTGTAATATAAACTTTATTGTTTGATGCAAATTTCGACTTTTTCTGAAGGGATGAGGTGAGCAGTGATTCACTCGTTATGAAGATGCAAAAGAAAGCCAAGAACTGTTTTCTGGGTACGGTATTATATAGCACCCCTAAGTCACTAGAGGGGAAACAATGTTCAAAAAAGGCTTGAAATTAGGAAAATTCAATGATCAAAAGCCTGTAAACATGGTAAAATCGGAAAATGGGCGAGCGAAGCGAGCCTCTGGGTCACTTGTGACTCACTAGTTGGAACCCAGGGGGCACAGACCCCTGTGGTATGCCTATTTTCAGTTCGCCAAGTTCACTAACAATACCATTAACTTTAGTTTGTTGCAGTCTTCCGGTTAGATAAGACTTGAACCATTCGTGTGCAATACCTCTAATTCCTGCCAGATACATGTTATCTAATAAAATTTTATGATCAACCATATCGTAGGCTTTCATCACATCGACAAGTAAGGCAGCGCATAATTTACTCTCGTTGATACTATCATATTCCGCCGACATTAGTTCAATGATTGCAGATCCCGTATTCATCTTACTCTGAAAGTCATATTGATTTTTACTAAAAAAATTTTGTTGCTCCAGAAAATTGGTAACGCGGATCTTGACAACTTTCTCCAGTATTTTAGAGAATACTGATAACAGTGAAATCGGTCTATAATTAGTAGCTTCCATTTTGCAACTTTTTTAAATAAAGGTATAACTACCGCTTTCTTAAACTCCGCAGGGAACTCGCCCGTACTTAAACTTAAATTGTATATAAATACTAAAACATCAATGATATAACGTGAAATGGACTTAATTAGGGATGGTGTTATATTATCGTAACCTGGTGATTTATTATTTTGCAACTCTGATATAATATTTAGGATCTCGTCTTCAGTTGTTGGATAGAAAAAGATTGAATTTCTGACTCCAATGTTTGGGAAATTTTTCTCATATTTCTTGAACGCATTGTTATCATTAATTTTGTTATTTGATCTCTTAGATCGTCAGCTATCGTACAAAAATGAACATTAAACATCTTTGCCACCATATTACCGCATGTTATCAGGGACCCTGCTTCATCTCTTAGTGTTACAGATTTTGTTATTTTTTTCTCGCCTGTTAAATCTTTTATTGTTGCCCATTGTTTTTTGCTGTTTGTCATATTCTTTTCCAGTTCGGCAGAATAATAAGCCTGTTTTTTAAACCTTATCTTGTTCAGTAAAATGTTTCTTTGCATGTTATATTCACGCTTAAGGTTCATATTTTCTGGTTGCTGCCTACACAATTTATACAATTTATTCTTCTTATCAATGTCTATTTTTAGTTCTATGTTCATCCATGGTTTTAGGAGTTTATGACTATTTTTTACGACTTTATAAGATTTATCAATACAATTTATTACTTTAGCAATAAATTTTTCAACAGCCTGTGATACGGTCGGGCATAAATATATATCACTCCAGTCAACATTCCTTATTAGTGATATGAATTTTGCTTCATCTACTCTTTTATGCTGACTTTTTTGATAGTTTTCTTTAACAGTAGTTTTAATACAAACAACAGTCATCCAATGGTCTGTTATAGAGGTCTGGATAACTTTAGAGCTATAAACCAGTTTACTATTTATTTTGTTTCTAACAAATGCGTGATCTATGCAAGTTGCGGTTACATTAGTAACTCTGGTGGGCTCATTGATTAGGGATTTGAAACCGAGGCCGGCTAAACGTATGAGATAGTCATCTGAATTGCGATTTTGCTGTAGAATATTGAGGTTTATGTCACCTTTAATGATTAAATTTTGATTTTTGATAAGCTCTATTGTCGTAATCAATTCTCTAGTAAAAGCCTCTTCAGAAAAGCTTTGGTATCTGTAGATAGCCAGTAAGTCAATTTTTGAATGAGATAACGATAGTATCAGGTGTTTGCAATCTGCTGTTTCCATGCTACAATCATCGAGACCCACACAAGTTAAACTATCCGATACGATAACTGCTACTCCTTCTGCTCTATTTAAACTATTACATTTAAAATGAATTGTATAATTGGTCAAAGAGTATTGAACAATTTCACTCTCATCCACCCATATCTCTGTTAAAATTATTATGTCTGGTCTCCTCTCTAAAACCTCCAATTGAAGGCTAAAAGCATCAAAATTAGATCTTGGACTACGAATATTTTGTTGGACAATTACAATGTCGTTATATTCAGCATCATTAAATAAATCGTTACTTAGGTCAACCATTTTTATTTCGTTTTAATATTTCATTCAAAGTAAAGAATTTCATTTTAAATAATTGATATTTCATATTGAATAATTAAAACTAATCAAAGTTACAATGCAAGTCCCGTTTTACAATTTTGATACAGTACGTACAATCCTGATACATTGGAAAAATAATCATTCATTTCATCAATTGAACTCAATAAGTCAGCTACTGTCATTGACAAAGATCCGTTACAATTTTTTATAATAAATAATAAGGCAATATTAAATATACAATACAATAAGGTGCCAATATAGCCAACATCGAGCAATTAAGATGAAATATTACACAATAAAAAAGCAGCAAGAAAGAAGAAACAAATATTTTACAGCAGGGAAAATTTCTAACAATTAAATTGATACTATATGCCTCTATTGCGAGAAGGATGACTTGAACTTCACACATCAAGCAATCATTGTAACATTTTACAAGAAGAGAACAGAAAAGAATTAAGACATTAAAATTTAATGACATTAAATTTAATATATTGAATAAAATACGAAACGCAATAATCATCACCATTTCAACTTCGTGTCTTTTAGAGTGATTCAAGAATAGGAATTCAATATGGAATAACAAATGACCATATAGTAACTGAGAATAACCTTTGCTATAGTAACTTCGCAACCTTTTGAATTGCTCATTGTGATATAGAGAAAAGTGCTGCTTCATAGCGCATCTGTCCTTCCTCTTCAACAGCCGAATTATTTCAGCATTGAACCAAGGTTGATACTTAGTATCAGGCCTGACCATCCTCTTTGGAATACAATTGTCAAAGCACTCATAGATGAAGGTATAAAATAAATCCACAGCCTCATCTACATTACTTAAATTATCCATAAGCCCCCAGCGATAGGCTCTCAACTGATTATAAAGCAGGAGATAGTCAGCCCTCTTAAAGTCAAACAGTTCTATGCAATTCAACTGAGAATTATCAGTGGACCATACCTGTACTGTGACAACAAGAGAAGGATAATGAGCGTCCTCAGGAACCAGGGAACAATCACTTTGCTCAACCCTGATATCAACATTAGAAAATACTAGGCCCAGAATACGATCATTACAATTAAGAACTGAGTTACAGAGAGCCCGATCATAGAAGCCCACAAAAGAAGCCAGTTTCCTAGCAGAAGGAGAGCCCAATTCCAAACGATATCTATCATTATTATCTCAGATAGGTTGACTTCGTAGATTTACGTATCCTATGAGCATACTTCCCAGTACATATATTATATAAACTATAAATTATAAACAGCTATAATTCCCTATAAACTGCACATCAATATTAATATTTGACAAAAAAAAAAACATTATACAAAATTATATATTTACATACTAAATAAATACTAAAATAAATATTGAAAATTAGGTAAGATAGAGTGAAAAATTATCTGATTTCAAAATATCCCTTGTCCTGTTTCATTGATCATAAAACAAATAGCTTAAATAAAATAAAATCTTAGTAATAAACATCATAATATCATATAGAGAATATAGCATATCATATATCATATAGCATATAGAGAATCATCATATTAGAGAAACAAAAATCCAAAAAAAGCTATATATACGATTCTATGCAATAATTCATGTATTCATATTAGTTGGACTGCCACATCTAATAATTCCTTCCAATAAAATTCGTAACCTTTACCACTGTAAATTAACCCTGTCAATTGTAAACATAATTTTTGTCATTTTAATAATTCATCCACAGTCTAAAAATTTTTAATCAATAGAGTAATTATAATTATAAATTATAATTTTGTCAATTTTTAATAAATCATAATCACTATACCTCTAATATTTTACACCTCATTCAAGATCTCAACTTTCTTATAATTTTCAGTTTGTGGTACACAATATCAATGATTAGTTAGTGTTGATTGCAGGGATATCCTTATTCTAGGAATTAAACCAATTTATTTACAAATAAAGAATAATCTAATCTAAACTTTCTTGCCTTTTTTGCCGCAAATTTCTGAATTATGCTATCAAAAGAAATCATTGAAACAAACCCTTTCGTGATCAATTGAGATGATAATCAGATTTGTGAGTATTTTCTGTTGCATAGCATTCCTCAAATAGGTTTTTATGAGCTTAAATTTACTGAAACTCCTCTCTCCAGTTGCTACAGACACTGGAAAAGTAACAAAAATTCAAATATGTTTGAAGAAAACAAATATATTAGGGTAAAATATCCTTCTCTCATATCCCCATAATTCATCTCTCATATCCCCTCTAATATCCTCATAATTCCTTCTCTCATAGCCTCATAATTCCTTCTCTAATATCCCCATAATTCCCTTCTCTCATATCCCCATAATTCCTTCTCTCATATCCCCATAATTCCCTTCTCTCATATCCCCATAATTCCCTCTCTCATATCTCCATAATTCCCTTCTCTCATATCCCCATAATTCCATTCTCTTATATCCCCATAATTCCTTCTCTCATATCCCCATAAATTTCTCTCTTGACGACCGTTATATCCCCATACGGCCAAAAAATATTGAAATTTCAAACGAAAAATTCCCGAGAGAGGGGAAGAGCATCTGATTCCTCATATTTTTTTGTTCAATATTCTCTCCTTTAAACTTCGATAAGTGGTTTAATAAGCGAGTTCCCACAAGTGACCCAGGGATCCAATATCGCCATAAAGTACGGGGCGCTAGACTGTGAGAGAGAGTGAGAGAGAGAGTGAGAAAGTGTAATATGAAAGTATAATAAGTATACAAATAATTATTCGACAAATGTTTATAATCTTATAAATTTCTCCCTCCAGTTTTATCATTCTGATGTGCTGGAATGTATTTTCTCAATAAGTTTAATTTTTTTTTGTTTCTTAATATTATTTTGTATAATTATTGTGTATGTTTATTATTTTGTTGCTTTTCTAAAATGTATGTGTATTTTTGTATTGAGAATAAAAATTCAATTCAAATTATTCAATGAAAAGATGTAAAGCAGTAAAGCAGAAAGATACTGATGATCTTGATCTGATGATACTGATAATTGTGATTTATCTAGATGAAATGGCGAAGTATGTCAATTACAAAGATATCCTTTTCATCAACACTTGACCTTGGTAGAATAAAATATAGAATTTACAATTTTTTTTAGATAAAAAAATTTATCTTGTCTGAACTAAAAAATTATGGAACCTTAAAAGACAAAATAAGTACTAATAAAACAATAAAAACAAATATATTAAATAAAAAAAACTTAATGTAAATCGGAGGAATAGCTGAAAAATAATAATTTCTTAATTGATTATGATGGAAGATCAGATGTTATTTAGAAATGGGAGTGAATAGAATAATTATTATACGGTAGTATTGATTGTTAATGTTTAGACATGTGTAATGGTAAGGATATCATGATGTCGATAAGTTGTTAATATAATAATGTACTATTAATAGAAAAATTCTACATTTGTCGAATTAGTTATACAATATCGAATTAAACAATTAATTAAATAGTATCTAATAATTATTGTACAAATCATGAAAGACTTAAGCAAATTATTTGTTTACAAGTATATAAGATTTGATATAGCCTTCTAACAATTATATGATTGCTCTGTATGTACATGAAACGGCGAAGTTTGAACATATAAATGTCCATTCTTGGAGAAGGATATACCAGTACACCTTCCCATAATCACTCAACCGTAAGAGAGCAAGGCGAGCAATCTGCACATGTGCAGATTTCATTGTATTGAAAAATTCCTGGTGAGACGTCCTTCCATGGCAAAACAATAAACCATGTCTGTGTATTTTTCCATCGTTACAATCCACCGGTTTGTCATTATAACAATATACCTATGAGGAAGATAAATGACCGTTTTGCGCTGACTCAATTATTTGGAAGCCTAAATACCATAACAACCTCATTACATTAACTTAAACATAACAACCTCAAGATAACTTCTTTCACATAAAAGCAATTCTGCGGAGAGCAGACCTTGTGCAATATGTATCTTATTCACTGAGTACATAGAGGACATGGATAACGGAAGTGCCCATAACCGAATTTTGTTGCCATCATTCAGAATAAGAATGGAGATTTAACATGAGAAAGGATAGGGCTATAAGTGCCAGATAAGTACCGTTACGCTCACAATACAGTCGACCCATGCAAATTTCGTAAATGACACAGGTGCACAGGTACACTGCTAAAATCACCTAGATACAAAGTATAAAACCTCCAGAATACAAATTTTCTGTGATTTGGGCTAGGACTGATTAACCTCTATATATAAATAGAATATTCCTAGGTTCCTAGCTCAGAACCTCTACAAGACAAACGCAATCTCGAATTTTTCATGTTCTTGACCTCTGTAGGACGATATACTCTCGAATTCTATAGTTTTCAAAACTAAAATTGATCAGACTCATGTCTCGACATTCGACATGAAAACACAGCAGAATGCACCATATTCTTAAGTAATTTAATGCAGAACATTATATCTTTGAATAATTACAGTATGATCCAGGATGATAAAAACATATAGAGACTCTCCAATCAATCAAAAATGTATCCCAAATTTTCTATAAGTAACCTCATTTAACTTGGACGAAAATTCCTATCTATCGAATAAACCTAATCAATCACTTATAATTTTTCGGGTTCTATGTCAAAGTTTACATGCAAAGATAATACAGAACATGGATATATATATGGAACATAGTTACATGGATAAGATAATAAAGAATGAAGTTATTCTATTTTCAATTTTATTATATCATACATAGAAGAAAGTACGTACTGATCACTTGCGTTGATAATGCTAATAAAGGTGAAGAACTATAGTTGAATCACTACAAAGTGTGTTCTAGATCTGGATAGATTATTCTAGTGAAAATCTCCGCGGGTGTGCCTCAAACACCCTTTCATAGCAATAATAAATTATTAAGCGAAGAAATTTTCTACTATTACAATCATAACAGGGATATAATATAAAATTTAGCCAGAACCGTGAGAGCCATGTAGAAACATTCAACAAAAGTTTATTTATTAAAATTTGAAAATACTCTCAAAAGCCTAAAAAATAGGATACTTAACATTTGCATTGTAGTTGTGACAAGTAGCAAGAGCAAGTGGTGGAATTTTTAAATGCCGTATTTTTTATGATTGCTCATTGTGCTAATGAGTTTACTCAACCCTGTTGAGAACTCACAATACCATAGATGAATCAAATCAAGCTGATTTCTAAAAATTGAAATTCTTCATAGAAATGTCGATTAAATTTCAAAGTAGCATTATTATTAAGAGTGCGTGTAAGGAAAAATGTAAATCAATGAATCATGAGTAAATCAATGAATCAATCCGGTTGAAAACTCAGAATATCATGGATTGAAATCGAATCAAGTTCATTTCAAGAAATTGAAGTCCTGGTTGAAAATGTAGATTAATCTACAATAAATACATAAATGTAATACATGAATGTAATTACATTTCCAAGGAGAATGAGAAAGTATGTGAGAAAAAAATTAAAACATAATTGACTCCTGAAACTGATAATCAGCACAGACGTCAAAGTTTGTCGACGTAAGAGACAGAAAACCATTTTTGTCGACGACCCACTAAGGCTACACAGAAGCCGGTTTTCAGCCGGCGAGCTACAGCCAAAACCGAACTTCGCTGGATTTTTGAGCGCCGTAGCTACAGGTCAACCCAAAGTTAAAAACACTGAATGTTCACTGAGAATGGAGAAATCCAGCGAATGTTCAGAACAGTGAAGTACCCGTTCCCCGGTTTTGTAAACGTGTTTTCGGTGTATTTCCCCCACAGGTAAACCCAAAGTTAAAAACACTGAATGTTCACTGAGAATCAGGAAATCCAGCGAATGTTCAGAACAGTGAAGTACCCGTTCCCTCCTGAACAACTTTTGCTCGCACGACTACGTTCATGCGCGTCAATTCACAAAACTATTTACACTTGGCTACACCACAACGTGAATCAAATTTGGTGACAGAGTACCCCTTGAAAATCATCCTTGGCTGTTTCATAATGAAAATGAAAAGGACAATAGATTATCGAAGGCGAGTTGAATATGGATATTTTCATTAAATATTTCTCCAACTTGATCTGTCTTATTTTTATTTAACTTTATTTAACGACTTGGAAAAGAGGCTTCCTGTACACGGTTTCTGTACCCTATTGAATTTAACTGCCGTGAAATGACGTTACACAACGGAACCAATGCAACGGGATCCCTAGTGAGTGATGACGCCATCTTACGGTGGTTAAATCGAGTTTACTCTCTTGCAATCGGTTCTACATCTGCACAATACTCAACACAATATTACTCACTATCGCATATTTTACCACTGCCACAGTGTCTGGTGAGCTTTTAACCAGTCTTCCTAACCTACAAACACTACAAATTTTGTATTCTTTCAACTCTACAAATTTAACAACTTTTAATTTGATTAATTTAAAAAAAAATCACCACTATGTTCGAAAGTGAAATCTTGTCTGAATAGCTGGTCGGTAATACTCAGATCAAGGGGTTAATAACATATTGCCGTAAACATCAATATTTTCAAATTAATAAAATCTACAGAGGTTCAAAGGATGAGAGAGGACATAATAATAATGTTTTGAAGTTATAATGTAAATACCTGGAGAGCTGCTGGTATGAGCTAATGTTTATAACCATGCTCACTCACTGGTTAATCTCAGTAATTATCCCCATTGACCCACTCCCAAGGAGCGGCAATCTTTCTCTGCGAGAGGAACACCATCAAAGATCAGCTGCAGCCATTACCATCCACATTATCATTATTGCCATAGCTTATAGCTATATGCGACCTGTTCGATATATGGCATATACCTTACTATAAAGTACATTACTGTAAAAACCCCCAACAACTCAATATATGTGTGTACCATGTTATTTGTATGTTGTGTTTGTTGGCCTTTAATTTGCGATCTTCTACGGCTTGGCTATGTATCCTCATAACACGATAGGAAGTGTGAATGTTCCGCCTTTCTAAGTAATTTGAAATACCTCGGTATCCGATACACTTCTAGCTTAGACATTCTTCATTTCAACTTTTTTCAACCAGTGTATTTTCAGGAAATGAGGAGTGAGGAATGTAGCTATAAATTGTAGATAGTAAGATATGAGGAAGCTCCATGTTATTTGGCTTACACGTAGTCCAAAATTAATCTTCCAATTAGAGAGTTTGAATTCTATTATGAAGTCAAATTATCAAAATTGATCTTGAATAAAATAAAATTCATTACAAAATACTGCATTTAAACTACTGCATAAAATACTGATTATTTATAATATAAATTCACTATAAAATTTATTTTATAGTGCTCACAATTCCCAAGGTAAAAGACTGATATAAAATGTCAATACGGTTCAACTATTTTATAGAAGACTATGCATTGAAAACGCTGCAGTATATTATTATTGTTAGTGATATTGGAAGATAAAAAGGAAAAAAAAGTAATATTGTTTAGCTAAGCAGGCAAGAAAATTCTTGTTTATATTTTTAATCTCTTTCAAACAAGAAAGTTCATCTGGTCTGGAAGAACCCTCGTCACTGTATTGAGAGTTTTTGTTTCAGATAATGTACAAATAAACGCTACTTTTTGAATAAGAAGTGTGAGATTGGATTGAAATTATACATTGATGAAATAATTCTCCTACTAGTAAAGTTTATCACTTTAGACTTCACTGTAATAATAAACAAAATAATTCTGTTAAGTTCATCCCTTCACTGTAAAACTTGTAATAAATTTGCTCCAATTTAATAAGGCTTTAATAAATTTGGATGATAAAAATCTGGAGGTATAGCATTACTTCAGATCTTTCTGTGCGACTTTGTACGATTTTCATAAACATTGGATTCTAAATAGCGTTTAAAACATTTAACCACAAGTAAAGGAATACTCAGATAGACCCTTATCTTTGATTAAACCACAAACGCTTGATATCAAGGATTCTCAAGAACACGAAAAGTAAATTCTATCTTATTCATGGAGCTCTCCTTCAACGGTTCAGATAGCGCTATAAGGTGAACCTACCCAACCCTCTGCTTTTGAAAAGTGTTCTTTATAGGAAGAAAACTCCCGATTTATCATGTGCTGCAAAACAACAAAAGAATCCAAACGAAGCGTTATTCAAGAATAGAGTTTTCTTGACATTTTTGTCAACATTGATGTGGAGAGTTGGAACTCTCCTTTTTTTCATTTTGTGGAAAATAGGAACTGTTGTAAGTTGAACATTTTCAATACTATGCAGTAAAATGTAGCGCTACGTAATAATTGGAAACCTGCTTTTCTTGCCGATGCTTCCTAGATCTGTTGATATTTTCTTGATTCAGTTGATGTTGATGATGATGATGATAGTGATCTGTCCACTTGTCAGCTCGTTCCACTGATTGGTTTGTTCTGTCAACGACGCAACTAACTTTCTACCAATCACACAGCTTTTGGTTGAATCAGGATGACTGATGATAGGGAGGGGGGGTATCGATTTGTAGATGATTTTTCAAAGTTGATCGGTCCGTTCAGCTGATCAACGATCAACGAATGACTGCGTTTGCTGGTGAAAGTGTTTTTTGGTTTCTGGTGACATTGCAATCTATAGCTGGTTCTTTATATACATAATACATATATACGGCCAATGGCTAATAGAAGATGAATAGATGTGTGTAGAACAGATAAAAGATAATATAATATATAGAGATATTATTAAGATTATACTTAGATAATAATAGATAGATCCGCAGAAAAGATACGTAGAGCATCTATATTCTATAGATATCTGAATTTCTAAAGATCGAGTATCTTATACGTGTGTCTTATATAGTTATATAGAAGTTAATCTACATATATCTAGGAAACAAGAATAGGTACCGGTATGTATAAATTATAAATATTGATGTCTTGACATCTATTCAGTGCCTGAATTCAGGTAATATCATGCTCATACAGTACTAGTCACATCACTCATCACTGCGATGTTAGTACTTTTCTTAGGGCGAAAGAGCTTCTGTTCCAAAGCCGATCGAATTTCGTCTTCGTGATCGAAAAAATAAAAAAGCCGCTCCTCTATCAATCTGATCAATTTGTCATTCTCTCTCTCGCTTACTCCCTCTTCTTCTTATCTGATGCAGTCTCTCCCATTCGATATCAAGAAGGCGTTGCTCTTCATTGACTAGCTGAGGGCGTTGCTTCTATGATAGTTCTTTGTCTTTTAACCGGTGAAAAAGTGATGTTTTTGTTTTGGTGTCCGTGCCGATTAGTGATGGCAAGATTTCTCGAAACATCGATATTTCGATACATCGATGCATCAGCAGTAAACATTGGTACCAATCCATCGATGACTTTTATTAAAACACCGATATTTTACCCTAAAACGTAGTAGTTTAAAAATCTTGAAGTTTTTTTAGAAGAACGTCAATCGATATACAGAGCATCAATGTTTTCGCCTACAACATCGATGTTGGGAAACATTGCGTTCAAAACGTCGATGTCTCGAAAATATCGATGTTTTGTCATTACTTTCCATTACGCTCGGGCTGGAAGAGCTATTGCACAATCGGGATTCGTTTCTTTTTGGTGAGGTTTCCGCCTCACTTTTTTGCTTTCCGCACTTTTTTCATGACTTTGTCATCATCCTTATTAATCCTTCCTATTCTCTTTTACAATAAAATGTACACTTTTCCTCATCTCCTGCCTTCCGCTCTACTCTGTCATCGTCTGGGAGCTCTCCCAATTGAACCAGTATCTACTACTACCATCATGAATTAATTAACTCACTAAACTCTACTTACGTATACATTCGGATACTTGTTTGAAAAGCCATCACCTTATAAAAGTCAAATTTTGAACTAAACTCTGTTCATTTAAAATGTTTGAGGAATTGTTGAAGCTTACAAATAATGTGTGGGCAAGTGCTTTTGTATTTGCTCATTAAACAAGCATCTCACACTAGTAGGCTTACTCGTACTTATATAATATTTTTTTAATGTTTATTCTTATCTATTTACAGGTTCAAAGTTTCATAGGTTCTACTTAATCCATATACTCGTAAAAAAATTGCCATCTACCCTGTATGTATTTGAAACTTTGCACATTAAGAAAGCGGTTGATGTACATTTCTTGTAATTACTTTGCCAGTCATGGTGAATTACAATAGAGTAGGAAAATGGTTTACGTTTGAGTAAATTAGTGCTGGCAAAAAATAATTCCTTCAAAGGTGTCAGTTTAGCTCATTACTGTAGTTGTGGAACTGAGGAGAATCACTGAATGCTACTACAAAAAAAATGTACAATGCTAGTAGTACAATGCTACTACAAGCAATGCTATATGGTACATGACATTCTATATACATGCCTATATGAGTGAATTGTGAACTATACTACTACGCAATAGAATTGAAGATGAAAAGACGCGCGCACACACACACATCAATCGGAGCGTGAGAATAAAATATTATCGTGTCATTTTTCTTGTTTTCCTCCGTAACTCCAGCGGTTTTCTTTCTTCCTTGTTGTAAAACTTGATTACGTAGTTTACAGTTCGGTGTACAATGCAGGTCATCGGTCTTAAATGCTATTTGATTTGATTTTAGCAGGATTCAATCCAACCCAAATGCTAAAATGGTTCAATTTAACAGAATTTAATCATTTGGAGATAAATTCCTCTCGGCTCATGAAACTCCTCAGTTTTCTTTTTTTTATTCTCTGGAATCCTTTAATTGCAAATGCCTCAGATCATCTTACCATTATCCATTATTTAGCAAATGCCTCGATCTGTATCTCAAATTAGCTCAGTATCTCAAAACAATAACAAAAAATGAGTTGCAGCTCTACAGTATTTGGAAAAAAAATAAGTTTTTGAAAATTACGTGCTAGTAGTTTTTCATTATTATGATTATATAACTTTCCAAATCTTTGTCAAAATTCCTTTTACAATAAGATTGGATCAGTTCACAAGGTAAACTGATGGAAGATACAATACTGTATGGTACACCATTTACTGGAATATTGTTTCATATTTAAAATACTTGAATACAGTCTCTTATATCACTTTATACTGAGAAAATTTTGAAGCTATGTTTGATGGAGTCCGAAGACAATACTTACTGGAGACAAATAATCCTAATTATCTAACTCGATTGCTGTAAATCAATTAAATTGCTTCCATGTTGGAAAACATCTAACATTTTCCTATATCACAATTTGTTGAAATTTTCCCTCAATTATAGTTTTAAATGTTATTTTTCTTACGTAAAGTTCATGAAGGCTAGGCGAGGAAACAAGCGCAAATTATTTCCAATGAAGGAATTTTTAAGAGTTTTTGATCGAATTTCATACCACTTACTGTATTATGAACGAACTCAACTGTTATGATAGACTGTCTTGGTAGATCAGTGCCGTTACCTGCTTCCGTCGCATGGAAGGTAACGCAGAGGAAGATGAGGATGGAAGATGAAATGGAGGATGAGGATGAAATTAAGAAGAATGAATGAAGAAAAAAGAGGAAGAAGAGAAGAGGCAGTAGTCGTGAAGGAAAAAGATGAATAATTTGAAGAAAATGAGAGAAGTCGATGGTTCAGAAAAAGAAGAAAAATGGAAAGATTATAGATGGCTATAGCAGGTAGAGGTAGGTCACAAGAAACGAACGGTATAACACAGATCCCGACCTGGATGGCTAAGCATAGTACTGACTGCAGTCTGAAGTCCAAGTTGAGCACTTAGCAACCGCCCAAGCATGTAACACACCGCTACTTAGACCTACCTACTTTACTCTCTTATCCTATGCAGGTAGCTGTGCTGCAACTTACTGACCAAAGTCCTGATCCATAGATTTTTGAATTTAAAAAACATCAAGATCTATCCCAAAGGCTACATTTTTATGAGTCAGAGGTACAAGAAAAGGTTCAAAATATTAGCTTCATTTGCCCATTTCATTATACATTATATCGTTATATATACATTATATCGTTATATATACATTATATCGTCACTATACATTATATCGTTATATTTATTGACAAAGTAGACATAAGGAAAGACTTTATGGGAGTTTCCATCTAAATATCTGAATATTTTCAATGTAAGGGTCCCCCACCGATAAAAAGCCATACGATAAAAAAACCATTAAATAAAATGCGATGACATACATGGGGATATGCTTTCAATTTTCAATCTTAGCAATGATTAGGAGAAAATTAGAACATTCTGTTTCTCTCAAATTAGATTTTGATCAATAAAACAGTTCAAAATAAGCCTTTGTTTTCTTTTCAATTCAAAACAAAAAACTCCAGTAAAATATAGTGATTGTTTCCTCTCAATAACCAGAGTGTTAAATTAGTTATATTTTCCCTATATGATACTAACATAATATTTGAATCGTATGTTCGTGGTATATCATTCTGATAGGAAAAGATGGCGTGCATATCTACGAATATGGTAGGATGGTAGCTTATCGTCTAACAATTTGATATTAGTTCCAGGAAACTCAGTTGCTTTGAATAACAGCCTATCTGAATGTTTCATGCCGTATCGAAATAAATGGCCCTCACTATTTCAATGTATGGTTCACTGATTTGATCTCGTTTTGTTGGAGGCCAGTAGGCTTGCTACAGTTTGTAATCATGGACCATGAGCCCTGTAAACCATAAAACGATAAATTGGCAATTTTTGTGTTATTTATTTTATCATTTGTGATTATAATTCACAATTGTCTAGAATTAAAAAAGATTATATACCTACTCCCAGTTCAATACCTACCTACAACCTATACCTACTACACTACCTACTATACCTACTACCTACTACCTACTACTACCTACTATACCTACTACTACTAGTTCCAGTGGCGAGCGGTGCTGTGAAAAGTTAGTGAAGCAGAAGTTAGCTCGATATATGAAGGGGGGGATTCATTTCCCTATATATGAAGAGATCTGGTAGGTTTTTGTTGATTTCAATAGGCCTACCAGGTACTTAAAATATACCCTACTTATACCATTGATTTCTATTTTCTAATTCAACTTACTTAGGATATACTGTACTTCTCTACAAGAAGCCATAACAATTATTCAAGTTAACACCAACACAACAAATTATTGCATTATTTCTATACCCGATATAAAAACGCTCACATTCACGTTCAACGGAAATCCCGTACCGACCCGTTCAACTGTTACTGTGTGTGAATTGTTGTTCAACAATGCAAATAGAGAAGTGTTTTTTTACTTGACGGAAAATAATATAATATAGGCTAATATAATGAAATATAATATAATAAAATATAATAAATAAAATAACATCCAACGCAGAGCAGAGTCAACAAAAATATCAGTGATGTTAAAGACGATAGGAAACTATTAAGTATTAGAAATTAATTATTTTTAAAATATTGATTTTAAAAATATTAATTTATCAATATTAATTTTAATTAATTAAAATTTATTAACTATTAAGTATTAGAGACTGTAGTATTCTAATTGTCTTTGGTGATGTCAATCTTCCCATTGTGATTTATTTGTTCGATAAATTTGTTGACTTGTAAGGTTGGCAATATTAAAAATTTGAAATGACGTTCGGCAAAGATCGGCCATCTTCGTGGTCAACTGAAGCTAGCTTCTCCAACAGCTTCTTTGATGATTCTCCTCCCATTCCCACACCCATTCCCCTCAACCATCGCTACGTATATTGGCTGCGCGCGCAACCACTATAGGTGAAGCATTCTCAACTATGCTTCTGTTGAAGTCCGATCGACTGGGAGCGGAATTTGCAGACTCAAAGGCGGCTGGGCTCACATTTGCACGTCACCAATGCAATGTAGCGAGGCATAAACCCTCTAAATAGTTGAGAATTGATACTCTCTGATTTGATTATAACAAAATAATTTCCGATAATTTATAAAGTTATTGATTCTTACTATTTTGATAAATATTAATAAAATAAGAATTTATTGGATTTTCATTACCGAAGCAGTGCTTCACTTGCTTCATCTGACCGCTCGCCACTGACTAGTTCTATACCTACTACAACCATCAATGCCGAATCACTACTTTCTTCAAATTTTTTTAACTAATATTGTTTCAAGCAATAAAAATTATTTGAATAAATCAATGCTTTAATAAAACATGTAATTGAGTATTATTGATTATAAATTGAGTTTCTTCAGTAAATGAAGTATCCACATGCAATCGAACATACCTTACACATTATTATTAAGTTTTTAATATGATTATTAAAACCAAATTGAAATGAGTAATAGACTATACTAGTCCTTCTCAATATTAATTCAATATATATATATATATATATATATATTTTTTTTTTTTTTCTGCATAGCCATGTAGTAAAATTGAGCCATCATGCTTAAAAATGATATTTATTCCAGACATTGTGGTACCGTATCTACTTAATCAATTTCAATCCAGCTAACACTTCTGACCAACAGAGCTGAAGAATCTGTGGCTCTTCCTTATTCTCTTCACTTGAAATATAAGATATTTTAATCAATGCTTCGCTACTTACTTTCTGCATTCTTATTCCTAAGGACGTTTGTACACAATTAATGCTTTACCCAAATTCCATTCATCGTGGCATTGAACAACTCATTTGTAAAGTATCACACACTGGAGAACACTGTTCCAACATAGCAAATCTTGACATGCATGTCAAGTGTGGGTACGGTACCTTTCTAACAAGTCAGCTGTTCAATTCTAGGGTTTTTTGTTGGATGGATTTTGATGGAAATTTTGATCATGTGCAAATGTCTTCAGAAAACGATGAATCAATAAAGTTTTCGATTTCATTAGATTCGAGAAAGGTTCTTGAACGTTATTTTTGAAAATTCGTTTTGGAAACGTTATGTAATTTACAATTGTGTCCTTTGAACAAACAACGTGTAATTTGAATGACAACCTTTCCAGTTTTGTTTCCGATATTCAAATTGGTCAGTTCATTTTTAGTTTGCATAGATTTTAGCGGAAGTTGGAAATTGTTTGATTTTGCGATGACCCCTACTATACGTAACATCATAGACAATAGATTCTATAACACTGTTTAGTGGCAATTTTTCCAGTGTCCAACTGCTCTGAATTATCGCACGAATGTCATTCACTTTTCCTTTTTCTGTCAAGTTCTAGCCGTGTCCACTTTCACAATAACGAAAACAAATTATTTCCTACGCTTTCCACTGAGTGGCGTTTACAATTACTGTATTTTATTGCGCGAATCTCGGTTTAGTTGGAATTTTTCGTACGTCCACTTTTTGAAGTCCATTGTCAGATAATTAGCCTATGCATGCATACACATTAACGAGGCAAACTATTGACGTTTAATTGCGATTATTGAAGATAAATTGAACTTTGTTCTCAGGTAATTATATCGTGTATGTCCATTTCCTTCACACATTAATGAGTAACTTTCAATTTCTAAGCCCATTTATAAGGAATTCCGGAAGCTCCTCCTATGATCTATAAATCAAAATCAAATAAATTTCTAGTCAAACTCCAACAATACAAACTGACACTACTGTAGAAATGAACAAAACGTTTAATTATTGGGTTCTTATTGATGAATTTCAAATTAAATAGTTGAAAATTATTATAAAAAATTCGAAAATATTGCACATTTAGGTAATTTCAAAAATACATTAGGCGAAGTTTGGTTTTTATTTATTAAAATCCTTAAGCCCTTGTAGGATCGGACTTACCTTGTGGTACAGTACAGTAGGCCTACCTACATTCGTCCGGGATAGATTTTTATGTGTTTTCAACTAGTTCAATAGAATGCTTTTAAGATGTCACATATATTTATGAGTAACTAGTTTTGTTTATCTGTTGGAAATTGAGGCTCCAATAAGCTAACTTGGAGATTTTATTCATCTGGGTTTTTTTTTATTTGGTATAAAATTGGCGCAGCTTTTTCTAATGTATTTATGGTTTGGTAAATAAACTATAAGTAGGTTAATATTAAGTATAATTTGAGTATAATATTTAGTATACTTTCATAAGCATAACACTTCTTGTTAGATATTTGGAACTGGCAAGTCTGCTGTCTTCATTCGAGTGGCATATAGCAATGAAACATTGCCTTTCACCTGTGTAAATCATTTGACAGCTTAACTGAAAGTCCTGTTGATTCATTGTCAAACTCCTTAGTGTCACACATGACAATGTGTGATTTCAATTTCAGCCGAGAAAGTAAGACTTAGTGAGTGTGACTATACACAGAACAGCTTCGGTCCAGGGTGCATCACTACATTACATTCTGCTGATGTGACGTTCAAATCCAATCTTGTCTGGCTTTTCAGGAGTAAATAGAAATGTCAGTTTCTCTTCATTGTAGACTGTCAGCGGTGCAGATAATGTATCTGTCAACATTGTAGACCCAATGTACTGTATGAAGTGAATCAAATTTGAATTCTTTGATTTTTCAATCACATGGAAAAAGCATTTATTCCATTGTGCAGAAAAATTATGAATAATAATATATTATGTATATTTATTTATTATTAATTCATTCGTTCATTTACATACCTATTCATATTCATATATTTACTTTTTTATATTTTTTTCAATTAGCACACATTCAAATTGTTGACACAATATGAGAAGCAACAGTAGAAATTGCCCAAAACTGCAAGTCTAGATAATATGTTCATAATATGATTTTTTCTCACTGATCTGAAGGCATGTGTATGTGATAAAATTTTTCATTCAATACAATTAAATGAAAGCGCTTTAAATTCCTTCATAGTCCATACAACTGCAAATCGATTCAATATTTGAAGCACTTGAAGTTTTTGAAGTTTGAGTTTTTTCTAATCAAATTCCTTACAATACTTTTCAAATATTGTTGAATTTTTCACAATATTAGTTATCTTAATAAGTCCAATACGTATGCGGCATATTCACTTACTATTACTTTATTATTATATTAAAATTATTTATATATTACTATTCACTAATACCATTAATATTATTATGTAATTATATTAACTTACTATGAAGATATATTAACTATGAAAAAGTGGTTCGGTAACCTCATTTGTTTGATTGCTGCTGTTGAAAACTTTATATAATTCTCCCCATAATTTTATAATTTCACATCCTTTTTTTAAGTTTATTGCAGTTTTCATCAAATTACTTCTTCACAATCATTAATTTTCTCGAAAATTCTGTGTGTTTCAGATGCGCATCCAGTTCAACGACGAGCCGACGCTATTCGAGTACCCATCAGAGGCCTCGTTCTCAGATTCGACGGTAGATGGGGGCAGTAGCAGCAGCAGCAGTAGCAGTTTACCGCCCTCAGGCTCTGCCTCCAGTAGCCAGCAACCACCCCCAGTGCCGCCCCATGCTGCTCCAATGCCTCCTGTATCTGGCTTGTCGCCTGCCGCGCCTCTCGGTCAGTTTTAGATCTGAATTATTATTAGATTCGAATATTATTATTTTTATTTTTAGAAATAATGTTATTTCATGCAGGGTATCCCGAAATGGGCTGAGTACCAGCATGGTATTCTACTAACTGCAACAAACAAAAAATGTTTAGAATTAGTCAATTTTCACTTGGTATTTTCCTTTATGGAAACCAACGGTGGTTTTAATTCAGTGTCAATGTGTGGGCTAATTACTAAACTAATAAGAGAATAGAACTACAGTACACAAGGTATTGTTTGCAAGAAAGTAAACACTTTAAATTTGCGTTGTAAAAAATGCCATTGTAAGAAAGTCCACCAATGAAATTTGAAAGAAATATTATGTAATTAGCCTTGATATGAATAAAAATAAATAGACCTATTATGTATTAAAATTGAAATAACAAAAAATTATAAGTGTAAAAAGTAAAAGTGTAAAATTAAAATTATTTTAAATTATTAGCAGTGATGCAGTGATAAATTATATTGATGTAATATATGGTTAATAAGTTATATTGGTTATGTTGGTGAAGTGGAACAAACCTACTCGGGTCTCCCCACTATTAAAAGCCATACGCTGAATAAATAAATACATATTATTAACCATGAAAGAAATATGAGCATATGATTACATTATCTAAAAAATAATTACATTGTGGATTGCGTGAAATCTAAAAGACAATTAGTTGTTTTTAGGACATTTTTTGTTTATTTCATCTTATTGAGTACCATGGAATGACTCTTTTTTTGCCAGCCTTCTATCTCATTTCATAAAACTAATTTTAAATTGGAAGGAAAATTAAATGAACTATATTCAGTTTTGAAACCAGATACTAATTCTGACTCCACCTCAGAAAAAGTACGTTGAGGATCTTTTTTTCATGTTGTTTTTTTCACTCTCAATCAACCCTCTCCTTTTTGCACAACTGCTCCCTCTTTGGCATCTCTTCAGTAAGAAAATTCTCTATTCTTGCTGATCCTCATGATATAATCATAATAAGCACAAATCCACACATAATGATCATCATCATCGTCTAATATAGCTATGCACTTTTTGCTTAGCCGTCCCTTTCAAATTTCAGCTGGCTGTGAATGGAAGCCAGGTCTGTACGTTAATGATTCACAGTTTAGCACTGTCCAATTGTCCATTGAATCCATTCAATGCTCACCACTTTCACTCTGATCTAGTTCTTCCGCTTTTGCATCCAACATGGCTGACTTTTAATGATGTTCAACACTGCTCAGGTTTTCTTGTGATGATGAATCAATTTAATCGTGTAGTGTAGAATGTACGCTCTCCAACATACCAGACAGAAATAGCACCAGAAATGTCTGTGTGAGATGATATAAGAGTAGGATGCGTGCAGCGGGATCGTTTCACTCAATCTTGGAAATGCCAAATCTGGGCAATTTGGTCTCATCTGTGTTAGTTTATTCTAAATAAATGTCATGGGGTCACAGTGCTCATAACACTGTATTATCTATTCATAGGTGATCTATTAGATAATGTTCATATAGCTCAGATTCGCCATAATTCTTTAGGTTCATTTTACAATTTCTTAATACAGTAAATTATTTTTTGTACATGTTATGGTAGTTAGTGATTCTGCTTTGATTCAATTTGATGGTCAATGGTTTGTTTAAAGACCTTTTTGATTTTTCTGAGTCTCATTGAACATTTCACTTCTTAGAACAGATTCGCCGCTTCTATAACCAAGTGAAAAGTTTTTGATCATTTATCAAGACTGGTTATTTTGGTATTTCTCTATAATGACTTGAAAAGGACTCAGATGTTGTCAAACCACTATTTATTAAACATTATTTTACAAATTACAGTTTTGTGACGGTATAACCTGCCACATGGTTTGACATATATAAATCCTTTACAACTTTACATTCATTTATTAAGACTCAAATTTCGATAACACTAAACAATATGCACTTTAAACTTTATGTTTGTTGCTCAGTTCATTGTCATTATACGGATGGAATTTGATTGTATTCAAATTTATTTATTTTCTACCATTGATCCTTCGAGCAAGTTTGTTAAGAGTGGTTAATGATTTGTATTAAATACAAGTGCTTCCTAATATAGACCAGTAGTATTGTATGGACAACCAGGAAGCTTTTTGTAGCCTAATTTTTCAAGCATAACGTTGTTTTTTCAGAATTTATAAAATTGATGTAATCTAATTGAGCCTAACAAATTGAAGAGGGAGAAGTAGTGTCAACCGAATTGGAATCACAATAATTGCAGGAAGCTCTCTCTATTCATTTTATTACGGAGTTTTGCGCGAAAAGGTCTGATTGGAGCTTATCCAATCACATTGCTATTATTCAATTCACTTTTCAATGTTGAAGAATATTTTTAAATCTATCTCAAATTCTATCCTTTAGTTATGTCTCGTGTCCTTGAATTATTATGAATTCAAGATTATGAAATCAGATTATTACAGTGATCTGTGCTAAAGTTAGTTGATTTGGAATGGTATGCGTAAATCAACTAAAATCTGAAAACATAATTTCAACTAGCATGAGATATGCATACTTGCTTGCATACCCTAAGCGAAACAGAAACACTTTTTTCTCAGAAACAATCAGTCCTATAATAACCAATCAACATGAATAATTTGAATCGGTAGCTTTCAACTTCATGCAGTCTAATTTAGTTTTGAAATATTCTATCGAGTTAATTCAATGAAGATGAATAAATAATAAGTTGAGATGAATTCGTATTCTATTGTTTTTATTTGATGAATTTGCTCTTTCTCTGTTTCAGATGAAGAAACAATTTTACCAGATCTTATCTCAGATTTTTCCCCAATAGAACCGTGGCCTATAGGCACAGAATCCCTGGTTTAGTTCCTTTTAGGAAATCTGCCTTGTATTTAACTGTACCTTATTTTATGGTTCTCCTAGGGTTGAATTTTAGAAAGAACTGTTGTTCATGTAGATAATTCAGATTAACAGTTGTAGTAGACTTACCTTGTTAACGCCAACCTTGATGAGATTATGGATTTTCAATTCATTGCAAATTCCCTTTTTTGATAATCTCTTATTATTCCTTATGTTTCAATATTTTTACAGTCCTACATTATGCCAATCATTTCCATATCATGCTTTTTATAGCGGATGTACTGCCACTTTAAACGCTAAACAGTATAAAATTGTTGGAACACCTGCCTTATTCCATGTATAAACAATATTGCAATAAATTTTAAGCAAACCTAACATAACCTAATCCAATCCAACCAAAGTTAACTTAACACAATCTAACCTTTCCCAACTCAACCTAACCCAGAGCCTAACCTACAGCCTATCTCATGAATTAAAGAGACCTCTAGTCATATTTCTACAACCCTAAGCAATATTTATCAAGCTAATCGATTGAAACTTTTAAAGCCTTCTCTATAGACATTTTTTCAATCATTTCGATATTTTGCTTTTGTAGCGGGTGTATACTATCACTCTAACCGCAAATAATCTGAAAATGTTAAGACACCTGCCTTATTTCATGACTGTATAAACAATATTGCAATTCCAGTATTGCAGTATTCCAAGCAAACCCTGACCTTACCCTACCTAATCTTACTCAATCTTACTTAACCCAACTCAACCTAATCTAACTCAACCTTAACTAGTCTTATGTGAACCCTGATTAAAACCTCCTAATTTGTTATATAATTATATTTTTTCATTTTGGGCTAGAAACCTTGATTTTCAGAGTGCTTGCGTTTAGAGTCGTTGTTCATCCTTTGTGTGTGGCTTGTTGATGTGCATGTAGTGCTGTCTGTAGCTGACCGTAGTTTTTGTGCTATTCAGGAGGCAGTGGAGGTCTAGCCAGCTACACGCCGAGCAAACTGGGCGAGGGAGGCGATTGGCAGCCGGGAGTCACCAGGCATGTGCCCCCCGCACACCCCCACTCCACGCCTAGTGCGCCCAAATCGCCAGCGCCGCCACCGCCCTCCGGCGGCGGGAACACAGAGGGGGAAGATGACGATTATTTGAAACCCGCCACTGCCGAGGAGACGGTCACTTGGAGCGAAGGAACCAACGCCGATCTCCTCTTCTAAATACTCTGTACATTCTATCATTTTTCTTGTAAATATTTATATATACAGACCAATATACATACCTAATTTTATATTTATACAATTATATTATATTGAATTTGTAGTATCTATTGCGTATTTTGTACTTATTCTACGACTATTTAATTATTCATAATGAAGCTTATTGTATTGATATTTGATGGAGAGCTGAAAACTTGTTGCAATGAACAAATTGATAATAATTGAACGGAGATTCTATTAGTTCTATGAAATTGGATATTAGGGTTTATTAAAGCTGTGCTTCCTTGTAAAATTGAAAAATAATTATCATATTTCCTAATAATCTAAAATCGACAGTCTTCAATCAATTTATTACAGATTTTTGAGGGATTTAGTACCATAATAAAACATTTCAAACTCAATTGAACGAAGATTCTATTAGTTCTATGAAATTGGATATTAGGGTTTATTAAAGCTGTGCTTCCTTCTTGTAAAATTGAAAAATAATTATTATATTTCCTAATGATCTAAATTCGACAGTCTTCAATCAATTTATTATAGATTTTTGAGGGATTGAGTACCATAATAAAACTTTTCAAATTTAATTATCTCTTAGTCGTAATGTCGTGACTTTCTTACTCATGATTATTTAGAAGTTTTCTCATTTTCAACCTTTCTATGAAACAATAACACCAGTGTATAAAATGATTTTGCTTCAATAATTTAATGTTTATATTTGAACCTCATGATTATCTGTCTGCAGTTGAGATTCACTCAGGAAGCACTTTGCTGATAGAATATGACATTCCTCGATTCAAGTTCCATTAGGTATACAAATTTTAATAATAATATATTATTTGAAAAATTAGATGTTATGAAAAACGAAAAATCAAGACCCATACTTGAGGCAAGATTAGGCTAAAAGTATGATTTCGATTTTCAGAGAGTGAATTTGATTCGAATAGCTATGTGGTTCTTTGTAACGCTATGGGGATTTAAATTAATGAGTACTCGAGCATTCCATTTTTGTGTTTTCCCAATCTTGTTCTTTATCTCTAGATTTATAATTTTGCCAGGTGCTACAGTAGAATGCAGGTATACATTACAGGTTTCCTAGTATTCAGTCAGTTTTATTATTTACATTCTCATACCATCGAGATTTTGCTTTCCATGGGTTCAATCAAGTACTTGATAGTCTTTTAGAAATTTCAAATGTTTCAATATTGATACTGGAGAGCTAAAGCCTTTCTGTTTTATAGTTCGATTGAAAAATCATGAATCTTCAAATTAGTTATTGTAAACTATAATAGATAACAGTAATAGACTTCATTATTGGATTCATTTTTAAACATACATTGAGCATTGCATTTCGAATACTCAAAGAATCAGAGCAATATTTTGTTTTTGTTTGTGTATTTTTCTGTTTGAGAATAAATTTATTTCAATTCAATATTTTTGCATTTTTTTCTATTTTTGTTAGTTTTGCAGATTATTTAAAATGAATCTTCAATTCAATTTCTGCTTTAATACTTTTTTTTTTGCTTGAAATGAAGCTCAGGTTTAAGGTTTCATTAAATACAAAAACTATGCTGTTTACTCTCACAAAACAAAATTTATAATTTTTTTATTAGTAAATATTCTCAAGGTTTAGGCATATTCCACTGATGAGATTAGGCCTATATATCTATATGTTTAGGTGATGAGCTCTAATGGATTAGGTATAAGTTTTTACAAATTTGTGCAAAATCCGAGTTCTAGAACCAACATAATTTCATTCGTAATTGGAATTTGTTATTCCACTTGACATAAAATCATCACACCTGTAATCTTGACTGCTTTCTGGTGCTCTAATTACACCTAACTTTTGAGACAATAGAGCTAATTAACATCTCAATAAAAATTGTGATATAAATTTATAAGGCTGATTTAATTATCAACGTCGGTTTTATCCTTTATAATGTAATAGTACTCTTTATTAATCTGTCAAATAAAAGAAAATGACTTCTCCCAAATACAATCTTAATTTTTAAAGTTATTTTTCATTCCGAACATGAGATTTGATTGATCTCTACTGAATTATATGGACGGAGTAAGCCTTGCTAAGGTAATTTTTATATTGTTTAAAATGTTTGTAAATTATTTCAAGATTCCGCTTTTTAAAGTTTTCCTATTTCGTTTCATGAACTGAAACGTTTGAAAATTTATTGTAAGGAATTGTCCTGAAAATATCATTGTAATTTAAGAACACTTCAATATAATATCTACTCATAGACAACTCTACTCTATACTCTGTAGTTTAGAAAAATATTGCTCTATCTTGTCTGTTCTCTCTTAGATTTATGTATGTACGGAAATATTCATTTAATTTGGCGATGGCTAATAAATTTAATTGAACATTTCTATGATAACGGGTGATGGTCTGTTTGTGGTTTTTACATGTTATAATATACAGTATTTATGTTAAAAAGTGCAACAGAACATCATCCGTTACCATAGAAATGATGAATGAAAGTTATTCACCATCCGCCAAATTAAATAACTATTATTATATTGGAATCTATTTGAAGTAGTGCATACAATTTGAATGCCGTCGTACAAGAGATTTTTTAATGTTATAGTTTACAAGTAAGTAGCGAAAAGAAATCTAAATAAAGAATCGTATTGAAAGTTCTAAATCAATTGATTTTGAGAAAACTAATGAATTTATTCTAGATGGATTATAATCTTTCCATTCAGATCAGTGATCACAGAATGTTTGTGTATACATCACTTGTTATAAGATAATAGTTTCTATAATGTATCTTGCATACCTCATAATCTACATATTTATGCGCCAAATACAGTGTATATTAATTTCAATAATATTCAATTAAAGCTAAGCTGTATGATTTCGATCGCCTTAGATCTAATAGTTGACTACTTCATTACTCGATTTTGATAATTTATTCTTGAATCAAATACCATTCAACGATTAAACATAGCAAGTTTCCTATTCTTCTGATTCGATAGAGATTAGGAGGCTATATTATAATACCTAGTTGAATTTTTCTCTGTAGAATAATAATTTATTCATATTTTCTTTTAATATTGATCTTTTCAACCAGTACATATCAGAGCGGCTCAATTTATTGCTGTGTATATGAAAAGATTTTTGATAATGCAGGTTTTTGAAATTATTTATTAGTGACATTTTTTATAAATTCAATTTGATAGATAAATGTAAATTCATTCATCATTGGATATCTAGTTCATTAACAGCTGAACTAGGAGAATTATAGGTATTATAGCAGATATAGGTAAATGAAATATTAATCTACAAATTTTCAAAAATTGATTTCTCTATATTATCATAATTCTTTATTTGCATAGTATGTTGGTGTCATTATCAAGTAGCATTTTCAATTCCCAGTAGGAAAAAATTTCAGTATTGATGGACAGTTAACATTTTTAAAAACACATTTTTGGTATCTTAAACTAATCTTGTAATATTCCTTAAGCTTTTCTAGTCATTCTCATCTTCCATTAAATTTGTTGTTGAAGTTCAAGGCTCTAATGTCTTATGAACTTTAATTATCATTTAATTCGTCAACGTTGTCTACTTTTACAACTCAAATACTACAAACTGATTGTGTCAATCATGTAAGGATCTTGTTGCTGATAAAGACCTCTAGTTAGTGATAATTTATGTTTTCTTCCACAGATTTTAATAAAAATTGGCAAAATTGTTGAAATATATATTATTGTATCCATCAAAAATTCGATTTTTTCAAATCCGACTTAAAATCTATTACCATAAAAATATATCATAACGCTCAATATTCCATGATTATTTTACTCATCAACTCACTTGCCAATATTTAAACTGTGTTGGTAAACGTCATTCCAAACTATTTTAATACATATTACCTAGATGCAGTATATATTATTGTTGAAGATTATTCGACAGATATGTAAATTTGTAGGAGATTTTTGCTTGTGTATGGTCTAGAAATTTTGTAAAGTAGTTCGTGGATTTTCAAGAAGTGATTTTATTTGCAAATACTGTGATTTTTGTGTTTACATGATTGTGTATGTAAGTTGTGTGTATTAAATAATATTCCTATTGAATCATAGTAAAATTGAAGTCTATTTTATACATTATTTTTTATACCTTTCGCTTAGAATAGAATAGAATGACTTATTTATCTGACCACTCTATTTTATCTTATAGCGTGCAACTGTGGGTGAAAGTCTGTGTAATAATTGAATGTTAAAAACGAGTTAACTTTTCTGAATAGCCTTGAAAACATTAATGTTATTGTGCTTTGTTGATAATCGTATACTTTTCATATCAGCTTAAATGTATTTGGAACACAAATTTCATTTCTACATCTAATTTGTATTGGTAGGTAATATTTGGCATTAGATAGATAGATTCATGCTGGGTTCCACCAACCTTGGTCAAATAGAATTTGACCATGTTCAAAATAAGGCAATGGCACACACGGTGAAAAATTGTTGCAAAGGAACGGAAACTCCAGCTGATCTTTTATAATGAATTTCAAGAGATTGGAATTCTCATACATAAACAGCCGGATAAAATGCTAATATAGCAATTCACCAATGTACACAGATCAATTTTTTGCGACAACTTAAAAATTGATGGTTGAATTCTCACATTGTGTGATTATAACCTTTCCACCTGTTGATGCGTTTGAACATCGTTAAATATTTGACCAGTCTTGGTGAAACCCGGCAAGAGAGATGTTATTTCTCTGCCATCGTAGAGTACGGTCAACAGCAACGACAAGAAATAATATTTCTTTATCTATCTAATGCCAAGCATCGAATTAAATGGATCTGATTATATTTAAAACTAATGCTGGGTTTCACCAACATTGGACAAATAGAATTTGATGATCTTCAAAAAAGGCCACGGTAAAAAAGTTGTTGCAAGGAACGGAGACTCCAGCTGATCTTTTATAATGAATTTGAAATTATTGGAATTCTCATACATACGAGTAAACAGCCGGATAAATGCATAAGAGGGTCCTGGTACAAAAACCTTCATTCATAAATGTTGAATACATATAATTTCGAATCCATAAGTTGGTTTCCAATCTCAATGCATCCAGATGGACTATTGAGACTGTGGCAAAACGGGCCTGAAGAAGAGCATCCTTAACACCTTAACTCTACAAAGCAATAATTATTATTACTCTTTCTTATCAATGTAATGAGAGGTTTAACATCAATTCCCAATGTAAAGTATAATCAGAAGTAGTTGTGACTAGAGAGAACGTTCAGAGCCAGGGCTTTGGTTAGTGGCGAAGCGTGGTATACTTATATAAATAAGTGGTCAAATAACTATACCACGCTTCGCCACGGGCTTTGGTATAAGCTACTTTTTTAATAATAAATAAAACTCTATCTAGCCTCCTGTGTCAGCCCAGTTCATAAGCTTCTAGAAAATTTCAAAACTAGGCTTAATATTTATGTTTGAGTAATAATAAGTAAAAAAATAGGCTTAATATCTTTGACTAGCTCTGTAAAACCATTAATGAATAGAAAATTCTATACCCTCGCGTACAATTACAATTGCTTCTATTGCTACTAATAATACACATTGTCAGGGTATAAATTTTCAACGTCAACAGATAACTTATATCAGCTCTGGATTTTTGTCCTCTCATAATCAACATGTTTGCAGTGGAGAAAAGCGGGACCGCGTCTCCAGAGAATTTTAGAGTCGAACGAACTCCAGAAAACGATTTTCAACTTTTTACATGTTATCTTGGACCGCCGTGGCGCCAGGGCTATGGATAGAGCATGGCCTAACAAGTGTACACACATAATATGAGACTTTTCTCTACTATACAAGCAGAGATATTTAGCTAAGAAGAGTACACCTCTCTCTTCTCTCAAGGGAAAGCTGAGAGAGTAAAATTCCGATTTTCAAATGCTCATATCTCCTGAACAGGAGCGGATTTTTTTTTTATTTTGTTGACAGATTCTTGTTGAGCTCTTCGAGTACTATCTTATACGTTATTTTGAGAATTTTTACTTTTTTTGCAAAAAATCATGCTTTTTTTTAGCCAACAAATAAAAATCTCAGATTTGCTTGATATTTGGGCTATAGATAGAGCAGGGCCTAACAAGTGTACACACGTAATATGATACTTTTCTCTACTATACAAGCAGAGATATTAAGCTAAGAAGAGTACACCTCTCTCTTCTCTCAAGGGAAAGCTGAGAGAGTAAAATTCCGATTTTCAAATGCTCATATCTCCTGAACAGGAGCGGATTTTTTTTTTATTTTGTTGACAGATTCTTGTTGAGCTCTTCGAGTACTATCTTATACGTTATTTTGAGCAATTATGAGGATTTTTAATTTTTTGCAAAAAATCATAATGAAAAAATAAAAATCTCAGATTTGCTTGATATTTGGGCTATAGATAGAGCAGGGCCTAACAAGTGTACACACGTAATATGATACTTTTCTCTACTATGCAATCATAGGTATTTTTCTTGGAAGAGTACACCTCTCTCTTCTCTCAAGGGAAAGCTGAGAGAGTGAAATTCCGATTTTCAAATGCTCATATCTCCTGAACAGAAGCAAATTTTTTTTAATTTTGTTGACAGATTCTTGTTCAGCTCTTCGAGTACTATCTTATACGTTATTTTGAGAATTTTTAATTTTTTGCAAAAAATCATGATGTACACACATAATATGATACTTTTCTCTACTATACAAGAAGAGATAATTAGCTAAGAAGAGTACACCTCTCTCTTCTCTCAAGGGAAAGCTGAGAGAGTGAAATTCCGATTTTCAAATGCTCATATCTCCTGAATAGAAGCGAATTTTTTCATTTTGTTGACAGATTCTTGTTAAGCTCTTCAAGCACTATCTTATACGTTATTTTGAGCAATTTTGAGAATTTTTAATTTTTTGCAAAAAAATCATGATGATACATCAGGCGTTTTTTTAGCAAAAAAATAAAAATCTCTCAGATTTGCTTGATATTTGGGCTATGGATACAGCAAGGCCTAACAAGTGTACACACATAATATGAGACGTTTCTCTACTATTCAAGCAGAGATATTTAGCTAAGAAGAGTACACCTCTCCGAGTATAATTCCGATTTTCAAATGCTCATATCTCCTGAACAGGAGCGAAGTTTTTCATTTTGTTGACAGATTCTTGTTCAGCTCTTCAAGTACTATCTTATACGTCATTTTGAACAATTTTGAGAATTTTTAATTTTTTGCAAAAAACCCTGATGTATATACATCATGCGTTTTTTTAGCCAAAAAATAAAAATCTCTCAGATTTGCTTGATATTTGGGCTATAGATAGAGCATTGCCTAACAAGTGAACACACATAATATGAGACTTTTCTCTACTATACAAGCAGAGATATTTAGCTAGGAAGAGTACACCTCTCTCTTCTCTCAAGGGAAAGCTGAGAGAGTAAAATTCCGATTTTCAAATGCTCATATCTCCTGAACAGAAGCGAATTTTTTCATTCTGTTGACAGATTCTTGTTCAGCTCTTTAAGTACTATTTTATACGTTATCTTGAGCAATTTTGAGAATTTTTAATTTTTTGCAAAAAACCCTGATGTATCATGCGTTTCTTTAGCCAAAAAATAAAAATCTCTCAGATTTGCTTGATATTTGGGCTATAGATAGAGCATGGCCTAACAGGTGTACACACATAATATGAGACTTTTCTCTACTATACAAGCAGAGATATTTAGCTAGGAAGAGTACACCTCTCTCTTCTCTCAAGGGAAAGCTGAGAGAGTAAAATTCCGATTTTCAAATGCTCATATCTCCTGAACAGAAGCAGTTTTTTTCATTTTGTTGACAGATTCTTGTTCAGCTCTTCAAGTACTATCTAATACGTCATTTCAAGCAAATTTGAGAATTTGTAATTTTTTGCAAAAAATCCTGATGCGTTTTTTTAGCCAAAAAATAAAAATCTCATAGATTTGCTTGATATTCGGGCTATGGATAGAGCATGGCCTAACAAGTGTACACACATAATATGAGACTTTTCTCTACTATACAAGCAGAGATATTTAGCTAAGAAGAGTACACCTCTCTCTCCTCTCAAGGGAAAGCTGAGAGAGTAAAATTCCGATTTTCAAATGCTCATATCTCCTGAACAGGAGCGAAGTTTTTCATTCTGTTGACAGATTCTTGTTCAGCTCTTCAAGTACTATCTTATACGTTATCTTGAGCAATTTTGAGAATTTTTAATTTTTTGCAAAAAACCCTGATGTATACATCATGTGTTTTTTTAGCCAAAAAATAAAAATCTCTCAGATTTGCTTGATATTTGGGCTATAGATAGAGCATTGCCTAACAAGTGTACACACATAATATGAGACTTTTCTCTACTATACAAGCAGAGATATTTAGCTAGGAAGAGTACACCTCTCTCTTCTCTCAAGGGAAAGCTGAGAGAGTAAAATTCCGATTTTCAAATGCTCATATCTCCTGAACAGGAGCGAATTTTTTCATTTTGTTGACAGATTCTTGTTCAGCTCTTTAAGTACTATGTAATACGTCATTTCAAGCAATTTTGAGAATTTGTAATTTTTTGCAAAAAATCATGATGTATAAAAATATACATCATGCGTTTTTTTAGCCAAAAAATAAAAATCTCTCAGACTTCCTTGATATTTGGGCTATGGATACAGCAAGGCCTAACAAGAGTACACACATAATATGAGACTTTTCTATACAAGCAGAGATATTTAGCTAAGAAGTACACTACACCTCTTCTCTCAAGGGAAAGCTGAGAGAGTAAGATTCCGATTTTCAAATGCTCATATCTCCTGAACAGGAGCGAATTTTTTCATTTTGTTGACAGATTTTGTTCAGCTCTTCAAGTACTATCTTATATGTTATTTTGAGCAATTTTGAGAATTTTTAATTTTTTTAAAAATCATGATGATCATGCGTTTTTAGCCAAAAATTAAAATCTCTCAGATTTGCTTGATATTTGGGCTATGGATAGAGCATTGCCTAACAAGTGTATACACATAATGTGAGACTTTTTTCTACTATACAAGCAGAGATATTTAGCTAAGAAGAGTACACCTCTCTCTCCTCTCAAGGGAAAGCTGAGAGAGTAAAATTCCGATTTTCAAATGCTCATATCTCCTGAACAGGAGCGAATTTTTTCATTTTGTTGACAGATTCTTGTTCAGCTCTTCAAGTACTATCTTATACGTCATTTTGAGCAATTTTGAGAATTTTTAATTTTTTGCAAAAAATCCTGATGTATACATCATGCGTTTTTTTAGCCAAAAAATAAAAATCTCTCAGATTTGCTTGATATTTGGGCTATGGATAGAGCATGGCCTAACAAGTGTACACACATAATATGAGACTTTTCTCTACTATACAAGCAGAGATATTTAGCTAAGAAGAGTACACCTCTCTCTCCTCTCAAGGGAAAGCTGAGAGAGTAAAATTCCGATTTTCAAATGCTCATATCTCCTGAACAGGAGCGAATTTTTTCATTTTGTTGACAGATTCTTGTTCAGCTCTTCAAGTACTATCTTATACGTTATTTTGAGCAATTTTGAGAATTTTTAATTTTTTGCAAAAAATCATGATGTATACATCATGCGTTTTTTTAGCCAAAAAATAAAAATCTCTCAGATTTGCTTGATATTTGGGCTATAGATAGAGCATGGCCTAACAAGTGTACACACATAATATGAGACTTTTCTCTACTATACAAGCAGAGATATTTAGCTAGGAAGAGTACACCTCTCTCTTCTCTCAAGGGAAAGCTGAGAGAGTAAAATTCCGATTTTCAAATGCTCATATCTCCTGAACAGAAGCAGTTTTTTTCATTTTGTTGACAGATTCTTGTTCAGCTCTTCAAGTACTATCTTATACGTTATTTTGAGCAATTTTGAGAATTTTTAATTTTTTGCAAAAAATCATCATGCGTTTTTTTAGCCAAAAAATAAAAATCTCTCAGATTTGCTTGATATTTGGGCTATGGATAGAGCATGGCCTAACAAGTGTACACACATAATATGAGACTTTTCTCTACTATACAAGCAGAGATATTTAGCTAAGAAGAGTACACCTCTCTCTTCTCTCAAGGGAAAGCTGAGAGAGTAAAATTCCGATTTTCAAATGCTCATATCTCCTGAACAGGAGCGAATTTTTTCATTTTGTTGACAGATTCTTGTTCAGCTCTTCAAGTACTATCTTATACGTTATTTTGAGCAATTTTGAGAATTTTTAATTTTTTGCAAAAAATCATGATGTATACATCATGCGTTTTTTTAGCCAAAAAATAAAAATCTCTCAGATTTGCTTGATATTTGGGCTATGGATAGAGCATGGCCTAACAAGTGTACACACATAATATGAGACTTTTTCCTGCTATACAAGCAGAGATATTTAGCTAAGAAGAGTACACCTCTCTCTTCTCTCAAGGGAAAGCTGAGAGAGTAAAATTCCGATTTTCAAATGCTCATATCTCCTGAACAGGAGCGAATTTTTTCATTTTGTTGACAGATTCTTGTTCAGCTCTTCAAGTACTATCTTATATGTTATTTTGAGCAATTTTGAGATTTTTTAATTTTTGCAAAAAATCATGATGTATACATCATGCGTTTTTAGCCAAAAAAAAATCTCTCAGATTTGCTTGATATTTGGGCTATGAATAGAGCATGGCCTAACAAGTGTACACACATAATATGAGACTTTTCTCTACTATACAAGCAGAGATATTTAGCTAAGAGTACACCTCTCTTCTCTCAAGGGAAAGCTGAGAGAGTAAAATTCCGAATTTCAAATGCTCATATCTCCTGAACAGGAGCGAATTTTTCATTTTGTTGACAGATTCTTGTTCAGCTCTTCAAGTACTATCTTATACGTTATTTTGAGCAATTTTGAGAATTTTTAATTTTTGCAAAAATCATGATGTATACATCATGTGTTTTTAGCCAAAAATAAAAATCTCTCAGATTTGCTTGATATTTGGGCTATGGATAGAGCATGGCCTAACAAGGGTACACACATAATACGAGACTTTCCTCTACTATACGAGCAGAGATATATATCTAAGATGAGTACACCTCTCTCTTCTCAAGGGAAAGCTGAGAGTAAAATTCCGATTTTCAAATGCTCATATCTCCTGAACAGGAGCGAATTTTATCATTTTGTTGACAGATTCTTGTTCAGCTCTTCAAGTACTATCTTATACGTTATTTTGAGCAATTTTGAGAATTTTTAATTTTTTGCAAAAAATCATGATGTATACATCATGCGTTTTTTTAGCCAAAAAATAAAAATCTCTCAGATTTGCTTGATATTTGGGCTATGGATAGAGCATGGCCTAACAAGTGTACACACATAATATGAGACTTTTCTCTACTATACAAGCAGAGATATTTAGCTAAGAAGAGTACACCTCTCTCTTCTCTCAAGGGAAAGCTGAGAGAGTAAAATTCCGATTTTCAAATGCTCATATCTCCTGAACAGGAGCGAATTTTTTCATTTTGTTGACAGATTCTTGTTCAGCTCTTCAAGTACTATCTTATACGTTATTTTGAGCAATTTTGAGAATTTTTAATTTTTTGCAAAAAATCATGATGTATACATCATGCTTTTTTTTAGCCAAAAAATAAAAATCTCAGATTTGCTTGATATTTGGGCTATGTATAGAGCATTGCCTAACAAGTGTACATACATAATATGAGACTTTTCTCTACTATACAAGCAGAGATATTTAGCTAAGAAGAGTACACCTCTCTCTTCTCTCAAGGGAAAGCTGAGAGAGTAAAATTCCGATTTTCAAATGCTCATATCTCCTGAACAGGAGCGAATTTTTTCATTCTGTTGACAGATTCTTGTTCAGCTCTTCAAGTACTATCTTATACGTTATCTTGAGCAATTTTGAGAATTTTTAATTTTTTGCAAAAAATCCTGATGTATACATCATGCGTTTTTTTAGCCAAAAAATAAAAATCTCTCAGATTTGCTTGATATTTGGGCTATAGATAGAGCATTGCCTAACAAGTGTACACACATAATATGAGACTTTTCTCTACTATACAAGCAGAGATATTTAGCTAGGAAGAGTACACCTCTCTCTTCTCTCAAGGGAAAGCTGAGAGAGTAAAATTCCGATTTTCAAATGCTCATATCTCCTGAACAGAAGCAAATTTTTTCATTTTGTTGACAGATTCTTGTTCAGCTCTTCGAGTACTATCTTATACGTTATTTTGAGCAATTTTGAGAATTTTTAATTTTTTGCAAAAAATCATGATGTATACATCATGCGTTTTTTTAGCCAAAAAATTAAAATCTCTCAGATTTGCTTGATATTTGGGCTATGGATAGAGCATGGCCTAACAAGTGTACACACATAATATGAGACTTTTCTCTACTATACAAGCAGAGATATTTAGCTAAGAAGAGTACACCTCTCTCTTCTCTCAAGGGAAAGCTGAGAGAGTAAAATTCCGAATTTCAAATGCTCATATCTCCTGAACAGGAGCGAATTTTTCCATTTTGTTGACAGATTCTTGTTCAGCTCTTCAAGTACTATCTTATACGTTATTTTGAGCAATTTTGAGAATTTTTAAATTTTTGCAAAAAATCATGATGTATATATACATCATGCGTTTTTTTAGCCAAAAAATAAAAATCTCTCAGATTTGCTTGATATTTGGGCTATGGATAGAGCATGGCCTAACAAGTGTACACACATAATTGGATAATATGAGACTTTTCTCTACTATACAAGCAGAGATATTTAGCTAAGAAGAGTACACCTCTCTTCTCTCAAGGGAAAGCTGAGGGAGTAAAAGTCCGAATTACAAATGCTCATATCGCCTGAACAGGAGCGAATTTTTTCATTTTGTTGACAGATTCTTGTTCAGCTCTCCAAGTACTATCTTATATGTTATTTTGAGCAATTTAGAGAATTTTTAATTTTTTGCAAAAAAACATGATGTATACATCATGCTTTTTTTTAGCCAAAAAATAAAAATCTCTCAGATTTGCTTGATATTTGGGCTATGGGTAGAGCATGGCCTAACAAGTGTACACACATAATATGAGACTTTTCTCTACTATACAAGCAGAGATATTTAGCTAAGAAGAGTACACCTCTCTCTTCTCTCAAGGGAAAGCTGAGAGAGTAAAATTCCGATTTTCAAATGCTCATATCTCCTGAACAGGAGCGAATTTTTTCATTTTGTTGACAGATTCTTGTTCAGCTCTTCAAGTACTATCTTATACGTTATTTTGAGCAATTTTGAGAATTTTTAATTTTTTGCAAAAAATCATGATGTATACATCATGCGTTTTTTAGCCAAAAAATAAAAATCTCTCAGATTTGCTTGATATTTGGGCTATGTATAGAGCATGGCCTAACAAGTGTACATACATAATATGAGACTATTCTCTACTATACAAGCAGAGATATTTAGCTAAGAAGAGTACACCTTTCTCTTCTCTCAAGGGAAAGCTGAGAGAGTAAAATTCCGATTTTCAAATGCTCATATCTCCTGAACAGGAGCGAATTTTTTCATTTTGTTGACAGATTCTTGTTCAGCTCTCCAAGTACTATCTTATATGTTATTTTGAGCAATTTTTTTAATTTTTTGCAAAAAAACATGATGTATACATCATGCTTTTTTTTAGCCAAAAAATAAAAATCTCTCAGATTTGCTTGATATTTGGGCTATGGGTAGAGCATGGCCTAACAAGTGTACACACATAATATGAGACTTTTCTCTACTATACAAGCAGAGATATTTAGCTAAGAAGAGTACACCTCTCTCTTCTCTCAAGGGAAAGCTGAGAGAGTAAAATTCCGAATTTCAAATGCTCATATCTCCTGAACAGGAGCGAATTTTTTCATTTTGTTGACAGATTCTTGTTCAGCTCTTCAAGTACTATCTTATATGTTATTTTGAGCAATTTTTAGAATTTTAAATTTTTTGCAAAAAATCATGATGTATACATCATGCTTTTTTTTAGCCAAAAAATAAAAATCTCTCAGATTTGCTTGATATTTGGGCTATGGATAGAGCATGGCCTAACAAGTGTACACACATAATATGAGACTTTTCTCTACTATACAAGCAGAGATATTTAGCTAAGAAGAGTACACCTCTCTCTTCTCTCAAGGGAAAGCTGAGAGAGTAAAATTCCGATTTTCAAATGCTCATATCTCCTGAACAGGAGCGAATTTTATCATTTTGTTGACAGATTCGTGTTCAGCTCTTCAAGTACTATCTTATACGTTATTTTGAGCAATTTAGAGAAATTTTAATTTTTGCAAAAACTCATGATCTATACACCACGCGTTTTTTATCTAAAAAATAAAAATCTCTTAGATTTGCTTGATATTTGGGCTATGGATAGAGCATGGCCTAACAAGTGTACACACATAATATGAGACTTTTCTACTATACAAGCAGAGATATTTAGCTAGGGAGAGTACACCTCTCTCTTCTCTCAAGGGAAAGCTGAGAGAGTAAGATTCCGATTTTCAAATGCTCATATCTCCTGAACAGGAGCGAATTTTTCATTTTGTTGACAGATTCTTGTTCAGCTCTTCAAGTACTATCTTATACGTTATTTTGAGCAATTTTGAGAATTTTAATTTTTGCAAAAATCATGATGTATACATCATGCTTTTTAGCCAAAAATAAAAATCTCTCAGATTTGCTTGATATTTGGCCTATGGATAGAGCATGGCCTAACAAGTGTACACACATAATATGAGACTTTTCTACTATACAAGCAGAGATATTTAGCTAAGAAGAGTACACCTCTCTCTTCTCTCAAGGGAAAGCTGAGAGAGTAAAATTCGATTTTCAAATGCTCATATCTCCTGAACAGGAGCGAATTTTTCATTTTGTTGACAGATTCTTGTTCAGCTCTTCAAGTACTATCTTATACGTTATTTTGAGCAATTTGAGAATTTTAATTTTTGCAAAATCATGATGTATACATCATGCGTTTTTAGCCAAAAATAAAAATCTCTCAGATTTGCTTGATATTTGGCCTATGGATAGAGCATGGCCTAACAAGTGTACACACATAATATGAGACTTTTCTCTACTATACAAGCAGAGATATTTAGCTAAGAAGAGTACACCTCTCTCTCTCTCAAGGGAAAGCTGAGAGAGTAAAATTCCGATTTTCAAATGCTCATATCTCCTGAACAGGAGCGAATTTTTCATTTTGTTGACAGATTCTTGTTCAGCTCTTCAAGTACTATTTATGAGTTATTTTGAGAATTTTAAGTTTTTGCAAAAAACCCTGATGTATACATCATGCGTTTTTTTAGCTGAAAAATAAAAATCTCTCAGATTTGGTTGATATTTGGGCTAAAGATAGAGCATGGCCTAACAAGTGTACACACATAATATGAGACTTTTCTCTACTATACAAGCAGAGATATTCAGCTAGGAAGAGTACACCTCACTCCTCTCAAGGGAAAGCTGAGAGAGTAAAATTCCGATTTTCAAATGCTCATATCTCCTGAACAGGAGCGAATTTTTTCATTCTGTTGACAGATTCTTGTTCAGCTCTTTAAGTACTATTTTATACGTTATCTTGAGCAATTTTGAGAATTTTAATTTTTGCAAAAATCCTGATGTATACATCATGCGTTTTTTTAGCCAAAAAATAAAAATCTCTCAGATTTGCTTGATATTTGGGCTATGGATAGAGCAAGGCCTAACAAGTTTACACACATAATATGAGACTTTTCTCTGCTATACAAGCGGAGATATTTAGCTAAGAAGAGTACACCTCTCTCTTCTCTCAAGGGAAAGCTGAGAGAGTAAAATTCCGATTTTCAAATGCTCATATCTCCTGAACAGGAGCGAATTTTTCATTTTGTTGACAGATTCTTGTTCAGCTCTTCAAGTACTATCTTATACGTTATTTTGAGCAATTTTGAGAATTTTTAATTTTTGCAAAAATCATGATGTATACATCATGTTTTAGCCAAAAATGAAAATCTCTCAGATTTGCTTGATATTTGGGCTATGGATAGAGCATGGCCTAACAAGTGTACACACATAATATGAGACTCTTCTCTACTATACAAGCTGAGATATTTAGCTAAGAGGAGTACACCTCTTCTCTCAAGGGAAAGCTGAGAGAGTAAAATTCCGAATTTCAAATGCCCATATCTCCTGAACAGGAGCGAATTTTTTCATTTTGTTGACAGATTCTTGTTCAGCTCTTCAAGTACTATCTTATACGTTATTTTGAGCAATTTTGAGAATTTTTAATTTTTTGCAAAAAATCATCATGCGTTTTTTTAGCCAAAAAATAAAAATCTCTCAGATTTGCTTGATATTTGGGCTATGGATAGAGCATGGCCTAACAAGTGTACACACATAATATGAGACTTTTCTCTACTATACAAGCAGAGATATTTAGCTAAGAAGAGTACACCTCTCTCTTCTCTCAAGGGAAAGCTGAGAGAGTAAAATTCCGATTTTCAAATGCTCATATCTCCTGAACAGGAGCGAATTTTTTCATTTTGTTGACAGATTCTTGTTCAGCTCTTCAAGTACTATCTTATACGTTATTTTGAGCAATTTTGAGAATTTTTAATTTTTTGCAAAAAATCATCATGCGTTTTTTTAGCCAAAAAATAAAAATCTCTCAGATTTGCTTGATATTTGGGCTATGGATAGAGCATGGCCTAACAAGTGTACACACATAATATGAGACTTTTCTCTACTATACAAGCAGAGATATTTAGCTAAGAAGAGTACACCTCTCTCTTCTCTCAAGGGAAAGCTGAGAGAGTAAAATTCCGATTTTCAAATGCTCATATCTCCTGAACAGGAGCGAATTTTTTCATTTTGTTGACAGATTCTTGTTCAGCTCTTCAAGTACTATCTTATACGTTATTTTGAGCAATTTTGAGAATTTTAAATTTTTTGCAAAAAATCCTGATGTATACATCATGCGTTTTTTTAGCCAAAAAATAAAAATCTCTCAGATTTGCTTGATATTTGGGCTATAGATAGAGCATGGCCTAACAAGTGTACACAAATAATATGAGACTTTTCTCTACTATACAAGCAGAGATATTTAGCTAAGAAGAGTACACCTCTCTCTCTCCTCTCAAGGGAAAGCTGAGAGAGTAAAATTCCGATTTTCAAATGCTCATATCTCCTGAACAGGAGCGACTTTTTTCATTTTGTTGACAGATTCTTGTTCAGCTCTTCAAGTACTATCTTATACGTTATTTTGAGCAATTTTGAGAATTTTAATTTTTTGCAAAAATCATGATGTATACATCATGCGTTTTTTAGCCAAAAATAAAAATCTCTCAGATTTGCTTGATATTTGGGCTATGGATAGAGCATGGCCTAACAAGTGTACACACATATGAGACTTTTCTACTATACAAGCAGAGATATTTAGCTAAGAAGAGTACACCTCTCTTCTCTCAAGGGAAAGCTGAGAGAGTAAAATTCTGATTTTCAAATGCTCATATCTCCTGAACAGGAGCGAATTTTTCATTTTGTTGACAGATTCTTGTTCAGCTCTTCAAGTACTATCTTATACGTTATTTTGAGCAATTTTGAGAATTTTTTTTGCAAAAATCATGATGTATACATCATGTTTTTTAGCCAAAAATAAAAATCTCTCAGATTTGCTTGTTATTTGGGCTATGTATAGAGCATGGCCTAACAAGTGTACATACATAATATGAGACTTTTCTCTACTATACAAGCAGAGATATTTAACTAGAAGAGTACACCTCTCTTCTCTCAAGGGAAAGCTGAGAGAGTAAAATTCCGATTTTCAAATGCTCATATCTCCTGAACAGGAGCGAATTTTTTCATTTTGTTGACAGATTCTTGTTCAGCTCTTCAAGTACTATCTTATACGTTATTTTGAGCAATTTTGAGAATTTTTGATTTTTTGCAAAAAATCATGATGTATACATCATGCTTTTTTTTAGCCAAAAAATAAAAATCTCTCAGATTTGCTTGATATTTGGGCTATGTATAGAGCATTGCCTAACAAGTGTACATACATAATATGAGACTTTTCTCTACTATACAAGCAGAGATATTTAGCTAAGAAGAGTACACCTCTCTCTTCTCTCAAGGGAAAGCTGAGAGAGTAAAATTCCGATTTTCAAATGCTCATATCTCCTGAACAGGAGCGAATTTTTTCATTTTGTTGACAGATTCTTGTTCAGCTCTTCAAGTACTATCTTATACGTTATTTTGAGCAATTTTGAGAATTTTTAATTTTTTGCAAAAAATCATGATGTATACATCATGCGTTTTTTTAGCCAAAAAATAAAAATCTCTCAGATTTGCTTGATATTTGGGCTATGGATAGAGCATGGCCTAACAAGTGTACACACATAATATGAGACTTTTCTCTACTATACAAGCAGAGATATTTAGCTAAGAAGAGTACACCTCTCTCTTCTCTCAAGGGAAAGATGAGAGAGTAAAATTCTGATTTTCAAATGCTCATATCTCCTGAACAGGAGCGATTTTTTCATTTTGTTGACAGATTCTTGTTCAGCTCTTCAAGTACTATCTTATACGTTATTTTGAGCAATTTTGAGAATTTTTAATTTTTTGCAAAAAATCCTGATGTATACATCATGCGTTTTTTTAGCCAAAAAATAAAAATCTCTCAGATTTGCTTGATATTTGGGCTATGGATAGAGCATGGCCTAACAAGTGTACACACATAATATGAGACTTTTCTCTACTATACAAGCAGAGATATTTAGCTAAGAAGAGTACACCTCTCTCTCTCAAGGGAAAGCTGAAAGAGTAAAATTCCGATTTTCAAATGCTCATATCTCCTGAACAAAAGCGAATTTTTTCATTTTGTTGACAGATTCTTGTTCAGCTCTTCAAGTACTATCTTATATGTTATTTTGAGCAATTTTTAGAATTTTTAATTTCTTGCAAAAATCATGATGTATACATCATGCGTTTTTTAGCCAAAAAATAAAACTCTCTCAGATTTGCTTGATATTTGGGCTATGGATAGAGCATGGCCTAACAAGTGTACACACATAATATGAGATTTTTCTCTACTATACAAGCAGAGATATCTAGCTAAGAAGAATACACCTCTCTCTTCTCTCAAGGGAAAGCTGAAAGAGTAAAATTCCAATTTTCAAATGCTCATATCTCCTGAACAGGAGCGAATTTTTTCATTTTGTTGACAGATTCTTGTTCAGCTCTTTGAGTACTATCTTATACGTTGTTTTGAGCAATTTTGAGAATTTTTAATTTTTTGCAAAAAATCATGATGTATATCATGCGTTTTTTTAGCCAAAAAATAAAAATCTCTCAGATTTGCTTGATATCTGGGCTATGGATAGAGCATGGCCCAACAAGTGTACACACATAATATGAGACTTTTCTCTACTATACAAGCAGAGATATTTAGCTAAGAATAGTACACCTCTCTCTCCTCTCAAGGGAAAGCAGAGAGAGTAAAATTACGATTTTCAAATGCTCATATCTCCTGAACAGGAGCGAATTTTTTCATTTTGTTGACAGATTCTTGTTCAGCTCTTCAAGTACTATCTTATACGTTATTTTGAGCAATTTTGAGAATTTTTAATTTTTTGCAAAAAATCATGATGTATACATCATGCGTTTTTTTAGCCAAAAAATAAAAATCTCTCAGATTTGCTTGATATTTGGGCTATGGATAGAGCATGGCCTAACAAGTGTACACACATAATATGAGACTTTTCTCTACTATACAAGCAGAGATATTTAGCTAAGAAGAGTACACCTCTCTCTTCTCTCAAGGGAAAGCTGAGAGAGTAAAATTCCGATTTTCAAATGCTCATATCTCCTGAACAGGAGCGAATTTTTCATTTTGTTGACAGATTCTTGTTCAGCTCTTCAAATACTATCTTATACGTTATTTTGAGCAATTTTGAGAATTTTAATTTTTGCAAAATCATGATGTATACATCACGCGTTTTTTTAGCCAAAAAATAAAAATCTCTCAGATTTGCTTGATATTTGGGCTATGTATAGAGCATGGCCTAACAAGTGTACACACATAATATGAGACTTTTCTCTACTATACAAGCAGAGATATTCAGCTAAGAAGAGTACACCTCTCTCTTCTCTCAAGGGAAAGCTGAAAGAGTAAAATTCCGATTTTCAAATGCGCATATCTCCGGAACAGGAGCGAATGGTTTCATTTTGTTGAAAGGTTCTTGTTCAGCTCTTCAAGTACTATCGTATATGTTATGTTGAGGAATTTTCAGAGATTTTAATTTTTTGGAAAGAATCATGATGTATAGATCATGCGTTTTTAGCCAAAAATAAAATCTCTCAGATTTGCTTGATATTTGGGCTATGGATAGAGCATGGCCTAACAAGTGTACACACATAATATGAGACTTTTCTCTACTATACAAGCAGAGATATTTAGCTAGAAGAGTACACCTCTCTTCTCTCAAGGGAAAGCTGAGAGAGTAAAATTCTGATTTTCAAATGCTCATATCTCCTGAACAGGAGCGAATTTTTCATTTTGTTGACAGATTCTTGTTCAGCTCTTCAAGTACTATCTTATACGTTATTTTGAGCAATTTTGAGAATTTTTAATTTTTTGCAAAAAATCATGATGTATATACATCATGCGTTTTTTCAGCCAAAAAATAAAAATCTCTCAGATTTGCTTGATATTTGGGCTATGTATAGAGCATTGCCTAACAAGTGTACATACATGATATGTGACTTTTCTCTACTATACAAGCAGAGATATCTAGCTAAGAAGAGTACATTCTCTCTTCTCTCAAGGGAAAGCTGAGAGAGTAAAATTCCAATTTTCAAATGCTCATATCTCCTGAACAGGAGCGAATTTTTTCATTTTGTTGACAGATTCTTGTTCAGCTCTCCAAGTACTATCTTATATGTTATTTTGAGCAATTTTGAGAATTTTTAATTTTTTGCAAAAAATCATGATGTATACATCATGCTTTTTTTTAGCCAAAAAATAAAAATCTCTCAGATTTGCTTGATATTTGGGCTATGGATAGAGCATGGCCTAACAAGTGTACACACATAATATGAGACTTTTCTCTACTATACAAGCAGAGATATTTAGCTAAGAAGAGTACACCTCTCTCTTCTCTCAAGGGAAAGCTGAGAGAGTAAAATTCCAATTTTCAAATGCTCATATCTCCTGAACAGGAGCGAATTTTTTCATTTTGTTGACAGATTCTTGTTCAGCTCTTCAAGTACTATCTTATACGTTATTTTGAGCAATTTTGAGAATTTTTAATTTTTTGCAAAAAATCATGATGTATACATCATGTGTTTTTTTAGCCAAAAAATAAAAATCTCTCAGATTTGCTTGATATTTGGGCTATGGATAGAGCATGGCCTAACAAGTGTACACACATAATATGAGACTTTTCTCTACTATACAAGCAGAGATATTTAGCTAAGAAGAGTACACCTCTCTCTTCTCTCAAGGGAAAGCTGAGAGAGTAAAATTCCGATTTTCAAATGCTCATATCTCCTGAACAGGAGCGAATTTTTTCATTTTGTTGACAGATTCTTGTTCAGCTCTTCAAGTACTATCTTATACGTTATTTTGAGCAATTTTGAGAATTTTTAATTTTTTGCAAAAAATCATGATGTATATACATCATGCGTTTTTTTAGCCAAAAAATAAAAATCTCTCAGATTTGCTTGATATTTGGGCTATGGATAGAGCATGGCCTAACAAGTGTACACACATAATATGAGACTTTTCTCTACTATACAAGCAGAGATATTTAGCTAAGAAGAGTACACCTCTCTCTTCTCTCAAGGGAAAGCTGAGAGAGTAAAATTCCGATTTTCAAATGCTCATATATATCTCCTGAACAGGAGCGAAGTTTTTCATTTTGTTGACAGATTCTTGTTCTGCTCTTCAAGTACTATCTTATACGTCACTTTGAGCAATTTTGAGAATTTTTAATTTTTGCAAAAATCCTGATCTATATACATCATGCGTTTTTTTAGCCGAAAAATAAAAATCTCTCATATTTGCTTGATATTTGGGCTATAGGTAGAGCATGGCCTAACAAATGTACACACATAATATGAGACTTTTCTCTACTATACAAGCAGAGATATTTAGCTAGGAAGAGTACACCTCTCTCTTCTCTCAAGGGAAAGCTGAGAGAGTAAAATTCCGATTTTCAAATGCTCATATCTCCTGAACAGAAGCAAATTTTTTCATTTTGTTGACAGACTCTTGTTCAGCTCTTCAAGTGATTTTGGTTTAATTAACTAATTTCCCTTCTGAAAACATGCTTAAAATTGAAAACATAAAGAAAGTATGGAATAATAGAACAAGTAAATATTGATGTAACCATTTAATATTTCATAATTCATCACACTAGTAAATGCTGTATAATTAAATACAAATTTTATTCACAATATTTGCTTATCTACAGGTATTCTAGCAAGGATCAAGGACTACTACTACAGGATTCTACTGGATCAAGGATTATAAAGCATTAAGTTATTTTTCACCACACTATTATGAGTTCAGCTGTTTTCGTTACGTGTTTACAACTTTGAAACATCATATTTTCAACAGCTGTCTATTGTTAACTACCAAAAGTAACATTGTTTAACAATTGAAAATTTTTTACTGTCAACAACTCAATAACCTAAACACAAATATCTATTTCTAATAACAAAAACTGTACAAATAATGTAAATTTTCATTCAAATAGTAAACCTGGTTTTAAAACATGTTTTTAATTTAATAAACAGTTAACATTCCAACAATGAGTATTTATTCCGTAGTGTAGTGAAACGTATCGTTCAGAACACGAGCGAAAGTGTTTTGCATATTCTCGACCATATTTGAAGTGCTTGATAAATCTCGCACTTCAAACATAGGCTATGGTCTAGATGTCTAGACTAGAACATGCAAAACCACACTTTCCATTCTTGTTATAGCAGGATGCATTGAATGTGGCGGTGGGCATATGATTGGTTTTTCAGTAAAAACCTGATCACCAAATCAGCTGGTAACCGCCTAATTAAATGCGTCCTGCTTTATGAAATATACTATTACATATATATAAGATTAGAGGCTAATTGTGATATTAATACCATATTTTGAAAGTATGATCTAGGATGATAAAAATATAGACACGCCCCAATCCATCAATGATGTATCCTTGCTCCTACAATGATGTATCCTTAAGCCCAAATTTAATTTAACTTGGATGAAAATTTCCATCTACCGAATAGGCCTAAATCATGTAAATTTTTTGAGTACTATGTCAAAGCATAGACTAACTATACATGTCTGTACAACTATACACAACTATATATTACAAGCTGTCCCGGCGAACTTCGTATCGCACTCTTACCCCCCCCCCCCAAAGTCCCCCTCTTCTCACCACAAATGTCCCCTTTCATGCCACCCTCAAAATGTCATCCCCAAATGCCCCCATTCATTCCCCCAAATGTCACCCCAACATATCCTCTTCATGTCAACCCCCTCTTCCCACCAATTATATTTTTTTTTAATTTCTTCTATTTTGTATTTTTTTTTCATTAAAATTTATTTTATTTATTTTTTTTCCCACTTTATTCTTCAATTTTATTATTTGAAACGATAGAACATGTATTATACGAACGATAACTCATTCTTAATTGATGATTCTAGCGTAAAAAATAATTAGAGCAGAAAACCCAGTGCGAGATATCACTGCTATTTTTCTGGTCTTGAATCACGATCATCTTTCCGTTCTTCTAATATAGATTATGTTGTCTGTGGTCAAAGTTAACATGCAAAATTAATATAGTGGGTTTTAATTTTTATATATCTTTATATAATTCTCTTGTGAAGTAACAACTTGCACGCAGTGATTAGATATTTCACACAAATTAATAAACTAAACCTGAACGGGATTTCTGAGACCCCGTAGCGAAGCACGGGTGGTTGCTAGTATCTAATATAAGCGGAGATTTGGATCAGCTTACTGGGCACGAGCTTATAATTTCGTGTATCATCGTAAGTCCCAGTTCCCTGCATGGCTTGCGTTTTTTCACGTAGCTAGGACATCGCGGCGTTATACTGGTGGGTGTGGGCAGTAAAAACATTTCGCCATTTGTAGGCTATCTTCTTATATTGTCAGTAGAAAAATGCCTAATCTATCAACATAAAGTTTCCCTGGGTTTTCATGATATTGGCAGTTATCAGTTCCTGAGAAAAAATATTAGGAATGTTATAAAGATATTTCATTCAATATTAGACTAATGAAGGCACAAATTCAGTCTAATGATTACAAATGCAATTCTAAAATTCATTCTAAAGAACATTACACTAATATAAAATATTCATTATTTGACAGAATAATATAACAATAGGTACAGTACGTAGAAAATATGATTATTCATTTTTGTAGATTCATATAGTATACTTTTTGAAAAATTTAAGTAATACAGATGAAAATCTTGAATCTTGAAGGAAAATCTAGATTTATTAAAAAGGCCATTTAAAAAGCCAGTGTGAATTTACTCACAAAGATATTACAAAAAATAAGATTTCCTTAATTTCATTCTCTAGGAGCACTGAGATGAGAGAAAAACAACTATCACAAATACTAAATTATTAAAAAAAGTGAAGGGAAAAAATTAAAAAAAGAATAAACTCATATTAGAAATATTCAGAGCCAGTAATCAAAAGAATTTGAACGACTATTGAGTATAAACCGTATTGAGTATCATTAAACAATCACAATAATATAGCTATCAGTCTACATACATGTAATAATTGCACTTGATGTTTTTTGTCTTTTATAAATAATATAGTTTATAAAAATAATATACAGTAATAGATATTTACTAAATTCATCGTTTACAAATAATAAATTAATGGTTAGATCATTGTAGAGATCACAATAAATCCATTTTTATTTTACATATAATGTATAGAAAGGTATTGAAAATCCAATAGAAAATTTATAAATTCTTCCAAAACAATAAATGCATATTTGATAATAATTATAAAATGATTATTCTAGAGATCACACAATACAGTTTTCTCTTAATATAAACAAGCGGAACACGTGTACGCAGGAACAATTATTTCACACGCAATAAAAAACAGGAATCTCGATGAGTAATTATGAGAATATCTGTTAAATTGATCTAATCAAATTAGATCAATTTTATGATAGAATTTCATTTAAAAAATATAAAATATAGATACAATTCAATTGGAACAGTGATTACGTAACCTCGTTAAAAGCCGTGTTGAGGATCCATTTAAACATAATTGATTTTAATAATTTATGTTGAATCTAAATTATTTGGAATTTGAATAATGGACATGGACTATTATAATGGGGAAAATATTAGATGGATTTCTTGTGTTTGGGCACCTTAACTTGAATTTGAATAACCAGCTGTTAGTTCAAGTTTATTAGGTTATTTAAAGAAATTTGAAGGAAAATTTGATTGTGAACAAACGGCTCAAGAGGAGGGATTCAACAATTCTATGTTGATTATTTTCATTGATACAATCCTGAGCCTAAAAATGAATGACTATCTGAATTTTTCGAAAATCATGCTATCAGAGCATGAATATAAAATACAACCTGAAATTCATTTGATGATTACTACAATATCTGTAGTAATAACATTTGTGTCTCATTGGACATCATATCTATTTCTCTATTTTATCTTGGTAGCTAAAGACCTACCAAGGTTATCCTACTCATGCATAAGCCAAAAGATCATGTGTACCAGTGTACAACACTACAGCAAAGATATGGAACACTATAATACACTCTAATTTTGGATCTTTTTTTAAAAGAATTACAACTACAACTCCAATCTAGAAAAATTAAAACTATGATTTGTGACAAATTGACAAATATTTAAATAAATATATTACCTAGTGTAACTAGTAATAATTATTATACTCTAGTATGCGATGAGATTCTTCTATCTATAAACATGTTTTGTGAACATTTAAACACGCAAAAATTTGAAGTCAAGTTTAGCACCTACCAGAGATATAAAATTAATTTTAGTTCATGTGATACAAAGTAAAATTCTATTCTATGCAATTCAATATAAAATTTATAAATATATAAATTAATAATATAATAACAATAACATATAACTTGATAGCTAATTTCCGATTATAAAACTTTGCCTATAGTTTCAGGTAAAAAAGTACCACTAAGTTTCAAAGTCCATTTCGGAATATTCAAAATCAAACACAGTATAGTTCGGAGACGAAATTGAATATTGAACAGGTAATCGGGTTGCAGGCAATCAGTCCAAAAAATGCCTATAAGTTGTCTTTGAAAAGTTGCTGCTTCCTTTTAATGTGCAGTCTGGGTCGTGTAGGAGGTGTTGAATCTGCACAAATTCAGAAAAAATCTGTCACTAGACATCGCTAAGAGACTTACACAACTAATACACACATGCTGCATAACCATAATATTATAATTTCGTCTATAAACAGCACTACTAACCTAAACAATACTTATTATAAATGGCTGATTATTTAAACCTTATACTTGAGTAATTTTCTGGATAAACTCATGTCTACTTAGTAATATTCAGTGCAGTAAATGTATTTATTATACTCTAAATTTTGCGGTATTTTGGGCACCCTATATTACGATTACGCCGTACTCAGAAACCGTCGCAAACTCATATTAGACTTTTTTGAGATACCGAAAGTGGTTTAAGATCATTTCCAGCCTTACCTCATTTTTTGGCAAGCAAAAGTCTAATTTTGCCTGGGCTATTTATAATATTCAGTGCATCCAAATTAACAAAAATATCTGATATTCTTGATGACGTACCAACGTAACATTCTAATGTTGGGTTGCACCAAGCGCAATCAATTTTGATCCAGGATCAGTACAATGCTAATCAAATGGGAATAGCTGTTTCAAAATAGTTGACCTCGGTTGGTGCAACCCAACATAAGCAAACCTGAAGTCTACTTACTGATATTGAGTGCAGAGAATGGCTCGGCCAACTGCAAACTGTTGGAGTTTGTAACTGTAAACTGTCTACTGTTGAAGAAAGTGACTTTGTAGATGGTTTGAGATCGTTTGTCGATGGTGATAAAGCAGTCGCGGTCGTGGTTGGCAGCCTTGATGAGCTGCTTGGCGTGCAGTTCGGTGCATGCGATGCGAAAGTTGGCAACACCGGCCTGCCACCGGCCAACGTGGATGCGTTGCGAGGAAAGGGCGCCAAACACGCGAGCGCCGTTGCCGATGCACACCGTCTTCACCGATGACGTCACCCGAGTCTCACGCAACAGCTGCAGATCAACATCGTACATCTGAAATAGAATACATTTTTTTAGATATAGCAGGATCCAATTCAACTTGTCGAAATCAGCTGTCTCAAAGAGCAATATCACAATACTTAACCTACATAAATGCTGAATCTCGCAGATTATTGAAAAGGTCTTTAAAAGTTATTCTTTGAAAGGTCTTCTTCAAAAGGTCTTTTAAAAAAAGACTTTGAGATAAAGGTCTTTAAGACCTTCTGCAAAGACGCCTTTTGATTATTGTGTCGAAATCACTGTTTAATTATTACTGGATCGGCTGACTGCTGTACAAGCAGGCATGCCTCTTGGCTCCTGCTATAGTCGTAAATTTCGAGCCTTAGGGCGCGACCACACGATGCATGTTTTCATGCATACTATGCATCGTGTGCATGACATTTGCAAAACAATTTAATTCACATAGTATGCATGTATACTGTGGGTGAGTGGGTTCCATTAAATGTTCATTAAAGGAAACAGAAAGTTTCTAAGCTATTCATCACGTATCTCATCAAATTCAAATAAAATTAGATCCAATTAACTGCAATTAAAATTATAGACCTAGACTTGAGATAGATGGGCCAAAATTTTCGGCACTTGGCGGCCCCTGGCTGCTACCTAACCGCATTAAAAACATTGCCTGCTGCTTTAATCTTCAAATCATTTTGAAGGTGGGTTTTCCGACCAGACCGAGTGCCGCAGCGGGCCCGACCTAGCGTTGCCCGAATCGAGTGATACAACAAATCCCCATAAAATAGTTGGGATGGTTTTCATCAATTATCTGGCAATGTTGGGTCATTCCTGCACTCGGTCGATTCACTAAACAAACCCCACCTTTATGTGATCATGCTCTCAGCTTATGTGTAGTAGCCCAATATTCTCAGGAAAGTAACCTCGCTATCCCCCTCGCCATAGCTCGACCGGTTCTGGCTATTTGTGCCAAGAAACAGCACATCTATGCCAAATGACGAAAATAAAAAAAAAAAAACCCGGTGATCCCATTTTTTTATCGTATGGCTTTTTTTATCGGTGGGGAGACCCATGAAGCTGAGTTATCAATAGTGAATAGGATCAATGATTCGAATGCAAAGACGCCTCGGTACTGTGTTTAGTGAAGCAAGTGTATGTGACCAATCATATTTGAAAATATCCAGCAAAAAATATTCCAGTAGCTTTATTAAATCACTCTCCTCCCTCTGAAAACTGTTTTTCTTAACATCATAGGGCCAAGCTATATGGGGCGTCATTGACACGGGGAGGCATCATAGAATCTGGGACCAATTTTTGGAAGTTCCGATATTTGGAATGTAGTTTTTCACTGGGTTCTGATCTCGGCGACAATGACGCCTCTATCGTACATTTGGACCGATGATGTTTGAGATAAAATTCAGTAAAGTAGGAAAAAGCCAATTACCTATTTTTGCTTTCCATCCTTTTCTTTCCAACTTCCAGAGGAAATACAGAGTAAGAGAGAAAAAGACACATAAAATGAGTTATTGAATGAAGGTAGTTGAAAAATATTACATTAGTAGATTATGATGAAAATGAGATTCATTTAATTGACGAACTGACATTAGATACATAGATAGGTATATTATTCATTTATTCAGCGTATGGGCTTTTTAATAGTGTGGGAAACCCGGTAGGGTTGTTCACTTCACCAACATAACCAATTATCCCTTGATTGGGAACATGGTGTAAGTCTGTTTTCATTGAAAAAGACACTAGTTTTTGTAAAAAGTATTTTTTTTGATTTTTATAAAGTCCGAAAAATATACCACTAAAACACAGCACAGAACTGATTGATGAAGAAATAATATCTCTCTATCTATCTACCTAATGCCAAGCGTCAAATTAAATGAATCTGATTATAGTAATCGAATCAAATATTATTTGTGTGTTGAACAATGTATGATTTCAAAATAATCATATTTGTCGAGTAATTCATAACATACACTAATGAGAAAATAATTACGTCGCAGCTCATAGTCTAGTTGAATGTTCACATTAAAGTATTGAAATCGAATTACCTGGATTGCTCCATCGGCAAAGCCAAATGCGATAGACTGGCCGTCAGGCGAGAATCCACAACAGTTCACTGATTGGTTGAAAGACAACGGTGCCACGTTCCTCCTATCAACTAGATTGAACATTTTCGCCATATTTGAGGTGGCTACGGCCAAGTAGTTGGTGCTACTAAAATCACAACACCGAACCATTGCTGACTTTCCATCAAGAGGATCATCACAGTTTCCATTAGTCTGTATCAAATCGTCAACCAGGCTGCTGGCGATTTTCCACACCTAGGAAGAATAAAACAAGTTTAAATCGTAAATAAACAAGTTTGAAGAGATTATATTGAAACTGGAAGAATGTGTCAAAATGGCCTGAAACTTATGAATGATAAAGGCTGAAAAAGGCAGGCATAAAACGTTTAAGAATGATCAATTGTCTTGAGTATATGAAGAAGAATACTTTTCGGTCTACATTCATATACATTTATATGAACGCTCTTTTCGTAAGATTTTCTATACAGTATGAGCTGACTATTCAGAAAATTGCGATATCAAAATAAACAGACTTGATTGTTTAGCTGTAGTAACTTAGAGTAGAAATGTTTCAAGTTTTATTCAGTATCACTGTATTTGTGAATATTTTCAATGGTTTATTGTTAATTTCAACAAATATGGAATAAAACTTGAGAAATTTTGTTACAAAGAATTTACATGAGGAAGAAAGATAATTTTTTACATAAAAAATTAATTTATGAATATATGAGTGCTTGGAATGAATTATAGCAAAATATCATTAGAAAAGACAATTTATCATTTGATAGCACGAATGTTAAATTATTAACTAAATGGATATGATCTCAAACCTAAAAAAAAAAACAGGGAAGGCTGGATATAACAACTATAGGAAAAAAGTGAGTAAGAAAGAAATTTTGTATATTTTGTATAATTCAAGAAGATTAGATAAAAATATGAGAGAACATCTGGATAATCGTATTGATTTCTTGAATGAACCTCCTCAAGCGTGGAGGCTTGAGAAGCTGAACACTTTGCGTTGAAACGCGGTCAAGACAACTTCCTTTCAGTTATAAATTCCAAGTGGAAGTGGATTCAGTAAATATTATAAAAGCAGGTCTCACAATATTTACAATAGTTTTTGACCGAGACAAAATTATCAAGGGTTTCTTTATTTAAAGTACGAATCGAATGGAACTACAGTTTTACCTTGATTTTCTGGTTCAGCTCCACCAGTATTAGTTCATTCGTATCAGAGCAATACCACACTCCTTTCACTTTACTCGCGGCTTGGTATTCAAACACATTCGACTTATAAGATATCTGAAAAATATTGGAATACAAGCAATTATTTAATTGAATAGTGTTCAATAGTAAATAGAATGCAATAAAATTTTCTTCAAGAAGATCCGACGTAAACTGTAGACGTGATGTGTTACAGAAAAATGCACATTTTAGCTTAAAATTACATTGATCTTATGGGACATCAATTCAATATGGCAGACTACTACCTGGGCGGTAGTACTCTTAACGTTCAACTTGATAAAACCAACCAAATTCTAAAAAAGGATGGGTGACCGACACAAAAAAGACACAAAACAAAAAATTGTGCAATGAGGCGAGGTGGAACCTACCCGTAAGGGTCTCCCCACCAATAAAAGCCATACGATAAAAAAAATAAAACTGTTTTAAAATATGAATATTTCCTAGATTAATTTAAGGAAGGAATTGCATATTAATGTCTTAATGATATTAAAAGTTACTTTACCTTGATCAAATGTTGTTTATCAACAGCGACAATTAGATTTTGATTCTCTACGACGAAAATCCTGACTAGAACCACAAGGGACGGATTTTTATGACAATCTTTGAATTTTAAAATTGTGTTCTTCTCATCAGTATCCAAATTGTACATGAAGACAATGCCACAGTCAGTTCCTATCACGATTAGACTTCCGTTATGGTCAATGTGACATGAGGTAACGTTTGCTTTCAAATCCAACCAACGACTATCTTCGCCTTCGACAACCTGTGAAAAATCAAACAATAAATATTATAGCATAGTCTGCATGGAACAAAACCTTCAAAGTTGATTTTAAAGACTTGAATTAGATATTATTAATTCAGTTGATATTAATGTATAATAACATGCGATTAGTTTTCTTTATCACAAAATAATACCAAAATAGAATAGATTAGAATAGAATAGGATAGAATAGAATAGAATAGAATAGAATAGAATAGAATAGAATAGAATAGAATAGAGAATAGATGAGAATAGAATAGAATATTCACTTTATTCATGTAGATTACAAAGTAAGTCGCTTAAATTCTAGGTCATGATAGTTATTACAATGAACGTCATTTAAAAATAGTATTTACAGTATCGGATTCACTGAACAAAACATGAGATAAGGGAGATTTTAAATGAAAATATATAGGTGTAAGTTTAATTCTAGATTGTTGAAGTCGACTTGAGTTCTAGTTTATGATATATTTTATGCTGAAATGAACGTTATTGAAAATAAAACTAATTGCAACATGGTTTTGCATCTACAAGAAATGGCGGAGTTTGGACATATAAATGTCCATTCTTGGAGAAGGATATGCAAGGACATCCTTCCCATCAACACTCAACCGCAAAATCACCGAGAAGAAGAATTATCGATAGGAAATTCTATTTCAATTATAAGCTGATGTAGCCCTACAGTTTACATGTTAAATTTCCAGAAAAACGCATATGATTATCCAACAGTGAGGAACACCATGGATGCTCACAGTGAATATAGAAGATGACAGTGAAAATGGCCAAAATGTCACTTCTGATCCAACGACAGATTGACAAACCGGGTAGCTACCGAAAGAACATTACACAAGCGGTAATTAAAGAGGTCTATTTCTTGCGCTCTGTTGAGGTCAGGACCCACCTTGCAGCCACTGATGCAAGGCACGACAACGGTAGGCTCCTGGTCACCGCCCCACAAGGGCGCCACACAAAATTTCGACGCTTGCTCGTTGGGAGACAGCTCCAACTTCTCTCTGTGCAACGCCTCGTTCTGACAAAGCACTAGCATGTAGCTGGTCTTCTCTTGCGTGAACAAATCAATACCAATCACTTCTCTGCAAATAAGAGAACAGTAAATGGAGAAAATGCAATCAAGTAAATCCATACCAATCAATAACAATTCAACATTTCATTATCAACTCATAAAGCACCGATATATTAAGTTTTTGTATTTTAAGAGTATGATACCATTGTAGAAGGAAGGTAGAATATGTTAATTATTTACAATAATTATTCTGTTGTATATTGTGTGATTTGGTAAATAAATTTGATTTAAGTTTGTAATTAATCAATATCAACTCATTCAATACATTTTTGCTGAGGGTGATGAGTTCTAGATTTTTACGTAAGTAGTAGTGATTGATCGAATGATTTTATTAAATGTACTTTAAAGAACCTATTGTATTGAGGTAGTCTACAGTAGTACGATAAAATTAAATTTTTTTTTTTTATAATTAAATATCACAACATCTCACCAGATACTGTGTCAGAAGTTAAAAGAATGTTTACTCAAAATGTTACTCTCGATTTCAAAATGATCGAAATAAAAATAAATTTATTCATTACAGATTACAAATATTTCTGTACCAATACAATAAACTCACGAGAATATCATATTACAATGGAAAATGCAAGACAAAATAAAATAAAAGCGGATTTCTCGTTTCAATAAAATTAAAATTATACTAAAATTCATCATCTTTAAAAAGAGAACAGAGTATGAAGAAGAAAGAGAAGACAGCGATGGAGAAAAGTAATAGATGATTGTTGTACGTTGTCTATCAGCCAACATACATCACGGGTTAGATTCCCGTTCCGTCTGGCACTTTTTCTTGCCCAAGTTATGAGCTTGTGTGGGCACTGGGCAAAAGTTCATTACAAAAGCAAAAAGGTTACCTCAATATCACAATAATCAGAGTATATCACAGAATAATCAGAAATCAGAGAATATTAATACTTATTGCAGAAATGACTCACTGCCCAGGCTCGTATGTATATTCCCGCTGCAGATGTCCATTAGCCAAGTTGTACAGTGAGACACAATGAGTGGAAGTGGTCATAGCTAAGAAACCTCCGCTTTCCGGTACCCAACTCCTAGTTACGAAGTTTTCGTGGGATTTTTGAAAACTCCAAGAACACAGAACTTCATAATCCTCATTGGTAGCCACTTTTCTAGCTTTAGAATCTTGCAGGTAAGAATTTTTTACTCTAATCACTTTAACCATTTTGCTCAAAACGAGAACAAAATCCGAGTAGCCTTCGAGTGCTGAAAAATGAAAAGATGCAAAACTATAAAAAATATACCAACTTACACTATTTATGAAAATGTTTTCAATTTTCAAAATTATCATCAAATATACTAAGGTTAAAGCAAAAAGTGACCGAAGTGAAATGATGAATTTGTGTGACTGCGAGAAAAGATATTCCTGGGTTGTCAAAGAATTTATGAGGCTATTTTTCCTGACTATTCCTGACCAATCTGAGAGATATTTTCTGACTTTTTGTATTTGTGGGATGTTTAATTAACTTACATTCTAAGTAGTTGATAAAATAGTTGATAGATTTTTATTGACGGCATGGTTGCTATGCACCTGACATCCTGCCTTTCCAAAGTATTAATTTTACTGACGAGCTTTTCATCCTCGATTTGAGAGGTGAGCCTAACCTTCTTTCTTTCATCTTCAAGTTTTTTTATTTCTGTTGTTAATTTTATTTTAAAGAGCTGCTGCTTTTTCTTCTTCAGCTTTCTTTCCTCTAATTTGCAGAGCATCTTCATTGTAAGATTAGTACAGCTAATACTATAGCCCCCTCTAAATTATAGCAGGATTCTTTCAACTTGTCAGAAAACAGCTGATATAACGTTAGTGAACGAGCGTACATCAATCAGCTGAATTTTAAAATTTGCTGACAATTTAAAAGATTCATGCTATACATGGCCGTGGCCTTCAATGTGACAACCTCGCATTACCGGCTGGTTTCATTATAAAATCATACTTATAAAAAACACTACAAACACAATATGACCGATTTGCATTGCTCATGCAAGCCGATGCAGCGACGTTGTCACATTGAAGGCCGCGGCCACGTAGTTTAGACTTTAGAGGATGCTATGCTAATACACTCGACTCGCTACAGCGAGTTTGATCGAATCAGCTGATTTTAGTTTCATTTCAGTTTTTCGATAAGGAACTGATTTCAATGCGGGATTATGATTGGTCTAAAAACCGTGTCATAATGCAGAACCCATTGCATAATAAACCCATTAAGCAGAGAGTTTTCGAATTTAATTTCGAAAAGGCAGCTGGTTTGGCATCTGTGAAATTGTAATATTCACGTTATAACATAGTCATAGATAGAAGAATTATTTGTAATTGAGAAAAAAATGAAAATGACTAATAATTCTATTAGCGTGTTTACCGGGATGTGCGCCATTGACCCCCTTGACGGCGTGCAAACACTTAATAGCCGAGTCGAACATGAACTTCTTTTCCGGAAAGCCGGAATCGGATACAGCCGATTGCGTCAACAGCATCTTATTGTCACAGCCCACTAGCACAGTGCTACCATCTAGCGAGAAGGCACAGCAACGTGCTACTGACGCTAAATGCGCCTCCCTTTTCTTTCGAAAAGAGGCTGTGATTAGACCCCCATTAGGTCCCAATTCTTCTTCTATATTCCACATCTACAATAACAAAATCAAACTGATCAGTTCAAATATAAAAGTGAAGTAGGATAAATTATTAGCAATACGATCATGTCAAATATGAGGATAATGTACTATCAAAGTAATTATTATAATTATTGTCCAATAAATAAATAAAATAAGAGACATTCGTAAATAATCAAAATTTATGTAGAGTGGAAAATAACGTTTTTCACACAACTCAAATATCAAATCAGAAAATGAGATCGTTCAAATAAAAATATTAACTCATTCTTCTCTTATAGCCCGGGGGCAAATGTATCAAAAAAGGCCTCCCGTGGAAAAATCTTCTAAAGAGCTCTGGAATCTATGCAGATGTCTTCATAAGGACTGGTATAATGAGAAAATCCATGGTGGCCAGTCAGCCGCGTACGCAAACTCGTAAACAAGATGGCCGCCATAATTTCTAAGATCGCCTTTAATTTGATCAATATTGAAGACATATCTGAGTTTTCTCTGCATCAAAATGTTCACAATAAAATTCTCTACTCGTTATGTATGTGATAATTTCCTCTATGATGCATAGGCCTATTGAATAAGTTATGCATTTTCAAAAACTGTACAGTAGTTGGGAAAAATTGAACAGTTTTTTCTTTTTCCCTCAATAGATTTTTTTGTGAAACCGATAGAAGAAATGTTAAATCTACAAGTTATAAAACTATTCGTCCGACGGCTTTTCGTCTCCTCCGAAAGATGGGAGTGGCCGTTTTTATTGTCAAAATTCGTTCCGTCAACCGTGTTCTATCCAGGAACCTTCTTAGATTCCTATTTCAAATTTTTAACTGTTGAGATAATTTCAATTGATTGATTGATATCAATAATCATAAGATCAATTAATAACGATAGACTACTTACAGCCAACACTTTATCATCTGAACATGACACAATGAATTTAGAGTTGGGAGAGAACTTGAGACACGTAAGGGGACGTTTATGCCAGTCTGATTCTGGAGCAATGAAGGTAGCTTTCAGATTCTGAAGCCCACTGGGATTCTGAAAAATTGGAGAGAAGCTTTTCTGCTTCAAAGGTGGTGAAGGTGACTGATCACCATTCTTCAAAGTTCCTAAAGAGAAAAAATGTATATGAATACAAAATATAAAAAGCATAAAAGGCCACGTTTAGAAAAAATAAAGCATAAAACAAATCATAAATGGAAACTACTTTACTCGTGAAGTTGTGAGAAGTAATAAGTTAGTAAGTTGAATATAGAATAGAATACAAATTTAAATGTCACCATAGCCATGCCTTATTATTAAAAGAGTTGAGAGGATACAGAAGAATATAATAAATCAATTTTGAGTTGCAGCCGAGACTTGATAGCGGACGGTCGTGTTTTCAGTGCTCTCTTATCTCCGTTGAAATGATAGACATTCAGCAATACCGGTCTCGAATTGGCTTGTTCGGAACGCTTAAAAGCTTGTCAAATATGTCGACTTTATTCTCATTTTGTCAGTATGACAGTTCGAATAAGTTCGCGATTACAACCCGAAAATCGTGTAGTAATACAGTGATTTGTGCAATTGCGATGTTACTGATAATTGGTGGAATCGAACTCAACCCAGGACCACCAAAACCGGCTAAAACAATAGAGGACGTTCTCGCAAAGCTAGGGCAGTTCGACAACATTCCAGTGGACATCGCATTCATCAAAGATAAAGTGGAAGGATTGTCAAAAGGTGTCGGGGTCATGGAGACAAAGCTCGAATCGCTTAAAGGTGTGTGCGACGCTCTGCAAGAGGATAAGGTTCGACTTCAGTCACAGGTGGACCGATTAGAACATTTTGCGCGTCGACTAAACCTCATTTTCTTTGGAGTCAGGGAGGAGGGAGAGGGGCGTGATAGGTGTGAGCAGGTAATAATTTCAATTATCAGAGACAAACTTGAGTTGAATTTTCCGGACTCGATCATTGTGAGAGCTAATAGAATAGGGAAAAAATCACAGAAAGTTAGACCAATACTTGTTGAATTTGATAGTTACAAGAGCAGGTCGTCAGTTCTTCAAGTGTCTCATAAATTGAAGGGATCTCCTGTTTTCATATCCGAAGATTATTCTAAGACAGTTAGGAATACTAGAAAAGAGCTTGAAAAATTTCTGGTCTCAGCACGAGCTGCGGGCCACTATGCAGTTATTCGGTTCGATAAACTCTTGGTCGACGAGAAAACGTTCACTCTTCAAGAGCTGAATGCACGCCAACAATCGGAGTTCGCATCTGAATCCCCTCCTCCCCCTGAGAACCCAGGATTTCGTGAGCCACGTACTGGGCCTGTAACGAGAGGAGCACCCAGAACGAGCAGAGCGAGAAGACCACGAGGAGGCGGACGGCGAGGTCGATCTGTAGAGGCGGTGCCGGCGAGGGCGGCGATAACACGAGCCGGCGGCCGGGTCGTCCTGCCGGTGGCCTGCTTGGCTGGCTGGGGGCGGATGTCGACAGTCCACGTATGCTGCGGTCGAGAACCGACGAACGAACGCGACATTCACCTAGCAGTGCTGGCCTACCATAGGTGACGGAGGGGGCGAGGCCGGTCATCGAGCGTCGTCAGAGTCTTGTTTTACCGGAATCGCTTAATATTAATAGTAATAGTAGTCGTAGTTATGAACCTTTGAATAAAACTCATAAACTGTCAAATTATCAATTGAAAATAATGTTTTGGAACTGTCATGGATTAGTAATTTGTTTGCAATTGATAACCAGCAGCGTCAAAGAATGAATTTGTTCGACATTATTGCGATATCTGAAACATGGCCGCTGATCAGATAAATGGTACGCTTTTATTCGATAATTTTAACTCAGTGCAAAGAGTAGCTATTAGAGATAACAGACGAGGCAGAGCAGTTGGTGGTCTATTAATTTTATCAGAGATACTATTAGCTTCGAAACTATCTTTGATAGTAACAGTTTATTGTTTTGAAGGCGAAGAAAACAAAAGTGATTTTATTGTTGGCCTCACATATTTTCGTGCTGGTTATGAGCAAGAAGGTATTTGTGATTTAAAACATTTTTTTGATGAATGTATGTTGTCATTGCGAGCCGAAAAACTGCCAATTATAATAGGTGGCGACTTCAACAGCAGAATAGGTGAACTAAACTCTTTTGAAGATGAATTTTTGTTCAATTTGTCTAATCTGTATCCCGAAAGGTCCTCGCTAGATAAGAAAATTGATAGTAAAGGTAGGAACTTAGTTAATCTAATGGAAAATGAATTGTTTACCGTTCTAAACGGCAGAAGCTGTGGTGATAAGCCAGGAAGCTTTACTTTTATAAATAGTAACGGTAGAAGTGTTATCGATTATGTCTGGGTTGATTTGGCTCACCTTGATATTGTCCGTGATTTTACAGTTTCAGATATTTCTTTATCATCCGATCATTTACCGATTTCGGTTGATATTGACTTAGAAAATGGGTTGGAAACTTCAATAATAGAGCCTGAAGGAGATAACACTCTTTCTCACAGGCTTGCTTGGATAGACCGGTGCGCTGAATCATTTAGAGCGGCGTTGTTACTATCTCCCAGATTAAATCTTCAATTTGATGATACAAATAATTCTATTGAAATAATTTTTGATAATTTTTCGAGGGCTATCTGGGAGGCAGCTGAGCTCTCTGGTACAATTAATAAAAAAAAATTTATTGGTGGTTTTAAAATAAACCTTTGCACGACCTTGAGTGTAATTCCTTAAAAAGAAGTGCACGTAGAGCATTCAGGTTTGCCAGGTACATGTTATATGAGGACACAGCAGTAAAATCATTCCTTGATTTAAAGAAAGAATATAAGGATACAATAAGAAGGAAAAAGATTCATATTTGAATAGAGTAAGAGAGAGTATAAGAAATGTTAGAAATCCCAATGAATTTTGGGCGGCAGTCAAATATCTAAGGGCAGGAAAACATGATAACAGTGTTATTTTAGAGTCTTGGTTCAGCTTTCTAAGCAATAAATATGCAGGTGAGAGGAACAGTTGTTTGTGTTGAGTGATGCTAGACACCCTTTCTGGATGCAGAGTTTACCTTGAATGAATTAGAAAAAGTAATCTCTAAATCAAAGAGCGGAAAACACCAGGTATTGACGGAATACACTATGAATTTTTAAGGCTCTACCTATGCAGTGGAAGAATTATTTATGAAATTCATTTAATAAGGTATTAGAGGTTGAGGAGGTGCCCAGAGAATGGTCTAAGATTGTCATGTTTTTCTTACATAAGAAAGGTGATAGGGATGACCCAAAAACTACATAGGCCTGGCCTTACTTAATAATATCACAAAACTCTTCACACATGCCCGACAAACGAGACTTTCAGAGTGGGCTGATGATTGCCACATACTGCCAGAGTGACAGAGTGGGTTTAGAAGAGGGCGGATGTTTGGACACTATATTTGTTTTGCACACAGTAGTTTACCACCAGACACAGATTAGAAAACGAAAATTGTTTGCTTTGTTCGTCGATTTCCAGTCTGCTTTCGACTCAGTTCCTCATGGTCTCTTATGGGACGAGCTTAGGATGAGTGGAATCAGCGGTAAAATGATAAGGCTGTTAAGCGGACTGTATGACAGGGCTTCATTAATTGTGAGAATTGGAAATAGGACTTCAGACCCCATAGAGGTCACAAAAGGGCACTGCAGGAGACTCACTTAGTCCATTCTTGTTCTCCTGTTATTTGAGAAATATTGAGTCCTTCTTTAGAGAAAGAGGCCTCCATGGCATCCCATTGAGAAACCACACTGAAATATTAATGTTGTTGTTTGCGGATGACATTGTCATCTTTGCAGATAGTGAGGTGGACCTACGTAATAAGCTGATTTGTCTTTCTAATTATTGTGAGTCTCGAAACTGACTGTAAATATAGAGAAAACAAAGATTGTACCATTTCATGCTCGGGGTCGCAGAAAGGTTTCATCTTTCGATATCGAGGAGAGTTAGTTGAGATAGTAAACAAATATAGGTATCTTGGAGTAGACTTCCATGCTTCGGGTTGTTTCCAGTTCTGTGAATGTTTAATTAAAAAGGTTAGAGTTACTGGGGAATCCGTCATTCAGGTACTTCAAAGAGCTAGATCCGATACATGGATGCCAAGATGAAACTCTATGATGCAGCAGTGATCCCTTCGATTTTGTATGGCTCTGAAATTTGGGGTCTCAGTTGTGCTGAGATTTTGGAAAGAGCACAGTTGTATTTTCTAAGACGCGTACTACTGCTTAACACCTCATCGCCGAGTTGGGCTGTGCGTCTGGAGTTGGGCAGGCTGAGGCTCTGTCACCTTGTGTTTAGGAGGGCTTTGGGATTTCTTTTAATGGTCCTGCAGATGACTGACAGTCGGCATCCTAAACTCTGTTTTTCAGTATTGCTAGTGTTCTTTTGAACAGAATAATGGAGGTAGAGCCGCGGATGGTTGTCTCTGCTATAGGGTCAGTGCAGGGATTTGGGCGTGGTAATTACATGGAAAGATGGAGTTAACCTGTTCCAAACATTGAAAGCTGCAAAAGGAATTCTGATTAAAAATCACGCAAATCGTTTGTTTGCAGAGGATATAGAGGCAGCACTCAACTCTGATAATTTCCCTCACTATAGAAAGTTGAATCCTAACTTTGAGATAGGTGAACAACTCGAATTCCGTATGCCTATTGTTAAAGTCCGTTGTGTCACATAATTGCGAATGGCAACTAATTTATCTATTTATTTATATGTTGGTTATAGAGGCACAAAATTGAACTGCATGTTAGATTGTCCTATTTGTAATACTCACGAAAGAGAGGATAATGAACATTTTTTAATACATTGCCCAATGTATTCGGCCAGGCTTTCTTGGTGAAATTACACAAAATATTGTATCAGATGCTGATAAAGTGATGGTACTTCTCTCGAATCTTAGTGTAGGAAAAATAAACAGACTCTTCCTTTATGTATCAAAAGCAATTGAGATCCGCTCCTTGATTTGTAGTGTTGACACTTAGATATAGATGACTTTCCAAGAAGCACTTCCAGTTGTACATCTTGAATTTGTGTATGCCTATCGAATATATTTAATTGTCTTGTTCATGCCTTGTAGTTCAAATTCTTACGATTCTATTTCTATGTTATAGGCCTGTAAATTTACTAATTTGTTTTAATGCCTTATAATAATTGTAATTCTTATTCTTCTAGTCTTGTGTTATTTGCATGTTAATTTGTTTTTATTCTGCTTTATAGTGTTGCAATAGAAATTCATATGTTAATTAATTGTTATATATTTATGCCTGTCATGTATCTATGTTCAACGATTGTGCATGTTACTTAATTTGAGGCTGCAACTCCAATTTGTATTTGTATTTGTATGGCTTGGCCGAAAACAAATAAAATGATTATTTATTTATTTATTTATAAATCAATTTACAAGATGCTGATAGTTGTAAAGAGAATAAAGTCACTTTTTTTAATGAAGGCTACCACTTGGTGGGTAGTTCAGGTACAAATATATTATTCAGTTAGGCCTACCATATTGATATTATTTTGGAATTGGATCCATTTGAAAGTTTTTGTATTAAATGTAATAAATTTGAAATGTGTATTAAATTTAAAAACGCTATTAGTTTATGAAGTTCACCCAATTTTTTATTTGCTTTCTACAAAGCAATTGGCGTGAAAAATGGATTTGGATATAATGTAATTTAATAGGGAGAGTTAGATTACCAGATAAAAACGAATAAATTTACGGGTATACTTTATGGTTAATAGAAAATTGTGTATCTTGCATCCGATGTAGAGTTTGTATGTTGTTAAAGAGGCATACAAAAGGTTCCTCTCCAATATGTACAGAGTGGGTGAAAAGTTTGGAAACGGCTTAATATTTCTTGTACAACGGTAATTTGACGGTAGTTGACATTGGGGATCGAACTCAAATTGAAAATTCTACTTTACTGTGACTTGAAAAATCTGATCTGTCATCTTGGATCCGCCATATTGGATCTTACTTCATTTTTTTTAATTAGGAAGGTGGTCATGTTGTACATTCATTCATGTAGCCTACATATCATTGTTGTACATAATTCATATTCTCCGATACAGAATTTCAAGAGAAAATGAATGGCGAAAACCACACATCGGTATGTCAAACAATGTGAATAATTATGTCTGATTAATAATTAAAATATCTTCAAACAAATTGACATATCGATGTGCGGTTTTCACCATTCATTTTCTCTTGAAATTCTGTATCGAAATCATGACCACTTCCATTTAAAAAAATTAAGTTAGATCCAAAATGGCGGATCCAAGATGACAGACCATATTTTTGAAGTCACATTAAAGTAAATTACCTTTATACAAGAAATATTAAGCGGTTATCAAACTTTTCACCCACTCTGTATAATAATCAATCATTTATTCAATAACTTACAAAGGAGAGTATATTATTTCACCATTCTATAATAAATGAATAGACTCAAGTACATAAGGTATCTTTTAATATAAATTTTCATGTTTTATAAGATATAGACTTTTGAGTGTAAACAAGCATGTTTTTTAAATAAAATTTAAAATGTTTTATTAGTAAGATTAACATGTTGATCAAATTGACATTTTGAGTTGAACTTACCATTGTTGTAGTTGAATCTTTGGTCTTCAACTTGTAGGTCCCAGACTCTGAATTCAAGATCTTGGCAGACCGACAGAAGATATCGCTTATTCGGGCTAAGAGTGAGAAGAACGATACCTTTTTTAATGTTCGTCAGGAAAACGTCGTCAGGAGTTTGTTCTGTAAATATTCCATCTAGCTTCTTTTTCTGGAAAATAAAATGACAAACGTTGTTATAGGAACGAGTATAAAAGTATAATTTTGATAAAAAAAAAAGTATTCACGATCCATGTCTAATTTTTATCAATTTTTAGATAAAAGTTCAACTTTCTAGTGAAATTACACTCTCATTCTCACACTCACTCAAACTCGCAATCTATTACCTATATGTACTACTTCGTCTCTTCTAATCTCAAGATAGAAGGAAATGGGATATTACAGTTGCTTTTTAAATCATAGTAATTTATTGAAATTCATCGAATTTCCTTACTAGCTATTATTCTGTTGTCAATATTCGCTGTAGCGGAAGTCTTCAGAGTATTTTATAGCATTATAATTAGGAATTTCGTTCAATAAATTACTATCTTCTAATATCGTTAATTGATTTGGTTTCTCTGATTTAATTAATTGCGATGTATTTCTTCTTGTTTTTTACTAAGTGGTAATCAGGCTTGTAATGGACTTAATGTATGTGAACTTTCAACACCACCGTAACATACTAGTTTAAATCAAGTTTTAAATTAGTTTTGGTTAATAATGTTGATATTTTTTGTTTTTGTTGGTCGTAGAGAAAGAAAATGGTGTATGGTATGCAATGGTTGTATTTAGCCTTTAAACGACTTGTGAGATACCTAAAATACTCGCGTTGCCGCTCGTATTTTAACCTTGGTATCTCACTAGTGGTTTAAAGGGTCTCATAATACAACCATTGCATAAACTACTATTATAGCACCAAGTTTAACACGGTTTTGAGTACCGGATTCCAGTCACTCATTTGTTGTTCAGAGTCTTGACTCTGACTCTGGATATGAGTATTTGGGGGTGATGAACAGCCTTAAAAAGGCTTCGTAGATTAATTCACTAAGCAATCTTACAAGTATACTTCCGTCGCTTTTGGCCAAGAATGCATAGTTGAGTTGATCCGAAAAACAAGCCACGGTCACGTCTTTGAGCTTATTAAAGCTTAAACTATCTGAATTACTGTCCACGAATCCGTGCTTTGGCCTGAAACAAGACACGTTCAAATTAAAATGAAAATAATAATAATAATACAGGTAATACAGGTAACACAGGTAATATCGATGACGTCAATAAACATAGAACTTTGAATTATCTTCAATTCTTATAGTAATAATAATACTAATTGCATTAGATTCAACTCTAAGTTAGAGGATAAATAACTAGCCTCAAAAAGAAGGTTAAAGGCAAATTTGTACAGTAGTTTGTATTGTGAGATTCTTTTCAGTCAGTAAATAGGACATTGTATTTTAAAGGAAAAATAATCAAAAAACAATAGGAATAATAATTAAGAATGCATAGGAGCAATTATCATGAATAAATAGGAACAATAAACAACAATAAATAGGTTCAATAACCAAGAATCAATAGAATAATAACCAAGAATCGATAAGAATCTTGGATCATAGATCTTCGAGAAGAATCTTCGATCATAGATGGTTAGGAACAGTAACTAAAAATTTAATTCATAAGCTCTATCCTTTCCCATGTTAAATCTCTATTTTATCCCGAATTTTCGCACGAAAATTCCGCTGCGGTTGCCCTTGAAATCCCCTCCACCTATGTGTATACAGCGAATAGCAGTAATTTTATAATACGTTTAATAATAACAACAAGACAAAGAACAACTTACTGAAAGTTCAGAAATATCTTATCAGGCTGCTTGAGAGCAAGAGCTTTGGCAGATTCGAATATGGCTGACGATTCATTCTGTTGTAATCCCAGCTGAATAATGTCAATGTCATCACTATGATAAAGGATGTGTCCATAATGTTTCACAAATTCCTTCAACTCTTTCAATAGTTTTTCGTTATCCTATTGAACAGAATGCTAAAGTAAGAAAGATGATCGTCTCTCAATACACCAGTCTTAGTAGAGTTCAATAATAATAACACTTATCACAAATTAAGAAATGTGTAACAAATACATTCACTTTCAGGCTTGAAATAAAAATAAAATCACGACACCAATGACAAATAAAATATTACTACAACAAAGCTACCTCACAGTGAAATTTTGAGCGGGTAAATGAAAATAATCTATAATCAGATAATAAAAAAGAAAATCCAACATAGCAACATAGCAACTACCATTAGCCTGGTAATTATAGGAGAGCTTGGTTTTGTGTTAATAGACTCTAAGGCTTAGAGAATCAGAAATATTATATCTATAAAACTGAAATCTAATAACGTTACAACACAATAAATAGGACGGCTTATCAGCCTTAATGAATATCACACCTGTGCAAGTCAGCAATATTGTCAACTCAAAACCAAAATCTCATTGTTATCAAGAGTTGGCATGTACACGTACAAAATAATAAATGTAATCAACCTAATGATATGAATAAGATTTCAATTAAATCTCTTCTATTTATGATCGAATTGAATCATCTAATGATAAAAAATAATACACATTACAACATCGAGAGTAAAATATCACATGATACTGCGATATATAATATGTACATTTTTTTATTACAATTTCGATATCAGTAAATTGAACTTGTTAAAATTGGTAAATATTGCAATGTGCAGCATATAAATGTGATTTACATGTATGTATGCAGCATATAATAATGTATGATCATATTGTTTTGTGATGGCAAATTATAAAATGGAAGTGAGAATAAGCAATATTTTGGGCGTGATTTTTATTAAAAATGCGGTGCATTACACACAGAACAAAAAACATCACACTGTGCGCATGCTTCTATCAGCAATGCATGAGTATGCAATATTTGTAGAAATGGAATAACCTGAGTTTGCTAGCCTTTTACAGCTGCTGAAGTCAATCTACATCATCACGATCCTGCAAAGATATTAGAAAAGTATGGAGCCTTGAAAAAGAAGTATTTTGAAATAGAATCAAGCAATAACATGAAAACCGGAGTAGAAACAAGAAAGATTATTTTTTATCAAGGTTATTTCAGAGACAATCAACAGATAGTCCAGTCAAAGTGTTCATAAAGGGCTTGAAGAGGAAAATTTTGGTGTAATTGTTTTTATGGCTTGTTTTATGTTATCGAGGTCGCTGAACACGAATCTGATGTTTGCCAACAAAAATTATTTCGCCAAATGATGGGAGGGGGGGGGGGGGAAGGTACAATTTTCGGGTTTCCCCATAATATCTCGATAAATATCGATCTTATATCGACAACAAAAACGGTTCACTCCCGACTGCCTGAAAAGAAGTTGTCATCTTTCATCAAGATTCGATGTTCATAAATACACAAATCAAAATACAATTCTATTTCCAAGCATTCAATATTAAACGTTTTGTTTATACGACTGAGTCCTTTGTTATATAAAATCTTATAACCCAAAAGGGAGTAATGCAGTTGTATAAAGCAAGGAAACGTTTAATATTGTTTACACATTTAAAAGCCATATATAATATAGGTAATTTTATCTGTTGGCAATCTGAAAAGCACATTATTATGAATTCATATAGAACAATTATGATTATTGTTAATCAGAATAATTATTTATTTTCAACTTACCTCTGTTGCAATGTACTTGTCATACTTCTCGTAATCGTTTAGAAGATCAGTAGCCCCCACTTCTTTTATTTTGGCCGCAACAAATTGCAAGTCCACAAACATACTGAACAGATCTAGGCGTTCAGCCTTCTCCAGATGGTATCCCAAGTAGAAATAAATATAATTATCGTTGGGCAGCTTCCAAAACTCACCGCCGCATTTTGCATGATATTTATCGATCAACGCATTATGCAATTCCTGAAAAGCAAATGGGAATTCTTGTTGAATATCTCAATTTTCAGTCACTAAGGCCGTGCGCCCACGGAGCAACTGCTATATGACTGCAGTTGCCAACCCAGCGTTGCCAGATACCATTGGCTGATAGATTAGATTACCCGAAAAACAGCCAAATGTTATCTGGCAACGCTGGGTTGGCAACTGCAGTCAGATAGCAGTTGCTCCGTGGGCGCAGGGCCTAATACTGTTGAATGAAAGTCAGGACCTATCTCAACACTACCCATTCATGTAAAGAGTCTCTGGGATTCAAATTATTTATCAAGTTAATTTGTAAATTTTAAAACGTATTATTCAATGTTGGTTTACAGTATTATTTTCTCGTATTTGGTAAAACATTGACCTGAAGCCCATTAGTAACAAAATAGAAAAAAAAAACATTTGATTTCTAAGTTACTTGATTTGAAAGTCATAGTTCTGAATAACTTGGATACCTTCAGATTATCTTTTTTCCTGTTCCTCAAATAGTATAACAGAACATCGTGTATTCCATAAACATATCCTTTGTTATGAAGATGCATTTTTCCAATGAGCGAGATATTTTCAAATTCGTCGAGTTTCAAAATCGCTTCTATTTCGTTCATGGACCAGATTGTAGAGAACACCTAGAAAATTAAAGCATTAATAAAGAGTTAATTCCAGAGTTAACCCTTAGAGTTGGGTAAAGAGTTAAAATAAAGAGTTAGGTAATCGACCCTTGAGACATTAGCAGTTCTCAGATATTTTTATGAACATATTTCAAGACACACATAATGTGTGAAGCCTAAAAAATGGTGACAACATATTCACATTTATTGATTAAACGGTGATCACTCGTAAGAGTAATTATTAAATCACTGGTAATCACTCGTATTAGTAATCATTGAATCATTATTAGATTGTGACTGAGAATGTGACTTAGATAGTTACTGAGAATGGTCATAGAGATCAAAACAGACGTCATATCTATTTAAGAGCGAATTAGTGTATTTTCAAATCATACTGCAGTAATCAGCAATAGCTACCTTGGTGTTTAGGTTGATATCACTTGGGAACACGGCTAACATTTCATAGTAACGCTGCATTTCTGATGTCAGTTTTTCCAAGAGACTGTCAAATACATTATATAATTTCTTGAGAAAGGACTCAATGGATCGTCCATCTTCTTTACCATGCCTGAAAAGAGAGATGAAATTATTTAAATTGTAGACTATTTCATTGTATATTGATAAAAGATGAGAATGTTGCTGAATTTGAGAATTCCTGATAGTGAATTCAACTTTCAACTTGCAGATATTTGAAAAAATATTTTGCTTTTATTTTTACCAACAAGTTTTCAATTTTTTTCTATTACACATTCAATTACATAGTTTAAATAATTCAGACCAAAAAAGTAGCTGCAAAAATACAACGGTATAATATTTATGCGGAATTTAACACTTCCGTTCTAAATATATATAACAAAATTATTATTCTTTAACCAGTGATTGTAAAGGCTGTAGTTAAAGTTGAAGAAAAATGTTGAAGAAAATGTTGAAAAATGAAGTAGTAGTCTACATAAAAAAATTGCGAACTTAAATTTTACGAATTAATTAATTTTTACTTACCTTTCACGTCTTAAAATTTCAGTTATGTTTTCCCACAATCCATTCTTCAAGGCTTCTCTATTTCGTTGGATCTGTCTAGCAATAAAATGCATGAGAAATGGAAAACCTGCAAATATGAACATTTTTCAAAATTTAAAATGAATAAAAACTTAAAATAGTCTATAAGTAACATACTAACCAATCAACACGGAATAATGATCATCACCATTGGATGAAAATACTTCAAGAAAGTATGCAATTTCAAGCATAATAATAATAATAATTCCGTGTAACCTGGCTGGCTCAGGTCTGGTGTCAGAATTTTCAGGTCACTCCTGATCAGTTCAGAGTCTCTGACGTAACTTAACGACTGTTTTTAGGCAGCCGGGACCGACGGCTTAGCATAAATTCAATTCAATTCAAAATGTATTTATTTTGTACAAAGCAGTTTACAGTTACAAAAATCAGGAGAGTAGGTAGAGTAAATATCACGAAACGAAACATTTGTCATTCTATTTAATGAATCCCAGTGATATTTGAGTACATCCTAGTGTTTTCATTATCTATGATGTTATAAAGATACTGCAAATATAAAAATATTGTTGAAAAACTGATAAGATTCAACGACTTATACTATTGATTTCGTGCGTATCGTTCTGAAGCACTATTATAATCATTTGAAGTGTGGGTAATTCCATCTCTTCAAAAACATATTACTTTCAAAATACAGCTTTACTTTTAAAAATAAGAATTATATTGGAAATTTGATAAAATATTCTAATAACCTTTAGTCAATCGAATGATTTCCTTTGCTTCGTCGGGTAATTCAGACACTTGTATTCCAGAGGCAGAAGCGAACAGCTTTTGGCCTTCTTTCTCACTTAGAAAATAATCAATCTGAAAAAACAATAAAGTGAAAAAAAAAATGAAGAAAAAAAATCAACGTGAAATAAAAAACATAATTCCTGATAATAATAATTGTAAAATAAAATAATTTAAATTCAACAAATTAAAAACAATAATTATGATGAACTGAAACTGGGAATGATGTGTGAAATTTAATACTGTACTATATAATTCTGTACTTACTTTGAGTTGCTTAACTTCCTTCGAAGGTGCCCAATTGACAATGTTGTCATGGTGTGATATTATCAACTTCTTACAATTGAAGTTCAAATATTTGATGAAACCATCCGCCACAACATCATCAAACACAATCAGCGCGTCCTCTAGTTTCTTATTTTTTCTGGAACAAAATTTATAACTTACAATTCAAACTGGTTCTACAATGGAGGAAAAAATGTACAGAATAAGAAAATTTAATGCGTTCTGGAGGTATGGATGCATTTTACGAATGTTAAGTTGAATAATAGATTTTAAATAATTGTTCTATAATCATTTTATTGTATTCTATTCATATGAGAAAATTAATAATTGAATTAAAAAACCTTTGTACTTGTCTTGGTATTGATAAAAATGGTATATTTCGCACACAGAATAGTATATTTTGCTGGCGAAAGAACTTTAAATAGAGGTCAGTTTCAAAGAAGATTTTTTTTTCTTTTTTTTTCTGAGGATGATGCCCACATGAGCTCTAGGCTTGTGCGTGGGTAATGAGCGGGGTGATGAGATATGACGATCATGCAGTCCGGGACCGACAACGTCTCCTCGAGACAGGAGTGGCCTGTGTTGTCAAAATCCTTCCGTCAACCAGGCCTCGAACCCCTGGCCCAATGGCAGCCAGATAAAATCCATTGGGCCAGGGTTCGAGCCTGGTGACAAGCCTGACTGGTTGTCCAAGGAGACATGCTCGGGCGGCTCATAACCGTCGTGTCATCACTCAGAATGATGACTGAAATTTGTTACTTCGCGCAGATAACGAAGGAAAGGAGTTTAAAAGTTAGCCGCTAGAAAGCATTGAGCACGCTATCCAATTTATCTTCGCTTGTTGCTAATGATGGACAGAAAAAGGGTCAATTAATTCTTCGGAAAAATTAATCAATGGAATTGACTAATTCAATGAAATTTTTCATAGATTCCTCAACAGAACAGAACACAGTTGAAATCATCCATAGTATAACACTATCTCGTACTATGGCAAGGTTGGGTGCTTACAAAAACCGACAATATTGTTTCTCATAGAATTACAATAATTCTCACAATAAATAAGTGCAAACCCTCAGAAAGGTAACTCTCTACATCTAGATACTCTCTCTCTCTCTCTCTCTCTTAAATGGGGTTTATATTTTACAGATAGGGAATAGGCGTCCAATTCTCTTCAAATCCCATCAAATCTCTTCCAATTTTTCTCGAATCGTCTTGTATCACAGTTGCACCGATCACGTATCAAATTTGAAGCAATATAATTGAACGGAATTTGAGCGTGGACAAAGGCCTTGATAAATGGTTGATAATAACAGTTGAAAACTAGTTCTTAGTTTTCGAATCATTCGAAATAGCAAACATTCAAGTCAGAAAAGGTCATTCTCAAACGAAATAAATAGAAGAAATAAATTTGAAAGTCAGAGAGAACTCACATCAACTTTGTTATTTGCGTATGAAGGTTGGTTGGTTCAATTTCGCCATGTAATATGCCATCGTCACTTATCAAACCGAAAAGTTCATGAAGAATCTTTTCAACTGTCTTCAACTCGAATAACCAGAATACATTACCCTGCAATACATAGAAATTAAAAAATATAAAAATATTATGTTGAAAAGAAATTACGATTCAAAATTAGAATCTAAGTTATAGCATTCCAACAAGAAATCTGATTTATCTTCTACAGCTACACAACTACTTTCTTAAAGCCAAAGTTGGATTCCAACAGAATGCAATCAAACGTAACAATTTAGAAATATTACAGGTAATTTGGAAGATATTATAAAATATTATAGCTTATTTATCTTATCGCACTTATCAATCGCTTATCATATTGTTGTTATTGGAAAAAAATCACAAATTTCACTATCTTGCTGAATCACAATTTACTTTGTATTTTTCATAATTATCACTCAACTTTTACTTATCACCCACACACTGTGTCAAAATAGGCTACTTACTGATTACTCGTTGCCAGCGCACAAACTTCGTTTTTCTGGCAACGCCAATATTAATTATCAAAATTTTACAGTAAATGATACTGTTGTAATGTTTTGGGGTGTGTGTATTAATTTAATATTTATTGGCTCCACCATTTGTAATGATAGGGGGCATTGGAATATTATGTAACTTAGTAACGAAATTTGAGTTATCCCAAATTATGGTTTCAATGAAGGGGGCGTCCACCAGTTCCCAAGGGGGAACACTGTAAGTTCATGTTGCGTAGCATTTTTTGATGGTACAGCAAAAAGGTAAAAAAGTATCTTACAGTTCTAAAATTAGATTTGGAAGAGAATAAAGAAAAAAACATTTAGCAACAACTATCAAGATTTTATTTGTTAATTTTTTTTAGGAAAAGTTCAAAACAATAGGAAAATTCATTTAATAAGATTTAACAAATTATGAATAATTTCGAAACATGGGGTCGATCTGGAATAGCATTTTCCCTTCAATTGGAAAACTGATAAAATGAATAAAAAATAAAAATACAATTTTTGAAAAAAAAATAAATTTTGGAACGATACCGAAATACAGTAGATGATCAATCCTTAGTCGCCATGATCTGAATGGAAAGCCAGAGGGTTGCCAAGGGTACGGTCTATGGTCGTGAATCTGTCCCTGCTGGAAGGTGGTGAAAGAGTGTGAATCTTTCTTATGAAAGAAAAAATGAAGGTTTTTCCGCTAGCTGGCTGGAGGGGAGTCTAGAAGCCTAGCCCCACTCCTCCTACTGCTCACCATTTTTGGATAATTCATCAGAAAAACTGTGAGCTTCCGTTCTCATGAAAGGTTTAAAAGTTAACATTTTTTTTTATTTAAATTTAATTTCAATTTTTGGGATTTGTCAAACCTTATGGTTCATGACATCTCCCCCTCCTCCACGTTGACAGCCGACCCTGGCTGTCCATTCTGGATTTCATGGACTTGATACAATATACTTCGCTGAAATAATGGCAATTAACTTTTTTTTTTTTTTAAGTGGTTCTCTTCAGGATATGGCATTGCTAAAAAAAATTTCTGATCCTAGAGGCTTATAATTTAATAATATTCGTGGATCTTTTGACTTATACTAATACATTTGTGTCTCCACTGCCAAAATATGCTAATAACCCATAATAATATAAATATTTAAATGCTCGAACTCTACTCAAATAAGACTCTAAATAAGACAGAATTTCATTGTTACAATAAAAGTAGTCAACAATGATAGACGATCATTAACATATTCAGTTACTTTTTGTAATATTCAATTCATTTTTTTTTTTATAAGATTAACTTCTGAATAATTCTTCAACTTTTCAATTCTAGAAATTTTCAATAATTTCATTGTAAATTAGAAATGATTTTTCTTTCTAATAAAATACGATAGTATTATTATTATCATTAAATATAATAAAGTACAATAATAATATATAATTATAACGATTAAAAGAATGGTTAAAATTCACTACTGAATAATTCTTCAACTCTAGAAATTTTCAATTATTTTTAAATTTGAAAATATTTTAAATTTCCTAAATAAAATACAATAGTATTATCATTATCATGAATTTCTTTTTATAAAGAATGAATAATCAATAACAAGTCGATTTATAATACTATTCAAATGTCAATGTAATTTTTAAAAAATATCTCTAATTGTTTAAAAAATTCTCTCAAAAGTTAATAAACATTTTATACAATAATAATATAATATAAGGTCATTCACTTTGAATTATTCAAATTAAAAAGAAAATTGTGGAATTGTTCTTAGTAAGATTCAAGTAAATCGTTTGAGCTTCTATTTAATTTTTTTTTTTTTAACGACTTTCTTTTAGAAATAGTAAGAAAACTCTATGTAAAATAAGATAATACGTTTTCTATAAATCTCTTAACTCTGTCATCTGTATGTGTGGTCTTAATTTACTGTGAATTCATGAAACTGTATTTTGTTTTAATGCTTGTAAAATTATTTGTTTTCTAATTTGGCAATAAATTTTTCTTTCTTTAGAAATAACGACATAAATTACCATAAAATTCTCATCTAAATGCATTATTACCACCCCAGCAAAAACTGACAAAGAATTTTGAAAATTTAATTATGTTCAATTTTGAAAACACATCAAAAATTAATATTGGGCAAGACTTACCATCTGTAACTGTCACACCTATTCTTAGATGAACCTATTCTATAACAATTGTTTGCAGAATCAACTCAAAATGCAACTTCCAAACAAGAAATGTTTGAAAAACCATCAACTTTCTATGAGTTTGTTAGTTTTTCGTAAGGCCTACACATGCGTTTGCCAAAATTGGAAAATCTTACATTAGTGTAATAACTTGAACTACAAAATGTAGTGCGCGAAAAAGTAGAATAAACTTACTCGTGAACTATTGTGTTACACATTTTTTGTTTCGATACCCCTGAAAGCTACATATATGTCTATATTATCGAGGAAGAAAAAGATTGTCTGTAAAATAATAAGAACAACATTCATAATTTAAACCTACCTGCAAATGATTGAAGACGAGTTCATAGTCCTTCAATACCTTCATAGCAAGGGATGACTTCCCGCTTCCAGGCATACCGTGTAAAACCAAAAACTTGCCAGGTTTCAAATCTATTATTTCTTTCTTCAATTTTTCCTCCTGGAATAGATAGCATAGGTACATTTATATACACAATTATAACTTTCCAGTGTTTCATTATATTCAATCTCCCTCTTAATTCAAGGGAAGCGGTTGTCCCAGTGGTAGCAGGCGATTCTAATCGGTGAGATAAGAGACAACGCCTAACACTCCTCTTGTAACGGTGACCGGCTCTTCTAAATACAATAAATGAGCTTGAAAATCAATTCCCGGTGGTTCGGAACCCATCTAAAGTCGTAGGTCAATTCATCTCTCACATTACCCACGCTCGAGCCTAGAGCTCATGTGGGCATCATTCCGAGCAAAAAAATTAAAAACATCATGCTAAATATAGCAGGATTAATAATTATTCATCTTGTCAGAAAACGGCTGTTTCGACGAGCAATATTACAATGCTGAATCTCGCAGATTATTACAAATGCTGAATCTCGCAGATTATTGAAAAGGTCTTTTAAAAAGGTATTCTTTGAAAGATCTTCTTTAAAAAGGTCTTTCAAAGACTTTAAAGGTCTTTAAGACTTTTAAGCCTTTCGATTATTGTGTCAAAGCAACCTAAAATCGCTGTTTACTGATTGCCGAAACTTGTTTTCTCGTTTTATGACAAGTTATATTAATTCTGCTATAGGTAGAATGAAACTGCCGGTAGTTTCAAATCGTTCAATTCATTCTACGTTCATAGTTCATTTTTATTCTATGACTCTCTTCAGCACTAAGCCTTCTGGGAGGCAACCTAGCCATTGCCATCATCATCTACTGATGAGAGATGACTGGTTTTTGAAGCGGGGATACAAGTTGCATAGTTTGCATTCATACTGTGTATCGTGTATTCCCATTCAATTCAATAAGAAATGTCGGTCTACACATTGTATAGTATGCATGCATACTACATAGCTTATCCGCACCTTTAAGAAGACGGGACCGACGGCTCAAGGACTAATCCCACACATCAGATCACTCTCCGTTCGTTTCAGTTAAGCTCGTTGTGTGCATGTGTCAATGCGCCCGGTGCTCTGTGATTGGTCCGTCGTTATTGACGCATGCGCAGAACGAGTAGAAGTGGAACGGAGTGATCTGCCACCTCCGAAAGCTGGGAGTGGTCCGAGGATTGCCAGAATAGGTTCCGACAACTGGGATTGAACCTTTGGTTCATCAGACCACCTTGGCTACCGGCTAACAACAGATCGGTTGGAGCGGACTGTATTAATTCATTGATAAAATAGGAGTAGGTCTGTTTGATAGTCGACAGAAAATGTATTAATAAATGAAAGAAATGAATTTGTACAACTACTAGCCTACTCACCATCTCCGATCTGGAAATATAAAGGTTGCTCAATTGATGCAGAGGAGTGGCACCTCTCTTCAATACCTCTTCTGACTTCATTTCCAATTGTTTTTCAATTTCCAATTGCCTATAGTAAGGATCTGAAGGCCGGTTCTCCTCTATAAAACGTCGATTAGCATTCAAGACGGCCTCGTTCTCAAGACCATTCTCGTGTAGGTCTTTGGCTATCCACCAATAATTTTCTTCCAACATCGACAAAAACTGCTCAAAAATATTTTGATCCATGATTCTAAGCAGAATCTCAAAGAATCTCTCATTTCTGTCGATGGAGCATTGCTGAAAATTCACACATACAAATATAGAAAGAATCAACCAAATTCAAAGATAAGAGTGAGAAAAAACACAAAAATAATACATAGGAAAAAAGAGAGTAAAATGGGGAAATTAACTAGAAATTATGGAAGTCAATGAAAGCTTTTCCATTACTGGAAGGTAGTAGACTACTCACGTATAGGCTACACCTACAAGAAAGGCGTTCAATCCTTGATATTGAATCATTATTGAATGCTGAATGCATATCAACTACAGAACTGGTTTTGAGATATTAAATGGTGGGTCTACTACACCCATAGACTATCTGTAATCCAGTAAGTTAATTTTAAATTGAATAATATTTTATAGTTATGTTAATACAACCTGAAGTTGGTACTTAGTAGTAAGAAAAAGAGACCCACCAGCACCAGAGTAAATGAAGCCAAAGCTAACTTACACTAGCCTACAGACACAAAGTGCCCGACAGGAGAAAAATTCAATGTAATTTGCAGGATCTGATGATTGCTGTGGCGGCTCAGTCAATTACCGGTAAAAATGATCAAATTAATAAATTGAATAATGATCTTCTATCGAGCATCCTACGGGTCTGTATTGTATCCGAAAATTTGAATGAAGCTTTCAAATCATCATCAAATAAAATAAAAAATGTTAATCGATAAAAGTATTTATGTTAAAGATAAAGTATTTTAAAAGGATTTACTTACGGGATCATTTATGAAATCAAATTCATCTTCCGTGATAAAATGCCTACTTTTGAAGAGCTCATAGATATCTCCTCTAATATCATTTATGATCAATTCTTTACACTTATTTAAAACCAATTGATAATGATCCATCTTTTATCAACTTTTGACAACAAAGTAAAGTTACTGGAAACAAAACAATGTAGCCTACGTCTTGTCTGTCACAGTATAGGTTAACATTTGCAATACACCTACACTAATGGGAAACAATCATGAGCTAAAACTTTTTGAAATTCAGTAAGAAGTAGAACAACTTCTAATTTTAATGAAATATGTAATTAAATTCATCAACAGGCATTATTTGATAAATCAAACTAAAAGCGCTATCCTATCAATGTTGCCTGTCGTAATCCTATCTGACTGACTGACTCTGACGTCTGACAACAAACTGACAGACTGACTGGAGAGAATTTATGGACTGTTGTAGTGGCTACACTTATAGCGCTTACTTTCAAATTAACATGAGAGAAAGAGAAATATCATTCTATTTTCTGTATTTACCGTATTTCGTGGGAGTCACATCTACTGTACCAATAAAGTATATTATTGCAGTAAAATTTCTTTTGAAAGACCACTGTTGTAGTGTTTCCGTTTCAGGGTAAAATAGTAGTGGAGTGTATATCCATCTGTTTCATCCGGTTTTTGAACGGAGTTACGAAAACGAACAGCTCCCTGGGGTTTTGTAATCATGGCAGTCAGCTGTTATAAAGCCGGAACGTAAAAACGTAATCTCAAGTCATGACTATGAATACTTTTAGGTTATAGAAACCCAATTTCGTAAATTATCAACAAGTCGGTTTACTGAAGAAAAATTCTCGTAAGTTGATGAATCCTTCACTTTACGTACCGTACTATTTGTATTATTATTTTATTGAATAATGTACCTATAAAAATATAACCTATTTGTGTTTCAAATTGCAAACTTTGCAGTGGAATCTAGAGTAAAGCTACTCATTCATACAATTATTATGAGAATTGCTTGATGAGAAGAATAAATTGTAAGTAAACCTGTCAAAGTTTAAAAGACACCTGAGTGGACTTAATTGGTCCCAGCTATTAATAGATGACAGATTTAATGCTTTTCGTTAGCTACTTGAATCAGAATCTATATAAGGCAGAGGCAGAGTCAAATGCTTTTTTGAGTAATAACAAATATCATATCCACACCAAGGCAAAAAGCATCAATAGAGCCAACTTAAAAGGCAAAGAAAGCAGCAAACATCCAAGTCATAAGGGTAAAGGGAGGCTCACAATCCAGCATGGAGGCTCGTTAATGCTGACTCCTACAAGATGAGACCTGTGATGGATTGTAAGGATAGTCCAGATACAGTGAACAACTACTGAATTGGGGCAATTGCCGTGTTCTCCACCATTTCTGCCTCTGATCCTGCAATGACGGTGTCTAGATCAGCACCCAGGTTTGGGATCTTCCAGCATGCCTCAAGTCATTGGATTGTTTCAATCTTCAAGAAAGGGAGAAAGGTGACGAGGAGTTATGGGTCTAGGCCTATTTCAATTGTGCCAATAAATAATTGTAAAGGTCCTGTAATTGTAAGAGCCAATCATTTTAAGAGACCTCTGACAAAGCTCATACAGAACGTATTATATATATGCTTATGCTTTTTTCAGGCCAGTTCAGTAAAAATAATAATAATATAAATATGTACGTACATTTAGGATTAGACAGTAAACAGATATTAATAAGATAATATTCTACACAAATATGTATTGTCAAATGCCAAGCTCTACTGCAGTCGCCTCTAGCCAGGACAAGGCTCCCTCATCTGCCAGATGAATTCCCCTGAGTCCCCCTTCATAGGAATAAAGTGGACAATCATCTACCAAGTGCTGCATAGTCTGCACATCTCCACAGTGGCAGTGGGGGTCCGTGGTCATGCCCCATGCAGTCCGTGCTTGAGCACATCTGCCTGCAGATGTACGAAAGCGATTTAACCTGCACCACAGCTTTCTCTTCAGGTTCATTCCTGGCAAAGGGACAGATGGGTCTTGGACCAATGCCTTATTCTTTATATTGGCCTGGTTCCATCTCTGCTGCCACAATTCTTTAATATCCTGTCTCTCAACTTCTGCCAGCCGGAGATAATGCCTTGACCTCAATCTTCTTAGGGGTGGATTCAGCATATCCTTCATCAGCGGGAGCTCCTGTCTGGCAGATAAGCGGCACATTAACTGATAAGTCCTCTCTTTTCTCCTCAATGCTGGAGGCACAATATTACATAGGACAGGCAGCCATGTTTAATTGTCCAATCCGTAAATTTTTAGCAGCTAGAGTATGTAGCCTTTGTCTTTGGTAGCCCTGATAAGAGCTGTTTTGGCCTGAATGACCGGGAGACATAATGTGTCCGGTCAGCAAATCTGAGCTTCAACTTGAATCAAAATCCGCCCAGGTAACTATGCACAGCTCTGTTTATCAAAGTGACATCTATCTGTGCTGACTACTGCCAATTTCCAACCAATACCAAATATAAAGATGGAAGGTAATGAGACATTGCAACAATACAGTTGCTGTTAAATCATAATAATTAATGAACGAAATTCCTAATAAATGCCATATAATATTCTGAAGACTTCTGCTACTGCAAATATTGACAACAGATTAATAGCTAGTAAGGAAATTCGATGAACGCTACTGCACAAAAATTCTTCCCAGGCGGGAATCGAACCCAGCACCTCTGGTATTCATGACCAGCGCCTTATCCACTCGACCACCGAGGATCTTCCGTATAGCAGCGCTCATTTTGACTTAGCCAATTCAGCCAGATAATATAAAGATGGAAGGTAATGAGACATTGCAACAATACAGTTGCTGTTAAATCATAATAATTAATGAACGAAATTCCTAATAAATGCCATATAATATTCTGAAGACTTCTGCTACTGCAAATATTGACAACAGATTAATAGCTAGTAAGGAAATTCGATGAACGCTACTGCACAAAAATTCTTCCCGGGCGGGAATCAGAACCCTCTGGTATTCATGACCAGCGCCTTATCCACTCGACCACCGAGGATCTTCCGTATAGCAGCGTTCATTTTGACTTAGCCAATTCAGCCGGTTAATATAAAGATGGAAGGTAATGAGACATTGCAACAATACAGTTGCTGTTAAATCATAATAATTAATGAACGAAATTCCTAATAAATGCCATATAATATTCTGAAGACTTCTGCTACTGCAAATATTGACAACAGATTAATAGCTAGTAAGGAAATTCGATGAACGCTACTGCACAAAAATTCTTCCCAGGCGGAATCGAACCCAGCACCTCTGGTATTCATGACCAGAGGCTTATCGACTAGACCACCGAGGTTCTTCTGTATAGCAGCGTTCATTGTTGACGTAGCAAATTCAGCCAGATAATATAAAGATGGAAGGTAATGAGACATTGCAACAATACAGTTGCTGTTAAATCATAATAATTAATGAACGAAATTCCTAATAAATGCCATATAATATTCTGAAGACTTCTGCTACTGCAAATATTGACAACAGATTAATAGCTAGTAAGGAAATTCGATGAACGCTACTGCACAAAAAATTCTTCCCCGGGCGGGAATCGAACCCAGCACCTCTGGTATTCATGACCAGCGCCTTATCCACTCGACCACCGAGGATCTTCTGTATAGCAGCGCTCATTTTTGACTTAGCCAATTCAGCCAGATAATATAAAGATGGAAGGTAATGAGACATTGCAACAATACAGTTGCTGTTAAATCATAATAATTAATGAACGAAATTCCTAATAAATGCCATATAATATTCTGAAGACTTCTGCTACTGCAAATATTGACAACAGATTAATAGCTAGTAAGGAAATTCGATGAACGCTACTGCACAAAAAATTCTTCCCAGGCGGGAATCAGACCCAGCACCTCTGGTATTCATGACCAGCGCCTTATCCACTCGACCACCGAGGATCTTCTGTATAGCAGCGTTCATTTTTGACTTAGCCAATTCAGCCAGATAATATAAAGATGGAAGGTAATGAGACATTGCAACAATACAGTTGCTGTTAAATCATAATAATTAATGAACGAAATTCCTAATAAATGCCATATAATATTCTGAAGACTTCTGCTACTGCAAATATTGACAACAGATTAATAGCTAGTAAGGAAATTCGATGAACGCTACTGCACAAAAAATTCTTCCCCGGGCGGGAATCGAACCCAGCACCTCTGGTATTCATGACCAGCGCCTTATCCACTCGACCACCGAGGATCTTCTGTATAGCAGCGTTCATTTTTGACTTAGCCAATTCAGCCAGATAATATAAAGATGGAAGGTAATGAGACATTGCAACAATACAGTTGCTGTTAAATCATAATAATTAATGAACGAAATTCCTAATAAATGCCATATAATATTCTGAAGACTTCTGCTACTGCAAATATTGACAACAGATTAATAGCTAGTAAGGAAATTCGATGAACGCTACTGCACAAAAATTCTTCCCAGGCGGGAATCGAACCCAGCACCTCTGGTATTCATGACCAGCGCCTTATCCACTCGACCACCGAGGATCTTCCGTATAGCAGCGCTCATTTTGACTTAGCCAATTCAGCCAGATAATATAAAGATGGAAGGTAATGAGACATTGCAACAATACAGTTGCTGTTAAATCATAATAATTAATGAACGAAATTCCTAATAAATGCCATATAATATTCTGAAGACTTCTGCTACTGCAAATATTGACAACAGATTAATAGCTAGTAAGGAAATTCGATGAACGCTACTGCACAAAAATTCTTCCCCAGGCGGGAATCAGAACCCAGCACCTCTGGTATTCATGACCAGCGCCTTATCCACTCGACCACCGAGGATCTTCCGTATAGCAGCGCTCATTTGACTTAGCCAATTCAGCCAGATAATATAAAGATGGAAGGTAATGAGACATTGCAACAATACAGTTGCTGTTAAATCATAATAATTAATGAACGAAATTCCTAATAAATGCCATATAATATTCTGAAGACTTCTGCTACTGCAAATATTGACAACAGATTAATAGCTAGTAAGGAAATTCGATGAACGCTACTGCACAAAAATTCTTCCCCAGGCGGAATCAGACCCAGCACCTCTGCTAGTCATGACCAGCGCCTTATCCACTCGACCACCGAGGATCTTCCGTATAGCAGCGCTCATTTTTGACTTAGCCAATTCAGCCAGATAATATAAAGATGGAAGGTAATGAGACATTGCAACAATACAGTTGCTGTTAAATCATAATAATTAATGAACGAAATTCCTAATAAATGCCATATAATATTCTGAAGACTTCTGCTACTGCAAATATTGACAACAGATTAATAGCTAGTAAGGAAATTCGATGAACGCTACTGCACAAAAAATTCTTCCCCGGGCGGGAATCGAACCCAGCACCTCTGGTATTCATGACCAGCGCCTTATCCACTCGACCACCGAGGATCTTCCGTATAGCAGCGCTCATTTTTGACTTAGCCAATTCATTTTTAATCCCACGTATGGCAGAATAGCAAATTTGCATTGAACAAGAGATGAGAACATGGGATTAAAAAAAACATAATGGCTTGAAAAATATAATTGAATAACTAAACATAATTGAAAATAAAAATGAAAAAAATTAAACATAACTAAGTCAACTTAATTATAAGAAAAAAAAATATATATAAAATAAATAAAAATAAACTATAGAAAGAGTGAGGGAGGAGGGAAAGACGAGAAGGCAGGGTAGGGACAGTCAGTGCTGGAGAGAAGAAGTGGGAGGCACTGACTGGCTCGGGGTTCGGAGGGTCGCGTACCTCAGAGATAGCAGGAATTGCTACTCCCCCTACTATAGACAGAACGTATTGATCCATCTCTATATTATTGAAAAAAATTTTGGTGTCCTATCCTTAATTCCGAAATTTAAAAATATCATGAACACTAGGGATACATTCAAAGATCATGGAGTCAGTGATGTTCATCCAGCTGTCAACCTATTTTGAGGAGAAGGCACTTTTCAGAGATGATCAATTTGGTTTCCGTCATGGGAGATCAACTTCAATGCTCAATTGAGACTGTACTTCAGGCAATGGAAGACGAACACTCAGTCGCTATGACCCTCTTTGACCTCACAAAGGCCTTTGATTGCATCTCTCATAATATACTGTTGGGAAAGCTCGCAAGGTATGGAATTGGTGGAGTGGCCATAAAACAATGGAGTATTACCTTTCTCAGCGTAGGCAGGCTGTGACAGTGAATGAAGCCAAATCACAAGCACTTAGGGTCAACTACGGAGTGCCATAGGTGTCAATTCTCGGTCCTCTTCTTTTCCTCATTTTTAAAATTGTCTATTTGCCGATGACACTACACTTATTGCCCAGGATGAAGATCCCCAGTTGGCTATCCTCAGGTCTGCTCAATTGCTGGAGAAAGCAAGTTCATGGTTTAGAGCAAACAGGCTGTGTGTGTATGAATGGAGAGAAGACACAAAATGTGTTGTGCACCCTGAATTATGCTCAACCTTCTCTTGCCAAGCCAGATGTCAAGCTTCTTGGATTCATGGTGGACTCATCACTCATCACTGATGTGAGACTAGTACATCGACAACATGGTATGTAACCGACTCTCCAAAGTGACATATCTGATGTGGAAGCTGAGAACACAACCACCACACCAGGGAACGAGACAGCGTCGACCTTCGCTACTCAAGACTGACAAGGTTGCACACCTTCTATCCAATTCGCACACTGAAAATCTTCAACAGGCTTCCACAGTGTTTGCGTGAACTCGAAGAAAAATCACTCAAGAAAGTGTTTTGAGAGAAACTGCTCAATCTCCCTCTCTACTCTAAGACAGGATGTGATTTCAAGTTTTGTCCAGTTCACTTGAAAAAATTTAACCTTCAACGATGAAATCTATCCAGTATATAAGCTGGTCATGGATCGAAGACAAATTGAATTGAACTATCCAAACTGCCTGTTTGTAAAACTTATATTCTTTGTTTCAGAATGAGTTATGAGCAATTACTAGGTATCTTACAGTAAGTATGCTGGCACAATATTCATAGTAATTTCTCTAAAATAGTTGTAAATAGAATTTTGAATCTAAAAAAGGTTGAGTAGGGATTTCAAAGAAAGTCATCATTCTTTTACTCAATGCTAAATCTTTTTCATTCAAGACTAAACATCTCGACAAGGCATTTCTGAAAAATGTAAATACTGGGCATGCATGTTCTTGATCTATGTAAATGATGTTTCAAGATCAGTTCCTAATGAAAATCTCTACATTTTTGCAGACGATACCACCTTAGTAACAAAAAACAAAGATTTGAGAAATTTAGAAGTGGAGTCTTACTTGAAAATGAATAGTCTCTGTCAATACTTTGCTGATAATAAATTGATGATGAATCCATTAAAAACAAACTATATGTGTATTCAAACTCATCAGAACAGACGTAAGAAACAATCAGAAACGCCTAAATTATTCATTGGAGAATCAGAATTGGTAGTCAAAAACTCAACAGACTTCTTAGGGGTAAGACTGGAGGAGGGGCTGGGTTGGGGTGAACAATTAGATAAAATTGAAAGAAAGGTAGCAAGTGGGATTTTTGTGTTAAGAAATTTGAGTGTATTAGGTAATCGAAATCTATTGAAGTCAGTCTATCATTGCTTAGTAGAGAAAAAAACATCACACATAACTTATTCAGTGGCCCTCTGGGGAGCTAGAGAGAGTAGCCTTAAACAAATTTTCATTTGTCAAAAAAAATCTCTGCGGACCATGTTAAGATTGCACCCACAAACCCATTGTAGGGATTATTTTATTAGCATGGAAATACTCAGTGTTCCCTGTCTCTTCATCCTTGAAATGTGTATTTATATTAGAAGGTTCTCACTCCACCTTATCAACAAGGAGCACGCTCATAATACACGACATAATAGACTGTCTTTGTATGAAGAAAAACCTAATTATATTGGTAGAAAGATATATCAGGTACTACCGATTGGGTTGAAGGAAACATTAAGTATCACTGAGTTTAAACGTAGATTGAAAGTATTTTTAATTAATGAGTGCTTCTATAGTCTAAAGGAGTATTTCGATTACTGCAATGGAGTTAGAAACTAATAATATTTGACTAATTGAGAAAATTTACCAAATAACATAATTCGTGTCTTGCAATTTTGCAAGCACTTTGACTTGTCTGACGCCATTATTTGGCCAACCAGACGTAATGTATATCTATCTATCTGCATTTCAACAAGAGCCCACACACTCATATCAAAACCACTGTAGAAGTTGCGTTTTGCCTCGCTGTTCTAGCATACCTCGTTGGTATGCGTTCAGCCTAACAAAGGTAAGGTAGATTGCAAAACTCATCTTAGATTGTCTTATTCTTGTACTATTTCTGGGCTACTGAAGAGAATGTGTAAGTTATGAGATGAAATAACAATAACGTAATGGAATTTCTCATTCACTAATGTATTTTGGGAATTGGTTTCCATTCTCAGCAGCAAATTTGAGTAACTTATTTCCATCACATTCACAGGGGATTTTCAGAATGGATATTCTAATAAACGTACTAGCTCATATCTGTAATAAAATTCTCCTCAAATACTTTATTTTTCAAGGTACCAATTCAATGATTACAGGAATCTGAAAAAGTGGCTGCCTTTAGCTTTTCCAGTTATAGCAATGGACAAGGTACAGCGCCGACAGATAATACCTTACCAGAAGCCTCCTGCTTCCACAAAACCTCCCAATGTTATCATTTACTCGGAAAGTTCTGAATCTGTTGAGAATGTGAAAAAGACATTGTCGAATATTTTAAACGTACAAAGGTAAGATTGATTGATTGTTCATGACAATTTATCTATGTATAAAATATTCACATAAATTGTCCAAGAGAATTATCTTCTCAAAAATGTAGGCCTATTATCAGTTTTAGACAATGTGCTTCACTGTTTTATGTATCAACAAAGTTTATTTATTTGTATTGCATTTATTCCGATTTGTATGCATATCCGATTACAACAGTTTAAAAAAACTTATTTCATCAAAAGTTGTAGTGATTCCAGTTTTATACTTTCTTCATCATTAAAGAAAGGGATATTTTCTCCTAGAGAAAATATTGAAGCTTTTGATGGTTACCCGGGTCCTGTTTCATAAATTTTACAAGTCCTGTAATAGAGGGAAAGACTAACACACTCGACATGGCATACTAAGCAATAAACTAATTCTAGACCGCCCATCACAGGACTCCTACATTTATATTTTACAGGCCCCTTATGTTATCTGTGTTGCCAAGTTGCATTGTACACCATTTTTATGATAGGGTAACAAACCTTCACACCTTGTGTTGTAACCGAAGTTATTTTGTGATCAGCCAATTAATTATGGCAATTCTTGAGGGATAACCATCGAGATTTTTAAGCCGAAAGTAATGTGAATTGTAAACACAGATGCTTTGTCATGTGTTTAGTCGCTTGTCTAGATGCTTTGTCTTTGTTTGTGAATAGTCAGGAGTACAGAAACTGTATAATAAGTGTTATTATTGTACATTGTCTGTAGTCAAGAGAGTACGGTACGGCTTTCCGTAATGAACTATTTTCGAATTTGAACAAATCTCCAAGACTTTCTACTTTGCTCTATGTACACAGTGATTCATAATATTTATTACTTTGTGACTATTCTACGTTAATCTAAGCTAATGAAGGTTTAAAATTTTCCAGATACACAATTTATCCATTAAATTTGAGCCAAATGTCTACCTCGCCTTGGCTAAACCAAGCCACCTTAGTGGTTGTAGCAGGAAACGTTCCAGCCAGTCTAGTACCTCGACTTCAGACCTATGTCATGGAAGCTAATGGTAAACTGCTGAGCATTTGTTCTGATCTCATTCAGACGTTTTTACCGGATTTTCAAGCATCCAACGTGAAAGGCGAACTGTCATCGTTTTCTTACTCAAAGTGGAAGAACGTCAATTTGATTCATGATAATGTGTCTTATGGCCTGAAATCGAATGGAAATGAACCTGTCAGGTAAGTTATGTTACTTTTGTTACATTGAAATGTACAATTTTTTCAAATAGATGAATAATGAATATTACTAGTTTAGAGAACTCAATTATACATAGTAATCCTGTCAGTAATTTAGATGAATATTTGAAATTCTTGTTGATTTTATAAAGTGCAAATTATCATGCTTTTACTCATGCAAATTATTTGTAAAAATTTGTTTGGTTTCATAATAGTATACTTATTTGTAAACTTTAATATGTATTGAATGGGCACATGGTGAAAAACCTACGGGTTTAGCAGGACCCGAAATTGTAATTATTTATTCTCAATAATGTTATTCATATGCCGGTATACAGAAGCCATAAATAACATAAGTTAAAATATATGGTGAATGAAAACCAAGTGGAATGTAAGATATTTTTGTATCCTACTTGAATACATTATCATGAGTCCTGCTTCATGAAAATCCTAGGCCTATAATGATTGAGGTTTGATAGTGATTTTCTGTATCATAAGTCCTAAGGTTTCAAGAAATATGCATCTGGACTTGAATAACTATTTAGTTATAGAATAACTATAATGTATTAAATTAATCGATTCTAAAATAGAATAATTATTATTTAATCACACCTTAACACCAAATAAATAATTTAAGAAAAACCAGTGATCGCTCAACAAAAATAATCTCTTTGAAATACATCTTCTAGTCTTATGCACCTCTCGGTATAATTAATTCATTTATTTAAAATATGGCAATGGTTTTAACGGATATGTTTATTCAACATAATTGTAATTCAACCATATTATAATTACTTGATTTATTCTCGTTATTTTCTTAGTATTAGTTTCAATTTCTGTAGTTCGACTTACTTTCCCAATCTTGATATGTTTTGGTTCAGTTCCAAAAATTGGAGTTCATATTAATAGAAACCCAATATTGACAAATAATTTCCATGACATTTTGCATCACTCTTTCACTATTAGTTGTTTAATTTTTGATAGAAGATCTATTCCTTAATACTTTTGAATTGAATCTTCCTCTTCTTTTCCCAGCAATCTTTGCGACCAAATCAACAACACCGCATTAAACGGACAGTACGAAGCCAAATTAGACGTCAAAACACTAAGCACAGATGAAACACCCAATACCAGCAACCTACTTCTGGCCACAGCTCCAAAGGGAGGCAAAATATTCTTTTCTCAAGTGCACCTTGAAGATGGCTCAGAAAATAAAAGTTTATCTAGTGATCAAATACGTTTAGATATCCTTAGAGACTTGGTCTCAACACATCTAGGACTGCAGTGCGGTGAAACTATGGTTGAACCTGAATATACGCCGGGATATTTATTGGGCACAAAACAATCGAAAGAAGAATTTTTAAGTTTGTTGAAAGATGAAATAAAAGATAGTGGTGATATTTTGAAAGTAGATGGAAATACTTACCAATTTTGTAGTAGTAAAAATAATAAACAACAGAAGCAAGCCTCACCTACTTTCTCACCAATATACATAGACGCTGAATCGGACAGTTTTTCGGGGGATGTGTACTTCAAGAATCTGAAAACTAGAAAAATTGGTAGGGTTTTGGTGCATTCCAAGGTAATGACGTCATCTATGGTTTGGATTAACGCATTATCAGATGACGGATTAGCCGTGGTGGCCTACTTACAAACGAGAGGGGTCGGTAGAGGGGGTAACACATGGTTAAGTCCTGAAGGGTGTGCTATGTACTCTGTACAACTCCACATACCGCTGGATTCAATTTTGGGACAACATCTACCTCTGCTACAGATTCTGGTCACTTTGGCAACGGTGTCGGGAATCTGTTCAAAAGAGGGCCTTGAGAAATTGGATTTGAGACTGAAGTGGCCGAACGATATCTATGCTGGAAATTCGATTAAGATCGGAGGCGCCGTAGTGTCGAGTAGTAGCATGAATGGAGTGGCCATCTGCAATCCGGGAGTGGGTGTGAATTTGTTCAATAGGGAGCCGACCACGTGTGTGAATGAAATGATTGAGGAGTTGAATAGAACGACTGGCTCCAATGTGGCTCCCATTTCGTTTGAGGAGTACTTCGCCATCACTTTCACTGAAATGGAGCGCCTCATTGATATGGTACAAAGTGGTCGGTTGCAGGAGGTGTTGGACATTTATTACGATTTTTGGCTTCATAGGTAAGTGGATGTTCACTTGAAATATAAATCTTGTTTTCCTACAGTCGAATCAAGTAACTAGAGTAGCCTATCATTAGTTACAATGAAAGTCGCCAGAGATAACCTGGGGCCTGTTCCATAAGAACTTAGCAGTCCTCTAATACAGGAAAAAGATACCCACACTAGACATAAGTAGCATAGCATACAATGTGATAAATAATGATGTATAGTGTGTATCAGCCTTTCAGAACTTCTATTTTTTTCAAATAGGGCCCCTTTCGTTTGTTACTCCAAGTTCAGTTCAAACTGAAACTTTTGGTATATTGTTCTATAAAATGTGTTTTAAGTTAGTTTTAAACTTAGACTAGGTAATTTGGAAGTCTCTTTCCATGAACTTTGAGCTAAAACTCGTTGATAATGATAAGAAGAATTTGCAAATTAACGCCCAATTATATGGTGATATTATTTTAATGTGTATTGAGTTTTTATCAATTAATTTACTCTTCTGTGTCAATTTTTCATTATTTATAATTTATTTTTTTAATAGGCCTACTCCTACTTGGCCTACAACATTATAATTTACAATTATTTTGCATTAGATGCTTATTGAGGCTCGTGCAAATAATGTGAAAATATATCGACAATTTTGATAAATACACATTAAAAAATTCATTTTTTAAATTATTCCAATTGATTTATAACATAATATATTTTAATGTTCATGAGAGTCTACTACCTCTTCTGAAAACAATATTGCTATGATGAGTTATAATGAGTTACAGATAAAAGATACCGGTAATCTTTTTACTAAACTGAAAATACTCTAATTAATTAATTATTTGAGTAGTTACTGATAATTTTTTTTGTTGTTTTAGTGACGCAAAAGTAACAGTGCTTACACCAGAAGGCACCAAAAAGCTGGCCACCATTAATGGGATTGACGAATATGGTTATTTGCGAATGAGGGATGACAATGGTGAAGAATTTGTTGTTGAACATGATGGAAATTCGTTCGATATGTTATCGGGACTGATTGCACCAAAAGTTTAATTCCATTTTTAAAGAGGAATTCCAGAATGTCAAGTAAAAGCGTTCATCGCACTCTTCAGGTAAAGGTTAAAAAATATAAAATAATGAAAATTGTAGAAACCTGAAGAAATATTTCCATTGGTTCAAGGAAATTTGAAATTCTTGATTTTACAATGATAAAAATAATAATTGAAGTACTTAATCGGTTAGTTATGGATGAAATACTCAATTGAGCTTATGAAGCTAAATTGAGTTTTATTTCTTAATTTTGGATTGGTTTAAGAATCAACGATACTGAGTTTCTCTATTCATTATTTCAAATTTGTTATTTTTTGTTCAATAGTGAAATAATTTAACAAGATTTACATGTTGCTAGCTTTGTATAACATGTTGGACCAAAAATAGGAAATATCAGTATTACCCATTGGTAATACTAGCCAATAATGGCAGCTGTAATTTCAACTGATCAATAATAATTATCAAATCCGTTTTAAAAGAGACTAATACCCAATGAAAGCTGAATAAATAGATCTGAGGACTTACGATACAGCAGCTATTGACAACAGAACTAAATAGCAAGAGGATAGCTTTCATTAGGCATTCGTTTTTCTAATTATTATATAACCACAGCAGTTTGTTAACTGCAACATATAATAATTTCTTCAACCTTAAAAAAGAGACTGGATCTCTTTCAATATTTATAAATTGAATGTATTTTTAAAAAGGAAGATAACTTTCGCTCCTTTCAAAGGATTTTTATATTCTTGAAAATAAACATTATTTTAGAGCATATATATTTTGTTAGTAATAATAGATATTATGAAATATAAAAGGTGATTTTGAAAAGCAGATGAATATATTTATATTATTGTTATTTATTTCTAAGTGATAAAGTTTATATTTTATTAAAAAAGTACACAGAATCTAATTCATTTTAATATTTTTTACCCAAGTCTCACTTTTCCCAGACTGACAATCTTGAGCTGAATTACTGCCGACTTTAGTTTAGACTTGCTGAATTCGAATAGTTCAAAAGAAATTCATTCAACTTTTCTTCATAGCGGTAACTTAAATGTTAAGTGTAAACTGCAGTAAGAAGAATCTAAGTAAGATAGATTTTTGCAAGTTGAGATTGCCCAACCTGGAAAATAATCTGATAATAAATTATGCTGACCCTTCATATCATCAGTAAGGTACATAGGCTTTCTATTTCTTCGACTACTTACAATCAATCAATTATTTGAATTTTTAGAAAAGTGAGACTAGATTTATTGGAAAACCATATTATTTAGTAAAAGATCAGAAAGGAACCACTGAATGTTCTTATAAATGAAAATAAAATTGAAAAATTAACAGGAAAAAGAAACAATAATCGAACACTTCTCAATCCGGCTTCAATTAACGACAGAACAGTTTATTTTCATTTTCGTAAATCTATACAGAACTGATGAATGATTTACAAGTTTCATTATTTCTCTTGACACATCGAAAATTTTCCATCTTAACATACAATATCACTACAATAATTTTAACAATAACTTAAGCGGCAGTCTGAAGCAGACTTGTGTATTTCTTAACTTTACTGGCGATGCTCATATCAACGTACTTATCACCAATGCTAACAATCAGGCCTCCAATGATGGATGGGTCAACCTTAACATCCAAAATGATGTTCTCGCCCTTCTTGGCAAAAGACTTCAGTACGCCCTGAAGAGCCTTGATTGTCTGGTCATCCAGGGGCTGAAAATGAAGGTTATTTGATAAACCAAGAATTCATAAAATTATTTTTAGTCGATAAATTGAATTTGCATAGCCTATAATCCACTTGAATTAATATAAATAACAAGATGATGCTAATGTTGAAAATATCTGTTGCCAGTTTGGAATTAGTCTGCAGCTCAAGTTGATATTATCCAATTTGAATTAATTTTCCACAAGAAAGTCCTTCTAAGATAATCTCATACACAGATTTCATACTTCACTAAACTAATCTGCAGTAGATGTTATTTAGTGAATTTTTCGTGGTAGTGTAAAATACAGTATTTAAAACTCGGGATACAAATGAGAATTTAGTATTCCAACTCGAGATAGTTGAACAAGTTTAAAATTAAGTAGAATAGAATAATAGACGTGGACGTGTAAAAAAACTTGGGAGATAATAACTATGATAGCACAAAAAATAGACATTACAAGATGAATGTAGAATTTCCTCAGTTTTCAATAAGAAGATAGAACCGAGAAGGAAACTGTAGAACTAAAAAACAGAATCGAAGGAATATGTTATGAAATAAAATAAAAATAATGGTAACCGATTGAGAGTCAGATTTCTCCGAACAGATTATGGAACAGAATAAACTGAATAATTGAAAGCGGATAAGGAAATAAAACTCCTCAACATACAACTTCTGTTAACTTCAACTTTTAGAAATGAAATGTATTGTTTCAACAACTTTCTTAGCCCTAGCGCCCACTGAGGTGGAGTGGCGATGGCGTGGCAACACTCTAAATAAAAACATATGAAACTAAATGAAACAGCGCACATCGAGGTGATCACCTCAGTGGGCGCTAGTGCTTACCTTGGCAGCAACAATTTCACAGGGCAGATCTCCCCTGTGCGCTGACATGATTGTTTTGAATCCATTGATGACTGAATTCAGTTTCTTCAAACGTCCGTTCTCAGCAAGTGCAACTGAAATAAATTGAAGAATAATATTAACAACCCTAAAAATAAATACCACACATCCAATCAATTAACTCAGGGCTGCCCACAGCCCGCCTTGTCTTTGAATGTTGACAATGTGATTGATAAAAGTTGGACACCCCTGAATTAACTAATCATGAACTTTAATGACTACTGTGTGGCAACTTTCAGCACCTCCGATAGTTCACGAAAAACTCATCAAAACTCTACTAACTACACCCCAACAGCCAGCAGACACTGATGAAAACTCTTCTTGAAAACACTAAACAAGCATTTCGAAAAGTGAACTGCACAGACCATCATACTCAAAGCCGAAAACAAAATTTTTACAATTAGTTATCCATAGTCATATTCATCAGTTGTTTCGAATAAACCAAAACATCATTAGTATTAGCAGAGGTAATCCATTCATTATATGGTTACTCAATGATAGAAGTGAATAATACATTCTTATACATTAGTGTATATACATTTTTAAAAATAAGTTATAAAAATGAAAAATCTAAAAAATAAGACTTGAGCACAATTTGATACTGAAAAAATAGACTTGAGACTAACTCAGAACGTACTTTGAAGCCGGTGTATCAATGGCACTATCAAACGGAAATTGATATCAAAACTAAGAATAATAGCTGAACTAGAGAAAGGTTTCTAGAGGGAACTGGAGTGGCCAAGAGAAAGAAAATTTAGCAACCAAAGATGAATGATGACTTGAGTTATTAGCATTTGACTTACCAAGGAGATTTGTGGTGCCGGATGAGAATTTGCTATTCTCGCAGATGCTTTGGATGGCTGCAGCTTTGGCCTGCCTCTGCAGCACTGGGTTCAGGAAGAAATCTTCGATTTTCTTGTTAGTCTTGAACGAAGCCTGCAAAATATATTACTTTCGAATTATTCACCCAAATTTCATTACAACAGTATCAATGACCAGCTTTCTTTAATTTATTCTAATTATTATCAGTGGTGTAGTGGTAAAATTAGCTGTGCCGGAGCTATACCTCTACCGGAAAATTTTTGAAGATTAGCCTACTACCCAAATCGTGAGTTTTAAGGCCCTTTGGCAAATGTTTTGAAAAGTTTAATAATTAAACTAATTAATGATCTTTTAGAGTGATAGTAGTTACAGTAGGGCCTCCTACACATTCTCCTCCAAAGAATAATTTTAACTTTAAAATATGGTAAGACTTTCTTAAGGTAGATTATTACAGTTTGATACCTTAAAAACTGTTTTTAAGGTATCAAACCATAATAATCTACCTTAAAAACTCTATAATTTAAACAATTTATATAAAACAATTTCAGATCTATTTTTGTCCTATATAAAAAATTCGATTGAAAAAATCGTAGCCGGAGCTCCCCTTCAAAGCTGTGCCGAGCGACGCTCCACTACACCACTGATTATTATCTGTTCACATTGCTAGTTATTGGTTCAACTACAGAGACTGTATAATCACAGTGTGGTCATTGGAGTGAAAAGGTCCATAACAGAGTGTTGGAACATTTTTTCCCCGCTACCACCATACTTTTGCTAAATTTTTGAATTTTGATTTGGGATCACAGACAATCCTGAATCCATTCACTCATTCGCCAAACTTCTATTAAGAGAAAAAACATCAAAAATAACTATTTTAACATAAAAAATAAACTCTATACTCTTGGAATAGCTGTAAAAGCTTAAAATTATAAAAAAAATAAAACTGGCAAAGGAAATTGTGAGAAGTGGAAAGTTTTTTAATATAATAGATAAAAGCTGAGTATACTTGTTCATGGGTATAGGTATTGCTTTTAGGAAGTGCTCTTCTGGGTTGCCACCTGACAAAATAACGTTTTTACTATGATAATTATACCTGCAATGAGTTGAGGTCCTTCTCAATGGCTTCGAGCTGCTTCAACTTCGATCCAGCCGAGTATAGTGCACAGGCGTAACGACCCTCCATTCCAAAAACTTGTACGGGAGGCTGAAAAATTATAAATATGTGACCTAGAGAGCTATTTCAACAAATAAATGCATTTTGCAACAAAACATTCATCCGAATCATTACGGCTCATAAATGCGAGAGGAAGGACTGAAAAATGTTCACCAATTATTATTATACAGAAAATGTTATTTAGAGGGTCTCGAGGGGCACTTTTACCCGCATTTCTTTATAATTTTCTTGAAAATCTTGATAGTCATAAAATAAGTTGTAAAGGCTATTCTAACTCGTTCAATAATAATGAAACACATTCTAACACTTGACTTCTATTGTAGTGGCCAAAAAGATGGCTCGGGCTAAATCCCTAAATCCAGACATCGAGCTAGACACGCGTTCGCCTAGTTCGGCGATGGTGTAGACGCGGCATCAGAGTTCATTTATTGAATGATAAAGGCGTCCCTTAAAAATACAACAGCTGTGAGTAGTGAAAACGGAAATACTGTACAGTAACTGAGTAGGTATTCTCTAGAAAACCTCTCCTTTCCATTAACCACTTTTGACTTCTGATCTGTTGCAAGATCAGATTTTACCTGAATTCATGAACTCAAAAACTCGATATCCAAAATCCTGGATTATATGATTGAATTCTGGATCCGCCTCACTGGATCCTTAGTGTACAGGACAGGTTCAGGTCATGTCCCCAAATCCTATACTAACCTTACCTTATGAGGTCAATAATTTATTAGTTGGATGCTATGGGGTGTTTAGCAGTAAAACTTGTGAGAATACGTTATATTTAAAGAAATAAGGCAAGAATAGAAATTTAATAAATACTGACATAATAAAACTGCAAAATGTTAGCCTACCTTGATCATTTGGCTGTGAGTAGCCGAAGTGGAGAGCGATCTCGCCTGCAACAAATAAAGTAGACAAAATTAGCTAATGTTGAACTTTTTGAGTAGACAAGGAATAATGAGGGGCAAATAATAAAATTACTTACAGTAGTGAAAAATTGTTTCGATGCCATTTTTTTGGAGAACTTGAGACTTTGAGAGATCGCTAATCACTTCGCAGACGGCAGAGGTTAAATCCACTGTGACCAACATGACATACAAAATTTGTTTTTATCACCATTTTTGCCATTTGAAATAAAATGCATGTGGAATAGAATGATTATGAAGTGACTTATAAAATATTCCTTATTCTATATTCTAGTTTGATTAAAATACTCCGATGTGTTCTCTCACTTTTGACAGGTAGCTATAGACCGACGTCAAAGTGAGTCGACGACAAGGTCGATCGATTTCAAATTTTCAGTTAGTCGACGACAACTTGAGACAAAGTGAACCACATTCCAGAGTAGTCCAAGGTTGTCGGGAACATTAACGACAAACTGGGTCGATTGTTATTTCTGCACTTCCTGACAACTTGGGTGACAAAGTGAGTCACATTCCATTCCTGAGTAGGCTCAGATTGAAAGATTACTCCTCACTTTTCTGACGATAAAAAGCTGTGAGGAAAATTCCCATTTTTAAATGCTCATTATCTCCTGAACGGGAGTGAATTTCTCAATTTTGATAACAGATTCTTGTTTAGCTCTTCAAGTACTATAATCTAAGGTGGTGTAAGCAATTTTGAGAATTTTAAAACTGGATCAGATTGAACAAGGAACGTTTCATAATATACAATCTGTATCAAAAACTCCTCATTATGATACAAATTCAAATTATATTTCGAAAAAGCTACTGTTTTGATTTCAATTATGAAACTATAATGATTGCGTTATATCACGGTCGTAGATAAAATTGCTTATAGCACCGAAGATTTTAGTACTTGAAGAGCTGAACAAGAGATCTGTCACCAAAATGATGATTTTTACTCTCTCAGCTTCCATGTAAGAGAGGGCTGACTGCGCCCTAACTTCGCCCTCCCAGGTAAAAATAAAGTCATATAAGGTCATTCTATCCTATTCTTTCCATTGACAGAAAGAAAAGGTAATCTTTTCATTATGTGTACACTAGGTAGGCCTTGCTCAATCCATAGCTCAAATATCAAGCAAATCTTCAATTGCTCAACCTTTTGAAGTGGATAGAATTTTTTAACTTAGAGCACAAATTATTGCTTTGCTCCTAAAGTACTATAAGATTGAAAAGTTTGAGCAGTTTTAATTATTGTATTTTTTAATAAAAACAACATTGCGTTTATTGGTGATAAATAAAATTTGCTCCCGTTCAATGCATAATGTATAAATGAGATGGATGAGACTCATACTTCAGGACGCTGAACTCTTTGTAATACTTTTTAGAACAGGATCAACTCATAATACAAAAAAATCACATATCCACCTAATATGTTTATTAATCTTAATAAAAAGTATATGGAGTTACATTCATAATTTCTTTCAAATAAATATCGCTCATACATGCTAAGTTTTCTTTGATTATGTTAATGTGTAATTTATTATAAAAAATGATTACTTATAGTATTTTTAATCACAGCCTACTCTTCTAGCCATCGCACCAAGAGAATAGTACTTCATGCTCAGTGACGTGAAAGGATAACGTTCATTATCAGCTTTTATATTCTGAAATCTAATGTAATATTCTGTAGTCTATTCTCGATAAGTTGTCAGCTTTGCCTCGTCTTCCACTGGAACCGTTATCATCCGAAAAAGTCCCAACTGCCGGCCATTTGATTCAATGTTAGCAATTCGGACGTCTTCGAATGAATAGGGTTCCATTGGACAACGAGACTAGAGCTATTCTCTTGTTGCGCCAACTAAAGATGTATAGTGCAGGATATTGCACATATTAATGCTGTGACACATTTCGACACAATTTCTTCAACAAATAATAATTGATTCAGCACCTTTTGGCGACTCAAAACTGAAATGATCATAATAATATGGAAACCATCGACTGATAAAATAGTAAAAAATATTAAAAAATTCTGATTACAATGATAAGTGATTATGCAACTGTTAATAAATAATATCAAAGAATTTTAGTGATAAATAATCACTGCAATATGACGTAATTTGCGGGAAACAAGCCATACTGGCCGCGGCAGTATCCTCTCCACCAGCCTTCGTCAATCTGTGCAAAAAACGAAATCTATTAGAATTAAACATGGAGGTAGGAACACGAATATTTATATATCCAATAGTGGAGCTTCACTAACATAATTATGTTCCCAATTCATTTCAGGCGAGACCGCCGAGTCTCGATTAAGCTGATGCGACTGAGCTGCCGTCGTCTGCTGCGTATAGTCAAAATAGGAACTTATTCAAACAATAAATATTGTACCTACTCGTATATCAAATACTAAATATTAGTAAATACAGTAAATTAACAATATTAATACTGAATAGTTTCTAATTTGCATGATTATTCTTCTATAATTTCAATTGTATAGTCTGTGCAAACCTTAGATTGCAGTGTTACGTTTATGGGGCGCAGTGTTGCCGGATTGCACAGTAGCCATCAGAACAACAGACGTCAAAAAGTACGTTGCAACGGACGCACTTTGTGCGCTCGTGTGGCCCTAGCCTAAAAGAACTGAATGTTGAAAAATGCTTTCTCAATTAATTCTATCTCTGGGTGTGATAATGTTTTCTCATTTATTTAGTTTTGATAGAATAAGAAATGTAAACAAAACAAGAGAAAGAGCGGAAAAGATAGCGAACAGCTGTGAGTGAGGAGTAATAAACATGGCAACAGCGCTTCCATATCCCCATAACAAATAGCATTGCCATTTAAACGCTTACTGCATTCTAAGGTTTGCACAGACTATAGATATAATTAGTTGCTATTTTGACTATTCCCAGCAGATGACGAAACAACTATCTTCAGAACCAAGTTTTGAAGCTGTATTTGAAATCAGAGCCTAATATGTTATAGTAGTTTATGCAATGGTTGTATTATGAGAGCCTTTAAACAACGAGTGAGATACTATGGTTAAAATACGAATTATTTTAAGGTATCTCAAGAGTCGCTTACTGAGGAATTGGGCCATGTTAATTTTCATTCTAGAATTTATACATTAATTTTGGTCTACAACCTTCAAGGAGGCAGGACAAGCAAGACACAGCAAATAGAGAATAAAAGTGAGAGGAGAAAAGTTGAGTGTACAATTTTTAATTGTACAATGTACAATTAAATTAAATTGGACTGAAATATCATCATAAATAACTGAAACGTCATTATTTCATTATTACTAGAGAAGCAATATTCAATTGTTAGAATTCATAAAATAGGGAAGCAACATTCAACTGTCCCCTGCCAACGCCTGTTCTGCCATGGAATTGAGCCTTATGAGTTTTCATTCCAGACTTACCATTTCAATATTCGTTATGACATCATCTGGATCGAATGATATTTCATCACTGGCGGCTGAAAAACATATAACATATTGAATTAAAAAATACAGTTGTGTTTCGAATTACTTTTGTTGACTGATTTATTCATTTAGTAAAAGCTGTCGAACACAATCAAACTGTCCATCAAATTCCATTCCATATGTCGACTTGCGGCATTCGCTTTTCCGCCCAATTTCAATAGAATACAAAACGAACAGCAAGACAAAACGAAAGTCGAAAAGAAAATCGAACAAGAGTGGACATAGCTATATAATCATGATTGAGAGAAGTGAAAAGTTTCTGATTTTTCAAACATGTACCTTATGTCGACATTGACTCCTTTTAAATCAGATTTCTGGAATTCGGATGCATTCAATACTGTTGGATGCCAAGATATATCTTAAAACTTTATGCGGAGAGACTTTATAACCACTCTGTAGAAGGTAAAGATTGTATAATCATACAGAATGATTAACATAATACGATTATACAGTCTCTGTAGAAGTAGGGCACTCCGTAGTTCGGTTCAGTATAATAACAGTTTTATGTCACACTTTTGATTGATTAGCTTGGACAAAATCCTCCATACATTTGTCAATTTCTATAAGATTTGCATTGAAATGAGAACGCAAATCATATGTAATGCCATAGCCCCCTCTAATACATGGCCGAGTCCTTCAATGTGACAACGTCGCTGCACCGGCTTGCATGAGCAATGCAAATCGGTCATGTGTTTTATAAGTCATGTGTTTGTAGTGTTTTTTATAAGTATGATTTTATAATGAAACCAGCCGGTATTGCGAGGTTGTCACATCGAAGACCGCGGCCATGTAGTTTAGAGGGGGCTATGAAATCGATCATGTTTTGACAGCTGTTGGACAGCTGTAGTGTTAGATTTTATAAGAGGAACCAGTCGGGATTGCAACATTGTCACATTGAAGGCCGCGGCCATGTATTAAAGGGGGCTATGGTTATGCTGAGTGATTCACTTCTTACCTACAATTTGTCGTTGCCAGTTAAGTGTTGGTTTTCATTATTCTAAGTTTTTAACACAATACCAAGAGTACAGAGACAATTTTTAATGTTAGTAAAGTTACTTTTGATGTTTTATCTCTCGAAATAAGTTTGAAAAATGAGTGAATGGGTCAATGTTTGCCTGAAATATAAAATTCAAATATCAAACTCAATATCAAATTCAAAAATTTGGCAAAAGTACGGCGATGGCGGGAATAAAAAATGTTCCAATAGAATGTTATGGACCCATTCACACTGTTATTATACAGTTTCTATGGTAGTATTATGAATGAAGTATCGTACTCACATGCTTGATAGTCGTAAAGGGCGACCGCCGAATAGCCAGTCTCTTCCATGCCATAGGCGTCAATTTCATCCAGAGCAGAATCAGATGTTTGCTGCTGCTGCTGCTGCTGGCTGGTAGTTACAGCTGACGCAGCTGACGACTGCTGAATGCTGCTCGTATTCTCATAGCGAGAATCGGTCTCTGGCGTCTGAAAACAAATTTAAATAGTGAACATTTCTTCATAATTTTTCAAGACAGATTCCTTGTGATTACACTCGTTGAAAAAACGTCAAGTATAGCACGATCCTTTAACTTGTCAGAAATCAGCTGTTTCGGTAATAATTAAACAGTGATTTTGACACAATAATCAAAAGGCTTAAAAGTCTTGAAGACCTTTAAAGTCTTTAAAAGACCTTTTTAAAGAAGACCTTCCACAGAATAACTTTTTAAAAGAGCTTTTCAATAATCTGCGAGATTCAGCATTTGTAGGTTAAGTATTGTACTGGTGGCCGAGTAAAACATATGATTTCTGACAAGTTAAAAGGATCCTGCTATATTAAGCTGTGTGTTCACAGTCAATTTTGTCATCTATTCCAATAGTGAACATTTCTTTTTCTATCGATCATTCAATAGAATAACATTGAACTAACATCTGATCAGGTAAGGTCTACATTAGACATGGACTGTAAGGCTAGGCGTACACCGGTTAGTCAAGACAAGACGATATTAGTCACGTTTAGTCACAGTACTTCACATAGTTGCTTATGAAGCAGTACACACCGATGCAATGACTAATCGGTGTGTGTTGCTTCATAAGCAACTATGTGAATTATTGTTACTAAACGTGACTAATCTCGTCTTGTCTTGTCTTGACTAACCGGTGTACGCCTAGCCTTAATATGCGACAAAATTTCATATTGAGGGTGAGCTTGTAGACTAGTGGCGCGCTGTGAGAGACAGAGTATAACAATCAGAAAGGATTGAAGCTAGGTTATCATTGAATCAAATGTAAAAATGCCTGTTTTCAAACCAATCATTTGAAAAATTTTCCTTTAAAATATTCCAGTAACTTCCAAAATCAATGCTACGATGTTTTAGATCACTTCAGTCGTCATTTCAAGAGAAAAAAGACAATGATCGTTTTAATTTGAGCCTCCTTCCAAAAGGCTTCCCTGCCAAAAGAGAGATAACGATACAAAATATGTAATATTGAGCGTAAATAGTTGAAATATGGAAAATATGAGATGTAAATATAATGTTGAAATTGAATTATTACTTGTGTGAATTAGTTAATGTCTTTGAAATAATAATGTATTTTATACTTGCGATATCGATTATTGCAAAACGTGGGAGGTTTAAACTTCAAACATCGTAGCCTCAATCCGGGACCGAATAATAATAATAATAATTGATCAACACATAAACGAACAAACCAACTAAAGTTGAATAGATATAACTTCCGTTTCGGAATAAATTGAATTCCATATTTTATTCGTACAAAGCCGATACAACTACAGAAACAAAACACATTGAAAATATGGAATGTATCTTACCGCATCGGGCACATCATCATAGATATTAGCATCGGGCTCATTCAGCTGACTCGACTCTTCTTGTCTCGCAGCATGGCTGGCTGGTGTCGTTGCTTCGTTGAGATGCATTTTGGAGACATCGGCGGCAACTTTAGCCACCACTTCTTCCCTTTTGGCCATCGTTTCTTGTTTCGGCTCAGGTTTTGCTTCTTCTTGCTTTTGCTGTTGTGATTCTGGTTGTTTAGGTTGAACAGTCTCTTGTTGTTGTGTGACTTTCGGTTGTTGTGGTTGTTGTTGTGGCTGTTGTTGTTGTGGTTGTTGTTGCTGTGGAGGTTGTTGGGAAACTTGTTGAGGCTCCCTCGTCTTTTCTTCTAATGATTTTGCGTTTGACGCCACCTGAAAATTGATTAAATTATTTATTGAATTTACTTCTTACTAATTTCTTATTTATTGATTGAATTATTGTTAATTCGTTCAACCGATGATTTTTTTGATAATTTATTTCATGGTTATTTCAAGCAGAATAATTCATTCGTTAAAAATTGTATATATAGCCTACATCTAATCCATTTTAATTATCATAGATCATACAAAGATCATAAAAGATTTCCAAACAAAGCCCCATTTTTCCATTAAAAATTTGAAAATGTTCAAAATTAGATCACTGACAGTCAGACGAGATGTTAAATCACTTGTTTTCCTTGATAATTTATTAAAAAATAAAATTGATTCATTGTATCTGCTTTCTAAAATTAATATATACATCAATACCATTGCTTGTGGCTAGGCTTTTCTTTTCATATTTCTCGTTCCAGGACAGATGGACAGTGAGCCATCATAATTCTCCTCTGAATAGAGCTCAGCGAATTTTCAATAGTTGTTCTGAGCGCTTGCATGTCTTCTGGTTCTCCTCGTTAAAATTCCATAGGATTGCATATTATTCAGTTTAGCATGCGGTCTATCATTCGTAATTAGTGCTTACTTTTAATTATTCCTTATTATTATAATATTCAATTTTCCCATAGTTATTGTAATAATGTATTACACAGACATTTCATTCTTCTTGTCCTTTATTTTATACTTAGACATACTTTCATGATTCATTATTGTATTCATTGTTTATGATTATTATTAACATCATTATAAAATAATGTGCGCTATTCGTATCATTATGCGCTTGAGTTAATATTGATTAAATTTTCTTTCATTTTTATTTATATTTTTCAAATTGTATGATGTTGATAACAATTATTGTATTGTTTGAAGGAGGCAAAATGGGAAATTATTTAATGAAATTATTTATTTCACTATTTTACCGCGGTTGGATCTGATTAGCTCAAGTGTAACTTTTTTCGTTGAATGTTTTATTGAATAGAAGATTATTTACAAAGAGCGACTCTTTGCCAGGAGGAAAAAGGGCAGGCCAAGGAAAAGGTGGTTGGACGATGTGATGGAGGACTTGCGAGTGATGGGGAAGAGAGGATGGAGGATGAGAGTGACAGACAGAGACTGGTGGAGAGGCGTGGTTATGGAGGCCAGGGCCCACAACGGGCTGTAGCGCCGACTAGAAAGAAAAGAAAGAAAAAGTTTTATTGAATAGCTGCAAAAATACAGTATTGAATAATGTAGTGGTACGTCATAATACAGTAGTAGGCCTAATCATTGTTAACGTATGATAGTACTGTATTTCTTTCAAGATTCACTGCCAGAGCATAGTGTTTGTGTGCATTTTATATGTAAAATAAATTATTTCTTGTTCAACACTTTCATTATCAGTACTATCTACAACTATAAAAAAACAAGACTTACTTTCTCATTTTCTTGAAGTTCTTTTATCCTCCTCTCTTCCAGTCGTTTGGCCTCTTGTTCCTCCTGTTTCTCGCGCAGCTTCCGCCTCTCCTTCTCCTCTTGCGCCCTCTTCTTTGCTTCTTCCTCTCCTTGTTTCGCCATATTCTCGAATTTCGCCCGCAAATTGGACGGCTTTGCTGACCCTTCAACAAACCAACATAATCATTTACATTTTCCTTTCTATTTAAATTCATTATTTTCTCCATAAAAAACACCATTACGAATCATGAAAGTAAAATAAATAATAAATTATAAACTGAAAAATAAATAAAACAATATCATAAATATATCTCCAAGTATTTATGGTATCACCAACAAAAAGAAAACTGCCTGCTGGTGACCGTTGCAATCGAGATAATAATATAAAAGACAAATCCTCAACATTGTATTCTTTCTGAGGCTAAACTAAATTATTGATTGATAATCTTCAATGTAAGGAACAGGTTCAGGCAATGGTAAATTTCAAAAGTATTTTTGCACATGGATATTATAAGAATTTAATTGTATTGGTTCAACTCTAACTACTTTCATTTGTCTATTGAAATTTTTTATACGATAGAATTTTTAATACAGTTTCATAAAATAAGAAAGACTGGAAAAGTTGACTTGAAATTTACCCATACACAAGACATGCACTGTTCAATTAAAGTTTATTTTATTGGATGTAATTTGTTGAAAAATTTGATCGTGTACAAACCCCTATAATAGTCAATGGGTTCAGTTGAATTAAACATAATATGAAATATTTTTATGTCTAACAATAGATAACATAATGCTATTGATATAATTTCTAATACCAACTATAAGACATATTGTGTAGGCCTGTATGTGGTTATGCACTAGTTTCATCTTACCAATTTCAGGCTTAGTTTTCTCATAGTTTGTTCCTACTTTGACAGCTTCGTCGAAATTATGAGCCGACTTGTCCACTCGGTCACTCTGTACGCCGAATTTGCCACCGAAACCCTGCAAATTACATAACAAGAATTTATTAGATTATTCAACACATTTATGATAAATGGTAATGGAATTATTTTATCAATACTATCTGTTCACAAAGAAGCCTTCTGCAATCAATATTGTCCTGATAGAACTCTTCAGCGACCGAGATTAAGATAATTCAATTTTAAGCCCATACTATACGGACAGAAAAGTCGCGACCTAATATCGGCATCGAACACGGTCGAATTTGTGACAAATTCACGGAGAATTTGTGAATTGTTGACATTCAAACTAATTTTTTCGACACCGAAATTTCTGCTCATATAGTCGGTACCATTACAAAATGTGTGTTCTTTCACGACCGGAAAACGAAACTGAAATTCGGACATGATTTTTATGCCATTCTGAAAATGTGAACATTTATTTTTAACTTATGTTTAAAACGATAACAGACTAATTTGAATTTGAATTCTTTCAATTCTGCTATAAAAACTTCATGTGTGAAGTTGAATCAGCCACAATCTTGTGGTTTTGTGGAATAGAGGTGGAGAGATAGGTCACGACAGAAGCTAGCACAATAATAATTATAACATTCGTTGATCATGAAAACGCTTTTTAAAGAAAAATAACATGATTTCAATGATAACAAACCTTCTTATGATCAACTTGACTCTCGTGTCGTGGTACGGATTCCACATGATCCCATCCCACAGCCGACTTGTCCTGTCTGTCAGCCTGCACCCCGAATTTGCCTCCAAATCCAACAACATAATCTGTGAAAAAGATAAAATCCTGATCATTATTACTAATTATTTATTGAAGAGACCTTTGGAATGTTTGAATTCGGGATAGAAACAGTTTTTGGATGCCCGTTGTTTCTTTCCACATTTTCTTGGTAAGTGGTAGAGTGGAGAGTTATTGTCTAAACTTCGCCACGTCAGAAAAATGAAGAATTCATTCACATATTTATGTATATTGTCAATAAATAAATGAAATGGATGAAACTGATTAAATTTTTCTTCAACACATATTATGACATAACTAAAAAAGTGTTATAGGCTACACAGAGGCGTTTGTAAGTCCCCATTATAATTTATTCTACCAAATAACATTCGATAAAATAATATAACCATGATTTCAACAGAAGCGTTATAGGGTAACCACACACTAGACGTGCTGTTCATAGTTTTCTGTGCTTGTCTTGTGTGTGTGAATTTGATCGTGTATAATCGCCTAAATCGTTTCACCTTATTAATGCTTATTACAACTTATTCATGATTTTTGTTACTGAGTATATTTTGTTTGGAAAGTTCATTACAATCCACAAAGACATGATCAAAACGAATACAAAAAAAGAGAAAAAACATCTACAACTAATCCACTGTAAAGAAATTGGCATCACTCACTATACCAGAAGAAATATTTTACCAACAGAAAAACAAAACAAAAACTGATAAAATAGTATTTTGTTGAAACAGTATTAGGACAGTTTAAAAAAAAAACACAAAAGCATGCAATTTTAAAACAAACATTTGAAATCGCAAATACAAGTTTCATTCAATAAATGCTTACTTACATAGCAAGATCGTGCAGTGAGGCATGCAGGTTTTTACATGGATGAACACATTGATGGATAGAAAAGACCAGCGTATGTATGAAGCCCGGCTCATTTACTTCAAGTTTTGAAAGCCTAACAGGAAAATAGGTCTTAGTATGTTAGTGATTGTTATAAACTAAAATACAATCCAAATACTGTGACTTGGGAGAGTGGAGAGAATACATTTAAACCAGATATCTGCACGTTATTTGATAACTACAAACCAAAGCAACCCCCATTAGTAAAGAAACCACTTCGTTCAGATCACTATTTGGAGTAAGATTCATGTTACTTGGCAGCGAGTAATTAGTATATTATAATCACAGTGTGCTCATTGGTGTATAAGGTCAATAAAAGTGAATTAAAACATTTATTCTTTCCTCCACCGCCATACTTTTGAATTTCGAAATGGGATTACAGACAAACATCCCATTCACTCATTTGTCGAACTTATTTCAAGTAGAACGACATTGAAAATAACTTCTCCAACATTAAAAATAGCCTCATGGTATTGCTTTGAAAATTATGAAAACGAACACTAGCAAAGGCAAATTTTGCAAAAGTGTATGACAACATAATATGTTATGAACGTTCTTCTCAGGGACCTTTATGGGCAAAACGTTCAGCCGTCATGAATGAAATCAGCTGATGTTTCATTCGCTGAAAGCAGAAGCTCTTTCAAGGATTTCGATAAAACAGGTGATTGACGTTCGCTCGTACCGACCAAGTATTTTGGGAGTGAAAATTGTTACATTCTTTGTACAGTGATATTCATTTAATTTGAAGCTTGGCATTAGATAGATAGAGAGATATTATTTCTTTGCCATCGTACTCTACGGTCATCAGCAACGTCAAGAAATGATATCTATCTATCTAATGCCAAGCGTCAAATGAAATGAATGTCACTGTATATAAAACTTACTACAGCTAGGGACCTTTGTTGATGAGTTAATTCGACACTATAAGGCTAGGCGTACACCGGTTAGTCAAGACAAGACAAGACGAGATTAGTCACGTTTATTCACAGTAATTCACATAGTTGTTTACGAAGCAGCACACACCGATGCAAAGACTAATCGGTGTGTTGTTAGATGTGAGTTTGCATGTATTAGTGAGCGTTTAGTTGTTATTGACCTCGACACCTGTTGCTTTAGATCACCTTTTTGCGAGGGATGCTTGTGCGGCGCCTCGAAGTGATCCCATCCCACTGCAGCTTCATCTTGGCGATCCGCCTCAACACCAAATTTACCGCCAAACCCCCGGCTATAGTCTGCATGAATGCGCATTTCAAAAAATAATCGACATAAAATATTATACACATAGCAGACATGCATCCACAAGTCAGCAATCCAATATTAACAAATATATACACATGAATAGAAGAGTTCAGGCAATGCAATGCATTTGAAAATGATCAAGGATTGCTAAAAATGAATTAGAATTAATGATATAAATGAGCTATATTGAATAAATTGAATTAAATAAGATTACGAAATAGGTAGGATTTTCACTTTTAAAAAGATGTTGAAAAATTACAAAAATGTTCAAGTTCATTAAAATAACGCGATACTGGTTTTGATTCGAATTCAAATTTCAATTTAAAGTCTTCTTTACTCCACAATAAATTCAAATTACAATGAATGTGTGACGTAACATGTACCACATGATAGCATCTCCAATAACTCTCCAAGTGCAGTCACGTTTTTTTGAGAGGAGGACCAGTCCTGAGAGCACTTCAACCACCATATGCACTTCAACTGGACCTCATGAAGTTCTTGACCGAGACGAAAAAACAATTACACTCAAGATTCATGGTAAACATAACAAAGTTTCCATTGACCGTGTGAAACCTGCCTGTATATTCTTCAAGACGATGTCACTACCCACTACCACCTAGAGTTACAAAGCCATAGTGCTAGGTTATGACGTCATCAGTGGTCGATGGGCTGAATGTTCATCAGCTTAACAACTCAAAAAGCTTTAAGGTCAATTCCCACATTGACGACAACGACACGACGACGACATTCTCATTTCGTTCTGCGCATGCGTCACCAGCCCGCGCTCTGATTGGTCCATCATTTTAGAACCTCTGACCAGCCGAATTTCTAGGTTAAGTGACTGTGTAGGAAGTTTGAATGTTCGCTGTTCGGAATCAATTGTCAATTAATATTAATAATATTAGTACGACAATATAAATATAATAATCAGTAAATAAAATTATAATACAAACCTTTTCAAGTCATACCGGTACTGCAATTTTAAGACTTGAGAGCTTTCACTTGTAAACAAAGATGAGCTTGGACCAATCAGAGCATGGGCTGGTGACGCATGCGCAGAACGAAATGAGAATGTCGTCGTCGTGTCGTTGTCGTCAATGTGGGAATTGACCTGTCGTAATACGGTAATAGAAACTATTAGAAAGACTAATTCAAAACATCTCATTTCCCAAAAATATTTCTCTTAGTAGAAAATACACATTAGCCTTTGAGAAAAACCAGTTCCAGCTCCTTAGTTGAGAATATTATATTATGTTAGGCAGGTTGAATGTAGGGAATAGAATAGAATAGAATAATCACTTTATTCACGCAGATTACAAAATATGTCGTTTAAATTCTAGGTCAAAAGAGTCATTACAATGAACGTCATTTAAAAATAATAAATACAGCATAAGATTAACTGAACAAAACATGAAGTAAGAAAGATTTTAAATGAAAATATATAGGTATAAATTTTAATTCAAGATTTTTGAATACAACTTAATACTAGTATGATATATTTTATTTAAATCGTTGGAAATATAAGTAATTGATTTTGTATCTACATGAAATGGCGGAGTTTGGACATATAAATGTCCATTCTTGGAGAAGGATGTGCAAGGACATCCTTCCCATCAACACCCAACCATAGAATGAGGGATGGAATGAGGAGAGATTTGTGCTTCAAATTGTAACTCAGGTTTAATATGAACTAAGTAAAAATTATAAGTACATATAATTATGTATCATTAATAATACTGCAGATGAATTCCATATCAATCAATAGGAACTATTTATAGTTTATCATTTTATGGATTCTATGTTTTTCTAAATTCTAAATTAGGCTTTGTTTAATAATGTGCAGTACAATTTGTTTAATAATGTACAATATGAACTGTTATTCTTATTCAATCTTTTTAGAACACTATTCACACAATATCCTGCAAGATAGGTAGTCAGTAGAGTTATCTCTGTGTCCAATTTGTTCAAATCATCTTCAGTTATATCAACATTTTCATGTGGCATCTGAAAAAAAAGATACAATATTCAGTCAACTCCAATAATTTTAGAACATTATTAAGCATGAAATGATATAATATGAAGTTATTGCAGATTGAGTTATTAGTACTGTAATTGAAGCATCCAATCAAATGTATTTTAGTGGGATGGTAGTCATAAAATTTTACAGAATGCTGTGGCATGGCTAACAAGCCCATGATCAACATAATCATTAGGCTGATTGCATATAGTTTATGAATAATTATAAATTTCGTTGATTACACAAAATGCTCATAATCACTACAATCATAAATACACAAAAAAGCATTCGATGCTATTAAAAAATGACATCTCAATTAATTTTTTCCAATTAGCTTTCACTAGAAAGCAGTACATTACATTCCAGAAAAGGAAGATAACTTGATAGGATTGTTGTCAATTCATGATGCATGGCTACTCAATCCATTGAATAAATGATGAATTTTTGTTTCTGTCAAGAAAACAGTAACATTAAAACAATCACTTTACATAGAAAGTTGTCCATTTCAACAGCATTCAAATTCTTTGCAAAAAGTTTATAATAATTGAAACAAAACGTTTTAGGTTAGGTATGCCATCAAAGCATTTGCAAAGATTGTAGAAGTATTTAAAAAAAATTATGAGTAGCTATTACACTTAAATAGTTTATTAATGTTCAGTTAATGAGTAGATTTTGAAACTTACCTTGACTCAGTGAGCAAAACTCATCTTTAGTCTCTGAATTCACAAAATATACTCCGTACTTCAAAGAAATCAAACACCATATGTAGCTGTAGCCTATGTGGTTAGAATGAGAAAGTAGAAAACAAACAACAAGACTGCTTATCCACTAATAATGACGTCACAAGATTTTTTAACAAGCAGCGCTATGGCTTTGTAACTCTAGGTGGTAGTGCACTACCCCAATTCCCATGGCTAAATCGTCTGCCGCGGGGGGTAATGTGGCGTAACATGTACCACATGATAGCATCACATGATAGCCACATGCAAGTGCCATGACAACGGCTGATTAGAGTTGTTATCTCAACATAAAACAGTTCAGTTTAATTCCAGTACGAAATGTTTCAGTCGACTTTGTATTCATGTTAAACAAACAAATGTTTAATAGGAAATGTGTGAATTATTAACATTGCTTTCCTATAAATGTAACACTTGACTACAATTTACAGGAATTTCCCTAAAATACTAGGCTATTTGATTTTGATTGTAATAGCGTTATCAATTTTTGGTCAACATTTTACAAGATATTATTAATTTACAATATTATCAATTCCTCCACAGGCCACAGTTTCCTGTGTATGCTTATTCCTTTTTTGTTCAAGTAAAATTTATTCCAGTACAGTAACAACTATCAAATTTGTATGGGGCCTTATTAGGCTAAAAATCATTTAGTGTGTTCTATTTGTGAAATAAGCGAGATTTTCCATTTGATTTGGTTAACAGTTTACAAGAAATTAATAATGTTAAACAACCAAAACCAGTATCATGTCATTTATAGAAATATTTAAATTTAGTATTGAGAAAACTTCGACGGCCAGTTGCACAGAAGCCAATTAAATACGACCACTCTGGAACAATATCTTCTAATCAAACTGATGCGACGAAATCCCTATTGAACTACGTAAAATGACGTCATCTTAAGGCATTTGAATTCATTTATCTTTTATGCAATTGACCACTAGTCTTTTATACGGAAAAATTCTGAAAATTTACTCGATAGCCTACCTGCTTGAATGTTACACAATACAAAAATAAAGTTTGCTACTTATATTAAGACCCACTTGCACAAAGATTTGTTAAGCTCCACCTTCAATTAGCAAGGTTTATTCTTATGAGCAATCAAAGATTAACTTTAATCCACTTTTATGCAACTAGCCCCAACATAGCTGTTCATAGTTGAACAAGAAAAAAATAGAATGACATGAATTGAAGATAAATGATTTTGGAATTGTAATAAAATATTGAAGTCTGAATAGGTGAATAAAATTCAAGAGAATGTGAGAATATTGGAATATTGGAATATTCCTATATAGATATTGGAATGTCTGAAAACTAAGCAATGTAAAAATATAACAAAAAACTAATATGTACACATAAAAAGTAGAGTTCAGGCAATAAAATGCATTAAAAATACCAGAGAAAGCCAAAAACAACAAAAATGCTGAGAATAATATTCATGAATTCTTTACAGTGCAAGAATATAGTGTATAGAATATAACTGATATATAACAACATGAATAGCAGATCTCCATGAAAAACACAAAAGAAAGCCAAACATTACAAAGATGCAAAATTTGTTCGACATTAGTACTGTATTATTCAATATTGAATCAAAGATTTCATTTCAAAAATCAGAGATAAAGCACATGAAAATGTTTAGCGTTACACTGGATGAAACCTAATGAATGAATAAAGCCACAGAAAATTACATTAGCTAAATTTTAAAAGGTTTTGTATGTTATAACTATATCTGTAATAAATACAAACACAAAACATGCACCTACAAAGTCAGCAATGCAATGTACGGTTTGCAAAAAATATAAACACATAAAAAGGTTTATTAAATGGAAAAATCTGAAGATTGAAGAATAAAGGCTTCCCTAACACTGAACGATTTTCGATAAAATTAAGGTTTTGATAAGATGAGTTTTCATGTAATAGAACTTGTAATAGAATTTTATTTTTCTGCGTTAAGGCTCATGGCTCTACAGGTTATCCCCTGTCTTTTCATATGTTTTGTCATTGCATAAGATTTTGATAGTGTAATGTATTATTTGAAACAAGGAAATAATTTTGATTTGAATTTCGTTCAATGCTAATAAATCGGCACTCCACTTGAAAATCCTTTGTTAGTAGCATATTGATACTCAATGGTAATCAATTTGAAAATAAAACTCACTCATTTGAATATTAAAAGCTTCCCTCGTAGTTGAAAATTCAAAAAAGGTTTTACAAAAATTGCGTTCAACACCATTCTTCAACGGTCTATGAAGCAGAAACTGGTTGATAGTGCAGTCTACAACAATGGTTCAACCCCAAATCTGAAATGTTCACTACTATCACAGTTGTATGAATTCTGCTTCATCGATAGAGGGAGCAAGACGAGGTTTCTCGATGTTTATAAGCTTGTAATAATTGCGAAAGCTATATTTATTCAGCTTTTGAAAAAGATGATAATTTTTTCAAGATGGCCGATTCTAGAATAGTTCTAGCTATTATTACTATTGATCCGATTATTAGGCCTACTATTGATCAGTTTCTAGTTGAGACCAGCATAACTGCATTGGTTTTTGCCCACCTTTCTGTGACTCGTGCTTGTCTACTTTCTCGACGTGATCCCATCCGACAGCTGATTTATCCTGCCGATCGGCCTGCACTCCGAATTTGCCCCCAAATCCGGAACTATAATCTTTTTGAGAGGCGTGCTTCTGTGGCGCTTCTTTATGCTCCCACGTCACTGCACTCTGCGGTGATAAATACAATTAAAAGAATGCATAGAAATATATGGGTGAATAAGGCCCAGCGCCCACGGAGCAACTGCTATCTGACTGCAGTCGCAAACCCAGCGTTGCCGGATACCATTGGCTGATAGGTTGGTTAGATTACTCGATTACCCGAAAAACAGTCAAATGAATCTGGCAACGCTGGGTTTGCGACTGCAGTCAGATAGCAGTTGCTCCGTGAGCCCTGGGCCTGAAACTTAATGAATCAATAAATTGAGAAAAATACCGATCAATAAATAAGAATTGTATCAATAAACATAATTTTTCTATGTATCTGTTTTGATATTCTGTTTTACATTTTTCATTTACTACTTCATTCACATTTGAGTACGGTATTTCATTAACACTTAATTTTCTATATTATAGTTGTAAGTACTAGAATAAAAACCTTTTGCAGTGTAAGTTTAATAATCGAACGACTAAACATTAATAGTTAGTAATTTTGAATTTTAATTCAAGATTTCATTCACATTTTAGTATATCATTTACACTTAATTTACTTTAATGTAGGTAGTAGAATAAAATAAAAAAAGCTTTTGCAGTGCAAGTCTTTAACAAAGCGAAGGACCAAATATTAGTACAGTAGTTAGTAATGAAAATTAAATGGATGAAGTGAATAAATGGTTGCTATGCCAACGCAATGAATACCACACAGTGTAGGCTTGTTTGTCGAATCAATTACTGTACAATCAAATTAGATTAATTAAAATCAAAGAGTAATTAAGTGAATAAGTTTATTAATACAGGAATTTCCCAGCAAGAAAACGAAGAATCATACAAAATACAACTACAGAAAAATAGATAACTGACAAAAAATGGTTGAAATTAAATGAGAACAGTTTCGAAGTATTAAATTTATTCTGTTCTATTTTCTCTATTGTTATAAGTACAGTACCCATCTATAAAACTCCTATTCAAAAATTCCTGCCACAAGTACACTGAAAGATTCTGTTGCAAAGCATCATTGTCGTTGACTGAAAATACTGATAAGTTGGGTCAAGTGGTTCCACTTGAATTCAACGAAAACTTCGATTCCAGTTTCGACTGAATCTAACAATGTGAAATATAGTCAATACATCCATCAACTGTGTTGGCTGAGACAAGAATCAATTTCAGATGTTTTTGATTAAAAAACAGTTGGTTCAATTATATCAAGATTCAAAGTACTTGATAGTTGCCCCAATGACGCCAGTCATTTTAGTTTACTATATTAGTTTTACTATGAATCGTTTACTATAGTTTATTCAAGTTCGCCAAGCTATATGAATTATCTATAAAAAAATAGTAATGATAGTAAGTTAGTTAATTGGTTAATAATATAGATGGATAACAGTACTACTAATAAGGTATTAGTAATACATGGATGATAGACAAATTATGAATAATTAATAAACAAGAAAAATATCTATAGCCTACTTTGAACTAGAATTTTATTCAAAAGTTGAATAAAATAACCTTGCCTCTCTTCAGCATACACAGAGACTTTGAGGCTTTTTTAAAAGATGAGCGAAAGTCTGTTGATACCTAAAGATAACTAAGGTTTTAGAATCAAGGAAAATTTAATAATAATGTGTAACTATTAGCCTACTTGACATTTGTCACAAATGAGTCTAAATGTTTGTAAACGAATGTCCGGATGTAGTGTGGGCGATCTAGGACGAATTTCTTACCTTATCTATCCTGTCACTCTGCACCCCGTACTTCCCTCCAAAGCCAGTGCTGTAATCTTTTTGTGATACGTGTTTTTCAAGTTTGGCCACATAATCATGACCGACGGCTGAGTTGTCCATTCTACAATAAATTCATAAAATAGAATTTGTAAAATGGAATGTAATGAAAAATTGAATCGTTTAGCCTAGAATCTGTTTGATTGCAGTTAAGAAAAATGATCCAGTTGTGACAGAGAACAAGTGAATAGAAAGGATGCTGCTATGATAGGGAGAAAGTAAGTAGAAAGGAATGCTAGTCTTTACTATCTGATTAACATGATCAGAGAATCATCTAATATTCCAAAAATAAATGTTCGTGAAGTTTTCCTTCAAAAACTAAAATCTAAGGGCCGTATTTATGAACGTTCCTTGAGGGTTCCTTTCCGAAAGGGCGCCTTGAAAAGCGTTTCATGAATGAAAAATCAGCTGATTTCATTCATGAAACGCTTTTCAAGAGTCCCTTTCGGAAAGGAACCCTCAAGGAACGTTCATAAATACGGCTCTAAGATTAAATTCATAAAATATTGACTACAAAGTTTAGAAAACTACACAAACATCAAGAAAAAAGAAAATTAGGCTAATGGAAATTTACCCTCTAAACTATGGAGATCCATATACTAGAGTGGGTGAATAATAACCATACAGTATTCTAAAAATGTTAGAAATCAAACTTATTAAGAACATATATTCCAGCATGTAAGATACAACCGATGGTGGAAGTATTATACAAAATAAAATTTCCAAAAGCGATAGAAATTGAACTGATTAAACTGATGTAACCCATAACCATAGATATTGAAAAGACATAGGAAGAAATTCGAGATATTCGAAGGAGCAAGTAATTTGGAAGAAAAAGCTCTTGACCAATAACCTACCTGTCTTTCTCGACTCCAAACTTTCCTCCATAACCAAAGGCAGCCTTAGGCCCTTCTTCCATCTGTTTCTGTTTTTCAACAGCATCAGCTTTGGCTACTTCCTCTCTCAGTTGTGACATACTGAAAATAGAAAAGAATAATATCAACATTAATATAGCAATACAAAAGTTTGGCTTTCTAGAAGTAGTTCTAGAACTAAACCATCTTCATAATAATCATTCATTTGAATTCAACTAGCCTTTTCTATTCTTCCATTCATAGGTTTCATACTTCATCACATTTCTTTCATTTTCACCCATACAAGATAAAGTAACAAACCAAACTATTATTTATCCTTTGACTGGTTACCTGCATACTGCAATAATCATTTGACTCTCTTCATTCAAATTCTCTTTGCTAATCCACTTTCAAGAATTATACGTTCACTTCAACAAACTAGGTACTCACGTATAATCTAGCAAATTTCAGGAGCGATACTTGGATTTATTTTGTATAAAAAGTTTATTTTGAAGCAATTGTATTGTTTTGTGACTAGATAAATAAAAAACATAGGCTCTTTTTACCCTACTTTTTGTCAAAACAGAACAGAGGAAATTAAAAAAGTTAAAAATAAGTTTTTTTACCAAGTTCTTCAAGAATTACGGCCTTTACACACTTTTACCAAGAAATAAGATATCAAACAAATTTCATCCGTTTCAAACCGAATCACCATTATCTCATCATGGCTGGATTTCACGATTCCAGTAGACGTTCAGGTTACTGGAGGCAGGTTACCTGCCTGGCAGCCTGCCTCTGCTCTAACCTGAATAAGCCAGTAACCTGTTCAAGTAAGTGGTCTCACAACCGTGAGACCAGTTTACCTGCTTCAGGTAACTTGCCTCCAGTAATCTGAACGTCTACAGGAATCGTGAAATCCAGCCATGATTATATGAAACCAGCACAAAAAGTTGATTGAAACTTACTCGATTGATCCGGCTGTTCTTCCAGAACCTTCGATGGTTTTTGAGCCCCATCTTTGTTCCTGTTCAGAGACATCGTTCAAAAAGTCCGGATCAGTGTCCCAGTCATCACTTCCATCTGGCAGAACTTCCAGTTGAGTTCCAGCTGTTGCTTTCCACATAGTTAGTTGACTTTCAGTGCCAGCTTATGTAAACAGACTATCTGAAACATAATTACATAGTTCTTGTTATTGAACAATTTCAACAATACCAAGTTGATATTGAAATAACTACAAAAAATTGAAATAAGTTGAACAATTGAAATAACAATACTAAGTTGATATTAATTAGGTTACCAATCAATTTATTCTTCCAGAATTAACACACATAGTATAAGTAAAACAAAGATATTAAAGTAGACAATACAGAAAATAATGTACAGAATACAGAGCAAATATATGGAAGACTAGAACTTCACGACCTAACATTTGTTAAAACTGTGGAATTACAGTTTAAACCGTGGATTTGTAGTTTATACCTTAGATTTATAGTTTATACCAAGCTAAAACTACATTTTGTTAGAAATAGTTCAAGATGGTGCATATGGGCCCAAGTTCAACAAGTTTGGAAAGCTTAGTGGGCTGAAGCGATAACACCTTCAGTCTGCTATCGCTGCAACGGTCACGGGTTCGATTCCCGTTTTGTCTGACATTCTTCCGTATCACCCTTTACCTCATTTCTCCCAAATAATATAAGTTACTTATAACTGCATCATCCGCGTCAAAAAAACAAGCTGGATTCTGACTACTGACTTTCATTGATTAAATTGAATACTGAGGAACAACACAACCAAAACTGCATTATGATTTTATTATGCTATTATTGTATAGGCCTTATAAAAGGTGACAAACATCAACCTTAGAAAAAAGTAGGTATCTTTAAAATAAAATATTACTTGGTTCTTCTGGAATGAATAGAGGAAACCCATTTCCAAACAAAGGAAACTTGAGCTATATGATACTTAGTTATCTTATAGCTAATAAATAATATTAAAACTAATAAAATCCAGATGCCCCTGTGATGGGAGGCCAGTGGATGCTATGAATATCTATCTATCTATCTATCGATATTTTATTATGATGAGGATGAAGCGTTTAAGCACTTTTGCTTACAAGGAATCAACATATCACGAATCCTTTTAGCAAGAAATCAAGAAGATCCTAACTCAGTAGGAGACCAAAAACTACTTTTATCCAAGACATATCTTATTAGGTATAATCAAAGACAGATGTAAAGTTCGATGTTTTCTAAAGATATATTAATTTTTTAACTCAATAATATCAAAGAAACAGAGGTACAATAAAATCATTACAGTAAAAATAGCTACAGAAAGAAGAGGTTATGAAAGTACCGTACTTAACCGACAGAAATTATACCAGTGAAACAAAACAAGAATAATAAGATGCCTTTTGCACGGTAAAAAATGATTATCCTCTTTGAAAATGCATTTTATTCCAAGTAATAACAAACAAACACTGTCCATCTTATCAGAGAAGAAAATAAAGTTACGGAAAGATGAGGTTATGAAACATGAAAGTGATTGACATGAATGTTTTTCAGACTAAACAAGATTCGATGCATTTTTCAATAATTGATTACAATTAGTACTCACTTGAAACTGCTAAATTAACTACAAAAACTATGGATTAACTAACAGTAAATACTAAATACACATTTTCAAATTAGGGAGGAGTTAAAACATTACGTCAACACGTAACGGCAAACGTCAGAACCAGAGGAAAATCTCACAAATCTCACAATCACAAAACAGCTGATGATTCCTCATAAGATGATTAATGGCGGATGACGAGCGGCAAATTTGAATTTATGTCAACCGAAAGAATATTTTTGTAAATGGAAATTGTTATCATAAAAGCTTGAGTCTCTTCAATTGGTTTGATGAATATTCCTTTATGATGAACGGATTCATTTATTTAACAGAACAAGCTTTGAAATTTTTCTCATGTTATTTCAAATTATTCAAGAGGATTAAAGGTGAGCGAGGTGCTACAGTAGAGGACTGAAAGCATAATATTTATTTTAGTATTAAATACACTACTTAAAATGAGATTGAGGGAACTATTTGTGATTAATTTTGTAATAAATATACCTTTTATGATACGTACGATGCTTTTGCTACAGTGTAGTGGCAATCCTTCCAGCTCAAAGCTCCGTTTGTGATGCATTTCATAGCCGCTAGGTCGTGTGAGCCAGAGTGGTTCAATAATAGTGTGCTGTAGTGAGCTCTTGCATTAACTTGTGTTAAAACATCATTCTGATTGGTTTATTACCGCGGTTCGCGAATTAGTAGTGCACCGCTAAAAAATAAGTGACATCCAGTGCTTCCCTATTTTTTTCTTATCAGTTAGTGAGTAGCAAGATCCAAACAAAACTTCAAAGGCAATATTCGTGCATTTTTTTTTGTTAAAACCCACATTTTTATCATACATTTTTTTTGTATTTTTTCTTCCAAGATACCAATTTTATAATCAAATAATATTCTCTAGAATAAATTAATTTTATAATAAGTTTTAAGTGAATTAAACAATTACAGGTGGTTGATATTACAACTGGCAAAATTATAAAAATTGTTCAATTAAATTATTGGGAATTCCATCTACTTAAAAAATAAATAGCTTAATTATTGTGAAAAGTATTGGAAGAGAAAAATAATTATAGAATATTAACTGAAATATTCTATAGAAAATGATTATTCAGTTGAATATACTGTAAAAATATTAATTGATTGAATAAATAGAAGAGAAGAAAAATTTCTATTATTCAAATTTTGATAATGAACATTCTATTATTTATGATTATGAGGATGATCTAAATAAGAGATTTATTGAGTCCTATCATTATAATAATAATAATAGGACTCAATAAATCAACACAACATATTGTTCTCACTCCAATAAGAAAAAGTTCTTTCTCTCTTGAAAAAATTAAAAAAAAAAACTAAATTAAAAAACAAACCAACAGGAAAAACTGCTCATCATAGGGTTTCAACTGGGAAATAATTGTTCTCATCAAAATAAAAAAGACTATTATAATAGTTGATTCTTATACCAATATAAGAACAAAAAATTTGTTTCTCTATTGAAAAAAAGTTGCCGATTTCAATTAAAAACTAAAAGTAATCAAATGATTTAAGTTAATCAATGTTACAATTGAAAAGAAATTCATTTTATAAAAAAAAAAACTGGAAAAATATATTTGGTCGCCTATAATAATTCAATGTTTTGTTTTTTTTTTAATTTAAACTGTCAGGTAATTAAGAAAGAAGGCCCTTCACTAATTTACTAGAAATCTTTCCAGAGTCCATTTCATTAAAGAAATCCCCTAATGCAGACTATATAATATCCCTTACTCAGTGGCGTAACACACCCCGCAAACCCGCGGCGGGGGCCCCTTGGGGCCCGGGCCAGGGCCTGAAATAATATCACATTTTTTTAAGAAATAAAATTAAATACAAAAGTTTCATTTTGTGCAATTAACAACCATAAACACAAATTTCAATAATTCATAATTGTCTATTTGTAAAAAAAAATTATGCATCAACAATTAGAATGTCAGTTGGTTAAAAATTGTCATCAAGAGAGTTTTTATGACGGAAGAACGTGAATAGTTGTACAATTAACAAAAGGTCTGCTGGTTAAGTAGCTTATCGGGATATAATGAATTTTGTTTACAAATCATTGAATGGAGACAGACATCCGGTTCCCAGACCCAGACTGTTTACACAAATATATTGTTTCACCCATCGAATTCCGGATCATAATAGAAACAGACTGCAAGAGTTGTCGGAGACAGTGGCGTAGCCAGGGGGGCCTAGGGGGCCCAGGCCCATCCCCGAAATTTAATTTTAATAGTAAATGAAAAATTATTGGATTTCACCTATCGCAAGACCTAAAAAGTAGTCTAGAACATTGTTATGTACTTGTCAAATATTAATATTTCCTGGGGGAGGGCCCCCGGACCCCCTTATGTGAGGGGGTATTCCATACCCCCCAGACCCCCCCCCCGGTGTTAGAAGAAGGGGCCCGGAATTATTTTTCGCGGGGGGGCCCAGTTGGCAAAGGTTACGCCACTGCCCTTACTCAGACTGCATGTGTGGGTAACACACTGTGAGTAATAATGTTTTATGTTTATTATTAACTAGCTGTCCCGGCGAACTTTGTATCGCCCTTTCCCCAAATTTCCCCTCTCTTCCCCCCTCAAATGTCCCCCCTTCATGCCACCCCCCAAAAAATTTCATGCTCCCCTTCATGTCACCCCCCTCTTCACCACCAAATGTCACCCCCCCCTCGTCCCCACTAAATGTCACCTCTTCCCCTTCATGTAACCACCCCCCCCCGCAAAAAAATGTCACGAAGTAAAAATATATTTAATACTATCATATACTATTGTAGATAGCTTGAAGCACAGAGAAAAGAGTATCTAATATTAATTTATTTTTTATAATATTAATAATTTAATTCAATAGTAATAATTTTTATAATATTATTCAATTTATTTTATTATAATATAATATATTTTTTATAATATTAATAATTTAATTTAATAGTAATAATTTTTTTATCGAAGCACAGAAACAGAGAAAAGATAATGTATTTAACATTCTTAAATGTACAATACCTCAAATAAATTATAAGAAACAATAAAACATGTATAATATGAACGATAACTCATTCTTAATTGATGATTGTAGCGTAAAAAATAATTAGAGTAGAAAACCTAGAACAAAAAGAAACGGTCCGGAGCGGGGTTTGAACCCGGGACCTGTAGGTTTGAAAGCAGAAACTTATGCACTGAGCTACTGAGACGTAGGAACTGCCTGCTAACTTTACTGTTCTTGAATCACGATCATCTCTCCGTTGTAGGTACCCGTTCCGCCGGCAAGTTTGAACATAGGTCTTTAAAATGTTTGATAGGTTAGGTCATTAATCTACTAATTATTTATTAATTATAAAGAGATTTTCTTATATTTTATTACATATTATGTTAACCAGTGCTTTAAAAATTCAAACGAATCCAAAATCATCTAAATCGGTTCAGCCGTTCTCGAGTTATAAGCGAGCGTACAGACACCAACTCTCTTTTATTAATATAGATTATGAGGATGATCTAAATAAGAGATTTATTGAGTCCTATCATTATAATAATAATAATAGGACTCAATAAATCAACACAACATATTGTTCTCACTCCAATAAGAAAAAGTTCTTTCTCTCTTGAAAAAATTAAAAAAAAAAACTAAATTAAAAAACAAACCAACAGGAAAAACTGCTCATCATAGGGTTTCAACTGGGAAATAATTGTTCTCATCAAAATAAAAAAGACTATTATAATAGTTGATTCTTATACCAATATAAGAACAAAAAATTTGTTTCTCTATTGAAAAAAGTTGCCGATTTCAATTAAAAACTAAAAGTAATCAAATGATTTAAGTTAATCAATGTTACAATCAGTGGCGTAACGTTTGCCAACTGGGCCCCCCCGCGAAAAATAATTCCGGGCCCCTTCTTCTAACACCGGGGGGGGGGTCTGGGGGGTATGGAATACCCCCTCACATAAGGGGGTCCGGGGGCCCTCCCCCAGGAAATATTAATATTTGACAAGTACATAACAATGTTCTAGACTACTTTTTAGGTCTTGCGATAGGTGAAATCCAATAATTTTTCATTTACTATTAAAATTAAATTTCGACAATTTCGGGGATGGGCCTGGGCCCCCTAGGCCCCCCTGGCTACGCCACTGTCTCCGACAACTCTTGCAGTCTGTTTCTATTATGATCAGGAATTCGATGGGTGAAACAATATATTTGTGTAAACAGTCTGGGTCTGGGAACCGGATGTCTGTCTCCATTCAATGATTTGTAAACAAAATTCATTATATCCCGATAAGCTACTTAACCAGCAGACCTTTTGTTAATTGTACAACTATTCACGTTCTTCCGTCATAAAAACTCTCTTGATGACAATTTTTAACCAACTGACATTCTAATTGTTGATGCATAATTTTTTTTACAAATAGACAATTATGAATTATTGAAATTTGTGTTTATGGTTGTTAATTGCACAAAATGAAACTTTTGCTTTAATTTTATTTCTTAAAAAAATGTGATATTATTTCAGGCCCTGGCCCGGGCCCCCAAGGGCCCGGGCCCCCCCGCGCCGCGGGGTTTGCGGGGGTGTAAGTTACGCCACTGGTTACAATTGAAAAGAAATTCATTTTATAAAAAAAAAAACTGGAAAAATATATTTGGTCGCCTATAATAATTCAATGTTTTGTTTTTTTTTTAATTTAAACTGTCAGGTAATTAAGAAAGAAGGCCCTTCACTAATTTACTAGAAATCTTTCCAGAGTCCATTTCATTAAAGAAATCCCCTAATGCAGACTATATAATATCCCTTACTCAGTGGCGTAACTTACACCCCCGCAAACCCCGCGGCGCGGGGGGGCCCGGGCCCTTGGGGGCCCGGGCCAGGGCCTGAAATAATATCACATTTTTTTAAGAAATAAAATTAAAGCAAAAGTTTCATTTTGTGCAATTAACAACCATAAACACAAATTTCAATAATTCATAATTGTCTATTTGTAAAAAAAATTATGCATCAACAATTAGAATGTCAGTTGGTTAAAAATTGTCATCAAGAGAGTTTTTATGACGGAAGAACGTGAATAGTTGTACAATTAACAAAAGGTCTGCTGGTTAAGTAGCTTATTGGGATATAATGAATTTTGTTTACAAATCATTGAATGGAGACAGACATCCGGTTCCCAGACCCAGACTGTTTACACAAATATATTGTTTCACCCATCGAATTCCTGATCATAATAGAAACAGACTGCAAGAGTTGTCGGAGACAGTGGCGTAGCCAGGGGGGCCTAGGGGGCCCAGGCCCATCCCCGAAATTGTCGAAATTTAATTTTAATAGTAAATGAAAAATTATTGGATTTCACCTATCGCAAGACCTAAAAAGTAGTCTAGAACATTGTTATGTACTTGTCAAATATTAATATTTCCTGGGGGAGGGCCCCCGGACCCCCTTATGTGAGGGGGTATTCCATACCCCCCAGACCCCGGTGTTAGAAGAAGGCCCGGAATTATTTTTTCGCGGGGGGGCCCAGTTGGCAAACGTTACGCCACTGCCCTTACTCAGACTGCATGTGTGGGTAACACACTGTGAGTAATAATGTTTTATGTTTATTATTAACTAGCTGTCCCGGCGAACTTTGTATCGCCCTTTCCCCCCCCCCAAATTTCCCCTCTCTTCCCCCCTCAAATGTCCCCCCTTCATGCCACCCCCCAAAAAATTTCATGCTCCCCTTCATGTCACCCCCCTCTTCACCACCAAATGTCACCCCCCCCTCTTCCCCACTAAATGTCACCCCCCTCTTCCCCCCCTTCATGTAACCACCCCCCCCGCAAAAAAATGTCACGAAGTAAAAATATATTTAATACTATCATATACTATTGTAGATAGCTTGAAGCACAGAGAAAAGAGTATCTAATATTAATTTATTTTTTATAATATTAATAATTTAATTCAATAGTAATAATTTTTATAATATTATTCAATTTTTTTTATTATAATATAATATATTTTTTATAATATTAATAATTTAATTTAATAGTAATAATTTTTTTATCGAAGCACAGAAACAGAGAAAAGATAATGTATTTAACATTCTTAAATGTACAATACCTCAAATAAATTATAAGAAACAATAAAACATGTATAATATGAACGATAACTCATTCTTAATTGATGATTGTAGCGTAAAAAATAATTAGAGTAGAAAACCTAGAACAAAAAGAAACGGTCCGGAGCGGGGTTTGAACCCGGGACCTGTAGGTTTTGAAAGCAGAAACTTATGCACTGAGCTACTGAGACGTAGGAACTGCCTGCTAACTTTACTGTTCTTGAATCACGATCATCTCTCCGTTGTAGGTACCCGTTCCGCCGGCAAGTTTGAACATAGGTCTTTAAAATGTTTGATAGGTTAGGTCATTAATCTACTAATTATTTATTAATTATAAAGAGATTTTCTTATATTTTATTACATATTATGTTAACCAGTGCTTTAAAAATTCAAACGAATCCAAAATCATCTAAATCGGTTCAGCCGTTCTCGAGTTATAAGCGAGCGTACAGACACCAACTCTCTTTTATTAATATAGATTACTCAATTAAGAAAGAATAATTGTATTATAGTTTCCAATATTTGAATTAATGGCCTCTCTATTATTTTTAATGGTAATTAACAAAAATAAATTTGAGAGAAGTATGAGCATTAAAAATCGATAAATCAGCATCAAGAAAATAATCATTAGTGATAATTACCAGGCTAATGGTCATTACTTTTCATCTATTAGGTTCAATCAAACAAGACAAATTAACTACAGTATTAATGAACCTACAAATGGTTTATCTAAGCACTAGCATTTACTTACTTCTTTCAGTTCCAAATCCAATTCATAATGGACTCTTATCAATGGAAAAATTCGTGATAGGCTCCACCAATAATTGATCTGCAAAGAAAAATACGAATAAATAATTAATTTATCCGTTCACACTTTTCCTTGTAAAATATGAAAATAACTCTCACATTCTCTTTGAAAAATTTGAATGAATCAACTAATTGCACTCATTTCATTAGTGGATGAAAAACAGACATATAATAATTTCTTCTTTATCTACACCCTTATTACTTCTCAATTCTACAAATTCGATTCATTTTTTCAATCTTTCAAAACTCTATAGTTCTTCATCCAATTTATTCATTTCAGCCCTCATTCAATAGTACTTTATCTTCTTATGTGGGTACTAAACATAAGAAAATTATAAATATACTTGCTGATTATAAAAATGAATATAATTCCAGTTAAACCGGATCAAACTTCAGTGTTGTCAAAGGGCGTCATATTTTCCAGAAATCAGTGAGAAAAGTAGGCTTTAGTTCAAAAAAAGATAGTGAACTCGGTTTAAGTGCATTAATAACGCAATCAAGTGCAAGAGATTAGTCCGCCGCACAACAACTTCAACAAATAAACTCATTTCAATAAAATCCACGAAACTCAAACGTTTGAATTCAATCATCATCATCTGTGCTCCAATTGTGCAGACTATATTTATACTACTCTCACAAGAAAGTTGGAATTCTAGCGATCTTCAATCAATACGGAACTGATTCAAGCAGCGAGAGGAAAATCTTTGAAAATTGATAAAAAACATTTAATTGTATTGCAAGAATCAACTGTATCTAAACTCAACTCAATTAGACTGTTTTTTCTGTTCAGTGTTGTAGAAGGTGGAATATTTTCTATTGCAATATGAACAAATTTTTCATTAATCAATTCCTAATTTGTATGGAAAACCACTAGGCCTACTCCTCAAGTAATTCATAGCAGTCTACAGTATTCAATTAATTCTCCCACAATCTACAATCATGAAATACATCTTCCACTCAAATTCTCAAGTACTGTAATTGATGATTTGCAGCTATCTAGTGCATTATCCTGAGATGTCTGAGATCCAATACAGCTACTTTTGTGACATTCTGAAAACAAGGATGGGATCCTGAGGTGGATTGCTATCTCAACCATTGAACTTGTTGAAACTAAACATTGAACTGACCAGTGACATCATTAAAAAGCAATCAACTCTATCACAGTCCTGAGAAGAGAATCCTGAGAACAACTTCCACAATTGCACTCTATCTGTGCTGTAACTACTGTCAATTTAAATTTAGCACTAGTAAGTGTTTCAATCATTTCTGTATTGAACTGCACAAAGTTTTCTGTTGAAAATGGCAGTACCACTCAGCTGTAATCCTGAGATGCAAGCCAAGATGTCAAGACAAGCGTACTGAAATAATGAGATGCAAACAACTCCAGTGACATCCTGAAATCCAATCTAAACAGTCCTGAGAGAATCAAGAGAATCCTGAAATCTGAGAGAATCAACAAACAAAAGAATCCTGAAACACAATTAGTTGCAAGCAATCCTGAGATGTAAGACAAGATGTCAAGACAAGCGTACTGAGAGATTTACAGAAATCCTGAGATGAAAACAAGTCCAGTTACATCCTAAAACCCAATCTACTCAATCTACAGTCCTGAGAAGAGAATCCTTAAACCTGACTTCTTTAGTTGCAACCCTGTAATGCAGTGAACTCCAGCAACAATCAAGTCCTGAGAAGAGAATACCGAGACCAAGTGCAATTGAAAACCTAAGAGGATGCTAGCCACCTCCCCAGCGGCAGCCTGTCAGATGCTAGCATTGTCACCGATTGATGGAGCTTGAGACAAGTGATGACTCAGCACTTTGCGGGCGACTACAATGCAAGCGGGAGCGGCAGCTACTCGGCGGCGGCAACAGGTGGTTCTGGCGTCGCGCCGGACGTGGTGGGAGGCGCTCATGACGTCACCGCTGAAGATCTCGCTGGCGTCTTTGCCAACAAGACGCCGTTTTTGACAGCTGTGCTAGGCGCCGGTATACCTTACTGCACCCAATGGACCCAAGTGAACCATGTCTACTTTCAGTTGGCTAACACGTTTTTCTTCCTCTCCTATCTGGCGCCCAACGGACTCTACGGTATCCTCTATCTGCGGTGTACGCTTTTGGTGGGGTGTGCGTTCTTTGCACTCTGGGGCTGGACTGTGTTGTGCTCGTTTGACGCATTCCTATGGAACGCGAACTTTGTGGCCATTAACTTTATACATGTGTGTGTGCTGCTCTACAGGCTCCGGCCGATCAAGTTCACAAGGGAGGTCGAGGAGGTGAGTTTCATACAATTTTTCATTATTTTTACAGATAAATTTTCAATTATCTCGATTTTAGTTGACCTAATTCATTTTAGTTTTGGGCAATCTAGACATTTCAAAACATTTCCTATAAGCTACATACAACGTTTAAAAACCTACTTAAATTCTTGAAATACATTTTAAAGGATGCATGTATGATGAACTACACCATAATAAAATTTGATTTGATAAAATTACCGGCCAACATAGTCATTTTAGTTGTAAATGTAACATTAGATTTTTTGCTAGGGTTGATGCCCACATAAGCTCTAAGCTTGTGCGTGGGTAATGGGAAGGATGATGATGAGAGATGAATGGACCTACAGCTTTAGGTGGGTTTCGAACCACCGGGAAGCGATTTTGAAGCTCATAAATTTTTGTATTTAGAGGAGCCGGTCACCGTTACAAGGGGAGTGCTAGGCGCTGTCTCTTATCTAATCTGACCGATTAGCCTCGCCTCTACCACTGGGACCAACCGCATTCCCGATGAATGACGTTTTGATTGCAAGGACATTTCACTCGATGTCAAATTGCATGGAAGCTCATTAAATTTAAAGCTCATTCGAAGGAACAAATGCAACTGAATTACTATTGATCTCCATTGAATGTCGTCATTTTACTGGGATCGAGTTCGAATGGCTTTCGGCAATTTTTCACATACACATGATTTTAGACTTCCCTCTTGTGAAGTTGACTTGTTTGTAAAAACAAGTATGCTGGATATGATTTTTAATGAGAGGCCAGCAAAAGTAACTGGGCAGGATGTTATTTTGTGATTATGAATAGGATAGAATTGTGCAATAATTATTACTAGTGGGATCCATTGTGATTATATGAAAATCGGAAACATAAAAATTTCGAATGTATAAACTGTTACAAAAATTATTATTGTCACTCAACTATTTTCTTTTTGGCGATATGCATAATAACAAATGTGCCATCAAATTGAATGACAGCGCTCTAAGGCTAGGCGTACACCGGTTAGTCAAGACAAGACAAGACAAGACGAGATTAGTCACGTTTAGTCACAATAATTCACATAGTTGCTTATGAAGCAGCACACACCGATGCAATGACTAATCGGTGTGTGTTGCTTCATAAGCAACTATGTGAATTACTGTGACTAAACGTGACTAATCTCGTCTTGTCTTGTCTTGACTAACCGGTGTACGCCTAGCCTTATATCATTATCAGAATCTGCTTGGAGAAGTGGAAGATTTTATCAATCCATAACAAACTAGTATAATGTCAGGACTACCAGGAAGAATCACATTATTATTCAATATAATAACGGTTTCAAGTTCACAACAAACAAAATCGTGTCTAATAAAACCGCCATCGACAGGACAAAGCACCAAACCCTTGCAACTGTCAAACTACCGGCAAGCAACTCAACTCCACCGAAAATAATTAACGTGTCAAACTCCACAAATCAAGTGGCATGTTGTCACCAGCCTGTGAATATTCTTATTAGTAATGCTGCAAGTTGGTGAATATTTTTATTGCTATTTCGACTGGAAACAAAACAAGTTGGTTGCCTCCGCTCAGCGCTGAGCCAGCGCCAGGCAGACACAGAAAGTCATGCAATATGCAAACCAGTCACGACAAAACAACCCATGTCAAATACTAAGGACGAAGGAATTCGGCGAATGAGTTGTTCGAATGAATTGTCGTCGAATAAAGTCGGACGAACATGATCTTCAAACTCACCGTTCATTTGCATCTTTTAAAATGAACAAATTGTTGGGGTTGACAAATAGTTACGACCTAATTTTCGACTTTAAAGTTGAACCTAATCATGATAATCAAATTCTTTTAGTCCCATTTTCTTCTTCTGTTTGTTCTTGTTCTTGTTCTTCTTCTTCTTCTTCTTCTTCTTCTTCTTCTTCTTGTTCTTGTTCTTGTTCTTCACTCTCTTCTTTTTGTTCATCTCCTGCTGCTTCGTTTTCCTTGTCTTTGTCTACTCCTTTGTCTTCTTTTTCAGCTCATTTCCTTACATCTTATTTATGAATAAACTGTCAACAAAGATTTATCATAAGCGATTTCATCCCTCCTTTGATCATAAACATAATAAATAATGTTGACTCTATATTCATATTCTGTTCATACGCGATTCGATTCAAAGTACCAGGTAGTTTTTGTTCAATAACTGATTAAATACGGTTGAATCCGGCATCAATTTTAATGACAATTAATAGCGACTTACAATTCCTTACTTATTGGTATGCATACAATATTTTTTGAAATGTTTTCGACAAGTATATTATTGACTAATCATTTACAATATTATCACAACTTTCAATTAGACTAATCTAAGTGATGATTAAAGATATCAAATACTGATCCTCAAATTAATATAAAAAATACTTCCTGGAGCCTGTTTCATAAAAATTTAGAAGTCCTGTAAAACAGGAAGAAGAGAGACACAAACTAGACATGAATAGGATTAGGATGGCGTACTAAATAATTAACTAATGAGTCTAGCTAGTGTAAGTCTGTCATATCCTTTATTACATGACTTCCAAATTTTCTTGAAACAGGTCCCAGGTCATGTTGCATGGATTATGAAGGAACTCCAAACACTCATTAGCTATTTAATCACAGTACAAACAAATATTTATATCGTAATTCCATCTGTAATTATTACACAACATACAAATGGATTTTCACTTATCGCGTGGTAAGTACACGTTTCTCCAACAGCAATTAAATTTTCACGTTTTACTGGCTGGAAAACTTCTCATTTCACCCAAAGGACTTAATTAATGACGGCTGAAAAGCTGTGCTTAATTGGAGCACAACACTCACATTCATACACTCATACACATACCTCACACTTGTTGAAGATTATTACGTATTACTTGAGAGAGGTGAGAACGTCATGTGACATCATTTATGTCTTAATCTCAGCGGAATTTCGGTATGAATCCTTCCTTATTTTGAACAATCGAGTACTTGGCAAACTATATCAAGAAAGCACCACGAAAGCATGGATTTTCTATTGGTTGAGATTCGATTTTTATTATTATTAATTGAAATGATCTTATTTTAATAGTGTACTCATCTTAGTTAAGTTATCGTCTACTTTCGCTTGGACAGATGCACTGTGATCAAAAAACGTTACAAGCAAAAACCGAAAACATTCTTGCCAATTTTGCAAAAATCAGGGTTATTTTGTTCAGGGCCATATTTTTCACAGTAGAAACTTCGAATTATGTTGAAAATGTCAGTTGATTCAACTACTTCAATAACTTTAAAAATAATAATTCCTAAAACATTGATAGTTTTCAAGTTTTTTGCGTAACACTGTAAGGGAAAAGAAATTTTTTGATGTTTCTTGTGTTTTGGGGGCGTCTTAATCAATTAATTTTGAGACGAAATCAGATGGTCATTAAGGATCCTACCCGAATAAGAAATCCGGTGAGAAAGATCGTAGAGAAGCAATACCATAGATAACAGATTAGAATCTGTTAGTGAATCTACTATCTCTTCTCTATGGCAATACTCTCTAGTATTAGATTATTATTATTATTACTATGGCTGTTCTCTGTGGAAAGACACTCCGCATGAAAGTTGAGCATAGAGGCCTTTTTCGTACCATTTGACTAAGCTACATAATCATTTCAGAAAGGAGATACAGTACCAAAGTAAAAAATACTAAACTACAAGATAAAAACCAAATTCAATTTTCCATTTCTCAAAATAATCCCAATCACAGATCCGATCGTTTCTATCTCAGAGCATGTGTACGATAATCAATAGATATTGACTAGCGTCGCTTATCTCGGAATCTTTATGAAATCAACCCACTTTGAAAGCTCGTAAATACTCGTGAAATGAAGCGATGCCAGCCAGCTTTGTGTGTTTGTGTTCTCATGCAGTGTTAAATTCTCGTGTTTTCCAGTCCAAGTTTGTTTGTCTCGGATTGGAAATGAACACACCATAAATCACTGTCTGTTTTTCTGCACGTTACTGAACGAACTTCTATCTACTCTTTGTTTTATTTGAAAGTTTGGCCTTGAACCCCCACAATTAAAGGAAGATTGGGGGACTTAGTCAACTAAAGTACCGTGCTGCTTTGTGTGGGGACTTCTGCAATTGAATGCTTTAGAATAATTGGGGCAGCAATGCAGTAATGTGAGGGCTGGGATGGTTGAACTATTTAAATCGAGTCGGTGGTATAATTACGGTTACCGTATTGTTCCTATTCAAATACTTCTTTCCTTGCTTTTTGCAGTTGTAGGTACTTCTGGTATGAAGTAATGGTGCGGATATTCTTTACATCGTAGAGCTTTGCATCCATTTTTTTTCATAAACGGCTAAAATGGAAAAAACGCATCAATTTGAACTACTTAACAAGTCCCGAAACCTCAATATTTCACTATTTATGAACGTTTACTGAATTTTATTATTCCCTTACTATTGGGCTTTATCTGTTTTTTGACAATTACTGAATTGAAAAATTCTACTTGAATAAATTCTTAGGTCTTACCACAGATTCTTACCCATTGAGAGTTATAAAATTTTTTGTCACTTCTTCAAATTGAAGAAGTAGTCTGGCTAATGCATTCAACAGTCGCCATTTTACAATTTTAACCAATCAAAATCCAGCTGTACGAAAACGTCACATGACGCATGACTGTCCAGATTAGGTTCTGCTGTTAGCTTCTGATTGGGCGAAACAGTAAAATGGCTTCCGTTAAGCACATTGGCCAATCAGACGGCTCTTTGCATTTTTGTAGGCGTACAACGCTATAATGTAAGGAAAATAATTATTCATTTCAAGTCCAGATGCCTTAGCAAAGTGGATAAGATATACACCACCTCTTCACACAACGATTATCTGTATATTCTCTAATATTAAATGGCATGTGATTGAAATATCTTATTCCATTAAGGATATACTATTATTATGGTCTTCAACGTTACTTTCAGAGGAATTACGTTCTCTTAATTAAATTACCTAATAACATTAATTAAATTCAGATAGTCATATCTTCCTAGTTACATACCAGGGGCGAACCCAGAAACATTTTTCGGAGGGGGATATCCCCCTCTTTAATACAAAATATAATATATATCAGTATATTATTCCATTTTGTTCTATAATCTCGGAGGGAGGGGATATATTCCCTAAATCCCCCCCTGGGTTTGCCCCTGTTACATACCATCCTTCGGATAGTTAAGTTAACTTCGCACAGTTGATAAGTTTCGCAACTAGTTGAAGGGATTCGTGGTAATGTGAACAGAGCCTTATTAGGACATTAAAATGAGCATAAGTCAAGAATATGTTACAGATTGTGTATGCATTTTGATACCATGATAAATACCAGAAATCTCGTGAACGTGACGATCCAGAAATCGTGTTAGTAATCCTACTTATTCATAAGCAGGCGTTTATGAATAAAAAATCACCAACTTCACTATGACTAGGCCCTTTAACCTCATCTTTGTGAACTCGACTAAGAAGGCCTACGTTATGCATGGCGTATGGCGTACGCTATCAAGTTTATAAGCGCGTTTACGTAAGTTAAGACACTTTGGAGTATAGCGAAGCCCTTTCCTGGAGTAAGCCCTGACTGAATGAGGACTTTACCCACTGCACAGCAGCCCTAAGTAGAACAGCCTACTGATTCTTCTATTCTCTTCGTCTCCAATTCCTTCCCCCTCTTCCACCTCTTCCTCCTCCTCCTCCTCCTCCTCCTCCTCCTCCTCCTCCTCCTCCTCCTCCTCCTCCTCCTCCTCCTCCTCCTCCTCATACTCGTCCACCATTTCTTTGTCTTCTTTAACATCATCTACTTCTTCTTTTTCTTATCCTGATTTTATTGTACTCCTCCTTTTACTCTCTTCTTCTTCTTCCTCCATCTTCAGCTTCTTGTTCTTCCTTGTCCTCCCTCTCTTCTTGTTCTTCTTTTCTCACGTTCATGAATAGTTTGAATCTCGTTCGACAAAATAAAGAAAGAAGGAGCGAGAAGAGAAGAAGAAGAAGGCGAACCAAGAATAAATGCGAATTGGGAGAAAAATAAATGAATGTAGGAGAGAAGTGAAAGGCCGCCTCCATCCTAAGGAGAAAAACCAAGTTGAGAGGAAATCTTGTTGGTCAACTTGGTCAACGTTATAAGTAGGAGAAACAGAAGTAAGCTAAGAAGAAGAAGAAGGAGAAGAGGAGAGTAAGAGGAGGAGGAAAAGAAAACAGGACAAGAAGAGAAGAAGAAGAAGAAGAAGAAGAAGAAGAAGAAGAGGAAGAGAAGAAGAAGAAGAAGAAGAAGAAGAAGAAGAAGAGAAGAAGAAGAGGAAGAAAAGAAGATGAAGAAGAAGAAGAAGAAGATGAAGAAGAGGAAGAAGAAGAGGAAGACGAGAGTAGAGGAGGAGGAAAAGAAAACAGGAGAAGAAGAAGAAGATGATGATGAAGAAGAAGAAGGAGGAGAAGAAGAAGAAGATGAAGAAGAAGAAGAAGAAGAAGAAGAAGAAGAGAAGAAGAGGAGGAAAAGAAGAAACAGGAGAAGAAAAAGAAGAAGAGAAGAGGAGAGGAAGAGGAGGAGGAAAAGAAAAACAGGAGAAGAAAAGAAGGAGAATGAAGATGAAGAAGAAGAAGAAGATAAAGAAGAAGAAGAAGAAGATGAAGAAGGAGGAGAAGAAGAAGAAGAAGAAGAAGAAGAAGAAGAAGAAGAAAGAAGAAGAAGGAAAAGAGATGTAAGTGTGAGGAAGGATGTGCAGAGGATTGGAAAAGGGCTAAGGTAGGAAGGCGGATAGGGTAGACGAGGTAGCAGCTAGGTTTTCAGGTGTGCAGAGCAACCACTACCACTACACCTTCACTTCAATATTGATTCCTTTCGTTAATATTGCACGAGACTCTCATTGCGCTGTCCACAATTCTTGCCAAGTCCCAGATAAAGTGCTTCCAAACAGCTTCTTTTTCCTTTCCTGCCCACTTCCATTTCTGCTTTTCACTCGCTTTGTTTTTCTGCCTTCCTATCACTTTGTCCAATCCTTATTTTTCCCTTCTCAGTGTATATTTCTCGGTTTCGTATTCTCTCTTGTTTTGTTCTCCAATTTTATCCTTCTAACCTTTGTCCAGTTCTCATTTTTTTCCTAATCAGTTTATTTTTTAATTCAACATCTTCAAATATTCCACTTTCTCTTTTTTTCCCTACACACCACATACGTCTATGCTTTGGCTTTTTTCTTCATTCGCCTCTTATTCTCCATTTCTTCACTTTTCTTTATAGTTTTCCTCTACTGCTCTCCTTTTTTCCTTCTCGAACTGAAACTAACATATCTTCTTCTTCTTCTTCTTCTTTATATTCTTCTTATTCTTTCTTCTTTTCCTCCTTTTTTCTTCCTCCTTTTTCTTCTACTTCTTGACCATCTTCTTCTACTCTTCCTCCTTCATCTTCTTCGTTCTACATTTTAATACCTCCCTCTTAATTTTCTCGTTCTTCTCTTTTTTTCTTCTTGTTTCTCGCCTCTTTCTACTTCTTCAAACTGTTTTGTTCTACTTGTTGGTACATAGTTTTTCTAATTCTTTCTTTGTCATGCAGTAAAATTTACATCTTCTATCATTACTCCTTTAATTTCTTTTCTAACCTAATCCTTCCTTTTTCGCCTTCCACCTCGTTTTCTCTCACCTTGTCCTCAACTTCATTCCTTTCACTCTCCTATCTATACCTTCCGCCACCTCCAATAACTTTTGTTCCCATCTCATAATTTTTATTCTTTCTTTGTTCCCATTCTACCCTTTCTTATAATCTTATTCTCTTTCTCTTTCTATTCCGGCTTAATCTCACCTCTTACTTCGTATCGGTATCCCCCAATACCCCTTCCAGATTACCTGATCAATTCGAAGCCGTATTAAATAGTCACAGCACCGTGCCCTGTAATCTGTTTAGAATAGTCCTTCTCAGTTCTAAAGTAACCCTCAAAAAGGCAACGAGCACAAGTTTCTTTCAAGTAGTACGTAGTAGTTCACAAACAAATAAGTACGAAGGAAGTTCTGTCTTGTACATGTACACACAGCCCACAACCTAATATGAGCATACTATGCTACAACTATAAAACCATGGATACTAGAATACACGGTAGGTTCAGGCGCAGATCCTAGCCTAGATTTTTGTGAGGTGTGACGTCACTCGGAACCCAATAGACAAGTGACTCTTATTTAACGGTTTCTTGATAACTGGGTTCAGATCCACGTCAAATTCTGACTAATCTACTGCGCATCCTACTCATTTATCCTACCATGTATTCTAGTATGCGTGTACAATTTATTTGATGACAATATAGTAGAACAGCATTAAAAGTGTGACGAATGGGGAACATTTTTGTAAAGGGTGATTAAGTGAAACTGAAGGATTTGAATAAGTAACTGTTTTTTTTTAGAAATTAAATGCTATTTAGTTTAGTATCTTATTAAAGAAATTTAAATATAATAATGGTCAATAAATAGAACTACAATAAAGCACAACTAGTTTTAAACTTTCCAAGTTGAAGCGAATTCGATTACCAAAACTCAATTGTTGACAAATATACGGATATACCTTTACAAACATTATTTGAGTCAACCGGGATATTGTTCCAACCTCTCCAATCACAATAGTTCTTCAACAACTCTCAACGTTAACATGCCCTTTGTTAACGTGGTACTGGGTTCGAGTCCGGTTTCCATTCGGAATAATTGGATACCGAAGGGTCGGAAGCCAGGATTTGAAGAGAAGAACGGGTGGGGTAGAGAAAGAGGGATATGAGAGAAACAGAGAAAGAGTGAGAGAGTGAGTGGTATAGTTGAAAACTCTCTAGTAGGCCCTTTAGTGCTGTTGTTATGAAGTGCAAATTCCTAAACCTTCAATATTGATTCGTTCATTGATATTGCAACAGCATTCTCTGCTGCAGAGCAGATTCTGCTCTCCTAACTCCTACACATTTTCATCTTTCTCCTCTCACTCCTCCTTTTCTCCTCTTTCTCCTCCTACTCCACTATCGCCATCTCCTCCTAACCAATCCTTATTATACTTCCTCCTTATTCAAAACTAATCTTCTCCTTTATCCTTATCCTTGCCAGGTCATTATTCTTCATCTCACCAGCCTTCTTTTTCTTTTTTTACTTTTCCACTCCTACTTCTCCTCCTTATTCAAAACCACTCTTCTCACCTTTTCCTCATCCTTCTAATTCTTCATCTCCTTCATCTTCTATATTCCTTCTTATCCCTCCTTCTCTTCTTCTCAGTTTCCTTGATCTCCCTTTCCTTCTCCTTCCATCCATCCTCCTCATGACTCGTCTCTATCATCATCTACTTGTTCCCTTTCTTTTCGTTCTTTTTCCTTCGTCTCTTTTTATTTCTCCTCTCAATTTCCTCTTCCTGTTATAACCTCTCACCAAATCCTCATTCTTAGTACACCAGAAAAAATTTGTCTATAATTTTCTCCTTCTACTATTCTCATCTTTTCTTTTCTATCATTTGTCTTGTGGCGTCAAGTCTTTTTCTATTCATCTTTTGTCTCATCATCTTATTCATTCTCATTTCACACTATTCATTTTTTCTTCATCAACCCCTCCTTCTGCTTCTCAACTTCACCTTTCTTTTCTATTGTTATTTCTCTGCTTCTTCTTCGTTTGTTTCTTCTTCTTACTCCCTAACTTCAATATTGCTTTTTTTCTCATCCTTCATATTCTCTATCATAACCATTACTATTCTTTTTTGCTGCTTTTCCTTCCTCTTCATCGTCCTTCTTTTTTTGTTTTATCGTTTTGCTTCCTATCATCTCCTCTCTCCTTTTACTCTTCCCACTTTTTTCTATTCTTACATTTCTTACTATCCTCTATCCATCCTCTCCTCTCATTCATTACAATTCTCATCCATCTCTTTTTAACCTTTTTTTCCTTCATCTCCTCTCTCATCTATTACTAACTACTACATTTACATCCATTACTTATCCTCCTCCTCATCCTCCTCCTCCTCCTCCTCCTCCTCCTCCTCCTCCTCCTCCTCCTCCTCCTCCTCCTACTCCTCCTCTATCTTCTTCTCTCTCTCTTGTACTCATATTCATTCTCCCCTTTTCTCCTTCCCCAAATCCCGTACACAAAACCTAACCTAACCAAGCCTGTTATGAGGCAGCAGGAGCTAGCATAGGCAGGTACTTCACAGCAGCATACTTGCCCGCCGCACCAGATTACTTCCGGGATTAAGTCCTCCCCTCCCCTGCTTCCCTATTCCCAAGTACCCTGCTGCGCTAAGCTCGACCTCCTTCTATCATATAATAAGTCCAACTTACTTACTCCAAGTTCCTTGCTTTTACTTTGCATCGGTACTCTCGTATTAATACGGCGCATATATACGCCAAGCTACTGCATCGAAATACCCAACAAACCAACCGACTCTATTGGAATAATTAATAAATTAATTCGCATACTATAGAACGATCCAGCCTCGAACAACAGCTTAAATTTGGAATATATTATTAAGCCCAATTTAGTTTTCGATTGTGTTGTTTCATTAATAGAAGAGTTTTGAAACCTGCTGTGTTTATGTTCTATGCATCTACATGGAATGAGTTATTAGCTTTTATTAGTATATTGTAGGTGTTCTCATGAATTAAGTAGCTGCCTCAAGTACTTGAGGCGAGTTTACAAGCTATAATGTAACGTTCACATTGTTGCTATTGGCTTACTCCATTCGCTCACTTTCCAAAATTTTAACCATGGGCCACACTGCATAGATGGTGGATGCAGTAAATGATTTTCACGGTTTATCAAGAAGGGCGTGATCATTTTCTACATGCTCTATTGTTATGGATGTTGTACTGTATGAGCTATAGATAAACCATCTATTTACTTACAATCCAGTCTTAAAAGAACCCAGCAGTGCGGCCTCAGCTTTAGACCGCTTATTTAATCAAATAAATGATATTATTTCATACAGTATATTATACTATACATTATTATAGAATGTTTTTACTCCTTAATTAAACACAAATTCTTATGAAAACGTTGGCTGACTAGTCGACAGTCGGTATTCATAAGAATAGGCTATATGAATAATTTATAAGAATAAAACGTACAATTCATAAACTGGGTTCTCAACGAATTCTGAACTACATAATTATTGTGATAGTGTTCTTTGAATCACATCTATATGATATGTTTTTAATGGTAATGTACATATAAGCGAATAATGTAGTTATTGCAAATATTATATGCTTTTTATAGAATCGAACCTCAAATACGCAGACCGAATTGGCAAGCAACAAGGCTTTCATAAGCAGCTCGTAAACTAGTCAAACTATACATAAACCAGCCTAAACATTTTTTTCAAATTTTAATATAATAGAATGGTGACGATTTATCAATCATTGGATTGAAGAATAGCTGTATTACTTATTATAGGCTATTAAAGATTGACAATCCATTAAGTATACGTCAGACATCATTTTGGAGGAAATAACTTATGCCTCTGGTAAAGAGTTCATTCACTAACGATAATCAATTGAAGAGGTAATTAGGTCTTTGGTTATGCACTGATTGGTCAGAGTGACGTCATTCCATAAACACACGAGAGAGAGAGAGAGAAAGTGAGAGAGTATACAGATTGTACCCCTATAGATTGTACATTGAAGAGAGAGAGAGAGAGAGTACAATTTGTACCCCTACAGATTGTACATTGAAGAGAGAGAGCGTATACATTGTTCATTTGAGTAACCAACAGTTAGCCCTCCATTTACACGTGGGACCCCCTCTCTACTCCAGGGGGACCCGATTGGTAAATCACCCCCCCTCTCACCACTTGTGGTCCATGCCGATAATTATGTTCTGTTGCTGAGACTGATGGAAATGTATGGTTTCGCTTTGCCAGTTCTGTCCAATTCCAATAGCCGAATCAACAATCGGGAGGCTATTTGAATCATCAAGTACGATAAGAACCATTAAAAGTTATTAGAAAATCGTTGTTTCAATACAAAAACCCATGGAAAACTTAGTATCGAAGCTAAAATAAAAAACGGCAATGATTAAGTTTTTTGGGTTTGGTAGAGAAGTTTTGGCTTTCCTTAACAAAGTGCCTTGAATTTTCTACGTTTTTCCCAGGATTATCCTTGACCTCAACCTGTTTGAAGTTAGTTATGACCGTGAAACTATGTTTTAATTACGAAACTACAGTATAATCAAACCTATGAAACCGTGATTCAAATTAACATCACTCACCCTCACCCAGTCTTTATGATCTAACAGAGACCTAGATAATGTGAAAATGCTCCTTCATGAATCAGATAAAATTCGGGAAAAATTAATTGATTGGAATAATTACAATCTACGCATATACAATTCTCAGTCAGGCATTATCTGAGAAGATTATCTGATTAAAACAAATCACTACCCATTGAGCTTGAACATTTTTGGACAAAAACAATATTGAAATCACTGAATACTGTAGTATTAATTTATGAATATTGTACATTGTACAATGAATCTTATCTGAGGTCTGTTTGTACGTGGAATGCAGTATGGAATGTTATAACAGTATGGAAAGTTATTTCGTACGGGAATATGAGCGCACGGGAATACGGGAATATGTTGCCATGTTTCTGTTGAAAACGCGACAGGTTGACATTTTCAGCTATATATATGACAACACTTTTAATTCATTCATTCATTTATTAGCATCCTTTGACCGCCTTTAAAAGGGGCGTATGGACTTGTCAATAATTTAAGTCATCATATTCTACTCTGTTACATTCTACATCATATTTCTCTGTGTCTCACAATGAGAAAAGAATAACACTGAGAAAAAACACTGTAACCCATACGCCCAGTAGGCATACTGCAATCTTATCAATCAGGTTTGCACAGACTGTAGAACTTTATTTTTTTACCAAAACAATTTAAATCACTAGCTAAACATTTTTCTATCTTGGAACATTTTTACCACGTAGAATATCCTATTAGCCTGCCACTGTAGAATAATAGAAGGTGTGTATATTATACGGTCTGCTGCCTCCTACCCGTGTAATTCAATAGAAACTTAGACAATGCTGAGAAACTTTTTAACCTGTATCATTATATCTATACTCATCCACATGATAATGAATCCCTCATGCAATAAAACATCATAGAACCTTCTGTTATACATCATTTGAAGAGTAATTAAAAAGGTTCAGAGTTGTTCCACCCAAAACCTACCTCCAACGTGTTGATGGCTGCTGTTTTTGTTTCAAATCATCAATGGTGGATGAATATTGATGATTTGAAACAAGAAATAACAGCCGCCTGATATAGAAAGAGTTTGAGGGAGGCTCTGAACTTCTTTGTGAGTGTATAACAGAAGGTGCTATGATGTTTCTTTCATAACTATATAGTTATAACGACCTTTGTACTTCTCGTGCTATAGTTGTAATGAATTAAAATATGCTTGAATGTTAAAATACGTATCGTATACAGCTTAGTACCTTAGTTGCTATATTTCACATGTAATATATATGTTTACAACACACAAATTATTACTATACAAGAATGATAGCTTATGATGATATATAGCATCTACTATACAATGCATAATAACTGACCTTGACCAAACAACAGATTGGAGACTCCTTGGGGAAATTGTTCACGCCCTCTGAATAATTTATGTACAAGTATATAGATATAATGTGCCGTTAATGGCATAGACAAGCGTGCCTATATAAGTTTATTTGGGAACACTTGTTACTGGCCTGTTAATCTGTTAATCAACATGATCCCTTGAATAATGATGCAAATACAAAAAGACTCGTATCAAAGATTTCACACATCGTTGTTAGTGCTTTGGTAAACTGAATTGTAGTTTATGTAACTTATAGATTCAAGAAGAGGCAGTAAGTAAACGTTCATGTAAAATAACAATTAAATATTTACAAATAAATATGTATCGCTTCATAAAAATCTCATATGAAATAGTAAATAGTTATGGAAATCTGATATACCATCAACTTTTCAGATTTATAATATGAATTCGTAACTGACTAGTAGAGTTTATGATAATCTGTTCCATGTGATTTTATATTAATTTGATGGAATGTACATACAATACATGACTTGTGCATTCTACTATCGAATGGTTGTGCATATTTTACATAAGATAAGGATATACGATTCATATAATGCGGTGCATAGGCTATACTTGATATTGAAAAGAAATGCAAAGAGGTTGTAATGTTGTATTGATTGGCTGAAAGGAACTCGAAGGAGCTCTATTATAAAATGCTTCTACAGTGCTCTATTTGAATGGAAGCAATTCAATCAATGAGATGGATAAAGAAAATTGGTCTACTAGTGCAGAAACTCCAAGCATATTGAATAGAGATCAATCCATTATGTATCGAGGGTCATTTCACACTAATATCAAATTCTTTTTTCGCGTCTTTACTACAGTGCGGTATTTTCTTTGACAAGCACTACTTTTTTCGCAATACTTTTCCAAGTTACTTGAATTCTATGTATGAAAGCTTAATAAGGTTTTCCCTCTTTTCTTTCCTTATTCAGTTTACAACAAATCTAGTAAAGTACATAGGCTACATGCTTGGTTAAGGATGCATTCACAAAGGAAGCTGGTTGCATTGTAAGTGCTTGTAAACAATAGATGGATCAGAAACACAAAGCTGTAGCAAGCTTTACGAAAAAACGAAAAAGAAGTGTACAGGAGAATGAACAGAAAAAGGAGGAGAACGGAGAAGAAAAAGAAGAAGAAGAAAGCGTAGAACGACAAGAAGAAGAATATTAAAAACTTCTACTCTATCAAAAATTTTTATAACAATAACAGCATCCTTCATATTCACTAATTCACATCAGGCAAAACAACCAAATACCGGTACTTTAAATATTTTTCAATGACAATACTTCATATTTAGGCTACCCAACCCTTGATAAAATAGGCCTATTATCGAGCAAAGATAAATCGAAAACAACTAAATACTGCGATGATTTTCGCTGACCTACCCCCAAAATGTGGGCTACCCTTCCATGAAGCAACTAGGCCGTCGCGACGTAACCGAGTTGCGAGCGAACGAACGCGAATCAATAAATCATCCGTGCACAGTGCATCGCTTCGCAATAAACCCATGTTTATGAGTAGGAGGCGGGCTTCCACTACTGGGAAAATACGCTATTCTACTTGAAATAATACGAACTCGTTTGCAAAACGTTTGCTATCATTCTTAGTGCCTAAATGGAGTAGTGTCTGAACATTTTTTGAGAGTTCATACATACTCTAGAACTAGAAGAGAGACTTACTGTGTAAGAGACTTCATTCACTTACTTTTTTTCTGTAGATGATGCCCACATAAGCTTTTGATTGTAGACTTTTGATTTCACTACTCTCTTCTTCCAAGAGATTTCGGAAAACTCAATTTTCCGAAATAATTGGGACCGAACCCATTAGATTAATCAAATATCCCTATGATTGTAATTCTCACAATGCAAAGGGTAGTTCAGCTGAAAGATTCTATTCACAATATTTAATATTCTATTAACTTTAATTACAACAGTTGATATATTGTAAATATTTACTGTAACCTACATATTAAACTTTGTATAATATCTATCAATTTCTTAGGACATTTTTCAAAGCTAGTTTTTTGTCTTTTAAAACGATTCTGATAATGGCAGCGATTCGGATGATTGGAGTTTGTATAATTTGAGTCCTTCTATACTCTATTACTTTTGTTAAAGTTTTACTTAACTTGAATAAACTCAATTTACTCGATCATTCACATTTTGAAATAATATTCAACAATTTACAGTGCATCCTAGTTAGAGCCTCGGCTCGACCGTCATTCGTCCCTATGTGCCGCCAAACTCAAAGTATAAACATTGTTGAAACCTCGGATTTGTTTTTGAATAGTTTTCATTAGAACATTAATGTTTAAAGAACATTATATAACCTCAATATATTCCAAACCTTGTTAATAGTATCAAAAAATCTATGACAAAGCTGCATAAAAGCACTTCATTATTGTAACATCACAATAATTAAGCATTGATAACATAAGAATAATAAGTTCTAATTGAAACAAGATAATCCAATTAATCTTATGAAATCGAACAGAAGCCAATTAAATTCCAGACCATTATAACATGAATTCAGTACTTTGCAGTATGCTTAGATAGGAGAAAGTGGTACAAACAAGGCACTTATAAATCTTAGATGTTTATCGTCGGGTTTCAAAGAAAGGATACAAGCAGCGCCCGATCCAGTTATTCTTAACTGGAAGAACATCTGGACTGGCTGGCTCTGTTGTCTAATTGCAAAATCTTTATAGGTCATAAACTGAGTCTGGCTTTTGTTGCATGCTACATGTATATTAGTTTCAGCCTCTTGTGGCGGAGACTTGTTAGCGACTAAAAACGCAGCAGGCTACTTGTTGAAGTTTTCCAACTTTTATATCAACATCCTTAGGTAAACATTTTACACCACATCTTCCCATATTTTTCATGCAACTGTTTACGGCCTACATTGTTAAGAATAGAAAACATTCCCTGGCTCCTTCATTTCAAGGCGATTCCCGAGTCCTAATCAGAATACAAAAGAATGGAGTTACCGCCGTCTCAAAATTCCTGCTCAAAGCAGATAAACATGCTCCTGGCAATCGTAAAAAAGCTCTAAACACGTCACTACACTTAATTAAACTCTAGGTGAAGAACAAGGTAGCATTAAAATTCAAGAGACTTGCCTCTGGATGTTTTATTTTGTTTAATTTGAGTCAAAAGAGTAGGTGCCTTTGAAATATGTTCTGGTAGCCCAAAAGTAACTAGGTTTCAGGGATTATTTCTCCAACATTTGATATATATTTTAATGTTAACATAAATAGGTTAGCTACAGTGATGTTCTAGATCACTTCTAGGTGGTTTGGATCACACCCAAAGTACTTTCATTTTAACAAAATCATCGATCCTATAAGCCACGAACAGGTTTGGACTAAAATGGCCAGTTTATTGAATAATAAAATATTTGTTGAACAAATGTTGATGTTGTGGAATCTTTCCATAATTGTTACGCTAAATCTTGTTGGAATTGTCAAATTCCACTTTAATGAACACTAAGGGTTAGCCTCGAAACTATGATCTAAGGGCTCTCTATACTGCTAACCCACTAACCTGTCGAGACAAACGTTTGTCGATGCTACGATAACCCTAATTGTAACATGAAACTATGGTCCTGTGAAATATTTAGTGTCCATTAGTCCATTCAAGTGAAATTTGACAATTTCAACAATATTTATTAATAGCCTACAATAACGAATAAAATTAAATCAATAAATATTTCATGAAAATTTAGAAGTTCTGTAATAAAGAAAAGGGAAGACACACACTATAGTCCGTGCAAACCTTAGTTTGCAGTAAGCGTTTAAATGGCAATGCTATTTGTTATGGGGATATGGAAGCGCTGTTGCCATGTTTTGCTTATTATTTTATTCATTACTCCTCACTCACAGCTGTTCGCTCTCTTTTCTGCTCTCTCTCTTGTTTGTTTACATTTCTTATTCTATCAAAACTACATGAATGAGAAAAAATTAGCACACTAATTACCTATTTATATGTTTTACTATTATACTATGAATAATTTTTAAAAGGTCATTAGGTCATGAGTTAGATTCTACATGAGTAGATCCGGCAACACTGCGCCCCATAAACGTAATACTGCAAACTAAGGTTTGCACGGACTATAGACTTGTAAGTTTATTGCCTAGTATGTTGAGCTATTTATTAATAGGCACAGAAAAGAAGGGAAGGGATAAAGCACTGGATTAAAAACGCTGAGGATTGAACTCTGAGGAGAGAAAAATCTTAATTATCTTTGGAATAGGCTAGTGTGCATCCACCTTTTTCCTCTTTTAAAGGACTTCTAAAATATTACAAAACAGACTCATGGGCGCATTTCTATTCAAGAAGCCAATTTATCTGAGTCTATTGATTGATTGGAATTGAGTTGAAAGCTTTCAGCTTTCATCAACTTGAGTGTGCACAGATTAGTTGGAGCGCGTTGTAATGGATGACTCATTAGACCGACAGTCTGCCGACTGGTAATGAACTCATACTTGAACCGCTGAGCCATCAATCACTTGCTCCGCAGACGGTCTGCAGACATAGACAGATGGACTCTGTTAATAGTCAAAACGACCCGAAACGTACTTTGCGTTTTGAAACGGGTAATTAATTGTAGTGATTTTTTTATTTTTGCAAGAGAATTATAGCAGAGTGCTTTGTCCAGTACTGTAAACAATTGGTACAATCACAATAGCTCGGTACGGCAGTCGGAAGGGTGACCATTCGTTGGACAGTATACCAAAACTACAAAAGATTGTATTTGTTCATCTCAGTTATGAACTTCTGGTGTGTCAGACTCTTGACAGTATACTAAGGGCCGGTTCATGAGCTCGGGATTTAGCCAAGTCCTAGACTAAAACGGGTGGCCACCGTAGCATCGACAAACGTTAGCCTCTACACTATGTACTAAGGGCTCTCTACGCTGTAACCCACTAATCTATCGAGACAAACGTTTGTCGATGCTACGGTAGCCACCCGTTTTAGTCTAGGACTTAGCTAAATCCCGAGCTCATGAACCGGCCCTAAAACTTTTGTTTTAGATTGTTTCAGTCCTCGTTAGGCCGTGAACTGCTATTAATACTGTCTGACTCTTGATCTGTTGGTTGCAAGCAATGTGTTACAAGACATTTGTTCACGAATTTGTTCATTAACTTTTTTATCTAATGAAATAACCTTGAATTGAACGGCTGACTTGTAAAGTACCCATACACATGAAATGCACTGTTAAACCATGATATTCCAGCAAACCATGATATTCATGTCTAGAGTTTCGGTACTCTACAAGTCAGCTGTTTAATACGAGATTTTTTATTGGATTGAATTTGATGACAAATTTGATTGTGTGCTCGCCTTCATTAAATGAATGAGGTGGAATAAATTAAGACTGTAGAAGAATACGAGTAAATAAAAGTGATAGTGCACCACTAGTTCTAAACTAGAAAAAGTAAACAAACTTGAAAAATATTAGATAGATATATCTCTCGATCCATGAACATAATGTATATGCATAAGATCACGTCAAAACATTTTCCAAGTAATAGATACTACATTTTTAGTTTGAGATACATTTCAACGATTCTGCCACTAAAGTGAGACCTTTCTAATTCATCTGATGTTAACCAACCCTCCTTCTCCCCCCCCCTCCGATCCATCCCTAGCTGTCGCCCATCTTTTCAAATATTGTATGATGGATGGTATGTTGGTTGAGGCTGCATGGAGCAGCTCCATTGCGCCATGGAGCAGCAGACGACCCAGTTTGTAATTAATTTTTCTCGCCCTGTCCGGCGCCATTCAATTCCGCGCCGCGATCTAATTTGATAGCAACTCTGACGTCACAAAAGCCTACGCACAATTATTTTGCAAAGCTTTTCTCCTCTAAAAAACCTTTAGTTTGAAAGGTGGAAGGTGTTTCAGAAATAATAATTAATATAGTAGTACAGTCTTCGAATAAAATTAATACAATTGAGGTCAAGATAGTTTACCTCTGTGTGCGCTGTTTCATTTAGTTTCATATGTTTATATTTAGCGTGTTGCCACGCCATCGCCACTTCACCTCAGTGGGCGCTTGGACTGAGAGCACATTCCGGAAAAAATTCTCTTCCAATCTATGAACCCCGCTACATAGGCCTACCTATGATTTTTCCACTAAGTACCTGGGCCTTTTCGAATAAAATGGATGGAATTGAAATTGAATTGAACCATTCTGCTTGACACAATGTGCCTTAAACACGAAAAATTTTAGTTCCGTTTTCAATCTACTGCAATTTATGTTAAAACACAGAAAAATTATTCTCACCTTTTCTAGTGCAAGAAATTTAATTGGGTTCTGTTCGATTCCATTAGATTAATTGGATTGCCTTGTTTCAATCAGACTATACATTCTAACGTAATCAATGATTAATTGCTTGTCGTAAAAGACGAGGATACTATTGTCAGATATCCCTGGACATAAGAAACTGATTACATAATGAAATCCACATCCCTTTTTTCTCAAGAAACCATCAACATCAACAACAAGAGTCAGAATTTTTTTATAATGAAGTTTGACTGCAAACTAGCTCTTGGCTAATGTTCAGTTTCATCTTAAATTAATAGGAGATTTCTCACTAAAAATGATTCAAAAATCAATTATTTCCTTTTCAAATCTAATTGAGCAATGATCTTACACTAGAATTAGAATAAGTAGAAAAATAACAACAAAACGAAAGTAGAAGAAGAGGTATAACAAGAGCTGCAAGAAGAAGAAGAAGAAGAAGAAGAAGAAGAATAAGAAGAAGAAGAAGAAGAAGAAGAAAGGAAAAGATGAAGATGAAAGAGTTAGAAGATTGAAGAACAGAAAATATGAAACAGGTGAAAGAAGATTGAAAGAAAAAGAAATTCTAGGCGTGGTACACACGTACAAAAGTACAGAAAACAGCCACACACAGTCCAAACTACAAACAATAATGATTCCAGCCAGCCTCCCACTCATTATAACTTTTACACTGAGCACACACCATCAGGTAGAGAGAGGACTGCCTTGAAATGCAATGCAGCATCCCACGCAATTTGTGTGTCACGAAGAGAAAAATACAACAAAAATGAGACCGAAAGTTAGAGAGGAAACATGATATTGTAGCGACTTTTCATCAACTAAAACACAACGGGACAAATCTGTTGATTCCTTCGTTGTAATTTATACATGTATATGGTAAATAGTATATAGAACAGTATATAGTATACAGTACTGCAGTCTGCAGAGCATCGTATTTAGTACATGGTTGTTCAGAGTGGGTGACAGTATGGATTACAGTATATTCCCACACTTCTTCCAAACCTATTTGAATACAACCGTCACAGTATTTATTTATAAATACCCTGCATATTATTACACATTTCAAATATGGCATGTATAAAGTAAGAGAGTTTTTCATGCTTTCTCATATATTTTAAATCTGTATACATATTATTCCACATGGATGCATTGAATAAATATGTAGGTGTTGTAGTTTAGTTAGACATGACGTGTTACAAAGGATCTGCGACAAGATAGCAACAACCCAACAATATCTAATTTGTAAAGTTGAGATGAAAATTTGTAGCAGCAGTTTGGGAAGAGAAAATCGTACAGTGAGACCGAAATTTCAATTTGTTTCTGTAAATATTTGTAGGCCACTAGAACACAATGTGAAGAAAGTTGAGTTGATGAAGTTGAAATTAAGCACAAATTCAAGTTTACCTAAGAAAGTTTCAGGCAGTTGAAGAATTGACTTCTCCACTTTGAATTTCTAAGATTCCTTCCAAATTAAGTACGAGTTATAATACTTAGTTTATAATGTATAGTAATTCATGAATATCTAGATTTATAAAATCCACTTGTTCACCAAAGTTTTAAAGCTGAATGACACAAAATAATATGTATTTTAATATCACAAAATCTAAGGAACTCAATCAGAAGCATTTAAATTCGACAGATTTCTTTAGATGATCATCACCGAGAATAGGTTTAAATCATTTTTGAACAATGATACCAGAGCGAAGAACAGAGAACACAACTAACAAAGAGAAAGGATGAATTAGATTGAACACAAAAATAACAAATAAAGTACCTCATAGATTAATGAATGAGAAGTACAAGAGAGAAATGAAGACGAAAGATCAACTACTGTTATAGATCAATTACAGTTATAGATCAATTACGTCATATTCTAGCACCGCCTGCTCTCTTGATTGGTCGACTATGGAATGTAGTTCCAAACTCTACCGGTAGATGGGAGCAGATACTGGGTTAAATGCAACTTCCCCTACTTCACGCGCAAGCTCCGCCTGCTCTCTCCTGATTGGTCGACAGTGAAAGCAAGTTGTACTTCGTAATTCTACTGATAGATGGCAGCAGTTACTGGGTCGAATACAATTTCTCATGATCCCACCTGCAATCTCCGCCTTCTTTCTTCTGATCGGTCAACTGCGAATGTAAGTTGCAGTTCGTAATTTTACCGATAGAAAGCAGCAGTTACTGGGTCGAATACAACTTCCCACATTCCACCAATAAGCTTCGCTTACTCGTTCCTATTGGTCAAAAATTTGTTTCTGAATTCTGCCAACAGACTCTGACAACTAACTCGTTTCCTTCTATTGTACGAGATGACAACTAAAATAGAATTCTTGTCTAATTGATGAGAACAAATTATTGTCATTTCATATAACTTGTGCACTCGAAATTGAATTCAAAACTAAACAATGAATTTTATTGGGTGCTTAATTTCAACCTATGAAATTAAAATTAAAATTAGAATAATTTGTCATAAAAAATTACTAATCAGAAAAAATTATTATTCATTTTTTGTGGGGATGATGCCCACATAAGTTATAGGCTTGTGCGTGGGTAATGGGAAGGATGATGAGAGATGAATTGACCTGCAGCTTTAGGTAGGTTCCGAACCACCGGGAAGCGATTTTGAAGCTCATAAATTGTAAGTAGAGGAGCTGGTCACCGTTACAACAGGAGTAGTAGGCGCCATCTCTTATCTAATCTCACTAATTGAACTCGCCTGCTACCACTGGGACAACCGCTTCCAAAGTTTTTTTCATTATATTAATTATTAAAATTATTATTTAATATAAATAGTATTTCTAAGGAAAATCAAATCACAAATGTGAATTTAAAACTTCTCCCAAAATAAACACAAGCCGGGGTATGGATTGGTATCCATAGGTTAAGTAACATAAACCGAAGTTAGTGAATGTATGGGTGATCAACAGTTATGTGACGAGCACTCATGTCAGTGAATGGATTGGTGACCATTAAGTAAAGTGCACTCAAGTCAGAGAATGGATAAGTCACTTTCGGTTTCGATACCATCCAATTAAATGATGAATACACTATTAGTGCATTATATTAACGGGTAAACGCTGGTTATGTAACGTGAACTAGAGCTAGTAATTGGATGGGTGACCATAGGACTTAAATCAATGGGAGAAAATCGATCCATTAATGAATATATCATGAAGTTTGATACATTAGAATAAATCCGTAACCATCCTTTCTTTTGAAGAAAAGGATTAAGGATTTTCTGACTCGTCTCTTATTCACTGGACTTGATGACAATAAAATTATATTTATTCATTTGTTTATTTATTCAAGGTAGTAGGGAAAAGCTTAGAGCCAGATCAATTGAATATATCAAAATAAAATACGATAAATATATAAAAAGAGTTCTTGAAAAGAACACGGTCAAATATAAGCACGTATTGTTTCCAACACACAAAACTGTTCTCCAATACTGCATGCACATGAAAAGTTTCCCAGAAAAATCGAGGCCGCTTTTTTATATTCCAGATAACACCCGATAACTTCCCAAACACGATGAAAAGCGAAGTTTTCCAACGGCATGGTATGGGAAGCGAGTACGACAGAGTGAAGAGGATAGAAGTTGGAGAGAAAGAATTGATAGAAGAGAGTGTGGAAAGATGGGTGAGTGAGAGAGAGAGTGAGAAGGATGGAAAAAGGAAAAACAAAATGGTGGACGCCGACCAGAATGGCAACAGATGTTGGGGGAGACGGGTCATACCGTGAAAAGCCTAAATGTCAAACTTTTCCCCCTCCGCTATTATGATAATATCCGCGGAAAGGTCGCATATGACAGACAGCAGGACAGTTTTAGGCACTTAGAACTAAATGATAATAATGTATCACCTTCAAAGACTATTTTTCAAACTAAATTACATTATTATAGCCTTCAAATGTCATTATTACACTAAGTTCATCATTTGTACTCCATGATTTTATACCAGGGGCATGTTAGAAGTCCTGTAATAAAGGATCAAGGCAGGCCTACACTAGTCTTTTGAGTTTATTGCGTAGTACGTCGTGCGATCAATCTCTAAAGTGCGTGTCCGTCTTTTCCCTGCTTTACAGGACTTTTACATTTTTATGAAAAAGGCGCCATTTTTCCACAGTAATTAATTTTTTGTTATAAATGGGAGTAGGTGAAATGTGAGATGATAAATTTTTCGTCTTGCAGGTATCTTTGTATCCTCAGTTTCATCCTCATTTTTATAAATTCATTATTGCTCTCATGAGCGACAAAATCTTATTAAAATAGGCTAGAGAGAAGATAATTTAAAGAAAACAATAATTATTATGAATGAAACGTATGAAAAGAATAGGAACAACAGCAATTCATTGATTAATTAAAATCAATATCAATATGGGTTTAATCAAAACCAGATTAGAAAGATTTTCTAAAGCACACTATATTTGTCGGTTTCTGGACTTACCAGAAAACTAACTGTAGCTTCAATGTAGCTTCAATGACTGTAGCTTCAATGACTGCTTCAATTAACTGTAGCTTCAATGATCATCATCGAGATCTTCATTTTCCACCTCCTTTCCCTCGCACAAGTCTCATACTCTTTATAGCATCATAATCTGCAAAAAAGTATCAAAGAATGACAAAATCGTTGAACTTTCTTACACGAAACTAGGAAACTTCAACTAGCATTCTTACCATTTCCATGTAGCTTCCTCATGATTCTCATGAAGCATAAGTAGCTCATTTTTAAACCTATATTGAGATAATCGTATCGTAAAATATTCCTCTCATAAATCATAATCCTTCAGACCTTCTCACATGCTTCGTGGTGCACCATTTCACCATTTCACCCTTCCACGTTTTCTTACTTTTTGATCCTTTAGACCTTTACTGTTCTTTTTCATCTTATTTGTTTTTCATTTTTTACCAGATCCCATCGCCTTCTTTGCAATTTTTTCTTATTGTAATCGATATACTACCAATTCTCGTTTTTAAAATTGGGTACACGCCACACCCAATGGAAATTTGTGAAAGGATTAGAATCACTGGTTTTTATTAGTTATTCCGTAGCATTATCAGAAATTTGATATTTCATACTATTTTTTTGTGTTGAATTGAGTTTGAGTTTAGAATTACATTGATATAATTCTTGAGAAGATTATCAAGCCTGGAGTTTTTTGTGTACTATACCTGCAGTAGGGATAACCGGTTCGTAGTATAAATTATTGAATGCCAGTGTATTACTTCCAACATCATATTTGGTAGAAGAAAGATAGCTCAAAATAAGAATCAGTAGTTACACCACTCATAAAGCAATTATTTATGATTCAATTTGTTCATTCGTTTGAGAATATTCATCATAGAAGTATAAGTGGACGAACTGTATAGGAAAGAACATAATTATAATGAAGAATAAAGTTTATAACTAGAATAGAGTTGAGCAAGATTTGTCTGGGTAGAACTAGAACAAAACCATTGAATATATATCCTTTGGATATATATATATATATATATCCAAAGGATATATATTCAATGACAAAACTAAAAGAAAGGTTTTATAGCTCAAAGAAAGGTTTCCAGAATTCTGAATAGTATTCGTTCAGTTCCTAATTTCTTCTACCTGGAAAGGAGCTGTTCTCTTTTCAAAAACAATAATTCCGAGAATTCCCACCAAAAAGGGTCCCATTGAGAAAAGAATGTCATGTTTGATGAAGAGACAGTCAGTTTTTCTGAATACTGGCGCCTATTTGTATTACAGTTTTACCTGGAGACTTCACAAACAGAAATTAACTTTCAGAGAATGTAGGAAACGAAATAAAGGAGAAGGAGGAGGAGGAGGAGGAGGAGGAGGAGGAGGAGGAGGAGGAGGAGGATGATGAGGAGGAGAAGGAGGAGGAGGAGGAGATGGAAGAAGAGAAAAAAGAAGATGAAGAAGAAGAAGAAGAAGAAGAAGAAGAAGGAGGAGGAGAATATGAATAAGAATAAGAAGACAAAGAAGAACACGAAGATTGTGATCTAGTCTTGTCTCATGATAAATTTCTTTCGATTGTAGCTTAATTTCATCTCAAGTCTTAATTCTATTGAGAATTAGTATTAATATTAGTCTTTGTTAATATTTATCAAATTTATAAGTATGGTAGTTCTCATAAGGACTCCTACTTCTAAATACTATGTAGCTAATTATTAATTTATAGCATGAAAATCATCAAGTTTGTGTGCGTGCACTATATAAAATCCACACTATTATTACTGAAAATGTACACTAATTTGTACCATAAACAGTATTTCTAAATTGCTTTCTCCCACTCCTAGTAACTGGCAAATGTAAATACTGTGTAGTATTGTGTAAATAACTTCATAGTACACAATATCTCATCAAATAACGTGAATATCCCTAAATGGAAGCATCACGCAACAAACCCATCAAATAGCTCCACAAACAACAGAATAACCTAATTCATTTGGGAATCTCAATTATCCTGATGTAACCACCTAATTCAGTCATTAAACGTACGTACTAAGGAGAAGCGAACTCATTTCTGGCGAAATGTACATTTTGATTAAGCTCGTCCACCTAATGGAACATTTCGTTTATGACGACCGTCCACTTTACTCAATAATGCAACCCTCAACTTATGACCTTTTCGGCTGTTCCATGAAAGCTCTATCTTGATATACACTCCATTGTGAGCACATTTGGCTTATAAATATTGAACGATGGACCCAATTTAATCGAATTATACGCTGTGTTTCATTAGGAGATGGCTTGTAATGCTATTTACTGGTTTAACCAGTAATACCGGTGATCTTCAATAATTAGGGTCTTCACGTTGTAGAGGCGATTTAAAAGATGAAATTAATAATACAGACTGTTTCATAATAATAAGTTGAAAACTTGTTGAACAGTGGTCATCAAAATAATGGAAAAGTGCCTCATAAAGTTCCGAAATGCTTTATGAATATGGCGAAAGATTAAACCTTTCTCTATGTTATTTTTCGACTTTTTGTAAATGTTTTTATAAATTTTTCGGTTGGTAATGTTATTAGATCACAGTTTATTTACCTATTTGATTTTTATGATTTCTAACTGTTCATGAATTTTATATTGAAAATCTCTATCTTCTTGAACGTTCTTTCGGTTTTTGTCTTTTGGAAAGTGTTTTGGAATTTGAGTTGATAATATTCAGTTATTGAGTGTGCTGAGAAAGGGTTGTTCATTTTCTAATTAAAAAGCCGTGCGTTTTTTCAGTGATTCTGAACTTTTTTGAACTGGAAAAATGAATTTGAATACACAGGTTCAGTTGAGAGCATGGAAGTGTATGTCATTAGAGTAAGGCATTATGGTAACAAAAAATCTCCGTATCACTTTTTAACGTAACATCATATTTTTTTTATTTGCAATTATATCATCTAGCTTCTTGAAGCAAGGAAAAAGATATAATTATAAAAAGTATAAGGTACAGTATAAGGGGAAAAAGAAAAATGTTGACTGCAGTGAAAATTCACGGCAAATAATAAAATTAGGCTGCTTCGTTATAACATATACATCCACTACAGTAATCCAAAAATACAATTACAAATATTTTATAATAGTCTAATTTTAATTTCATATTTCTCGCCAAGGTCTGTAACGCTAATAACCACGAGGTAAATAAACTGCTATCCAATACATTTCCAACCTTACAAAAAGTCGAAAAATAACATCGCTCTGCCAACTAATTACAGGCATGTTTTGTAATGGAAAAAAGATTGCCATAATTTTTCCAAATATAAAAAGGGAGATAAAATAACAGAACGCAGAACCGACCAATAAAGCTTGGTACTTATCAGCCCTCGTAAAGTATTCAAGCTCGCTGCAAATATTCTTTATTCTGTATTTTTATATGAATACATCGGTCTCGCGGCTCCATGATATGGGTTGAATTTTATGAAGCGTACAAGAGTATTGAATTTTCCAGTATCATCTGCATTGCTTTTTACTTTTCTTTTCTTTTCATTCTTATCATTATTCCTTTTTTATATTTTTATATGTTTTGTTCAGTTTCTTTTTCCCTTCCTGATCCCACTCTTTTTCTTTATCATCGTCTTCTCCTTCTTCATCTTCTTTTCCTCCTTCTTTTCCTTCATCATCATCATCATCATCATCATCATCATCTTCTTCTTCTTCTTCTTCTTCTTCTTCTTCTTCTTCTTCTTCTTCTTCTTCTTCTTCTTCTTTTTTTCGTATTCTTCTTGTTCTTATTCCGCTTCTTCTTCTTCTTCTTATTCTTCTTCTTCTCCTCCTCTTCTTCCTCCTCCTCCTTTTCTTCTTCTTCTTCTTCTTCTTCTTCTTCTTCTTCTTCTTCTTCTTCTTCTCCTCCCTTCTTCTTTCTTCTTCTTCTTCTTCTTCTTCTTCTTCTTCTTCTTCTTCTTCTTCTTCTTCTTCTTCTTCTCCTCTTCTTTCTTCTTCTTCTTCTTCTTCTTCTTCTTCTTCTTCTTCTTCTTCTCCTCCTCCATCTTCTTTTTTTCTTCCTTCATTCTCCTTATTCGTTCACTTCTGACTGTTCGTCTTCCTCTATATTCTTAATTTTTCTATTTTTCCATCCTCCTTCTCCTTCACCACCTTCTCCTCTTCCCCCTCCTCCTCCTCATCCTCCAAGACGATTTGTACAGAACTGAATGAAACTTGACGGCCGGTTAAAAATAATCTACGGTTGTTTCTTCAACTCCTTTCACCCATCTTGTCTGTGCTCCTTGAATGCCCCCAATGTGTTTATACTTGGCCGAGCTGAGCTGGAAATCCCGCCACTGAGTGCTTTCTTTGTTAGCCCGTTTGAAAACATTCCAAGAAGATTTCCGAGACGGAAGTCTGGAAGTAGACTGTCCGTTTTTAAATTCCTGCAAGCGCTAACATTAACATTTTTCGAATACCGGTAGTAGGTATTACCAGGATTAGTTCCGATCATAAAACTGAACTTGAGAAGCCCTATAGTGTAGTAGCATAGACTGACCTTATGTCTCTGGTTGTAGCGTACATAAAACAAGAATGGTTATTATACTGTCTGACATAATATATAAGACAATAATGGTTATACTGTCTGAGGTTAGTTCATGATAAAACTCTAAATCAAGCCATTTCCATGTTCAAAGTAAATCTCATCCTCTAAAAATCTTTAAAAAAAACGTTCAAGTATGCTATCTTCCGCTACTTTTTATTTCCTTCTATTTAGGCGACAAAGCATTTCTGGAAACTTTCTGTGGGAAATTTTATCTTTATTCCGATGAGAACAACACCCAGAAGTATTCTCAGTGTTCTGGGACAAATAAATAAAATAGAATAGAAAATGAAATTGAAATAGGATAGAATAGCTGCCTTTATTTGTTTCCATAGAGGGCGAAGTTAGGGCGCAGTCGGCCCTCTCTTACACTTAATCCTCAAGGGTTTGAAAATGAAATACAGTATGTGATCGGAAATGTGGAATTTCTTGTTCATGGTTATTCTGAATAAACAAATAAATTACAGTGATACAAATTCACAATACTTAAAACTGTGCATGTCGAGTATATACTAGTACTAGTATGTGTACAAGTGACGAACAACTATAATTTGCTTTAATTACAAATTAATTTTGCTGATAGCCGTGGCCAGTAATTACACTACCCATAAAATTAATTGTACTAATGTAATTAAAAACAAATATCCACTCTGATTAACCTGTTTTGTTTTTGGCTCCGTGAACTTGTAGTGCACATTCTTATTCATTCATTCTGTCTTATCTAATAAAATGGACTACTAAAACTCCACTACACTTCACTCCACCAGAATTGATTACGTCAAATAAAACTTTGACGATATCAATACTAAGTTAGCGTTGATAATAAACATGAACAATACGTTGAAAATGGCTTGGTGCAATCAAACTTTCGACCTCTTTTCCTTGTATTAATTAGGCTAATGTTTTGTTTCAACGGGCATTCTACTGACAAACAACGCTATTCAGAGTCGTTTCAAAGCTTCGTTTACCGTCGAAAAAGTCGTTTCCTAAACTTTTTCCCCCAAGTAGTCCTCGCCAAAGCAAAGAAGCCCATTATTTAGTCCACTGTACATTTTCCTTTTCTCTAATGAAACTTGGTTCATTTTGTCGTATTGTTCATCCGGGCACTATATAAAAGTGCAGTTCATTGAGATTGAGATATAGCCTACTGATTTGCGAATAAATTTATGTCGAGTTTTAAAATATAACGTAATATTTTTTTATAAATAGGCTTATTGATATTGAAATATATGTTCAAGCGGATCTATTCATGATACATATTAAAATATTGTTGAAATATTGAGATTGAGGTACATAGTCCTACGTTGAAAATTAATAAACAAGAAAGGAGAAAACTTTTGATCTAAATCAGAAACGTTGTGTAATCTATTCACCATGGGAGAATGTAATTCATTAGTGGCCATTACAAAAAATGCATTCAAGACTACAGAGATAAGAATAAGAAGTAGAAGCAAAAGGAGAAAAAGACGATAAAGTTAGAAGATGAAGAGGAAAAGAAGAAGAAGGAAGGAGAAGAAGATGATTATGATGAAGATGAAAAAGAAAATGAAGAGAAAAACGAATGGAGAAGAAGACAAAAGATAGAAGAATAATTGAAATGAAGAGATTGTAGAGGAATTGTTTTGAATTGAATTGCTTGGAGAAATATATGAAGAGGATGATAATAATTAAACAAGGAGAAGGAAAAGAAGGAGAGTTCAGAATTGAAAGGAAGACAATAAAGAGACAAAGACTGAGGAATCGATGAAGAGGAAGAGTAAGAAGAAGGCAAACCCGGAATAAGACGAACAAGAAGAAGAAAATGAACAGGAAGAGTAAGAAGAAGACAAACCAGGAATAAAACAAAAATAAGAAGAAGAAAAAGAAACTAAGCAAGAGAAAGGAGAAGAAGAAAAGGGTGAGAGGAGATAATATAAGAAAGAAGAAAACAAGTTTTCTGTCTTGCTTAGCTTTGTACTTTTCTTCAACCATACAGTACTACTTCTTATACGAGACAGAACTTCTCGGGTTTTATAAGCAGAACAGTGCCTTCTGCCCCTTGGCATGATTCAAATCCTGACTTGGCTTGGCTAGACGATTCGCCGCTCGTTTAGCAATGATAATGACGTCAAAATGACTGCTTCGACCCCCACCCCCCTTGCATATTATGCAAAGTGAGTTCTGGGTCTGACAAGAAAGCACCCCCCCTGCCCAACACCCCTATCAACCATCTATGACCGAATTTTGAACACGTAATAACAATAATAATAATGGAATGATAATTATCTGTAATGTATGGCATCATATTACATCTACCATCACTTACTGTAGGATGAGGGGTATACACCATACAGTTATTGAAATTACTAGAATATGAGAACAAGTAGAAGAAGAAAAGAATACGGAGAAGAAGAAATGAAGAATAACGAGGAGAAGAAGAAGAAGAATAAGTAGTAGGAGGAGAAAATAAGAGAAAGGAAGAAGAAAAACAGAGCTAAGAAAGAATGAGAACTCAACGGATTTCGTTGCCGTTTGATTAGTTCTCACAGCCGATTGCACAAACGTCGATCAAATTTTGATCTACAATCACTCAGAAAAGTTGAAAAACTAGAGATTATTGGACGGGTTGTGCAGCCAATCAATGAAGCGTTGGAATTCATGAGAGGCAAACAGACAGGCGGTCAAGAAGGAGAATTAAAATAACTACTGTACAAGGGGAAGAGGAAGAAGAAGAAAATGGGTGGGAAAAAATGGATTCACGAATAAGAAACCCATTCCTTATTGAAAACTACATGTTGCTCACAGGTCGATAAACCGCAAAAAGATGCCCACCGAAAGAATCCAGCTCCAGAATTGTACCTCTTCAAATGCTTAGTCAAAAACAAACAATCGCCTAACTTGTTGGACCAATTCCAACGTACAGATATTTTCCTCCGACAACTTTAGCCAGTTATCCGAAATTATTGTCCAAGTTTTCAGCACTCGCAGTGTTTTGACCATCTGTTGCTCGGAAGAGTGAGCAACTCAACGAACGACGAGATACAGATGTTGCGGGTTGAATCACTTTTCGGGAATTTCCTGTTGAATCAGACCACCCGGCGTTGTCTAAATTTGGGATCAAGAGGGCGGGCTGCGCCCTAACTTCGCCATACCAGAAAATAAAATTATTGGATTGACATCAAACTAATGACAACAAAGTAACATTGTCCTAGTAAGAACACTCAGATTCATTTAATTTGACGCTTGGCTTTAGATAGATAGAGAGATATTATTTCTTGACGTTGCTGATGACCGTAGAGACGATGACAAAGAAATAATATCTCTTTATCTATCTAATGCCAAGCGTCAAATTAAATGAAACTGAGTGTACGCCTTGTACGGAGGAGGATTACTAGAATAAATCAGATGATTACAAAAAATCAATTTTCGAATAGAAATGGAGTCTTTGTACATTATTGATAATTCAACCATTTAAATTTACTAAATGATTTGATAGACTTGCAAATATTCATAGGGGAATATTTAAGATAAACTTTCAACCTTCAAAAAGGATGAAAAAATTAGAAGAAAGATAATTCATCTGATTCAGGTTGAAAATCCTTCAGATCTTCAAAATTTCTCAAACTTATCTTGTTAATATGTTGTGATTGTTGTGATAAAGATAATATAGCACATAGATGTGGATAGTAATAGTGAGTAGTAAGTGATATAGATAGTGATATCTTGTATGTATCTTATAGTACTTGTATGTACTGTATTGGACTTTCTTGTAGAGTAGGCTATTAGGAAATCAGACCATATCTTCGGCAATAAGATGCTAAAGTACTTCAATAAAGTGATTCAAAATAACATTGAACAAGTGTTTGAAAGTGAATAACATCAGTCAGTATTCTCTTCTCAACAGCAAAGTGTGTCTTATTCACTGTCGCTGTTCAAACAAACGGCAAGAAACATGTTTCAGTTTCATTATGAATATTCATTATGCCAAGCAGTAGGTCGCTACAAACTTTGTAGAGCAGTATCTAGCTTAATTTAGAATTCAAATCTGAGTAACGAATTCATGTTTATGAAATGGAAAGTCATGTCATAAGAAACCATAAAATTCATTTTCTGCTTTACATAATTCCATCACGTTTCTCGTCTTTCTTTTCTTCTTCTTCTTCTTCTTCTTCTTCTTCTTCTTCTTCCTTTTCTACCCTTTTTGTCTTACCATTCTCCTACAACTTTTTCTCCTTCTCCTCAATATTATTTAATTTCACTTCGTAATCTTCTTTTTCTCCTCCTCGTCCTCATACCTTTCTTCCACATCTCCTTTCATATCTGGTTTTTCTTTTTCTAGAATTCAACGATGAACTATACACCATAGATTTACCCGGGAACTATGAATCCATTTATAGTTAAAATTCCTATTAATCATTTTAATTCATCGAACTTGATGATAATTATCAATTGTTTTAATAACGTTTTATCAAATCAAATAAAGCAATGTGGTATTTCATTAGGACTAAGAATAATTTCAATGATAGGCTCAATTTGTATTTGTCCAATATTCCATTTACTCGAAGCTCATTATTTATACTAGAACGCTGTATACATTCAAAAAGATAAAACCGAATAAAAAATTGAATTTTATCTATGAAATAACAATAACATTATTTGCAAGCTGAAGTGAGTAGTAGGATGATATATTTTCCTTTTTTTATAGATATTCAAATATTTATCAATAGTCATTATGGTTATGAATTTTATCATCTTTTGAGTCGATTATTTCATTGTAAAGCAAATTATTTCAAATCGGTTTATAGATAAAAAAATGGATGTAGGCCTATTCTAAAAATTTCATAATAAATATTATTTCTAAAAATAATGAAATGAAATGGGAAGATTAGTTTATCATTTGAGAATCACATTGTGTAATTTGAATTTGGAAGAATTTGAATCTGTGAGAATTGAGGAGAAAGCTGGAACTAACAAGCACTAAGAAAAGTGGGAGTAGCAATGCTGATGACGTAGTCAGCCTACAAAAATGCAAAGAGCCATCTTGTTGGCAAATGGCTGAACAGACGCCATTTTAGTATTTCGACCAATCAGCAGCTAGCAGCTCGTGTACGTTAGCTGGGCTGTGTGGCGTCAAGAGACGTTTTCAAGCAGCTAGCTCCCGATTGGTTAAAATCGTAAAATGGCGACTATTCAACCCATGGCCAATCAGACTACAGACTACAGCTACCTGCTACAGTACATCTTGTATTTGAATGCGAGACTTACTATAAAAGCAATGACGGCCTTTCTTTCGTTTAATGTTTGGTTCCAGCTTTTCCTGTATTCCTCATAATAATATTTATCCAACATGAATATATAGAACGGAAATATAGAGAGAGAAAGAATCGAATGAGTATAAATTTTTACATTAATACTGAATATTTCACAAGAAAAAGGATCGAATTAAATGTACCTATCTGATTCTAATTAGAATTTGAAATATTTGAAAATTCAATGTAAATAATGATAGAATAAAAAAAAAGATATTTCAGATGATCTTAATTTGAATTGAATCTTATAAGATTTATTTAATTTCATATTTATAATTTTTGCTGAGTAATTAAAGAGGAGACTCTATCACACCTTTCAAAGATAGAATATATAATTGAGAATAGAATAGAGGGAAGTGGGGAGGGTTAAAGGGTTTCAAATCTTCTAGAAATAAAAATAATATACTTGAGGAATTCTAAGCAATCCTTTCTTATTTGCTATATCACACCAATAAATAGAAACAGAAGAAATCGGAGAGGATTGCTTGGAATTCCTCTAAAAATAGAAGTAGCATACAATAGCGGAATTCTATACAACTCTCATTCTTTTTTCCTCACCATTATCTAACTTCATCGTTTTCCTCATATCCCCTATTTCCCAAATATACACATGACCACTACAAACACATCGCAACAATTTCTCTCTGTCACGTTTTTGCTCTAGCCTCGAAACGCGTTTTCTTTCAGTGGGAAAACTACGACGTGACAAATATAAATTTTCCGACGCTGCTCTCGCGCAATGGGTGAGTTTTCCCACTGGACTCTGGCAGCGGGAGGGAAGGGTTGAGGAGCGGGGAGAGGGGGCGAAGGAAAATGACATTGAAATAAATCGCTCTGCTCCGACTCCTGGGGAGTTTCAACTACCAACGTTCCTCGAAAACCACCTAACCTAACCTAGCCTAACCTAACCTAACCTCACCACATTCCATTCGCTGGATGCCCTTTCAGGTTTAGCTTGCCTACAATTAATAACACGCCTCATCATCCTGCCCAACTGCCTCATCTATCTTTGCCTCAATTGTCTCACTCAGCCGTGCCTCATTTCTAGCCAGCCAACAATGAGTGGGTCATTCCACTTTCTCTCTTTTGGTATTGACGTTGACATTAGTTTGGAATTTGGAACTTGGCAACACCGTACTGTGGATTTGAAGTAGGGTGTGTGACATCAATTGATTACTATCAATCGATTAATAACATACTATCGATGATTTTGAATTATTCATAGAAAACTAATTCATTTCGCTTTGGAATATTTGATTATTTCTTTTGAATAACTGTGATAGATTACTGATAGATTAATAAAGGCTTACATTAGACTTTGTTTGTATGTTTTTTTTGATCCATGGGCTATAGCGTTCCATGGACTGTACTAATCGTATATCAATCGCGTCAATTACATAGCAATTCAACAAAATTCTTTTGCTATAATATATAAATACTGAGGCTATCCTAGATAACTATGATCCCAAATTATGAGAACGTAACTTTATCGCGATTCTTCACTGCGGAATCAGATAAAATAGCTAATTGCATCAATGTACCAGCCAGATCTGATTTCCAAATAATGATGATTATTTTCTTTTCCTAATAATTTTAATCATCTTCTGATGCTACGTGACGTGATAGGTTTCAAGAGAAAACATTTAGATTTAAGAAAGTATATAAATTAAGACAGTTATGTCATTGTTTTATCTGACACTTTCTGTGACGATTAGTGACGTATGGAAGTGACCAAACGCACAACCATAAATATATATTTAGAACCAGAAATATATAGTTAGAACCATAGATATATGTTAAGCATTTAAGCTTCAATTGTATACTGTATTGCGTACATGGCCTTCCGTGATGTCAGTACAGTCAGACGACAATGGAAAAAGTAGACTTCTGGGCTCCTGGGCTGTAAATGAACACTGGCGAACAATAAGTTTGAAAGTTTAAACAATACATGTATCAACCTCGATTGAGATGGACCTCCAAATGACCTATCAATGTACTATGATAATATGAGGTACTATAATTTCATTCATTAAAATATTTTAATGTACAGTAAATAAATTAAAGTATTAATTTAGTAACTAATTTACTAACTTGAATTCAGTAATTTACTTACTAATGTAACAGTAACTAAATGGAAAAAGTTTTGAGGAGCTGCCTGTTTCTGTTCAAGGGCGTAGCTAGGATTTTATTTTGGGGGGTGCTGAAATAGGCAGGAAGGTTATAAAGATGTAATAGTTTCATGGGATAAAAAGCGAACAAGAGACAAAATTACAACAAATGTCAATTTTGGGGGGTGCTGAAGCCCTTTAGCACCCACTCTGGCTACGCCCTTGTTTCTGTTCCTATTTGTATTTGTTTGATTGACCCAATAAAGAGAAAATATTTCAGCTTACCGACAGCATTAGCTTTTTTTTTTTTTAATTGGGTTGGGCTTTGTAACCCTTAGCCACCGCGACCGCTATTCGATCTTTTGTGGCATCCCCTCTTTGGCTTATGCCATATTCCATAATCCAAGGCCAGAGCAGAATTTACTCAGGGCCTTGAAGTCCAGTTCTCTTGCCTCTTCTGGTAGGAGGGTTGCCTTTCCAAGAAGTCTCCTCCTCATTTGCAAGAGTGCTGGACATTCCAGCAGCAAATGTGCTGCTGATTTCAGCTATGGACCCACCCTTCCGAAGCTGTTCAACTTCTATCAGGGATGGGTCTGCACACTCCTCAGATTCCATTGCGGAATCTTCAGTTGTAGTGCCTTCCTCTGCATGTACCGTTTCCCGGCAGGTTTGAGTCAGCAATAACTCTGAAACCTGTTCCTACGAGTAGCTGGAGACTTATTCAGTCACCCTGGGCAGAGCTCCGCGTTCACCCAGGAAGGCTTCTGAAACTGGAGGTCGCCTGGTATCCAGAGTTCGCATACTCATGTCAGGCACTCCTGACCATGCAGCCGTCGGCGTATGCTGTTCCACCATATGTTGGCAGCTTGCGCAGTTGATGCTTCAGGTGTTCCTACTTGAACACCCTACTTGCTGGGACGCAACGGTGTTAGTTGCCAACCAGCCTACATCTACCACTTGCATCAGGAACCCGGAGGATTGCCACACCCCGGACAGAATAAATGCTGCCCCCCTGCGGGGGACAGCATTAGCTTACTGACAATGTTCTTAGTTCAATTAGATTCTCAAAGTGAATTATTTATTATAAAAATGTATGATGTGTGTGTTGCAGGTGTACCAAGCACTATTCAGGCCGCTGAAGGTGACCCGCCACCAGTTCAAGAAGGTGCTCGACTGCATGAAAATGATCAGACAGCTCAAGTACCAAGAAGTCTACGCACAAGAAAAGGTCACCAAAGTCGACAGTCTTTCACTCGTGCTCTCCGGAAAGTGAGTCACATTCAAATTTCAATTCAATACTTTAAGAATAGAATACAATAATAATATAACATTTTTTTTTTTTGTTTGTCAATGGCTCAACAGCCCTATGTGGGCTTAGGCCTACCAGCTGGTTGCCAGTTTCACATCCACTTGACTGAATCAGCAGAGGTGAATGATCATCAACCAGAAAAGATGTAACGTGTGGTTAGCACATTGACATCTCAACCATAAGCTAGTCTTCTGCCAGTGATGGGAACAAAGCACTGCTGGATAACATTGTGTTAAGCAGCTATATAGTGCAATGTAACAATTTAATATGCCTCCAAAATATAGGGAGTGACTGACTAGCCTTACTAACGATTAGCCAGGCTCCCAATGGAGGGTTAATAATATAACATGTGATATAACATATAATAATATAACATATAATAATGATAATTTCAGTGGAATGTTTTCAAGATTCTTGACAATTTCAATTTTACATTAATTATGTTAATAATATAACATAATTAATGTAAAATTGATCCACTGAAATATATCTTAATTCTGAAATATTATGGCTTTTGAATGGTGGGAAGTAATTCAGATCCTTCTCCAGAAGTAATTCAATACGACTCAAAGCTCAAATGCCGGGTTGCACCAACCAAGATCAAATCACGGGATCACCAGATCCGGGATCAAGCTCAAGTGAGGATCATCATCGAGATCAAGCGCCGAGGATGAACATCATTGTTCGAAACGAGTCCGCGACTCAAAATAGTGTAAGTTTAGTATAGCAAGAAGCTATCTTTTATTCTTTTAATCTCTGCAGTACACGAAGAATGGATATCCACAACAACCAGAAATAAATTCTCTATTTCTCGTATCTAGAGCTATGAAGTTCTCAATCCCCAGAAAGGAATTAACACAGCGCTTGGAAAAATTTCATACACGATACAACAACTAGATTAGGGCATAAATTGATTAGGTCGCCCCGCACTTTGGGTCGCCATAAAAACACTTAATGGAAAATTGAAGATTAGTGAGCGCACTTTGAGGAAGGCCGAAGGCACTTGTTGACACTAATTGAATTATCGGTCATGTTCAGCACAGCTGTAGCAGCTTCCATTAGCGTCCGTAACTCCGCTATAATAGCAGGTTCTCAGTTTCAAACTTCTTGTACAACAGACCAGTCTACCGATGATTTTATTCTCACACAACAATGGGATCAGAGACAACATTTGGATTGTTTTTTTTTTCATCGGACAATTGCATCCAGCTAACTATATATGGCTTTTTAAATGATTTAATAATAATTTATTTAATCATTTATTGAAAATATACTTTACAAAAAGGGATACTTATTAAGGGACTCTGTTACTTTACTGTAACAGATATTTGTTCAAAACTGATTCTATCCTGAAACAAGATAAATATTAGTGCCGAGATGTGGATACTTGACAAGATACGTGATGTGGATGATCTTACTAAAAATCTGAGTCCAAACACTATAAGTTATAAAACTATAAACTATTTGGACACTGAAGTCTATAGAGATTGTATTACTTGAAATACAAATCAGAAACTTCTTCAACTGATTTACGAATTTCAAGTTCTATCAATTGAAAAAAAAAGTTATTTTCAATCCTGTACTTTCTACGTGTGGATAGATGTTCAATTAAGAATTGAGGCTGATTTTAATCACCGGGAATAAATTCTACACCACAAAAATACACACCACATAAATTTTAGAACGGGAACTCAATGATGCTTTTTTCTTCTTTATAATTTTTTCTCTTCTCGGCACTAAGATTTCTTATTTGTATTTCTATTACATTTGTTTAATTGAGTATTGTTTCATCAGTCTTAAGCCTTGAAACAATTGTAAATTTTTCAAATAAATGGAAATAGCCGGATAATTATTCTAAAAATGACGAAAATTAATTTGTAAAGAAAGATCCCCTGAATTACACACGATAAACTATGAACCCAGATGAAATAAGTAAGCTACAAGTAGAAGTATCGAAACGGGTGAAATCTAAGTTAAAATCTGGTAACTTGAAACCAAACCAACGTAACTAATACAACAATATAATCAACTCAAACAAGGTAAAACCGGACAATTATATCCCTATCATGTATATGATTGGATTTACATTAGATCTTGTACCGTACTTCAACATCATCTATTTTTTTCATCTATGAAATTAATACAGAATAAAAAATCTACTTTTTTCTCTTATTGATATAAATTCCCTTAATATATGTTCGTATGATTTTTTATCGATGGTGAGACCTTACGGGTGTAGGTTTCACGTACACGTCGCCTTATGCTTATTTTCAAGTCGGTCACCCATCCAAGAACAGTTTTGAGTGTTCGTGACTTCATGACCACTTGCCTTAAATATTTCATTACAATACGTCGGACGAGTGAAAAATGCCCTAGTTTCAACGCTTTACTTATGAAAAATCAAGCGAAAAACTATCCTCAAACTGAATTCTGTTCTCTCGTCTGACTCAAGCCACAAAACTGTTGAGCGCGTTGGCGTCAGATACGTCCAAGTACCACTTAAATTTTACCCATGAATTTGGGCAATTCGGCCGATCGCTTAAGGCTAAATGCGGATTATTGGGATGAAGAGGCGTAAAATAACTAGCTAGGAATTACCAGCAATGATTGATTATGCCGTTACTCCCACTCCGTCATTGATTTACATGAGATTATTCAGCTAGAATGGAAGCAAGCTATTGATTGGCGGTTCAAATTCACTTGTTGCTATTAACGTACGTTAATGACTGGTCTCATTAACAAATATTATCCAAAACAATGAAATTATTCCGAAATAATGACTATTATTAGAAGCTATTTGTATTATTATTTACAGTATTAATTTATTTAAAATGATTATCTGTGACTGCATAACCAGTTGGCTAGTATTGGAGATTCTACAATACAGAATTCTATTAAAGTAGTATCATTGAAAAGTAGCTCATCGGAAATCCAAGGGCTTTAGGGAGGATAGGGGTTTCCAACCACTAAAAATAAAATGAATATTTTTCGACCAGTTTCACAAAAATTGAATTGAATTAAACCACCTTAAAATGACGTTATTGCATTCACGGAGTCAGATTCGATCATTGGGTCTCGTTACTTTTGATGAAATCATTAAAATCATATATTATAAATATTTTTACGGTGGTTAAAATTCAATTGGATTACTTTCTGGAATATTGGATTTCAATTCATTTTCCATCAATTTTGATCTACAGAATCAAAAGATTCAAAAACGTTTTCAACAATATGGTGAAACATAATAAATATAAGTTGAAAAAATGTGAAGTAATGCGAAAGCGGTTCCACACTGGGGTATAGCAAGTTTGAGGAGGGTTTCTTAGTGCGGTCGCGGGCAACGGCAATCCCACACTACCAGTCAGAAATCCAAAATTCTGAATGGTGCCTTTGGAAGGTTTTCCCACATAAAAAAAGTTGAAAAAATAATTTTAAGGAATTCAAAGAGTCTAGAGGTTTTCAATTTGTAAGTAAACATTCAGGCTCATTTTTCAGTCTTATAAGTACTCGTAATGCATGTATTAAAGAGAGTTAAGCTTAAGCTTTTGATCCTTTCTACCAGTTTACGAAGAGTTAAGTAGCCTATGCCTCAGTCTGCAGCATAACGTTAATTTCATTATTCTCACTGTGAGATTTGGTGAAAAACTTGATAGACTTTATCTCAACAACAGACTAAGCTCAACAACATTAATCGTCGATTGCGTACAAGAAACTCAGGTCAATTCACAAAGACAAAACCTAGGATCACCTCCATTAATCAATAGTGAATCCATTTATCAGAGATTCGAGCTAACCAAACATCTCAAATCAATAACAAAGACAATGCCTGTATAGTACCTCGAGCTATATCAATCAATCCATTCATCAGCGGATTCGAGCCAACCAAAATCCTCAAATAATGGCATTAATAGAAATCAAGATAACCTGCGAACAATTCTATTAGCAGACGTTCCTAATCCGATGTCATAGTTCAGTGAACTGGAGACCTTTCACTCGCCGAGATGATTCGGTGATAATAATATACCCCCTCAACCCCCCGTGGATGCACCCCCCCCATGATGGAATATTCCAACACCCCCCTCCCACCCACATCATCCCCTAAAGCATGCATAGTGGGTCTCTGCTGTAGAACTGACAGCTCAACTGATGCCACCCGACTCAAAACGAAATTGGAAACTCGCCCCAGATCCAATGCATTTCAGAAATGACGTCTTACTATACCCACTAGTATTATATAATATTTAGTGAGGCCTTGGATAACCTAAGAAATTGAAATGTTCATTATTAGGCGGAGTAAGGATTAGAAACTCCTTTCTACCACTCAACCTTACCATACAAGTATATCATCTTACAAGTAATATTATAGAATAAGAATGTATAGGACTTCTTAATGTTTCTGACGAGGTGAATTTTTGACCGCTCTACCACGTCGTGGAAGGAAGTACAAAGTAAAAAGTTAAAGGACAATGAAGTGTAGAGGGAAGGCCTCACTACATAACATCCTAAAGTACAGAGTATTTCTTATAAACGATAACCGTTTTTTATCTGGGGCCTGTTTCATAACATTTTTCTATAGTTACAGGTCCTGTAGGTATTAATTCAACACTGCGAAACATTCAGAATTATTGTTAGTTAATAGTTTGTTGGACTCACAATTTTAGTAAGATTAATCAACAACATAACCTCTGGACTATTTGTCAAAATTCGGGAAAGAAGCAGTTTTGGACAAATGTGTGTTGATTCTTCCCACATTGTAATGTATCTTGCCAATAAATGAATAAATAAATAAATTCTTCACTGTTAAATTCTTCTTGAAACTATTAGGAACGAACGATAGGAAGGAAAAATTTATGAATTAAAAATTGCTTTTCACTCATTATTTCATCTCATGAATTCATCAAAGGTTCATTGCTTCGTTACAGTTTACTTTTAGAATGAAAATAGAAGTGAAACCCATTGTCTTTGAAATACTCCCACATTATAAAATAGGACTACTGTGGACTGAATACTGTCGTAAAGGAAGCGAAGATACTGTCAAATTGTCAAATACGCAACGATACTGTCAAGGCCCTTAAAAATCTTGAATCCATGAATTATGTTACGTTTTCCCTGAAACACTCTGAAGCCTACTGCAGTATTGTGAGGCCTCTGCTACATTATCAGTCAGGTCACAGCAGCCAGAGTTGAGAGGGATTTGTTGTTTTTAGCTAGTGATGCGCGGTGACACAAAGTGAGAGAGAATAGAATAGAATAGAATAATCACTTTATTCACGCAGATTACAAAATATGTCATTCAAGGTCATAAAAGTCATTACAATGAACGCGTCATTTAAAAATAATAATTACAGCATAAGATTAACTGAACAAAACATGAAGTAAGAAAGATTTTAAATGAAAATATATAGGTATAAATTTTAATTCAAGATTTTTGAATACAACTTAATACTAGTATGATATATTCTATTTAAATGAACGTCATTGGAAATATAAGTAATTGATTTTGTATCTACGTGAAATGGCGGAGTTTGGACATATAAATGTCCATTCTTGGAGAAGGATGTGCAAGGACATCCTTCCCATCAACACTCAACCATAAGAGAGAGAGAGAGAGAGAGAGTGAATGTGGAATAGGGGATGCTGCTTTGAAACATTGCACTTGTGAAATTGATCAGGACAGAACGACAGGTAGCCTAGCGTTGTACTCATGAATACATAAACGCTCACCTCGTAAAGTCGACGCAAATAGAACAGACTATCCGCAGACTGTTCTCCAACGCAAGATATATGTTCAGTTTGTATTTGAATGTTTGAAAGAATACATTCAAGTATTTGAATGTGACAAAAGTCAAAAGAGATAAATTGCAGTTGCATGTTAAACGCCTGTTTCAAATAAGCACAGAAAGAGCTTGCAGAAACTTTCAACAATCAGTTGCAAGAACGCGAATTGAATTCAACCACCTTAAAATCACGTCATCAAACGGTACCAATACAAACAAATCCCTTTTGAGATTCGTTAAATGTTGCCATCTTACGGCGATTAGATTTAATTGATTTTCGTGCAATCATTTCAGGATGAATAAAATCCCTATACGTTAATGTCAGTCTGCCAGACGAGTAAGTGCTTGTAAATGCTGTATATTGGAGCGAGTTTATTCGAAGTAGTCATAAAAACCAATATATATGTTCTTAATAAGGTATGGATATCAATTGCCTTCGGTGACATCAATGAGGATGTTAGAAGGCTTTCTATGATCCTCTTTGGTGACATGCACAAGTCAAGAATTGATTTCAAAAGAATTGACGGCCTCTTTGATCTATGTCGAGTCTTCAGATTGTCTGAATTTTAGGGTAGCATTGTAAGTTGCTTTGTGATTTCACATGGGGACTGTTTTCACATGCACAGTATTAAATTATTAATGTTTTCTGTCTATGCGACCTCAAAGGCCAAGGGTTAGTTGAAATGATTGTAGTCTCAAGCTAGTTATATGACAGTTATATTAGTTGTATGACAGTCTCAAGCTGAGTATTTTTTAGAATAAATAAGAAACACTGAACAAAAAATAATTATGTAGACATCATCAGTATTTTTTCAGAAGGTGACATAGGTTGTCATAGGTGACACAATTTCGTAATTCGTCTCATAAATAGGCTACATATAAAATCATAAAGTATTTTCGTGCATTCGAACTAACAAAAATATAACTCTTATGCTCGGTTTTTCAGTCGATCAATAAACTTATTGAATCAATAACTTTTTTTTGCATTTGAAAACACATGGTTATTGATTCAATAGTTGGATCCATAAACTGTCTATTGAGAGACTGAAAAACCGGGCATTAATAAATTGTATGACGCCAAAGCTGACAAATTATTTTGGAAAATTGTACCCTAATGAATTGTATGTAAGATGCCAAAGCTGACAAATTCACTCTGGAAAAGGTCATTTCTCAATGTGAAAGCCTCCATTGCTTACAAACATTTCTATGATCTGAGCGACAAAGAGTTTTCCCAGTGTAAGAACCTCCATCGCTCTCAAGCATGCTCATTATTATCAAGGGAGCATCGACATTTCTCAGTATAAGTGGCTCCATTGCTTTCAAGTATGTTTATAATCAGAAAGGCAACTATACAGTTTCTCGCTGTGAAAGACTTTCTTGCTTTCAAACATATTTATATCAGAAAGGCAACTATAAAGTTTCTTAGTGTAAAAGCCTCCATTGCTTTGAAGCGAGTTCATATGATGAGCGAGAGAGAGAGCTAATGCGAAATTGGCCTTCTATGCAGAATCAAAGCAGCGCCATTAAGACAATGCAGAGGGCTCAGCGCTCACTCTGTTTCCCTAGCACAGTGTCGTCAATCGATACGAGATGAGACAACAACCAAATGCCAACCGATTCTTCATTCTCTTCAACATTATCCTTCTTCTTTTTCGTTTGTATCCTTCCTTCTTCTCCTTCACATATTCCCATTCGTTCTTCCCGCTTTCTGTCTTCTTATCCTCATCTGTATATTCCCTTCATTCTCGTGCTTCTTCAACATTCTTGAAATTATTTTTATTCTTATTCTTATACTACTGTATCCCTTTCTCTACTTGAAAGTTTTGCATACTTCCCAAACTTCAAGACGGTAAACTTCAAATCTTTTGTCGGACAAGGAGCTTGACATTTGCGTTTGTTGCATTGTGATATTTCTCCAATACTGTTACTATCATACATCTATAATACTATAATACATCTACTATAATCTATAAGACTAGGCGTACACCGGTTAGTCAAGACAAGACAAGACCAGATTAGTCACGTTCAGTCACACTACATATGCTTATAAACACACCGATTAGTCATTGCATCGGTGTGCTGTTTCATAAGCAACTATGTGAATTACTGTGACTAATCTCGTCTTGTCTTGTCTTGACTATCCGGTGTACGCCTAGCCTAAGGGTTGATTGTGTGGCAGATAATCCTAACTTCTTCCATAATACAATATATCTTTATAAAAAATAGGGGAACATGTTTTTTGTAATCAGAACTCCTCCATGGTTTCTTTACCGATTTTGTATTTGTGCAGAGAGAGAGAGAGAGAGATGGAGGAAGCGTGAGAGAGTACTAGAGAAGGAAAGAGAGACAGAGAGGGAGAATATAATAAAGAGGAAGAGAGAGAGAGAGAGAGGAAAGAAAGAGAAGAGAAGAAGAATAAGAAGAAGAAGAAGAAGAAAAGAAGAAGAAGAAGAAGAAGAAGGAAAGATAGGGAAAAGAAAAAAGAGATAGGAGAAGAAGAAAGTGAAAAGAAGAATGACCAAATAAGTATACAAGCGTGGTATACTTATTTGGTACATGACCAAATAAGTATGCCACGCTTCGCCACGGAAACTATGTATTTCATGCAGTTCAATAGTCGTAGTTTTGTGTGAACTGGGAAATCCTATAATTTATAGTTCATAATAAAGCAATATATTCAGTCACAGTCATAATTTCCTGTTTCATTCATCGTCAATAGTTTACACCGTTTTTTAAAATCTTCATGTTACAGTAGTTTCATAGTAGCCTACTGTAGTTTATATCAGAATGAAAATCTGAATAAAATTTTCATAATCTGTAATCATCATTCCACAGCTCAGTGCGGATAATGTCTTTCAAATACAGTTCCGGAAAAAGCTGGATAGGGACGGAGACTCTACCTACAGGATTATACGCTCACAGAATATTCTACTCCTACTGCAATCACTGGGTCAAATAAAAAAGTGGCCAAATATCCCCAGCGCACCATAAGCCACGGCGCAGAGATGATTAGAAGAACGAAGATTAAAAAGGAAGATTAAAAAAGGAATGAGAGAGATGGAGAATAGAAAGGGAAGAGAAAGAACGATGAGGATTACAGTGAGATGATGATGATGATTTAGAGGTACCGGAACAACTCTCCTTCGCCAAAAAATGATACCCAGAAGAGTGATTCAATTCAGTTCTGACGAAAGTTTAGAAGTTCGTAATGAGGCTTAGAATTTACTCGGTTGTTCCCTAATTGCCGTTTTGTTTCAGTTATACCTGGAGAGTTTTTAATAAAAAACAAAATTTTTAAATTGATAATACTTGACAGGAAGTTTAAAACTTGTTGGGCTTATTTTCCAGGTTCATTAATACTAGTTCGTAATGATCTTCCGTTTATATGGCAGGTTTGACGGGAATTTAAAACATAATTAGTAATTGGTTGAATTTGATTGATAACTTACCACTTGAAATACTTTTTCCAGGCGTATAAGAGGAATCAACTGGAGAATGATACGAAATAACTACTCATTTTTATAGTTCATGTAGAGAGCTATCCACTTGATATATAGATTAGTAGTAAGATTAAGATAGAAGAAGATTTTATAAGAAAGGATAATATATTGTTAGAATAAATATGTGGAAGAATTGTAACAATAAACTCAATTAGTACATTAGGCAACGATTCGTGAAATTTGGCGATTCAAAATGGGGGAATACGAGACGCCTTTAATGGCGAATACTACTAGCTCGAAGAATTGACGACCTCGTTCATTCATAATTTGCGATATTGATCACGCGAGATGAATATAAAATAGAACGCCACCCGCTCCAAAACTCATGTTCCGCTACTTTTTACAAGTAATAAAATGAGGGGAAAATATCGAGAACGTATTGAAAGGCGAAGTAATTATTACTTTTATTAGATTTCTTTTCAGAGGCGAAATTTGTAACAAAAGTGAGCCAGATACTGTAAAAAGTCATGATAAAGAAGTTCTCATTTCAGGTTTCAAATCAAAAGAGAGCATTCTTATTTCCAGCTTGTTGACTGGATTATGAAATTATTTTAATGATCAATTTACTTGATTAACATGAAATTGTCAGGCTCATTTCTTCAGATACGTAGGGTAAACTGTATACAAATTTTATTATAAGTAATATGAGATTAGAAAGCTAAATTGGATATAATTATACATCTATTATCTATGTATTATCATCTATTCATGAATTAAATTGCGTATTCTCGAATAAATTATAACTTCGTTGTCATGATATTCGAGATTTTAGAATCTAATAGAATGTATCAGCGTTTCATCCGAGGTTTTATCAAAGCCGGGACTTTGAAACAGATAAAGTTGTATATGTGTTGTCAGTATCAACCACGTTGCACGGTATTGATTAATAATAATCTTGCGCCCAAAAGGATCTTCACTTATTTTATGCTTGAGTATATTATTCCACCCGTTAACCACAGCATCCCAATAACATGATTTTATGAATTCATCAAAACTGCCGTATACCCTTCCACTCACCAAATTACCATCTTTCACCAGCCAACTCCTGTGCTATGATCAATATACGAATTTTACGTTGAAACCCCGTGAGGCACAAAGGTGGAGTTTTCCCAATAACGGACCTGTGGTGACCGGGAAATATGAAACTCAGTTAACGCTTTTCTCGAGGGACATGAAAGCCCGGAAAACTCATGGTTATATATTATATACCTATATAGGTATACAACCTATACACTAACCTTGTGGAAAACTAGGTCCACTTTCCATTTACCTTCGTCAGAGGAAAATGGAGATGATAGAATATCGATCCAGAATATTGGAAGTGATGTACTAGATTTTATGGTATCCTATTTCCACGATGAAATAATTACCAACCTATCTCAAATTTCAATACAAAGATTCAATTAGTGTCCGGGACACTTCGATATAGTCTATATTGACTTCATTATAGTCTGCCTATGTATTATAGTATCTATAGATGTTATTGAATGTTATTTGGAACGTGAATTGATACACAACCCAATAATAACAAAAGCTGACTATTCAGGATAATTTCTTAATGAATAAATTACAATCAAGAGTTTTGAGAAGGTGATTTTTATCATTTCATTTACTCTTATCCATTATTTTTTCTACAATCAAATCAATCATTTTTGTAAATAAATTTTGTTCTCTAGCATTATACCAAGGTCTAGAACAAGGTTATCCTCCTTGGTCTAGAATTATAGTCATGACATTCTTGTACCTATCCTTTCATGTTTTCAACACATCAAAAACTACTGTTCTACATGAATAATTTTCAAAGTACTTTGTCTCCAGGCAAGTATTTCTCGAATAAAATGTTATTTCTTGTTTTTCAGATTAGTAGTATCTCAAAACGGAAGAGCACTGCACATAGTTTTCCCACATCAGTTTCTCGATTCACCAGAGTGGTTTGGTGTATCAACTGATGAATACTTCCAGGTAATTACATCCAATACAATATATAAAATAATATATATATAAGTCAGACTATATGACATTAGACTGTTTGTATGAATCGTTTTGGGCATAAGCCTGTTGTATAGCCTCTTCTATGTAAATTATTGAATAAATTATTGATTGATATAATCTATAATTTTATTATTTCAAATTTTTTTGTAAATGGAATTCATCGAAATTATTATAAGAAACTGTGTACCAAGCAGGAAATTTCAACTAATAATGAAAGAAATGGTTTAAATGAAAATAAACCTGTTTTCTTTCATATAGTAAGTTCTTTGCATAGTAGCCTATAGACTTGTAGAATAGAATAGAATAGAATATTCACTTTATTCATGTAGATTACAAAGTATGTCGCTTAAATTCTAGGTCATGATAGATATTACAATGAATTTCATTTAAAAATAGTAATTACAGTTCCTGATTCACTGAACAAAACATGAGATAAGGGAGATTTTAAATGAAATGATAGGGGTAAGTTTAATTCTAGATTGTTGAAGTCGACTTGAGTTCTAGTTTATGATATAATTTGAGCTGAAATGAAAGTCATTTAAAATAAAACTAATTGCAACATGGTTTTGCATCTACAAGAAATGGCGGAGTTTGGACATATAAATGTCCATTCTTGGAGAAGGATATGCAAGGACATCCTTCCCATCAACACTCAACCGTATACTTGTACTTAGACTTGTAAACCAATATTCAAGTTATCGGCTACAAGGATAGACTTGTTCTTAGACTTGTATACCAATATTCAAGGTTGAGTGGTAGAAAGGACTTTCTAGTCCTAACTCCGCCTAAAAGAAAATATTTTCATGTCATTTTCATTGCATATTATGCCGATCTATTTATGTCAAGTGTATGTTCCCCTAAAATTCCCCTTCTAAAATTTTATAAAGCAGCCACTGATCACCCTGATTCTCCTTTTTGGACTCCACAATTTTTCCTTCACCATCTACCAATTGCAACCCACGTCTAAACACGAACGAAATCAATTTATCTTGAGTCATCTTATCAGAAACACGTGTAGCATGGAATTAGTATGCAAATCGACTTCAAGACATGCAGCATTGCCGCATTTGCATCCACTCACATCAAGCTCGCTCAGCTTGGGCTATTTTCAGATTGTTCCATGTAAACTAACAGAAGTTTCACATTCAGCAATACACTGTTTTGAAAATTACTCCATTATTTTGTATTGTCTGGTATAGTAACATTTAAGTAATTTGGCGGATGGCAAATAACTTTCGTTTAACATTTCTATGGTAACGGGTGATTGAATTATTTATTTCTTCATTTAGATACGGGAGTATTGAATTTTTTCACATAAATACTGTACCGGGTGTCCCACGAAGAGGTTTAAATGTTTAATTTTATATTACGTGCCCATTCATGCACCGAACGTTTTCAAACTTTACACAGTTTACAAAGTAGGTTCTAAAAATATTCTGGGAAAATTTCAGCTTCCTAACCTTTTTAGAAACAAAATGGCGGCATATTGAAAAATCATACTTTAAAAACATTTAAAAAAGCGGGTTTGGTTTTATAAAATAGTTTTATTGTTACATCCTAGGGCAAAATGATTTTTAAATAAGAAAAAAACTAGGAGATAGCCTAATGAAAAACATTAGAGTCCGAAATAATTCAAACTGTAACCCATCCACAGCAACACACTGATGTCAGACAATTACTAAATGACAACCTTCATGGCTGTTGGATTGGTCGTGGAAGTTATTTTCTAGATTGGCCACCCTGATCACAAGATACAACTGTTTTTAACTTCTTTTTATGGGGTTACTTGAAGCTTCAATAATGATGAGGAACTAAAACGATCAATAGGAGAAGAACTTCTCCGGATACCGCGGAGTTTCTTTGTAAGAGCTTACGAATCATTTGTTAAGATGTTCTATCAGCGCTGTATGTTATAAGCGCTGTTATCAGTGTGTTGTTGTGGATGGGTTACAGTTTGACTAATTTTGGACTTCAAGGTTCTTTTATTAGGCTATGTTCTAGGTTTTCTTTATTTAAGTCATATTGCCCTAGAATGTAACAATAAAAATATTTTATAAAACCAGAAACCTTCTTTAATGTTTTCGAAGTATCGTTTTCCAATAAGCCGCCATTTTGTTTCTAAAAAGGTTAGGGAGCTGAAATTTTCCCAGAATATTTTTAGAACCTACTTTGTGAACTGTGTAAAGTTTAAAAACGTTCGGTGCATGAATGGGCACGTAATATAAAATTAAACATTTAAACCTCTTCGTGGGACACCTGGTATACTTATAACAAGTAATTGTAGTTGAAATTGAAATTTATTGCTCACAAAACAATAATAATTATACAATGTGTAGATGTAAAAACATATTTAAAAAAGAAATCAACAGAAAATCACCCGTTACCAAAGAAATGTCAAATGAAAGTTATTCGCCATCCGCCAAATTAAATGAATATTACTATACTACGTAATTTAAGGCTGTGCATCAGCTTAAAAAAAACTTTTTTATGGTGATATTTTTTCAAGTTTTACGATTTGGATACTATCAAGCTATCAAAATTAAATACTTTTTAGAGGAAAAATTTTTTTTCTTGTTCATTAGTTTTTGAAATATGGGCGTCTAAATTAGAATTTTCAGAAATTGATCTCAAAATTGGTTGCAAATACAATTATGAAATTTTGAGCATACGTGCTTGAAGGTATTGTCTATCACTTGACATAATTAGTTTCTCAAAATAACCAATTTGAAAAAAAATATTTTCGAAAATAATTTCTTAAAAAAAATAAGTCAATTTTCAATTAAATTGAGAATTTTTTATTTTTCTCAAAAGTTGATATTTCGAGAAGCTAATTATGTCAAGTGATAGACAATACCTTCAAGCACGTATGCTCAAAATTTCATAATTGTATTTGCAACCAATTTTGAGATCAATTTCCCCGAAAATTTCTACTTTAGACGCCCATATCTCAAAAACTAATGAACAAGAAAAAAAATTTTTCCTCTAAAAAGTATTTCATTTTGATAGCTTGATAGTATCCAAGTCGTAAAACTTGGAAAAATATCACCATAAAAAAGTTTTTTTTAAGCTGATGCACAGCCTTAAGTAATGGTTCGGAAGTAATGGTTTAAATTACGACCGTAACCGATAAACCGATATAAACCGAAATGACCGTATAAACCGATTCGTCAACCTTTTTGTTTTCTCATTTAAACGATCAGCTCAATTATCTGATTGAACACTAAATAGTGCCTAATGATTCTTTCTTCAATTAGATTTGTTAAATTGAATTGATGATAAATTGAATATAAAATTGAAAATTAATATATGATAACTGAAACTTTGCTAAATTTAAAATATATATATTAGATTTTAGTATTACATACTATTATTTAATGACAAACCTGGAATAATGGTGAACAAAACAAATCAAAGTCCTGAGAAAGAATACCAGTAGCCTTTAGTAATAATTTTGAAAGCAATAAAGACTTACCGATCATACTTTTCTTCAATTTCATTGTTGGATGAACATTCTGCATTAATCACCGCTAACGAGCTGGTCTTTTACAAGGAATTAACAAACGAGTTAAATTTGTAACTGGTAGCCTGGAATTTCAACAAATTCAAACACAAAAAAAATTATAATTATAATAAACAAAATGCAAAGTTGTTTGAAAAAGTCTGATGTTTAAAAGGTCTAATCAAAGGTCTTCTTTAAAAAATCGAATCACAAACTATGCCGTTGAATTTAAACAATCTGAAATGATTGTTAATTACAATGAACAAGCTTTCAAGAACACAGAAAATGAAATAATTCCAGGAAAGGAAGTTGAGAAAAACTTTTCACAAATGAAGTATATAACAGGTTTCATGAACGTTGATATATATGTAGTAAGTTGGTTCAATACAACAGGGAGATTCAATAATGGCTAGAAATGATTGCTGAGACTCAATACCAGCAGCTTCGTTATATTTTCACTAATAATCAACAATTCTCCAATGTTTTGAACTATTAACTTCGATTTTTCCAGCGCCTACATATCAGTTGCAATGTTTAGGAGTTGAAAGTTTTTAAATATAACATTTCAAATTTCTAACAATTATTTTGTTTCTCAGGTATCAGTGACTGCCATGGAAGAATCTAGAGTACTACTTTGGCACAGAGACAAATTAAAATTGTCAATAATCACTGATCAATTCCTTCAGGCTGTGTTCGATCACATTCTCGGCAGAGATGTGGTCAAAAAATTGATGCAGGTAAATATAAACAACATTTCAAATTGAAAAATGTTGTAAAATACATTCATTCAAATGTAGCATGTATGGATAGTGAATGATTAAGTGCATACCAATGAAGATTGAATAGCATGATAACTAACTTGAGAAAATCGAAAAAATGTAGTTATTTCAATGGAAATTATTTAGAAACAGTGTGTCAGTGTAAAGTAATTGATTTAATAGAAAATTGGTTACTATTGAAAACAATTATTCAATTACCATGTTTAATGCTCGTAACGTTTCCCAGCATGGAGATTTCCCTTTAGAAATTATGTGTACAGTTTGAAGTAATAACCTTATTGGCAGTATACAATGAAAAATTTATATTTGACAAAAAATATTATCATGACTGCTCGAAATGTAACAGCATGGAAAAGGCTATACAGAGTTTAGAATTATTTCTATATATTATGTTGCAGTGGCATGCAGCATTGGTTGGCAGCGGCTCCATGTGTTGGAGAGAGATAAAAAACAGTTGGCATAATCTTGTCTTTCTCCCACTCATGGAATCGCTGGTAACCGCTATTAACCGCAACCGCCCAAAACCGTTCGTGTGAACCCGCTCTTAATGGTTTAATTTGATAATCTTTGTTTGTTAGAAGTAATACAATTTTGTTTTATTTGAATTCATATATTACTCGTATTCCATTGCCCAAAGTGCATGAGTGATGACGTATGATGACAAAAGGTATAATAATTTCCGGCTAATGAATGGTATCACAGGAGGTAGAAGAATTTATCAAACTCATTCAACTCTCTTGATAGAGATAGTTGAAAAATAATAAATTACGGTACTCTATCCGTACCGACTAAAAAACGAATCCTCGCTGAAGATGCATATAAATTCTACTCATTGATTCAAATTCCACATAGATTATAATATATGTCTATTATAATGTACAGTACTTAAAATTGGAAGAATCACTCACAATTATAAATAAATAACCTCGCAATGGTGTATTGTTTTGCATCGTCAGGCGTGAGATATGGATGCAGTGATCTGCAGAAGAAATGTATGAAATTAATTAAAGTAAAAATTGTTGAATAATATTGTAGAAAACAATATTAGTCAAGTATTACCAATATGAATCACTCAATTAATGAATCAATTATTACTTCAAAAGAGACTTTTAAAATGAAAACTTTTACTCTGTAAACTTTCAGAACTGTAAGATATATATAAAAAACTAAATCCAGAGCACGAACACGAATCAAACATGATTTATTTCAAAATGAACTAAAGGATCATTGGTTTAGAATTGAAAATACGAGAATTAGAACCTCGTACATTGAATAGACAGAATGGCACAATGGAAAGCATCAGGACATGAACAATAAAATTTCAACATTTCAATATTTGTTAATAAATTATTGTGGATAATTTTTAGGACAATTTTTGGGTTCTATATAGATTTTTGTAGATTGACTGTTGTAAAATGTTTACAGATGGCTGTTGATGTTGCTCCCCCAACTAGTAATACTAATACTAGTAATAGTAATTCTCAGGTCTGGTGCATTAAACCTTAGCTCTAGCACCTAAGCCTCTTACTTAGCTCTGCATTGTTATGAAGCTTACAACTTAATGCTTGAACTTGATCTTCGGTGACTTGAACTTAGTTGAACTTGCTTCCATTTAGAAGACACTAAGTGACTAAGACAACACCAATTTATCGCTTAAATGTTGCATTATATTAGAAGAATAATTTACTGTTCATCATGCAACAGATTTATTATTACTGTATGAATTAAATAAGGCAAGTAGAATAGCCATAAATAATCAGCAATTCCTAGTTAACTGATCATGCATCTAGGAAATTTAATTGATTACTTATAAAGTAAGTTTATTATGAATGTATTGATTGTTTGGTATTTGGAGTATGAATACTATTCTTGTGATTATGAAAAATGCATGTAGCTCACTTATTTTGAATTATAGATCCTACCTCCTATCTTATATTATTAGTGATTTAATGGGAATATCCCAATCACAGTGCTATTAATTATTGCATTTTGGAGGGTTTTTAGAAAATAATACAATCTATGCTTTGATTCTACGCACTTTTTCATATTGATTTACATTATGATAATATTATAGAAATTTTGTACGTTATTGTCAGAGAAATTATTGAAAATTGATCAATTTATTTGAATGCTCCTCAGCATAAAAACTTTTTGAGCACCTTTCAATACTTTTCCAGCATGCGAAATAAATGCTAAACTTTTCTAGAATACTTGAAATAATAAGATTAGCCATGAATTGATCTTATTCACCGATATTCTTCATCAATAACAATATCCTACATTTCATTTGAGCACGCTCTACATTACAATAATGTCTTATTATCTTCAAGTCAAAAGTGATCAATTAAATCAAGCTTCAAGAGAAAATAGAACAAAAATTTATCAGATGTCAATATTGTAGGCTTTATTCTATTAATAAATAAATAAACCTTATATTACATCCTTCACATTTACAATTTTCATATAATTATGCTATTAGCATAAAGAATATATAATTGCATATTAATGTGAGGTGAGAATACTATCACGAAAATATCATCCTTGGAAACCCCTACTTTCAAATCATGACAGAAGTATGCGAAATGTGAAAATAATCAACCAATAACGGTTAACATATAAGAATACAGAATTAAATATTTTTGAACTAGCCTTATCCTGAATATACCTTGTGTTGAAACTTCTTGATATATATATTAATACATGATGATAGGCCTACTCGAAGTAGGCGTACATCAATACCAAGAATAGTAGACCTATTATGGAAATTAGTATTTTTACAATAAGAATTTCAATGGAAATAATTATAAAAATATAGGAAATAATAATATATGAATATTTATTGAATCAGTATATTATGAAAATAATTATACTAACATGATAAATAATAAGAACAAAACAGTAAGGTAGATTACGAAAACAAGTAGACTATAGCCTACTTACATGATGAATAAAAATTTGTTTTGGGCCTCATCCTGCCTAGAGAAATTCCAATCTCTTTTTCTTTATTACAGTCGTCTGAGCAAAAAATGGGCAAAAGTGTTCAGGATAAACGAAGAAATTGTAAAACTTGGAAGAATCACTCACCAAGCTCAAGAGACTGGGTAATGCTACACGTGAATGTTGCATTTTTAATATAAGTTGTGAATGTTCTGCAAATCATCAAGATCATAATGCATATGGAATCTGAAAAACATCAAAGAATGTTGGAAATTTTAGTTATTAGGTTTATGTCACACTAGAAACACAGAACATAAGTTAATCACACTAATCTCACTGTCATGTAAATATCACTGTTCATGTTATAATAATTCTAATTTCAACACTAAGTTCAAATTAACGTATGTTCATGTTATAATAATTCATTCACTATGATGCATGAATGAATTAATGAATTTATAATGACTATTATCAAAATTTGAACAATTGTAATGAGTTTGTAATAAGTTCATTTCAATCCTGGCGTCTTAGCAAAATGAGCCAACTAAAAATTGAAATACCTGAGTTTCTAATAGAATGGAAATACATTGATATAGAAATAGTCCAGTAGTTTCAGAATACTCCATTAGTATAGAAAACTATTTTCAGTATAAGATAAAAAAAATCATACAGTTCCTATTCCAATGATCAGTTGTCAATGTTCAAAAATTTGCTGAAAGTAACTTACTTATACCGTAACGCAGAGGAGAGTGTAATCTCTGAGGAGAGATTACACTCTCCTCTGTGACTGTAGTAAATTACCTACAATAACCAATGATAAATTATGAAAACTGTAGATGAATACACTGTTAATAAAGTGTACTTCTAGAAAACTATACCATTGTTCTAGTAGAACTTTGTAGGTAGTTCTATCACTAGAGCAATATAATAATGACTTGCAAAAACATACTCCTGCGGGTTTCAATAAGTACAATAAGGTTTATTTAATTTGACGCTAGGCATTAGATAGAGAGATATTATTTTTTTGCCATCGTACCCTACGATCATCAGCAACTTCAAGAAGTAATATCTCTTTATCTATCTATCTAATTCCAAGCGTCAAATTAAATGAATACAAGTTTACCTAGTCTAGTTTGAGCTGTCAGAGCTAAGCTTCCTCACACATAACTAATAATTGTATAAATGATATTAGCCTCTTGAAAAACTAAGTTACCTTTTTGCCAAAAATTCTATCAAGTTTATTGATTTATTGTATTTTCCTGTTTCTTCCAATGTTGCAATAAGACTAGATTCACTCAAGGGAAATAGAATATAAACAGTATTTCAATTACATTTGATTCACTTATCTTTGAAAACTAGAATTATTCATTTACCTGCAAAAGAGCGATTGGAGAGGATTCATCAATTTTACCAGAACCTACCACAGAAAAGCAGCTGAAACCAACAATTTACCTCTCATACATGATTTATTCAATATAAAGTTCATATTTATGCTTGATGCATTTGTTGCGTTGTTATCATACTTCTATCACACTAAATCACTGAAATTCCTCCGAAAATACATGTTTCTATATTTACTACAACTCTGCTTTCTGTATGCACATGCTTTGTAGGTTCTTCACATTAATTTTTGTAATCTCATGCATGTTGTAACATAACTTTTATCTATTGTAATTCATTTCTTCTCTTTAATATTTTAAAATACGATTTTGCAGTCTTATATTAAGTAGAATCACCTTACACATAGGAGCAGTGTAGTGCGGCTACTTGTAAAATTGGCCTAATAAGTTATACTGTAGTTATGATTTTTTTCAAATCTGAAAACCAAAAAGTATCGAACTTAAAGTCTGCTTATCTTTTTTACTTGAATTGATTGAACATATGGTTTGACAAATTACAGTGGAACCTTGCTAAATCGAATCTCAATAGGGAAAATTTGATTAATCAATTATTTCGAATTACCAAGGTTCGAATTATTGGCTAAAAAGTTCTAGGGGAATTGGAAAAATTCGATTCATCAATGATTTTGATTTATCAAGGATCGATTTAACAAGGTTCTACTGTACTAAACTCTGAAAAATTAATTATATTTGGCCAATTCGGAGTTAAAATTAATTATGAGTTTGTTAATAAATTCAGAATCAACATATTCAACTTATACTTGTATATCAATTTCAGTTTACTTTTAAAGCTGCAAACTGAATAAGATGAGAATGTTTTTTATGCTCAAATGTTTATAAACTATTATCCAACTCAACAAATAAATGTGCTAAAATTGGCTGAAATATGATACATTATTGATCAATATAATCAAGTACAGTACAGTAATCAGTACAGTACATTGTGTACAGTAGTCCAATATGTTAACGACGGGGTAGTACCGTACTTCAAATACAATTTTGACCAAATTTATTTTTTGACCAATATTCATTACCTCCTGCATCAATTTAATTAAAATTGTTCAGAAGAGATGAAACTGTCTTTCATCTTACATTCTCAGCTTTCAGCAAGGCTTCTGCAAAGAATATCAATAAGCAAATGATTAAAGCAAGAGATATCAAGCTTTTATTGATATAGGTACCTTTCACAATCAGCATAAAATAATAAATCAAACATGATTAGATAGTTTAATGAGTTTTTCAATATTTAATAATTTATTAATGATGAGTTGGCTTACGTCAACTCTATTACAGTATATATAGGCTATTTTATGCAATATCCAATGACTGAATATACTGTTTTCAAGTAATAAAATTAGGAGTTTGTTTTTGGATTATTTTCTTAAATTTATGGTAGTGTGGTAGACATTTTTCAAATAATTTGGAATATTTTCTCGACAGGTCAGTGAAACAATGACAGCTGCTAATAGTCAGAACGGCCATCTTGCCAATGGGCTGGATGACTCTGAAGACAAGCCAATGCTGATAGTTAAGAAGTCGGGAGATGGACCTGGCATAACTGCCTTAATCAACAGGCAACTGCAAGGTAAGAACATTAAAAATTCAGTTGAAAAAACTTAAAATCCTGTCAATCCATTTCACTTTTTTGAAGGGGAAAATGATCGAATACTAAACTAACTAAACAATAATACCCAATCACTATGTCCACACTTGGTCGATTTTGTGTGCTGTACAGCATGCTACCAATGCTTAAGCATACGCAGCATGCTGTGTAGCACACAAAAATCGACCATCTGGGAATAACTTACATTTTTAGTAGAACAAGGAGCTGAACTTGAAACGAATGATAGAAAAAATTATTAGACAACGTTGCAATTAATCAACTTCTATGAATACATAATAATTAACGAAACGAAAATCCAGAGACATCTACCAATATAGACATGAGCGTCATTTCAGCTTTTAAAATGGGGTGGCAAGGTCTGCCAGGGATCTGGGTGGCTTGAAGACCGGTACGTCGGGGGGGGGGGGGGGTATGGAATACCCCCCAGGAAAACCGGGGGGTCCGGGGGCTTCCCCCCCGGGAAATTTTGAAAATTTAAGTGTGAAATTACGCATTTTAAGACCGTTTTCAACTCTTGATTAACCAGAGTTTATAGGCAAAAATCTATGGTTTCTTGGTTTGACTTGAAAATTGTTACATCAAGTATTTTTAAGCTATTAGAATGTTTTCGCATTAACATATCTTATCTGACCCTTTGATCCTTTTTTAATGTTAAAAGCTATTACCATTCAATTTCAAGTATGGAAATACTTTCCCTTGTGAATTGGTAAGCTCTGAAAATGAATAGATAAATACAAAATACAGACTCAAATAATTTTAAATTTTTAATACAAATCATCACGTAATTTTTCAAATACTTCAAAACCTATAATACAAAATCTCCTATTCTACTCTTCTAGCCTAGCCTGTTTTAAGATGTTGTATCAATTATAATAAATTCTGACTTTGAATTATAAATAACATCTTTTTATTTGAAACGCGTACAATGCAAGATAACTAGTGAATGAATTGGTAACATAAGGCCGGCCGCACACCGGATACGGCGCGGCACGGCACGGCGCGGCGTTTTGCCTTAAGGCGCCGCATGCGATGTGGTTTGTATTGCTATCAATGGAGGTGCCGCACACTGCATCGTGCACGGCACGGCGCGGCGAGACGGCGCCGCAAGGCGCCTTGTACTGCCTTGTCAAGTTTCGTCTTTCGGGCAAGAGGCTTAATGCAAAGCGTTCTGCGCATGCGCGAGAATCGTAGTTGAGAGGCAGTGGTTGGTAGTGTGGTGTAGTTTGTAGCAGTTGTTTGTAGCAGTTGTTTGTCTGTCAAACATTATGGAAAGCCAGGAGGATGATGTTGATGCAGTTACTAGTGTTGATGTTGACAAGTTGTTGTTTTATGTACAAAACAACCCACCAATTTACAATGCATCATTAAAGGAACACCATAATGTGGACGTCATGTCAAAAATTTGGAACGACATTGGCAAAGAGCTGAGTGTACCAGGTAAGTGTTGTTATATGCCTGTCTTTAGCAGGGTTGCCAGACGTCCCGTATTTCAAGGGACAGTCCCGTATTTGAAGTAATTGTCCCTTATTTTTTCTTCATCAAACAATAAGTTATATATTGTATTCCAGTAGTGAAACTAGACCTATTGAATTGATTTATCTTGATATTAGTTCAATTAGCTCATCATGCTAAATTGTATTTCAAATTACAACTACGTTTTACAACTTATTACAACTTACAACTTTACAAATTTACTTACAACCTTACAACTTTTACAAATTACAACTTCAATTACAGCGATTGTGGCGATCTTGTATTATTTTAAATATTGCATTGTTATTTATTATAGACTATTGAAATCATCATGGTTTAGTGTCCCGTAGATCTGGCAACCCTGTCTTTAGTACTATCTGTTGTGCGAGTATTTTAATTTACATCTGTGTTACCTTACAGTAAGATAGTTCAACAACGAAATAAGCTATAGCCTATAACGAAATAAGAATTTTCCCCACTAACTATCCCTGTAGGTTTTATGCTAGGCCTAATATTAGCACTATTGTTGCATAGGCCAAAAATGGCTACAAGAAACTTCTGTCAGTCTGTCTGTCTCTTTGTCCTGCGATAATGGCTAAACGCGTTGACCGAATTTTATATTTTGTTGCATGTATGTTCCTTATACCTAAGGCAGGATGCACACTGGAGAAACCGGTTTCAAGAAACCGATTTCATGAAACGTAAAACTTTAGTTGCTTGAAACGCATAGATTAGTTTAACACAGGGCTGTGCACACTGCGTTGCACGCAACGCAACGCAGTTTCATGCAACGCAGTGTGCACAGCCCTGTGTTAAACTAATCTATGCGTTTCAAGCAACCAAAGTTTTACGTTTCATGAAATCGGTTTCTTGAAACCGGTCTCTCCAGTGTGCATCCTGCCTAAGCGGATCGATGTAGATACTGTATAAGACTTTTACATTGACCGATGTTGATGAAACTTACTGTTTATTGTAAGGCATTAAGAATAAAATAACAGCAACATTAATCCGTTCAGAAATAGCCATACTTTATTTGACATATCTTCTATATATAATATAGTCCATAACAAATCATGTTGTTTATACAAAAGCCATTTGGTCTTGCCATGGTACTGAACCTTCAGTATTGAAGTATTCTTTAAAGTTCTCTCTGATGTTGTAGGCAGCTTTAGCTGCTCTTGCCCTCGAAGTCTCTTGTTTATTGTCACACTCAACTTCAATGTTCATCATTTCGTCATACACCTGACTCATAGTACCCTCTTTTACTCTAATTACATTGTGGAGAACGCAACACGCTAACACAATGATTTTTGTCTTATCTGGATGAGTTAACATAGCCAATTCGAAAACACGAAATTTCTTCGCCATCATACCGAAAGCACATTCAACAATTCTACGTGCTCTAGATTGTCTATAGTTGTATATCCTTCGTTCTCGTGTCAAAGAATTCTTGTTGAAGGGGGTCATCATGTGTCTGCTGAGGGCATAGGCTTCATCCGCAACAAAGACATAGGGAAAATTAGTTGTCTTTGTTTTAAATAAAGTTTTGGGCTTTGGTAAGTTCAGTTTTTATCGTTAAATAAACGACCAAATGTTGAAGAATGAAATACGCCTCCATCACTGTGTTTCCCAGCTTCTCCAACATCGACTGCTACAAATTTACCTTCCGCGTCAACAACAGCTTGTAGAATAATAGAGTGGTATGATTTGTAATTAAAGAATAATGAGCCACTATTCCATGGGGCTTCAATGCGTACGTGCTTGCCATCAATAGCACCGCAACAATTTGGAAAATTCCATAGCTCTTCAAACCTCACTGATATTTCCTTCCACTTTTCTGGTGATGGATCGGTCATTAGGAACATTGGAGACATTACGGACCAAATGGCAGTACATGTTTCTGCTACAATCTTTCCTGCAGTAGTAGCGCCAACTCGATGGTTGAAATGTATATACTGGAAGCGATCACCGGTTGCAAGAAATCTGTAAAAAAGGACAAGATAATAGAGTTGCATACAAGTTGAATTGGGGCGACTTTATCTTCTTTTTCCCACAATTAAATATTACAAATAATATTGTTAAGATGAGGACTTAATTTGTTTTAGTATAAAAAATAAGTTTGTCAATTTTATTTTATTTTATGCTCTTTCATAACTTTTGGTTTCTTTTTAGGTAACATATGCAAGAAAAAGTGGACCAATCTACGTGGCTCATACGTTAGATACGTAAAGGAGTTGAAAAAGACACCCAGTGGTTCCATGCAACTAAAGAAAAAGTGGCACTTATTTGATGCTATGAGCTTCCTCCAACCTTGGATTGGTACTACGCGGAAAATGACAGGTAGTTTAGATGACTCTTTGAAAAATAACACCGATGTGACCCAAGACATTTCAAATGAACTACAAGCAGAGGGAGAAGTTGAAGTCGCTCCTAAACCACTTATTGAAAATCAAAACAACTTCAACCCCTCAAAAAAACAAAGAAGAACTACAGCAGATATAGTGGCTGCACCAATGGTGGAATACCTAAAACTGTCACAGAAAAACGTAAAGCTGGAGAGGAAAATCTGATAGTGCAATGTTAACATTTTTAAAAGTTTAGTTTCTGATGCCGAAACGCTTTCTCCAAAAGACAACGCCTCTTCAAATCATCGGTCATGGCAAAATTGCATAGCCTGTTGGATGATCAAGATAGTGAGCAGAGTCGCTACACTCCGTCCCCTGCTTCAGTGGCTTCATCCTCAAGCTCAACGTTGAACCATCAGTTCTTTCCTCTGATTAACCAGTTGCATGATGTCAACTATAATGATGATACAACTAAAGATGGTCAACAATATCATCAATTTCCATGATTGACCACAAATATTTTGTATTGTTTTCTCAATAAAATAGCATTTGTAACGATTGAAAACTTACTACCCGAGGTTGTTATTACTACTACCTACTACTTACTACCACAGGTTATTTTATACATTTTAAGTAATTATTCGATTTTTAGATACTATGGGTGGATTGCTAAGACGGTGTTTAGCCGTTGTCTAAATTAGTCATTGTCTAAGTCCAAGTCCTAAGTCTACTGTCATACTGGGTTTTTATCTTCATTACTCACATTTATATGAGTTTTTCTCCATTTATAAATTATTTTGATTAATTAATAGAACAAGGCATTAATTTGTGAAATAAAGACACTGTTGTTTATCAGGAGTGTTTACAAAAGAAATAAAGGCTGTAATAACAAATGACTTGAATACTTCTAGAGTCACCTACCGGCCTGTATCAACGCTGGCCAATCTGCTCATCAGCCGGTGTTTAGCACTAGACAACGGCTAAACACCGTCTTAGCAATCCACCCTACATGAACGAATTATAGGTCATTATAGGTCAATAAAATAATCTTACCTTAATGTGATCAGTAGTCGTTCTTCTGAGTTATGCTCAGCCTATAGTTGGTGTTTTGTTTTTGGACGGACGCAGAAATCAATCCACGCATGAAATCAAACGTTGCCCGTCTCATACGACAATTATAAAACTTTTCCGGATCTGCTCTTAGCTCTGCAATAAACAGTTTTATGTTACGTTTTTCATTGATAGGATGCACCCAGATTTGTCTCTTGGGGGAATCATCTATTGACTTAATGAAGTACCACAACGCTATTACAGTCGCCTCTTCTTCTTCTGCGTTCATTTTCACGTGTCACAGACTGAAAACTGATTTCACGAAATATGTATCAATCTATAAAACACACAAGTTCACTTGTCTGAATTCTTCAATCCACTGAGCGTCTCCTCAAATTGCTTTGCCGTACCGTGCCGCGCCACATGCTGCTCTTAACCATCGGGCGCGGCGCGGCAAGGCAAAACGTCTTGCCGCGCCGTGCCGTGCCGCGCCGTATCCGGTGTGCGGCCGGCCTAATATTCAGTGTTTGTTTATGTGGTTGCTATGGCAATCTTAGCAATATGTGATCCCATAACATCCCCTTCTTTTTATTAATATAAATGATAATCATTTAATCTGGTAGGAATTTTTCTTGTTCTCTGTGGTCTTAGAAATACTTCATTCCTTCGTAGTACAGCTCCTTCTTCTGTTTCAATATTGAATGATCTGTTCCCTGTGTCCGTTATTATTATACCTTTTGACCATTCCTCACTTTGGGGAAGCTTTCTGTACCAAATTTCTTGTCCTACTTGAAGTTCATTTCTTTTAACAGCGCCTTTGTCATAATTGATTTTACTTCTATTTTTGTTATCATCAATCCTTTTTTTTATTTCTTCTGGTTCTATAATTTTGTATTTTTCCGTGTTTGGTAGGTCACATCTCAACCACCGTCCCATCATCCTTTTTGAAGGACTGAAACCAATTTTATTTGGTGTATTTCTGTAAACCAGTAGCATTTTGTAAAAATCTTCACCTTCTTCCATACATTTTTTTATCATCTTCTTCATTATTTTGACTGATGCTTCTGCTTTTCCATTGCTTTGAGGATAGTGTGGACTGCTTGTTATATGGTCGAAGTACCAATTTTTACTGAATTCTTTAAATTCTTTTGATGCAAAATTTGAACCATTATCCGATATCACTGTTTTATATCTGCTAAGATGCCTTTTACATATTAAAATCAAGTTTCTTGATGTCATGTCCTTCAGTTCATCAATCTCAATAAAATCTGAAAAATGATCTACTGTTATTAGGAATTTTCTTTTTTGTCCATGCATATTTATTTCAAATACATCCATACTGATTGTTTCGAAAGGTGCATTTGGGGTTTCATGAGATTTCATTTCCAATTTCTTTTGTTTACTAGAAAACTTTGCACATGTCTCGCATGATCCAATTAGTTCCCTGATTTCTGTGGTTATATTTGGCCAAAATACAGATTGTCTTGCTAGTCTTTGTGTCAATTCTATACCCTGATGGCCCATATGAAGTTTTTTTAAATACTCCTTTCTCAGTGATTTTGGAATAAGTATTTGGTTCTGTTTCAGAATGATGTCTTCTTCCATTGTTAATTCACAACGGTAATTCCAATAGCATTTTATATCATCAGGTACTTCTTTTCTTGTTTGTGGCCAGCCATCACGAATTTGTTTTTTAAGTAGTTGTAGTTGGTCATCATTTCTTGTTTCTTCAGCAATTTTTTGAATAGACTTATCTGCAAAATCTACTGTATATATACAATCATACTCAATACCCGTTTTAAGTTGTTCTATTGTACTTATTTCGTCATATTCTTCAATGTTCTCACTCATTACTTTGTAAATGTCCATTTGCTTTTCGTTGTTTTGGATACTCTCTGGAGCTCTTGATAATGTATCTGCCAAATACATACTTTTTCCTTGTCTATATTTTATCATAATGTTGTACCGCTGGAGTGATAGGATCATATTTTGTAATCTTTTTGGTGTTTTCAATAGTGGTTTCTTGAATATGGACACCAAAGGGCTGTGGTCAGTTTCAATTATGACATCTGATTTCCCACAAATATATTGATCGAAGCGTTGACATGCAAATAATATAGCTAGCATTTCTTTTTCTATTTGTGCATAATTCCTTTGAGTGGTTGTAAGTGTTTTTGATGCATAGGCAACGGGGAATCCTTCTTGCATCAGAGCACATCCAACAGCAAAAGATGATGAGTCAGTTTGTATTACAACCGGTTTTTTTATACCCAACAATCTTCGAAGTGTTGCTTCAGCTACAATTTTCTTTATTTCATTGTATGCATCTTCTTGAGTTTTGTCCATATAAATGACTCTTCTTTTCTCACTAACTTCCTCAGTGGTTCTGTGACATTAGATAGGTTGGGAATATATCTTGATAAATATGTAACCATTCCTAGAAACGTTGTACTGCTTCTTTATCACAAGGAACAGGCATATTTATTATAGCTGTTATTTTACTTTTGTCTGGTTTGACTCCTTCTGATGTTAATACATGGCCATAAAATTTTATTTCTTTTTTGCATAAATTTGTTTTTTCTTCATTCAGTTTCACATTTTCTTTTCTTAGTCTATCAAGTAATTTTTCTAAATTTTCATCATGATTTTTCTGTGCATCGTCTTCATTATCACCATATCCAACTACTAGTATGTCATCAGCAAGAACATGTACTCCTTTCAATCCGTTAGTAATTTCCAGCATTTTTTTTTGGAAAATCTCCATTGCTGTAGACAATCCAAAAGGAAGCCTCAGATATCTGAATTTTCCAAATGGTGTCCAGAATGCTGTTAGTTTGCTGCTTCTTTCAGTTAGTTCCACTTGCCAAAATCCTTTTTTTGCGTCTATAGTAGAAAATATTTTTGCTTTATTTAGTTCAGGAATAATTTCATCAAGTGTTGGAAGTTGTTGTTTTGTGTCTTTTATTGCTTGGTTTAGAAATGTTGGGTCTAAACACACTCTTAGTTTATTATTTTTCTTAACGATTGTGACATTGCTGATCCAGTCTGTATAACCAGGTTCTTCTGTTATGATATTTTGTTGAATCATGTCTTCGATTTCTTTTTTTAAATCTTCCTTTAATGCTATAGGAATTCTCCTTGGACTTTGCTTTACTGGAGGCCTATCATTAATTATTTCAATTTCTGCTAAACCTTTCATTCTTCCTAATCCTTGGAAAACATCATTGTATTTCTCAATTATTTGTTTTGTTGAATTTGGAACATTTCTCAATTTTTCGAGTGATTTATTTTCATTCAATGCATCTACTTTCTTTATAGTTGTAACATCCTTACTATATGTGATAAGTTTCAAATTAGCACATTCCACATAGGACAGAATAGGCATATGATCATAATCAACTATGATAAAACAAATATCATGTATTTTCTCATCTTTTCTTACTTTTATGTAGCATTTTCCTTTGACACCTAGTCTGGTTCCGTTAATTGCTGTTAATATCGATGTACATGGTGATAACTCTATATTTTTTCTATTAAATATTTTATTCAGAGCTTTTTCACCCATAACATTGCAACAGGCGCCTGTATCGAGTTGGAAACATACATTTTTTTCACTATCATCTTTCAAAATTACTTTAAGTGTTACAAAAACACCCTTTTCACTCATAACTTTATTATTAATTTTAAATTGATTATGTTTTATAACGTCAATTGAATTTTCATCAGTTATACTAAAGTCATTGTCCTGTATTTCTTTCATTTTCTTCCTCCTACATACAGATGCAAAATGTCCTTTAATTTTACAGTTATTACATGTAGCTAACCTAGCAGGACATTTATTTAATTTCTGATGCCATTTTTGTCCACAATAGGAACAAAGTCTGGATTCTTTAGATTGGTTCTTACTATTTTTAAACTCTACCTTTCTAATTTCATTCTCTTTCTGACTTTCTATAATTTCTAACTGCTTTTTTGTTTCTTCGCTTGATTTACAAATTTCAATTGCCTTTTCCAATTTCAAATCCTTTTCTAACCATAATTTTTCTCTTAATTTTATATCTTTGACTGAAGATATTATTTTGTCTACCAATAGTTCATCTTCCATGTCTTTATATGCACATAGTTTGATTTGTGTTTTCAATTTCATCAGGTATTGTTGAAATGATTCATCATTCGACTGTTCTAAATTATTGAAAATGTATCTTTCATACCTTACATTTAGTTCCGGAGCAAGTTTCTTTTTCAGAGTAGTTCGTATCTCGTCCACTGAGTTTGATTCTGGATTATCCATAATCTTGTATATGATTTTACAAGCTCCATCGCCGATTATAGTCATCATTTGTGCGACTTTGTTTTTTCATCTTCCACTGTGAGTCCGCTTGCTAAAACATAATTCTTCCACATCCGTGTGAAAAAATTTATATTTTCTCTCATATTACCCTCCATTTCAAGTGGGCTGGGCGTTGGTGCGTACCTCGTCATTTTTGTACGTCTTCTTTCTTCTGTTTCCAAGTTTTGTTCTTGATATATTTTTTCATCCATGATTTACTTCATAATGTTATTTGTACACCTGACACCATGTTTTAAGATGTTGTATCAATTATAATAAATTCTGACTTTGAATTATAAATAACATCTTTTTATTTGAAACGCGTACAATGCAAGATAACTAGTGAATGAATTGGTAACATAATATTCAGTGTTTGTTTATGTGGTTGCTATGGCAATCTTAGCAATATGTGATCCCATAACATAGCCTAATGCTGGTGGGCTCGGGGCGGGATAGTGGTGAGAGCCCCGACCCACTGGGTACGGCCTTGCCCATTCTACACGAGCGTGAAAACCGCGACGGGACAGTCATGTCTCAACCTTCCTTTTTGTTTTTGAACATTTGAAAAACCATACTCGAGTTTCAATGCTCACAGCATCATCTTCAGTGGCCTAAACTGAATTCCTCAACCACTAAAGATGATGCCGTGAGCATTGAAACTCGAGTATGGTTTTTTAATTAATAAATACTGTGGAATAGACAAAATTTTGTCTTTATTCTTTCACCGATTGTGCCACGTTTATTAACTGTAATTTTTCACTTGTTTGCAAATAACTGAAATTGTTACTGCCTCATTACTAATTGATAATACGATTTTTGGGGTGGCAAAAAAAGGGGTTTGGGAATTTTGGGGTGGCAACTGCCACCCCTTGCCACCCCCAAATGACGCCTATGTATATAGAGTTCTGAAGACCTCTGCCCCAGAAAACATTTATAACTGGAACTGAACGAAATCTCCAGAACCCAATACATAGCTCCCTTTGGATTTTCAATAGATTAATATGTGCAAACAAGAGTAGAAACGTTTCCTCAAACAACGAAAAATAGACTTCAGATTAAGATTTATTGAACGAAAATTGAAAATTCATCCATTAAATTAATATTGAAACGTTTTAACGAAAAATAAAATATCAAGGCTTCAATATAAAAATCAAAGCAATTATAATAGAATTATATGTAGCTAACATTTCAAATTAACCATAGAACTTGTTATTGATTAGATAAAATATTATTTGAAGGTGAATAAATTCATGCAATAAACATTAATAATCGAAACTGACTAATTGAGGATATTGCAAGTGACAGTGATCAAAAATTATAAATTTTAAATGATAAATACGGGTACCTCAACTAATTTTCAGCTTATTCAACTGTACATAACACGTAATACGTTTAATAAACATTTCAAAAACTTGTTGAATATTAATGTTGTCAATTTCATTAAAACCTGGAGACCTGCTTTAACTGCAATAATGAAAATTAGAATTTCATTCACGTTTTTGTCAAATTCCCATCCTTCACATTCACATGCACACAATAAGTCATTATTTTAACACAGTAGGTACTCTTAAAAATTCAAAATTGACTAAATAGGAACCTGAATAACTTGAGGTACGGTATTGGATAATAAAATAAATAAGAAATTGTGAGAAACCTTCTAAGAAACAAAGGTTCATTATATTGCACTTGCTAGTGTGTTCATATCACAGTACAGTATATTTATAGTAGTGGATGAATTATTGGTCTATAATAGTTGTAAGTTTGGGTGTGGAGTATGCACTTCCACAGTATTTATTTGCACATTATATATATATATATACTTTGATGGGAATATTAATTTTTTTGATTAAAACTGTAGTTTTAAAATAGGTTATAACTCATGCATTGGTCTTACACCATACCTTTTATTTCAAATCATTACTTGGCCATAACCTCAGACTATGTATAACTATATTTTTCCGAATATCTGTGCCATAACTTACCTAGAACCAAAGTCATTTATAACTGTGGATATCAATTTGCTATGGCTATATTATCAATAAGGATATCCTCACAATGTTTGTTCAGTTTTAGATAAAATACTACATTTTCAAATCAATGTCTCAATTAATTATTAATCGTTCAAATCTCCTTCCCATTACCCACGTAAAGCCAAGAGCTTATGGGCAGCACCGAAAGAGAAATGTAATAAAAGAAAAAAAGAATCGACCTGAAATTTTGATGGATAGATTTATAAAATATCAATCAATTTCACTCACCAGAATTTTCATTGATAATAATCCAAAATGTATCATCCCCAATCCAAATTCGGTATTCCGTTTCAAAATTATACCTAAAACAAACCAAACAATGAATTTTAATTTAATAAAAATTTGGTGATAAGACTGATGTGCATTTTTGTTTGAAAATGAGTGTAAATAACTTGTAATATATACAATGTCTTGAGCCATAGTTTTTTCATGTTGTGCTATGGTAAATATAGATGCATTTTGTTGGAGAATCATCCCATTATTTGTAGTTGAATCCTGTAAATTGGTTTGCAAAACTAACATCGTTTAAAATTAATTAAATACTTCTCGAAACTAAATATTGATATTGTATCTATTTGCTTAAATTCTGCTTATCTGGGTAAATGTTTTGCATTTTGTACATTAATAAAAATTGAGTAGACTCTTGGAGATGTAAAAATTGGTAGACTATTTGAATAATTTCATCGAACTTATATATTAATTTTTCAACCATAAGCAGTGCGGTTTTTGCAACAATATAGGATCCAGTAAGCAATGTTCCGGGGGGTCTCAAAAAAGGCGTTTTAGATCTATTTGGGAGCAAGGGAAAAATTCAGGAATTTGTCCTGTTTTTTGTCTCAAGAGGTACCGGTAGGCGTACCTGCGCGTACCGTCACAAAAACAGCACTGACCATAAGTAAATGGAAATTGAAAATTTATAGATTAGAACATCAGAATATTCATTTCAAAAATTCAAAAGAATAATTCAATGATTTATATTAATTTATTTAAAGAGCATTTTTCAAATATTGTACAACTCAATCAACAGTCGAGGAATACAAGAGAATCTCGTCTATAAAAAGTTATAAAGAATGAGGGAAAATAAAATTTCAAAAGCATAATATAAACTAGACTTTTTTCTGAGTAGGCTCCATTTTGAAAAATCTTTGAAATTTGAAAGTAATCAATGAAATCATTATATAATAATCAAAACAAATTCAGAATTATTTTATTTTTTGTTCTACAAAATGTCTAAAATAATGGGATCAAATTGTATTATCGCCCATACCAGTATTTTGATGAGTAATAAGTTGGAAACGTTTTTAAACTTCCAACAGTATGAAACAACTTTCAGAACTTTTTATTGAAAAAATGATTAATCTCTAATGATTAGCCTATTGGGTTCCAATCAAACCATAACCTGATATTATTTTTCGATTGATAAAATCCAATAATTGTTCACAAGGTGTTAAACTATATGCCTAAGTAACCTTCAATAAAATGAACTAGCACTGAATTCCAATGCACATAACTCTGTCAATGCAACTCCGACTTACACAAAGAAAATTGATAACTTGATTTTTATAGATTTTCCCTTTTTGTGACGATTATTTTAGAAGCTTAGCCTATAATATTGCTCAATGTTGTTGTATGCTATTGTTATTATACTTAGTTGTTGTGTTTCCACATTAGGCATCCCTAGGATAAGGTACTATTACTGTGGTAAGTTTTGAAAGAGAATATTTAGTTTATTGAATGATTTTTCATCCATCTTTATTTTGATTTTTTCGGTAGATTTTATTCAGAATTTAATAACACCTATCTAGTGATTCGTTTCAATAGTGATTCTATGTTCACATTCACTGTATGCTTTCCTTCCTAATTGCAATCTGAAGCAGTACAGTAGCAAATATCTGTTAATTATATTTTTATTATTGACGATATGATTTTGATTGTGATATGAAAAATAGATGTTTCAACAAAGCTAAATAATTGTTTTGCATTGCATCGTATTATGTTATGTTTAATTTTATCAAATGAAGATGTAATATTGTATGATTTGTTTCAATTACCTTGAATTATTGGTTTGCATCTTTGTTCAATTGTAATACATTACTATACTCATTTTTTCGAGCATCAGGTTTTCATCAATTTATGATCTTGAGAAGTAGATTTATATGGAATTTGCATGAAAATTATTCATGCACGGCAGCATATTACGTATATTCACTCGTATATTACATTATTTATTAGAGAAATTTTGAATATGGCATATAATACAAAATGAGCAATGTATAAACCTTATCAAATTGAATGAAATTAAAAATTACTTAGTTATTGAATCATTTAGGGCCGGTTCATAAGCTCGGGATTTAGCCAAGTCCTAGACTAAATCAGGTGGCCACCGTAGCATCGACAAACGTTAGCATCGACACTATATACTAAGGGCTCTCTATGCTGCTAACCCACTATAAGCTGTCGAGACAAACTTTTGTCGATACTACGGTAGCCACTCGTTTTAGTCTAGGACTTTGCTAAATCCCGAGCTCATGAACCGGCCCTTAGTATGTATCTACTGGCTTTGTGAAAATTGAAATGATTCCTGAAGAAAATAAAAATCAGGCTGATTCTTGGTCCTGTGATTTGTCCGGTGTCACAGACGCATGCGCAGAAAAATTGACACCGCCTCAATGCCGCCTCGTATATTATGACCCTAGGCATACAATACGTCTACAGATTTTGTAAGATTTTCAAACTCCAAAACAATATCATTTTTAAATTTTGAAAATAAATGATATAATGAGCCGTATCTGAATAAAACATTTATGTAAATAAAGAATAAAAAACCGTATAAACAATTTAGGCTATTTCTTGTGGTAAAATATTGTATTGAATGCTTATTAGTGATAGCTAAAACAGTAGCAGCTATTAAGTGACTCTTGCATTATTATTTATTTTCTAACAGAGCATGAATCCTGAAACGGCATATACCATAATATGGTATATAATATTATTATGTGCATGGAATGATTAAAAAATATACTATTCGAAGTTCCAAGTATTTTAATTATCATCATTAATTTCTGATAGTAATAATATTACTTCGTTTTTCGGAGGAGACATTAAGCCGTCGGTCATCTCTCATCATCACCCCTCCCATCACCCACGCACACGCCAAACCATCTCATGTGGTCATCACCCTAAAAAAATTAATCAGCTCTCAGACCTGTGTTTTAGATTAAGATATTTCGGAAGTTAATTTCTGATGTTAATACAACATTCATATTTAATCTAAAAGGTCTATCTCTACATTGATTTTATGGAAGAAAATTGAATATATTTTATTAATATACTATAGTGACTGTAATAATAATATATCTGGTTTCAAGCGAAGTACAGAAATTTCACTTTGTAAGCCATGAGTCGAATAAAACAAAAATATTAATTATAATATAATATTGCAATAGAATTCTTTGGACAACGGTGGTACTTATAGAATTTTTCAAGGTTCTGTTGTCAATGTTCGTCATATCGAAAATCTCTTGACAAAATCAATAGCTTTTCAAAGAAATCTGATGAAATTATTCATATATATTGCCTGGTAGTGTTAATGATTCATTACCGTTGAACATATTTCAATTTCCATCGTTGATATTAACAGTCTACTCAACATTGGACAATCTCTAGATGTATCTACATAAGTCACATCAAATTCCTGCCAAAAATCGACATATTTCTACACATCCATTACGTCTAGAGCACTGGTATTCCTTGACCATTCAGAAAACATCATTCCAATTTCTTTCAATAGTAATCTACATTTTTTCTAAATATTTTATTTTTTGTTACAGCTAACGATCCTAACGCTTGGAGACTGGGAAGAATAGAGGAGACTGATCATGAAACACCAGTTTGACTCCAGGACAATTCAGAAGACAACTGGAAATAATTTCAGAAATTCTGTTTAGGAATCCATTTTCCTGCTCCGGGCATCCATTGATGGTTACAGCCTTCAAAGAAAATACTCCCAAGCATTAAGCAGCTGTGTTCCACCAAAGACAATTTAACTACTTATAGTTAATATTTACTACTTATAGTTAATATTGTCTTTGGTTCCACGATCATTATAATACTAATGACTGTTAAAATAGCAGATAATAGCCTAAAATTCGGAATTGATTCTTAGATCATCTACTGTAAATTACTATCGAGTCTGTTAACAATATACACAATAGGCTTGTATAAGACTTGTATGTAGGCTACATAACAATCAGCATAATACCTTAGATGAGTATAAATAATAAGAAGCAGCTTATTAAATTCTACAAGACAAATAATGGTAATACGCCGGGAACTCTGAGTTAATAAAACCATGAATTGGGAATTTGTGTTATTGGAATAAATATGAATAATTTCAGTTTTCATTTCAGAAAAAATACATGAAAATATTCTTCGTCTTTTTAGTATAAAGTTGACTGGGTTAACTACTGGATATTGGATAAATATTTAATAAGTAAAAATAATTCTTTCAATCGTTACAAAACATTCTGCAAATTTTTCCCATTTAAAAATCTTTACTTGAAAGGAGGTTTGAGATTCATAGATAGGAGGACTTATAACAGAAAATTGAAATAACTAGAGATTGATAGTGGGCCTACTTGATGAGTTGTAAAAGCAGTCAAGAAACCCGTGCTTTGCAGTTATAAATGAAACTTGTAAACTTGAAAACTCAGGTCGTAGAAGAATTATTTATTCCATAATCTCAAATCTCTTAATTATCATTAGTTGAACTTGAAAATATTGAATAAAAATGAATGAGAATCATAAGTTGACTAGAATGGAGGGATGGGATAGCTGCTTAAAAATGCAGTATTGCAATTGAATAAATCTTGAATTTTCAAGTTAAATACCCAATCATTCCTTCAAAAACCGCATACTGTACTCGAAATAATTTGCCAATTTGTATTTACATTGCCAAGATTTTAGAACTATTTAAAAAATGCATTCAGTATTATCAAAAAAGTATTATATGCTATTATTTGCAACTTCTTGTAGTATTGTAAATTTTATTATACTGTATTTGTATTTTTGATTTTATGTATTATTACTGCTGTGTCTTAATAACTCTAGAAACAAGTGCTGTGTCTAGTTGAAAATTTAAATCAAATAACTATATTTGATTGATAGTTTTTTTATTTTTAGATTTTCAAACAATACCTGTAAATTATGTATATGTATTATATGTGTATAGGATAAGATGTGTTTAGTGAATTAAGCGACAATTGTTCGTAATATTCGATTTTTGTAATGACTAATATTGTGTAGAAATGTCTAAATGATTTGGACGGCATTTGACCTATTTCTAGTGAGAGAAAATGTTTCAATTTGTCATTAATATTTTATTAGGTTACGAAATAAATCAACTGGGAGATTGATAGAAAATGAATCACAGATTTCGATAAAAATGAAAGGAATTTCATCCCAGAAAACTATAAGGTACTTGACTCTGTAATACAGAATTAAAAATACATCAGTATAATCACCCAATTGAGATTGTTTCATTATTTAAAAAAATAATTGATTTGAAACAGTAATGTTAAATAACCACTTTTTATGACCCTACAATATTAACTTATCTATTTTTTTACAACCCAACTCACAATGTATTGATATTGTTTAGATATTTTTAAAATTCCTGAAATCGTTTATTCTAAAATTAAATTTCTGTGAAGCCGATTTCTCGAAACATCCCAAATTGTTATTGAGAAAATTTCTTGATAACTCTATTTAATAGAGTGAACCTATAAGTTTAATCTCTTGAAAATAACATCATATCAGTATGAATATTTGCAGATTAGATATTGCTCCATGAATCTTCCATTACTCCACATAATCCCATCATATCTACACACAATGGAATATCAAACACATATTCAACACTATCCAAATAAATTATCCCATATATTATTAGCCTCTGAACCAATAGAGCTCATATTTTTATAAAATCTGTAGTTTTGACGAAATTACCCAATTTTAATAAATGAATTTAAAAACTTTTTAAACCTCTACAGACTGTATTCGGGATGGAAAGAATATAAAAAATTATGAATCTTAATAGTGTGTTCAGCATGATTAAACGAAAATCTCTTTTATACTAACAAAAAATTCTGTGCGAATACCAACATGAGATTGGATAGCTGATGCGCCCTCAATATGTATTTAGAAACTTGCAAACAAAGCATTATTCTCATCAAAAATTGGTTTATTCAATCATACCTTTACCAACTAATCCTTCCTTTGATAATTTAAAATACAGTGGCATCTAAATTTTAAATTCGAAGACGTATAGCCTACAATGTACGTCCACTGTATTTGCAAAGTGTATAAATAAATAAATATTTCATAGAGAATATTTTATTTTCCAAATATCATCACTTATTTTTGTTTGAAAAACTCAGTGAGTGAAATATTTATTAATCTACATCTATTAATGAATCCGATTTCCCATATCAGGTTTCAATCTATATGAAGTAGTCATTCTCTATTACTGACTTTGATTTTGATACAATACAAAGCATTGCATTTCCATAAAAAATTGCTTTGGTTCAAGACATTATTTGATTATAATACGTGTTTTTCAAATTAAAAATTGCCATAATATTGCTGGAAATTATATATGTAGGTAGGCTATAAAATAAGTTACCATGGATGAATGTAAAAATGTGTAGAGTTTAATGAATTGAATAAGAGGCTGAATGAAATCATATAAGTATGATTAGTTTGCATTGAATATGGATATTTCTGTACGCGTTACCAAGAAAGAATTTGTGTCATAAATAGCAGAAATGTTTCATTAGGAAAGAATGATCTTGAAGGGTTAAGATTCTACCGCCATGTAATAATCTATTTCTAACAGAGATTTTACATGACAGAAAATTATTATTGATTATTGCTTCTTAAAATGTTCTTAAATTACTGTTGTTAAATTTCATATGAAAGAATATGCTCATGCTCACGTTGTTCCATCAGCTTTTAAAAACAGTATTTTTTCAGTATTATATCTGTGTTAAACTTCTGGGAAATTGTGAGTCTTATATTTTTGAAACTTATTTCCAGTAAAAAAATCAATTTAATTTTGAAATTTTTGTTCAATTAATAGGTACACCACTCGGATGGATGTTGAAATAGAATCATGTTGAATGAAATAATTATCATAAATGTTTATTTAATTCATTAATTTTTGTGTAATCCAGCTTGTTGAGCAAATAGCACAATGTGATGCTCAGGTATAGTACATTCTTTTAGGATGGCGTCTACATGGCGCCTGAATAAAACGTTTTCAGGGGGGAGGTGACCCTCTAATTAACCACCATCCCAAAGAAGTTCTACTTAAACTTATAAAAGTTTCATAATTAGCGATTAGACCTGACTTGGAATATATGGAGCAGATCATGCTTCTACACAAGTTTGAAATGGACTATCAATGTTATTTTAATCGAAGATAACGATGTTTTCAGACTAGGACAGAACGATAGGCTATTACTCAAATAATCATTCATTAATAATTATTGTAGCCTTCAACATTACTTTATGGAATAAATATTTTGTATTCAAATTCCACTTTTCATCATCAGTCAATCAGCAACACGCCTATTAATGTGAATACTTTCATAATGTATTACAGCTTTTGAACTGAAATAATTTATTATTGATTAATTTGCATAGGGTTTGAATGAAATAATGTGGGTGCTATTAAATGTTGAAAACATACACATCTATAATGTGAAAACTAACCTTAGAGAATTATAGTACTGTGCCTTGCGTTGTCAAGTTGTCAAAATGTAATCATGTTGGAAAATATGAGATAATTATTCTAACTTTTAATTTATCAATTTTTGGATGAAAATGAATCCCTTAGATGTCTGTCTTACTTTGTTGTAAATAAATAACTATATAATGTTGTAAAATGTGCTGCAATTCTTTACGTAGACCTTATAGATCCTGGGCACACTAGAATAAATATAGAGTGGGTGAAAAGTTTGGAAACGGCTTAATATTTCCTATACAAAGGTAATTTGACGATAGGTGACATTGGGGATCGTACTCAAATTGAAAATACTACTCTACTGTGACATCAAAAGTCTGGTCCGCCATCTTGGATCCGCTATTTTGAATTCAACTTCTTTTTTTTAATGGGAAGGTGGTCATGTTATTCATGATATCGAAACAGAATTTCATGAGAAAATGAATGGCGAAAACCGCACATCGATATATCAAACCGTTTTAAAAATATTTTAATTATTAATCAGACATATTTACATTGTCAGAGTGGGTGGAAGTATGAGAACGGCTTGGTATCTCCCATTTCATGCAAGGTAGACCCTATTTTTGATGATAATTTGACTGGGCTATAAGTTGAAAAGAAAATTTTCTATTGACCTGTCCCTATGTTAACGTAATGGAAAAGATTGAAACTTTGATCGTTCATTCCTCATGTTCACGATAATAATAAAAAAGTAAGACCTTATCAAACATCTACTCAATGAGATCTTTCAAATGAGACGTGAACGAACAAAATCGCTTGAGAAACCACGAAGGAGTTGTGATTACAAAACATGTTCGCCTATTTTATATAAAGATAAAATGAGCATTTCCATACCTCCATAACTAAAAATTCAGAAATATGAATGAAAATTAGACGACTGGTAACTTGTAACAGCGGATGATACGCTGAACAGGTAACAAAGAGAATGCAGCCTCTGGAATGTGCTGATGAGAGAGTGAGAAGGAGATGGGGTTGTAAAGAGATACCTATGATTCGGGTCCTATTACAAGGAGAGGTACCTCCCGGGAGATGATAAAAAGGGTACCTATGAATTTGGTAGGGGGACCCTGGATTGGGGAGGGGAGGAGGGGTTAACGCCGGAAGAGTCAGCCATTCAGGCGTTCCTAATTAGGCCTTCCGCTTTCATTGGAACAACGCGCAGTAACCGCGTTTGCTATGCTAGCAAGCTCAACTCTACATACTGGCACTCAGCTGCCAATAAGTACTGTACATAGCCCCTTGTTAACAGCGTCAAATGGGGCATTCATACACAGTTCAATCTTTTTTTTAAAGTTCACAATGTTTTGAATTGTTTTTTTTTCAGATTGGTTTCTACTTGAGTCGCCGATTTGACGTCTAGTGAGATCGGAGTACACATCACATTATACTTGTAACAACATAATTGATTTATAAAAAATTAATACCGCCCATTCTTTTCCTCTATCGATTCTGGGGCAAGTCTCATAACATGTTAGAAGTCCTGTAAAACGGGATAAAGGCTAACATACACTGGACTTTTGATGTTATTACATAGTATGTCGTGCTATTCATGTCACGAGTGAGTACGCCTTTGTCTTGTGTTATAGGACTTCTTAATACAGTACCTTGTGCTTATAAAACAGGCTTATTGAGGAATCGAACAAAAATGGTATCGATAAACCGAGCCCCGTTAATCCGAGTATTCAATACAGCCATGTATCGAACAGGTATCTGTACAATTAATATATATTAATTGATTATATTATTGTATCTGTACAATTATTAATCTACGGTACCTATTGAAGTATAACATTGAAATTATACAAATACTTCAATCTTCAAATGAATGTTTTCAGTGGGTGATGTCCTTATAGGAACTTTGAGCTTGTGAATAATGGGAAGGGTGACGAAGAGAGAAGATATGACAGTGATCGACTGTATTTTAGACAGCAGGTACCTACGTGTTTGGAACATTATTTTGGTCAGTCCGGGGATCGAACCCGGGACCTTTGGCTTATCAGACCAACGATAAATCAGCTCGGCCACGGCTATAATCCCGAATAACAATATTCTCAATTTCACTAGAATTTTTCATTTTTTGTTTCAACTAAAACTTGACTTTCAAATTTCATTATAATATGTGATAGTTTAGGGGAAACGTATCATCTAATCAATTCAGTAAAAGACAAAGTCATTCATGCATTCCGAAAACCCTTCAACCCCTCTGTAGTAGACTACAACTACCGAACACCGTTTTTAGGGGATAAATAACATTGAAGCACTGGTTAATAGGTTTAACAGCGTGGTTTCAAAGTTTATTTTCTCATGAAAATGTGAATACTATAAACAGTAGCACACGCTACCACCTCTTTACGAGTATTTGACAACCCAACTCCATCTTTCCCCATTCAGTCATACTCTTCATCCTTTTGTTATTGCTTTTCTTCCTTCGATTATCTTTTTCTTATATCTCTTTTACGGCTAGTGACAAAAAATCTAATTGAATTTAACCGCCGTAAAATGGCGTCATCTCACGGAACCAAAGAACAAATCCAACATCAATGCAATAACATAATTTTACAGTGGTTAAAGTCAATTGGATTTTTGTGTCACTGGCCCTTGATCTTACCTTTTGCTTGCCTCTCTAATGTCGTTCTTCTTTATTTTATGATCTCTTAACGTTTTTATAGACTTCTACAATTCTTCCTCTTCTTATTCTACTTCTTTTATGTCTTCTCTTGTTCTAGAAAATACAGTACAATAGAATATGTTTTAATTTCACCAGAAACAATAAATACAAAATACAATTATTTTCTACTTTGTAAAATGTTTATCTTTCCTTATCTTTTCTTATTCCTATTCTCATCTAATATTTCTCCATTTTTTCTTAATTTTGTTTCTCCTGTTTCTTATTCTTCTCTTTCATCTCTTCTCTCAAATCCTTTACATACGTTTTTCATCAAATTTATCTTCAATTTTTTCCTCTTTCAAGTCTTGTTCTGTTTACTCTTAATTCTGTCTCAACTTTTCTCTTCTCCTCTTCCACCTCCCCTTCCCTTCAATTTTTACCCATTCAATTCTTTTTTCTCCTTCTTCCATACTATCTCTCTTTTACAAGTCATTTTTTTATCTTCATTTCCCGCCTTCTTTACCTTTCCTCTTTGATTTTGATCGTTCTTCTTGTTATCGATCCTCTCGTCTTCTCCTGTTTTTTATTTCTCCCTTTTGACTTTCATAATTTCTTCCCTTGATAATCTTAATTTTCTTCTCCTCCTCCTCCTCCTCCTCCTCCTCCTCCTCCTCCACCACCATTATTTCTCCCATTTATGTATTATACTTTATTTGTATTATACTTTTCAAATTCATTGTAGTCTACATTGAACTTGTATATTACTCCTTCTTCTCCTCCTCCTCCCCATCCTCCTTATTCTCCTTCTCCTCATTCTCCTCCTCCTCTCCTGCTCATCCTTCTCATCCTTCTTCTCCTCCTCCTAATCCTCCTCCTAATCCTCCTTCTCCTCCTCTATCTACTCATCTTCACTCCCCCTTATTTTCCCTCAATCCACCAGCCCCACATCCATCAGTTTCTTCAGTAAATATAGCAAAAGATTGAATGCAGTTAACCTTAACATAAGCCAGAAGACCTCTCCCTCCTATACTAGCGACGAGAGCTATTAAAAGGGTGCCAGTCTGCACTTACTACTAAACTAGCTACTTGAAAAAACCCAAACTGACACGCCGTAAAACCTAAAGAAAGCGTCAGGTGTAGTGGGTGTCAACAACAACTGTTGACAAAGTCAATTTCGTCAACCAGTGATCGATCAATTGAGAAGCAGACGTGGTGATCAATTTCTCTACAGTTAGAAACATTTTTTTAGAGATCTACTGGAATAAGTTATACTAGACGTTTTTCTTTCTAGAATAATTACAACAGAAGCTTTAGCTTCGATTAACTCTCAAGAATTAATGTATTAGAATCAGAGTAGGAATTACAATAAATTTCAAATACAGGAAAAAAATGTATTCAAAATTAGTTTCACTCTTCATTGTAAAGATTTGAAAAAACATTCATAGTATCAATACTCGAATATAGAAACAGCTAGGTTCTTATAATTCTTCCAGACTAATTAATTGAAGCTATAAGAACAATCCATTCTATATACTGTAAAAACGATCCTATAACGTTCGATTCTATATAAGAACAATCCATGACAGAAATTGCTTCAGATCAAGAGTAGTTGAATTTTCGTGAAGTTTCACTTGAAATTGAGTAAATAAACTAAAAAATTGTAAGATAACAGTGTCCAATGAGATTTGATGTGTACACATTCGGTAGTTGACAATACACGTTCGAGCATGTATCAATGTCATATGTCATTGCCAAAGCATAAAAAACAAAACATGATTACAGAAACAGGTTCAAACAAGGATTAGTGAAATACTCTTGAAAATTTCGTTCAAATGGAGTAAAACTGATTGAAGAATACTCAAACAAAAGTTGTCTATTAGGTTTAATATTGAGTCATTGATTTGTCAAACAGCAATATTTGTCATTGCCAAAGCATAATAAAGATTCCATGATTACAACAGAAGTACAGTAAGTTTCTCATGCAAATTCAGTTGAAATGGAAGAAAACTGACTGAAGACTGATGGTACAATGAGAAGGAAAAAGAAGAATTTCGCAGACGTTCCAATTTAGGCAATAATTAATTGCCAAATCCATACTACCACCCGCATCATTCACGAAGGGTGGCTTCCAGTCAATTAAAAGCACTCGGCTTCAGGAGCGAAAAGACAAGTGAGCGCTCAACAGAGCACGGTTCCCCACCCCACTCACACAACATAGAAACAACACACCACTACTATCACACACTGGGTAGTTAATAGATGTAAGGCGGGTTGCCTAGCTCGCAGGGGCTAAGCGGCCTCACCATGTGAAACTTATCAGTCGCCCGCCAGTCTATGTTGGAACGCTCCACGAGAAACAACGGTCTGTGTTGACTTTCGGTTCGCGCCGTTATCAACGCCTCGTTTTCGGTTAAGTTTTCAAAATTGAGTTGAAATTTTCTTGAAAGTGACACTGCGACAGTGAAAAATAGTAGACAAAGAGTAGTGTAATACACTAACATTAGTGAGTCACGTTTTCGTAATTTCATTCATTTAGAGTGACATTGGAACAGTTAATAGTTTAATAAATCATATTTTCGTTTCATTTATCGAAATTAAGTTCAATATTTTATGGAAGTTGATACTATGATGTCTCAGTGAGCTTTAATTTTGCTAATAGTGTTGAATATCACGTTTTTTTTCAATTTTAAATTGTTCTCAAACATTCATTAATGTGACATTGGGTAAACGAATCTAATCAAATCATCAAATTGTAAAGTCGTCATTATTAATACTAGTTGAATGAGTTATAATCAATTATCAAATTTAGTAACTAATCAATAAGAATTCATAGTTGAAGTGTGAAAAATCTACATCATTCAGAATCAAATTCTAAATTCGATCAAAGAAAGATGTGCCAACTCTTAAGGACGCTGCCATAGTTTAGAAATTAAAGAACAAATTTCTGTAATTAAAAACTAAATTATTGTTTACGTATTTTCACTTGTTAGATTCGAAAAATGTCACAACTTACTAGAATGCCTCAAACCCGTTTTCAAATACGAAGCCAGCTTTAACAACCGTTTAAAATGTTGATCATCGATCAAAAATTAACGGACAGTCAAGCTGTGAATATTGTGACCACGGAGATAGTGTTCTGGGACAGAATGTGGTTTTAATTATTCGAAATTTTGTATTTTTGATGACATTTTTCGAAAATGGGAAGTGTGTTTGTGGAGTTTTGCGTTGGATTTTTGTTTGTGCTTATGTTTTCTTCGGCAATCTCCAATCAGCTAACCGATGATAATCTGCTGGACTATCAACCGGAAAGAATGTGTGCCATCAGGTGTCCGTTACAGGTAATCCATGGTTATTTTTTAATTTACGAAAATTTAATGAATTCTTGACTCGATTTCATACTCGCACACTCAATGTTTACTGTAATAATTGACTTGGAATTTCGAATACTTGTATACTTGACTTGTATACTTTAAATACTTGTATATTATACTTCTAAACTTTCATACTCAACTTGTATAAATAATTGAACTTCATAAAAATAATCATAAAATATAACATTTTATGATCATTCATAGAGCTCAGTAACAACAACTTGATGAAAAGTTGTTTTTTAGTAGCGAAATTCATAAAGCTAATTCATAACAAATGAACTTTTTCTATACATTTGAAGCAACGAGTTTTATTCGAATAATATTCATGCAATCAACTATATAAACTTCATCTTTACAAATAGGTAAGGGAATCTCCTACATTATTTTGAATTTATCAATTTTTCAATTAACAATAATCATACTGTATTTAAATTCAATTTCGAAGAGCAAGGGAATTTGGAATATGTTTTGATGAGATGTGATGTTGATTCTACCAATCGAGAGCATAGGGTGAGAGCCATGAACTTGGGGGGGGGGGGCACAAATAAAAATGGTAATAAGAGCCGAGAAGCATACTAGTAAACAGTACTTTTATATATTAATCTATTTGATGAAATAAAGGAATCATTTTGTGTAGGCCCAAGCAGAAACAATTAAGTATCACCAGATATTTATTTTATTTAGCAGATCTCAGCATATTTTTACAAGATGTTGGGGGCCCCGTGTCCCCTTGTGCCCCCCCGGCGCGACGCCTATGATCGAGAGCAATTGATTAGCTTGTGTTTGGTTGTACCAAGGTTCTATTTACCTTGTTTACACTAACCGGGTTCAACTATTTTGAATCCGTTTATCCCATTTAATTATCATTGAACTGATCCTGGATCATAATTGATCTTCCTTAGGATAACTCAATATTTAAAAAGAAAAATATTTGGACGTCAATAAAATCTCGAAAATGTATTGTTTTTCAGTCAGCAACCCAGCGTTGCCAGATGACTTTGGCTGATAGGTTAGATTACCCGATCACCCGAAAAACAGCCAAATGTCATCTGGCAACATTGGGTTGCTGACTGAAATCAGATAAGTGGACGCAGGGGCTCAACAATCATACTGGCTCATGGTCTCTTGGCTTGAGCATGCGTGATGGGAAGGATGATGATAGAAGTGAAGATAAAATGCACCTACAGCTTAAGGTGGGTTCCGAAACACAAGGAAGCAATTTTGATTCCCCTAAATTGTTATTAGTTATTCTTGTGTTAACAAACATACTGTGAATGAGTGTTTTAATGATTCACAGCAGATAATCACACGCTGATTACACAAATTAAAATTTGACATGACAGCAACCTCGAGAAACTGTGCATATCGTATGAAACACATCAATTAGCTGCATGCAGAAATTCACAAAAACTTACTAAAAAGACATCAACTTTGTTGCTTACTTTATAGGAAGATAACTTTCTGCAGCCGAAATTTAAAAAATGGTTTGACATTTGGCTATCATGTACAGCTACTCGGAATTCACACCTGTAGCGAATGAGAAATACCAACAGGCAAAATATTATTGTATTATCAGTTTACTGGACAGTTTGATAGCCTAATCACTAACCTAAGCAAAGAACGGCTACAAAAATCAAAGCCAAGAACCTGGCTTAGAATAATTTCATTATAATTAGCGGCAATTTGCGAAGAATGTGAGCTGTTTTGAATTTGATAAGTAACTGAAAGGCGTACCTTACACCAAACCCCCCCCCCCAACATAAACAGAGACTTCATGGCATTTTCTTCTTTGTCAACTCCTCCTATCTCTTCTTTCTAAAGAGGGTACGGAATCTTTCCATCTTCTCTCGGTTCTACCTATCATTTCTCCATCTTTTCTTCTTCTTCTTCTCCTCCTCGCTTTTTCCTTTTTTAATTCCTCCACCTTATTCCATCTTCGTTTACTTTTACTTGCTCTTCCCTTCGAACTTCATCATTTTTAAATTTCCCAAATCATTCTTCTTAATTCCCAATTTTTCATTTTTTCCACACTTCTTATTCCATTATCCTTTTGTAATTCCCCAATTTTTGCACCTCCTTCTTTTCTTTTTCTAAATTTTTCTTTTTCTTCCTCTTCTGCACTTTAAACTTTGTCTTTTCGGTATTCTTCTCCGTATTTTCTCTTCAATTTTCTTCTTCATGCACAAACTTCTCCTTTATTTTCATTCTTCTTATTTTTTCTTTTCTAATTCCTTCTTGTTTTCCAGCTTCTTTCATTTCTTCTCTATTTTTAAAGTCAGTCGATAGGTAGTCAAGCAATATTTTATCTTTCTAACTGAACTTACCCTTTAAAAAAGAAAAACCAATTCACTCAAACAACTCCTGACTTTTCCATAATATTACCAACATCATGATTAATCATGAAAATTGAATTAGCTTATTGAGAATCCATTATTACTACTATTTCCCAGATTATTCAACTTCAAAAAGAAGTAGGCTACTCGTTATTCCGACCGATGTTTACTCGGTGTGTAATAGTTTTTTAATTGAAGTTTGACAAAAGTCGAGCGGTAATTTTAGTTGGTGCAATAAAATTTCAGTTGACCAGGGTCATGAAATATCATCTCATATACGGGACGAGTGGTAATTGAGATATATGCTGGCTACAACACAGTCGTTTCAATTAATTGCAAGGTCCTGTGCTTTGAACCAGGCAGTGGATAAGCCAGTACCCTTAGACTGCTGCCGGCATGCTGTAATTAAAAATGCAATGAGACTGGCGATTAACAGAGGCTCAAGTGACAATAAATTTAAGAACTTAGTGAATTCTTTAAAATCAGAATGGAAAATCGCGTTTGAAATGCAGAGCTTCTATAGTCCGCTGTCGAATAATCCAACGCTTTATTAAATACTGTACAACAGAATGATATGGATCGATTGAGCTACAAATCTTAAGGGACGCTTTTTGACTATCTGCTGACAAAAGCTTAACACTCAAGTTTAATAATTTAGTACATTTTATTCCAACAGATGGTGCCACAGGAAACTAAGTCGCCAAACTCTTTTCATATAAACATGAGATAGCTTGAACTATAGATATTAGGTGGCATATAAATTTATCACCAGATCATTACATTAAAAGGCACTATAAAGACTGTACGCACACACCATTTTGGTTCGTGGCACTAGGAGAAGAATTCGAATTCATATGTAACTCAGAATTTAAACATATTATTATCGCAAAAGAATAAAGCCTTTTTTTGCGGAATGTCATTTATTCATTAGAATTAAAATCGCTTCCCGGTGGTTCGGAACTCACCTAAAGCTGTTGATCCGCTCATTTCTCATCATCATCATCATCCTTCCCAACACTTATGCAGAAGTTGAGAGCTTATGTGGACAGCTTGATTCAACTTTATTTTAAGCTTGATCCAAGCTTACTTCAAACTTCATTCAAGCTTGATTTCAACCAGCTACACAGTAAATTTACCATAGTTTCACAGATCAGTTAACTACAATACCTGACAAGCTGATAAATTGTATAGCCTACAAACTGTAAATACTAAATAAGCTTTATACAATCTGTATAAATAAGCTGCATTCAAGCTGTAGTACTATTTGAGCTAGTCTAGAATTCGCCACTATTATTCACTCAGTAGCGCTGTTCAGCTCAGTTCTCCAATTCAATGTCGCATTTCTTCATTCATTTCCTTCTCTTCTCTGCCTCACACTCCATTCGTTCTTCTCTTCTCTCTCTAATCTTCGCCTCCACTACCAATAGGCGCCGTAAACTATGGAATTAGTATTTGTCATATTCTCTATATAATAATGACAGTTTACTCACATTTTTGTTCTCAAAGAGAAAACGTCGAAAGAGTTTTTCGTATCTTTGGATAATGTACAAGAAATTCACTTCGTAGTTCACCGTTTCGGACGCCAATTTTGAAATTAGAATAATTCCAATTCATACGTAAGCATTGAACGAGTTTCTAACTACTCTAGCCTTAAAATTTTACTAACACCTTACCATTAAAAATAAAAGAGGTCCTTGATTTCTTTGATAGTTTTCTCCATATCTATTGACTTGTGGCATTTTTCATCAAATTCCACCCAATAAAGTTACCTTGAGTTATCGAACAGCTGACGAGCTTCGTACCTATACACTAGACATGCATATAATAGTTTGCTGGGTTATAGCAGTGTATTTCCAGTGTGTCTACCAATAAGGCTTTTTAGGATAGCCATAACTAACAAAAACCACTGAAAAAAAGAAGATAAAGTAGTATGTCTACGAATTTAAGGAGTTGCCTGATTGGCTTATCGGTTGTATGTATAGTCGCCACTTTAATTTTTTCCAGCCAATCAGGAGCTAGGCTTTCTAGAAAGTCACATGGTGACTGATGGCTTAGCTGTTCTGATGTAACGTTCACGAGCTGCTAGCTTCTGATTGGTTGAAATTGTAAAATGGCGACCGATCAACCACTCACCCAATCAAATAGCTTCTTGGGGGCGTGTAATACAGTACGTTGGTTTATTCAATTCTGAGTCGTGAGGTTTTCGTTTATTTTCAAGGCTATTAATCGAGTCAACGTTTTATATTCAGAATGAAGTTTTCTACAATTCCTACAGATTAAAAATTCTGATTAATAAATCGAATAACCATTAGCCTATGTTTACTGCGCTACTGATAAAACAATAAACTGGTCGAAATGAAATGAAAATATCCTTTATCAGGCAGAGTTGGTACAAGAGAGTCCTCTCTCCCATTCAACCTCAAGGACTGGTACTGGGAAACAGGTTATTATTCAGTCATGATTTATAGCTATTGTTTTATTTCTATTCATCTATCTATGATTTATTATCATATATTATTTTCTCTGTATTTATTATTTTAACCTGTATGTTAGTCATGAAAATTCAGTAAGAGGTATCGAGGACTTCTAAGTATGTGGGGAAAACTGCTTCACGATCCCCCGTTAGTTCTAACCTGCTGGAACTGATTTGAGCTTATCGTTTTGTTGTGAAGGAAAATGATAACTTATTCAAACAGTAGTAGTTCATTATTTCTGAGGCCAACTCAGTGCTGCAAACAATGAAATCAAGGAAAGAGCTCGCTAAATCGTTAAAAGGTTACGTTTTGTCAAAGAATGTGACTCTCTAAGAATAACTGATAATAAGAAATCGATATTTTATGATCAATTGTTAGTTTTCTACTAAAAATAAATTTACGAAAAACAAGTAAACTTTATAGCACGAGCAATAAAACTGTCTTAATCATGGTTTAGCTGGTTTTACTCATCACTATTATTGAGTTTTTACTAGTAAAATGTTACTACAAACCTTTATAACAATAATTTTCTAAAGTCAACCGCATAAAATGTTGTCGATAACCACTATATTAAAAATATAAAAATTATTATGTAACTGTTGAGCTATTTTGTATATGGGATAAAGCCAATATCGGGCCAGCTAGAATGTTTCAAAAACATAATGGGTTGAACGATAATAAAATAATTACTTGATATGGCGGCATTTTTTGTAAAATTTCCAAGTCAGAGGTTAAAGAAAATTGATAACTCTGGCCTAGATTGCAAATTTTACGCTAGAAAAGAGACTGACAGATTATTAATCAATAAAGTCTAACAGAAAGTTTAAATGTATGACTACTTTATACTTGTATGATGATTCTTGTATTATTTTTTAAACAGATATTTGACTCTCTGATTTCTGTTATTTATAGATGTGATATCATTTTTCAGTTGATGATTGGTCTTCAACTGATGTGGCAATAAAATAATATAATAGTACATTTCTACTTCATATGATACAGTAAAATTATATATTATGTACTATTGTAAGAAAAGATGATTTAATGAAAAAATGAACCGACTTCTAAAAATGTTCAATTATTACAAGTTTCGGAAAATTTAAGATATTCAAGTGTGAGTAGCGAGTGTGATAAGTGTGAGTAGCAACATATTTAAGAAGTTCAACAAACAAAACAAAAATTATAAAATGTGCTATTAGTCTCGAATAGGTGGAATTTTTCATTCCCTTTTTTCATATTTAACAAAACTTCCAACTGAAAATGAGTTTAGATTATTTGAAGCTTAAGGAACTGATGTGACAAACTTTGGAGCAGACCAGTAAACCGGAGGAAGTATCAGAAATTAGTCTATAAAGAGAGAGATTTTTGAAATTTTGAATTCATCACATTTTTGGAACCTAGCCAGAGAATGTGAAAAATCCTTTAATAAGAATCATTCCACTGTATGAATGTTCAAGTCTATCCACAGCTAGTCTGTACTGGAAAGCAAGGGTGCATTATCACGCATTTCTGAATTATTTTCTTGAAAGGTTTCTAGCCTCAACTTTCAATGAGTGGCTACTACACAACTGTGAAGACAATCGGCAAACAGCTATCTTAAAAATGTTGTTCTATTTAAATGGAGTAAGAGTATTGTAATTGAGTATCAACTGACTAATTGAAATTATTTGTTTATATAATTCAAATTCAATCTCTTACACAACTTCTGACGCATTGCCTATTTTTATCAATCCCGCCCCTTCATTATAACTTGATAACAGTCGAATTGGAATAAGTTGAGACCCCGCCTTTTATAAACAAAAACTGTTACATTCAATTTGTCATGAGTGTGTGTATAATAGAATATTTGAATGGTGGCTGAATGGCGCTTAAATAACATGTGCCTAGCAGGAGGAAAAAATGGGTTTATTGAGCTGCCATACTAAAAAATTCTACTCTAATATGACTGTAATGAGTTATGTAATTAATCTGAAATATCAGGGTTTAGCAACATATTAAACTCGTAGGAGATAAGCCTTTTACGAGTATGAACAGTGTATAAATACGGAATTACAACATTAAAATTACACCCAAAGCATGCTTGCAAGAGAATACAAATTTAACAACACAATTAACCAACAATAGCAATAATCATACTCAGTATATTTCCTTTCGTTCTTGGTTACTGGAAAGGATGATCATGATGATCATGATCATGATGAGAGATGGTCCTATAGTTTTAAGTTGGTTTGAAGTCACCGGAAAGCGATTTTGAAGCTTAGAAGTTGATTAAAAAAGTTGGGCAAATCTTGACTTGATTGGCTGCGATATTCCTCCAACTCATTTAACGTTAAGATAGACTTTGTATTGTCCTACTGTTATCCCGGATTGTTAATCCTTTCATATCAAGATAAATTTGAATGCCTTTGTATGATTTGCATATGAATATCAAACCACGAAAATAGAGTAAACAAAAGACAAGTGCTGAGGACGATCCTTATCCAACCACGGATTTGTTTCATCGATACTAGATAATTACACACAACCTCACCTTCGAAAAGGACAGGAAAAGCATCAGACTTCGCCAAAATATAGATTAAAAACCATGCATAGGTTCAATCATAGGCCAGTACACAGGTTGCGTACTTCAACAGGTGGCCATTTGACTCGCCAATCAATCAATGAGGATGGGTACTGCCACAGTCACCCATCCAACGCCAGTTAGTGACACCGTTACTCAACTTGAACGAAGATGAACTACCAGCAAACTGTAAACAAATCCCAACACGATTGTGTTCCAGTCCGTTGGATTCTCACCGTGTGTAATGCCTGTACATCCTGTGGAAGCAAGTCCATGGATCTAGTCATCAAATTCACATAAAATTATCTAAGGGGTGAACGACAGATGGTAAACGGCTAGGTTATAAGAATGGAGTCAAGATGACCCAATAATCTGTAACTCAACTTCAAATGCATCCATGTCAATACTTTCATTCAGCCTGAGGGAAAAATTGATTCAGTTTAAAAAGCTAAACTTTTTGATCACTTCCAACTTATTTTCAATAAAAATTTGTTTCAGAATCAAACTGAGGAAGCAGCCCACTTCGATGTTGGTTGCAGTCCGGAATGTAAAATAGAACAGGTAGGTGGAGATGAAACAGTCAAGTTTTCTTCGCCAACAAATAGCAGCATTCATTAAACAGTTTACTGGACTAAGGCTAAGCGTACACCGGTTGACAAGACAAGACGAGATTAGTCACAGTTCTTCACATAGTTACTTATGAAGCAACACCCACTGATTAGTCATTGCATCGGTGTGTGCTGCTTCATAAGCAGCTATGTGAATTACTGTGACTAAACGTGACTAATCTCGTCTTGTCTTGTCTTGACTAACCTGTGTACGCCTAGCCTGATAAGAAGTACTGTATATTGAGTTTCTCAGTCGTCCTGCAAACACATTAATAAACAACTGCAAACCAGGCTTTTCTATAATTAGCTATTATTATTAATCACTGTTTAGTTAATTATTATTAGATAATATAAAAAAAGAAGGCTATTAAGGTCTCAAGCCATGATAGATCAGTTACCAAAAATTAATTCTTCAGAAATTTTAGTTGCAAAAGCTGACAGTGAAAGAGTTGGATAAGTACTGCTCATTTGTTAATATTTTATTTGTTCATGATAATCACATAAAAAGAGTTGAGTGGATTAAAGGACGAACACACTATACATGAGAATAGAACAGGAACAAATATTACAAATAATTGCATGCTATCAAACCTGTTCTTCAGTTTTAAGTATTTACCCAATTAAAGAAAACAAAACAATTAAAATCTAAAAAAAACTTTATACAATTACTATCTTCCTATTTATCTAATACATCTATTGATTTCATTGAGAAGTCTCGAAATTTAGAGGTCTCAACAGGATAAGGTCTCAAAGATTTCGATGAGGACTGAATATCAAGAAGTACGTAGTTAATCAAACTAATTAACAGGTTCCTCTGAATTGTTCAAAAAACCACCAAACTAATTCAATTCATTGTACAACAAAAACTCATAAAAAAGAGACGTGTACAATCTATCTTTCTACTGTAGAATCTCCAAATTCAGAGACCTTGAAAAAACAGGAAATCAAAGATTTCGAAAAGGGACCCGAAGCACCGAATACCAATTCAAACAATCCTTCTCGTTGTGAGAAACCTGAATGGTATCAGAGACACTGGACAGTTGAGAAATGAGCAAAGGAACTCCGAACTCTCTGGTTAGCGTCAGAAGACCTAGAGACCGATATTGAAGATTTTGATAGATTGATTCGATTTTTTTTTAAACCGCGAAAACCCCTTATTTTTGTGAAATATTAAATTTTATTTTATTGCTTAAAATTGAAGAGGAAGGGATTCTTTACAGGTAAAATGAACTTTCTATTCTTTTGAAAATTTCAAATGCCAATCGATTCAGTTTTTCAATTTTTCGTTTTTTGAACTCTTCTCTATTTTGAATAGATACAGGTGTCAATTATTGAGAATCTGAGTCTAAAGGAAAATTTCGGTTTTCTCGACCGGAAATGGTAAAAGAAAGTGAGTAGATGACGTTTTTGAAACTTGAACTTTTCGATTAGGTGAAAATTTCGACTTTTTAAATATTCGAATTTTTGGAAAATTTTTCCATTGTATAGAGCTTTATTGGAAAAAGGCCTCCAAAATGGCGGAATCTAGAGGGGGTTTGATAGGGGGTAAATCAAAATATTGATATTTTCGAAAATGAATTATCGGATACTTTAAAATCACGCGAAAAGAGTTAGGTTGAAAAATCTATTTTCATGAAAGTCTAGCACAGTGTAAAATAAACTTTATTGTTTGATGCAAATTTCGACTTTTTCTGAAGGGATGAGGTGAGCAGTGATTTACCTGTTATGAAGATGCAAAAGAAAGCCAAGAACTGTTTTCTGGGTACGGTATATTATATAGCACCCCTAAGTCACTAGAGGGGAAACAATGTTCAAAAAGGCTTGAAATTAGGAAAATTCAATGATCAAAAGCCTGTAAAACATGGTAAAATCTTAAATGGGCGAGCGAAGGAGCCTGTACAGACTCACTAGTTGGAACCCACACTTTTTAATGTTGGATAATATAGTTGTAATAGTTATAGGTTTTATTGGAAAATAAATAATTATTTATCTAAAAGAATATATAATCATACACCATACAACTATCCTATGATTAATGTTAGCCTCAAATGGTCAGCTGTTCGACATCGAACTTTCTGACAAAAACGTTTTTAGTGAGTGGCTCAACTATCCAACATCCGATTTTGAATACAAACAAATGCCACAAATTATTCTCATTATTCTCATTATGCCACATATCTCATTAAATTTTCTGCATTTGTCGAATTTAAATAATTTATAGACAAATTGAAAATTTTCAAACAATAATCACAGCTTCCAAGTCTTCCATGTGATACCTGTTGTTAAGCCTGTAGGAGCAAAGCTCAACAGCTATTCCAATTATTTTAAAACAGCACTACAGCACAAACAGCACTAACTCATAGGCTTATGCAACATTTTCAAATTTACCATTTTCTAACCATTGTACGGACCCAACGCGCAAAGCGCGAGTAAACAATTTGTATTTTACAAAACAAATATGGTAGCCTACAGCTATCTAGTTGAATTGAAACTGGATGGTAAGAAAACAGGTAAGTTTTATTTTTATAAGCCTCAAATCTTGTACAATATTTAAAAAACATTACTTATCTTTTATCTCTAATTTTGAAGAATTCAAAGCAATTTGAAAATACTTTGAAGACTTATTAAGTCTCATTAAAGATTCCACAAGATTTCAATAGATTTTACACTTGTTTGAAAAATCTGCATGGAGTATTTTTGGTTGTATCGATCATAGTTTTTTCAAATATAGTTGTTAAATATTTATCTCACGTAGCATCAGAATCCTGACGTATGATAACCCTATCCCGGAGGTGGAAGGCTAGAGTTAACTGAAGGAGGATAACACAATTCTTATATAATTATGATACAAAAGGTCGAATATTACTACTACTAAAAGGTGACAATTGAGTTAGTCCCATATTGGGCGGAGGTTGGATATGTCATTTCTCCTACCAGATTTGAATATAGGAGTAACCCTGCCAATTTTCCATCTGAGGGGAATACTGAGGATCTCAAGGACAGATCAAAATGATCTTCGCGGAGAGACCCAAAATTTTAGCACAACCCTTACATGAAGAAATATTATCTGGTCCACAACCAGTACAAAGTCTCAAATCACCTATTGCTGCAATTATGGCTCTCAAATCAACAAAACTGATTGAGAGAGAAGGTACATTCAGTCTACTGTCTAGGTTCACCTCATTGTCAACATCCAACTGCGACTCATCAGAAAATACTGAGCAAAACCATTAGGCAAATCATGAAGTCCAAAGATCTGATCACCCCAATGCATACCCTCCTGTGTAGAACTGTTAGCTCTTCTTGCATTGACAAATCCCCAGAAGCTCTTAGCATCGCTCTTAATATTAGTCTCAACCCTATCTAAATAATTATGATATTCATGAGCTTAACCTGACTTCGCAATCTTTTGAATTGCTCATTGTGATATAGAGAGAAGTGCTGCTTCATAGCGCATCTGTCCATCCTCTTCAACAGCCGAATTATTTCAGCATTGAACCAAGGTTGATACTTAGTACCCCCAGGCCTGACCATCCTCTTTGGAATACAATTGTCAAAGCACTCATAAATGAAGGTATAAAATAAATCCACAGCCTCATCTACTTTACTTAAATTATCCATAAGCCCCAGCGATAGCTCAACTGATAATAAAGCAGGAGATAGTCAGCCCTCCTAAAGTCAAACAGTTCAATGCAATTCAACTGAGAATTATCAGTGGACCATACCTGTACTGTGACAACAAGAGAAGGATAATGAGCGTCCTCAGGAACCAGGGAACAATCACTTTGCTCAACCCTGATATCAACATTAGAAAATACTAGGCCCAGAATACGATCATTACAATTAAGAACTGAGTTACAGAGAGCCAGATCATAGAAGCCTACAAAAAGAAGCCAGTTTCCTAGCAGAAGGAGAGCCCAATTCCAAACGATATCTATCATTATTAATCTCAGGTAGGTTGACTTCGTAGATTTACGTATCCTATGAGCATACTTCCCAGTACATATATATTATATAAACTATAAATTATAAACAGCTATAATTCCCTATAAACTGTACATCAATATTAATATTTGCCAAAAAGAACATTTTACATAATTAAATATTTACATACAAAATAAATACTAAAATAAATATTGAAAATTAGGTAAGATAGAGTGAAAAATTATCTGATTTCAAAATATCCCTTGTCCTGTTTCATTGATCATAAAACAAATAGCTTGAATAAAATAAAATCTTAGTAATAAACATCATAATATTATTATTAGAGAAACAAAATCCAAAAAGCTATGTAATATACGATTCTATGCAATAATTCATGCATTCATATCAGTTGGACTGCCACATCTAATAATTCCTTCCAATAAAATTCGTAACCTTTACCACTGTAAATTAACCCTGTCAATTGTAAACATAATTTTTGTCATTTTAATAATTCATCCACAGTCTATAAATTATAATTTCGTCAATTTTTAATAAATCATAATCACTATCCCTCTAATATTTTTACACCTCATTCAAGGACTCAACTTTCTTATAATTTTCAGTTGATTTCAAGGATATTATTTACAAATAAAGAATAATCTAATCTAAACTTTCTTGCCTTTTTGCCGCAAATTTCTGAATTATGCTATCAAATCATTGAAACCCTTTCGTGTTCAATTGAGATGATAATCAGTTTTGTGAGTATTTTCTGTTGCATAGCATTCCTCAAATAGGTTTTTATGAGCTCAATTATCTGAAACTCCTCTCCAGTTGCTACAGACACTGGAAAAGTAACAAAATTCAAACATGTTAGGTAAAATATCCTTCTCTCATATCCCCATAATTCATCTCTTTCATAGCCCCCATAACTCTCCCCATAATTTTCTCTCATATCCCCATAATTCCCTTCTCTCATATCCTTGAAATTTCAAACGCAAAATGAGAGGGAAGAGGAAGAAAGAGAGTGAGAGAGAGAGACAGTGATAAAGAGAGAGTGTGGGAGGGTGAAGAGTTGACTAGTTTTGAAAATAGAGGAAGTGCGACCTTCGTGCCACTGGGAAGCTGCAACTCCCAAAAACAGCGAAATGCGGTTCAATTAGTCGGTATGGAGAGTTTGGTGACACATCTATCTCGTTGGTAATTTTTAGCTTCACGCTCATCCTTCTTCTTCTTTCTCTTTATTTTCCTTTTATTTTTCTTTACCTTCAACTCCTTCTTCTACTTCTTATCCGTCGTCCTCTTCTTCTTCTTCTTCTTTTCCCTCACCTTCCTCTTCTTTAAGTAACACTTAATCTTCATCTTCTTCTTCCTTTTCTTTTTCTTTACCCTCCTCCTACACCTTCTTCTCATTACACACTTCTTCTTCTTCTCCATCATCTGCTTCTTTCTTTTTATTTCCCTTTTCTTTTTCTTTACCCTCAACTACACCTTCTTCTTCTTCTTCTTCTTCCTCTTCTTCTTCTCTTTCTTTTCTTCTTCTTCTTCTTCTTCTTCTTCTTCTTCTTCTTCTTCTTCTCCTTCTTCTTCTTCTTCTTCCTTCTTCTTCTTCTTCTTCTTCTTCTTCTTCTTCTTCTTCTTCTTCTTCTTCTTCTTCTTCTTCTTCTTCTTCTCCTTCTTCTTTCTTCTTCTTCTTCTTCTTCTTCTTCTTCTTCTTCTTCTTCTTCTTCTTCTTCTTCTTCTTCTTCTTCTTCTTCTTCTTCTTCTTCTTCTTCTTCTTCTTCTTCTTCTTCTTCTTCTTCTTCTTCTTCTTCTTCTTCTTCTTCTTCTTCTTCTTCTTCTTCTTCTTCTTCTTCTTCTTCTTCTTCTTCTTCTTCTTCTTCTTCTTCTTCTTCTTCTTCATACTTTTATCATTATTATTCTTCCTGTACTTTCTCTCAATCTATGTGTGAAGTGGAAATTATCCCGAGGTCTAATCTAGGCAATAAATGGTTAAAGCCTAATGCTTAATGCGCATGTCACACAATTTAGTAATGCATGTACTTGGAGTTCAGTGACAGTGATGAGCTGGACTATGGTGACTAACATCATAAAAATGGAGTGCGAGAGACAGTGTTGATGAATGAAAAAAAAATGAAGGGGGAGAAGGATAGAGAATAAGAAGAAGATGAGGAGGAAGAAAATAAGAAGATCGAGAAAAGGAAGAAGATGAAGAAAAAGAAAACGAAGGAGAAAAACTGAAAAAGAATTTTTATGTTGATGATGATTAAAAGAAGGAAAAATATTTTTTATAATTTCTTTCTCGTATATTGAAACTGAATTTCCATAATAATATTATGTTCGAGAACTTATGACCTAACTGCTTCTCATCATCACGAATCAAGGCTTATAATCAGTTGTAAAACTCATGAGGTTTGTAGTTCAATGAATTCATCAGTTTTGTCTTAGATCACAGTACAATATTCCAATGAATTTTAGATTGGCTAGTAAAAATAAAACCAATACACAGGGTTCAGACTCAATAGTACCACAGAGACAGCAGAGAAAGCTTGAGCTATGCTTTTCCTATGATCATCAATTAATCATCTTTTAATGTTACTGTACCCAAACAAAAATAAATAATAATCACTTCCCATACACACCTTCTCCAACTGTTGATCTTCAATCAGGGTTTAACCCTCGGTTAAGAATTTCCGGAAATAGGACAAGTAGAGGGTGAAAGTCAAAGCGTAACCGACAATAGAGGGTGGAACAGGACAGCAAAAACGAGGAAAAGGACAATTATTATTCAAATTATTGTTTCCTCTACTGCACACGTGAGTGGTTTAGAGGGGGTGAGGGGGGTGTTGAACGTGAGAGGGGGGAGGGGATGTCAAAGGGGTGGCTGAAGTCACTACTACCTGTTGCCAACAAAAGTCGCTCACAACAATTTGTTTCCTATTTTTTGTCATCCACCTTTTTCTGTAAAATCGTTTTGTTGCCACAACTTTTTTTTTGGATGAACACGCACGCACTTTTTGAAGCGCGTCGATTATTATAGAGGTTAGATTGGCTGGGTTTCAAGGTCACCGGAAGGATTTGACAACGATGATGACAGTAGAAAAAATGTCGGAGAAATGGTCGCTGATGTCCTACAAAAGGTGGTGTCAGCTGGGAAGCCCACACGAGCGAAGCAACTGGGTGTGATTCCGTTGCACTGGATACGGAAAGAGTGACTCGACGATTTGGTTGGGGTGTTTTGGAATGGGTGGGAAGTCCCAAGAAATCAAGTTAGTCAATCTCGATCAGTGACGCGTTAATCGTAACGGACTTTGGGTTTTTAGAAGACAAGAGGTTTCAACTTTCTACAAGTAATTCAGTTTCAAGAGTTAGTCGAATATACAAATTAGTTCTTTTACCACAGAACATTGCTGATGAAAAAAGAATACTTCACGATAATTTCATGATACAGTGAAGGCTGTTCACTTGGAATACGTATCAGAGCATTGATGATACAGTATGAGAAAGAAACAAAACAGCCTAATAATAATTTTAGAAAAAGTTGGAGGAAGAGCTGAAATACCACATGAAAGAACTATGTAATTCAATCAGATAATTGGGAATATTGATAGTTTGATCCAACTTAACGAAATAATATCACAGAACGACTAGGTAAATAATTCAGACTGATATAATAGGACTAGTTAAGCGCTCAAGAAAATAAGCTGAACAAAAACAAAAGAGCAGAACTAATCTGAAAATCAGTGTCATTTTTCACACATGAAAACAACAACGAATAGCCTTTAGAATAGCATAACTTGAGCCAGTACATTTTGTCGAAGCTTTCACTTCAAATTTGCATAATATGGATTTGAGATATGTGTTTACACATCCAGTGAATTGTGAATGATTCACTATTCATTAAATGTTTTTGTAAACATACTTTTCATTCAAAGTTTTAAGAAAAGAGACGCTGCCTAGACAAGAGTACTGTAACCACAGCAAACGAAGAAGCAGTTACAGTTCTACAGTACTTCTTTGATAGAATAGTGTGTGAAGTATATAAAGTATAAGAAGTATAGAAGTATAATTAGTACCACTAAACAATCTCGAATATAATTCAGCATATTCAGCGTAATTCAGCAGAATTGATTGTCAGCATGTTCTAAACGAAGTCGAATCTTAAGGGTCACTGGCCCTTAAGTCACTGTGGCTTAGGGTCACAGGGTCACAGGTAATAATAGTAGCCTATATACATTAGAATCTGTGTTACATAATATAATAGAATCCCTTACAATATTTGCGTCAGTGCAGTTTTGTCGAAATATTCTACTCGAATTAAATATAGGTAACTTAAAAACGCCTTATTAATTTGATATAGGATATAATTCACCTGCAACTATAATTATTATGGAAAAAACAGTTATTTTAACTTTTCAGTGCAAAGTTTCCGATATATTATTTCACATTCTCGTAAACACACATTCCATCTACAGGCCTACAGCTTTAAAATAGTCGTTGGATAGAGCCGATCTCCAAATTACTCAGGCATTTCCTCTCTATTTTGTGCTCATCCACTGTACATCCCTCATTCTCTGCTGTGATTGGTCACATTGTTCGACATCTACCGGAACTCCAACAACAACAAAGGCTCCAACCTGTCATTACAGACTAACCGAATACCGATACACCTAGCATGGCACCCGGTTTTTCATTCATACCATTTCGAAAAAATTATGAATGAATCTATGTAGCCTACGTGTTCCACTAATGCTACGTTTCCGTCACCATAACTATGGTAATTATATCATGGAGAAAAAATTTGTATCCTGTCATGACCTGAGCTTGAAGGGGCTCGACCTTTTGAGAGAAGAAATGTTTCAATTCAAATTTCATTCGTTTCAAATATTCTTACATTTTTCCATTTAGGACACTATTTTTTAGTGGAATATGGGTAGCCTATAATCCTATATTGTCAATAAAATAGTAACGAAAATATGTACGAGTTTTACAATTAATAAGTGGGGATAAAGTTAATTCAACGTTGAATTCTTTCAACAACAGTGATTTGATTGAATGTTTGTCAATAAGAAGTTTAGTGATATTACTAAAATTAGCTTTTAATTCACTGACCAGATAACGAATGATTTCTGTATGAAAAATTACAATGCATGGAAGGTGAGATGATTATGAAAAACAGGAGTTATAAAATTATGAGAATTACTGATGAAGCCGGGACTAATTGACTGAATTTCTTATTTGATTATCGATAAACAATCAAAGAAAAATCAATAAAATTGATTGTGGTAAATTGAAATAAATGATGAGGTTTGAACAAAATATTGAAAATATCGTGGAACAAGGGACCATACTTAATTACTTATTGTCACCAGCAAAATAAACAGTGGAGATAGAGAAGGAAGCTAGAACTAGAACTAAACAATAAAACACCAAAGAGCTTGAACTAAGAACTAAAACTAAACAATAATACAAAAAAGTGTGAATGATGTTGACGTAGTAAACGCCTTCAAATTCAAGAAGCCACCTGATTGGCTGACCGGTTGAGCAGACGGGCAGACGCCATTTTAAACTTTCCACCAATCAGAAGCTAGCAGCTCGTGAATGTTACATTGGAGCAGTTTAGGCGCCATGTGACGTTCTAGAAGTACTAGCTCCTGATTGGTTGAAACTTTAAAATGGCGGCTGTTCAACGCATTCACCAATCTCAAAGCTTTTTGTAATTCGAATCGAACTGAATCAGCTTTGTCAACTTCTTATTGGTTTGTGGTTTGTGTGCCCAATTACCCAAAAAACAGCCAAATGTCATCTGGCAACATTGGGTTGCTGACTGAAATGAGATAGCAGTTGAAAAGTGGGCGCAGGGGCTACTTCTCACAATATTCATGGAAAATAATACATTTTTCAGTAGAAAACCCGTTATTTATCTCGATGTAGTATAGGCGTATTCAACCAGTTACTGAAGTTTCAAAATGATGCTATGTTATTATGCAGCTTCAAGATAAATATTATGAACCAAATACACAGTGAATAGGGGCCTAGATACTTATAAAATATTCCAATCAATAATACGATTTTATTTCAATTTTTTTTCCGTTGTAAACGTGTACAACCCACGCACTGGTGCATTGCTTCATATGACTACGAGTTACGCTACACATTCCTTGTGTGATAAAAGTAATAACCGATTTCGAATGCCATGCTCCAATTCCATCGACGGATTTTGTCAAACAACTGATAAAGTTGACATAAATTGGTAGAAATTGTGAATAAATCATGCGTCTAGCGCCGTGCATTGACAATAAAACGTTGACTTTGAAACGCCTTTTCATGGGCCACTTCACGTAATGGGACTGCCTGTACACTATTCAACTTAAATACGGAACTGTCAAACTTGATTGAAAGTTTTTTCATTGTGAATATCATTAATATTTGGTCTTGGGACAAATGAGTGAATTTGTTCTATTCTGATTAATTAAAACTGAATCGAAACACAATCGTAGTTGAAGTAGCCATATACCCAAACGCAGGCCTAATAAGATTCTCTAACACTGATTCACTGTTGTTGCATGTCTAAATATGTTATTAAACTCGTTACAAGCACCAATATGTCATAGATTTCAAGATTAAAAGTAACGTTTATGTTTATACAGTAATATCTTTCTATCTTTTTTAGGAACCTCCTTATTCTCATTCTTTATTATCAAAAACATGAAATTATTCAAGTTGTCTGATAATTCTCGTCAATCTAACGTTTTCCAATAATTTGCAAGATTTTTATATTTTCCATTAATTTACTAAAAATAATGCTCTTACCCGTGCTCCTTGCTACTGCTACTGCTACTGCTACTGCAACCGCTTAAAGTCCTGTCCTCCACAAATTTTATTCTATCCCTTTTTCTTCTATTTTCTTTCCTTCTCTCCTTTTTCGTTCCTTTATTCCATTTACTGATTCACATCCAATTCACATCCTTATTTTCTCCTGAAGAATATTCTTTCACCTGAAATTTCATAGGAAATCATAATACTTTGAGGGGTTACCCCTAAAGCATACCCCTACATTGAGGGGTTTCATTGTGATGTGGATCTAAACCTTGAGCCTGTTTCATGACACGTCATGGTCCGAACTTACCATCTCCGTTTAAACTGAGTCTAACAAATCACAGTTTAAACTTGGTTTAAACTTACAATCCACAGTAAAAATCAAGTTTAAACTCCGATCATCCTTATCATTATTAGGAGAAGATTCATTTCACATATTTCAATTATTATATATCTTTCATTTCTCATTTGTGTGCAGACTGCTATGCAGAAAGTGAATTTATCAACTATCAAGAACAACAAGTACTTTCTCGACAATATTGTCCAGGAAAATTGTCTAATAACTATTGTTAATGAACGAATTGGCAGCAGAGTAAACCGCACAACTACTAATAAGACAAAACTTGCGGTTTTACAAGTCTGTGCTCACAACAAAGCAGTCACTCTTGACTATGTCTATCAGTCAACCATAAAGACAAACCATAGTCAAACATTATGGTGAAATCTGAAAAGTAAACCAGAACATTCATCAACTCTCTTGACGCCCCTTCAGAAGTGTGACACTAGACACTGGAACTGTGACGAGGGCGTACCCTCGACAGACATTCTGCAGAACAAAAAAAAAAAACACACTGCTAATGTATCTCGGCTACTGTTCTACATCTTCGACGAGTGGTGATAGAATAAACAATTTCAGAAACCACAGTAGAAGTATTTAAACAAATTTCATGGTTTAGGTTGTTTCTTCCAATTTTCGGGAAGGTCTGAAAGTGTTTACAAAAGTAACAGAAGCTGTTTTGCTCGTGATGTCCTCATAATGCCGGGATTGTGTGTAGATAAATGGTTGAAAGATGATACTTCAAAAAGGCAGAATAGGAGTTGAACCAGTAGCAGTCCAGACTGAAAGTCTACTGAGCTAATTCCAGTTTCAAATTGTATAAATTGTTTTGAGTTTCTTTCTGAATGGAGTGAGTAATGTATCAAACTTGATTGATACAAAATCGTTTCCAATAACTTACTAATGAAGTGATACAGGACAATAAGAACAAGAAACTGACGTAAAAACCTCCCAGGAAGTATATTTTGTTCGTTCCTATTCAAGCTAGTTCAACCTTGACACACAACAACAAAACAAACAATAAGAACAACCTATTGATATAGAACAATAAGAACAACCAATGATTATTGAACAACAAACTGACTTAAATCAATAAGAGCAACAAACTGTTGTAAACCAATAAGAACAACAAACAACGAAACAATATAAATAACGCAATAAGAATAATTATAGAACCACCAAATATCCACCACCATTGCAGCAATACTGAGACACCAATATAGCTGATAGAAAAAATAGGAAAACATCTGGGAATCGAACCTAGGCACTTCAATATTCGGTTGACCGCCTCACTTCAAGTGGTGAGCAATTAAAAAAAAAAACAATGAGTTCAATCATCTAACCAAAGTATTAGACTGTTGATCATTATCATCAAAGTGTACATTTGGCTTGAATTGCGACATAAACTAAATTCTTCAATAAAGAAAACAACATTTCCCAGAATCCAATGACAGGAACAATTTTTTCACCGATTAGGCTATTAAAAAATCATATCGGAAATATAAAAACGTCTCCTACTTCTACATAGATTATTATTTTTTTCCCAACATTTTTCAAAGCGTACACTATGCCTACCAACTCGTTCAAAAAGTCAAGCAGACCCATTTATAACGTTACGCACGAGCTACAATTTTTAATGGCCAGAAATAATGAGTGGTTTTCGGTAGAAATGGGGCGGGTGATTTTTCCAGCGGTTTTACTCTCTTCAGCACTTGTTTTAGATACTTGTCCAGTATTAGTGAGTATCGTACATACTCGTTATACATACTCTTCGAGTATCAGTATTTGTGAGGAAACGTTCACGAATAGTAAGTCTATAATCTGTGCAAACCTAATAACGCAGCATTGCGCTTGAAGGGTACAGTGTTGTCATCTGATCGTAGCTGAGGAAGCCATTGCGTTTTAAACAGAAACATGGCAACAGTGTACGAGTATTCAATATTAGCATTTCGGACGATCGGACGTTTTCGGACAAAAACGGTTCCAGTGGAAGACGAGGCTAGCTAAGACATTGGATGCGAGTTGGTACTAGTTGCGAGCCAAAGATACACACTTGACATATAATACCGCAAATATGAAAAACATATAAAAAACATGGGCTCATATTTGGGCTTTATTGGCAAGCTCATATATGGGTCATATGGGCTCATAATTATAACAAACAATGGATATTAATATCATTACATCAACATCAAGGCAGTATACCTTGTCTGTGAAAATAGGGTTTTAGATCATTCCCTATGTCCACATTTGGTTGATTTCGTGTGCTGCAAAGCATGCTACCAATGCTTGAGCGAATAGTAAGCTTAGTAATATAGTAAGTTGTGTACCACACTAAATCGACCAAGTGTGGCCATAGACACACTCGTACCAATAGTCACAAGTCATATTCTACTCCTACAAGTTCCAACTACATCTACTCGCAGCCAGTGCTGCCGCGATCTCAAATGCGGTTTCTGCAATCTCTCTACCAAACTTTTATTTCAAATTATAAATGAAAGCGTACTAATATTGAAACCAGTATTAGTTTCTGCTAGGAACGTTTTCAAGGTACTTGCGGAGAGGCCTCATTGTAGTATGTCAATGTGAACAAAGTTGAAATCAGTATTTTTGAGCTAGAAACGTTCTCAAAGCAATTACGGAGAGGCCTTTTTTAGTCTTTCAATGTGATCAAAGTTGAAATCAGTATTTTTGAGCTAGAAACGTTCTCAAAGCAATTACGGAGAAGCGTTTTTTAGTCTTTCAGGGCCGCTTTCCCCAACGCTGCTTAAAGTAATAACAGCTGACGCTCAATTTTTTTCTATACTTTTCCTATTCTCCGAATGAGGCTTAAGCCAGATGTATTGCTTGAGCAGCGTTGGGGAAATCGGCCCTCAATGTGAACAAAGTTGAAATCAGTATTTTTGAGCTCGAAACATTTTCAAAGTAACTTACTTGCTGAGAGACTTTTTCGTAGGGTTTCAATGTGAATCAAGTTGAAATCAGTATTTTTGAGCTCGAAACGTTTTCAAGGTAACTCACTTGCTGAGAGACTTTTTCGTAGGGTTTCAATGTGAACAAAGTTGAAATCAGTATTTTTGAGCTAGAAACTTTGAAAGAGCATTGAGCCAATAGAGAGGCAGGCAGGCAGGCACCGTGCAGTGTGTAGTGAGCGTCCTCCACTGCTGGAATAATGAGGAAGTGTGGAATTAACAGTGTTGCATCGTCGGCGGCGGCGACAGCATATATAACCATGATGTGCCCTATTTGTCCCACTCACACAAACACACATTTACATAGTCACCAGTAGAGTTGACAATGAAGCATCTCCAATCCCAAACCATCCACCTACGTTGGAATTATTCCTTCTTCGAAAATAATAAACAAAATTGACGATTGATGAGAAGAATAGACTCAGGAACAGAAGAAATCTTGACATAGAGATACATGACGCCATCGAATTACATAGAGGTATATACTAATCATATGTAGTTGTTGTTGTTGATGATGGAGCTCATTTGGTTCAAGCTACTGTATCTTGATTTTAAACTTATTAAACTAATAAGGGTGGGTTTATGAGCTCGGGATTTGTAGTCCACCTAGTTTATCTTTTAGACTCGAGATGATCTGTTGTTGGATTCATAACCCAACTTATAAACCTCGGGTGTTCCCTGCGATAATATTGCTCTTTTACGCCTGGGACTTGCAAATCTCGAGCTCATAAACCCGATTTTTAACACTCGGCGCAAAATCCGGTTTTTAGCCTCGAAATAGAGATAAACCCGAGCTCATAAACTGCCCCTAAATATCTTATTTAATCTTATATTTCGATAGAATGTCAACACAGCATAAGATAAGAGAGGAAATACAAATCAGAATCAAGTATCTTGAATCTCATAATCGCAGACATTGAATCACTGATTGAAGATCAACCTTAATTTTATTGATGTTCATGTGAATAGTTGTGACATGTGACATGTTGTGAACATGTGACATGTTGTTCATCAACCTTAATTTCATTGATGTTCATGTGACTAGCAGTTGGCATTGCAAAATGTATTTTTTTAACGTTTGTAGCTGAGTGAAAATTATGAAAAAAAATTGGAATTTCGATAATTCGTAGCTCACGAGCATTTAGCCTGCTGTGTTTGTAAGAGTTAAGATTTCATATATTATGTATGGTAATGGTTGAGTAATTCTTGGAGTTATTGAATTTATCAGAAAATAGATAGTATAGAGAATTAGAGATGTTATTGAAAAAAGAATATCGAATTACTACTGCATTTTAACCATAAAATTGGAAGTTTCAAAATGTGTTTTCAGCCGCTTAAAGTATCCAAACTGTATAGTTTCAATTTAAATTTAACAAAACTGGATCAAAGTGTTTGCGATGAAATGACCAAGAATAATGAATCTCTCTCAATAGCAGTTAGTGGTCCACACACGCATCCTGCGTCCTGCCTTTTGTTTCCCAGATAGTTGAACGGATTCCGCATAGCAGTAAATTACTGGCCGCATAAAAAGCGGATGAACAGAGGACCTTCACCACCAGTGGCGTCATTTCACCAAAACCTTGGGGGGGTCAAACACCGGGGGGGGGGGTTATGGGGGGTATGGAATACCCTCCACCAAAGAGGGGGGTCCGGGGGTCCTCCCCCGGAAAATTGAGCACTCTTGAAACCAAAAAGAGGGTTTTAAGCTTTTTTTAAATGTCAAATGTACTTTGAATTATAACAAAATTATGAGTAAAATTTCCTTAAATATACGCAGAAAATTAATGCAAAACGACAATATTATTATTGACAACAGACAGAATTAAATAGTAATAATCTGGTAAGTTGGTCATCTTCTTAGATAAAAACGATAAACGTGATCAATACGTTCGTACTAAAAATAATACATTGGCTCTGCTGTTATTATTCAGACCTACTAATAAGTACTATTGAATATTACGTGTTTGAAGAGTGTTAACAGTAGTTAAATAGTGTAATAAATTAATATTTTTTTAAATTACAAGAATACAAGGACTACTCTGCTGCTAAGTTTTTAACATTTGACCGGATAAAATGCTTATTTGTACATGAGCTAGTACAAAATATTTTCTGTAACCCAGGAATCAGGGGGGGGGCAGATGCCCCCCCCCGCCCTCCCCCAATGACGCCCCCGGACAGTCCACAAAGATTTGAAAAATGACGAAAATAAAACGAATTTTTCAGTAGATCGATTATTTAGATTGATAATAACTGGCTTTACTGAGTTTCCACATCAATTAGTCCACTGCGTTCGTATAATACCGGGTGATTCAAAAAGAATACCACAACTTTAAAAATTTGTATGTTATGAAAAAAACATCATAGAACCTTCTGTTATACATCTTTACAAAGAGTATTCAAAGAAGTTTTTTTCACTCACAAACAAGTTCAGGGATGTTCCATATGATCCCTCCAGACACTCGAGCAATATCAATTCAAAACCTCCCTCAAACTTGTTCCACACTATCTGTAGCATGTCAGGCGTAACAGTTTGGATGGCTGCTGTTATTTCTTGTTTCAAATCATCAATGGTGGATGGATATTGATGATTTGAAACAAGAAATAACAGCAGATTATCAAATTGTTACGCCTGATATGCTGGTGAGATGGAAAGAGTTTGAGGGAGGTTTTGGGTTGATATTGCTCGAGTGTCTGTAGGGGTCATATTGAATACCTCTGAACTTCTTTGTGAGTGAAAAAAACTTCTTTGATTCCTCTTTGAAATGATGTATAACAGAAGGTTCTATTATATTTCTTTCATTAAATACAAAGTTTTAAAGTTGTGGTATTCTTTTTGAATCACTCTGTATTCTAAACATAAAAATTTCACGTTTTTAACGATGAATATTACGAGACTATTGAATACTTTGAGACTATTGAGTATTGAATACTGTATTAGGGTATAGGATAGTAATGAATTTAATTTTGGAGAGGTTGAAGCTAATATAAAAGAACGTTTTTTCATTAGAGTAAGTTTGTGATTTATATTAAAAGCTCTGTATGAAATACTGTATTCGATAAATTTAATATTCTGATATAAATAGTAATAATACTGATAAAAATTATAAAGATTATCTTCATTTCTTTAATATTTCTCTTCACTTCCTTTAATAAACATTAATTACGGTTGTTTTCTGATATTATTAGTTCTTTAAGCAGATGACGAAAGTAAATTCATCAACTTATCTCTCCCCAACGGACTAAATATAGAAGAGATGCATACGAAAACTAAATGTCCAAATGAAAAACCATCATCAATTTCATTCAAATTTTGGATCTGTGGGAAGACGAAAGACACGTCCTCAAATGTCTAGGCTAGGCGTACACCGGTTAGTCAAGACAAGACAAGACGAGATTAGTCACGTTTAGTCACAGTACTTCACATAGATGCTTATGCAGGGCCGGATTTCAACCTTTTGCCGCCCCTAGGCACTATTCTGGCTGCCGCCCCTTGGCATATCAGATATAAAATGTATATATATAAGTTATTATGGAAATGAAATACCAAATTTAACAGTCAATAATGATGGTTTTAATAAAACAATCAGTTACTTTTAGATTTGTATTACGGTATATTCTAAAATGTCTTTGCTCATTCAAAGTAAAAAATAGCTGACAACGAAAAATGAAACTCATGAACAAACTTGATCATTAATGACAAAAAAAATATTTAGTTTTTTTTATGAATGGGGTATTTGGAATATTTGATTGGCATATAGTTGTTAAAACAAAATTTAAAACTACAATATCAAACTTTAAACTTGATTAGCACGACCAATGGTATTAGAAAATTTCTAAAAATTTTAGACTGAATAAGATACAAAATCATTCTTATAAACTTATTAATGAATTATTCAAATAGAAAAATTAAATAATTTAATTTTAGAAAAAGTTTATTATTGATATATTAAAGAAAAGACCTGATCAATATTCATGAGAACTTTTCCGTTTTTCTATGATTTGATTATCTCGGTTATTCGATTGGTATAATCTAGTCCAATATCATCCTCTATAAATTTGATTAGCACGGCAACGGTATTAGTACTATCGAATAATTTGAAAATCATATACTGAATAATATACAAAACTATTTACATGAAGTTACGACTAAAATAATCTTAGAAGGAAACTGAACTAAAAAACGTTATCAGTATCCACAAAAAATAATTTAGTTCTTATGATTGGGGTATTTGGAATATTCGATTGGTATGCAGATGTAGAGGTCCAAAAAATTACAAAATTATCAAATTACAAAACTATCTAAATAAACTTACTACTAATACTACAGTAATTTGAAAATTTTCTTAATACTTAGATAAAACGAAAGGTTTACTAATATAAACTAGCTTAGCTCCCGAGAGCCGTGCCGCCCCTAGGACGTGCCGCCCCTAGGCCAGTGCCTAGTGTGCCTAGTGGGAAATCCAGGCCTGTGTTTATGAAGCAACACACACCGATTAGTCATTGCATCAGTTTGACATGCTTCATAAGCAACTATGACTAAACGTGACTAATATCGTCTTGTCTTGTCTTGACTAACTGGTGTACGCCTAGCCTTATGTTTCTGCAGTCAAATGTGAGTGATCTTACAATATTTTTTTTTCAAGAATGAAAGAGTTGTCGATATTATTATAAGCTTAAAACAACGGTTTACAGTCTGTGCTTATAGCCTTCGAATACCCTAGTTGGTATTTTGGTTACACCTTGTAACAACGCCTATGTAGACTTTGTTTTAGTATCAGTTACAACCTGTTTTGGGTGGATATTGAATTTAGCAAGAGGGGATCATCAATGGAAAAAAACGAAGAGTCAGACAGAGAAAGATAGTGGGAAAAAGTGAGTGAGAGTGCGAGAGACTGATTGATTGTGTCTGATTATCCCATGTCTTGTGAGACCTTTGACAAACAATGAAACATGAGAAACAATGTTTGTGATTAACATGATTGTTGATCATGGCTGTGCACTTTTTCAATCGCTTCTTATCAGATTCCCCATAACAAAAACTGGCAAGTTACTTATGAAAAATCACACAGTTCAAACAAAATTTTATAAAATACTACCTCCACCTGTGAATTTATAAATACATTGTCAAATTCCCACTGACGTAAAATCACAAACTTGTTGATCACGAATGTTGAATTTCTTCAACATCTCAAACATAATTATCATGTATTAAAATTTTCGAAAATCTTATGACTTCACCATCAAAAACCACAACACTCAATTCGATTTTTTTTCTTTAAACAATAGGCTAATTATTTGTTTTGTGGGGCACGGTTTTGGGCAACATGTCCGCCGCATCTCTTTTTTCCAATAAATTGAAATTGAATTTTCGAGTCCCAAATTCAGCAACGTCCTTCTCAAGCCAACAATTCCCCAATCCAGGGTTCATTGATACAAAATCTCAAGGCTGTTAAACTGGACGCGACTCATTTGAACTTTAGATGGCGCTAGGCGTTGATTGGTCCAGACTTGCCTACATGCTATACATAGAATAAACAGAGCTTCATATCTACATATAAAATTCTTCGCTACATATCTACATGTTTTCATGTGTATATGCACTAACATATGCATGTAAACGCTTGTTATGTAATAGTCCAATATTTTGAGTTTAGTTAATTGTGAGCAATGTATGTAGTACTGTTGTAGATGAACAACTGGATAGACAGACCGGACAGCTATAAATGGAAGCCATGAATTAATGATGACATCTACTGTCTGCAGACTAGTTTTATTATGATTTGAATAAAGCTAGTTGATGTTCAACAGAGTGATAACATATAAAGTGGTTGGATAATTGAGAATTTCGAATATTTTTGGGCCAAATCGACCAATGTTCTAGGTCTAGAATAAATCTGATAAAATTTTATTGTTCCAATCCCCATGTTCACACTTGGTCAATTTTTGTGAGTTGCACAACACGATGCCAATGCTTGAGGATAGCTTGCTTGAGTCGCACACAAAATCGGCCAAAAGTGGACATAGGGAGTGATCCAGACATGATTATCTTGAAAAGGAAATTTTGAAAAAGTTCGTTAAATCTATCTTTAAAATCAAATTCTTTTCGCTTCAATCAAATTTAGTAGGCTATTTTTTGTACCTTTTCGTACTTCAAAAGAAGTTATTTTTATAATATACCGGTAATTTCGAACATCAAAATTAAGTATTTTTGCATCTCTAATCATAGTAAGACTCCTCTTTCATACTGATTAATACCACTCATAATATTCTCACGAACTAACTATTTTCATTGGATAATGCCTTGGTTACACTCTATATGACTCTCTAAATTTGCTCAAGAAGCCCGCCCAGTTTACACAAGACTTGTAAACAATAAATTAAGAATTGAAATCAGTCGGCAACGTGTAAGATAGAACACAAAAGTTGATAGAACTTATTAAACCCTCAACTATTAAACAGAGGTTATTCAAAATTCAACGGCCTAAATTAGATCGGCTAACACAAGAAGGAAATGTTTTATTGTTCCCGTATGTAAATCGGACTCCGATTATTTGCATAATGCATGTGTGGATTTATAACTTCAAAGTCAAATTGCTATAGGAAACGCCATCAACTCTCTTTCGGCTTCGTTTGCTATGTTTTTTCCCAGGCCATACAGCACGGTAGAGTACTGGATTATTATGGGGTGGGTTAGAATAGATTAGATCAAAAAGGGTGGATACGATTTTTAAATTGAATCTAATCATTTGTTGATTACAAGGAAATTATACATACAGTACTGGGCATACTAGGAAATTAGACAAGACTCGAATATTAGCCCAATCCTATAAAATACACGCACGAATGATAGTTGTGAACTAGCCTAATGCATCAGGAACAATTACTTTAATAATATTCCTGTCGCCTAATTCATTGAACCTAGACACTAGACCTAGACGACAACATGTAGAAGACAAAACAGACCAGGACAGGTCAATTAGTCAAGTTTTATTTTAGGAGGGGAAGCAGATTCAGGGTCAAGTCAAGAAGGATGACCGGAGAAAAAATGGGGTGGAGAGAGAAAGAGAGAAAGAGAGGAACAGAGAGAAAAGTCAACAAATGTCACTGCAGCAGGGGTCGAACTCGCCTTTGTTTGATGGAACACCGACAAACAGAAAAAGTTAACATACTGAAGGAATTGACAAATAAACGCAATACAAAAAGGAGCGTCTTTGGGCATTTCGTCTATTCTTCTAACTTTTCCTTTCAACGGAAAAGGAATGGATACTTTTCTTCTTTCTTCTATGTTCCTCCTTTTTCCTTATTTTCTCATCTCCACTTCCATCTCAATCTTTTTTCTCTCAATTTTTCCAATTTCTCGTCTTCTTCCGTATTCATCTTCATATTCTCTCTATTCTTCTTTCACTTCTTCTTCTTTCCTCGTGATCTCATTACCTGAACCTCCTCCTTTACCTTCTTCGTCTAATCGTCTTACAAATCCTTTTCCCAAATACCTATGACCACGGATACATAGCACGAAAGTTAAGTAAATGCAACCGCCGTGAATGAAATCATTTGATGGAGCCAATGCACTTATTTTCCTTTGAGCTCCCTAAAATGACGCAATTCTACGGCAGTTGAATGCACTTGAATTTTGTGCAATCGCCTAACATTCTATAGTAGGCCTAAACAAGAAGAGTTGGAAAGATCCATATCCTATAAGAAGATAGTTTGTATCTATGGTGAGCTTCTAATCCTCTTTTAATGAGCTCGATTTCCATTCCGCAGAGCATTCCTTGCATCCACAAATGATTAATTATGATTATATAATTGATAATAATCCACAAATGCGTATTGTAGTCGCACACTTTGACACGACATGAAATCAAATGTCAAGTGAAATTGAAAATAATGCATTATTTTTTCGCCGAGATATTACAAATTTATGTGGATACAAATATTGGCCTACATTTGTTGTATCACATTTTATAACTTATAACAATAAAATTGTTCGTATTTTATATTCTTACTGTACTTTTCAATTTTATTCTACTGAGGTCATTGCTTTGTATCCAGCCTTCAGCTTCTTCTATCTTAGGCCCGATTTAAGAGCTGTGCTGTTAAAAATAATGGACAGGATCAGAGCAATTGAAGCATATAACCTGAAACTATGCAACTCCCACACATGAAGAAGACGAAGACGAAGAAGCAGCAGAAGAAGAAGAAGAAGAAGAAGAAGAAGAAGAAGAAGAAGAGGAGGAGGAGGAAGAGGAGGGGAGGAGGAGGAGGAGGAGGAGGAGGAGGAAAAAGAAGAGAAAGAAGACCACATCCACTAAATTATAGTGAGGACAAACAAGCATTCAGTATGCAACCGCCTTGAATTTAACACCTCAACTATGAAACACTGAAACCGGGATAGACTGGATCATCTCACAAAACTTGATATGGACCTACATTACTCGCAATGATATTATAAGATGAACGAAGACGTCATTGTTGCTGTAAAGTCCTTCTTTCGAAATAGAATACTGAAAGTTATGCGAATTGTTTATAGCAAAAAGGTTTCATTTGCACCATGTTAACACTATTACTATCGAGGTTTATAACTTTATAATTAAAGAAGTTGAATCTACATTATAGATCGTATTATCTACATATTATTACATATTAATCCACAGATTATTATCTACATATAATCTCGTATAGACAGGTTACGCAGAAGCTAGTCACAGTACGACATACTATATTTACAATGGAAATAGTTGACCCATCTAGCCAATGACCATGATGGAAAATACAGTATCTAATTCTATATTTCCGTAGTATTCAAAACTTGTTCAAACCAATAAAATCGAGGCATTCTGAATCCTGAAGTTCGAGCTCGATTAATAGTTCTATGATGAGAGAAATGAGGAATATTGTAATCGATAGTGGATTCAATCTATTTTTTTATCATTTTTCAATCAGTCTATTTCCCCTAATCTTGTCCAAACAGGTATTGTAAGCTTTCCCAGATTAAAGTTTATGGCATTTAAGTTAGTTGATAAATTTTTGTTATAAATACGAATTAATGCATAGGAATTAATTATTTGTTTGCACATTGGTTCATTTTGGAGAAAAAAATGAGTTTTAAATCATTATTCATCTACCCAACACTATTCACCTCATAACCCATTTACAAGTAAAAGACACAGTTGGGCCTCATTGACAATAAAACATGAATATAATATAGTATATCAACATGATCAATAAACAATTCAATCAATTATTCATCCTCACACCATTCGCAAAAGGAAATAAATGCAAATGTGGACATCATCAGTAGCAAAAACTTATAGTATATATCAACATTATCAATAGACAGTTCAACCAAATCGAACATCATATTCGCAAAAGGAAATCAAATTAAGAGACCCCACTCGACTCGATTTACAATTTGCAAAATACAACCAGTCAGACTCACAGGAGCCTTGATTGTCATTTTGGGGAACTCCTTCCCACGGGATCTCCTTTCCACCTCCCACCCCCAACTCTCCTTATCCACAAGCATAGATCCTGCATGAGAATTTGCGTGCGTGCATCTGTAGCCTACATGAATGTGTACACACGCTAGTGCCTCTACAGGCTTGCATATATAGACAGCATGGGGCTTCCATTCATTCATAAGTACTTTGGGGGAGTTACTTCCAACTACCTCCCCCACCGAAAAATTGTTCCTTCATTCATTCGTTGAACCAGGATGTCCTCAGATCAATTTTGGCCCCAACCTAACCGCAACAACAACATAATACCCCATCCCCACCCCTATGTTCTCTACCTCCTTTCCTTCCTCCCTTCTATATAATAAACACACCTTCTTCCTAAAAGTAAGAAGTACAATGGGCCAACTTATGTTACAGTAGTAGATAGCCATAACCTAACCAACATGCATATAGTGTGTGTTTACATTTGAAGGTACATAATAAATTATATTAGTCTTCAAATAACTTGGCTACAGTAGTTGAGAAAAATTTCTATGAGAATAAAATTCTATCAAAATATTAAACTGTCACGATACAAATTCTGGCAACCAAATAAAGCCTCAATAAAATATTGTCAATGACCACTAAGTGCTGGTATTATAATAGATAGCACAATTAACGGTAAGCTGACCTAATTTAGCAGTACCTGGCTTATTGATAAAATAATGATAAACAAGTGAAGCGAGCTCCGACTCACCACCAAAAGTCTCTGGACTCATATCACATTGTATACTTTATTCAGTATTCTTTGATGTTAATTCTATGTAATTGAAAAATTCCAAATCTTGAAGTGATGGCCATAACCTTCATCCAAAAATATCAAAACACACCACTGCCTATATGGATCATCTACTGAAAGATGTCAATGCCAATAAAATCATTGGAAAAATTATGATTCATCAATTATTTATAAAATGTATAAATACTTAATCCACATATGTTAACTTGCTATTAAATAATGCATATTATTATTTGTACTCACCAAAAATATCATCCCAAGCCGGTGAAATAATGTATATACAGGTCTCATATCTTCGGTGGTTTCACGAACATAGCAATATACTTTGGAAATATTTGTTATATATGAGATTATACTATTTTAGGAGTCAGTTATTTTTATAGCATAAAATATTTGGATGTATATTAATTTAGCAATAAACTTTCAGTTCACCTTTTGAATTTGGCAGTGGAGTTGAAAAGTAAAGAATATTTTTAAAGGCATCTTCCAAAAATAAAAATAAAAATTGAAAGGATTTTAACGTCCTATATGTTATTTTGTATTATATATAATATATCGCATATTATTTAAATGGTTATTGTAGCTAAATGTTGGAACTACTTTGTGCATTGTACTGACGTCAAAAAACACGATATTAAATTGACCAATCACAGCCCAGCATTTCATTAAAAATTCTAGAATGTTCTATTGAAAATTCTGTTTCCTTGAATTTTAGCAAGGGTAACTCTCTTCCGTTTGAGACTCCTCAGAGCAGTTGCTTTTGAGCACATACTTGCAGTTTAACTGTTTTAAAATGTAATCAGTTTCATTTTCAATTTTAATGTTTTCAAGCTGTGATATATCAAGCTGTGGCAATATATAATTGATTAAATTCATGTAAAGTCGCGGAAATGTTATAAACCATGGTCCAGAGCCAAGCAGTATCGTGAGATGACACACGGAATCCAATCTACCCTGAGATGGCTGCCTAAACCAGGATACGGTAACCAACGTCGAAGCATCGCCAATACTGTGAGTGATCCGTTTTATTAATCCTTTGGCCAAAGGCGCGAAAAGCCTCTTTTAAAGTGAAATAGTGGGGAAAAATTATCATACTGCGTGAAGCATAGAAACATGAGCTCATGGTCTAGTATTTAAGACATTCATAATTTTAGAGATTTTGTACAATCTTATTTTGCCAGGCAAAATACCCACACCTACGCTCTACCGAAAACATAAATTTTTGTAACAAGATATTTATTGTTATTAACAATTATTACAAAACTTGTAAAATTCATTTAATTGTCCAAGTTGTGTGTTCTAAAGGAACAGGAGAATATACTCCAAGTTTTTTCACCTAATTACTGGGTTTTCTAGTCGTTCTTGCACCTGTCTTGGCAATCCCAATTGATACATTAAATTTATTTAATTTATGAAATATCAGTATCCTGGATGAGCCCTTGCAGTGGCAAATTTTGACATGCCCAGTCACGTAAGGAGTATGCTTAGCCAAGTGTGTTACGTAAGTGGATTGAGATCTTGTCTTTGATGCGTGACTATAGTCCATCACTTAGCTCTCCCTTATCTTGTGACACATTTGACTCTATTTGCTTGATCCTGGCGTCACGGGACATACAACATACAAATAATAGCGCTACACACATGACCCACAACATAGTAATGTTACACATGGCACAACATGGCGGCCTGACGGAGATGTACAAGATTTCTTTATTAAGAAAGCCAAAAATTTGAACTCAGAAATCACAGAGTTGATGGTTGAAAACTTTTTGAAATTGAAAATATACCTTATGGAATTGCCAAGCTTTAATAAAGTAATTAATTAATTTGAATATTGATTTCATTATTAAATTATTCCTGAGGAGACGTCGAGGAAGAGTATACTCAGATATATCGCCAACAATTTAAAGAGATATATCGCACCTATTGCTATGAATCACACTCTGTGATCATTTGAATAATTATTTTAGGTAGCCTAACAAAGCCAGCTTATTTAACCTTGAAATTAAAGCTTTAAAGGTACCAAAATATTATTAGTTTACCAAGAACATTAAGGTCTTGAGGGCTTATGTTAATTAATCTATTAATTTAAGCAAATCCCAAAAAAGCGATATCATAGGCAAGATATTAGGAGTATTAATTGTTTATTTATTGTTTATCTGTGATAGTGTGAAAATCACCAGATTATTAATGAGCATTGAATATAGGGCTATTTATTAATAGTTACCATATATAAAAATTTATTTACTGGTAATTACCAGATATCTATTGATTTAACTATCATTGCCTGTTTATTTTGTGCATGTTTATTTGTAATAAGTCTTGGAAAATTTATTGTCTCACTGTATATATCACTTGTCACTTAATCCTTTTGGTCAACATTTCACTGCACTTGAGTCACTATCGCACTCACGCCGCGCATTCATTTCCACGCCGCGCATACACCCTTCGCGCCGCGCATCTATTTCCACGCCGCGCCTACACCCTTCACGCCGCGTTCACACCATTGGACCACGACATCCTTGGATTTCACCACTAGCCCAGCTGTCCAAATCCTAATTCACCATCATGGAGAACCTTTCAGCCAACTCATCTGTGTCCTACATGGAGCTGGGAGACAACAACACTCTGCGAGCGACCACACCCAACCCGAGGCAATAAACAACACTGATGAGACAGCGCCCAGGGAGGCGAGACGCAGGAAGTATAACTAGCGCCAACTTCGACCCTGAAAATCTTAGTCAGCTGGCTTCGCGCCGCCTGGAACCAGAGGTCGTCCCGACAGAAGTGCCTCCACGTACACCGTCACATACCACTGTCAATCCCACTACACAACTCTCGCCAGATGAACTGAGTCCACTGACTTCCAGATTGATGAATGACACTCCAACCGATTTGGTCACCCTCATGCTCAAAATAAGTAATGACCTCAAAGATTCCCAAGAGAAACTGGGTAGTCGAATGGATAGTCGAATGGAGAAGATGGATAACCGAATGGAAGGAATGGATAGTCGAATCAAGGATCAAATAGAAAAAATGGATGGAGGATTGAGAGTAGAGATCAGAGACATCAGGGAAGAGATGAAGGATATGAGAAAGCAGTTAGATGACACTACTGTATGCCTCAACAAAAGAATGGATGACATGCAGGTGAATTTGAGGAAGGAACTGAGTGAAGATTGGAGCAAGCATGCGATTGAACTGGAAAACAAGGTCATGCAAAACGTAAGTGAACACACTGATGGATTAAACCAAACTCTAGACACTCTTGAAACACAAACCAAAGCCGACATACAGCAGGCAGTAGAGAAACAGAAGACAGAGTGTGTCACCACCTGCAAGAATTTGGAAAAGCAAATTAGAGATTCCACCCAGCCATTAGAAATCTGTACAAGAAATTAACACTCAACTTAGCCTAACAAACACATCTCTAAGTACTACTCAAACCCAAGTTGAAAGTCTAGTAACCGAACATACATTAATTCACAATAGAGTTAAAGAAACCGAAAAGAATTAAACCAACACCAAATAACCATCACCCAACTAGACAGCGAGTTGCAAGATACTAAAATCGATTTAAATAGTAAAATAAAACAGACACACACAAAAATATCACAACTTGAAATGAATATGAGTAGAGTGAGAGGAGGAGGTGAGATAGTAGCGGTACCAAACGCAGAATGTGTCGCAACTAATCAGTGGATTAGGAAAATTTGATAACACAAAATTCCACATGACACCTAAAGCGTTTGCAGAACAACTAAAAGTGGTACAGGACTTAGTTCCAATCAGTTGGCCTGTATGGAGATTCCGGCTATCCTCTCTTTTAATTGGGGAACCTCTGCTCTTCCTTCATGGACGTGCACATGAATTCAACAGCCTAGAAGAATTTCTGAGAGCTTTCCTCGAACAATATTGGAGCCTGGATAGACAACAAGAATTGTTATCTAAAATAATATCCTCCAATTTTGACGAAAGAAGTGGTCAGACATATACCGCATTCGTCTCACGGTTACGCTATCAAAATTCGCAGCTAGACAACCAGATTCCCGATATTACCTTAGCTCACATCGCACTTAAGAAGATGCCGTATCACGTCCAACTAGCATTGGCCACCGCCTCCATTAAAAGTTTCAAAGACCTTGAAAACCACCTTCATTGTGTTCAAGCTGTCAAGCAATATACAGCATAATAACCATAGAAATAATAATAATTTTGTACAAACCAACCCGCCACCAAATCAATCAAGAGAAAATTCTAACACTGCTGACAATACAAATAATAATCCACAGGACTTTGAAATAGAGTCACCACCACCAAATAACAACTATCGAAACAAAATGGGTTCAGAAGGAATCAAAATAATAACAATTTTAATAGAAATAAAGATCGTAGATACCATGATCAAGATAGATTCTATGATGGCCGAGATTACATGAACTCCAATAGAGACAACAACACAAGTAGTTCTAGAAACGAATCAAATAAATCACCATCACCAAATATCACTTTTAATACAGATAAAGATAATAACTAACCACCTTCTACTAGTACACCATCAAAACAAATGGAAAATCAAATAATCCATCAGGAAAAATTCCAGCAATAACCATCGCATGACTAGAAGGAGAAAACTTATAAGACTCTGACGGTTCAAATTCCGGCAGCCCAGAGCAAAGTTAAACGGCAGTTGAGCAAAATAAATAAGAGAGTGTATCATAACTCTCATCTTCACAGGAAACATGCTCGATATAAAAAGCCGACAGCTTTTGAGCATTATGCATGTTTTCATCCGCGGCATATTCGCTTTAAGCCCGCCAGAAAGTCAAGAGACGGTAAATTGACATCACCAACTCAAAAGTATAGTTAGTGAAAATACCACCAGTTCTTCGAATCTAACTACGTTTCGCGTAGATCTCCGTGACACTATTCTAGAAGAGAAAGATCATGAGACTAGATCGGCGAATACGCTTTTCAAACTTATATCCAGGTCAGTATGTGGAATAAAGTTACATGCTCTGATAGACTCAGGCGCGCAATGCTGTTTAATACAGAATGATTCGTATCACAGAATCAGAAGTAGGGTGGATTTGGCTATATTACCACTTACCGCTACTTATTTGTCCGGAATAAATCCAGGTCGTCGTGTGAAAGTTTCTACACAATGTCTATTAGAAATAGATATAGAGGAAAGAAGTTCTCTCATACATTTTTAGTGTGACCAGTCAGCGGACCACACATCATTATTGGTACCGATTTTCTGAATTATTTCAGGGCTACTATAAATTTTGATCCGCCTTTATTGCATTTAACTCATGATGAGGATAAAACAACTGTTGTTACAGAAATTAACAACGAAGCTTAAAGTGTTACGAGACATGAAATAAATTCAATATTTTAAAATGGACCGGTAGAGAAAATGGGGCTCCATCACATGCAAGAATCATTAGCATGCATGACAGTGTTGAATGTTACAACTTTTCGAAAGATAAAGGGAATAACAATGGATGATACAGAGATATTGCTCCATGAACTATTTGATCGCATTGATAGTCGTGAAGAATGGGAAGAAACCACCCGAAAACAAATTTGTGATATGTTCATGAAAAATAGAAATGTATTTTCAGAACAACCAGGTTTAACCAACCACTTTAAATGCAAATTGGATGTAAAACCGCATGAATCTTATTTTAAGAAGTCATATCCCATACCGTTTGCATATCGTCAAGCTGCATTGGATGAGATAAGTAGAATGGAAAAACTTGGCATAATTGAGACGTCAACGTCTCACTATAGCTTGCCGACAGTGTGCGTGGTTAAGGAGGACGGCACTGTTAGACTATGCCTTGATGCGAGACAATTGAATTTAGTTCTCGACAATGACCGCGAATCTCCATAAAATCGAAACTGTACTCCAGACTTTTCACGGGAAAACCGTGTATGCAACTGTCGATCTCAGCGCTGGTTATTGGCAAGTACAAGTTGAAGAAGAGTCGAGAGATTACCTGTCATTTTATTTAACGGCAGAAACCTACGTTTTACGAGATTGGCATTTGGGTCAGGAATGCCATGGCCGTATTCACGCGTTGCTTACGTCAGTCACTGGGCGAAGACATAGCCGAATTCTGCACTCTCTCTCGTGAACGACGGCATCATCTCATCTAGTAACATCCTAGAACATTGTCAACATTTGAACGTCATATTCTCCAGATTAGCTAAATGCGGATTGGCGTTGAAATTGTCAAAATACCAGTTCTTCGCACAAGAAGTAAAATACCTAGGCCACATCATTTCTAAAGAAGGCATCACACAAGATCCGAGCAAACTAGAGTCAATTAGAAAATTTCCATCACCTGCTAATCGCAAACAATTACAACGATTCATTGGCTTCCTGCAATTCTATAGACGGTTCAATTCACAAATGGCTCATTTCACTGCCCAGCTATCACATTGTCTATCATCAAATAAACCATGGACATGGGGTGATAAAGAAGAAGAAGTCTTCCGACAACTGAAAGAAGCTTTCCTAGATAGAGTTGTGCTGAAACATCCCGACCTCTGTAAACCTTTCTACTTGAATACAGACGCTTCTAACTATGCAATCGGCGCTGAAATATTTCAACTTGACGAAGATAATCAAAAGGAGTCATAGCTTTTTTCAGTAAGACGTTGAATGCGGCACAACGCAGATATTCTGTTACAGAAAAAGAGTTGTTGAGTATTTTGGAAGTGTGTACCAAGTATCGTACTTTGTTACTCGGACAGAAGATCTTTGTAAATACAGATCACAAGGCCCTCACTTTTTTCAAGACAGCGAAATTAAGTAACAATAGATTGTCACGATGGTTTCTGGCTTTACAGGAGTTTGATTTGGAATCGACTCACCTACCGGAAAATATAATCAAACTGCCGACTTTCTATCCCGAGAGATGGATGCTACATACCCCCATGAAACAACATACCGTTGCTATGCGCTTGAAGAACATGAATCTGTGCCGTATCCAGCTGACATCACACCGCTAATACACAAAGACACGCTAACTCCTTCAAAAATAAAAATAGCACAGTCAAGTGATAATAAAACAGCCAGCATAATTGAACAACTGAAACATCCAGGTCCAAATACTCCTGAACACCTGAGACAGTACACCCTGTATAAAGGATATTTGTTCTATCGACCATGCAGAGATACATACAACTGGCGGCTATTCATACCCAGTGAACTAGAACGTGATGTAATACGTGAATCGCACGAAAGATGTGGGCATTTTGGGGCGTTTAAGGTCCAACAAATATTGAAACAAGTTTGTTATTTCAAAAACATGGATAGAAAAATAACAAAGCTAGTAAGAGCCTGTGACGTCTGTCAAAAAACAAAACACTCACGATATAACATACGAGGTGAAATGATTGCTTTGGTACCCAGTAGGCCACTTGAGATAATATCAGCTGATATTTATGGTCCATTACCACAAGCTAAGCATAGGAAAAATACATATTCGTATTAACTTGCTTATTTTCAAAGTACACCATGTTATTCCCAATCAGTAAAATCACTGGTGAAAAGTTAGCCCAATGCATCACACAAAGATGGACGAATACCGTCGGTAAACCAGAAAGAGTATTATCTGATAATGCCACATATTTCTGCAGTGCAAAATGGAAACAAATACTGGGCCAAGAAGGCATTAAGCTATCCAGAACGTCTGTTTATCATCCAAATTCTAACCCTGTTGAGCGAAAAATGGCAGAGATATCACGATTTATGCGCGGGTACTCTAGTAAAAAACATCAACAATGGTCAAAATATCTACCCTTCCTCGAGGATTGTTTAAATAATTGTGTGAACGAAAGTACGGGGTACACACCCTATGAAATTATATTCGGACACCGAAACCTAACCTTTCTCGAGATGTTGATCGACTACCCACTACAAACAGGCCTACCTAACCTGGATCGTACACATCTGGTATATGAAAAGTTAACAAAAACAGCCCAGAATCGTAAGAAATATCACGATAAACGCACAAAACATTTCAAATATGAGGTTGGAGATGAAGTTTTAGTGAAAGTACACAGACTATCAGACGCCTTGAGCAAGCTTACTAAAAAGTTTTTTGAACTATATAGCGGACCACACCGTATCATAGCAGTTTCAAATGTAAATACTGTGCAGCTTCAAGACCCTGAAAACACTTCGTCTATTTGGTACGAGAACCTCGCCAACATTAAACCCTACTATAGAGAATGAACAATATCATTCCTAAGAACCACATGCTTCCGGTTTGGAGATAAACGAAAAAAGTGATTTTTCTACAACAGGATTCAAACTAACATGAGCCAGAGATCGTCCCAAGGATGTACTACGACGCCTGACCGTATTAATTACGCAAAATAAGTGATATTGAACTTTTTAGAAAAATACACAGTTATGTTAATAAAATAATTGATGGCCAACGATCGCCATATTTTTCTAATCAAACCAAACGGAATCCTAACGGTAAATTATTACCAACTTCAAACATTAGTAAGAAATTACCTTCTTTTCCAAGACTTACTATGTTATTATATCATATATTTGTTAGTATTAGTAAATATCCGAATTTTTTGTTAGCTTCTACGAAGTCATACGTTATGCACATAACCAAAAAACACATATGTTATGATGTCTACTTGTGTGCGTAGACGATATATTGTACACATACGATAGGCCAAGGCCACACAAATCAAACAGCATGTATATATCCCATACTTCACAGCTGTGAAAGTGTATAATCAAATTGTTATAACGTAGCCTGTATTATTAAGTAAATTTTGTTAAAACTAAGATTAACACATATTTTGATATTATTATTGAATGTTTATTTATTTGTAACCATAAGTGTTTGCATGGCAGTGAATATTGAGTCAAGTGGTGAAACCACAGATTACGATTGTGAGCCCTAGGCTAATAACTTTGTCAATCGATAAAACAAGTCGGCACCCATTTAAGTTACCTGCTATTTCCTTCAGATCAGTTACCAGAGTTATTGTGAATCTATCTGTGTAAATTGTTTGAGAGCCTTATTTATGTCATTTATTGTCTAGCAGAACTTATGAGTTTGAATTGTATTGTATTTTCGAGTGTCATCTGAGCTAACCTCCAATACCTTTTTGTGCATCAGCGCTTGTAGAGATCCTTCGACGCCTGGCATACTCTTTGGTTTGACATGTCGTCATCATAGTATTGTTTTAGCCGCCAACTTTTGAATTCTCATATTGCTCTTTTAGATGTATTATCTTTGCTCTATTTTTCTCAGCTAAATGCTTGATTTTTGTGTAAATCACTGCCATGATTAGATGTTACGCTTCTGTAAATCTTATGAGTAGGTAGCGTAGAATGTTTCCATGCAATTCGAGTCGGGAGGGGAGCTAATATGAGAGAGTTGTGTGCACATATTTTTTAGAGCCTTGTTTATATTATGTAAGATCTTAGAAAATTTACCTCTTATTCTTTGTATAGTTATACAAACTAGCTCTATCTGCAGCTTATTAAACGCTTATTTATTCGCTCATTTATATATAACTATAGGGGCTTCTTTCACGATACAAATTCTGGCAACCAAATAAAGCCTCAATAAAATATTGTCAATGACCACTAAGTGCTGGTATTATAATAGATAGCACAATTAACGGTAAGCTGACCTAATTTAGCAGTACTCAATATTGATAAAATAATGATAACAAGGAAGCGAGCTCCGACTCACCACCAAAAGTCTCTGACTCATATCACATTGTATATTTATTTGTATTCTTTGATGTTAATTTATGTAATTGAAAAATCCAAATCTTGAAGATGGCCATAACCTTCATCCAAAAATATCAAAACACACCACTGCCTATATGGATCATCTACTGAAAGATGTCAATGCCAATAAAATCATTGGAAAAATTATGATTCATCAATTATTTATAAAATGTATAAATACTTAATCCACATATGTTAACTTGCTATTAAATAATGCATATTATTATTTGTACTCACCAAAAATATCATCCCAAGCCGGTGAAATAATGTATATACAGGTCTCATATCTTCGGTGGTTTCACGAACATAGCAATATACTTTGGAAATATTTGTTATATATGAGATTATACTATTTTAGGAGTCAGTTATTTTTATAGCATAAAATATTTGGATGTATATTAATTTAGCAATAAACTTTCAGTTCACCTTTTGAATTTGGCAGTGGAGTTGAAAAGTAAAGAATATTTTTAAAGGCATCTTCCAAAAATAAAAATAAAAATTGAAAGGATTTTAACGTCCTATATGTTATTTTGTATTATATATAATATATCGCATATTATTTAAATGGTTATTGTAGCTAAATGTTGGAACTACTTTGTGCATTGTACTGACGTCAAAAACACGATATTAAATTGACCAATCACAGCCCAGCATTTCATTAAAAATTCTAGAATGTTCTATTGAAAAGTCTGTTTCCTTGAATTTTAGCAAGGGTAACTCTCTTCCGTTTGAGACTCCTCAGAGAGAGCTTTTGAGCACATACGTGCAGTTTAACTGTTTTAAAATGTAATCAGTTTCATTTTCAATCTTAATGTTTTCAAGCTGTGATATATTAAGCTGTGGCAATATATAATTGATTAAATTCATGTAAAGTCGCGGAAATGTTATAAACCATGGTCCAGAGCCAAGCAGTATCATTGAGATGACACACGGAATCCAATCTACCCCTGAGATGGCTGCCTAAACCAGGATACGGTAACCAACGTCGAAGCATCGCCAATACTGTGAGTGATCCGTTTTATTAATCCTTTGGCCAAAGGCGCGAAAAGCCTCTTTTAAAGTGAAATAGTGGGAAAAATTATCATACTGCGTGAAGCATAGAAACATGAGCTCATGGTCTAGTATTTAAGACATTCATAATTTTAGAGATTTTGTACAATCTTATTTGCCAGGCAAAATACCCACACCTACGCTCTACCGAAAACATAAATTTTGTAACAAGCTATTTATTGTTATTAACAATTATTTACGAAACTTGTAAAATTCATTTAATTGTCCAAGTTGTGTGTTCTAAAGGAACAGGAGAATATACTCCAAGTTTTTCACCTAATTACTGGGTTTTCTAGTCGTTCTTGCACCTGTCTTGTAATCCCAATTGATACATTAAATTTATTTAATTTATGAAAATATCAGTATCCTGGATGAGCCCTTGCAAGGCCAAATTTTGACATGCCCAGTCACGTAAGGAGTATGCTTAGCCAAGTGTGTTACGTAAGTGGATTGAGATCTTGTCTTTGATGCGTGACTATAGTCCATCACTTAGCTCTCCCTTATCTTGTGACACATTTGACTATATTTGCTTGATCCTGACGTCACGGGACATACAACATAAAAATAATAGCGTTACACACATGACCTACAACATAGTAATGTTACATAAACATACAACTATTTCAGGCTGCATGCTTCTAAAACATCCTTCTGTTTTATGAATCGTATTTTTAATTTCATTGACCAAATTCAATTTTCATACATTTTTACTGAGTTTTCAATAGAATATTATTCGAAACTAATTACAATTAATATGAAAATCGGATAACACTCACCATTAAAGAGAACTCTTTCAGGAATTAGATCATTTTCAGGAGGGGAGGATAGCTGAAACATCAAATCACAAAATGCGTAAAATCAAAGTTGTACATTTCAAACAATAGCTACAGAATGTAAGATAACTTGATTGGCCATCAACCAGCTAGTGAACTAATTAATGAAACATTACATCCAATGTTGGATGTCACAATGTACAAAAGATTTTGATAACGATATTGTTGATTGGAACCAGTATCTTGATTCTATAATAATAAAATGGCCTTGAAATTAATGTAAGTTCATTACCAGTTTCACGTAAAACCAATTGAATTCAATCACCGTAAAATTACGTCATCTAACGGAGCCTATGCAACGAAATCCTTATTGAGCTCCTCATCGACGTCATCTCATGACTCATGTCGGATCCTTTATAATAAAAACTAGATGGATATTTAAAGTAAGATAATAATATTAAAATTATTCAAATAAAATGGAAGATGATTCTCTGAAAGAAAATAAAAAGTGAAAATAAATCAGTTGAACCATAGGGATACATCCCTCCACCCCTCTCTTTCCCAATTCAAAATGGCGACGTCCCGGGTTTGTCGACCCAGCGCCAATTAAAAGGCTAATGAACGCATAAAAGACCGTTCGGCACCACAATTCCTTCTTTCCTCTTTTGAACAATACACTGTCGAATTATCGTCATTGTAACAACTAATGGCTGACAAAACATGGCGAGAGGGGGGGAAGGGCTGGAATGCTGATTGAATTTAATTCGGGGGGTTTCGGAACTTCCGGACAACTTGGAGCATTCAGTTATATTGGTTTTGTCGTTTGCTTATGAAATTAGTTGAGGCCTAGAAGAGACACTTCACTTAGAACAAGATATACTTTTAAAAATTAAAACTATGATGATTATTTTTTGTTATTATTTAAACTTAAAGCGTTCATTTTTTTATATTAAAAAATATTAATTATAATTTTTGCTTATGTCACTGGCCAAGTACCGACACATCACTATTATCACTATCACTATTCACATCATTATTGGAAATTAAAACTGTAATAATAACTGTATCTTATTAATGAACTATAAAAAGTATAAGTTGTATTTATAGTTTTGTGAAAGAAATATAGGCTGAAATATTCCTCAATATAATCAAACCACTTATGATGCACATTTTCTATTGTGGGCCAATAATTTTAATCTGCAGTATTAGATTTCGGATTGTATTGGGAGAAAAGAAGTACAAGAGAGGATGCATAGAGGTCTGAGAGTCTCTCAGCTGAAAATACACGAAACTCTGTTCAATTTGGCAACCTTGTACCGACTCATTCTAATTTCTAAGAAGCGTGGCGCTAACCGACTGTTATTTGCATCAATAATAATAATAACCTCACAATTTTTCAATAAATATTTTATCAGAACCTGATAAACGAAAGAAATAAAAAACAAAACATTCACTAATATGACGCTCTCCCTATAATAGAGAAGCAGGCCTTATAATGTAATTAGAACATTTGAAACCGCGATATAAAATGATTAACTCTTGACCTCTTGACTCCCAGAGACCAAAATATGGCATTAATATTAAAAATAATCGTTATATCTACAAGAGAAAGTTGACATGAAATTAAATCAAGTTCAATGAAACTGTTCTTCATCAACTAGAACGTCGCATGTTTGTAGATAATAAATTAATTTTAATTTTTTATCAACAATTGAGTTCGTAATGCAATTCGAATTCGGTTCATTTAGCCTTAGCGTTTATTGTTTCATATACTGTATAGCAAATATAATTTTGGTCTCTCCTGTATAAATTCATTTCGGGAGTATCCAATTTTTCTTACATCTTAAAAAGTAGGCTATGTTTCTACGTTAAGTTGTGGAGGATATAATTTATTAATGATAATAAATTCATTTTTTTGTTCAACAAACATTGTAATACAAATGAGTTAATTGTCAATAACAAGAGGCAGTAAATTAAAGCATGTTTACAAGGTCAAATTCTCAATTAGTGACGAAAGCAAATGAAAAATTTAAAAAATAAAGAAAAATAACAAATTTTAACAATAAATCTTATAACATGCAGATTTTTTATATATTTATGAAAAAAATTTATAGAAATAAATTCCTATTTCTCCATTCATTCTTTATTAATAAATGGTTTCAAATATTTAAATTTATTCTTTCAACAACTAACAATCAATGACGATCATAATACTGTACCTAGTTTATTTTGTTCTTATAAGATTTTGTGCGGTGGTTTGTCTGATAGTTCATCGTAATAATTCTTAATTCATTGATCATTCAATCCATTATAATTCATGTAGGTTATGTACAGTACACAGCGACCACATAATACAAAATGTATTATGTGGTCGCTGACAGTACATAAATATATTAGTACAGACTGTACAATCACAGTGTGGCCACTGAATATCACACTTTTGATTGGTTAGCTCGGTCAAATCCATCTCACTTTTGCCAACCATCATAAGTTTTATGTTACCTAGACAACTTAATTATGACTTATGGGTGTTGGCAAAAGTATGATGGATTTAACGGAGCTAACCAATCAAAAGTGTGACATTCAATGGCCACACTGTAATTATACAGTTTCTGTACCAACAACTAAGTTTTTGTTGAAGAAATATACAAAATCCAGATTTGAATAATACCTCACAACCCCAGAAACAACTATCAGTAATTCAGTAAACTATTATTTTTCCTTGACGTCATTTATAAGTCTGGTAGTCCCAATCTGACATCATTGGTGACTTTCGATGTCACTGGTGTCATAATAAATGTACATTCATTCATAAAGGCCCAATCCCAATGTCATGGGAACTACTCCACTGTTAGTAGTAGGACTGTAATACAAGGAGTGTGTTAATAGATAGAATGGTGTGATAACTTCACCAATGATAAAACAAGATTAATGTTGTTTGTTGTTCTTGTTACATCATCTTTGTTGTCATCCTTCCACTCCTACACATTCTCTTTCTACTTTTTTCTTTCTTTTTTGATTTTCTTCTTTTTAGATATATCTTCTCTCTCCTACACCTTTTTCATTCAACTTTTTATTCTTACAAACACATCGCTCTTCTTCCTCTCTTCTTTTTCCTTGCTTTTTTCCTCACATCACTTATTCTCCTTTTCTCCTCTTATTTCTGATCACCTCTTTTCTCACTCTCTTCCACTCCACCTCCATCCTCTTCTCTCCCTCTTTTTAGTCTCATTAGCTTCTTCCTTCTCAGTTTTTCTCCTTCGGCTCCTTTATTCCTTCTTCTCTCTGCTCCTTCCTCTCCATTTCTTCTCCTTCTGCTCTTTTATTCATTCTCCTCTCTGCTCTTATCTCTCCGTTTCTTCTCCTTCTGCTCCTTTATTTCTTCTCCTCTCTGCTCCTTCCTGTCTGTTCTTTTCCTTCTGCTCTTTTATTCCTTCTCCTCTCTGCTGCTTCCTCACCGTTTCTTGTCCTTCTGCTCCTTTATTCCTTCTCCTCTCTGCTCCTTCCTCTCCGTTTCTTCTTCTTCTTCCTTCATCCTGTTTCTCTTACTTTACTTTTTTCTATTTTTCTGTACATTATTGACAAATTGAAAAATACTGGTATCCTATAAATTATCATAAACTACTGTTTAACCTTCCTCATAGATTTCATCTCAACAGTAACGAAAACAACATAACTGATCCCAGACAACATAACCATTGTTTCTATTAAGACTGGCTCTCTTGTAGCATTGCTACTTTATTATAATTCCACTTTCACCCCCGTAACATTGATCTACTGGCTTCCTGTCAGACTAGAATAAATGTTTATGAAATGTACGGAAAGATGAAGAAGAGAGGAAAGAAGAAAGGAAGAAGAGACGGTGAAAATAAAGAGAAGAAGACGACGAGGAGAAGAAAGAATGACGCGAAGAAAAAATGAGAGGAAAATAAGAAGTAGAAAAAGACGTAGTCAGAATAGACAGAATATACGAGATACGGAGATATGGATAAGTTGGGAAGATAAGAAGAAGAATAGGATAGAGAAAGATTAGGTAGATTATGAATGAGGGGAAGAAGAATAGGAGGAAAGGAGGAGGAGGAGGAGGAGGAGGAGGAGGAGGAGGAGGAGGAGGGAGGAGGAGGAGGAGGAGGAGGAGGAAGAGGAGGAGGAGGAGGAGGAGGAAGAGGAAGAGGGAGAGAAAAAAGAAGAGGAATAGTAGGGAGCATAATTATCATTAAAAGAAGATGAGAAGAGAACTAGAAAGTAGGGTGAATTTTATTGAAAGAGGAATAAAAAGAGTAATCGAGAGGAGAATAAATGTTATTGGAAGACGAGTAGAGGGATAATAAAGAGAGAATAAATGTTTACCAATTGGTGCATCGTTGACATTATTATTGATGACAGCGGACGCCTTGCTGGGTGCATTCAGCAATCATTTTTCAATTTCCACTGAGATGCACTCCTATCATCATCTGTTATTGTTTTAATGCGTCTCCGTTTATCGAACGACAATACGTCTTACGATCATTACAAGTGTCGAGAAGGTAGGAGGCGAAGGAGAAAGGGATGGAGCGAAAGAAGAAGAAGAAGAAGAAGAAGAAGAAGAAGAAGAAGAAGAAGAAGAAGAAAAAGAAAAAAAAGAAGAAGAATGAGGTGAAATGAAAGGAGAAAAAAGGGGAGAAGTGGAATAAGATAGATGAAGGGAAAAGAGATTGAGAAGAAAAAGATGAAAGAAAAGTAAAAAAAAATGACTAAGAGGTTAAGAGCATTGTAAGTGAAAGAGGAAAAAACAGAAAATAGAATACAATAAAAATTTAGGATGTGGTAGTAGCCTCAGGGTTGCCTACGATAATATTAGGATTTACATTAACTAATTATGCACAGTTCCGTGTATTCAGTACTTCTTTATCTAGTGAAAACTTACTAAATTCTAATAATGACTCAATTACAGTATTTGAATTCATAAGGCTGATCTATTATTGATTCATCAGGCATGGAAGGGGTATTGTAAATATTTGATTATTTTACACCATTATTATTATTAGCGTATGGCTTTGATCGGTGGGGAGACCCTTAGGTAGTTCCACCTCGCCGTATAACCCAATTTTCACTTGATGGGGAACATGTGATGTTATGTAAAAATATAAACATGTTAAGTGTTCACGTTCTCTTTTAGCTGTTTGGATCTGTAAGATGAAACATTTCCAGGCTTCATGGAATACCAAATTCTTCAAATTGACAATTTTCTATGAGATTCTCAAACTATCACAGAATACATTCAACTGTGTCACGTGACACCTTCCTAAATCAAAACCACCAACCCCCACCCCACCTCTTCCAATCAATTGCCTCTGATGATGATACCCGCATATAGGTCCAGACAACTGGGAGGAACAGATATCAAAACAGATAGAGAAAGTGGAAGAGTGCTAGAATAGGAGACTACTAGATAGATAAACGGAGAAAGTGAGAGGCTAGGTAAATAGAGTGAGAGAGAGAGAGAGAGAGTGATAGTGTAGAAGAGGGTTGAATAACATTGCATCAGAGTAAATTATTTGTGGAGGGAGAGTAGTACCAAACAAGCATGTCATCTCTCACCCTAGGTCACTGCCCTCTACCCTCTAATAGATTCCCCTTAACGATTATCAACACTTAATTCTATTTATTTGTACGTCATGTAAATCACCATTATTGCTGGTGGTACTTGTGCTTACATGGCTCTAGCCTGCACTTGATGAACAGTAGTAGTCGACTATTCAAATCAAGGGTGCTTCAATGACCAGTCAAGAGTGTCAGTGAACAAGTAACATTGGCGCGATAATTCAAAAACTAACGCATAATCTTCGATCAAGATTTTAACACTATCAAAATAATGATTGAATGATAGAAATAAAGAATATTAATTGATAATGCTATCGATTAAAAAATTATTACAATTTGGTCTGCTATTTGGTCATGATAAGAAACTGTTCAAATGTCAATCAACGATATAGATCTTCATTGATTGAGCATTAAAACTAATGAAGTATCCATTCTTCAAACAAAATTAATATTGTTACTATAATCAGACTCATTTAATTTGACGTTTGGCATTAGATAGGTAGATATTATTTCTTTGCAATCATATTCTACGGTCATCAGCAACGTCAAGAAATAATCTCTCTCTATCTATCTAATTCCAAGCGTCAAATTAAATGAATCTGATTCTAGTTATGTACGGAATTTATTCTCTGTTCATAGAGAATAAATTTTTTAAAGAATTTATTCTCTGTTAATCAGGCCTATGTATGATCAGAAATCGTTCGTCAACCTTATGTGACTGACGAGCTTTTTTGCAACTCAAGTTAAATATTTTAATCAGTTTTAGTGGCGGATTCAAATCAGGGTAATCAATGAGAGTCACTTGGAGCAAAATTGTTCAATTATCAGTCAAAACTCTATATTTACCTACATTTATCATATTGACGTAGGCAGCATACAAACCATTGAAACTACGAACAGTTTCACAAAAGGTTTTAACTTATCATTCAGCTTCAGGAATTGACTACTCCTACGGTGCTGTAAATTATTCCATGGGTGAAGTTCAATGAAGATTACTCTGCATTTTTTTTGCATTGAAAAATAAATCAATACTTGGGAAATTAAAGCCAGGAACCCCAGCTTCTAGCAACACATTTTTATTGATTTTTTTAATCCTAATAACTTGCTCCTTATTGAAACAACGTCTTTATTAAAAATTGATTTTAGTATTCTCGAATTATTAGGCTTATCAGTTTATGTAATGCTTTACTATTTTCGAACTCAGAATCTAAATTAGGCTAACCTGCTATATTCATTCTATCCTCTGTTTATTCCAGCAAACAGGCCTAGTATAGTAGCAACGGTAGTCAAAGAATAGTATAGTAATTTGTTAAGCGCGGTACATCCAATTTCCTGTTTCCTGTGTCACTATTTTTCCACTGCTATGCTCACAGGACCCAGTAGCAGGTTGTTTTGGTTGATGACGAGGGGAGGGCAGTTAAAGAAAGTAGAATAGAACAGTTTTTGTTCCTAGAATAAACTGATTTTTAAAAGGCATTCGAATCGCTCCTGAAGCAACAAATAAATGATTAAGAGTAAATAATGATTGAACCCCAATATTATTCCAAATTCCGTTTCAATTTCATTGTTATGTATGATTCTCTATAATCTATAATACAACTAGATTTCTAGTTCTGCTGATGAATGAGTGAGTGAGTGCCATTTCGCTTTATATATATATAGATTATAGAGAATCATACATAACAATGAAATTGAAACGGAACTTGAAATAATATTGTGGTTGAAGTTGTTGAAGACTCTTTTGGCTATTTGGTTATAACATAGAGAAAGCATATACCGGTACGATAAGTGTTCACAAAATATCGTTCACTTGTAATAAATCATTTCAATGGGTTGTGGGCCGTGGCGAAGCGTGGTATACTTATTTGGTGACCAAATAAGTATACCACGCTTCGCCACTAGTTGTGAGTTCGTATGGTGTGGAAAGTGAGTTCAGTCCTGCAATCAGCTTCCGATAGCTCTGCTTTTTGAGTTGTTGTTCTATAGTTTACCTTTTTTCGGAGGCCTCCTTCTTTTGATTGCACTCGCGGATTTAATTTAGAGACTTATTTGGGGTACATTTAGCAGTTTGGGATACACTCAACACAGAAACATAGTTGAAGGATCCGTTCAATTCTAGGCCTTATTTCGGAGAGGCAATAGGCCATACCGAATATGGTAGCATAGGCCATACTTCAATTTTTGCGGTTGAAACAGTTTTTCTGAGAACATACTCGAACATTTCCTATGGCAATTAGTACGGGTTTCAAGATTAGAAAACCATGATTTCTCTATCTTATATATGATTTCCAATTAAGATAGCCACGCAATGGGTCGTAACCAACCAACGGCCATAGCTCAAGCTATAGGCTATATCACGAACTGTAGGCACTATCTACAGTTATAGTAAAAAGAAATTTTATAGTAAAATTGATAACTTGAAATTAAACTAATTCTGGCGATTAAGAACTTTTTCAACAAATATGCAACAGCAGTTAATTACTTTGTGTATATCATAGTATTCACATTATTCAACTCATCACAAATTCTGGTTTTTTAATTTGCCAAAACAAAGTAGAAAAAGCTTCCACTTTTAAAGTTTCAAACAATTTCCAATAAAAATCCAAGTGTTTATCAGAGATCTTAGTAGCTACCATTAAAATTCCGATCATAATTCCCAAAATAATCCTGTTTTAATCAAAAGAAAGGTTCACTACTCTTCGTGCAAGGATAGCAAGCTATCGTTCATATTAGGCATTAGACACAGCCAATGAGGAATTCGTATACATACATGTTGTCTATGAATATGTATATAAAGTGTTCATGATTTGAAAGGCACGTGCTCTGGGTCTTAAAACCCGGCCGTTAATTTTAGCTTCCCACGCTGGATCATCATCCGTCTTAACTGATTCCCTTGCTCCCCTTCTTTGTTTTCTTCTTCTTTTTTCATCTTCCATTCTTTTCATTTTCTTTCTGATATTCATCTAGTATGCTTATCAGTTTTATCGATTGTCATAGCTCCTCTTCCTCTTTCCTGTAACTTACCACTTTTTCCGTTTTTATAGTAATCTTTTTGTATTTCTTCTTCTTTTTCTCCTTCCTCCTCCTCCTCCTCCTCTTCTTTTTCATCATCATCATCGTCGTCATCAATTTGCCATTTTCTACGACTTTCTCCATCTATCAGTTATCTTTCAACTCTGGTTTTATTACTTCTTTCTTCCAATTCCTTACTTCCAAAAATATATTCATTCTTTTAGCCCTGCGCCCACTAAGCAACTGCTATCTGATTTCAGTCAGCAACCCAGCGTTGCCAGATGACTTTGGCTGATAGGTTAGATTACCCGAAAAACAGCCAAATGTCATTTGGCAACATTGGGTTGCTGACTGAAATCAGATAGCAGTTGCAAAGTGGGCGCAGGGGCTAACTCTACCTATTTTTTCAGTTTTTCAAAATTTTTCTTTCTTTTTTCAACTCACTATCAATTGCTATTTTTCCATCACTTTTCATCAAATTACTTCTCTACTTTCTTACTTATTACTTTCTACTTTTCATCAATTTTGTACTTTCAATGGGTTTTTTTGTATTTGTGTGTAAAAAAATAAATTGAATTGAATCTTCTCATTTCATTTTTTTCAATAACTCAATAACTTTACCCTAGTTACTGGTTTCATCTCAGCTAGTTTTACATGAAGAATCGATCATGTTTGTACTCTTCACAAACCACCTCAAAATCATAAAATGAGTGAAATTTTGAAGAAAAAGGTGTGATCTATTGCTATTTTTATCTCAGAAACAACGCAGTTGTTTACAGTTTACAGTCTTTGCCTTTGTTAATACGAACTCCATTCATTATTCTGATGAGAAAAATAAGTCATAAAAGTGCCAGACTTGCAAAACTTTCAGTATGATACGGAATCATACCGCCAGTTGCATGAAAGCCAATATTGAATTTAACCACCATAAAATGACGTCATCTAACAAAACCAATGCAAAGCAATCCTTTTGAGCTATGCAAAATGACGTCATCGTATGGCTGTTAAACTCAATTGGCTTTCGTGCAATCGATCCATATATAGTCTTCAATCATAATATTCTATATTTTTCTACTACATTTCTAGTTCCTTCTCATTTTACTCAACAATCAACAATAAAAAAATGAAAAATCAACACAATACTAATAAGATTATTGATATCTATGTAACGATTGTTCACAAGGGCTAATCTTACATCACAAGTAAAAACCAACATTGATAAAACAGGAAATCATTCAATTTTCCACTTCAACCCCTAAAGAAGCAAGCTCACCCTCCTTAATTACTCGTCTACAAGTTAAATACTACCCCGATGTCTTGTCTACACATTGCATTAGGGTAGAATCAACATTTTCAATGCGTTCCACGATCTTTCACGGTTGTTGAGCGATACAATTGTTCGTTTATTCCATAACCTAACCGAAAAAAACTGAACTCCGTTATTTGACCATAGTAGAGAATTATTAGACACATTTTAAATGGTTTTAACAAGTATATTACAGGGCGGTGGAGCATTTCTATTTCTGTAAATGGATATTATGTACTCAGACTCAGTTATGTTGACGTAGAAGTAATAATAAGTGCAGTCATTCACTTCTAATCGTAATGAATGAATTAATTCCAGAGTTGTCGTTTCGTTTAAGGCCAGTTTTCCCCCTGTTGAATAAAATTACAGAATTTGGTTCCTAAATTAAAGAATTTTTGAGTCCATGTGGAAGATTAAACTCCTTTCATACAATGCAAACATTCTGTAACCCCGAATGATAAGCTATTGATCTTTACTAGGTAGTCAATAAAACTTTGTTGATTTCATCACATTGACAACAAAGAATAAAGAGTGCCATGAAGTTCTTAATTTTAGTTGATGGCTTAAAGTAGCGTTTCTCACTGATACAATAGGCATTATGAATGAAACACCAACTAAATTGCAAGGGGACTACAATAACATCATTCACATCATTAACAAAAATGATGAGTATTGACTTTCCACAAGAACAAAAGCTCGATATGAATATTAAAGAATTGTCTAACAGCGATTATTACAGCTTTCGTTCCGTTAAAACTCTGATGAATATCCAGATGGAAGTCAAGATGTTTCTGAATTAATAAAGCTGTTGACCTGGAAGAAGAAATGTCTGTGAGGTTTAGTGACTTCAGGAAAATTCAAGAACCATTTCGTTTGGTGGAAAATCCATGGCCATGGGCAATAACAACAGCAAATGTAGCCCATCTTTCTGTTTTTGAATACGAAGAATGAAGGACTTGAAGAATGAGTTAATTTATCTTCAGAGCTGAAAAGTATTTTTGATGACAAAAGGAAGGATGAAGCTCACTATGAGTTTTGGAAATCGGTTGAAAAGAACAAATTTCCTAACTTAATTGACTTTGCTCAGAAAATTATGTGTGTTTTTGCGTCAACTTATGTCTGTAAATTCAGCAAGCTTAAGTTCATAAAAACAAGTACATATACAGATTAACGAGTGAAAACATTGAAGACATTTTGAGAATTTCTGTTTCGTCTCAACCTGCTAATAGCTGCAACGCAGCTAGTTCTGAATCTGGCCAGTAGATTTCAGCAGCTGCTGGGTCAAGAACAAGTTACTAAGCTACTCCCATTGACTTACCAACAAGCTCCGCCTCTCTCTTCTCATTGGTCAACAGCTTGAAACGTAGTTAACTCTGGATCTGGCCAGTAGATAGCAGCAGCTGCTGGGTCAAGAACAGGTTACGAAGGTACTCCCACTGACATACCAGCAAGCTCCGCCTCTCTCTGCTGATTGGTCGATTGCTTGAAACGTAGTTAACTGTGAATCTGGCCAGCAGATAGCAGTAGCTACTGGGTCAACAACAAGTTTCTAAGCTACTCCCACTGACATACCAGCAAGCTCCGCCTCTCTCTCCTAATTGGTGGACAACTTGAAACGTAGTTGACTCTGGATCTGACCAGTAGATAGCAGTAGCTGCTGGGTCATGTACTTATTCGTTTAGCGACCAATTCTTAATCAATATTTGGTCTAGCATTTTTTACTTGCTTATAGAAACGACGCATAGAACTTGAAATTGTAATTATGCATAGAAATTGGCACTAACTATCTATCTTCTATATTATTAATTAGGTAAGGATTTTCGTTTTTTCCATGGCGTGTAAATATCATACATCCGATTGTCACGAAACTTTGCATATTACATCATTTTAACCCAAAGATGTTTATAAGCAATAAATCAAGGTCCTGAATCTTAAGGATTTCATTCTACAGGACGTTTAAATTATCAATGTATCCTTATGGAGTAATAATTTTTGAACTTAACACCAAATTTTCACCTGTGAATATCATTCAAAGATAACAAACAGATATTCTTTTATAATATTATGAAATGGGAAAGGTGTCAGTGAAGTAATTTGAATAAGAACATGTGTTGAAAGTATGATCAAGGATGATAAAAACATAGAGATACCCCAATCCATCAAAAATGTATCCCAAATTTTCTATCAGTAACCTCATTTAAATGTACATGTATGAAATAGGCCTAATCATGTACATTTATTCGGGTTCTAATACAAAGTTAAGGCTAGGCGTACGCCGGTTAGTCAAGACAAGACAAGACGACATTAGTCATGTTTAGTCACAGTAATTCACATAGCTGCTTATGAAGCAGCACACACCGATGCAATGACTAATCGGTGTGTGTTGCTTCATGAGCAACTATGTGAAGTATTGTGACTTAACGTGACTAATCTCGTCTTGTCTTGACTAGCCTAAGGCTAGGCGTTCACCGGTTAGGTGATTATGATTATATTCAGATCCCATTCCTTTTTTGAGAAAATCCTTGAAGTTTAAAATTTCCCGCCCACCAATACCCACTTGTCAACCCACTCCCTCTCCCATGAACATCTACCTACTTCTTTCCCATAACTTGAAATCTAGTTCATGATTGTAAAAACGTGTTCTGATGAAGCAGCACACAGCACTGCGAAATGGCCATAAACACAATAGTTTGTAAGTAAATTATTACTTACTAAGTAATTTTTAGTGTCTATATTCTTATATCATTTTGATTCAAATAATTTTGTAATTGGAAATTAATTGAATAGGTCTTATCCAAAATTAATTGTATAGAGGTCCAACCTAATCGAATCACATACATATTCATGCTACTCTGAAGGAGGGCCGTGATTTAGATACCCTTGCCGTGACACTGTGTGTAGCATCTAGGTTTGTTTCTAGCCTTGCTTTTCAGTTCTCTATTGATATTGATGATGATTGCCGATTAAACAACAGAAGAACAAGAAGGTTGACACAACGAAAACAATATATTTGAACACGCGACAGGAAATAGTTGAAAGCCTCAGCACACACTCCTTCAAGATGGAGGAGAGACCATGTCTATTTAACCTACTCTTCTTCTTCATCGTATTCTCTCCCCCCCCCCTGCTTCTTCTTCTTCTTTTATTTTTCATTCACTTTTTTTCAGTCTCTCCTCACAACTATCCATGTCTCCTCCCACCCCTTTCAACTTCTTCTCTCACACTGGTTTTCGTCGACTTCTTCTGCTTTATCGTCTGTCAACTTATTCTCCTTATCTTTCTCCTTCACTCTTTCTCATTGACCTCTACTGCCTTATCGACTCCTCCCCCTCCTCTTTACTTTTCACGTGTCTTCACTTATTCTTCTTCTCGTCACATCCTCTGTAATGCCCTATTTTCCATTTTCTACTTCTTATTCTTACTTCCTACAGTCAAAAAACGCCACATCACTCAATCCCTTTTCTTCTCGTTCTCTCCTCTATCTCTCTTTCCCGTTCTCTTCTTGTTAACGTAGTCCTGCTTCGTTAACTTCTGCCTCCATCTTCAACTTCTCCCATTTCCATCTTATTTTTAATCCTTTCTTCTTCATTTTCTTCTTACTCCTCCCCCATTTTTCATCGACTACACCTCCTTTTTCTTATCACATCTACTCCTTCTTCTTCTTCTTGTTCTTCTTCTTCTTCTTCTTCTTCTTCTTCTTATTCTCCTCCTCCTCCCCACATCACTTTCTCCCTCTCTTTTTTTTTGTTGAATTCGTCGCCTCATCTGTACAATCATAATAACATCTGTCAACACATCATCATTCTGTACGACATGAATGGCCTTAACCAGACTATATTTGGCATGTTAAACTTGACACAAGAGTTGATCTCCGATTAGCTGAAGTTTGTTTGTTTTCTGTAAGGCTGATTTTTTATTGTGTTTTCTGCATTCACCTAATGTACATTCAACCCTCCATGCTTTTTAGAATGAAGTTATAATGATTTAGTTTGACGTCATGCTTTCCATAAATGAATTTTCTTGAAAAATCAAAATTGATAAAATTGAATGGTGCCCCGCATTAGAATTCCTACCAAACTCGACGCGAGTTTTACAATATTTCCAGAGTTCATCACCTAGTTAACGATCCAATCAATGGCTCACTTGTGATTTTTGGCCCTGGTCCAAAGAAATTCACTCCGAAATGAAGCTGTCTATTGATAGGGGCGTCAAAAGCTACACTGGGAAGTGCTGCCATCAATCTTATCCAAACTAGCAGACCACCTTCTTTAAATATCTGCTGCTACTTGCTGCTTTAATACCCCGATGCTATAACTACCAAATGCAACCATTACTTATATCATGACTATCTGACTTCACACAGTTTCCTAACAGCATGAAAAGAAAAAAGGAAGAAAGTCCTATTCCTTCCAGTATAGCCTGACGAAGACTACGGAAATACGGAAGAAGACTGCTGTGTTAGAAACGAAGGATAACAGTTAAAAGGAACTTGTAAAATAGAATAGAGTGGGAGGAAGTAACGAAAATTAGAGAATCGAAAACAAGGAAGAAGAAATTATGAAGGAAAAGAAGTGTTGAAGGTTGTAATCGAGAAAAACGAAAGAAGTAAAAAGATGAAGATGAAGATAATAATGATGAAGAAGAAAAACAAGAAGAATTTTGTCAGATGGTTTTCCCTTTATGAAGACCAATAATTATTTAAAGGATGACAAACCATTCGTAGAACAGGTGTTAAAATGTGTAACGAAGAAATTTAAATCTAACAGAATCGTAGCCTATTGAGTTTTCGTACATAACAATGCATGGCCTGGCCTTGACAGTGCAATCTTGACCTTACAATAACTGTATCGTAATGACTATCGGTTAACAGCAGTAAACATTAATTTTTGAAAGTGTCAGATCCATTTTGAATTCAATCATTGTCTCGTCTGTTGAGAATTTAAAAAGGAATCACATCTGGTCTTCTCAAAATAATAAATATTACAAATCGAATACATTCATTATCATGTGATAAAACATAATTTAATATTATACTAAACTTCAGATCATTATACAATACCAATTTTTGATAATTGTAAGCTATTTCATAGAAAAAGACCTGAAATTTTCAAACCAATAATACAAATATTTATAAAATTGTTAGCTAATTGTATAAAAACACAGTAAAGTAAGATAATTTCATGGAATTGTAATTCAATTTGTAGAAAAGGTGCAAACTTCATTCATTTTTATCTCGATAACTGACAATTTCAGGACCTATATTAATAGGAACAGTGATCAATGATAACAACAAACCTTACAATTATTATTATGTAGAGGTACTTTTACGTTTGGATACATGTTTGAAGATTAATGTTCAATTAACAAACACATAAAATGTTTCTCACAAAAATCCTCATAGCCTACATGTCCAATGAACATTTTGTTTCGACATTTGACTTTTGTGAGGTGTTTGTTTCACAAACAAGTACGGTATTTCACAAAGTGCTCATACATTCATCCAAGGGTTAACGTACACTGGGCAATCAGTTACTCAATGAATGGGTTACCTTTTTCCCATACAACCAACTGTAACCGCTAAAAACATTCGACACCATGAACGTGAACTATTTTGGAACCAATAATTTACCAAGTACATTGACATTGAACTAATTTCGGTCTAGAGACTTTCTTCTCAAGCACAAGAATAAGAGATGGGATCTAAACTTCTGAATGGAACTATTTCAAGCCCATAATCAGCCCACAACAAGCCTGTACCAGACTAGATGTATGGGGTGCTGAGTTTTAATCATAATAAAACAGTGTTGGCATGATAATGAATTGATGGCCAAGAACTGTCACCATGTGTCTTGCTTACGTTAAAGACCAGTCTCGATCCTGATGCATCTTAACAATAACCTATTGCATAGCTTCAAGACTATATAGAAGACCTCAATAAAACGCAGAAGGCTATTTGGACAGCACTGGTATGAATGAAGACTAACTTAGTGGAAACGATTAATTTGAAACAAAATTATAATCATTTGAAGTGTTATTTTGAATTGAAATTGTTATTCTGCCATACTTTATTTACGTTAACAAATTCAGTGGCGGCTCGTGGGTTTAAATACTGGGAGGACTCATTTTTGTTCAATAATTATAGACCAAAAACCAATAATTAAATTAAGTTGGTCCAAAGTCAGCTGCGACGCTGCAGCACGTATAATAGGCTACGCTGCGTTTCAATTTAATGTGCCTCTTCGAAAATTGCGCAAACCTTTAAATGTGCGTGAAATTCATTTATTTATTACTAAATTTTCCGAAAACGAGTGACAAAAAATTTAGGCTTTGTTGACTAGAATTTAACAAAAGAAACTTTTATAAACAAAAACATAAGGCTAGGCTATCCTACAGTAAGATTGTACGAAAATATTTTTGCAATAAGCCTCAAGCTATGAGTTATGACAAATACCTACTACAATACTTAACTGCTACTACAAGTATGAAATAAGTGACCACAACATTAGGTTTTTAGCACTAATTAATTAAGCCGAAGTACCAACTTTTTATCAAAAGTTATCAACATAACCAAAACATAACCTTTCTACCAACAATCCAAGCAGCAGACACTGAGTGGCGCTTTCTCGCTATGGCGGTGACAGTTGAAACTAGAGTTTGGACGGAGTCCAAACCTTGCCATGATACTACTCATTGCTTTGACACTGCTGCGCTGTGATTGGTTGGTTTTTCTCGTAAGAGATACACAGGAGATGGACTCAACAGAGCTGAGTCCCTGCATTATTCTAACCACTGGCAGTACTGGCCCGCTAACTGCTACAGCTATTTTCTTCGCTGCTACTGTTCTTCATAAAAACATTTTTGGGAAAAATAAAATGTTTAAACATACAATAATGGTGAATTGAGCTTTATTCCAAGTAAATTATATCTTATTGAATCTGTGTTTCATGAATGGGAGGACTCCGTCCCAGAGTCCTTATGGGCCAGCCGCCACTGAACAAATTTAAACATGCAATGTAACCGAAGACTATAAATTGTTTTAGTTGGACTAGATCACTAGATTGTTTGAACTTTTAGACTAGATGTTTATTAGTTTTGTTTTATTCAACTGATTTTCTAGTTAATTCTTTTTTTTCTATTGTTACAGTGTGCTAGAGGCTGTGAACTATGGAGAAAAGCCCTGGATGCCAGTTGCCAGAGTGTTTGTGTGAGTAAATAAAATTGATTTTTTATGAAAATTCATGTCATTTATTGATAAACATGATGGAAGCATTTATGACGCTTACAATTTGCAAATATTTGTTGTTACCCATGTCTTGTATGTTAGAGAAGTTGTCAACGCTTAAATTCTCAATAGATTTTTCATTTCAGAGCAAAATTTGTTGTCTGTATAAATAAAGATGATGATGATTTCTCCTAAATTCTCAATTGGTAGATAACACAAAAATCAATGATATTCAAATTCAATTTTCTATTTACAGAATGGAACGCAAGAACTATTGTTACCAAAGGAGCTTTACTGTATTATAGGATGCAACGATGCACTAAATAGATATTTTCAAAGACTGAAAGGTAAGTTAAAATTTAGATTTATTCACTAAATATTTTTAGAAATTTTGTGTTATAATTTATATAATTATAAAATATTTGCGTTGTCAATTTATTACGGGGAGCAAGCAATTTTCGACTTTCGGCTTTACTGGATCCAAATCTGACAACAGTGCAAAATTTATTAGTCGCCAATTTCGTGGCCACTACCATAGTCATAACTCCGGCCAATAAAAAATATTTTTGTTTTATTTCAATATTACCTACACTCTATCTCTACAGTGGTTGAAATGAAACGTAACCTACCCCAAAGACAATTTAACTACTTAAATACAGTAGAACTCCAATTATCCGAACTCCGACTATCCGAATCGCCGATTATCCGAATCACTTTCAGAAAAAAATTTGTCCAAAAAAACGGATGAAGACCGCAAAACAGCTTACATTGACGGAGATGTTTAAAAAACAATGATTTTTATTTCTAAACTTGTACATAAGTACATTTTATTTATATTTAAAACATGTGAAAATATCATGTTTCTTTCATTTAATTCAATAAAAAAATAGTGCAATATCAAAACGTAGCTTTTTTTCTCTCCAATGGCAATTAAAAAAAAAAAAACTCCGATTATCCGAATATTTGATTATCCGAATGGGTCCCGGTCCCCATTAATTCGGATAATTGGAGTTCTACAACTGTAGTAGTTAATAGTTGAATTATTGTTCAATAGTTAACAGTTTAATAGTTAATTTAAATTAAACTACCCAATAGTTGAATTGTCTTCGCCTACCCTGTTGCAGAGGTGATAGGCACCCCGCCGCCGCCAGCGCTGGTGGCCGATTCGCTGACGTCGACGTCGCTGAGCCTGGAGTGGGAGGGCGGCAAGGTGGCCAACATCAGCTACCTGGTGCAGTGGCGCTACGAGCAGATCGCCGACACGTGGCAGTACTGTCGCAACCAGAGCTGGGGCGACCATCCCACGGTCCACGTCGACAATCTGCAGCCCTACACCAAGTATCGGGTGAGCTACTGTTCATCCACAATTTTTATATATTAACCTCCTGAGACCCAAGTGCCTGATACTAGATTATAAGATAATTTACGTAAATTATGATATATCATTATTATAATTATGATATAAGTATTATAATTTACGATAAATTATGATACTAGGTTATAAGATTAATTTACGGTAGCTGTTATTGGCAGAACAATCAGTCAGAAAATTAATTATTAAGTTATCTTTAAATTAAAAGACTTTTGAAACACCTAATGACAGTATGTGTAAAGTTTGTAGCAGAACAATCAGTGAATCCTTATATAGTAAGAGTATTGACAACTAATGACAGTCTGTGTACAGTAGGCTACGATGCTGAGCTCTGTGACGTCAGAGCTCAGCATCTCCGGATACGTAATCGAAAACCGGTTTTTGCAGTGCATAAGAGTGCTACCGTATCTTCGTCTCCCCGCTTCAGTCTTCAGAGACACAGAGCTCAGCTTCGGGCAGTAGAGGTTTGATTGGAGCAATTTTTATGCACCAAAAGAAAAATTAGAAGTCCTATATGTGCAGGTTCCATTTGTATTTTGGAAAAAAGTACGCTTATGGGGTAAAAAATGAAAAATGAACTCAGCGCCATCTTTCAGTGCCTGAAGGAACTGACGTCCACAATACCTACTGAACTATAAGGAGTATAGTTGGTTAGTCTAGTAAAATGTTGAAGAGGAATTTGAGGAGGATTGTGATTATTTGTAGAGAATCTTCATTTATTGATTCACAATAAATGTTGAAGAAAGGAGAAATGGAATTTTGGGGAAAACTGTGATTATTTGTCAAAAAACTTCATTCATTTACCGGCAATAAAATATTGAAGAAAGGTAAAATGTTACTTTACCAATAATTTACTTTTATGAATAATTCATTATGATGAATGAAATTGATAATACCATTATACTCTAATGTCACTTATATAATCATTCTGAAGGGTAAAAATCATCCCCATACCAGAAAATTCATAAAATAACACTGGCAACGTTTCAATGGAGCATTATTGGAATTTTTATATCTGCAAACAATAGTTAGTAGGGTATGATTTTATGTTCGTATTTGTATTGATAGCCTATATTTTTTTGTCATTTTAAGAAGACCCAATATTATGTTCAAAATCAGGGAAAATCAGTTGTGACAATAATGTGAGTTTGATGCTATTCTACTTTTTTAGAGTTCAAAATCGGTGTAAATGATCCATGTAAATATATGGGTTGTTTTTTGTCATTTTTAAGAAGATCTAATATTATGTTCAAAATCAGGGAAAATCAGTTGTGACAATAATGTTAGTTTGATGCTATTCTACTTTTTTAGAGTTCAAAATCAGTGTAAATGATCCATGTAAACTATTACTTTAGCAACTCATCTAGTGAATGATTTACAACTCATCTTTGATTGTCGTGTGTTGCAGTTCCGCATCGCGCTGCTGCTCTCACCCCACGACAGCGAGCCCATTGTCTCGGCGCCCAGCGTAGTGATCAGCACGCTGCCAGGGGGCGCGCCCGCCTCGACGCCGACCATAGTGAGGGCCACCCCTGCCGACCCGACCCGCGTCTCCCTCTCCTGGGCGGCCGGCCCCTTCCCCAACGGCCCCATCCTCTCCTATGTCCTCAACCTCAACGAACTGCCCCACGGCTACACGGCGGTCAAGGTGAACGAAATGCAAATGCAAGGCGCAGGCTGCAATAAATGCTGCCGCTGCAAATTTAGCTACCAGCTACTTCCGCTTGTCTGTTATTGGTTCAATGCTGCTGCTTTTGCTCCTATGCTACTCGTCTTTGGAATTCTTGTCTGTTATTATCGGTTCCATGAACAAAATGCACCTCTAGGTTAGGTTAGGTTGGGTTAGGTTAGGTTAGATGCTTTTATTTATTCCCTCAGCTCATTCAACGCATATTTTTCTAGCACCAGTTGATTCAATGAGTTTATTTTTCTAGCACAAACTGATTCAGTTATAATTTTCAATTTTTATAGCACTAACCTAACCTAACCTTTGTGCACTTGCACAAAGTACAACAAATACTGTCGCTGCAAATTTAGCAACTTCTGCTTGTCTGTTATCAGTTCAATGCTGCTACTGCTTTTGCTTTTATGCTACTTGCCTATAGAATTATTCAACCAATAAACTTATGATTAAACTCAAATTTTTCTAGCACCAGTTAATTTGGCACATATTGATTCAGCCCCAGTCGATACAACTCGCATTTTTGCAGCATCAGTTGATTCAACTAGCACCAGTTAATTTGGCACATATTTTTTCAGCCCCAGTTGATACAACTAGCATTTTTGCAGCATCAGTTGATTCAACTAGCATTTTTCTAGGACCACTTGATTCAACGCATTCACTCAGCTCATTCAACGCATATTTTTCTAGCACCAGTTGATTCAATGCGTATATTTTCCTAGCACAAGATGATTCAGTTATAATTTGTAATTTTCATAGCACCACTGTTGATTCTACACGTATTTTTCTCACCAGATGATTCAACTTGTATTTTTTTATTGAACTTACATTTTTGAAGTTCCAGTTCATTCAACGCGTATTTTACTACCTCAGTTGATTCAACTTAAAGTTCTCCAGCACCAGTTGATTGAATTGCAATTTTTTAGCACTCTATGATCCAACTCGATTTTTTCTAGCAACATTTGCTTATCAGTGAGCTTGCAATGTAGGCCTACTATCAAATTTTAGGATCCATAGAACACTATTCTTTCAAATAGAAAGTAGAGATTCCAGAGTAACAGGGAGCATTAAAGAGAACAAATAATGCAAGTAAGCACAATGCAATTCAATGAGCCACCCAAGCTATCTTTCTTCATAATCTTTGCTTGAATGTTATAATATTTTTACGCTACTGCTTCCGCTTCTAATGTTTCAGTTCGTTCTATATTTTTCAATAGTAATGTATATTAACAGTTTTGTTCTCAACACAGGCTTAAAAATGCAATAAAAACGTTTCCTTAATATTCAAAGAGAACAACCTAATAAAACAATTGGGGTTCTTCCTACCCAAAGAATGTTGGAATATAAATGAATTGGACTTTGGAAATTTTTCTTCACATTCAAAAGTAGGCCTGATACATATTCAAAATGACTAATTATTATTGTTACCTCAAGATAAACATAAAAACTCCATCAGGGTTCCGTTAAACATAAATGCATCATGGAGAGACAAATTGAATTAAATTCAGACTAGACTCTAGTTTTTTCTATAAAAGTAAGGGTCAACATTCGAAAGAATTCAACGAATGCTTAGTACCCAATAATATAAGAAACTATCAACGAATCTGAACGTAAATTCCCAAAATGTTTTGCTTCACCTGTCACTGCTACGCTATTCCTCATATCGTGAAATCCAGAACAAAATATTTCTTCTCAAATCTCATTCAACAAAAGTACAAAAAGTGTTCAAATACAAATTAGCCTACTGCATTATTATTCTGTGTACTATGATAATATTACTGTGATAACTTGAAAATCAGTAGGCCTATAATATAATAGGTATATTTTAGTTACTCACCATTTGTAGTGTGTGCTAAGCTTCCTTTGCAGCTTTCAGATTTTGAAGTTCTTGCAGCTTTCGAATCTGCTTTCTTGCTTCTTGCTTTCACTTAATCACGTATTTGTATTCTGAATTTCATATTTTGAGATTTGCGCACTTGTTGTTTGAACACTTTTCACTTTATTTTTTTCAGTAGTTGCGAGTTTTCTGCCTTGCTTTTCCTTCACCTGCACTGCACTGTAGTATAACCTTCTTAACATTCTTATCTTCTTTCTAACCTGTGATTTCAATAGAATAAGTCATAGATATAAGTCATAGATATAGGTGGTTGATAGTTATGATTTTATCAAAAGAATCAAGTACTGCACAAACTAATGATGCTTATATAATTTTTGCTGTTGATTATACCAACATAAGTCTTCAACTTGTGCCTAGGTGGAGATGAAGCATGATACACGAATAATGCAGCACAGAATGGGAATCGAACCCATGACCAGGTGTTGCAATAGTAGACTAAAGTTGAGACATTGTAGCCTACAATAGGCTTCGCCGGCTCGCCATGTACTTCACATCAATCATTATTACTCAACAATAAAGAATACAATGTACAACGTATATATTATAACAAATCAACTGACAAAAACCGGACCGCCAGTAAAAAACAATTCAGTATGGAGAGATTCCATTTTATTACTAAATAGATAGGAAACAAGTTTGATTCGAAGACATACATTAGCAAGATTGTGACAAAAACGAGATTGTCATACAAACGGGTTTGTCCACAATAAAATGTTTCATAAAATCACATCCAATAAATAAATCTTGCATGGAACAGTAACTGTTCTATGCACTAGATATGCACTGTTATAAAGTAGCAGAAAAAATTATATGCTTGTTTAGTTGCTAGTTTTAGACAACAACAGTTGTTTTGGTAAGGAATCCACCTAGCAACTATAAACAAGCATATAATTTTTTGCTACGTTATAACAGTGCATATATCCCGTGTGTGGCTACCTCAAAAGTCAGCTGTTCAATTCAGGGGATTTTATTAGACGAAATTTGATAAAAATTTTAATTGTTTAAATGCTCCACTAATATAATTCAATATTATTGTTAGGTATACCTAGCACATGAATTAATGAATTCCTTCTTATCAATTCAATATAAACAATTCCATGAATTTGAATTAAAAATAATGTAGGCTACAGTACCTGGAATTTAATGGAATCTTTTAATATTATGAAAATTCCAAGTTTGTTTCATTAGAAACAAACAAAAAACGTAGCGGTCTTCTTACCACCAGCTACAATGTACTTATTTCTACTCATTTCAAAGATATTTTTTTTTTTTTTTTTTTTTCAATTGGGTTGGGCTTTGTAACCCTTAGCCACCGCGACCGCTATTCGATCTTTTGTGGCATCCCCTCTTTGGCTTATGCCATGTTCCATAATCCAAGGCCAGAGCAGAATTTACTCAGGGCCTTGAAGTCCAGTTCTCTTGCCTCCTCTGGTAGGAGGGTTGCCTTTCCAAGAAGTCTCCTCCTCATTTGCAAGAGTGCTGGACATTCCAGCAGCAAATGTGCTGTTGATTCTGTTTTCTCTACATGTACCGTTTCCCGGCAGGTTTGAGTCAGCAATAACTCTGAAACCTGTTCCAGGTCGGTAGAGTTTGGGGGAGATCCCCCATCATCGTTAGATGTTTGAGGCTGTTCAGCCTCTTTTACTCCCACGAGTAGCTGGAGACTTATTCAGTCACCCTGGGCAGAGCTCCGCGTTCACCCAGGGAAGGCTTCTTGAAACTGGAGGTCGCCTGGTATCCAGAGTTCGCATACTCGATGTCAGGCACTCCCCTGACCATGCAGCCGTCGGCGTATGCTGTTCCACCATATGTTGGCTTGGCTTGCGCAGTTGATGCTTCAGGTGTTCCTACTTGAACACCCTACTTAAGCTGGGACGCAACGTTGTTAGTTGCCAACCAGCCTACATCTACCACTTGCATCAGGAACCCGGAGGATTGCCACACCCCGGACAGAATAAATTCTGCCCCCCTGCGGGTATTTCAAAGATATACATCACCAATAAATTTAAAAGTTGAATTAAATAGCATGCAATTATATGAATGTTTCAAATGATAGACTGTCAATAATAGTGTATTACCTACCTTTGCGGGTCTAGGATATACCAGCTTCGGGCAATAAGGACTTCTACATGTTTCAAAATCTTCAACCGGGGCGCAACTACTCCGTGTCAATAGCCATGAGAAATGCCGCAGGTCTCGGCCCAGCTGCCAACACTCTAGTTACCACGCCTGCCTATGCCAGAGGTGAGAGCATTTAAAAGTTAATGAAGAATTGATCAAAAATGTAATATAATATCAAGCATTTATAAATAATTTATACAATGATACAATTATTCATTTCATTCATTTGATTTTCAATCAAAAGGAAGAATTGAACTAGTGTAGTGCTTGATTCAAGTGTCTTGTGTCCAGTGAAAAAGCAGAGCAGTGGTGTGAATGAGTGAAACCTAGCTATGTAGTACAGTCATCAGTAGTGTTCTTAGATTTGATGGAATTAATTTGAATAAGAGAGCCTAAGGAGGATTACTCTTGTAAAAAGTGCTTAGTAATTTAGGTCAGAAAAAAGTTGCTCATTAGTCTCAAGACTAGATAGCAATCTATCTTTGAAGAAAAAAACATTTATTAGATCAAAATATAATATTAATGGAATGAAAAAACAGACGTTAGCACAAAACGTCTTCTATTCCAAGATTTACTCAGAAAAATGTTGAAACATTTTAAAAATATTGTATAATTATATTTTGCCACGCCTGCTTATTCCAGAAGTAAAAATACACCTGCCCTCAGGGTCGTTTTTGCAGGTTGTTCTTATATACTCTGTTGATACTGTATTATAATTTATGTATATATTTTGAAGTGACAATTAAGTATTCTTTGTTGAAAAAAAAGAAAATATAATATTATTATTGAACATTGATAAAATTGATATTTTACTAAGCCTGCTTATGCCAGAAGTAAAACAATTACATCAATTGGCAGAGAATGTAATACAAAGAACATTGATGAAACGATAATATTATTTTGTATCATTGTATAATTCTTTAAAATCTAAACCATACGTGAAAAACATGTTAAAAAATTGATTACATTAAATTGATATAAAATGCAATACATCCAACATTGACAGAACGGCAATATTAAATTGTATCATCTATAAATTATATTGTACCATACTAGAGATGAGAAAAAAATAATAATAGTAATTGACAGAAAATGTTATTTATCGAACATTGAGGAAAAGATAATAATTATATTGAATCATTGCATAATATATTGTAATCTGCGTGCGTATGCCAGAAGTAAAAAAAAATGATAAATTTACTGAACTTTAAAACACGCAATGAAAACTCATACACATACAAAAATACTTACCAGAGGAGAGCTAATATAATAAGATACTCACCATAGATAATTGAAAATCTAGAATGTTATGTTTTTATATTTAATTCAAATCTGTTATTATATAGAGGAAAAATATTATACATAGGCTAGGTCCTATTTTTAAAAATTCAAAATTGATTCCCAATTTCTTATTTACAGTGAAAGAAGTACAACAACTCATTTTGATACTTGGAGAGCACCACACGGTCATGAGCCAAGCCGCCGATATAATTGAAGAGCCAACACTCATGTACAAAACTTCACATTTGATCAGAGGTAAGTTCATGGAAGGTTTTTATCCAATGAATTGAGTTTACTTTCTTGAATAAATAATACAAGGATAAAAGGATAAATAATAACCGTTTGCGAGTCTAGAATTTTAGAAATTAGCATTTTTTGGAATTTTTAATAGGTTTATGCCAATGATTACATGTAAACAAGATATAAATTCTATCTAATAAGATAAACTTGAACTGATCATCCACATCACATCCATTATAAAAACAGTTCATGTGTAATGTGTGGATACCTTACAAACTGTTCAATTCACGTGGAAAAGTAAGAAAAAAGAAGAAAATCATTTGGAAGAAAAATGGGAAGATGGGGAAAAATGAAATTGAAAAGAAAGAAATTAACATGAAGAAAGTAAATACAAATAAAATACTATTCCGACGAATCAGTTCAGCATTGCGTTCCAATTCAGATCGTTCTGCGCATGTATCAATAACGATGGACCAATCCATTTTCCACACTTGGTCGACTTGTGAGTGCTGCATCCTGCACAGCATGCGACATGACACATGCTGTACATGAAGCAGCACATGAAGCATGCGGTGCAGCATTCGTTTTGCCGACCAATTTTAACAAGAGTCGCATGCTGCAACACAGTACGAACCAAACCCGTGGTTTGTCTTGTGCTTGCAGCATAGGCTACTTGACCCGCATATAAAATCGACCAAGTGTGGACATAGCTATTCACAGAGCAAAAATAATATAAAAAATAAAATAATCTATTCATTCAACACAGTATGTAATACAATAAAATATACATTTGAATATCGTCATAGGACGTAGGTCATTCCTTGAAGAATTGTTGAAAATGTACTCACAGCAATAAATATAAAATAGAGAAAATCGATAAGACCGATACATTGATGCATAAGCAGAACGAAACTGAACTATAGCAGGATCCTTTTAACTTGTCATAAAACATATGATCGACGAGCATATGATCACAATACTTAACCTACAAATGCTGAATCTCGCAGATTATTGAAAAGGTCTTTTAAAAAGTTATTCTTTGAAAGGTCTTCTTTAAAAAGGTCTTTTAAAGACTTTAAAGGTCTTTTAGACTTTCAAGCCTTTTGATTATTGTGTCGAGATCACTGTTTAATTATTACTGGAACAGCTGATTTCTGACAAGTTAATTGGATCCTGCTATAAAACATGCGGAGACTGAACTGATAAAAGTGGGAATAGTCCTCTTTTCAGAGATTGTACAATCAGTCTCTTTATACAGTCTCTGTAGTCCACGAATAAGAAGTGTATGTTTTCTGTCTCAGGTGTAGCAGTACACGTGCGCAAACAGCTTCTCTTCGTATCCGATTCTTCAGGAATGGTATGGGTGACGTCATCCCACGAGTACCGCGAACCCATTCAGCTGGTGAGTCCGCTGTCAGCCAATATGGCGCCACACGACCTGAGCGTCGACTGGCTGAACGATCAGCTGTACATGCTGGTGCAAGTGGACCACCAGTCGGGCGGTCGCATGTGGCAGGTGGTACGCTGTGGCCTCGATGGTCAGGGTACCACCGTGGCTGTGGCTGGCCTCCTCACCAAACCACATCACATGGAAGTGGATCCTTACAATGGGTAGGTGCATGTGGCGTGACATTTACCTTACATTATGGACAACCCTAATATACGCTGGGAACATTCACAGCTTTACCAAGATACCAAGCAGTATCTACATGTTTTTCGATCGTCAAAATTGTAAATGTGGAGTATTGAGTTGGAAGTAGTGGATAGGGCCTACCCTGGATTTTGGACAACCGTCATACACGCTGGGAACATTTACAGTTTTGCCTCCATTGGATAATCACCAAGCAGTATGTACATGTTTTCGATCCGTCAAAATTGTAAATGTGGAGTATTGAGTTGGAAGTAGTGGATACCCTAGATTTTGGACAACCCTCGTACTCACTGGGAGCATGCTACGGAATTGCTCTCATTTTATTACATGAATTTTTGGTTCTAACATAAAAATTAATATGTGAAATATTGAGGGCAGAAGATGAAAGCCAGCAATGTATATAAGTAAAATACGAGAATTTTGTTTAACTTTTTTCAGTAATTTTAGCATTATCCTCAGCATCATAAATTGAAGTAAGCGCATTTATTATAAAATTATTATAATCTTTGATTAAAGTTATGAAATCAATTTTGATATTTATGATGCGATTCAACATGATTTATTAAATGAAAGGACCGTGTTTATTCATGTTATAAAAACAACAAAGATTACAAAAAAAACGTCCAACATCCAAAACGCTGGCCATTTGATTCATTGTTAGAATTTCAGACGTTCGGACGTTTTTGGACGAAAATGGTTTCAGTGGATGATAATCCTAAATTTCATACTTTTGTTCAAGTTATAGAATGATTAAATTAAAGTTGTAACTTTATTTGTTAATTTATTCATTCATCTAAGATCCCCCAAACTTTTATTGTTTTTAAACCATTCAAACAGGGAATTTTTAAGTAGACCCCGGTTTCCCAAAATTATGAGGTATGGTATTTCATGTATGTAATAATATATCAATTATATTCCAATATAATGATGTTACTTTTGTTTCAGATATTTATTTTGGGTAGTTCGAGGGAGCGGTCTGTACCGACTAGATCTGGCAGAAATAAGCAACGGAATCAAGCATGAAACAACTCCAAACCTCATTTTGCAGGATCCAAGTCTGGGTGCTTTCACAGTTGATCACACAAATTTCAGGGTATTGGTACCCCAGCATCAACAAAACACTGTTTTAGCTGTATCTCTTGATGGGTGAGTGAATTAAATTAAAAAAATAATTGGGCCTTATTACCAATAATAGTATTTTTCATCAATACGTTGCATGAAAATAAACATGACCACTACAAGAATCTTGTAGGTTACTGAAAATAAAAACAATTCACCTAAGAACAAATAAATTTTACCCACAATAATATTTTGTTTATTTTCCTCCTTGCACACAGACGAATCATCCATGCAGACAGTATATTCATAAATACTACACCATTGTTCATATTTCTTGTACTTGTAATGTTAAAAACCCATGTATTATTACCATGAATCTTGTAAGTGTGAGCCAGTATGTTAACGACAAAATGAATGCTGTCTATCAGTATGTGTCCGATACAGTATCTCTCTATCTGTCCATCTAATGCCAAGCGGCAAATTAAATGAATATACCAATACTTATATTAATAATGAAAAACCCTCTTTTTCACTTCCAGGCATGAAGTAACTGACATGAGAAACAACACCCTGAAACCCCAGTTCAAGAACGTGGTCTCACTAGCAATGCACAATGGATTGTTCTACTGGACAAATGGAAAGTTGGTGCTGACTGAAGAATATCATACTGGTCAAAACAGCTATTTTCACAACGTTATCAATCCGGCTATTTCAAATCCGAGTTTTATCACTGTGAGCGTGAATATTCCATCTTCTCAGCCCATTCCTGTGCCTGTCAATCCTCCAACTGGACTACAAGCTGTTCTGGGCACTGATATGGCTAGAACATCCTGGCAGATACCTCATCTTCTCGGAGGACAAGGTAAGTTGAAAGTCTTACATTTATTTTTAGTAAAAGATACGACAACAAATTATGTCATTATGATCATTTTTTGACACCTATAAATTTTTATTTATTTTTAATCAAGAGTGAATTGTTTATTATTTTTGGAATCTACTTTTGAATGCAATAGGGTTTTCAAGACCTAGCATTTTAATAAAAATTAATCAATCAATCAGTGGAATCAGTTTCAATGCAATAAGATTGCATTAGAAAAAAACAACAAACAGAAATTTATACTGTATTCATCAAAATTAGGTACGGAACGAACTACTTCTTATTTCCCTTTTCCACATAATTTTTAGTTAATTATATTTTTTATCTGTCATAAATAATGTAATTTCAACCTCTTTCATCTTCTTTTAAGTTTTTACAGTTCAATTACAGTAGAAGAAACACAACATAACATTCAACCTAAATCATTCATAAAATTATTCTATAACGTCAAATTAAATACAAATATGTAATAAGTTCTGAGTTCTGTTGCTTGTATATTATGTACATTAAGGTACTGTATATGGATGCGCCAGTAGAGACAATATTATTTTATCTTATCAGAATTCAAAGCGCGCGACACAAAGGGTAGCTATCCCCACCTCTTTATAGTAATAGAAACAGTCAGTACGCAACGAACAGTGCACCAGTGAAGACCGCATCGCATCGCATAATTATATTTTCATATTTATCATTATACAGTCCACTATATTAATCATTTCAGTCAATTAGTGTGTGTAGTGTATTAGTGAAACATAGGCCTACATCAACAGGTTTGGGTAACCCTTCCTTTATTTTCCTTTTCTTATACCTCTTTCTCCCCCCAACCTGACACATCATGAAGTACCTATACCAACCAGAAAGGTAAGGCAATTTATTTTTTATTATTTGCACCTACACACACACACACACACACACACACACACACACACACACACACACACACACACACACACACACACACACACACACACACACACTGAGCTACGGCCAGAACAGTATATTATTATCATTAAAAATATTCAAATATTTACTATTTTGATGGCAACTCCCATATAGGCTATTCTCGGGAGTGCTCAGCAGTTTCTCAATAAATATCACATTGTATTATTTTATTATTTACTTGTATAAGGTATGTTGAAGGTTTTTGTACCGTTGTTTATTGAGAGATAAAATTATTTATTAATCTTCTTAGAAAATTTGAATCCTATTTCAACCTTTATTATTTTCACATTTTATACCTTTGATCAGTAATTTCCAATTTGTCCACCCACTCTACTACCAAAACCAACCAATCTACGATCTATCAATCAATCAATCAATCAATCTACAACCACTCTACAATCTATCAACTTAGCATCTTTACCCCATAACAATTTCAAACACATTTTATCTTAAATTTCCCGATTTATCCTAGGCAAAGGCGCCTGGCAGAACTGGTCGTACATGCTCAGCGTACGCAAAGCAGACGAAATAATGGTGGGGGAAGAGGTGACAGTCGACTGTCGCGACATCAACTCGACTTGGCACACGGTGCACGACCTCGACCCGCAGACGGAGTACGTGCTGCGGACGGCCGCCTACACCCGCGACGGCATGGGACCGTGGAGTTCCGAGTTCCGCGGCAAAACGCTGCGGTTGAGTGCGGCAGGCAGCGAGCCGCGCGTGTTGTGGGGAGCCGCCGAAGGCCTGCTGATGTCTGACGTCACTGGTGATGATGTTAGGACGTTGTTGCATCGGGAGAGTTTGAAGGTAACGTTATATTTACTATTGATTAAGTTATGTAGGAGTCTATTTTGGATTATTTTATCATGATTTACTCAAAATGATTTTTCCCTTGTTATTTTCATTATTTAATTTTTTATTCTACTTGATTCTTTGTATTAAAACTGTGGAGGAAAAGATAAAACTACTGTCAAATTGAACTGTTATTAACAGTATTCATTAAACACTAAATACTTTCATATTAAATAGTGCATCTATTTGATTGATTCATTTTTATAGTTTTTTTCGTTTGATAATTCTGTTTCTTTGAGTTTTGATCAAATAGATTATTTTTTGCATCAATAAGTTAAGCTTAATGTACTTTATTTACGCATAATAATACACAGACTTTAATTAATTCAATTATCTACAAGCTCCATTGATTCAAAAATTGGTTTCTAAATCAATAAGTCAAGTTCATGGTACTGGTTGAATGGTACTGGTTTAGCACACAAATATTACTTGGTATATTCCACTTCAAACTTGGAGAGTAAATTTCTGTACAGTTTCATGATGAATAATAACCTCAATGATTCTCTCAACAACCATTGAGACTATAATAATTAATGTTTCTAAATTATATTCAAATTCTTCATTTTTTTATTTTGTGAGCAGAATCATTTTCGAACTTCCATAGCAAATAATGTTTGATATTGAATTTCGTTTGATTTGGACTTCTCGAGACTCCAAAGAGCAATCAAAGACTTCTATCTGGTGGTGCCTATATAAGACTTTCAAGGATTTTCTTCATTAGAATTTTTCTCCTTTTTCAACTGTGATAAATTGATCAATAAAATCCAACAACCAACTCTGTAAATAGTACATCTATACTCTCTGTTTTCTGATTGTCCCTGTAAAAACCCATTATTTTTAACACTCTTCAATGTTAAAATAATTGCATTGAAAAGTGGCCAATCGCATAGATGCTTGGAATAATATATTGATCACAATGATAATTACTAAATTTGTAATGTCAACGAAAATTTACTTTCAACTGATTCAAATTTTCCCAGGACGAATGGGGCAGTCACCGTATAATCGACATAGCCTGGTACATGGATCAACTGTACCTGGTGTCCAATACAAGCAACGTCTACACCTACAACCTAACTAGTCACAAGCATGCAAGGCTCAGAGACATGGAATCAGTTGGCAGCATTGCAGTCGACTGGGTTGGCAAGAGATTGTACTGGTCCAAGCCAAAACAACAATTGGTAAGAGACTCTCAATTACTTGAAGTGAATCTAGTTGACCAAGTTTCAAAATGTTTCTCCAAGCTCATTTATTCATGATTATCCAACTAGGGCCAGGGGTGATCTTCACGTTCCTAGATGCAGACTGGGAAAATCTCTATCAAGTAGAGGAATATAATTCCAGTAGAAGGAATAAAACTTTTCAACCTCCTGCTAGCTTCCTTTCGTGCCCTTCCCCTTCCTTATTCCTTGGAGCTTTAAGAAAGTAGTTGATTGGAAAAATCTATTTTATTCTATAGACGAATTCAAGATAGAAGTATATGGGATAAGAGATAGTTTAACCAGCTGTTCAAAAATGGATAATACATACAGGAAGACGACGATCATTCCAAATAATAGTATGTGAGCTTACCAATTATATTGAGTGGGTTAATTTTTGATGTTTATGTAGAGGTTTTAGTTTTGAAGGTATCATTTATTTACAAATAATCAATCTTGAACAATTATAAACTATTATAATAATTAGTTAGTTTATCAGTTTAATGTTGTAACGTATAAGACGCAAGCTCTATTTAATTTCAAATGATTGATTTTATATGTGGGCAAATTGTGACTATTGCGAGGTTTCACGTAGCCTTTATGTACCTATGCTTGTATCTTCTGGCAAAATAAAATCATTTGATTTGATTAATTGGGTACAGGTAGCCTACGTGAAATAATATGATGAGCTTCAGTTTACCAACTCAACATAAATTGAGTTCAATTTACTGACTATTGTTGATAGACATATCACTTTCCAGTTGCACAAAGGTCTTGATCTTCAATCAAATAAGTAATCAAAGTTTCACATTTTTGTGAGGGGGATGCCCACATGAGCTCCGTTCTTGTACAACTAGCCCTAAGACTTTTTCAAATTCCTCATTTTGAAACGACGATTAAATCATAAGGTGGATCAAACTAAAAATAATCCATTCTATCCTATAAAAAGATTGATTTTTTACAATTAATTATCCAAATTATCTTACTTTTCTTTGAAATACAATATTGTCCATAACGGAAAAACATTGTTCGCAAATCATATTGAAACTTCATTAGCCTATCATTGATCACTTTTTTGTTAACTTTCCATAGTTAATTCATAATCTTACTTGTAATGTGTATTTTTCAGATAATTAGAGGAAACATGAATGGTAGCCAGCATGAGCCTCTGCCAATTCTAACGGTTGCAAAAGAGTTGAACATTGATGCGATTCAAGGCTTCATCTACTGGTCCACGGGCCACGCAGTGGAGTGTGCTCGGCTCAACGGAAAGCAGAGAAAAACTTACTATCCTGCCGAATTATTCTCGGGAAAACAAGGTTGGCTGCATTTAAAATTCAAAATATATTACTCTATCATATCAAAAACTACCTACTTTTCACTGTAAATTGTCGAAGTTGACTTACTAACTATCCACTATAAATAATTATTATCAAAAGTAGTAACCTACTTATCTGCGAAATACAATAATGATATTGGAAGAGGAATAGTTTTGGGCATAAGCCTGTTGTACTCTCCTTTGTATATCATTGAATAAACGATTGATTGATTAATTATAATGATTGATATATTGATGATTATTATTGCATTTTAAAATCAAAATATTCTACTCTATCGTATCATCAAAAACTACTTACTTTATACTTTGAATTATCATATCAACGTTACTTAATACCCTCTAAACATCATCGAAGTATTACCTACTTATCTGGGAAATATAATAATATTATCGTCCATACCTGAGAATAGCTTCATTTCAAACAGCATTAGCTTCAAATCAACAAGGCAGGATCTTTTCTTCTATTTGAATCTGCTGATAATATTTGAAGAATATTTTTCTTGTTTGTGTTATTTTTTCTTTGTTTACAAATTCTCCTTCGTTCGAACAAGTAGCTTCTGTAACTGTGGGATGCAAACTTTTAATTAGTATTGATAAATTTTTAATTATGTGGAGAGGTATAGAAAAGGTATGTATGGCTGCCAATAAATTATATATTTATTCATCCATAACAACACAACTATATTTCTACACATATCAATTTAGAAATATTTTAAAAATATTATGCTAACTTGATAACATTACAAATTCAAGACTGATATGCAAACTAGTTTAATAATTTGAACTAAAGATCAATGATAGAGAGGCAAAGAACTTGAATAATCCAGAAACATTATTTGCTCACTAAAAGGCTCAAGCAATTTAATGTGTGAGCTCCAACAATTCCTCATACATTTTGAATCAACAAAATTTGGTTTCCACATTCAACTTTGTGTGAGTTGATTGTTTCTCCAAGTATCTCAAACAAGTATATCATACATATATATCTAAAAGTTAGTAAACGTACCATAACAGTACAATATACTTTATTCAAAGTTAACTTTGGTTCTACTTATTGTTGAACCTCTGTAGACGGAAAGTTTAGACTTGAAATCTGTTGTTTCTCTTCAAACTTTCCAAAGTATTTACGTATCTATAAATAATGAATGAACATATAATTTGTCAAAGGAATTACGTATTTATAAATAAATGAGCATACAATCATTAATATTTATGTTTTTTTCAGTAATGGGCCTAACATTGGACGTGGATCACCAGGGTGTTTACTGGATAGTCCGAAGCTATGAAGGCTCAACACTTTTCCATGCGCCAACTGCTGATTGCTTGAAAATTGGCGAAGAAATACAACCGTTAAAAGTATCCAGTCTACAACATCCAAATATGCAGGGTAATGTAGACAATATTAGAAGTATAAAATAGTATTGAAGAAGTTCCTGAAAGTAGGCCTATTATCAGTTATCCATTGTGGATCACACTTTGAAAGTATCCAGTCTACAATAACATCCAAATATGCAGAGTAATGTTGACGATATCAATGTTGGGTTGCACCAAGCAAGATCAATTTTGATCCAGGATCAGTACAATGCTATTCAAATGGTATCAGCTGATTGAAAATCGTCAATCTTGGTTGCTGCAACCCAACATAAAAGTATTAAACCATTTAAAAAGTACCGGTACCTGAAAGTATTCTCGAAAAGTTATCCATTGTCCACCGCGGTTGAGAGCAATATCACGACTTTTTCTGCCACATTTTTTGCTTGAGATTTTATCAATCCACTATAGGAATTCGTATTGAATTGCAGCATGCATTGCTCATTGCAGAGGTCCATCAGGGATGAGAGATGTATTTCTACTTTTTCTACCAGAGTTTTGGATTGGGATTTGACCAATAATTTAATAAATTATTATTAAATTGCAACATGAATTGCTCATTGCAGGTCCACTGTGCTACTTCGACAATCGCCTGGTATGGCTGAGAGACGACCACAACGCAGTGATTGGTGATATGCAAGGCCAGTACACGGCAGCACTCAGTGGCCTCAGTCTATCCGAGCTGAGCGTTGTCTCAGTAATGGACCCAGCTCTGCATCCAACTCCCGGTAAGCTGTGATCTGCAACAAACGATAAACAAATACCTATAATAAATTAAAAGTTGAAAATTAAAAGAATATTCATAACTACGAAATCACCACGTGCAGCGCAAAGCGCCGCTTGCTTGCACAGTAGGCTACTGTATATCGTTTGGGAATACAGTATCGTTGCAACAGACTTGTATTAGTGAGAGCTTCCTTTAGATTTCACATCAAATCTAGCAGTGGTGAAAGCACAGTAGGAATGAATGCGCCAAAAGTTTTTTAATATAATAGATAATTTGATAAGATATATTCATGTAATATGCAACATTTGGAAATACAACGTAATAGAATATTAACAGACAATGGTAGGATTGAAACCTGTTTAATTTGATTTATCTACTTGCTTCACATATCGACCAAGGTTTGACAAGATTTTTAAAGTCTTCTAATTTATTGTCAAATATTGAACAAGATTTGAAGCAATCTGATAATACTAAAAAGGTTTTGAAGCAGTTTGAAGCTCGTTTTTATGGAATTTGATTATAAATAAAGACATAAAAACGCCTTAAGATTATACATGACACAATAAAATAATAAACATGACATTTTTAGAAGGTGAACTCATATGTTTGCTTTAATTAACTAGTGTGTGGGTGTAGAATCATAGACAATAGAAGAATAAGTTTTAGAATTTAGAAGAATTTATAACTATATTCTGTGATGTGGTTAATGGGAAGTGTGATGATGAGAGCTTAATTCATAGACTGCTAAGTAGCGACTCAAGTTGATTTTTTGGGATTTTCAGAAGGCGTCGATCTGTTTGGAGATGCCAACGTGATTCCTGAAGCAGTGAGCACCAGCTCGTTCCGCGTGGAAGGCCAGTACAACTCGTTCTACATCACGTGGTCTCCTGTCAAAAATGTCAACTACGGACAGGTCTTCTATGAACTGAAAATCAGCCATGCTTACAAGAGAGACATCATTGTGAGTAGCCTATATAATTATATCATATCAGGGGCCTGTTCACTCTATCTATCTAGCGTATGGCTTTGGTTGGTGGGGACACCCGAAGGTAGTTCCACCTCGCCGTTTATAACCTAATTCCATTAGGTTGAAGTTCTATTTCACTTTGCAAAATGTTCACTAATTAATTTGCCTGTTCAATGAAATTATAGAAGTAAAAGAATGAAAATAATGTTGTCATGAGGCTCAACTCAACACTGAAGATGATGCTATGAGCATCGAAACTCAGGTATGTTTTAAAATATATTCACTGTGGCATAGACAACATTGTTTGATCATTCTTTTACCTACTATGGAGAAATTCTACAATATCTCAATTGCCATTAATTCAAGTGTCAATTTCGTAAATTATAGAGGTCCTGTAAAACAGAAGAAAGGCGGACACAAACTAGATGAGAAAAGCTCTGTGTACTGTGCAATAAACTTGTTAGTTTAGCCTAGAGTGTGATAGCCTTTCCCGTCTTACAATTTATGAAAAATACCACTGAGAAATTTTAATTATCATTTAAGAGATTTTTAGATAATATGCATATTACTTGTGATACCACGTGTGACTTGTTGCAAATACTGTAGGCTATATAAATGAAATTGTATTACATATATGCAATAACAATATCGAAAGAAATCAAGACTACTTTATTCTGTGATATTATGTATACATGTGATATCAAGAATAGCGTATTAATGTGATGTTCAAAATATTGTACTATAAATTAACTATACAATAATCTATAAATAAATAACTATCAAAGTCATACGATTAAATAACGATAATAATAAAAATACAAGACTAATATTATTCTGTGCTGTATTTGATATTACGTAAAATAACTGTTATAGAATTAAAATTGTATTGTACTATATACACAATCCATGGCATACGACAGAATACAATAATAACAAATAGTGAAAAAATCTTGTAAATTGACAATTTCAAAGTTACTTTATATTCACTCAATAACAAAATATTCTTAATTTACTACATGTGGGAACAAAAAACTCCTATTATAACACAAATATTTAAAATAGAAATTACATCTGTCAAACAAATACAATACTTTGGGAAGAGAAACAGGTAATCGCCCAAATCTTCTACAATTCCTGGATTCAGAGACATATATATTCAAATAACAAAAGTATTCCAACTTTATTCCAGGTGGAAACAACAGACTCGCACTGGAAATCAGAGGACCTGGATGATCTGCCGCCCTTTTCACCACTGACCATCAGCATAAGAGCGCTAACCTACTGGGGCGCCTCCCCCCAAGTCACCATCTTGCTACACTCACCCCCCTCCATCCCCTCCGCGCCGACAAATCCCCGCGTTTTTGTCTCCTACTCACGAAATCCTCTGAAGGACGATCAGGTAAGTTTCGATTATTTATTTACAAACGATTTGGACTCTCAAGAAAAAATATTATTCACATTTTTCTTCAGTTTGAACAGACAGCATTTTTCTTCAGTTTGTTGTATATTACATAACTTAACATGCTATCTACAATTACTAGCGTCTTCAAGACATAATCTAGGCTACTTGAAAGAAAATATGCTGGATTCTCGATCGTTTTTCACAACAGTATAATACCATTAATAGATTTTCTACCATTTTCTTCGCAATAGTAGACTGAAGTTATGACCCTCCAACCGCTAGTCTACGCCGGCTCAATTACCTCTTATCAAGTCTTTAGTTTAATTTATAGCATGGGATGAAAACTTGAAAATGGGACAATGAATAAAAGACTATAGAATTAAAACTATTATAAATCATTCAATTTTTCACTGATGATGCACACCTCTTATTCGGACAATGAGAAGAAATATGATAGATCATAGTTTCACATTATACGAATATAAGAACTGTTTAAATCTAATAATTACTCTAATTTTAATTTTGTTATATGGATCTTTTAATGAGGTCAAAGATAATATTGTTACAACTCTGAACTCCATACAAAATCAGGCATAGGCCTACTGTTTGCTTAGCATTCAAAATTTAAATAAAATCACGTTTTTCTACTCCTTACATTTGTTCTTGATTCACAATATTATATAATATATATCATTGTGAATATATTATATTCATAGATACTGTAAAAAAGTTTGAAACAAATATTTTCTACATTCTTCACCCAGGAAATATCAGCTGTGTTCAGATGGGACTCGCCAATTATCAATAACGGTATAATCATCAAGTACAAAGTGAGCCAGTGCTATGCTGAAGATGCTGAGGACAAAGTATGTCATAGCCACGAGGTTGACAGTCTGAAGAAAGAACTGATCGTTTCTGACATACCACGAGACACAAATATCTATTTTCAGGTAAGAAAATTACTAATTTCAGTCATAAATAAAATGTTCAGTAAGCTAGAGACAATAAACGTCATGCATTGCTTAAAGCCATCCATAGGCTACATCACAATTTTCATAAAATATCGTTAAATTGAACAGATGACTCTCAAACACTATAGGCATACAATATTATAACATAGCAAGTCGTGTTATGCATGTCTGATGTGTGGACATAGGTTTTCCCATTATAATATCTGTACCTTATAAGAAGCAAATTAAACCAAAGATTGATTTTGATCTAATTATAAAAAAATATATATATATACAAAGACATTGATATGAGGAGGAAGATGCTATAATGATAAAATATTTATTAATGATTTGAAGTGCAAAAACTACAGGAGTGTTTTCACTCTTTTCAAACTACTGTTTTGAAGTGAAAAAGCTACATTTTATTTTTCAAAACTACATTCTTTAACGCTTCCACTGTACGTGACTAAGTAATTATATTGATTTTTAAATATTTATTCATTTTGAGATTGAAAAGCTGGGGAATATTTTCTAGCCTGAACTCCGCCTGATAAAGTATAATTCTCATTCGGATTTGATTCAATATTTTTCAGTTTCATTATAACTATTTAATTTTAACTACACTGACCAATTGCTACTCCATATAGTTCATTAGACTACCAGCGTACTGCGTAGAGGAATGGCTCTGACTTTATTTTACATTTTTACCCCTTAAACATATTTTTTCGAAAATACAAATGAAACCTGCACATCTAGGACCACTAACCTTTGTTTTGGCGCAAACCGCATCTAAATTGACCCAATATAACGGTCACAGTGGCTGTCATTAGTTTTGCAAAACTCTATCAATATAAAAGGATAATAGAGACTACATAAAGCTAGGCGTACACCGGTTAGTCAAGACAAGACAAGACGAGATTAGTCACGTTTAGTCACAGTGATTCACATAGTTGATTATGAAGCAGCACACACCGATGCAACGACTAATCAGTGTGTGTTGCTTCATAAGCAACTATGTGAAGTACTGTGACTAATCTCGTCTTGTCTTGTCTTGACTAACCGGTGTACGCCTAGCCTAAGGATTCTCTGACTAATTGATTGTTCTACTGTAACCTTTACGCAGACTGTCATTAGGTTTTCCAAAAGTCTTTTAATATACTGTATAAAGATAACTATAATAACTTGAATCAATTTTCTGACTAACTGATAATTCTGCCAATAACAGGTACAGGCATGTACAGAAGTGGGCTGCGGAGAGCACACACCAGTGGTGGAAGGCGATTCGGGCGTAGAAATGCCCATCCCACGCCTGCTGGTGGCAACGGTTGACACGGTCGAAATCACCGACTTCGACAAGCAGGAGAACAGGACTCTGACCAGGAGCAGTTCGGTGATCGATCTCACCTACTCCAGCCTGGATAACCGGGCCTACTGGATCGATGACAACAACCATATAGCCACGTCGCGGCTGGATTCTTCCGGGAAGACTAAGGTAAGCAAGATTCATATCATACGAGTTTACCCCGTGCAGCGCAAAGCGCCGCTTTGCAAAATTTGTACTAAGTTTGAGTACGGTATCGTTTGGGTTTGGGAATACAGTATCATTGCAATAGACTTGTATCAGTGGGAGTTTCCTCTAGATATCACATAAAATCTCGCAGTGGTGGAAGCGCAGTAGTAGAAAGGAATGCGCCAATTTTTTTTAAATGTAATAGATATCACAGTAAAAACAATAATTATGTATAGTCAAATAACACTCATTCATTCAATAATTGAAGAGGGATATGACTATACATTACTGTTTTAATTATGTGTAGATATCACAGCAAAATCCCACCAGACACTGTCAGATACCATAATGTTTATGACGAAACATCTGCCTCAACTGTAATTTTAGCACGTCAATATCAATGATATAATCAGATTTATTTAATTTGACGCTTGGAATTAGATAGATAGATAGTGAGATATTATTTATTTGCCATCGTACTCTACGGTCATCAGCAACGTCAAGAAATAATATATCTCTTTCTATCTATTTATCTATCTATCTAATGCCAAGCGTCAAACTAAATGAATCTGATTATACGTATTTCATATTTTATTTCATGTTAGTATTAATGTATTTTATGTTATGATCATATGTATTTCAAAGATACTCATTTTGTCATTTATTTGAACGTCATGATACGGTTCATATACAGTACATGACTTGACATTGTGTAGTGTATGAACGAATGTGTTTGGAAAATATTATAAATTCACGACACCTTTCAAGTTATTGGAAGAAAATTATAGACATGGTTTTGAACATCGAATCAAGAAACAACTGTTGTTATTGAAACAACAGAATTCAGTTCTTGAAAATTGAGTTCTACTTCTGTATAATATGCGTATCCATGTTAATTGCTGTTTGCTGCACAGCATGCTACCAATGCAGAAGCATATATATGCAGCATATTCTGTTATGCAGCACACAAAAATCGACCAAGTGTTGACATAGGAAGTGTTTTCAATCTAAAATATCAATAACATTAAATGCAAAATTGATTTATGAATTCCAAGAAAATGAATAATGTACTACTTGAGAATAGTTTGGCTACTTGATGAATAGAGATGATGTTTCAAGGTGATTGCTTTATAGATTGAAAATGCGTTTGACAAAAATGAATTTTGAAAGTAGATTAGGTAAGTTTAGTACTCGTATTAGGATCTGAATTTACAGATGCGAGAAAGGCATCCAGGGAGGCACCAAGGAAGGTTTATCCAGAAAGGCAATCATTCCATTAATTTTCAATAATTGGGAGAATTAGTCAATTCTGTTTCTGATTTCAGATTCTAGGCTTGAACGGTACAGGCTCCTGTCTGGCAGTGGACTGGGTTGGGAGATTCCTCTACTGGGCTGAACACGAAGATGGGTTGGCAGGGACACTGGTCAAAAGATTGGATTTGAATAGAATGCGCTCCTCACCTATCACCATATTTGCACGGCCGAATCCTATTTTGAAAATTGAGGTCTCTCCTCTGGATAGGTAAGCAGATAAGGGAAGCTCAATTAAATAATTTCACAGTTTCAGAATGCTGGATTGTTTCTACCCAAGGGTAACAAAATCAAAGTTAAAATCATCAGCTATAGCTAGTTCATTTTGCTAAGGTATCAAGATTAAAAATAGCTAATGTCTTACCTAATGTCTATAATTTGAAAAAATTGTCTTGTGACTGTCATTACAACTCATTCTATTTGGATATCATTTTATTTTCTTTCATTTTTATTAATTTATTATGAAATTTTTATTTTCTTTTCTTTTCTTTCGTGATTTGAAATTGAATTATTTTTGTATGGCAAATAAATGATAATGATTATGAATTGATTCCAACTTTTTACAGTGTTCAAAGTGTATAAGAGTTGATTCAATATACTCTACAAAATATTAACCTGATTGCATCGTATTGGATGGCTTGTTATGTACTTGGAACATTATAGAAATCTGTGATGGAATAATTTGTTAATCCAGGTGCCTTAGCAACATGAACCAGCTATACATTCACTTAATTCAAAAAAGACTGAGGAACGTCACGTTTTTACTCATGACCATTACGTAGATTTCATTTACTGGATCTTATTTTATTATATTAGGTACTGGAAATTACTGGATCAGGAAATACTGAACCTTAATATCCTTCTACCAAGTAAGGACTGTTTATTCTATATAATATATGAGCTTATTATAAAGTATGTTATATATTATTAACGTAATTGTTGTTGATAAATTCTACCAGGATGGTGAAGATTGTTGGATTATTCTTGAGCATTGAATCAATAGAGTAAAAAAGCATTTCATTTGATTTACAGCATGCTTTATTGGGTTGAGCTGGAACCAAATCATCTGGGAAAACTTATGAAAAGTCCTTCAGATGGTTCGCAAAACACTTCTTTTTCAACAAGTTCGTCGATAGATAGATAACAATTGTCATTATAACATCAGTTTACAAATCATGTGTATTCTACAAAATGGAAATAAATGTACGATCGTTATAAATATTGAAAACTGTTTTCTTGAAAGAATTTAGGCCACACAGGAATTCCAATTTACACAGTGGAACCACTCAACAAACATGTCTAATTCATCACTAAATGTTGAGTTTTATTCAAGCTCACTGTTCAGGCTGAAATTGTTAAATGATCAAGTGAACAATTGTTTTGAAAGAGGTTGGAGAGCTACTTGATCTATTCATAATTTGGGATCAATAATTATTGTGAATGAGAGAATTAACTTCAATTCAAACAAGACTAACCAACTATTGACCAATATGCATTTTCCAGGAGATCGCGAAACGTGTGCAACTGTCCGGAAAGCCCCAACGTGGGCGCCACAATCACACTGGACCAGAGCAGCCACCTGCGAACTGACCCAGACAAGGAGCCCGAGCTGAGACTGATCTGGGTGGACAGTGCGCAGAATCACATCTACGACGCAGATCTCAGTGGATGCTCGTGCAGTCTACTCGTTAACACGTCTGTGGTGGGCAATGCTGGTGAGTTTGAACAAACGAGAGGAGGCGATTATCTGGATTTACTCTAAATTGTCTGAATCACTTTCAATTATCTGAATTACTCTGAGTTATCGTTGTGATTGAATTATCTGAATTTCTCTGAGTTATCTGAATTATCTTTGTGATTGAATTATCTGAATTACTCTGAGTTATCTCTGTGCCTGGATTATCTGAATTACTTTCAATTATTTCTGGTTTGGATGAATAAAATAGTCAACAAATTAGCACTAGCAACATGTCAACTGGACAATCCACTGGCAACATGTAAACGCGACATTGCATTTCAAATTCCATCTTTGATGTAGAAACATTATAGTTATGAGGAGGTACATACTAAATAAATTCGTGTAATACTGTCACTTACACTCACAAGAAGTCGAAAGAAGATAGATCTACATCAAAGTTATTACTCGTAGAATACATTGTATTCTATTTACCTTGGATCTATATCATTAGAAAATTGAAATAAATGTGATATTTTGCACAAAAACACGCTATTAGAATGAATGTTAACAGTTTGGAATGTCTTGAACAATATTATAATTATAGTACAAGTACACTATTATAATAGTATAAAGTATAATATGAGAGTTGATCTTAAAATAATTTAAGACCGGGGGGTCTGGGGGGGTATGGAATACCCCCAGACATAATTTCAATATTTGACAGGTACATAACTCTGTTTTAGACTACTTTTAAGGTCTTGCGATAGCTGAAATCCGAACATTATTCTATTAGGAAAAAAATCATTTACTATTAAAATTAAATTTCGACAATTTCGGGGGGGGGGGGAGGCCCCCTAGGCCCCCCCTGGCTACGCCACTGCTCCTCCTCCTCCTCCATCTTCTTCTCCTTTATCTCCTTCTCCACTTTCTTTTTCGTCCACTTATTCTTTCTTTTCTTCCTATTCCTATTTTCGACTACTTTTTCTTCTTCTTCTTCTTCTTCTACTACTACTACTACTACTACTACTCCTCCTCCTCCCCTCCTCCTCCTCCTCCTCCTCTTCCTACTTTTTCTCTTTAATTATTTTATTTTTCTTCTTTGCCTTCTTCCTCCATTAATTACTCATATCTTTGCTTTCTACCTCTCCTCTTTCTTCTCCAATGCCTTGCACTTCTACCACAAATAACATAGATGAATAGAGCTACACCTAGTCTGTGCTTCATTCTTTCTACTCATCCATTCTGTCTGCGCATAACACTCGTCATTCCTCTACCTTCTTCAATTTAACTTCAGCATACAAATACCGTTTCTGTTCGATTGCAGGCCTGCCGCCCACCTCGATTACAGCCGACCACAAGCTGGTCTACTGGTCGAACGCGACCGAGGGCCGAGTCTACTCGCTGGCCAAGGCGCCGCGACGCTCCAGCCAACCATTGCAACTGGCTGCTGATCTCACCAATGGCGTCACCGCTTTCAAGGCGTCCGGCGTAAGAAGCATTGCGGCCGTCGGACAACATCTACAACCCTATCCAGGTACATTCTAGTTTACATATAATTCACATAAACATTCGTTGTGATGTTGTATTGATAAGGAATTATTGCAATAATAAGAAATCGTCAAAGTAACAACTGAACCAACAAGCTTTTTGATTTGAAAAGATCCTGTTTTTGTTGTATATATTAAATTCATACTACCGTATACATTTTTATTCATTTCGATAATCAAATATATTAAAATGAATCTTATATTTTACTCTCTGATACTAAAGATTGAAAAAGTCTTGGTGCTTGTAATAAGAATCCTCATCCATTTGTCCAATGTACGGTATCAAATCAAAATCATAAACTTTTACTTATATCTTCACAGAATAATTACAGAATAAATGTTCAAAATATTACAAAATCTATTTACCTGCAAGGAAAACTCCTGTGCGCAGGTGAGAGTTGCTAATGTAATACATGAATAAAAATCTTAATGAACTGTCAAGGAAAGAGTAATAAAGAGGTTTTAAACAAATACCAAGGAGAAGAAAGAGAGTGATATTCATACACCGTTAACTGAAATATAATATATTTGCTATAAATATAAATGCTATAATTCGTAGATTTTTTTGCTGCTGATGATATCCACATACGTCTATAACTTATGCATGGGTAATGAGATGAGCCATGATAGCCTACACGAATAATGCAGGACAGAATGGGAATTGAACCTGTGACCAGATGCAGCGATAGTAGACTGAAGTTGCGACGCTCCAGCCCATTAGGTTGCCAATGTTTTCAATAAATTATTAAATGAAACAAAAAATTGTTTGAATAATATGATAAGAGTAGCCTATATTTTGAGATAACAGTGTGATAACAGTATTTTATGATCTAGGCTACCTCAAGATAATTTGGTCATAAATCGAGGTCTGTACAAAAAGTTATGAAAATGAAATGGTATGAAAATTATTTTGAAAATAGAATAATGAAAATTTCTAAAATTGATGTGAAAAGATAGTTATTTGAGTATCTGTAATATTATTTCAAAGTCAAAATCTACTACTGTATTTGAATACTCTCAAAGAACACTCTCTATTCAACAGCCATTGCAAAGGATCTGAAGAATTGGTGAGTGATAAATGTACCCCGCCTTAATGTAGAAATGAAATCGCAAATTTTCATTCATATTATTGTTGTGACATACCTCCTGCACATTCTATTCATAGATTATCATTTCAAAACCAATAATTTTAAATTACATGTTTTTTTAAATTTCTTATATAATACCCGCTTCAATTTCTTTCTTACAAAAATCTCAAGTATTCTTTTGCACTTCACTATCAATGACACCACTCTAATACCTTTATTCACTCCCATCCAAGCACCTATATTTTATGGAATCCCACAACACGATTTTTTTACCAAAGTATTCCACTCAATTATAATTGTGTAGCCTAGAACTCTAAATTTTTCATTATTGCACCAAAAATTGTACAGTAGATTGTGAAGTAACTCAGACCTACCGTATTCTAAATAATTTTTCAACATAACTTTTGTTTGTTATTTCATTTTCCAACGTAATTATTGATTAAAAACTGATAAATGATTATTTTTCTGTTATAGTGGCCAGATGCCTAACACCCAAAGAGCCTGGTGCGGCAAAAATGGTGAATAGTACAAGTGACTCTATAACTCTTGAACTTCCCACACCCAGGAGAGACAAAGACTGCGGCAATGTATCACTCGCCACCGTTCAATTTACCGTTTTCTATGGAGTCACTACCAGTGCTGATGACACACCTACATGTTTGGAGGACATCAAAATGTGTAGTTTTCTTGTAAGTATTGAGAAAAACTCTCTAATTCATAATTTATCACAGTAATTAGTAGTAGCTGTAATCTCGAAGAGTGATACTGTATAGCAACACCTTTTCCTGTTTAGAAAGCATAAAAATGTCTAGTTTTCTTAAAATTCTTGAGATAAACTTGCAAATTCGTAATTTATTACAGTAATTATAGCAGTAGCTAAGATATTGCAGATTTATCACTTCAAGTAACATTGTATGGGTGATGACACACCTACCTGTTTAGAAAACATCAAAATGTAAAGTTCATTTCATCATAAAAACACAGCCAACTATATTTTTAATAATTTTTTCAAAAAATTGAGAATTTTTATAACTTGTTTCACAGTACTTACCAAATAGTGTAATTTTAGTGGTGGAGTCAATGCCCAATTCTCATACGTATGATGGTGACCTGGAGAAGAAAATATTATTAATGATTGGAGTTAAAGAAAAAATGACATTCTACCACTTTGAATGCCATTAATTACAGGGTGAATGTAGAAATAATACTGGTTACATTGTAATCGTAACAATACTTGCGTTGAATTGGCTGTGCATACATTTTATGTATTGTATCAAATGTGAGCTTAGACAACTATTGCAAGCATGCACTTCAGACCAGCTTCATTTCATTTCACAACCTAACATTTAGCACATTCAATACAAATTGTACTTGATTATAAATATACATCTACATTTGTATAAATTTATGAGATGCTTGTGAGAAACAATATCTCACACACTTTAAAAGTTGAAACAATATTATGTGAATTCAAAATATAAATATTTATGAGGAATTGATGAAGCAAATGCTTATGTGAACAATAATGTTTCTAGATTTACACAAGTATCTCAATCTCATAATGTAAGAGAACAAAGCTTGACTACACTTTGTTGTCAGATTTTCGTTCAGATTATTGACTTGGTGAATATTTATTTACAGAAAACATTTGACCGAATAGTAGAAGTACTTGGGCTACAGCCGTACACAAACTACTCATTCTTTGTGGCGTTTGAAAATCACTACAGTGAACTGCAAGGTCTGCCTCTAGTTTTGGGACCATCTGCTGTTATACAAACAACACCAGGAGGTAATGTACACTGCTTTTTGGGTTTCCTTATGAATAAATACACTAACCATTTACTGCTATTTTATGTCCTATTAGACTCGAAAGGAAATTATAATTATTAGCCTATTCATAAAAACAAATTTTTCATTATTATTTTTGAAATTATATCGTTCCTAGAATGAACACTGCTTTTGGACAGAGATTGGTAGTTATTTAGGTCCTAGAATTTAATGCCACAAACAACAAAAGAAGAAAGGAACATACATAAATTTAAAAGAACTGTAAGAAATTGGTTATGTAATGCTGGAATTTACCACACCGAGGAGCTCATTGTAAATAGGATATAGGTGAAATATGTATTTTGATTCATTGAATGGCTTGATATAGTATTATAGAGGTACCTAGTTCCTAGTAGATTGAAATTTCTATTGGTTTTGTATTATTTATATAGTATTTTTATATTTATATATATATATTTTTTTATATTATACTTCTTATATTTTTATGTAGTATATTTTGCACTTTATAAATTTTATTGTATTTTGTAGTTTAAAATTTCTATTATTTTTTTATGTAGAAATAGTTTTCAACACTTATTTATATTACTAATCACTTTTTAAAGAAATAAATAGGAGTAAATTAATAAAAAAATTTTGCACATTGTAATTTATTTAGAAGAGTATTATGATCACCCCGACACATTATTATAGTGGGGCATCATAATTAGGATTAGAATTATATTAAGTAATTTATTGAGTCGGGATTCTCTTAGATATCTGTATTATGTTCGATTCGATCTTGGAATCGAATCGAATATAATACAGACATATGTATCTGTATCCGTAAATAAACTCCTCTGAATGCATATTATTGGCATTCAGAGAAATTATTATTAATTATTAATCAGTGTCTCCTTCTGTCTGCAGCTCCCCTACTGCCGCGCAACCTCCGCGTGACCGTGCTAGACCCAACTGCGGTGCGGGTGGTATGGGAGGCGCCCGGGGGCGCCGGAGGCGGTGGGGGCGACGCAGTGCGTTACGCGGTGCTGTGGCGCATGGAGGGGGCGGTGCAGGGTGTGCGTCGCAACGGCGAACAGCCGGTCGTCAGCGACGCCGACGCCGACGCCGCCACAGATAGGATGTATGCCGTCGACCTACACAAGCTCAATGCTGATCAGGACTACTCCATTTCGGTTAGTGCAAAACAGCCTTAATAATTCAATAATACTGTAATACTCTCATTAAATTTCATTTCATTTTCCAATGTGAATTTCTGTAATTCTAATGAATGAATAAAGTAATAAATAAATTGGTAAACGAATAAATAGTATCATATTGCCAAGAAACAAATAAAATGTAATGGACAACAACGACAAACAATCCAGCAACTAGTTGAGAATAGTCATAGTTAAATTTATCATCATAAAGTTATATTTATCAATGCTTTTATCATCTAACAGGGATTGTTCATTTCAATTTTCAATTTATTGAGTTCAGTTACAATACAATCCATAATATCCCTCTAGCTAAGAGCCATTTGAGGGACTTATTAAATTTAAATTAAATACGGCATATAACTCGGCACATATTTAAGCTTTTAGAATTAACTTGTACGACATGCTGTTATGTAATGAAAATGGAAAAGATGTCATTTATTAGACAGAGTTAGGACTGGAAAGTCTTACCACTCCTAATCAAACCTTTAAATCAATAAATATTTTCAAAAGGCATACAAAGTGAATTTGCATCCTTGAATGTTTTTCTTCCAAACTTGAGTTGAACGTGGAGATGCAGTGCCTGATCGAAATACTTAACTCCTGATGAGTTGTAGCGTTTAAAAGAACATGATATATTACTCAAAATGGCATGAAAACTCTATCAATTGATCCTTGAATTCATTATTTTTACCAAACCGTGTCCCAGTAATTTAATAGTGAAAATTATGCGATTCCTCTGCTTCACTATGTACATCAAGAATTAGTTGTTATACTTCATCAATAACATTGATACAAGATCAAATATGAATTTATTATCAACAGTTGAATGTTATCACACCAATTTCACATGAGACACAGTTGTTTCAGCACTCTTCAGTCAATTTCACTTCATTTGAAATAAATTTTCATAACTTCCCTATTCCTTGTCTGAACTCATTTCTTTCATCATTAGATTGTTCTTCATGCAATGACAATGACATTGATTCAATATAAAACGTGTATTATCAACAACTGAATGGTTATCATTGGAAATCTCTTGAAATCCCATCTCAGTTATGGTAATTTTACAAGTTGTCAATCAACTGTGAGCTGCGTCTGTTGACTAGCTGCCACTACTGGAAACGTAAAAACGCGCCATCACTGCTTGTAGTTGAATGTTATGCTAGTTGTAGGTTGTGTATTGAATTGAATTTTGCAATTCAATTGATTATCTAATTTGATGCCTTTTTCCAGGTTCGCGCCTACTCTGAAAGCACCGACATGTTTTCGGAGACAAGCTCCATATCAGTGAAAACGTATCCGCTCCCAAACAATATAACTCTGGTGGAAGCACAGCCTTATTCTTTAAATATCTCATGGGATCCTACAATACCCAGCTCACCTTACCTACAGTAAGTATAGCTGCCATTCAACTATTATTCTTCATTTTTCTGTTTCTACCTCACCCCTTCAATTCATTAACTTACTAAATTATATGGAATCAATAGATGAAAACTATTAAATTTAAAAAAATGGAAAATAATTTCTAAAAGAAATTAAGGATATTCATATATGAATATTAAATTCAAAAATAACCAGATATCAATTTAAATGATTCTCAATTCAAAGATTAATTTAATTCTTTAATGGTTTTGCCACAACAAACATTTTACTTTGATGGCCTTTCTGATCTCTAGGGTAAGAAATTCACTGAGAATTGAAAGATTTTTCTAAGTCTTCTTAAGAATTAGAATGGTTATAAGAGCCCAATCGTATTTTACATGTAATTCCATAAAAAACCATGAGTCTGGAAAAATATTCCATCACCTGACAAGAGTAATATTTTTCATCTAAAGCTGCATTGAAAGATTGATTAAATTTTACAGATATGAAATGCAGTATTACAACTCATCAATAGACGGATGGATAACTATACCAGTATCTCACACATCAGCAGAAGGCATCAATTACTTCTACATGGAAAGACTGACTCCAAAATCCAAGTACAAATTTAGAGTGAATATTTTGTACTCTCCAACTGCTGAGCCGTTCTATTGGCATCCGGATGATCGGTTTACATTCAGAACTTTGGGTAAGTAAAGGTTATCAAATCTTGTTTTTGCATAAGAGTTTTTTTGTAATAATGCATTCTTAAGAAAAATAAATAGATTTGATTATTCATTTGAATAGATTATTAAATTAATAGATTATTTTTCATTTATTTAAGCGGTAGCTAAAATAAGTTAGAGTTAGTTAAAATTATTTTAAAATCGATTCAACCATGAATTTTATTAAAAAACTCATAAACTAGCATCATTTTAGCAAAAAGGATTTGCTATATTAATAATTTGAAAATCTTAATTATCATTTCTTGGAATCTACAATCAGAAGAGACTCTTGGTTTTCTCTTTCTATTTCGATAAAAATCGTCGTCAACTTCAACATCAATAGTAGGTATATTATTCTATTGAGTGTGAGAATATCTTAATACAATGTTACTATACATCTATAGATGATTATTTTTTCGAGGAACGGTCTCTGCAAAGTCTCTGCATTATAGAAAATGTTCTACAAATAATCGATTAGTTAAAATTATTTAAAAAGCGATTCAACCATGAATTTTGTTAGAAAACTCATAAAATAGCATCATTTTAGCAAAAATATTAATGTTTAAAATCATTATTTTAAAATCAACTATCGATGCAATCATCAATTTCATAAATAGAAAAATCATAAACTAGTACTATTTTATAGCACCTATACAAGCTTTCAGTGTAGTAGTGAAGGTGACCGTGGTTTTTATCCACACTGAATAAAAAGACGAAGTTGTGAAACCGGTATTTCTTTGTTTTAATAAATTAGTGGTTTTGATTTATTCAGTAACTATACAAACCCTACCCACCAATTGCCAACCAAAAATCAAATTACCCTTTTTTCCTGAACCAGGCGACCGGCCCAGCCCTCCCGGCACTCCAACCCTGCAGCATCTGAGAGGCGAAGTGTACCAGGTGGCGTGGGAAGCGGCGCGTGAGAACGGCGGCGCCATTGAAGTGTACGCGCTGGAGGGACGCCAAACCCACGCCGACGGCGGCGATTTAACGCGACAGAAACGCGAGACCAACCACACGCCTCAGGATGACACCACCGAATGGGTGCTCTATCACAATGGCACTGGTGAGTTGTGACAGAAAAGCTGATACTTCAACTCATTAACCATATTAGGCCGAGATTCAGATTAGAGCGAGTTTAGAAACAATTTAGAAACAAATAAATATTGTTGACAAATTTAATTAACTTCACATATTGAAACGTGTTACCAATGACGAAAAACTCCATCCATATTTATCTACTGTTGTCAAGACATGTGAATTTGATGAATTCCTTTAGTCTTATTTATGAACAGATTTTTGTGAACTTTTGTGTAAAAATTAATTTCCTTCATGTTACCTCTCTTCTGGTATCTTATGGTTGTTGTTTCAGTTTTTATCATCTATTGAAGAGGAGTATTCCCCTTCATTTTTTATACTTTCAACGTCTATTTGAGGGTCAAGTGTAAGATGAGGGTTAAGGTAAGAGAGGGGCCGACTGCGCCCTAATCTGCCCTCCTCCCAGGTCAAAAAATAAAAGGCAGACATTCTATTCTATTTCTATTATACGTCTAGAAGGCTTTTAATGGACAATGTTTATGAAACCAATCCATTGTTCGGATCCAAGAAATTATAGTGTAATCCAGAGATTATAGGTAGTGATTCACCTTAAAAATCTGTTACCCTATGATAGAGTTCTACAACATTACTAGAAAATCTAAAAACAGAATAATAAGAATTTTGTACAGAACTTTTGAAGAGTGGCATTCATCGAATCTCCTCTTCCTATTCAATTCTGTTGTGGAGCTAATGATTGTTTAAAGCAGCTCAGAATACAATTATTGTAAAGTGTCTCTTTTGAAGAATTAGTAAATTTTTTATACCAATGATTGGAATTGTATATAGTATTGTTTATGTATTATATATGTTTTATATTGTTTATATATTATGTATTGTATTTTATGATTCATGAACAAGTGTGTGAGACTTGATTTGTGAGAGGAATAGACTGATGTAGGTTTCGAATGAAAACCATACGATTGAATAAATTAATAAATAAGTTATTTTGTCAATGTTTGCTGTAGCACAAGTCTTCAGAACTATTTATGTAGCTTCCTTTGGATTTTCGTTTCTCTAATTATTAATTATATTATAAGAATAAATTTTCATCACAAACAACGAATAAAATGAAATCTCAAGTTTGAACCCCGCATTCTGTTGCAGAAACCTACTGGATAATCAAGGAGCTAGACACGAACGCACGCCACCAATTCAGGGTGCGCGCCAAGAACCGCTACGGCTGGTCGGACTACAGTGCGGCCAGCGCCTGGTGCGACCTCACCGCCGAAGCCGCCACTCTCAACTCCTCCTCCTCCCACCCCGACTACGCCCTCTTCCTGCACTGGTTCCTCCCGCCCATCATCATCATCGCCGTTGCGCTCATCATTATGCTACTCATGTGTGGTGAGTTACTTATCTATATTGTTTAATTGGCAGATGAATCAGCTGTTTAAAAATGGGGAGACATTTATGTTTGTTGTATACTCACACATACACACCTACACGCTTTCCTGTCTCCATTAATTTTAAAAACATAATGACTTTATCCAACTAGAACATTGCAATACTTTACAACTGATACATTGCAATTTCAGCTGTTATATTTTTCAAATAAAACCACTTGTCAGTCCTGGGCTGATATGCTCTTGAAGATTGCTCGCAAACCATCCTGACAGAGCTGTTTATTGAATAATAATCACGCTTTAACACTCCAAATACCATTTTAGGAACCAATCAATAATTAGTTTTATGTTTTGATCATTATTATTCCTAGTTTCGGATGTCCAAAAGTAACAATAATTACCCCTTTTTGTCATAATTTGTTCAACTCTAGTAGAGTCTCTCCACTTAGCTTTATGGTGGCATATTGTGTTCTGGCTAGACAATCAGTTACCAGGTTACTCGCCTTTACTCATCCAACATTTTTTTGTTGGGTTTATCTCAGTCAGGATCAGATCAACAGAGTAGTAGTGTAGTTACATTATTACCGTGCACTGGGTTATTGATTGTTTCCTTGAATATTTCACTGCGGAGGGATGTTTGATCATTCTGTAGCCTATATTACATATCAATTTCCTATAATATTTTAAATTATAATTTAAATTTATGTTAGTGAAGAATATATCATATTATTTATCATTGACTTTTCTTTTTCACTTTTACAATTTATTATACTGTATTAAATTTATTGTCCAAATAATTTAAGCTAAAAATGGCAATAAATATTTCATTTATTCAATAATTCTATTCTCTGTCCCCATAGTTTCGAGACACCGCCAACTAAAAAAGAAAACCAGCCTACAAGCGATCGCCACTTCGAATAGCATGGGCGGTGGCGGCGGAGGAACCGACGTAGAACTGGCAACACTGCGCCAGCTGCCGCGTGGCATCGTTCACAACAGCAACGAGCTCTACATTCCCAACTGCGTGCCGACCGACCGCGAGCTGGCCATGTTGCCACATATCAGTCGCGATCAGATAACGCTGACTAAGTTCCTCGGCAGTGGCGCGTTTGGCGAAGTGTACGAGGGCAAAGCGAAGAAACTGCCCAACATGGATGGCTGTGTGGAGGCTAGGGTCGCTGTGAAGGTAGGTTGGGTTTTGAATATCATTTATAGAAAAATATATGGGGTTAGAATATCATTTATAAATAAATATGAGTTCAGAATATCATTCATGAAGAAATAAGGGTCTAGAATATCATTTGAAAATAAACATGGGTTTGGAATATATTATATGTATTGTAGGCCTATAGCATTATTTAGGCTACATTGTACTACATTGTATAGCGACAAAGGTTAGAAAGTTTGGCAATAAAGAATTAAATGATAAAATCTGGACTAGTTACATCCAAATAGAAATTTTTAAAGCATAACTTCATCGCTACTTTTAAACCCACAAAAACCAAAAGAGAATAGCTGAATATTAGATAGTACAAAAAACAGTATTATTCATTAAAGTATTTGATAGAAGAAATACGTTTCATACTTTCCACTGCCATAATAATACATTTCAGATATTGTATCGTTCAATTTGAATTCAAGTGAGACACGTACTTCATTTAGTAAAATTTTCTATTTATTTTGTTCCATGTATTTAATTTATTTTTTTTGCAGACTTTACGTAAAGGTGCCACTTATCAAGAAAAAGGAGAATTCCTGAAGGAGGCCCAACTAATGGGTAATTTCCAGCACAAGCACATCCTGCAATTGCTGGGGATCTGCTTGGATAATGATCCCAATTTCATCATAATGGAGTTGATGGAGGGCGGAGATCTATTAAGCTATTTAAGGGATCATAGGCCTCGATTGGTGAGATACTTTATTTTGTTTACCATCATTTTTTAATTGTTATTGTGTAGAATATAGATTATTCAATCATTTATCAACCGCAGTACAAGCGGTCCATCCAATTATGTTAGTAATATTGTAATGTATAATTAGAGTTCGGCCTAACATTATTATCATCTTCCTTTATACTTTTACAATAATATCTCAAGATAAGCATGTGTAAAACGAGTGGGGATTCAATAGGAGTGAAGTTATTTTTCGAGACAACTAATGTTTAATGTTCATAAAAAAACTCTACTAAAATCTTGTATTAGATTAATGATGATAGCACCAAATGAATCGAAATTAAGTGGGATAAATGGATTGCAGCCCATCAAATTTTACTATTATTCCCTTTATTTGTTTTTAACTGTTTGAATTCCAACAAAAATAGCTAGAAAATGTGAAACAATATCACCCATTTTTAATTCCTTTTTTAACTTATTCTAATATTATACTAACATCTAAACAAGATGCGACCAATAGAGCAAGAGAATAAAAAAAGAATTTCTTCCATTTTCTTTTAAATTGTTTGAGTTTCTGAATTGAAATCTAACAATAATTATTTGTTTTATGATAATTTTTTACATTTATGTACAGTTTTGTTAAATATTAAACCTCATCAAGGATTTTTTTGGGGAGAACTAACAGTGTATTTTTATCTGATCAAGTATCTTGTGAGAAATGGAATTATTCAATTTATTCTACGAGTAGTTTGTATCCTCATGTGTTGCTTTGTCTAATGAGAAATAGAATAAATAATAAAATTTTATTGCCAAGAAACCAAATAGTTATGAGCAAAAAATATTATTTTATCATTTACTTTTATGTTTAGCTGTATATTATGTGGAATATAGTCTATTCATTCATTTATAACTGATTTTCAGAACCTAGAAAACGGTCTAACGATGGCCGACCTTCTCTCGATAAGCGTGGACGTGGCCAGAGGTTGTCGTTACCTGGAAGAGATGCACTTTGTGCACCGCGACCTGGCCTGTCGCAACTGCCTTGTCTCCAGCAAAGATCCCAGCAGCCGCATCGTGAAAATCGGCGACTTCGGTCTCGCCAGAGACGTCTACAAGAACGACTATTACAGGAAGGAGGGCGAAGGATTGCTTCCCGTAAGGTAAGCAGATAGGAGTTTCATCAATTTTCATTTCATTTCTTATAGGTACGTTAAAATTTGGATACTTTTATGAGATACTTGTTTAATAAACAAATCCAGAAACATTTTCTCACACAAACATACATTTTGAATGAATAATTTTTTTTCAAATATTTTATAATTGTTATGTGTTGTGAGATGTTTGTTTTTCAAAAGGTAGGCTATATATTATTAAAATGTATGTATTAGTAATATATGTGAGCTTTAACATTTCCTCATACGGTACACTTAGAATAGACAAAATTTTGTTTCAACATTTCATAATTTTATGAGGTGTTTGGAAAGGTATGTTTTATTTCTCATGTATGAGATACAAGTTCAAGTTTGAAAAGTCCAGAAACATTCGCTTACTAGGTACTTGATAGTTCTCTCAATTTGTATGAGCTTAAACAATCCCTCATACATTATTTTTTGAATGAACAATTTTTTTTTCAACATTTGATATGTGTGAGGTGTTTGTTTTTATAAAGGTTACAAGTTTGTTCTGCAAGTTTAAGTTTGACAGGTCCAGAAAGATTCGATTACATGATAGTTCTCCCAATTTGTGTGAGCTTTGACAATTCCTCATACATTTTGAATGAACAAAATTTTGTGAGGTGTTTCGAAAGTATTAGTTCTCATGTACGAGATACAAGTTTAACTTTAACAAGTCCTGAAATATTCGCTTAAATGATTCTCATGTACGAGATAGACGTTTAACTGTGACAAGTCCTGAAACATTCGCTTAAATGAGGAATGTATGCTATTGTGGCGATCGCCACAACCCTAAACCCAGTTGAAATAGTCAGAGATATTCCGGGGCCTCTTTTTTGTGACCTGGTGATGATTATGATAAAAACAAACTGTGACTTTGATTAGACTATTCTTGTTACACACAGTCAATAAAAGTACTGTAGCATATTCCCTCTTATTTCAATCTTAAATTAGCAGGATTGCTAAACTATTTAACATACACTACCATGTCGAATCCTTGGATAATCCGTTGTATCGGTTTATTAGATTCTATTTTATATCATTCTTTCAAACTGTATTTAGTATTATGACTTATTCAATTCGATGTTTCAGATGGATGGCACCAGAGTCGCTAGTAGACGGCGTATTCACCAGTCAGTCTGACGTGTGGTCGTTCGGAGTTCTAATTTGGGAGATAATATCACTGGGCCAACAGCCCTACCCAGCCAGAAACAATCTCGAAGTCCTACACTACGTTAGAAGCGGCGGCAGGTTAAAGCGACCGGTCAACAGTACTGATGAAATGTAAGAAATCTAATTTCTTACTTTATATAAGCTAACAAAGTAGTACTTTATATAAGCTAAATAAGCTTACCTTAAAGCTAACAAGGAAAGTTTTGGTCTTCTCTCAAAATATGTATAGTTATAAAACTCTAATAAGTTGATCCAATGATTGCCTATGTTTTCGATAAAAATTATCTCATGATAGGTGACAATTGTTTTTGGGTACGAATCAATTTTCATATTTGAAAAATTGGTTTCATTCTCATACTAAATTCAAAATTAATAACGTTTTAATCCTATTATTGATACCGTGGCCTGTTTCATAAAAATTTAAAGGTCCTGTAAATCAGGAAGAGGCGAACACGGAATACACTATTAATAGCACAGAATAGGCCTACCATCAACTTGTAATTTTAGTGTGTATTTCCCTTTTCTTGTTTTAAAAGACTTCTAAATTTTTATGCAGCAGGCCCCATAAAACTTAGGTCTAGAAATACAGGAGAATGGCGATCTCACACTGAACAGAGAGTAACTCGTCAATATTTCTCAAGTTTTATTGTTTATCGTTTATATACTACATACCATCATCATTTATTTGGCTTGTCTATCAAGCTTTTCAGATTTAAAATCGAAAATCTACTTAATCTTGCAATTTTTGAGGGAGAATTATGTATGATTACAGTGATATTTAGAGTTGAGAGAGAGTTCTCCACTCCACCTTTATTTTTTTACTTTCAATCTATGAACATGATACTATATCAGTGTTATTTTTGTTAGTAAATATATCAAATGATGATAGTAAAACAATATAATTTTTTGTATAAGATTTCCTATTTAAACTTGCTATGGAAATAGTTTGATTTTATTGGTTCATTATAAGCTGTAAAATGAGCTAGGACTACCATCATCAGTAGAACATAAGAATTTTATCACTATCAGAATTTATTATTCTATTTCTTCTAAAATTGTCATCCTACTTGAACTGTTGGTCGATTATAGCTAGAAATTTGAGTTTAAAAGTATTATAATATTCTATGTTTGGATTTATTTAATCTCATATTTTCACCGAAATGCAAACAGTCTAAACTTATAGATGGTTGTCAATATTTCAGGTATAAATTGATGCTAAAATGCTGGAGCTTCCACCCCGAGTCAAGGCCTACGTTCAAGTACTGTTTGGAGGTGCTCGAGAAACTGAAACGACTGAATCTGGAAAATGCTCAACCGACGCCTCTTGTATCACCACACAACAGTTTAACTGTAACTCCTACCAGTAAGTCATTGCAAAACAATCATTTCAAAATTTCATCCAAGCGAAAACTATAACTCACAACTATTTTCAAATTATTAAAAATTCAGAAAACCTTTTCAACCAGTTGCACGTTAATGAAACTAAATTTAACCTCCGTAAAATGATAATTTAAATTATAAATAATATATTTTCTCTTTATTTTTAGAGGAGGCTATGCTTTGTTTGTACAATTGTATTCTTGTATTTTTTCAAAATTTAGTAAAATTCAATTCAATCCATGATGTCATCTAACGAAAACAAAGCAACGAGAACCAATTAACTACAGAGACTGTGTAATCAAAGAGTGTTTCATTGGTGTATAAGTGGTCATTATGGTCCATAACAGTGTGTTGAAAAATCATTTTACCCGCCACCGCCATACTTTTGGCAGTAATTTAATTCTGACATGGGCTCACAGGCAATATTACATCCACTTACTCATTTATCAAACTCTAATTCAAGAGGAAAAACTTTTAAATTACTTTTCCAACATTAAAAATAGTCTCTCTGCTCTTAGTCAAGGTGTATATTATTTATCTATAATAAATAATTTATTCTATACACCTTGCTAGTAGCCTACTGATTTGAATTATTTTGAATGGTGGAAACCAAGGTCAATAGAATTCTTGATGAAAACTAACACTGGCACAGACAAATTGTAGATTAGAAGTGCATTACTTAATATAACACATAAATCCCACGTACCTTCTTAATATAAATATTAATGTTATGAGAATTGAAAAAAGTTGAATAAAAATTGATTTTACCGAGCAAACTAACCAAAAGTGTGAAATCCAAAGGTCACACTGTGATTATACAGTCTCTTTACATGAAAAATCCAACGTCAATGATGATGTCGTTAATTCATTTAGATTTTTGTACAACCGGCTGTTTTCTTCTGAATATTTTTTGTCTATACAGGTAATTTAAAGGTAACAGAGAAGTAAACGATAAAAATTCGGTAATTTTAAAAGACAAATTTTGAAACTACCTACCTATATAGTCTCCTTTTCCATTTAACTTTGAATGTGGACGAGAATCAACATATAAACTACTACATACTACTACTAATCACATATAAGAATAAACTTGATAGATTGTATAAAATGAGTTGGATAGTTTCGTTCAGAGTCATCATTCTCACATTTATAATATTTAAACTCATTACAGGAACCGTTAAACCCGAAGTAGGAGCCGACACCGACCGACGGCCGCGTGACACGCAAATAACCGGAACCGTTACCGGCGTTCCCCGTTACTTGGAACTGTTATACGACGGCGAGGATACCGGCTACGAGATACCGCGACACCAGGAGCCTCCTCCCCCCTCTTATCCCAAAGAGGAGGAGGTATCCAGTCTGGAGCAGTTACTGCCCAGTCAGCAACAATCCAGCAATCACCGTTATTCGAATATCATCAAACCTGCGTCACTACCAGAAGCAGTTACCATGGACAATAATGAGAATATACAAAGTGCAGGTTCTACCGTGGAAGAGCAGAGGTAGTCCAGGCTTCGACAATCGTTAGTTGAACTTAATCGATATTTTATTGTTGAATGGTCAACAATATACGTTTTCTACCAGGAGCAGTTGCCGTGGACAGAAATTAAAATGCAATGATAATAATAAAGTGCAGGTGCTAATGTGAAAGAGCAGAGCTAGTCCTGTACTCGATACTCGATAATTATTGAGCAAGAATCGATATTTTATTATGTAAGACAACAATATGCATCAACTACCAGGAGCAGTTTACGAAAGACGGAAAGGGAATATTCAAAGTGCGGGCGCTACCGTGGAAGAGTAGAGAGAGTCCTGGGTTCGATACTCGGTAGTGCCATCATTGTTTGAGCTGAAATCTATATTTTATTGTTGACTTTATAGATTGTTGTTCATTAATTGTCAACAATTCGTTGCAAATGAAAGTGAATAAAAAAAGATAGGAGGTACTGAAAATATTTCAAATAGATGGTTCAAGGAGATAATGTAATGGGTACAATATTCAATTCTCGGTTATCTAATCGATATTGTATGAAAAATCTATACATTACTGCCAGCTTTAATGAACATTTTCAACATACCGGTGCTATAGTGCAAGAACAAAAATAGAACTAAGAACTTTCGATCAATCCAATCGATATTGATGGAATAAACGATAGGTATTTATAATGAAATTGTTATATTGATTGATTGATAATGCACAACGGCACTAACATTTTTTATGAGACTAGATAGTGGACTGTTCATAGTAATTGTGTAATAGTGGAGTGATTTATGATTCGACCAACAGTATTGAATGATTAAGGATACATTACAAAACTCAACTAACTGAGTTTGAGAGGAATATAGGAGGAATAATTTGATTAATTATTGTGACAAAATTGAAGAGACAATACTCGATGATTTTTATTCACATTGAATAATTCGTTATGAATTTGTCAAATTTAAATCATTGCGTTGCTATTTTATGTATAATTTGTACAGTGAACAATGGAACTTTGCTGGAGCTATTGTTTTTGGAATTTAGGCTTTGGTTCGATAAATTTGATCTGTATTTTAAGCAATAATCAATATTTTATTGATAGTTTTTTGACTACTTATCAATATCTTATCGATAATTCATAGACTAATAATCGATATGATTTTTCAATTTACTTGTTGGTAACGTTTCGTTTTTATTCCTGGCTATAATAGTTATAATGATGATAATTTTAGGCTATAATTAAATTTACCAATGGTAGTTGAAGGTGGAATGAATCAAAGCTAGTTAAAGTTGAGAGAAAAATGGAAAAGGCTGTGAGAAGTTACGATCTTTTTAATAAGTTAGTTTTCAGTAGAGAATGTACGAAACATTTTACAGGTGAATACTAAAAATAAAGATTATTCATGTTATATTCATTTCTTCGATTTATCAATTTCAAGATAAAGATTCATCTATGAAATAAATATTCCAATTCAAGATAGAAATTAAGATCTTCATGTTTGTTTGAAATCAACAAAAATTATCTAGTTTGAATGTTTAATTGTAATTTTACAATTCATAATCATTGTGATTGTTATCATTATTCCCATGTTCGCTCTATTGACTCCTATTTTGTAGCTTCCAAATATAATTTACATCTAATTTTAAGATCAACTGTGTGGAATATGTATTATCGTTGTTTAATGAATAGGCTACGAATAAAATTAATATTTAAGTATAACAAACTTATGAGTAAGCTCACTGAACAGCATTTATGAAAATAGACGTAAATATTTTAAACTAAGATAGAAATTAAATTGTGTAGTGTTGAATGTTTATATAAGGCTCGTGCTAATATAATGGTACATTATTAGAAATGTTGAAGCTTGTGAAATTCTATTAGTTAATTAGAGATATAATATGGATCAACGATTGATTTGGGTCTCTATTTATGGTGTTTTAGGGCAAACTAATTTTGAGATCTGACATCACAAAGCTCTAAGAAAATTGTTTGATGATTCAAAATTTTCAAAGCTTTGCAGTTTAAATACCTATGTTTTTATCAAATGTAGAAATGAGACATCACAGAAGTTTCAACGTGAACTAGGCATCACTATTATTTTGAAATTTAATTTAATTATGTCATGACAATAGTTCCCTGCTTTAGAATCTATTCATTATAGAGGATTATAGATCAAATTTTGAAATACTGTAAGATATTATAAGTATTTGGAATTGTCCTAATATTTTTCACACTATTGTAATCACTAATATTTGCCACTAAAAACACGGGTAACATAGAATCTTGATTATTCAGGTTATGTAACAGAATTAAAGTGTAATTTAGAAACAAGTTTTGTTTCGTAGATTATTATATTCAACTAGACCCTTTCCCCAAATAATTTTCCTTTCTTCATTGAAAGTAGTAGCACAGAGGAGGGAGTTAATCCCTCCTCTGAGGAGGATTTTCTTCCTCGGTGGTAGTAGTTAACTCACATCTATCCACTCTTCTAGTTGAATTAATTATTAAATCTTGATAAAATTGAATCTCTACAACTGAAGTTCAAATTCAATTTCAACTGCAATTGAGGAATCTCAAAACCAAATCAATAAACTTAAAATAAGTTTTCCTCCTCTTCTGAAGGCTTATTTGTTATACTTTTCAGGATTCTATTGTCGATACTACTTTACTATGAAGACTAGTATAACTGCCTTATATCATAGGCCTATAAAATTAATAGAATACAACAATTGACTTACCTTAGATCAGGAAAGTGGGAATTATCCAAATTATTCCCACAATATCAATTTTCAGAATCTGTATGAAATGTATAGACTATTAGTTTTTCTACTACTGATTTTCGCTAAATAGTTACTATATCTGTTATCTAAAATACTGTTTCGTGTAATATAATAGAAACAAAAAATTACAGCGTTTATAGTATTTATTTAGGTTCTATATGGAATGATTCACGTTAGGTCGTATATATGAGAATTTATGAATACATATATTCTTTGTAATATGGTAATGTATGATTGTAATGTAAGATTTGTCAATTGTATTATTTAAATTGTAATTACCTGTTGTTGACTATTGATAACATATGGGCTTTAAAATAATTAGAGTAAATAATGATATTGTAAATAAATATACAGTAGCGCAAGGATGAGCCATGAGTTTAGTACGTAGGATGAAATGAATTAAAAGTGAGTTTATGATCGAGAAATTTGTTCTACTTTCCAAATCCTAGCCTATTATACTATTAATCAAAATATTTTTTACAAAATGAAAAAAATCTCTAGATTGGGTCAAAAAAGCCATACTGGTGAATAAAAGCTTATTGTGATCCAAACTAACCCCATACTTTTGAAAATCAGAATAAAATAGCATAACACAAAAAATAAAGCACCAAAATGAATCACCACTGAAGTAAACACTACTGTACCAAAATGTCAGAATTACGCAAAAATATCACTAAGACCAACTACATCATATGCCGCGTTTCCACGTTCCAAGTATCCAGTTGCCTTGCACAAGTTTGCTAGAGGTCCAATACACTTGCCAGTACGATTTATTTAGTTGAACTGCTAATTGATGAAGGGGATTAATCTTCAGTCAATCATAAGCCTTTCAATTATTTTGTTAAACTTTATTATTTGTTACAAAAATACAAATAATAATTACAATATTGAAATTAGTACAACAACGCTCCGTACAAATAGTCTAGACTAGATAACCATACAGACTGGCCAAAGTCATTTCAGTGTCGCTCTAAGACGATATTATGTTGTTGCTAGAAGATTTGTGGTAGTGTGGTAACTAATTCTCTTGCAAGTGAACTTGGCTGTATTTTTGCACTCGACTCGACTGTTCACACGTTGCGAGTAACTGAAGCAATTCAACTTTCTTATCAACTGTCCTGTCAACTTGTGAAGTGTAGACGTTGCATAATCACTAATGTTCTACGAGATTTTCAAAATAATATGAATACACACCGTTAGTTACTCTTCTTTAATTTCTCGACTTTTCGGTTTTTCAGCATTATCTTCAACAAACCTCCATGAGCTGTTTGATTTGTGATCCTGTGAAAAAATAAAGAAGTCGTTGAAATTGAGGAAAATAGAGAATAACTATTATTATTAAAGCAGATTATTAGAGCAGGGAAAGCAGATTGGCACAATAATTCGAGATACCCGTTAGATTAAACAAGTATTTAATTATAATATTAGAATATTCAATCGAAATGTGAAGCCCAATTTATGAATCAAGAAAGCAGATTTTCACAATAATTTGAGAATTCCCTTGAGGAGACAATGATCAACTTTGTAAATTTATCAATTATTGATAAATGAATATTCCACGTTAATTTCTTTTAGAAATGAACAACTGAAATTCAAATTTGAGAACATAAATAAATTATGAAACAGACTAGAATCACATTGGAAAGCCAATATTTCATAATATTTGAATATTCATTCAATCGAGATGTAAAACCCTATTTATGAATTAGGGAAGCAGATTGACACAATAATTTGAAAATTCCTTTTAGGAGACAATTATTAACTTAATAGTATAATAGCTAAATAATTAACTTAGTTGTATAATTTAATCGAATCATGAACGAGCAACTGGATTACTATGTTTTCTTATTAATACAAAGCAAAAGAAGAGATCATACCTCTATAAGAATCCCATACGCTCGCATATCATTTCTGAAGCTGTCTGATATTTTGAAAAACTCTCTCTTTTGTTCTTTGATATTCTGAAAATTGAAAAAAAAACACTGTATTACATATTTTATTCTTCGATTCAACTTGAAAACAACATGAGAGTGTAGCAGGTTCATATTGCTAACGCACATGGACTGACAACGAATTGTTTTTATTTTAAGTTAGGCTTATCATAATTCAAGAAGCAACTTGGAAAACGTATAAGATAAAAATTCCAAATCAACCCTTATCACCGAAATAGAATTCATGAAACAGATAATATTGAGTTACAAGAGTAGGCTATAAGTGAGAATGGCACCAAATATGTGAAGATTTGAATATTAGTATAAGAGGTGAAACCAATATAACAGAATAGGTAAGAATAACACAAAATAATCGAAAGTTTGGAATAAATAAATTAATAATCGGATAAATGAGAAATGAAATAAACAATTGAATAGATAATTGATTAATTGAATAAATAAATTGCTTTGGTACCTTCATTTGGACTAGTTGATACAATAAAATTCAAGAATAGGTAATAAATAAAAAAACAATCAATTTTATTCCTAAACAAAGCATACAAAAATTTAGGTTGAAAACTTATCATACTTCCTCCGCTGGAATATAGATGGGCCAAAATGTCTTGGCCCTTGGCCAGAACCAGTCGAGCTATGGTGAGGGGGGTAGCGCGGGTACTTTTCTGAGAATATTGGGCTACAACACGCAACCATCAGCTGAGAGCATGATCACATTAGAGTGGATTTGAAGGTTCAAAGCAGTAGGCAATGTTTTTAATGCAGTTAGTAGCAGCCAGCTGCCAAGTGCCAAGAAATTTTGGCCCATCTATACTAGTTTGTACATGAATAAAGATGGAAATTACAATTCTAATTTTTCGAAATTTGAAAGATAGCGAACACTCACCTCAGGAGTGAACTTTATCAATGAATTTTTCACATCACGGCGGAACGCAACTGAAAGATCAACCACATTCGAGATCAACAGATCTCTATTTTGCAAATCTATATCAGAAGATATTTCTGATGTGATCTGAAAAGAAACATATACGTTAACTTCATATTTACTGATTATATGAAATTGAACACAAGTTTTATAAATTTCAAGTGAAAATATTTCAACTCATGGTAAGTGACGACCTTCTGTGAACGACATCATCAAACAAAACAATCGTTACTTAATCATACCGTCGATTAAATCATATTCACTAAAAAGTTACATTTAAATGTAAACAATAATAAGTTTAATAAGATTAATAATTGTAAGTTTAATCATTTGGATCTTGAACACCGTTAGCAAGGAACAGAGAACAATCCAAAAGACTCTCAAAAATGAACTGTTTTATTGACTGCTTAGAGGTGATGGTATGATTACCACATGATCCGTATTTCGTACCACTTGAACGTTCCTTACTCAAGTAGCCTAATGTAGGTTTCTAATCTCAAATAGTAGCTTGTCCATAAAAAATCAATGATAATGATAACTTGAATCTGGATTTTTGTAAATACTTGTTATACATAATACATAATAACGTTTGTAAAGGTAATAATCATAATTATATCAAAACTTGTTGAAACATTTTCCGAATTGTACGTAAATTGATGTTAATGAAATAAAATTCCAATATTGTAGCCGTCTCTTTTCTCCCTGTACGTCAGCAAATCCACTTGAGTAATGGTTTTTGTTAACAAATTTAGTTAGTTAATAAACTGTTTGTAGTTCATAAATACATACGTAATTGTGTAAGGGAAAACTGATAATAAACAGATATAAAACTACAAAAATAATGAGTGATTGAATTCTTATTAATTCTGAATAACAAATCACTACTTACCTTTTGTTTAGCAATGTTGAGACCCAAATCATGAATTGTATCTTGCACAAAATTTCTTATAGCGCCTATTACTGCTAAACTCCTGCCTACTGTAATAGGACTGAGATTATCATCGATAACTTCCTGATCGAGATTTTTATGAGTAAGCGAAATCAGTTCCATCAAATCTGTCATTGCATTGGCCGTATTAAAATCGTCACAAAACCATGAACGCATTCCATCTTTGGTATTTTTCAAAGCCTGGGAAAGCAAATGAAAACTCATCATGAGAAAATTATTTTAAACAAAACATTATACTCAATGCATAATAGATAACAACTACTGCCTGATAATGTTTAATACATTTCAACTCAATTGAATCAGAAAGTTCATAATACATTGAAGAAATTTTAAATTGAGAAAACATCACAATGTACAATAGTACATTACTTATCAATTAAAATACAATGTTTGAACGTATGTGAACTTTGAATAATGTCAATGATATGAAAGGTTATGATACAAGATGATTTATAAATCAAGATACGCAATACATGATAATTGTTTAAAAAATGACTTGACTTAACAGAAACATAATACTCAATGCATTATGCACACAATACATGATAGATAAACTCAATCGATCATAAAGTCCGTAATACATTATAGGTAACTCATAAATCATGATACTCAATACATTTATGATTTCAATTGTTAAAAAAGTAAATGAGTTGAAAATAGTATTTTTATTTGGCTCAGTTGAGGTTAGACAATTGAGTGGAACCCAGCCACTGGGGGAGCAAGCCAGCTCGACTTGGTGCCGGTCCCAAGCCCGGAAAAATGGGAGGGTTGGCAGGAAGGGCATCCGGCTGTAAAACTCTTGCAAAACCAAAGATGGAAGACAAAGTGCCTCGGAACCGGCTGGGGCGTACCCCATAAGCGACGCAGGAGCCCCGCCGGCTCTTGTGATAAAGGATGAAGCCTACCCGTCAAGGGCGGACGGGGTTAAAGAAGCAAGTCCTGGTGGGTACCCTCAATGTGGGGAGTATGACAGGGAAAGGTAGGGAACTTGCAGACTTCATGAAGAGGAGAAAAGTAGGGGATATTGTGTGTGCAGGAAACCAGGTGGAAGGGCACAAAGAACTTGGAGAAGGATGCAAGATCTACTGCAGTGGGGCCAACAAGGAAGGAAGAAATGGAGTTAGAGTCATCCTCGGAGAGTGGAAGGACCGGTTGGTACGTGTTAGTAGGAGAAATGACAGAATAATGAGTGTGGGGCTGGAATGTGGAGATAATGTCACCAACATGGTTTGTGCATATGCTCCACAAGTTAGGTATGAAGTCCAAGAAAAGGAAGAGTTTTGGAACCAGTTGGATGAAGAAATCAATGAGATACCTAAAGAGGAACAGTGTTTTCTAAGGCGGACCTAAATGGACATGTTGGTATTAACAGAGCTGGGAGAGAAAGAGTACATGGAGGATGGGGTGTGGGTGAGACAGATGCTGAGAGGAGTTTGTATTGATGCTGCAGTGAGTTGCAATATGGCCATCATCAACACCTTTTTCAGAAGAAGACCAATTCTTCACATATAGTAGTGGTGGAAGAGCAAGCCAGATTGATTTTATTCTATGCAGAAGGAACCACCTTGGAGAGATACAAAACTGTAAAGTGATAAATGGTGAGTGTGTGTCTAGTCAACATCGACCAGTATTAGTGGACTGTGATATTAGAATAAGGCAAAAGGTAAACAGATTGGCATAAGAAAAATCAGATGGTGGAAGCTCAAAGAAGGAGATAAAGCAACACACTTCAAGACTCAAGTCCTGGGAGGAATATTACCAAAAGAAAATGCACAGGACTGGTGGGAAGAAAATGGAAAGGTCATAAAGAAGGCTGCTGTGGAGCTGTTGGGAGAAACATCAGGAAGGGTCCGCCAGGGATAAAGAAGCATGGTGGTGGAAGGAAGAGGTACAAGAACTCGTGAGGAAAAGAAAGGAGGCAAAGAAAAGTGGGACAAGACACAGACAGAGGAGGATAAGGAAGACTACAAGCGTATCAAGAAGGAAGCAAAGCGCGCAGTAGCTATTACTAAAACAAGTGCTGCTGAAGAATTATATGAAAACCTGAACACGCCTGGGGGTTAATAGACTATACAGCATAGCAAGGGCCAGGGACAAGGCTGCAAAGGACTTACACATATGCGACAAATAAAAGATGTTGGGGAAGGGTGCTAAGAAATGAGGCAGAGATAAGGACTGGATGGAGGGAGTACTTCAGTGAATTGTTGAATCAGGAGCGCCCATGGGTAGAGGAGGAAAGTGTATCTCCAAATGAAAAAGAGACACCTGGGATTTGCAGAGGAAGTGGCTGAGGCGATTGGAAAATGAAAAATGGAAAGGCAGCAGGACCAAGTGGAATAGGAGTGGAAGCTTGGAAGGCTCTGGGAGAGGAGGGGGTGGACCTGATGTGGGAATTGATGTCAAAGGTGTATGAGGAGGAACGCATCCCAGACAACTGGAGGGAAAGCATACTGATCCCAATATATAAAGAGAAAGGAGACATCCAAGACTGCAAAAACTATAGAGGACTGAAAATGATGGAGCATGTGCTTAAGATTTATGAAAGAGTGATTGAGAAAAGGATTAGAGGAGAGACCAAAATTGGAGATGAGCAGTTTGGCTTCATGCCAAGTAGGAGTACAATGGATGCACTTTTTGCCCTGAGAGAGGTCATGGAAAGTTTGGAGAGAGGAGCAGTTGCATATAGTTTTTATAGATCTAGAAAAAGCATATGACACGGTACCAAGAGAAGTGCTATGGAGGTGTATGAGGAAGAAGGGAGTGGCAGAGAAATATGTGCGGATTGTACAAGATATGTACCATGAATCTCACACCAGGGTAAGGACAGGGGTAGGAGTGACAGAAAGATTCCCAGTAACTGTGGGCCTCCATCAAGGATCGACCTGAGCCCATATCTGTTCAACTTGGTTATGGATGTGTTGACAGAAAATGTTAGGAAGCCAGCCCCCTGGTCAATGCTCTTTGCAGATGATATTGTGTTGATGGAGAAAAGCAAAGAGGAAGTGGAGGAACAGCTAGAAAGGTGGAGAAATGCTATAGAAGGTGGAGGGCTCAAGATCAGCAGAACAAAACTGAATACCTTTGGTTTGGAGGAGAGGCAAAATGGAGATGTGGAGTTGGCAGGAGAGAAGCTAGAGCGTGTGGGAAACTTCAGATATCTTGGGTCAAGTTTATATCGGATGGTGGCCTTAGCGAGAGCTGGATCACAGAATCCAAGTGGGGTGGATGAACTGGAAAAGGATGTCAGGCGTGCTGTGTGACCGGAAGCTGGATAGTAAAGCAAAGGGAAGAATATATAAGGCAGTAGTGAGACCTGCACTGATCTATGGCAGTGAGACTTGGGCAGTCAAGAAATCGCAGGAGAAGAAGATGGATGTGGCAAGAGATGAGAATGCTGAGATGGATGCTTGGGAGGACAAAAAAGGGACAGGATCAGAAATGAAAGGATATGAGAGATGGCTGGGGTGGTGGAGTGTTCAAGAAGGTCCAGGAAAGAAGGTTGCAGTGGTATGGTCATGTTGTGAGGAGGGAAGAGGACTACGTTGGAAAGAGGAGTGAGTAGAATGCAGGTGGAGGGGTGTAGACCAGTGGGGCGACCAGGAGGAGATGGAGACTGTGTTGCAGGGGACATGAGGGAAAAGGAGCTGACAGATGAAGAAGCCGGGGAGAGAATGGTGTGGAGGAGGAAGATACGGAATAGCGACCCCGAATAGGGAAAAGCTAAAGGAAAAGAAGAAGAAGAAGAAGAGGTTAGACAATTCACAGCCACTCAACCTTATGAGGTTAACAATGTAGTAAAGTCTATTAACATTATTTAGCATAGTTGAAATGCACGCATAAACAATAATACTTGGAAAATACCGATCCTTACAAAATATATGAGAATATTAAACGAATAATACCAAGTAAAATGTGACATTGAATATTGGAGTCATAATCATTAGACACCACAAAGTGAAATAGAATGAAAATACAGTATCTCATAATCTCATTGAAGATTAAACTTGACAGTTGAGAAATACACATACAAAACAATAATAAGTGAAGGAAATGGCAAAACTTTTAAATTTTCTCAAGTGCATGCACATACGAATAATCATCAAAAGAACTACAAGGTACGGTATCAGTAGAAGATTTAAAAATAGAATTTTGTAAATTAATAGAATATTTCCCACTTACTTGTAATAGAGATGATTCATCGATTATCACATTATGTCCGAATTGTCCATTAATGTAAGCATTGCACTTGCCCAAAAACGCTTCAATCTTTTTACAGATTTTGATAGCTTTTACCATAGAGTCATCACTGAATTCCATACCTGTAACCACAAATAATTTATCAACTTTAAAAATGGATAACAATTTTTCAAGTTTTTATTTAAAGTCATCAGCCAATATAGATAAGAAGCAAGCTTCACAAAGTAAACAAAAGCAATAAATGTAAGGTTGGAAATTTTCTGAATTGTTTCACATTCACTTCGAGCTGAATTGGAATTCATAAAAAGAGTGTATAAACAGTACAATAACTTACTATTTCTGTAGGGAGAAAGCAGACAGAGAATTCGGAAATGATCAGCGCTATACTTGTTGAGCATATCCGATATGCTCATAACATTCTTCAAAGATCTTGACATTTTTTCATCTCCTTTGAATTGCAGATGACCTGAAATAGAAAAACCTCGATTAAAAGAATAAAAACAAGCATACAACTTGGCATGAATTGCCGAATTCATTGAGCTGATTTAACAAGTAAACTTGCAAGTTGTAGGTTTACATTGTGACTTTACAAGAATGCCTTACAAAACGAGAAACGTTTGTTCCGATGTATTTCCAAACTTGAAATGGGAAAATAAAAGACCCGAAGGTCAAAAAAATGTTTTGTTTTTTTAAATATTTTCAAAGCTCGGATCTTGTTCTCAAGCAGATTCTGCCTGCAAAATTTGAAGATTTTAATGGGTTATTTTAGAGGACTGAAATGATGAATTCGCCAGTGTTAATTTCAATACAAAAATTATAATTTATAAAGATTATAGTTGGAAGTATTTCAACTCAATATACTTCTGATTGAAGGGGGTCTACAAATCCTCTTGGTTTAAAAAATAAAATTGATAAAATTTCCTTCCACCCCTGGGGAAAAACACTATTTATACGTACGAAAACAGATGACAAAGAAGTTAAATCGTAAAATTTTAACTCACCAGAATGAAGCCAATAATTGGTCCATTGTTTACAAGAATGGTAGGTACAACTTTGGGCTTCCTCATTTTCATGGTGAGGAAATTTCAGATCAATGCCACCTGAATGAATATCGATGTTCGAGCCAAATATTGCACTGAAATTATTGTAAAAAAAATATTATTTGATAGAACCTAGGATAAGTTGGTTAATTTTGTAGAAAAATCACAATCCATTGAATAAGAGATCATAGAGATAGAATTGAACAGGTTTCAAGTAATACAGGTGATGAGTTATGAATAGCTCTTGAAAAATTTCAAAAAGTGCACTTCATACTTTTCTCTTCAAGAAGCTTGAATTCAAGCGAGCTTATTCAAATTGTGGATGAAAATCACGGTGTATTTCTCAACATTAAAATCGTACGTTCAATTTCACAAATAGCCTACACTTGAAAATTCTTCTCCTTCTTTTTCTCGTTCTTCTTCTCCATCTCCTTCTTCTTCTCGTTCTCCTCTCTCTCTCTCTCATCTCTCTCTCTCTCTCTCTCTCTCTCTCTTTCTCTCTCTGCACAAATGCCCTTACCGTTGCAATGAACAATTAAAAATAAAATTTTTGTTTCAAGTTATGATTTGATTACCAAATCATAAGTTGAAATGTGAAACGTTTCGGCTCACCTATACCAATGTTAAAGCAATGGCAAAAATTGAAACTTTGATCTTTCATTCCACATCTCCACGATGACTATTTTCAAAATGTGAGACCTTATCAAACATCTACTCAATGTAATCTTTCAAATGGGACGTGATCGAAGAAAATCGGTTGAGAAACCATGGCGGAGTTGTGATTACAAAAAACATGTTTGCCTACTTTATATAAAGAAGATACTGTAATACATGCAGATTTGTAATATGAACATTTTAATAGGCTTTAAATATCACTTACCTAGCCATTGTTGAGCATTCAATATGCCATCCCGGCACACCTCTTCCCCAGGGACTCTCCCAGAAAGGTTCGCCTTCCTTATGCGCTTTCCATAAGGCAAAATCCTTGACCGATCTCTTGTGTTTATTACTTTTATCCGATTCTTCATCATCATTTGCTTCTGCTGAGTCATCAATAGACACTAGTTTGCCGTAGTTTGATAGTTTTGATGTGTCAAAATACACCGAACCTGAAACAAACCAATAAAGCAATTTTTTAATTTATTGATTTTTACAGCAATTTTAAATGCTACTATCTGCTACAACCTACCACTATCAAAATAACATCAGAAGTTCATAACTAATGGATCAAAGCTATTTCAATACGGTAACAGAAATAATAGTTACTGGCTCGAGAATAATACTATAAAAGAATAAAATTGAAGTTTGAGATTTTTGGTCATGCAAAACGAAGCATTGGTTCGTATGAAGGACTATTCCCACATATCGGTTCAGTCTCCGTCTCGTCTTATTTCAACTCTTTTTGCGCATGCGCCAATTCGCCCAGTGCTCTGTGATTGGTCTGTCGTTATCGACGCATGCGCAAAACGAGCTGGAAAAAACGTGATGAGGACTGAACCGATATGTGGGAATACTTCTTTACAAATCATACAGGCCTAGTAATTCTTCTACTCTCCGATTGAAAACATTATTTAAGAAGAGACTACTATTCAAGAATAAAATTAAGCTAACGTAACCACAAAGAATTTACGTTTTTATGGCGGATGCTTTAATAAAATATGAAGGGGAGTAAACTTTCACGCAGAAGATACCGGTAATAGGCTATCTAAATTCAAGAGATTTTCAATAATACTGTACAATGACTAAAGCAATGATTAAATTAAGAATTGATTCAATTGATAGGAATGACTTACCATCCTCAGACCTGTAAGCGTTTCCCTGATCGACAATAGTGCCAACAAATGATATAATTTGTGGCATATAATCTGTTACTCTGGTACAAAAAATTGGCTTTGGCACATTCAAACTGTTCAAATCACTGTAAAATTCCATTTCATAATGACGCGATATGTTTCTGAAGTCCTCGCCACTGTTCTGGGATTTCTTGAATATTTTCTTATCGATATCCGTGATCGACATGGCTGTAACCACATTTATGTCGAACCATTTTCGCAGTATCCTTTGGATTATATCGAATTTGACGAAGCAACTGCAAAAAATATCTTGAATTAGTTTATAAATAATTATTATATAATTCAAGTGAGGATTAATTTTGAGTAGTTATTTAAGTTTCACTTTCAATTTATTCACATATTTTGAAGAGTTTAATTTGAAGAATATTGGTGGAAAATAAGATATATATTTACTAGAAGACAAGGGAGGAATTAGCCTGTCATAGCTTTCAATAATTCTATAAGTATTTATCACTTTCCAGAACAGCCAGTATCGCTTATTTTAATAAAAAAGATGTAAAAATGCCTTTTAAGAAATTTCTTCTGAAACTTTAAAAATAAGGTGATCTTATTAAAGCATCTGCACCCTGCCATCCAGCATGGACCCACTCAGAAACCGTAATACACCCTAGGAACCCCAGCAGCCCTAAAGACAGGTTACAGAGGCTCATGGTGCTGATTCTCAGGCTCAACAGGTGATCTATGGTGTGCCGCAGCGTTCAATTCTTGGACTCCTGCTTTTTCTTATATTTATAAACGATCTCATTTGCTGCCAAGTCAGCACTACTGGCGGAGGATGCCGGACGTTGATTTCATTCAAAGAAGCTAGCCTATTCCTAAATAAGGATAAGACAAAGAACCTGATGTGCACTCTGAGACGTGGTCCCCCACTCTTTGTTGAGGAGGTCAAGCTTCTGGGCTTCATGGTTGACTCTTACTTTGTCCTGGGAGCAGCAAATTAATATAACATGCAATCGACTTGCCAAGGTGACATACCTCATAAGGAAACTAAAGAATCAAGTGCCAATTAGCTGCCTGGTTTCAGCATATCACGAACTATTTTATAGTCATATAAATTATGATACTGTGCTTTGGGGGCATGTGGGAGGATGTGATAGGATTCTCCTTCTACATATCTCCTTCTTCACCATACCTAGAGCACTGTCGGCCGATTTTCAAACGACTGAGAATACTGACTGTCTACAGTCAGTATGTGTATACCTCACTGGTGCTCTTAAGGAAGGAACTCTATCTTTTCCAGGAGAGAGGTCAACTCCATCAATACAATACTAGGAGGCGCAACAACTTTGACCTACCCTACTCCAGACCGTCCAGAGCACATGACTGTTACCCTATGAGGACTCTTAAACTATACAATAGACTCCCACAATATGTTCTAGAGCTCAACGCACACAGATATGAGAAGCTTCTGCGGGAGAAATTAGTGAGCATCCCACTCGTTCGTTAAGAGAGGAGGAAATTAATAATTTTATAAATTCGCTCTGAGGCTGCTCACTGCAATCTCAACGAATGTGATCATATTTGAACTTCTATTTTTGAAATCTTTGTCTATCCAGCATAAAGCTCATCAAGGATTGAATACAAAATGAATTGAATTGACCCTGCGCTCAATTTTATAACTTAATAATGTTATAAAAGGGAAGGTAAGGTTATTGTTGACAGTGAGTATTTTTGTTCAATGCACTATACATATAAGTACAATATCCATCAATATTACTCTCTTGAAGTACTGTAGACTTGAAAATATATGTCTTGTTGAAAATTTCGTGATATTCACAACTGAACAACTTTCAGTCAGCTTTTTCTTGTTTCAGTCATTGGAAACACGTTCAGTAATTACTGTTCTTTAAAGAAATTGCAGTAAGAAGTATTTGAATTAAAATTTACCTTGCATGCCCAATATGAGCCGAATCATACACTGTCGGTCCACAGGCATACCAGCTAGCAAAGCTTTCATTTTTCAAAATCAGTCTTATTTTTTGTCTACTAAGAGGATGATGCACTTTGATACCAGTATCAAATCCAACTGGTTCTTCCCAACCACTCAAACATGATTGTGATAGAGAACGACAGAATTTCAATTTTACCAGGTGTAATGAAGTCCTTTTGAGGGGAAAAAATGAGCTGCTTATCAGCATCGTTTTGAGTTATATGTAAGGCATCATTCACTTAAATAGAAATTGGTAGCTTCTCATTATTCAGTAGAGATTTATAAAATTGATAGAATTATTTAAAAACATTGCGCGGCCCACAACGAAACTTTGAGGTTAGTCATGACTTCACTTTGGTAGGTACTTGAATCTATACAAAACTAACTTTAAATTGATAACTATATGATTGCATTGATAATAAAAGTTGCAATACCACGTTTACAGAACTAATTGGACAATGCAATTGATAACAATTAATTAAAAACACCGCTCACTTCTGCAAGCAACAACATGATTCAAATGACCGGTTGTAGTCAGCTGCGGGACAAGGCAGACTAGATCTACGGTTGATGCAGAAGGTCTTGGTTCAGGCAAATCCCGGCAATCCAAAATCTATTGAAGACTGGCAATTTTGAAGCATTTATTATGGATTTAAAATGAGTTATTAGTTATTCTGAAATGGCACTAGCACGATTCAAAGCTTTGAATGTTGATTCATCTGAAGACAGCGAAGGAGATGAAGAAAATCCTGCGATCACTAGAGAAGCTTTGGTGAGAATGTTTTTTTTTTTAGGTTAGGTGTTGTATCCCAAGATTTTGTTTTTGTTGAATAAAAATACAATAAAATATAATTCATTTACTTGTCACATCAGTTGATCTTCTTCTGTGAATTTGATATAAAACAAAATTCAAATCAAAATAATGAACTTACAAGTCTGAACATCTTGTCAAGATAGAGAACGATACTGACACAGAATACCTATCTTGACAAGTAGGACCAGTACCTTACATACCTGTAGGTACCCAAAAACCTCTTGATTCAATTTAAGACTACTGGCTATTCTATTCATTTATTATTTCTCCTTTGAACGACTCTCAACATTCACATTTATTTTATATTTAAGTACTGTATAAAGTTGTCATGAATAATTGATAATACAGTATATCAATCCTCTTACTAATTTTTTGCAGGAAGAGAAAGCTGCTGCTCAGTACAGGGATATCCTTGTTCTGCAAAGAAACAAGAAATGGAAGGAAGCTGAAGCCGAGTTCAAAGAACTTCTCAATTCTGATGTGCTGAACAGGGTGGGTGGATTTGAAACTTTCAAGTTATCTTATCTACCACTCAAGTTAACTAATCCTAAAACTTGACAATGAACCTAGGATGTGTGCAACTTGAATGACAGTTTTCCGAGACACAGCATTAGTCCGAGTAAAAAATGTCAGCGGGATCTTGAATCGAACCTGGAACCTTTCAGTAGAACAACAGCCCTTAATCTCCTCAGCAACCACTCATCTTGATATTCGTTGTCATATTGCACCAACAAATGCAATCATGTTAAGCATTCTGATGTTTAAACCTCTATTTTTTTGACTTGCAATTTGACTACTAAGCAATGATTAGAAATGTAGTGTCTTTTGTGATGAAATAAATTAATTTAGCTGATTCTGATTCAGTTGCAAAGCTGAAAAGTTTAAAATGTTATCATACATTATCGATTATTATTAGTAAAGCCAAATGCTAATAACATGGATTATAGTGCATGTATTTCCAGACCATGTCATGTTGATCCAACTTTTCTTTGTCTAGGTACTTATTATGAATGTTTATCAATCATGTGAACTTAATCCATGTTTTTTTCAGGTGTCAGGAACAGTCAACTATGTATCAGGACGTATTCAGCCCTCACTTATCCATCTGAAGTATTGTCTTCTTGTGAATCTTGGCCATGTTCTTATTGAAACTGGTCAAATCAAAGAAGCTCTAGACTCCTATTTGCAGGTAGAAGTGTATTTTAATCACAAATCAGTTATTCAAGTAGTTTATTATTCCAAAATTGAAAAATCAGTTACACATGGGGTTCAACTCAACACATGCAATCATGTAGGCTAATTGTTTTCAGAAAGGAAAATTTAGAAAAATTCCACTTTATCAGTAAAAAAACCATTTGGCAAAATTACTTGAAACTTAATTTTGGAAATATCAAATGATATAATTGATTATTTTGTTTTCAATAATTAATTCACGTTTCTTACTTATGTAGGCTATTATTTACAATATTTGCACTTCAAGTTACAACTTTATTGAATAATTTTTAAATTTTTTTCAAGGCTATTGAACTGGACGACAGAGATTTGAATTTATGGTATCGCATTGGTCAAACAGCTATCAAAATTCCGAACCTCAATTTGGCTGCCTACGCTTTACAAGAGGTATGTCCTTAGCATAATAATCCTTAGCATAAAAAATATTACTAAATCTATTCCTTAAATTTTATTGTAACTTAGTTCCTTCCTATTATACAGAGGGGAACTATAGTAGTTACACTGTACAGTAATGAAATATTGGGGATAGAATATTTCTGTTCTATAGAAAAAGTAGCTTGTACAAAACCTAGAATAAACTACAATTACAATTTATTTCAATATCTAAAACAAAGTATCAAATTTAAGAACAACTTACAAAATATAATAATATAATGAATGATTTGGTTTGGTTTTCTATAGTGTAGCTTGATTTTCTTAGGACATCTGCATTTCTTTTAAATGTATTGAACCTGTATTAAAAAGTATTCTATTTCAGGCTACTCAATGTAACGAAAATAACTGGCTATGTTTTGATAAGTTGTTCCTTCTCAATATATTATTATGATGAGCTGTGTATGGTTTGATTTATTTTTCTTTCAAATATAGCTCGATTTTCTTGATGTGTAACTTGAAATCTCTGTATTACTTTCCAATTTAGTGAACCGTTTCTTTCTCAGGCTCTACAATGCAACGAAAATCACTGGCCAAGTTTGGACACACTGATCACTGTGCTGTATGCTTCCGGCAACTACATGTCGTGTCTCTATCACATAGCCGAAGGTCTCAAGCTGGATTCGGATTTTTTCAAAGGCATCGCGTTCTGTCAGAAAATCTTCAAGGAGCATCCCTCCTACGAACGGGATTTCCCTCTGTACTATCCCGAATGGTAAGAAATTGAAAATTATTTTTTGCCAAAAAGTACAATACAAACATGATGTATTACAATTAAAATAAATAAACAAACTTGCTTACGTCAGTTCATTGCAATAATTATTGAATTGGCACCAACCAGCAAAAAGAGAGTACTTGGAATTCAGTAAAGAATCAATAACCATTACAGTTCAGTCAATAAACAATAACCATTTGTTTCAAAACTGTTCCTTGCAGATGCAAAAATTCAGAATCAGTGACTCAATGAAAGCATCAAGATGTAGTTGAATAAACAAGTAATATTTCAATCAATCAATTTCTATTCTTCCAAAAATATTGAAATACAATAAATCAAACAACGAGAATGAAATAAACAGTACAGAAAAAATATTAAATAAAATACAGATGAAAAATTTGGAAGACTAAAATCTCACAAAGACCTTACAGTCTGAGCGTGAGATTTTGTATAATTACACTTTTGTCATCCAGTAAAAGTAAGTCTAATTGTTAAACATTATATAACATCTGAAGCTACACTAAAACTACTAAAATAAGTATATGAAAAATAATATAAAAAATTGATAATAAAAACATAAGAAAATTATTAATAATCTAAAGTGAAAATACAGTGCAAAAATATAAGATAAAATCAAAATATGGACAAACTACTATTAAAATAAATCCAATCACGGAAAATGTTTTGACTATATCTTTTTCATTATGTTTTGATATTACATCTCACCGGACACTGTGTCACCAGTGATTCAACTCTTTCAAGATTAACGATATTGAAAAAGTAATGTCTATTCATCTTTGTTCTACAATCAACAATATCTTCCACCATTCACAACATGCAGAAATCTCGGTCTTGAAAATTGAAAATATCCTTGTTTCTAACTCTGTATCGGAATAGACTTTTTATACTGTATATAGTTGTCTCACAGTTCACACATCGAAGTGTTCAAATATCTCTACATTTATTCATTCGTTCATTCATTTATTAGCATCCTTTGACCACCTTTGAAAGGGGTATAATGGATTTGTCAGTGATTTAAGTCCTCATATGCTACTTCTGTTGATTCTCTGCATATCATTATAAGAAAAGAACTCCTCATTATACACTAGGATACAATCTATTCACTTTTTTCTGGTGAAGTTTATTTTTATTATCAGCGTATTGGCTTTGAACGGTGGGAAGAACCGAAGGTAGTTCCATCTCGCCGTGCATAACCTATTTTAGGTTGAAGTTCGCTATCACTTTTCAGAATATTCACCAATTTTGAAAAAGTGAGAGAAGTTGACTACAATATTATTAGCAACGATTATCGACAATTATTGTAGAAATGATAAAATCTTAATTCAATGTGCTTTCATAGTCACAAATAACAAATTATCAATTTCATGAACTCTTACAAAACACTGGCGCAAATCTTATCATAGTCACAATCACAAAATTCAATGTATTAATTCACGGTAATTCAATGTATAAATACAATTTTTGTACTGAATTGGCCCAATTTAACGGTCATAGTGGCTGTCATTAATTTAGCAAAACTGTTTTAATATATGAGGATAATAGATCCCTATTAATTTTTTGTATTCTTTCACTTTTTAAAGGAGGCCAAGGCCCTAAATGGGCCGAAGCGCCAAGGAGTAAGTATTCTTCCACTTATTTCTTGTTATTGTTTTAATTCACAGCAAACTAGACGACACCGTTCTCACACGTGACATCAGGTCAGAGGTGGACGAGACTGCTCTAGATAAACTGATCGAGGAGGCTGACCAGTTGCGTAGTAAACACGTGGCGCAGACGCGATGCAAACAGAATGACGAGTACAAGTTGGAGACCTTTCGGCCTGAAGCACCGCTGCCGAAAAAGTGTTGGGTGGCTATGGGTCGAACCTTACTTCAGATCTATGCTAGGCTAAAGGAGGAGTACCCAAAAGCGGTCAGTATAATATTCTATTGAATTTTAGATACTAAGGTAACTTGAGTGAAAATATTGCATTTCAATGTTTATGGCTATTTCGCATTGGTGTAATGCTTCCTCAGAGCATCCTGTCGTACCCTGTTGCACATTTATGCTAGACTACAGGAGGAGTACCCGAAAGCGGGCAGTAACTTATTATTCTATCTAAATTTAGATTCTAAGTTAACTTAAAAAGTGAGATTATTACTCAAATATTTAGTGTTTATGGCCATTTCGCATTGGTGTAATGCTTCCTCAAAGTGAGTTTTACAGTCAACTCACTTGATGAATATACACTTCTAGGTCAACTGAAATATAGGCCTCGATTGCCTTGTAGTACTAGATTTCATGTTATAAAGTAGTGCTGATGATTGTCATAAAGTCCGAAAGCGCTCTACCACGTGAGTAGTTTTGAACCTAAATTCACAAGTATTGACTGCTATTTAAAATTGTATTCAAAGTGAATTATCAACTAGCAGTTCGTGATGGAAAGTGAAATAGAAGAATATTATAAAGTAGCTTGCTAACACAGTATTAGTTTCCATGACAAGAATTTTCTATACTTATAAAATATGATGTATTTATATTAAATTTAGGCTTGGGGAAAACATTAATTATTAAAGGGAATAATGGAGGGAATATTCAGTTTCTATTTTTATAACAAGATGATATGCGAGAGAAACATCAGGTTCGTAATGAGGTGATTATGATTTTTGTGTTTGTATCAATGAATGAAATTTGTAAATAAATTTATATGTACTGTATAATCTTTTGTTTTTATAGAGCTTCCTCAGACTCGTCGACCTTGGCGAAGAAGCAAAAGATGAAAATGATGAAGATAAAGAAGAGAAAAAGACTGACTACGATTGGTACGATGCTGACGATGATGATAATTCCGATGATGAGGTAAGTCGAAGAAAATCGAAAATAACTGTCACTTTCATTAAAATAATTTACAGTAAGCTTATGAGAAAATATTCTATCATCTCTATTTCAAACTTTATGCGAAAGAAACTGTTCAACATACACGAATAAGCCTGTTGAACATAATGAATAGAAAAGAATTGTATTTTTCTCATATCAGTATTTATTTATGTCTTTTACATCTACTAACTGCGATTCATACACTTTTGATTCCACTCCACTACATCATTATTATTATCACTATTTTATTTATTCCTGTTAACCTAATAATTATGAATTGAATTGTGACAAAGCTCTATGTTTGTTATAACACGCTCTTGAGTAAATGAAAATCTATTCTATTCTATTGAACCTTTCTCGTGTAGTTTCTTATTATCTGATTCCCACTAAACTCTTTCTATACCGTAACGATATTCAAGACAATTCAACTGTCTTATTGTAATTTTACACGAATAAAGTTACTCTATTCTATCTTATTCTTTTTCTGAAATTTATCTTACGAGAGGAACATAAGCCCCTTATTCCAAAACTAGGTTATGTTTTCACACAACTTTAAAACAATATAAATAGTCTACTGTATTTTAGGGACACTAGCATTTCTTAATAATATCGTAGGAAAATGAAAACAAACTATTAATATTAACACACATTATTATAGTGGGGTGTATATTTATTAATCTAATTGTCTTTATTTTGAAATAAAATGAATCAAAATTCCTGTGTGATATTTGTGTTTCATGTTATAAATTTTTACTTTGTGTTGTAAATTATTTTTTGATGAATAAACTTTGATTTGATTGATTAAAGTTGTGAATGTCTTGATCCATACGAAATGCGAAGTTAACACTATCAATATATAACTCGAAAGTGCTCCAGTCAAGTGAGTAAGAAAAAGTGTATTCACTAGCAAAAATAGACCGCATGTCATCATTTCAGTGATAATTAATATTGTTAGTGATTGAGTCTACCGTATTTAAATTCATTTTTTGTCCTATTTTGTTACAGGTAGCCAAACTAACCGAAGGAGGCGTCACTGGCAACAACGAGCCGGGAGGCGTCGACGGGTCCGCCGCCGCCGCTGAGGAAGGCGTCAACGGCGCGGTGCGCGCTAGCAAAAGGCGTCGCAGCTCCCCCTCTCTGCTCGACCAATGGATGTACAGCAGCAAGCGTCGGTCGGCGCGTGTGCGTAGTACAGCGTGCGGGCGTCGCGGCGACGAGCCCAGTTTGGCGCGGTCGCTGCGTCAGCTTTTGCCCGAGTACCTGTGGCCCAGCCGGGAGGCGGCGCAGTGGGCTTTAGCCAGCGGCGGTGGCGGCGGCGATGAATCTATGGATACTATGGACTTGTACAGGCTGTTTGAAACTAAAGACAACGTCAGTGAACAGATGCCTGCTAGCAATGTGTTGTCTTACAATGAGAGGACCAAGTGAGTAGCCTGCCTCCTTCAATTCTTGTGGATCAATCTTCTTTTTTCACTTTATCTACTAATGCAACTAAAAGGGGAAAATATTACCTACATATTTAGTGCTTATGGCCATTTTGCATTCGTTTAATGCTTCCTCAAACTGGAGTTGAAGTTATAGGAAGGTTATCTTCTTCATATTATATTATTTTATTCTTGTTATTCTTTCTCTTCCTATTTCTTTTGTATCTGTTCCATATCCCCACCCAATTTATCAAGTTAATTATCATCTTCATATTTTTGAAGAATTATTTGTTTATACATTGTTGAATCCTTACATTCTTGTAGAATTACTTCACCATCTTTGTTAGGCTATATTCTTTGTAGAATTTCCAACTAACATAATCCAGAATCTTGAATGAAAAATTTTCTTCTCAGGCAGCTGATTCTCATTCTTCTTTTTCCTCTTCTTCGTCTCACTAACTCCCATTTTTTCTTCTTTTCCTTCGATCCATCTCAATAACCTTCTTTTTTTCTCTATTACTAGTTGTTCAGTCTTCTTCTTCATCGTCCTTTCTTTTCATTCCACCCCCTCTTTCTCCATCTCAATCATTTTCTTTCCTCACTTGTCCAGTCTTCCTCTACATCTTCTACTTCCCTCATCTGTTTTCTCTTGATACTCTCTATCTTTATCTTCTTGCATCATCTTATTCTTCTTTTTATTATTTTTTCAGTCTTTTCCCCATTTTTCATCTTCCTAGTCTTCTTCTGATTTTCCATGTTTCTTTATCATCTTCTTTCTCTTCTCTATCATATTCTTCTCGTCTTCTTCATCTTGAATACAATTGAAATCATCTACAGAATTTGTATCATTGCCCATTGGAATCTGTCTCAATTCAGAAACTAACGTAACGTATGCTTTTTTCCAGGCTCATAAAAGAAGAGAAATACTTCAACACTGATAAGGAAGTGGAAGATGTCAACCACTTCATAAAAGAGAACAATCTAGTCAACATTTTGACATTAATCACTAGCTATGTGAAAACTATGGCTCAGAAATGGGATATGCATTGGTCTCCCGCTCTTATTGCTATTTACATCAAGGTAAAGTTATCAGATCATTGTTTTATCAAGACATTTTTGTAAATGATGGAATATTTTATCCATTCATTAAATTAAATTTGAACAGATGACTTGATCCTGCTTACTTTCTAGACAAACATAGTACAACTTGCGAGAGAGAATTGTAGTACATATCCATTTATTCATTTATTCAGAATCTAGATGTTTATTTATTCACATAAATCCAGTGCTTCGGAGGACACGCTAAACCGTCGGTCCCGGCTGCCTAAAAAACAGTCGTTAAGTCACGTCAGAGACCCTGTACTGAACAGGAGTGAACTGAAAGCTCTGACACCAGACCTGAGCCAGCCAGGTTACTCGGAATTATTATTATTATTATAAATCCAGTTCTTGGATTTATGGTTGGATTCTTGGAGTGTGCAGGTTGAAATTCAGGTGCTTAATTCAAAGCGATTATTTTATCTCATTGAATTGCGTACAAATTTTGTATTACCGTCCCTCATGAGCTTAACGTAATTGAAATGTTGCTTGTTCCAATGTTATGAATGTATTGAGTTTCTAAATATCATTACAAGGAGAGATGAAAACTATAAAAATTTGAACAAACACAGAGTAATAATACTACCTCTTGGTAATTGAATTATGTGAATAATTTATGAGAATGTCTATGTTATCAACTGAGTTCATATCAGGAATATACCATTTTCAGAAAAATGGTCGAGATTTCACATAACATTTTCAAAGTCGTCAGTCGACTACCTTAAAACTAATATGATACAATTATAAAAATGTTTAAATTTAATTGAAAGGCTTTGATCGAGTTTTAAATAACCCCGAAAACTAGTCGACTGGTAAAATTGTACGTCTCAAAATTGCATTGTATGCTATTTATTGCATTATAAATAGCTATTTAAAATGTACTCTTGGGCAAAACCACAGCGAACTTTAGGATTAAGCTTTGATAGTTCAATAAACCTCTTCGATAGTTAAAAATTTAGTATAAATGACGTTGGTTACTTGCCAAGTGTACAAGCTTAAAGTGTACGTAGGAAAATTCCCACCAGACTTTAGTATTAAGCTTTGATAGTTAAAATGAACCTCTTCAAGAGTTTATAATTGAGTATAAATTAGGTTGAAATATGATATAAAAATATTAAATAGGCCTACAATATTTCAAAACAGGTGTACAAGCTAGTCCGCCAGCACTATCCCGAGGCATGTCAATCGGAGCCACTGAACGCAGCGTCAGCCGCAGCGGTACTGCTGTATGGCGAGCTGCTATTGGACCGCTGGCTGGCCAATGGCAAGCAGCGAGCCACGCCCAGTCCCCTATCCGGCTCCCTATTCGGCGGCGACTTCTCATCGCTCTCATTCGGCAATCTAGCCTACGTATGCGCTAATGAGTGCCAGGATGATGCTGAGTTTGTGGTGAGTGTAAGATTCGAGACTCAAGTTTTTGAATCTCATTTTTAATTTTGTTTGTTGCGTATGAGCTATTAACACATTGAAGAAAGAATATGAAAAACGGCACTCTGTATTCTGCACCTTCGGTCGCTATTTTTAAATCTAGAAACGTGTGAATATTCTTCAATTGAAGGTGAACATTGCTAGAATTGTACCTTATAATTTCATTATCACTTTTTTTTTTTTTTTTATTGAAAGTTAAATTAGTAACATTTTCTCCAAATTCGTCGACTTTTACTACCATTTCAAAGTTAGAAAATCGATTTTTTAATTTCATACAACAATCCTACAGATCTTTCCGAAAAATTTGGTACCGTTGTCATGATTATCGGTTGGAAAATAGCGTCAGAAAGAGAAACCTCGTTTTGACCCCTCTCCCCCCGCGCATTGCAAAAATCACATTGTTCATATAATTTCAGTCAATGATATTAAGTGCTCTTGACATTTATAACGATCTACTACTGGAATATGGAATTCGTTCATTCATTCAATGACAACTAAACTGGTCATTGGTTAACTAACGCTAGGCACCGGTGCTTCGCAACGGAGCTCTGCAAAACAGAGCTAGTTTAAGTCTGTATCATATTTAATATTGAATATATTTAATATTGAATATTGAATATTGTAAAAGATGGATATACTGTATACATATGACAATGAAGGTAGAAACAATTGATTAATCAACTAATGAATATGTGTATAATTTGTATTTATTAATTTTTCAGATTCGCTGCTACTGGCTCGAGGCCATGATGTATTTGCACGTAAAGAGTCGGGACGCGGCCATGATTGCATTAGAACGCTACCTGGCTGACGGCCGGTGTTGCGGAGTTCACGTAAAACTCAAAAACGTCGTCAATAACTTTACAATCGATGAGGACAACGTGGTGCGCCTATATAATACGTTGAAACGCAACGAGGATTTAGATAAGGTAGGCTTAGGCTTAGTTGTCATTAGCAATTCATGTTCAATTTCTTATTCACTAATATAACTAATTTTTTTGGTACCATATACTGTTCTCGAAAAAACGTTCATCGTCATCTTATCTCCAATCTAACAAAATTAGACGGAACTCTAATCTTGTATAGCAGCTCTGGCTAGTGCTACCTCCAGGTGGATATTCAGCTCAATGGATCTCTCTTGTCTTCTGGCTGATAGTTATAAATTTTCAGTGACATTTTTTTAACATGCTCCTTCCATTGATACCGAAATGCCTCAACTCTCTCATTTAGGCTGTAGATATTTAGCACGTTTTTGATTTCTTCATTCCTGATTTGATCTCTTCTGTCACATCCCTTGTTTCTCGGAAAAAATCTTATCTCAGCCACCTGCACTCTACTTTCAAGTGGTTTTGGTGTTACCCACGATTTACTATCATAGAGAATCCGTATAATAGGATCTACATGCTTTATTAGGAGTATCATTGATTGGCTGCCTTTGTTTCCTTCTGTTTCTAATCCGAATTAAATGTTAAAATTTTCGTTTTAAATTTTCGCCTGCAGGTAACAGAGCTGTTCGCCAGAGGCCAACAGGACAAGGCGTGCGAAATACTGAAACAGTGTCTGCAGCCCGCCTCCCCTCTCCTGGCAGCCGACTACTGCGATCCGCTGCTAGACAGGTGCAGTCAGTTCTCGCTGCTGCTCGATTCACTGTTCGAGCGCCAGCAACACGCCGACTGCCTCGTCTGGTGCGAGATGGCCGCTCACGAGGCCCTAGCCCAGTACAGGTCGGTGCTCACCTTTCAATTGTGACTACGGCATGATTCTATTCATTTATTGAGAAAATACATAGTTGAGAGCACAAGGAATTACATCCTATTATTATTCCCCTCATGATACCAACTCAATTGCACAATTAGTACTAGATCCGAGAATCCTTCAACAACTAGGTCATGACTGCAAGATTAATAAGTGGTCAGACCTAGACACGGAAACGAACGAACGAATTGCATAATAAGGCAAAATAACTTACAGCAGGGAGTGGCCATAGCCGAGTGGGTTAAGTGCTGGCTTCAACCTAGAGGTCCTTCAAACCCAGGTAAGACCGTGAGATTTTAAGCCACTCCTCGTGTTTCAGAGGACACGCTAACAGTCGGTCCCGGCTGCATAAAAACAGTCGTTAAGTCACGTCAGAGACCTGAACTGATCAGGAGTGACTAACTCTGACATCAGACCTGAGCCAGCCAGCGGAATTATTATTATTAACTTACAGCAGAAGAGAGATACTTGGATAAAACTAGATAAAGAATTAAAATGAGTTCTTGGGAAATATTAGATTACAAGAAGAATAGAGAAACACAACAAACTAGTAATAAGAAGAAACCTGGGAAACTAGTGAGAATTCTAGTGGATTTTGTGATGTTGCTTCAATAAAATTTAGCCTTTCACCTACTAACTAAAGTAGCATTTTACTCTCTGCGATCGAATACTAAAGTACTGCTTTATATACCTCATAGGAGTAACCTATATCCACTTCTTCTTCTTCTTTTCCTTCTTCTTCTTCTTCTTCTTCTTCTTCTTCTTCTTCGTTTTAGGAGGTGAGTAAAGTACTTGAGAAACCAGTTTTCACTGGATTGTGACCAAAGTAAATGTCAAACGTACTTTTTTTGAAGAAAATATTTTCAAGAGATTGAAACAAAGCACAACTCTATAGTTTAGGAGTTCCATTTTTTTTAATTTTTAATTTTTTATTTTATTTTTTTTACTTTATTTACTTGTATTTTTATTATTTACTTTATTTTTCATTTCAGTTACTTCCACTAATAACAGTTTCTTTTCTGTTTTCAGAGCAACAGACGACTCGCACCCCTCCCGCGCCCGTTGGTCATCACTGCTCACCAACACCCTCATCGCACTGCCCCTGTGCATCGAAGAGGGCGACAGTCGTCTACTGGAAAAGCTGCCTCACTCGCGTCTAGTGCGCATGATACAGACCATGTCCAACGTCATCTGCCTGCAAATGGAAGCTCCTAGCGATAGCAGCGAGATACCCCTCGGTACAGTGGCGCCCTGGATTGTCATCTACCACATTGTCAAGTATGACGAGGAGAAAACGGGCCGAGTACATGATGAGGACGATATATCGGCGTCGTTGAATGTACTGTTGACGGCGCACGAGTATTTGGGGAAAAGGTGGGTGTGATACAGAACTATTATTGAGTACTTGAATGTTTCTGTTTCAAACCATCTGCTAATTATCGAAACATTTGATTTTCACTTAACTGATACCGTATCCAGTCTTGACAGTTGATAATGAACAAAAATTAGTTCTATATTAATCCTTATTTTATACATAAAGACTCTTTTCAAACTGAATTGAATGAGGTGGCGGCATATTAGAAAAGAAGCAAACGGCTCTTTGCGCTGTAAGCTTATGCTAGTTATTAAATAATTTCAGACTATTCTATTCATGGGTATTTGTAGAAGAGGTAGCAGAAGCAAAATGTAGAAATAATTTTGTTGTAGAATAATTTCAATTATTATTGTTTAACAGTTTCATTCCACTCAATAAAATTTGTAGAACAAATAAATATTGATGTTGTGGAATCTTTCCAATAGAAAAAACTTTTTGAAATTGTCAAACTACGAAATAAGATTATTTAATAAACACAATGTTACTCCAGTTCATGAGTATTCCACTCAATTCATTAATAATGTATTTAGGAAAGAGATGATGCAGGATTATTACTAGCGTATAGTTCAATTTTTGTTGAACAATTATTATTATAATTTATTGACAAATTGAGTAGAATAAAAATGAAAATACGGAATAAAAACTAAGATAATTAATAAAAAACCAGGTGAAGAAAACTAAAAAGAATCGAGAAAGACGTGAGGAGTGAAGAACAAGTTTAAAAAGAGTGTAAATCGTCGTAAAAAAGAATCAACAACAAAGTGTGTGTGTGTGTGTGTGAGTGCAAGAGTGAGTGAGTTAACGAGTTAAAAACGAAGTACAGGATCATTCACGGAATCGGATGGTTTTAAAATTATCATGAAAATTTGTAATAAACCACGTACTTTGTACACACATGATATCAGAAAACCACACAGAAAAACTCTTGTGAATACAAATCTTATCATTAATAAAGAGTTGAGGCCAGTTACCTTCAAAGGATGCAACAATTTATTGCCCGAAATGGACATCATTAGCCGAACATAATTTTTCGTTTGTAAGTAAAAAATGCTATGATTTAACAAGCATTTCTGTGCCAATAAAACTTTTTTAAAGCAAATATTGTATTTTTTATGATTATTTTAAAAGCATCCGATTCCCGTTAATGACCCTGTATAAAAGAGTTTTGAAACTCAATGATACAAATTAATTGAACTAGAGATCAAGTTCTACTTACTCAAATTCGAGTCCCAAGTTATTACTACTTACTCAATTCCGATTTTTAATGTCTCAATTCATAAATCATTGGTTCTTACTTATAAAATTTGTTCTTACTCTATAAAAAATTTTGTTCTTACAAAATTTGTTCACAAACGGCTTAAATTACACTATAGTTTAATTGAGTGCCACTCACTGAATTGCAGGTCGTGGTGCCTGATGGACGAAGCCGAGATCCTCTACAAGATCCTGGGCGTGACAATCCCTCTAATGGAGTCGGGGGGCGGTCTGGCCGCGGTCGACTCGGAACTGTTGACCACCCTCTGTCACCACACCGAGCAGGCGTTCTACTGTCTGTACGGGCATCCGCTGAAAAAGAACAAGCCGCGTCACATCATCGAGCACAACGCCATGGGACTGGCACTCACCTGGAACCGGTCGCAGCTTGTCTATCGCTATTTCAAGTGAGTGATCGACGGATTTTTTATTGAATTGTACTATTTTCTTATGTATGAAAATAGTCCCCCATAGCCCCCTTTAAACTACATGGCCGCGGCCTTCAATGTGACAACGTCGCTGCATCGGCTTGCATGAGCAATGCAAATCAGTCATGTTTTTTATACTGTAAGTCATGTGTTTGTAGTGTTTTTTATAAGTATGATTTTATAATTAAACCAGCCGGTATTGCGAGGTTGTCACATTGAAGGTCGCGGTCATGTAGTTTAGAGGGGGCTATGATTATACCCTCTCTCTTGTTATGCCCTCAATATTGAGTTGGACAATTCGGGGTAGGTAACTCCTGTGATCAACGAAATTCGCATGCAATAGTTTGCATGTTGTTTTCAATAGTTGTGGTTTTGAATTTTGAAAAAGTAGCCTGTTTCATGAAAGATAATGATTCTTGTAAAATTCATCAACAGAGTTTTGCATTTTTCTTACATTCGGCCAATTATGATCCTGAAGCATAATTTTTTCAAACACTTTTCCAATTAAATTGAATTACCTACAATTTGAGACCAAAATGATCAATGTAGGCGCAAGCGTTTTCGATATACTGCTTTTCAAAGTTTATCAAATTTTCAATCAATTATTATATTAAATCAATGATATTACTGTATATTTCAAACAATTCAAGTCTAACGGAAATCACGTTAAATAGCGAATAATCACTGCTAGTGCAATTCAATGCTAGTAAATTTCAAGTGATTTCTTGCGATTTCACGTTATTCCCGTTATACTTGGCGAGAAATCGGTTGTAATATACTAGCATTGATGGAAAACTTTATGAACTTTCAAAAGCTGTATCTCGAAAACTGTTTGGCCTATGGAAATGCTAAAATCATTTTTGAGAAATGCTTAATCATTTTGGTCTCAAATCGTTGGTAATCCAATCTACTTTCAAAATGATCAGGAAAAGATAAATCATGAAAAGTGATAAATCAGGTCAAAATTGGCCAAACATTAAAAAAGTACAAATTTGAAAATTGATTGCTTTCTCTCTGAGACTGCTTTCTATACAAAGTAAGAGTAGGCTACATTGATAATTATTATTCCTCATGAATGTACAGACTTTTTATTAATATTTTTTCTAATCTTGTTTCACGTCTTGCTTTGTGTATGTCTTCGCTTGAGACCTATTAAAATATTTGACAAGCTCAAGATACCCCTGATTAGTTGGGCAGGGGATGCTATTTAATCTATCTTCGCCATTTTATACGGCTTTTGGGGGTAAGCCGGAAGGTTGTTGAGGTCAAAAACATGGATTTAACATTCCAGCACTATAATATTTTTATATCCTCTTCTTCATCAATGTTACTGTATCATAATTATGTTACTTGTTTACTCTGAATAAATAAACAGTTCAGTTTGGTTCTATCAGTCATAATGGATACATCAATTTAACTAATAATTAAGAAATATATTAAATATACAACATAAAAAAAGAAACCGACAACCCTATTCTATACAAGGAAAAGAAGAGTTCAATAGAGATGCACTTTTCAAAATTCGATTCAACATCCCAGGACTATAATATACAACATAACCATTATTTCAGGCCACGCGAGCTTCCCATGTACGATTCGTCAGTGCGCTGCAGCATTACACAGGACACAGAGGCGCTGTTCCGGCGCATAGTGGGGCTGGTGCCTGCGGACATGGACCCCGGCCGACAGGTGGAGGCGACCACCGCCTACATCGAGGGCCACAGCGAGAGGGTGCCCGTGAGGGGGGTGCAACTGTCGCCCCCACTCGCCGATATCTACTACCTCATTGCCGACTACTATTTCAAGAACAAGTTGTGGAGTAAAGCGCTCAGGTAAGATAAAACACATCAATTTGTTGTTATATTTGATAGAAACATTTTTACCGTCATGTTTAAATAAAAAAATAAATACTTTATTGTCGTAGAACACAGTTTCACAAGTTTAATGACAACGTCAAGGGTTGTTACAGTACATTAGTCGTTGTTACATTAAACATTACAATAATTACAATACATAAAAACTGTATGTACACTACAAGTAAATAACAGATGATTTGTACTTTGTGATACTCTTATCTACTACTCTCTTACTAATGAAAACCTGGTTTAAGACATTAAAAAGAAAAATATGAATGAATAAACTCTTTTCTTTGCTGAGGGTAATGCCCACATGAGCTCTAGGCTTGTTCGTGGGTGATAATGAGAGATGACAACTACTAACTATTTCGTAGACCTTTAATCAAATAAATGAATCATGACTGTACTTCTTTCTATATTAAGAAATCAACAACATGATTTCGATGAGAAGATATAATTTATCATGAATTAATATCATTCTATCTGGCTAGATTATGATGTTTCAGATTTCCTCTCGTCTTTATGTACTGAGGTATTTATCTCAGAGCAAATTGCACAATTGGAGCAAAACAATTTTCTCTTATTATCTACAGTGTAGGGGAGATTTTTCATTTTGAGCCAGTGGTAGAAAAAAGTTACACCACGATGACAAAGTCCATCATGGTATTTTGCCAAAGCTCTGTTGTTCAATGTTGTACAACCAGCTGGAACACATAAACTAGAGAGTGCATTGGCTTGTACATTTCCTTTGCCAGGTCTGTAAACTATGTTGAATTTGTGTTCAGAAATTAATTCTAGACGCCACATCTCTATTTTCTCACTTTCATTTCCCGGTTATGTTGAGTGCCGAACTTAAATGTGACTCATTTTTGGTCAGTGATCATCATTCTCCTACAGTTCTTTTATTAAAATTTCATTTCACTTATAATGTCATTAATTCAGCGTTTTCAATTGCAGATACTACGCCCTTGACATAAGCGCCAACCCCTCCCGCGTCGACTCGTGGGCATGCCTGGCGCTGGCCCACGGCAGTCAGCTGGAAACCAAACTGAATTCGTGCGAGCCACTGAGCAGCGAACAGGATTTCCTGCGCAGCGCACGCATGGCGTGCAAATGCTACGGACGCGCTCTGCAGCTGGACCCCGAACAGAGCACGCTGTGGATAGAGTACGGCTCGTTCGCCTATATGGTGCACTCGTTCTGTTCACGCCTGTTGAAACAAGAGCCGCCCAATCTCAGTCTGGAGTTGTTCGATGCACTTGAAAAACAGAAGGAACAGATGTTGGACCAGGCTTACACGTGTTTCACGTCGGCTAGTGTGTTGTGGACTAGGTGAGTGTCGCAGTTCTTCATTCTAGTTTGTTTTATCAGTGTCTCCCCGTAAACATCTCATTCCTTTCCAATCATGGGTTTCATCAGTGTTTCCCTCTTAGGCCCAGCGCCCACTGAGATGGAATGGTGGTGGCGTGGCGCCACGCCAAATATAAACATATGAAACTAAATGGAACAGCGTGCATCACCTCGTGTGCTGATTACTTTCATATGTTTATATTAACGTGTTATACCAGGAGACAATGTTTATATTTATCCACACTCCACCTCAGTGGGCGCTTGGACTCAGACATCTCCTTTGTTTCTTCTTTTCTTTCTCCTTTAATTTTTTTTTGTTCCTACTAATGTTCAACTAAGTCATTATTTCTCATCTTCGAATAGACAAATTTCTTTTATATTCCGATTTTTAGCACTCAGCTCTATTAGCTATTTCAATAATAAAGTATTATTATTAAGCCCTATCGATTTTACATGAATAGAATTTATATGCCTATCTGCAAATATTTAATTAGTCATCAAAAACGAACCAATGTTTTTATGATTGGATCCCATAAATATAATAGAATTCTCGGAAAGAAGTAGTCAAAACTTAATATACAGTTGCCATGAAGTTTCAATCACAAAAATAAGATACATAAAAAGGACATGGACAGAAAACAGATATTTGAAAAGGAATCAATGTGTATTTTAATCATGAATGCTACCATCTTTTATTGCCAATGTGAATTTATAATTTATAAGTGAATAATGATGAATTTGTAAAATGTCTTCAAGCTTCAACTAATTGAAATACTGTAGTAAAACCAATTACCAAACTAATTGAAAACCCAGTAGTAAAAGAAAACTAGTTTTAATGTTTTTTCTCAAGTTTTCTGTAAACTGTTTCTTGTATTTGAATTTTGTTGATTGGGTTGATCCCGTATGCTCCCGCACTGGGAATAAATAAGATACTATTCGATTTTGTCAATTACACTGCTGTAAACTATTATTAGTGGAACCAAGTAGTGGAATTGACGAAATCAAATAATAGTGATTTCCGTTATCATGGAGTTCTGCAATACCATCAGAAATTCTACAATCCAGTAGTAAGTCGTAATTTTTTTAATTCTATTGCAACAGTACTCATGATATAAAATGATCAATTTATATATTGACTGCTTATGTCTTTCTACAGTTTCGAAAAGAAAGGAGAACCGGAGATCCAAGACGAGCGTTGGCTGCACCACTACATGTTCGGCAAGATAGCGTTGAAACGCGAAGAAAAGCCGCAAGTCTACCTGACGCACTTCATGAAAGCAATGCGCTATCTGCACCAGAACAACGCCAACTACCCGAAATCGGTCAGCTACTCCAATCCGCAACTGTACTGCATCGAAGCACTGGAACTCTACTATCGGGTACACGCCTGTGTCCTCAAAGTACTCGAGCAATCCGAAAACAGATCAGTTGGTCCCGAAGTTAGGCGGTTGTTTTTCGAAACACTTGAGAAAATCGCGTTGGGACCGTTTGCTAACTACGGAGAAGTCACCTCTGATTACTTCTACGAAGATGAACTACCCGATGTACCGCTGGTTGAAACTGATGTTTGTTACACTTTGAACAACATTGTGAATATTGTGTCTGGTGAGGAGTCTGTCTACTGTCGGCAGAGGTTACAGAAGAGATCGCATAAAGAAATGGATGTTGTGGAGGGGGGAGAGGAAGAAGATGAACCAGCATGTAAGATGATGAAAAACGATGAAGGGGAAGCTGTGAAGTGTGTGGAGAGAATTGAGAATGAAGTAGGGGGAGAAAAAGTGTTGAAAAAACAGAAAAGTAATGTGAGTGAATCAAGTGTGAATGAGAACTCACCTGATAACACAGACAAATCTGAGGATGAAGTTAAGAAAACTGTGAAAAAACCTACATCAACTACTCAAGAAAGTTCATCAGAAACGTTATCAGATAGTGACGAATCAAGTAGTGATAGTGACAGTTCTTCAGGAGAATCGTCTTCTGAGGATTCCAATTCTGCTTCATCGGAAGCCAGTAGCCAGGAATCGTCAGCTGTCGAAGATAATGAAGAGGAGGATAAGGAACCTCCAAAGAAGAAGATGAAAGTTACGAAAGTGGTGGAGGAGAAAGTGGAAGATGAAGGAAATTGGAAGGAAGAACAACGTTCATTGATCGACCGTTGTCTGTTAGCTATGGTCGAGTGTCAAAGAAGATTCCCCGAACATTACAAATCAATCTACCGTCAAACTCACTACTATTTCCACTCGAAAGTGCGTAGCGATGTTAACAAAGTTCGTAACTTACTGTTAAACGAGGGTGGTTTATTTGCTGATAGGAGATCCACAAACTTTTTCAACGGTGTTTGGAGAATTCCTTCCAGTGAAATCGACCGTCCAGGTAGTTTTGCCGGTCATATGAGTCGGTGTCTACATTTACTACTAGATCTCCTACGAGATTCTAAAGATTTTAAAATGTTGCTCAGTTTAGCACTGCAGTTGAAGGACACACCAGATCCTGATAAAAAGTATCTGCGTGACACCGAACGGGAACAACTAGCTAGGGAAGCTTTGTCACAATGTGTTCAAGTGCTACGTAATAAACTGATGGAAGCTAATGATATGAGTAAGTTAAGATTGATAGTCATGGAGGTGTTTAAGGCACATAGAAAAATCAATAAACTCTGGCCCCAGCGTGAGAAAATATTCAATGCCTTGTTGACACAAGCTTACCAAAAGTATTTGAAATTCAAGGGTGACAAAGGTGACAAGTCGACTTTTGAAGCCGCCTCCAAGTTTTGTCTACAAGAAATCAACCAAACAGGGTCCAGCGTTTCAGAACACAATATTTCGTTCAATAGTAGTGTAACAGTTACCACTTATAATGAAATCACTATCAGTGATACTGTTACTAATGTAACGGCTACAGTTAGTGAGACCACAGTTACAGTAACACCTTCCACAACTAGCGGTCCTACAACTACAAGTGTTACTCCTACAACTACTGTTGCCCCGAATGAAACTACAGTCAAGGTTTCCTCAGTTCCGGCCCCAGTACTAGTTCCTCCTACTTTGCCGGGTTTTCCACCCCCTGTAGTAAAACGCCCCCGTGGTCGTCCACCAAATTTATCCATACGACAACAAAACCCTGCATCGTTTTTGAAAGCTGCCGGTATTCCCACAAGCAAAGAGCTCCAAATGATGTACCAGAATCTAACCTACTCGAAAAATCAACTACCGTTCATGATGCCCCCCAATCCGCTAGCGACTGGCTTGAGTTTGCAACAACAGATCACTCTACAAACTGAGTTTTTGAGGCAAATGACATCACAAATGGCACAAGTTAGTGGGGGAAAGGTTGGGGGATCTAGCACAAAACAACCCAACATTCCACTACCCTCTATGAAACCACCTTCGTTTCTCACCGAAAAACCACCCAAGATCCCTTCTCTACCCAAACTACCCCCATTGAACTTCCCCCACACCGATAAATCACTAAAAAGCTACGGAAAATCTTCAAAAACATCGAAACACTCTTCCTCTTCCCCCCACTCAGCCTCCTATTCAAAGGCGGCTAGCTCTGTGGTTCAGAATGTCTCGCAAATTCGACCTGCGTCTCTACCCAGTATGGCTCCTAGTAATCTAACACCTCCGGCAGCTCAAAGTCTCCAACACAAGTTGCTATCGGCTAAAAAAGCAAAAATTGAACGACAAAAATCATCTATCGATATTCTGTTGGGGAGCAGTAACAGTAGTAGTATGTTGGTTGGAGCATCTACTTCAAAACAACCAGTAGGTAGAGATAGTTTAGGTTCTTCAAAACATCATTCAAGCAGTAGAGATCCATTGTCTAGTTCGAAACATCATTCAACTCCAGGAACTAGTAATCGAGATTCATTATTGGGTTCATCGAAACATCACCAATCTAGCAGAAGTGATCTAGCAAAAGAAAGATACATGTCGCAGCTGAACAAGATGCCAAAATCGTTGACAGCTGACCCAAAATCGTTGCTGAAAGATTTAACGATCACTCCCAGTGGTTTCAATCCGGATTTTGGTAGCGCGTTTTCGTCGGCACTAAACAAGGAAGACATCACGCTATCAAGGGTATCTCAAAGTGAGACGTCCAGAATTGCAGATTTAGCGTCGTGTTCGTTTGTTGATTCGGCTAGCAAGAAGATAAAGTCAATGTTTCTGCCACATATCCAAGCACCGCCTGAAATGGACTGGAAACCAAGGGGGGGCTCCACCTCGTTCGAGCCTCGCATCTCGTCTGCTTTGGCCGCAATTGGCACCCAACTGACAATTACGCCCACCTCGTCTACTATGACATCATCGAAGGCTGATAAAAAGCAAATGGCGGCGCCCTCTGCGCAACAGTTGGGTGGTGACGTCATCAAATATGGAAAGGCTGATGTTTCCATTGCGCCTGTCAAAGAGAAGCCACCGACTATTGATCCGACTATCATTGAAATTGAATAAATTCAATTTAATCAAATTTAGGCGCGTATTATGAGATGATGTTTGGAGGGTGTAATTCTCAATTCAGTTTGAATCTCAATCTTTTTAAAATAAAAATACGGCTCATCGTGTTCTTCATCGAGTGAAAAATTCAACATTTCTCTCATAACGGAAAAGAAACAGTTTTGGACGAATGTCTGTTGATTCTTCCCACATTGTAATGTATCTTGCCAATGAATGAATAAATAAATGAATAACTATGTTGTAAGATGATTAAATTATCACTGTGTTGAGAGTATTGAACTCTGTATTATCATTGAGTTGTAGGCTGATTTTATACACTAGTCTTATTCAAATCTAACGACCCGAAAAACACAAATACAGCAAATTCATATTCTTTAATTAAATTCTATGAGCATACATCTACCGGTAATTCAACGCACAGATATCAGACATTGCCATGCAAAACAATTATTATAATGATATTGAGTAATACGTGCGGTGCTGTTTCGAGTCTATAGTTTTGGTTGAGTTGAATTGTGATTTTTTCTAATTCTACAAAAATTCAGTTGAAATTTAAATAATGATGAAACTATCGCTGTATTAAAGGGAGATTAATTTACAATAATATTTATAAAAAACGAATTGTATAATTTCTTTTGATTGGAAAATATTGAAAATTTTAGTTATTAATTGAAAAACGATTGTAAAATTGATAAGATCTTTGATTGTAAATTTAATGAGTGCTTATTATAATAGGCTGGCAATGACAGCGTTTCATAATCGATATTTAATACATTGTTGTATTGTAATTGATCTCAAATAGTATTTTTAAGTTGTTGAAGAGAATGTGTTTTTCTATTTCAAACTACCTGCAATTTTTAGCTAGTGAAGAATGTACGATCCCACTAGTATTATCTTGAATATAATTCAGACTTGATCAAAGTTGACATTTTAGAATATACATGAAATTGCGAAAACTATTCATCAATGACGCACTTGAAACTATCACAAACTAATCATTAGACTTGAATTTGAAACTAAAATAAATATTTAATGAAGCTTTACGTTGAACAGTATACACTTTTTATATTTAATGTATTAGTGACGTTGCTGTATAAAATAACTTAATGAATTTTATTGATAATTTATGTATTTTGTACTGTATTTATTTATCTAGTGAAAAGTGATCAAAAATAAAGTTAGTCATGAAATGTGTTTCATTTTTTCTCACTTGTTTAATTAATTATTCCATTTTTATTCTGTGATTGTTATATATTTTTTGTTTACCAAGTTACACATTCTTAACATGAGTTTCTAATCCAAAGTTGTTGAAAGTTAAATTTTTAATTCAAACAACACATAACAATACTAGAGCACTGTCACAGAGCTATCTAAATTCATTTTGCAAGTATTCATATCACTCTAGGGTCATGAAAACGCTCTAGGAAATGAATTTCAAACGATAAATCAAATTCAAATGATAAAAGTACGGGTACAGATCACAATTGACACATATTTTTAGAGTTATCTTCAATTTTTTATCAATAGTGTTATGATGACTACAACTTTTAATTCAAAACAAACTTATAATTGTTTGCCATTAATCATAGATGTAATGCGATGATAAAAAATGAATTACACTGAAATTAAAATTTTAACTAGCACGATGGGGAAGAAGTAGTATCAACGGAAAGCAGGGCATACTTCAATAAAGATACAAAGGCTATCTACTAGATAAAGTAAAACTACTATTGAATTTGAATAAACGACATAATTGATGACCCGGAAAGTTTAATACACCGAGAAAATTCTATTTCCATTTTGTTATTTTCTAGACATCATGTCAGTATTGTAAAATAAATCCGCAGTTATTCGTTGAATCTTTTGAAAATAAGTGTTTAGAGAAATAAGGGAATCCATTGAAAAGAAGGCTGTAGATTTAAATAGTTGTATAAGCTTAAGCTTCTTTCTTAGTAGGTATTCAATAAAAAAATTTAGAATAGAAAATGACTCCTATTCTTCTGTTACTAGTGATCTTTGTTCTTTTGCTAATTTATTTGAATACTTTTCGACTGCCGAAGAATTTTCCACCAGGTAAGAAACAAGCTTTGAGTCTCATGAAAATTGTTATAAAAGAGAATTAAATTGCATTGTTTTCAAGTATGGCCTGAATAAAGGCAGCTTCTTTATGAGTGATTGACGAAAACTCATAAAATTTTCATGTCAACTGTATAATTTTTTATAATTGAATTTAAATTCATGATGTGGTTGTGTTTAATATGTAATTCTATTGAAATAATTTTTATTTTTTAACGAGCAGGAGTTGCTATCCGCATTAAGTGTTAATAAAAATAGCAATATTTTTGTATAAAAGTAATATGCCATACAACTTGAAGTTATCTTACAATATCTCAAATCAATGTATTACTGACACCCTTGAAGAATATTCACAGCTTTTTATAAATTTTCTTCAAACAATATGGTTGGAAAAGGCTATGAACTCTCGATGCCTTCGATTTTATTATCATTTTTCCAATCTACTATGCGTTTGTTAATCAAGCCTATACTACAACTTGAACTTGTTCTAAAGTCATTGTTTACAGGACCAAAAAAAAAACCAATTGAAGAGAAGCTTCACTACTGATCATTGGAAAAACTGTAAATTATTTTTGCCTCTAATATTATTTTTAATGTGTACAGAGTATTAGGTAACTTAATGTTTCATTCATCAAGCCCACAATTGTTGTTCTAGAATTTCCCTAAAGGAAATGTGCTCCATATGGTTGATTATAATCAACTTAATTGACAAAAAAGTATAAATTCTCTACGCCAATTATATACAGGGTGTTTCAGAACTCCCTACCAATACTCTAGGGCATTGTTCCTGGTCAAAAACCATATTTAAATTGTCCAAAAGTCCTTAGTCACTCACACAACTACAGTTTTGTTTTTTTTCACTTATTATTTTTATCTCAATAATGGTGAAACATATGGAATTGAAACTTTGCACCAACATTTATGACAACTAGACTACAAAAAATTATGACAATTTTTCATTAAATTTTTAATTTTCATTAATTCAATTAATTTTATTCGTATCATCAACGGTTTTCGAGTTATTCAAAATTTTGAATGGCCGCCATTTTGTCACTAAAGCTGCCATATCTCAGTCAATATTGAAATAAGGTTTTAATCGATTTGTAATTAAATTTACTAAAAAAGTTATTCTGTGTAAAATTTTCGTATTATCAACGGTTTTCGAGTTATTAAAGAGCCATTTTGTTTTATGGATTTGATTGTCATAAGACAATTTAAATATGATATTTAGATATGGTATATAGGCCTATATATATTTTCAACTGTATGATCAATAATTTATTGTCTTCATCAAGACTCCAGTACAACTTTATTACAACCCTATTTATTGTAAATAATTAAGTAGAACTTAATCTATTTGTTCTAACGTTTGAAAATCGTTTACAGGACCGAAAAACTTCCCAATATGGGGCGGCTACTACCAGGTACTATGGGAAAACATGAACTTGCCCTACAAGACGTTTCACTCAATGGCGAAGCGCTACAAAACGAATGTCGTTGGCCTGTTCCTCGGCAATTTCAAGGTGGTCGTTGCTTGCGACCTGGAGACCTGTCGCGATGTCATGTTGAAACCTGAATTTCAAGGTCGCGTGGACGCGTTTCTGCCCAGGTACAGAGGTGATGGAGATCTTCTAGGTAAGTGATATTCATTCGTTGAATAAATGAATATTTATCAATTTATTGATAAATATGATAAAAGTACCCACTGTCCTACTCCCACATAGCACGACGATACTAGCTTCAGATTTTGAAAGGAAAATTACAGTTAAATTTAGTAAGATCTCTATATAGGTACAAGCTTGTAGCAGGCTGAATATGGAGAGAAAGATCCTAGCTTGTAATCATCCATAGTTATACTACAATACTACATATTGCAAGGCGGTCACCAAGATGTATATAATGAAAGGCTTAATGGGAAAGTCGGTAAAATGACGTCACTGCAGTCCTCTAGCCAATAGCTTTGTATTCGAGTCTGGGACTGCAGTTACGTCACTTTGCCGACTTTCCCAGTTAGCCACTTCACTCCGACCCACCTTTCATTTTATACACCTTGGTGTCACTATATTTTTATATAACTTATATTTTTTTATGAAGAGCTCGTTCATTCTGCTGAGGCGCCTGAACTAAAAACAAACTTACATACTTAACATTAACTCACAGAAGAAAACTTACATGTTTTGTTATCTTCAGTGTATTAAAGAATTCATTCACAAGCAGCTATTAGTGTTTGCCATATAATCTGTTATTACTTTAATTGATATGAATAAATATTGTATCATATTTTATGGCAAATAAATCATTCTATTCATTTTTTTTAAATCTAGGTGTGATATTCTCTGAAGGCCCTCTATGGCAAGAGCAGCGTCGCTTTATGCTGAGAAATATGCGCGATTTTGGATTTGGAAAGCGGTCCGATTCACTGGAACACGATTTGCAAGAAGAAGTGCAAGATCTGATCGACTTGATAAGGAAGGGAAATACAGTGAGTAGAAATTATGCTAAAATTAGAAAAATAATTCACATCAATTTGATAAATAGGAATTTCAAAATTCAAGAGAGTATTAGTGAGGATGAGAGGAAGTTAATTTCTTTCAAGTGGAATTTCCAATGTGAATAACAGATCATTATACTTTTGGAAGTTATAAAAGTAATAAATTTAATTCTTTTATACCCAATACTTGCATTGGAATAATAAAGAGAAATTAATTTATTAAAATAACTTAATTTTAGTTTATTATCAAGTTATTAGGCCTATCTATCATTATTTATAATTTGAGATAAGCAATTTATTAAAATCTAAAAATTTTGGAAATATACATGTATTAGACTTTATTTCCTTGTACCGGTAAATACTTTACTGATATCCACCTGTCTCGACAGTTATTAGTGACCAGAACTTTGTTCGTTTAGTTCATTGATGAATATTCTCTAAAGTCATCATCCTACTTGACCTGTTGATTAAATATATAGCTAAATACGTGCATTTCAATGAATAAATAATATATTTTGAATCCATGGATATAATAATCTATTTCAATTTGAGGAATTTCAAACATAATAAAAATCAACAGCTATTGCCATAATCAAAATTAGGCATGTATCAATAAACCAGCAATTAATGAACATCATTTGATTTGCTGATTAAAATGAACCAACCAAAAACCAATTGTTGAGTGAGTTATCAAGTTTTCTCTATCTCCATCCTTCTCCAAGAATAGGTAGGCATTTATAAGTTCAAACTCCGCCGTTTCATAAAGATACAGCACGATGGTATCTTAAATCTCATATTTATATTAAATCTCCCCCGTCTTTCAGAGGAGACGTTAAGCTATCGGTCCCGGCTGCCTAAAAAGTAGTCATCTCTCATCATAGGCTGGGTGGGGCTTAGTTTTTTAAAGTTAGAGATAAATTTAAACAATGACATTAAATCTGATATCAATCTAGAGCTCATAAACCCTCTCATTACCCATGCACAAGCCTAGTGTGTGGGTAATCTTTGTCCCTAGTGTGTGAAGCTCGTGTGTGGGCATCACCATCAACAAAAAAATTAAAAGTCAATAATTCATTCATTCATTCATTTATTGGCAATATACATTACAATTTACAATGCGGGAAGAATTAACAGACATTCGTCCAAAACTGCTTCTTTCCCAAATTTTGATAAATAGTCCAGAGGTAATATAATCTAATCCAATAATATAATTCAATAATCCAATCCAATAATTTTGAAATCCAAATATTTTGAATGTAGTAAATGATCTAATCTAATATCCCCCCAGGACATTTGCAAAGACCGAGTAGCCAAAATCCCCGAACTACTGTACGCGATCAATGCGAACATGGCTATCCAAATCTATTCGGGCGATCGCAAACCACTGCCTGAGGCTTATGAATTCGGACACATAATGGCAGAGCAGGCGAAAGTGATAGATGCTACAACAGGTGCACTGAACATCACGCCGTGGATGCGTCACTTGTTCCCCAGTCTCATTGGCTACAATGTCACCAAAAAGGCCACCAAGTATGCTAAACAGTTTGTTGATGTGAGTAGAACGTTATTGATTATTATATTCACTACATAATTATTAATTATTTATAGCAATTTTATTTTTACAGTACTTAAATCAATTTGAAAAATATAAAGAATAAATTGAACTCGACGAGTTGCTAAAAAGTTGCATACAGTCAAGGTGTATAGATTGAAAGGTGGGTCAGAGTGGAGCGGCTTGCTGGTAAAGTTGGCACAGTGTCGTAACTTTGCCTGCTTTGCTTTGCTTGACTTTGCTCATTACTGTTTGGTTTCTTGGCAATGAAATTGAAAAAAAAAACTACAGACCTCTAGCTTGGCATTGGAGTTTGGGACTTCAGTTTCGTCACTATGCCAACTTTCCCAGAAAGCCACTCCACTACGACCCACCTTTCATTCTGTACAGTATTCTAAACACAGTTGCATATTATACATGCTACACAGTATGCTAAACAGTTTATTGATGTTAGCAGAACGTTATTAATTGTATTCATTATAAGTTGTTCATAATTCACATATATATACGAGTTGGCAAAGTTATTTTCCATGTCATTGTGACTTGAGTATCACAATATTTGAAGTTTTTAAAAACATTTCTGTGTTTGTCTTGTATACCCATTCTGTTTTCTACTGATGAAATTACACTGACTTTAAAACTTTCAAGTAGAAAACAACTTGACTTTTATCATAGACACCAGGAGTCTGAAGATGTCCAACACCAGGATGATACGGTCATCACTATGATGTGAGTCAAATTGTTTTCTACTTGAAAGTTTTTCAGTCAGTGTAATTTCTGTTTTTATTTATTTGTTGATGTAGACAAAATAGATTGAGGTTCAACTGGATCTGATATTTATATTATAATAATAAGCTGATCACTTTCCAGAGTCTGATATCCAACCACAAGGAGAATATGAGTGATGAGACATCCAATGACTTTATAGACAGATACATTCAAGAAATGAAGAATAGAATCTACAGGGGCGACGAATATACTTCATTTACAGGTTGGTGGATTCCTTTGAGAAAATCACTGATTACAAATCAATAAAATAATAATTTAATTCGAATCATCTGAAACCTTGTTGATTCAATGATAATAATTGATATGAAAAGAGTTTCGAATTATCCATCCAATAGCTAAAGTAGCGGCTACGAAATTAGGTGGCTGAGAGATTTTGCGCTGTTGTCAAGTATGGAACCGTTAAAGCGAGAAAAAGTAAAAACATTGCTTGCTCCCCATCACAATTTGGCAACCCTGAGCTTCTAGTGCTGCCTATTTCGAACATTGAAGTCGATTCGATTATTCGAACGTCAGCTGGCAAGACTTGACAACAGCTCAAAATGTCTCAGCCGCCTTATTTCGTGACCGGTACTATAACATGAACAAATCAATTAAATACTATTATCTATTGAACCAAGAAACATAAAATTCTAACCAAATGACAAGGTATTCAGTCACCTGACTGGCAATAATCGGGAGGTGCTGGGTTCGATTCCCACCACGACAAATCATTTCTGTTCAGCATGTAACTATAGAGACTAACTAAATAAAATAAAGACCAACTGAATAATTTCTTCAAGATTATAAAAACATGGAATGCATTATCTGTGGTGTACTATTAGAAAGGATTATCCTACAGCTATCTATTCTGTTATCTATATACTGTATATTTTTTCTGAGGGTGATGCCCTCACTTTAATATTCGCATTGTGTTATGTGTTTTTTTATAATAGCCTGTTATACATTGTAGTTTGTAGCTTTATAATAGCTTGTTTCATAATAAAGTTACCAAATTACTTCCGTCTTCATATAATTTGATATAACTTTATTAGGATTCTTATAACGAACTATATGATTAAAAATTTGTACTGACGATTTTTATTGAAGAACTCAAATTCAAGCTGATTTGAAAAATTATTTCCTATGCTTTCCAGAAAGACAACTGCAGGTAATTGGACTGGACATGCTATTCGCTGCCTCCACAACAATTCCATTCATGACGTCATTCATACTCCTGCTGCTAACCAAGTACAAGGAGGTGCAGAGAAAATGCCAGGAAGAAATTGATAATGTGGTTGGACAAAACAGACTTCCAACACTGCAGGACCGTCAGTTGTGCGTTTTTTCAATTTATCTATTTAGTAAATTTTATTAGTATATATTATTAGTATCATATATTAATATAATATAAGCCTAGTATATTCATGATATACTAATAAATTTCGTCTCTAAATTTACGGTCAAAATTCAATATTATCCAAAACATTTCGTATTTTCGTGTTCTGTTTCGGTTTTATACAGTTTAAGACTTTTTCAAAATTAGTATAATTAGCAAAATGAGCATATTGTGACAAATATTCTCAATAAATGGAATACATCGATAAGTTTGTAATCAATTACTATAAATTATTATATTCAATTTCGTTTCATTTTTACAAATTTAATATTTCAGCTTGCCTTACTGTGAAGCAACCATCAGAGAAGCGATGAGATATCAGACTCTAGCCCCATTGGGTGTTCCCCATAAAGCATTGGAAGATACAACATTGGGCGGGTACTTTATACCCAAAGTAAGAAGCCTATACTTTTCATTCATTTTTTTAAATTTATTGAAGTAATGAATTCTTGGAATATGTAAAACACCGACAGTGAGAAACATTAAAAAATAAAAACTTTCAATACAACGGTAAGAATTCAAACGATCTTTAAGATGTCAAATTAGCATTGTTTCTCATTCAAACTTATCTGTTCTTATATTCTTTTATAACGAAAAATGTCGTATGTAACTCGTCCGGGAAGTTGTTTACCTTATTTTTATGGTAATTTCGCCCGAGACGAAGTCGAGTACTTTTATGAGAATCATAAACTTATGATTAATCATCAGAAAAGTACGGTACACAACTTTCCAGTCGAGTTTCGTACGAAATTGTTCGTCATAAAAGAATAATTATAAGAACAGAATATAAAATTTATCATGATAAGAATGTTAAACTTATGTTCGTACGTGTAACGAACATTATTCCCGTACTTGTAACGTAATATAATACAGTATTATGGAACAGAACCTCTGATGTAATCACCAAAAATGTTATTAATCTCCAAAAAAATTAATGAATCTCTAAAAAATATTATTTTACAGGGAACCATGGTTCTTACCAGCATTTACAGTGCGCATAGAGACGAAAAGGTTTGGGATGAACCAGACAAGTTTATGCCTGAAAGATTCATCGACAACGATGGAAAAATTATAAGAAAAGACATGACTGTGCCTTTTGGACTGGGTGAGTTTCAAACTGACATAATATTATTTAATGAATAAATAAATTATATTGACTAAATATATTGATGCTTCCAAAACGAAACCATATTATATATTCCAATACCGGTAGTTGATTGATTGACTTTCTTGATCAACTTAATTATAATGTTCCAAATATATGTGTCACGTATAGAACAAAAACAACTATTCTCAAGTAGTTACGATTTTTGCTCCATCTTCACTGGTCTTGATAGATTTTTAAACATTCTTGCGCATGTTTTGAACTATATTTCTTTATTTGTAACTGATACTCTTATAATTCTATCACATCCTATTCATGAGTACGGAGTACCCTCATCTTTTTTCCTTTAAACGCCTAGCACATAGGAAACCATAGTTGGAAGAGTTTTCCATTCCCTCTCCTTTGCAACACTTCTTCCCGCTTTTTCTTACATTTGTATTTTTTTATCTCACCTTCGTATTTTTATGAGTGAATAAACAATTGGAAATTTTATAAATCATAAAAATATGTTGTTTTTTCTGTATTTTAGGTAAGCGAGTATGCGCCGGAGAAACTTTCGCCCGTCAAAATATATTCGTTCAAATGACCGGCCTTCTACAAAGCTTCGACTTCGAAGTGCCTGACCAATGTACATTGCCCGATTTGAGCGAAAACGTATCTGGAATTAGCGAGTCTCCGAAACCTTTCCTGTTGAAATTCACCGATAGAGTATACAAGAAGAAAATTTGATAATAGGATACTGTAGGCCTTCTTGAGGATGTATGTGGATGCAATGTGGATACATTCAGCTAACTTCTTGAAAAATTATTGCAATTTTCCAGTAATCTTATACCAACGTTTGATATTTAAATACTTGAATTTTAGCTGTTATTCAAGATTCGGAACATTGACGCCTCGTAGCTTATGGCCTATATAAGGATTTGGAAAATTCCTTAAGGATTACAAGGAAAACTCCTTGAATTTGGTTCCATATATTATTATGGGTACTGTATTGGTCCAAAATAACGGCCGGTTACATTAACGTCAATCAACGTTCAATATCCAATCAATTGTAATATTAATAGCCTAATGCTTGATTGAGGATTGAAACTTGAATGACATTTGAGCAACGAGTAATGATGTTCTAGTTCAGAAAAATAATGTGAAATTTACAAAACAAAATTAAGGCACATACTGTAATAATATGTAGTGGCAGAAATAAAAATCAAAACTGTAGCCTATTATTTTTCATACAGGTGTTTGTCTAAATATATCCATTTCCACCTCTGTTCATTGAATAGTGTGAATAATCCTCTCACACTATTATAGATAATACTCCCAAACTGAGAGCAGGCATTGCAAGTTCTCGGTTACATTTGATCAATGTAGCCTAGGTATCAAACACGACACATATTGTTTGTACCTACTAGAAGCCACCCGTGCTTCGCATTGGAGCTCCACAAAACGAAGCTACATTGAATTTTTCTCTACTGTGTGCGTCAAAGATATCCTATTCATTTTTTCTGCATTAGGCCTTTAAAATACTCTATGGCCTAATATTATGCTAAAACTGAATATATAAGAAGGTATAGGCAAAAATAGTGGATTAAATTTATTGAGAAATTGATTTCACCAAATAAAGTAATATAAACTGGACTAATTCAGAAATTAATGGGAAAAATATTAGGAAGAAGATGGAGAGAAGTATAATTTTGTGGCATATGTTCAAGTTATTCTTGACGGGTAAAAACAACTGTATACTTATTGTAATTAGTATTTATGCTACTTTACTGTACGCTAAACATTAATCTTTTGTCAAGTAAGGTCAATATTCCCGTAGCAGTCAGCATTTAAAAAGCTTTAGATCATTCCCATTTTTTCGGAACTCAACCCACAAAAATAGCTCGTTTCTTTCTAACGCACATACACACACAACAGTAGTCTTTTTTATTTAAAAGAAGATGGAACACACAAACCGTTTTGTGTTTCACTTGCTATGTCTGTTTCAAACAAAAAACCTAGTATTCATCCATATAGACTGAGACAATCAAAACTTTTTGTTATTTATGCGATGTGACTTTGCCTCACATACTTCAATGCTAAACCTGTTCCATTGGTTTGAAGCAAACGTTTCATTTATCTGGTGTGAATTGGGCCTAACAGTTGTTAAGAGTATGGGTAATTGCGCTCAAAACTCGTATCCAATCAGCCAGTTATTGAACTAGGTGCCGTAAAATAATGTCATCTAACGGAACCACAACTACTGTTAAGTGACGTCATTGAAGTGGTTCCGTTAGATGACATTATTTTACGGCACCTAGTTCAATTGAATTTTCTGGCAACTGGACGATAGTGCACCTAAATAGGGTGTCCCTAGTGATAAAAATTCTCTTATTCGAACGTTTAATCGTAAAAGTGGACAGTCGGTTGATTCGCATAATACTTGTAATTATTAATTATATTATAGTAAATATTGTAATCATTTTTGACCAGCAAGCCTTGTTGTACGGTAGCTTACGCAAAACCACTTGTAGAAGTCAATTTGCTATTAAAATGGTTGGAAATTATTACAACACGTTACCTACCTAATATAGAACAAGAACTATTAATATTTTATCACTTTATCGACTGATTCCAGTTTTTTGCCTAATCTCTTGATATATTAATTATGTTGAAATGTATCGAAACAGTCCTCAAAGGCGGCTTCATCAGCCAACATAGCCTGAAAAGTCGACATCAAAATAGTGAGTTCTAAAATGATGATTTCATGATGTAGGTACTTACCAATTCATTGGAACACTGCTGTTTAATAAATTCTATTGTCTTCTACAAACGACCACTCACAATATATCACCTTTATAATTATCAAACTCACTTCAGGTACATAACCTCGAAATATTTGCTATTCACGTGGTACAGTAAAGCCAGCTTAATAAATACTGATGATAGAATAGATTTATTATTTCAAGGTAGAACTCACATTTTTGATAAGCTAATGATAACATAACGTATATCAAGAACTTTAACGGCTTTCAAACATGGTTTGTGGGTTCACTGGTAGATGTACCGATACAGTAGTACCAAAACAAGAACTAAAATCTGACGTGTCTGGTCTGGTCACTCGGCTAGGTTCGGCTAACTTCGGCTCGATCGGGTGATGTTTGCTTTGCGGAAAAACAACGACAGCAAAATACGACATTCAAAATACATGAAGTGGAAGGAAACAGTTTATGAACTCCAATATTCAACTGAAAATTCTACTTTTAATTATAAATTGTTTCAACAGAAGAACAGGCAGAGTGATACTTATTCATTTCCTTACATTATCAATAATTACTAATTGTCCAGATAAATTTACCAAATTTACGTAAATTTTCTCTACAAAAAACGTTATTGCAAAATTCCTTCCAAAAATAATCTTCACAAAAAAGATTTATAGCAAGTTGCGTTCCATAAATGTTGAAACAATAATCAACTTTCATTAATTTGTAAATTTTCTACAAATAATAATAAGTTTTTATGCTTTTCCACATTCCAATACATTTATATATTTTTTTTAAAATAACACTAAAATGCAAGAAAAACTTGTTTAGTAATACAATAGACTAATATTGTATTTAAAATAAATAATGAATAAATAAGTTTTTAAGAGGCCTAGCACTGCTTCAGTATTTCAATAGTATCATTCAACTTCAACATAAATAATATAAAATTAAGTAATAAACTGATAATTTGTGAGTCCATAACAATACATGACTGTTGATTAAATTGATAAGATTACTATATTCTAATTATTGTGACATTATCCTCAATCTCCCAGCATTAGATGTAGCATCTTTGTGATGTAAAGTCCTTGTGATACAAGAAAAATATCTATACATGATAATATGAAATAGTTGAAAGGAAAACTAAAACTAACACAATACCTTGCACTAGTCGTTCAATTTGAACGCGAGCGCTAGTTTCCCTCGGTGGCGAATCTCGGAACTAAATCTGCGTGAACACAGGACCAACCAACACACTAGTTAAACTTGACCGCAGTAAAAGACCGCTTGATGGCAAAAGAAAATTATGTCACTGATTGAAATACGATTTTATTAAAAATATAAATTCTGTTCAGAAAGTTCTATTAAACTAGTTCTGTTCTATTTACAGCGAGTGTTTTATTTAGACAAGTAATATCGAAAATTTGTTAATTATTGCGCAAATAAGGAAGTCCAACTTCAAGCAGGTCTTTCAAATTTATCAAAATCTGAAATCAATTCAATGTTATAGTTATATAACAACTTTATTTTGTATTTATATAATTCATAAGCTTAACTGGGAACAAAGTCTTTTCCACCTCAACACACATCACTCGGTCAAGTTTTTCACTATTTACACTCAAATTGATTCGTAATTTGCATTCAATTTACAAAAAAAAAAAGAAACAGCAATTTCCACAAACTATCCTGTGTTCACACAAACGCACCAACACTCTCACTCATTACAGAAACTAAATTCTCAAGAGAATAATTTTATTCAAAGACTAGAGCCAAACAATTGATTGAATCCTGAACAAACTTGCAAAAATCACAAACATTCTAAACCCGAATTAGCCACTCCGGTCTACGACGACTCTTCAGGAGCGGCTGATTCTCCAGTGCTGCACTCTACTGGCTCTACTTTGCTACTATTATCTAACGAAGGTTCAACATTATCAATAGTCCTGCTACTAATCTGGGAATCGGATGTTGGGGGGATTATCATCAGCTCGCTAGCCTCTTGTTTACTGACCTCCCGGGGTTCAGCTGGTTCCTCCTTCGCTACAAACTCTTTCACTTCCTGACGCTGTTCTACAGAAACTCTACGCTCTGGAATTGATTCCTTTTCGGCTGCAAAACTACTCTCTTGCCTACTTTCAACTATTGCTTCATTTGCACTACTACTTTTCGATAGCTCTTCGATCCTACTAGTATCCTCTCTCCTTTCTTCGTAGTTGTTCCTAGTATTCTCCTCTTGTTTCCACACATGTTCCCTATCTTCACTAACACTCACGTCCTCAGTTTTACACACACTCGGTTCAGGCGGCTTCACTACCACGTCTTCATTACTAGATTCCAATTTTACTTGCGCTTTATTTTCTTCCATTTTTGGTACATCCACTTCCATAGCAGAATGTTTCTCAACATCTGTTTCGATTTTTTTAACCGGTTGTTCATTTTCCATGGGCGTCTGTTCAGGACTAATCTTCTTTTCAACTTTCTTGTCACCGCTTTCCTCTACTTTCTCCTGTCCTCCTTCTCCTCCCATCTTCTCTCACTTTCCTCCGGTTTCTTTTCGTCGTGATCCTCTTCCTCCGTTCGGCGACGTGGTGCTCCACCTTGAACTCCTCCTGTCGGCTCTCGTCTGGAACCTCCCGCCGCGCATCGGACCTCTCATTATGTTCCGCTGAGGACTGAAGTCGTCGGACGGTGGCGGTCCGTCCCCTCCGGGACCTCCGAGAGGGGGACCTGGTGGGCCTCCCAGGCCCCCAGGCGGTGTCATGAATCCTCTTGGCGGGAATCCGGGACCTCCCGGCGGTCCTGGAGGATGGAGTCCGCCTTGATTCTCCATCCAGCCACCTGAAAATCAAATATTGACATGAAAAGAAACTTGAATATTCGAGAGAATATTTCACAAACTAATTGTTACAAAAATACACTTTGTTGGAATCTAAATAAACATCAACTGTACAACTGTTTTCACATGACTGCATTAGTTTTACACTGCGTAATATGATTTCCCTCGAACCAAGATTTATAATCTGTATATATCTAATTTATAATCTGAACGCAATTAAGGCGTGTTTTTATTGGACAGGCGAACACCCTCATTTCAGCTACAATAAGTTGTAAAATTTGGTATCCCATAAACGCAATACTGCATTCTAAGGTTTGCACAGATTATAGTGAATATATAGTAGAAAGCAAAAACCGAAATGAAACTTGAATAATTTCATCTTCAATAAACGAATCAATTAGTTTTTTAAGCAAGTATATAAATAGTTTCTTCAGCTTAATTTCATCTTCAATGAAATAAAAACATGTTCTTTTGGTTCAAGATAGGAATCAGTCTTCATTTTAATTTTGTTTAAAGAGAATTTAGACTGAATATTTTCCAAGAAATCTTGACTGGAATATTCCAGTAAAAATATAGTCGAGTACTGTACATGTCAAATAAAAACAATACATTAAAGTGGATTGCTTACCTGGCCTGGGACCTCTCATGGGACTTCTGGGACCGGGTCCTCTAGGAGAAAACATTGGTCCTGAAAAAAAGAATGAGTCCATTTATTTACAAAGATACAAAATGACAAGGAAAGTTCAATTTTACTAACTTGTGAAAATTTCAATCTCAACGACTAGAGAAACAATTGAATTGTATTAAGAGATATCATGTTAGAGTTAAGGGATTGAACAAAGTACAACTTCAAGAACAAATCAGGTTTAAGATGATTTTCAAGGTATCTAAAAGATATAGAGAAACCGAATATCTCGTACAGTATAAGATGAGATATACTGGTATGAATTGAAAGTACAGTACTAGAATGATATTTAACTTTCTGGATGTCCAATTTTGTTCACCTACATGATACTGCAGATGATGATAGACATTCAACAGAAAAAACTCATTCATAGCGCTACCATAATATAATAGATTTTGAATTATAAACAAAACTCACCCATAGGACCGCCCCTGCCCATCATCCTCGGTCCAAAGTCAGGCCGCATGCCTCGGCCTCTCGGAAAGAACTCAATCCTGATCCGGTCTTGACCCGGACCGCCCCCAAACACGCCACGCGGAGGCGGACCGCCGAAGGGTCCACCGCCCCCGTCCATCGGAGGCGGCCCGTCGGCAAACATGTCGACCGGGGGCGGCGGACCGCCAAACCCGCCCCCGTCGTCACCATGGTGCATGTGGGGCGGCATGCCCATTATGTCAAAGCCATCGGGGTCCACCATGCCCGGTGGGGGGGCGCCGCCCCCTCGATCGTTGAACATGTCAACCGGAGGGCCCCCGCCCCCTCCAGGGGGGCCGCCTCTAGGACCAAACATCATCGGTGGCGGGCCACCTGGTACAAGAAAAAACAGCACATGAATAGTGAAAAATTCATATTAAAAATGTAGGAATAGAGCATGATAAGTAACATTTGAGACATCTACAGAAAATGCAAATAAATCATAGAATACCTTAATATATCAATATTTTAGGAATATAGCGGCAAGAAAAGGAACACTTGAGACATCAACAGAAAATACACATAGATAATAGAATACTCATCTATAAATATTGTAGGAATATAGTAACACAAATTAAATTACCTACATCGAATAGTGAGACATAATACAATATAGCAAAAGATAACTGATAATTTATAGTACACGAGCTACCTTAAAGTACAGTTGGTTCATGTTGCCAAGGACTTTCTTCGATAGTGCATTTTCTCTCAATTATGACAGTTTTTACAATGCTCAAATTGTATAAGAATTCATCTACTATGATGCAGACACTTCAATATTGTACAGAGGATGAATAATCTCAAACACTTTATCATTGTAAAATGATGTTGTTAGGTAATTAAATTTCTATCCTAATGCCCTAATAGAATAGACAAGTGACATTCAAGTCTTGAACAATAAGAAGACTATAACTATTGAAAATGAGGCTCACGTTATAGCCCAGTAAAATAGTACATTCTACCTTGCATGAAATGGGGTAGTCGGTTTCTTTTTTTAATAATGTTTATGGTAGTCTTGGGATGCTAAATCCAGGTTTTAGACCTCGGCAAACTATGGGATCATCTCAAAATCGTTCAAAATGGCGGAATTTTTGCACTTTTACGTTTGAATTTTCACCCGGATGAATCACTTTTTCATATAGGACATTGTACATATTTTGTAAAGTTTATTAAATTACCTTCAATTTGAGACCAAATTTATCATTGTAGGCCCAACCGTTTTGCAGATACAGCTCTTCAAAGTTCATCAAATTAACGAAAATTCACCCTTTTTTCAATTTTCGCAATTTTGACCCTGAAGAATCACTTTTTCATATGGGACATTCAACACAGGATTGAGTAAATTCAAATACCTACAATTTGATACCCTAATGGTTATTGTGGAGATACAGCTCCGTTTACACCCTCAAAGTTCATAAAATTATCGTAATTTTCCCTTGTTTTACATTTGGTCAATTTGACCGTGAAGCATCACTTTTCAGTTGTGACTTTATAAGTTTTGAAAGATAATTTAAAAGCTACAATTTGAGACCAAATTGATTATTGTCAATAGTTTGCGAGATGAGCTTCAAAGTTAATCAAATTGTAGAATTTTTCCACTTTTTCTACATTTCTTCAATTATGACCCTGAAGTCACTTTTTCATATAACACATACAACATAGTTTTGAAAGCTTATTTAATTACCTACAACTTTAGACCAAATGTGTTATTGTAGGCTCAACCGTTTGCGAAATACAGCTCTTCAAAGTTTATCAAATTATCGTAATTTTTCACTTGTTTTGTTTGGTCAATTTTGACCGTGAGTATCACTTTTTCGAATAGGACATCCAACATAATTCTCAAAGTATATTTTACAATTTGAGACTAAATTGGTCATTGTGGGCCTGATAGTTTGTGAGCTATAGGCCTTAAAAGTTCTTAAAATTTCAAGTCTGATTGAATACGCCATATTGAATCTAAGTTCATTTTTTTAAAAGGGAAGGTGGTCATGTTATACATGATTTCGATACAGAATTTCAAGAGAAAATGAATGGCGAAAACCGCACATCGATATGTGGAATCGTTTTAAAGATATTTCAATTATAAATCAGACATATTTTCACCTAAATCAGTTAATATCTCAGAAACAGTTTTTGAGATATTAACTGATTTAGTAGGTAATTCAATATACTTTGAGAATTATGTTGGATCTATCGAAAAAAGTGATGCTTCACGGTGAAATGACCAAATCTTAAAAACAAGTGAAAAATTACGATAATTTGATAAGCTTTGAAGGCTGTATTTCGCGACAGTTGAAGCCTACAATAAACATTTGGTCTAAAGTTGGAGTAATTAAATAAGCTTTCAAAACTATATTGTTGTGTGAAAAAGTGACTTCAGGGGTCGCAATTGAAGAAATGTATAGAAAAGATGGAAATTCAACAATATGATAAACTTTGAGGCCCACCATCATGGGAAACTGGGTCTGTCAATGATCGGTGGTCTCAAATTGTGGCTTTCAGGTGTATCTTTCAAAACTTGCTTTTGAAGTCACATTCGAAAGTGATGTCGCGGTCAAAATGACCAGGCTCAGTAAAACAGTGAAGAAATTGCGATAATTTTGCTGCTGAACTAGCTGTATCGTCGGCAACTGGCAATTGGGCCTAATCCGGTGGGTATCAAGTGGCAGGCCCGCACTTTCAATCTGTGTTGAATGTCCTAGGTGATTCTTCAGGGTCGAAAATCTGAATTGAAAAAGGGTGAGAACTGAATTTGATGAACTTTGAACGAGCTGTATCTGCATGCAGGGGTTGATGCAATGAACTAAATTTGGTGCTCAAATTGAAGGTAATTTGCTTTACAAAATATGCGCAATATCTATATGAAAAGTGATTCTTCACTGAAAAAAAAAGTGCGAAATTTCGCCATTTGACGAGATGATCCCTTCTGAACGTTGATTACGCAGATAACCATGAAGTAAAAAAACACTACCCATTCATGCTCTACGATGACAATTTGCTGGGCTATTACTGAAGCTCAGTTCTCAAGTTGATAAAAACTTCGATTTACAGTTATAGTTAATTCAGCTGAAGTCAGCATTTCAAGTGAAAACAGTTTTTAAATACATATTAACAGATTCTATTAAATTTAATGAAATGAATTTAGTGTAGTAATTTTGCAATATTTATCTCATCAATCAACTCATTTTCAGTAAAATTGAAAATATGATATTTTCACCAGAATTAAGTAATAAATGATAAACATCAAGTTGATGCTTGGTTTTAGATGGATAGATAGATCGAGAGATATTATTATTCTTGACGTTGCTGATGACCGTAGACGACAAATAAATAATATCTATCTATATCTATCCATTTATCTAATACCAAACGACTAACTTGAATGATTATCGGTATAAATAATAGGTATTCAGTTTATTTCCTGAATCCAACTAACCTGGGCCGAACGGAGGCGGGCCCGTCTCCCATCATCATGCCCATCGGCCCTGGAGGGCCCCATGCCTCAGGGGTCCGTGGGGCCCGACCGCCGGCAGTCCATGTGGGGCCGTCAGTGGCCCGTGAGGACCCCCTTGGGTGCCCCGCCACCCGGCTGTGGCATCTGGTGCATCTTCATAATATTATGAAGCAACGAGTCGTGGTTGTTGTTGTTCACGTTGTTATTGTTGTTGTTGAATCCGTCGTTTCTGCAAGCGAAACTTTGTTTAAAAAGTGTGAAATAATACTAAAAACGGTATTGAAAAACTTTTGAAATTGCTCAAAACAATTTACGTTCTAATTTAAAAATTAAAGAGTCTGGAAATTTTAATATGGAGAGACCTCTTCAGACAAACCCTTTATTGGAAAGAATTTTTTTGTGAGTTCAAGTAGAAACCTGATAGCAAGTTACTGATTCTTGAAAGCTTGCAAGGGTTTGTCTGTGAGTTGCATACAACCAAGGTTTGGTACTTCTCATCTTTTATTGTGGAAATGTGGGAACACTATCAAGTGATGAAGAATTATTTTTGCTCAGAAACATGAATTTAAAATTGATAAAAAGGATTTAAGATTGCAGCCGATTGCACGAAAACCAATCAAACCATCTACAAATGACATAATTTGACGAACTGTAACATCAAAATCGCTATTGAGCTTTGTCAAAATACATCATTTTACGGCAGTTGAATTCAATTGGCTCTCGACTCTCGAACGTTAGGTAAGTAGATTTAGAAGATACTACCTCATTTTCAAACTTAAAATAGAAGTAGAGGTTCTTTTCTTATGAGAGATTAGATTCCAAAATATATTTATATCACAGTAGAACTGTAACATGCTAACAAAATAATAATTAAATATTCATTTATTCTTTAATTCATTGGTAAAGACACTGATAAATCAAGATTCAAGACATTGATGAACCATAACAATATGATTTGAGAGAAACAACAGACTCAGCCCAATACTGTTTCTCTCCCAAATTTTGACAAATATTTTAGTCTAATATTATAAAGAAAGTATAAAATAACCATGTACTCACCTATCCTGCTGATTTTGCGAATTATCCTGCGAGCTATTCCAGCTATTCTTCTCCTCACTCATCGACCTATCATCCTTTCTCTTATTATCCCTGTCACTCCATCTCCTCCCCCACCTCTACTACTACTCTATCCTATCCATCTATGTCTCTGTCTCTCTCCTATCGCACGATCCCTATCTCTATCTCATCTCGCCTCTATCCTTCCCTCTATCCTCTTCTTCCTTCCTCCCTCTTTCTTGTCATCATGCCTCGGATCCTCGTCATCCTTATCCTGGATCTCCTCAGATCCCTATCTCTCCCTATCCCTGTCACGACTTCTAATCCCTATCCCTTCCACGATGGTCGCGGTCCCTATCTCTGTAATCCCTATCTCTTCCTCTTCCACCCTGTAATCTCTTTCTCTGCTCTCTCTCATGATTGTCTTTCTTGCCTCCTTTATCGACTGTCTCTGTCTTCTTTATCATCGATTTGCATGTGATCTTCTTTTGTTCTGATTGGTGGAGGCAGGAAGTCGACGTGGGAGGGAATATTCAAATTGCCCAAATTGGAAATTCGGTGGCGGATGGCTGAAAGATGGCATCTGATTACTGCAACAAAAAATAAAAAAATTAAAAATTTCAGTAATGTTTCATCAAGTGACATTAATTTCTCAGTGAAAATATCAAAATGAATAAGTAACTAACAAAAATGTGAAACATTTCTGATTACGAATAATAACCATGAAGCAAATTCGAATTATTCGAACACTTACTCGTCTTTCTTATCCTTATCAGACTGTGATGAGTCTCCGTGTTTGGGCGGCATGGATTTAGCCTGCTGAGGGGACGGTTGACGCAGGTTTGGTCCTGCCAATGCATCTGAAATTCAAAATTAAACTGTTATCCGAAACATTTTAAGCATAATATTATATTCAACTACACCACTTTTAAAATTCTTCATAATACATTTCATTTTTATAAAACTTTTTACTAGTTTACTTTCTTTTACCATACATTTTCACTAATCCTTATTACAATTTTCAAATTGGGCCTAAAATACCCACTCATATATTTAATGATAGAGACAGAAATCGCAGCACTACGATTAGTATGAGAATAAACAGGCTCAGACCAATACTGTTATATTACTGCTCAGTCTATTCTGTTATATTATACAGCCCAATATTAAATTACGTTCTATAATATTCTCGGCCAGTTATACGAAAAAGCAATTGAATTTAACCACTGTAAAATGACGTCATTGCATTGAAATTCCATTTCTTCATTGGTTCTCCTAGCATTTGTTCCGTTAAATGTCATCATTCTACGACGGTTAAATGCAATTGAATTTTTTGTTCATCTTCTGCTGATTATAATTATATTATCACTATAATTTTCTACTATTTCACCCTAATTTCTAGTTTTCACTTACTCTGAGGTGCCAACTGCAACAGGCGGTAGCGAAGGGCATCTGCAGGAGGGATCCCGTGAGGCGGCTGATAGGTCGGAGGCGGCAGAAGGCGGCCGAGACCGGGGGCGGTGCCAGGCCCACTTTGGCCCGCCTTTGTCTGCCCCCGGCAGTGGGATCTACGAGGAGGGCGGCGGTGGACCGCTCATTAAGCCTACGCCCGCTGAAATGAAAATTAAGTAAAAATTCAACTTCAACTTGATTTATTTCGTACGCAAAAATACAAACTCAACTTCGAATTAATTTATTTTGCACACATTGACAGTTCACAAAAATGATTGATATTGAAAGAAGAATGCATAAAATAATAAGCAGCCAGGATTCTACCGAGGACTTGAGAACTTGGCGTTTCTTGCAAGACTCATTTCAAGGTTGTTGGTTCATCAAGGATAAATAAACGTTAACACTTCTGTACTTGAAAACTAATCAATAATAAGATAAAATTTGTACTAGGATTTCCGAGAATTGAAAAATTTACCATTCTTTTGCTAGATTGATTTCAAGATTATTTAACGCATTATTATTAAAAATTAATAGTGACTGTTAAATAAAGGAACCAGCAATATCACCTATTCAAATTAATTTTTCCATTCAGTAATACAAAATTTGAGAAACTGACTCTTGATGAGATACTAGAATAGCTGACTGTGTGAGGCAGCCTAGACATGGACTTATCAAGTGACACACCGTCTAGTGTGTGGGTGATTTACCTAATAAGCTGTTACAGTAATTGCAAACAAAGACTACTTCATTAGTAAATAAATTAAGTCGATAAATAAATAACTGATGACTATTGAACATTATTTCATAACAAAGTTTCGGTTATTTTATTGGATAGAGTTCGATTTAGTGATCTTGACTTCATTATCATTTAAAAATTGATAGTGATTTTAAATAAAAAAAACTCGACTCACGTGGCGGATTGAACGGCGAGTTGACGGGCTGAGGCAGCCGCTGCATCATCTGCTGATGAATGAGTGGCGAACTGATGAGGCCTGGAGGCGGCACGCCCAGAGGCACGTTGGGCATTAGACCCGGGCCCATCGGCATGCCCATTGGACCCATCAGACCTGCAACAACAATCACAACAAAAATATTAGGCTCAGTAACACAAGTCTACTTGATCTACAGACTGAAACAGGAATGATACTAGATTGTATGAAATAGAATTTACGCAAGAAAAAAATATAATATCATGATTAGATGTCAAAATTTTACACAGATAGATTTTTGCAATCTGTTTTCACTTCAGAGTACGCTATTCTATTACTCTCTATATTGCTATTTCTAAACAAATTCAGTATAACTTAAATTGGAAATAAAAATTTATAAAATACAAATTCAGATGTCAAAATTAAGAAGCTTATGGCTTGTTTACATGTTGCCAGTCTACTAGTTTTCTAAAGATGGATGGTAATGAGACATTGCAACTATACAGTTGCTGTTAAATCATAATAATTAATTGAACGAAATTCCTAGTTTTCTTTGCTATTTCAGGTATGAGAACGCTTCCTTCTTCTTAAAAATAGTATTATAATGTTGAGATCAATAATTTTAAATCAGCATATCCCATTCGATTTGCACTGTACTGATCCTGGATCAAAATTGATCTTGTTTGGTACAACGCAACATGAGTGATATGAAAGAATTATCTCCTCCAGTCGGCACTGTGCCATTGAAAAATAGGTACACCGACAATTACCTACTAGCACAACTGTTATTTGAATTATTCAGTAAAGGCCGTTAATTTAAATCATTTTTTATACAAGAGAATTACAGTACCATAGATAGCATCTATTTTTATATATTATTCATATGGATTATTTTTAAAGAGCGGCTTGATAGTAACAAATTGAAAATGATTCCAAATAAATACTGACGAGACATGTTAGGCAGTCCGAAAGGCGGCATCATGCCGACCGGAGGCAGGCCGAGGGGCGGGGGCGGCAGGGGCCCGGGCGGCTTCAGGTGAGGCGGCGCTTCGGGCGGCTGCGGCCCCTCGGGCAGCGGAATGAATCCGGGCGGCAGACCGGGAGGGGGCGCGCTTACCACTGGTGCAACTGCCGCCGGTACTGTATCCATGTCGGTCGGCTGGTCCTTACAAAACAAACAAAATATACATTTTAAAGGCACGTTCACATTCAGATACATGTGTGAGGTACATGTTCATTCAAGAGTAAGTTGACATTTGGGCACACGTATGAGACGCCAAGTTTGAGATAGTTGTGTTCAATTGAAATCCAGAAATATTTTATCATACAATATGTGTGAGCTTCAACAATTGAAATGAAATGAAATTAAATTTATTCCCCACAAACACAACACACTATTATAGTAGCCTACTACAAGCAATTCCTCATATATTTTAAATCCATCCTCATTAAATATTTTGTTTCAACATTTAACTTGTTTCATTATTTAGCTTATGGTTTTTAATAGTGAAGTTTATGTCACGAGTTTTCATAAATATGCATTGACTTGATCGACGTTCACGTAATTTTAACTTGCAATAAGAATTGAATAATTTCGACAACTTACAAAACAAGAAAAGCATAATATATATTGTTCATATTCATAGAAAAATACTGAAATACAATTTTCTTATACAAAATCAGTTTTTGTATTTCACTTGACCCTTCAAGAAAAAGATTCAAATCAAATATTCAAGAAACAATTATAAAATACTCTAGACCTAGACATTTAAAATGAAAGAACTATGTTATTATTTTATGCATTTTGTTTACTATTAATTCTATCGCCATCATTTTATTCAACTTTTCTAACGTTTCGTATAGTATTGTGTTGTGCTTTTATGCAATTAAGTATTCTTATTCTCAATAACATCCAACCTATTTGAAAGTCAAGCTTCAAGATGCATCTATGAATTAAACATCACAATGTACAGATTATGTAAAGATTACAGATGAGAATGAATGAGTTTGATTACTGTAAATAACTTGCATCTTGACTACAGACTAACCTTGCTACTGTCATCCTCGTTCATGATGGTGTCATCCTGTGAATGTGTGTCAATCGAACTGGTTGGGCGACGGGGATCTTCAAACTGGTTCGATTTCTGCTCGCTCTGTTTCTGCTGTTTGGAGGACTCCAATTTCACTACAACGAAAACAAAAACACAATTATAAATATTAAATTTTTAAATCTCTTGAATAATTTCTCGTTAAAATAAAATATTAACAAATTATTAATACAATAAAATATTGGGGTCTGTTGCTTTCTTCACGAATAGGCAATCAAAGGATTATTTTTGTACATAAGGAACCCTACTATAAAGCATTAACAGTTAACTCTCCTGATCACACTGCAACGAAAAAATAATAGAATTGTCTTGAATAACTTAACGTTTAAAAATATTATAATTTATCATAAGCAACATGATTGATACCCGCAGGGGGGCAGAATTTATTCTGTCCGGGGTGTGGCAATCCTCCGGGTTCCTGATGCAAGTTGTAGATGTAGGCTGGTTGGCAACTAACACCGTTGCGTCCCAGCTTAAGTAGGGTGTTCAAGTAGGAACACCTGAAGCATCAACTGCGCAAGCCAAGCCAGCATATGTGGAACAGCATACGCCGACGGCTGCGTGGTCGGGGGTGCCTGACAGCTGAGTGCGAACTCTGGATACCAGGCGACCTCCAGTTTCAGAAGCCTTCCTGGGTGAACGCGGGCTCTGCAGGGTGACTGGCTAAATCTCCAGCTACTCGTGGGAACAGGTTTCAGAGTTATTGCTGACTCAAACCTGCCGAGAAACGGTACATGCAGAGGACTACAACTGAAGATTCCGCAATGGAATCTGAGGTGTCTGAACCATCCTGATAGAAGATGAACAGCTTCGGAAGGGTGGGTCCATAGCTAATCAGCACATTTGCTGCTGGAATATCAACACTCTTGCAAATGAGGAGGAGACTTCTTGGAAAGGCAACCCAACAGAGCAGAACTGGACTTCCAAGGCCTAGTAGTGCAAATTCTGCTCTGGCCTTGGATTATGGAACATGGCATAAGCCAAGAGGGGATGCCACAAAAGATCGAATAACGGTCAGTTACAAAAAGCCAGCAATTAAAAAAAAAACAAAAAAAAAAAACATGATTGATAGGTCGGCTCTAATTTCACAAGGAAAATAAAAAGCACAATTTTATAATATTCCAAACATCTATTGAACAACTTAGTAGTGAAAACTCAGAAATATTATTTTATTATATTCCTCATTCTGCAGTTCACGAAATCCAGTACCATCCTTCACTTTAATACTTAGGCAAGTGGAAAAGAACGCTCTTATGCCTCAACTTCGCCCACAACACTTATGTAATGCACAATGTGGAAAAATAAAGTCATCTATCTACCCACGCACAAGTAATATACTTTGAGGGCATCATCCACCACAAAAATATAATTATTGGTTAAATAATTAGGGATACAGTTGTCCCAGTGGTAGCAGTCGAGTCTCATCGGTGAAGAGATAAGAGACGGCGCCTACCACTCCTGTTGTAAAGGTGACCGGTTCCTCTAATTACAAGTTTTGAGCCTCAAAATCGCTTCCCGGTGGTTCGGTACTCACCTAAAGCTGTAGGTCCATTCATCTCTTATCATCATCATCCTTCCTAATAAATGAAAAGACAAGATGTTGTCAAACCACTGATTTATTAGAAAATCGAGATACCGGTTTCGGTTGTTACACCATTATCAATCTCTGGTAAACTGGAGTTTACCAGAGATTGATAATGGTGTAACAACAGTGGTTTGACAACATCTTGTCTTTTCATTTATTATGGATAACTACCACAATATCACCTTCACAACTACTCAAAGAGCATCATCCTTCCCATTACCCACGCACAAGCCTAGAGCTTATGTGGGCATCATCCCAAGCAAAAAGATTATTATCTATCGAATGTCTAACTTACATTTGAGCCACTCGGGCACAGACTCCTCATCGAACATGCCTCCCTCCTCGAGCAGATCGAAGTCGGTTTGGGGGGTGATCTTGTTCCAGGGAATGTAGGACACGCCCTGCTCCACCTCCCAGTAGTCCTTCCACTCCTTGCCCTTCATGCCTTTGCCAGGCGCCCAAGCCAACTGACCAAAACACAAACAATAATTATCAAACCAATACAAATTAAATTATTATTACCCATTCAATATTCAATTGGGATACTGATTCTTAATTCGGTCTTGACTTCGTCAATATATCTACCATCATAGCTTCAGCTTACATCTCATTGTGTATGAGAGCTTGCACTATTCGCTGTGTGCACGTAGGTGGTGGGGATAAAATCGACACCTGCGCTCACGCCGAATTTTAGAGAACGAAACCAGGTAGTTTAACATGAGAAAGGATAGGGAATAAGCATTTACAATGCATTTAAAGTATTGTCGTATTCCTAATTGTATAAATACCGTTAACAATAGTAATTGCGGCTTCTATTTCTTCCATATTTCCAAACGTAAAGTGATTCAACAAAGAAATCGGATCTCAGTTTTGAATTAATCGAGTGAAAAATCCAGTTTAAAAGCATATGATTGATTTGAAGTCTCGCGCCCATAATCCATTTCGGAATATTGACCAATAGGAATGAACTCAGCTGTGGATAAACTACTTCGTCTGCTCAGTCTGCTTGAAACATAACCTTCAAAGTTGATTTTAAAACTTGAATTGAAGATTATAATAATGTTTAAGAGCATGCGATATGTTAATTTTATTATTCTAAATATAATTCCACAATCAATGAGTAGGAAAAATAGCGACAGGGAATTTTATTTCAATTCTAAACTAATTTTTACGTACATAAGCCTATCCTTGCCCATGTTAATCTACCCTGATAGATTCATACGATTATCCGCCAGAACGCAACACAGTAGATGCACACAGCGAATATACAGTATTGTAATACACACTATTCAATTCTTCAAGAAAACTGAATGAATATTATTTATTAGAAGGAGTTAGGACAAGAAAGTCTTTTCTACCACTCAACCTTAAAGTTAACCTTGAAGTTTAACATTAGTGATTGAAGTTCCAACAACTATTTAGCTTAAATATAATCTTGAGATATCTAGTATTTCAAGAACCTGTGTTTGATTTAGTATGTTCAATGTACTATGTTGTACTGTTTGTGAAAATGAATTTGGAATCTCACCGTAATAGCCTTCTGCTGCATTTTGTGATGCTTGAGATGCTGTAGTGCGCGATTGGCGTCCTGACGCCGGTTCATGCAGATGAAGGCGCAGCCGCGCGGCGGAATCAGATCAATGGACACTATGTCACCGTACTCGCCAAACGTATTCGACAACTCGTCCTGTTGCACCAAACGCGACAAGTGTCCCACCCACAGCGTGGTACTGCACACTGCACCAAGCAAACACAGGTTTTGGAAAAATCGTCGTCATATTTATTGATTTGTTAATACATCGTTCAATAACAGTACGTACAATTTATTTATTTAGCGTATGGCAGCATATATACACAACACATTTATAATCACAAAATTCGTAAAAAGAGAGAAAACAATAGAAAATTCATAGATAAAACGAATAAAAATATCTTAGTCACTTTTGACCTGGAAATTAGAGGCATGCTTCCAGGGTATTTAAGTAGGCTATTGATGCTGGTTTAGCCATCAGGAAATCTTCCTGTGCACCCGTGTATGCTGATCTGGGGCACTCCTCCACGATGTGTCTCACAGTCTGGACTGCTCCACACTCACAGAAAGGGGAGTCAGCCTTCCCCCACTTATGCATCAGATAGGCACATCTACCATGACGAGTCCGTACCCTATTCAATGCCGACCATGTTTTACGAGGCAAATCGAAGCCTTTTGGTTACAAATCGAAGCCTTTTGATTACAAATGGGATGTCAATGTTCTGCTTTACGTACAATAAACCGTATATAATACCACTAAGATTGAATAGAATATAATATATAATTGAAATGTCCTAACAGTTTTCATTACTACTCAGATTAAATAGAATAGAATATACAATAGAAGTATCCTCACAGTGTTATTCATTACTACATTGTTATTTATTACTAGATTAATAGAATGAGTATATTGGACAGAGGCACCCCTACATATAGTTTTCAATAATATTATTTATAATCATTATTATTATCGCTATTTATCACATAACTCAAAAGTTACAGGCTTGGAAGGTCCAGTGATCCACCGGGTGCAAACAATGCACTTAGGGTGTATCACTCCCACTCAATGATTCATATCACTTTTTGTACTATGTGAGCTGTACTTAACACAACTGCTTTCTGCATCAATATTAGATTGTGGTCGCCTGGAATTTGTTTCACTGCCTCACAGGTGGATTATTATTATTATATTTTTTATCCCTTATGTTTTCCTTCCTGACCACAATATTCACACACAATAAGCTTCGGTTGACGTGTGAGGATCTTTGAATCTTGAGATCAATGAATCCGTCCCTTCAGGAAATATAACAATATAACATTGATGTATTTAGTTCAACACCCTTTATTGAAAATGAAATTTATTCTGTGTTTAAAATTACAAACAAAAACAATTTTACGATTTTCTAATCTAGAATTATACTGATAGAAATTTCCGATAGTCGCTGCCAGTTACATTTTTGTTATCTATTACAATTTTACTCTGATGTATTATAATTTTATAAAGTAGCATATAATTTTCCAATATTACAATTTTACTTTGAAGTGATGCAATTTCTGTCATTGCTGTATTGAAATGTGCAATGGCTCTTTCAAGACCAAGCACACTAATGAACAATCAATTATCCTAATCAAATATAACAAAAACAAACAATAATGCTGACAAAGGCAACATCACAGCGGTAATCAAGATTAACGTTATTGTTATCATGATTGAAATTCATTTTAAAATTAGTAAACATTTTGTAAAGTGAAATAGAACTTCAACCTAATGGAATTATAGGTTATACACGGCGAGGTGGAACTACCTTCGGGTCTCCCCACCAACCAAAGCCATACGCTAGATCAGATCAGTTTGTTAGTTATTTCTTAGAATTAATTGAATTTAAGTTGTTTACTAGTATTTTGTTCAAAATAAAATTTCTTATATCTATTTCATTTCTTTTTAATATACAGTACTTTCATCTCTATATCGATTTATAATAAGTTTCTATAATTTAGAGGTACATTGCTTCATCAAGCTGGGTCAAAGAGGAACTTTAGGGTGTTGAACAGTTTGCTCTGAAGAGTTGGTATAAATGAAAAAATAAATAAATCATTCATTAAATAAATACAGTGAACTCCCGGTTATCCGAGTCTCGGTTAACCGAGACTGCCATCAAAAATAACTAATATTAATAAAGGTCTTAATAGCGTGACATCTAAAGAAGTGGATTATCTCAGTAGACGATAAAATACTTTTTAAGAATAAATTTATGTTTCTACTTGCAACAGGTCTGTAATTGTGATTATTATATTATGTTTTTGCTTCCAATAAACAAGTTTTGTAACCTTTTACAGGGTTTTCGTCATTTTCATCATAAATGAACTCAACTTTCGTATTATCCGGGTTTTTCCGTATTCGAGGTCACCTCGATAATTAACTCGGATAATCGGGAGTCTACTGTAAATGATTTATTTTGATGTAGATTACCCGTTTGATATAGAAGACCTGTTCACGAGTCAAGTAATGTGAATTCTATTGTATCAGCTTAATCGCTTGTTATCAATTACCAAACCTTATTACTAATATTGCTATAAAAATCAGTCACAATAATTTAAATTTAAATTCGATATTAAAAACTGTGAAGTTATTAATTTACCTTGATTTATGCAACTACTTAATTTTAGTTTTAGTTATAGTAGTCACATCATTTCATGTATTTGTAACCCTACTCTTCTCTTTTATTGAGTCCAATAAGAGTAAATTGAATTGACACTTATGGGAATTATGCTTTGCGTTTCTACATTATGAATGTCATATAACATCTACAAATAACAACTGTAAAATCGTAAATTTATCTACAAATGAAGAAATATGTAAGAACTTGATAAGTTGAAGAATAATATTATCGAAGTCAGTGGACTATTAATCAGTAGACTGTACAATACAGGCCCGTAATTTCAATGAAAGTTTGAAAGAGGCTTAACTCTAACTCTCTTTGGGTCATACTATACGAGCGGCATTAATTTTTCTGTGCATGCGTCAATGACGTCGAAGCACTGTTACAGAATAGAAAAGAAGTTCTCTATTCTGTGGCACTTTGATGATCTGTGATTCTTTCGGCGTCATTGACGCATGCGCAGAAAAATCTATGTCGCTCATATAACATGGCCAAAAGGGATTTAAAATTTAACAATTTTCGAACTGGGATTGAGAATACGAGCCACAGTGTTCGAACTTCTATCTTTCCAAGTCGTTGGAGAGTATCTCACTACTTGTAATCATCGAAATAGGGCAACACTATTAATCTCAGTTCATGATAATCAATATTGGGATATAATGAAAAGAACTATAGCAAATAAAATTCACATTATAGGTTGGAAAAGTCAAATGAAAATATTATTTCTCTTATGTTTCAATGTAGTTATCATGAAGAATTCGTCTACTAAGTCACGAGTGGTTCTTGTAAGGTGAATCAATTTGTCCAAAGATTAGAATTTTAAAACTACTCTTCATTCTCAAACTCAATTTCAATGCGTCAGTATCTAAAGCACGACATCGACACGACTTATGACAATTTTCATGAAACAAATCACTTACAGTATTGTTTCAAATTTAATGTTTCTTTGATTTTTGGGAAGCTAACAGTCGCTCACATTCGAATAACGTTTTTGTGATAATTGAATTTTAGGAATAGAAATACAGTAGGACATTATTCAATATTATTGAATAACATTGAGAACAGACAATAAAAATGAATTTGGGCTGTCAATTTTTATTTGAAACACACATTCAATATCATTGTTCAATATTCCATATTTAAATATTTCATATTCAACAATAACATTGTGCAAGAAAACTAATTGAATTCAATTTCTGTAAGTTGTCGTGATTTTACGAAACTCAAACGTCATTTTACAGCTGTTAAATTTAATTGGCTTTTGTGCAACAGGCCGTTAGTCTGTTGGTGGCTTTATTGTTAGTTGATATCAAGGGAGTTGAATTTATTAAAAGGTTTCATGTGGTAAGATTTGAACTCTAATTAATTCCATAACTACCATCATTTCTCGGTACGGTACTTCAAAATTTACAAATAAGCATTTACCAATATTCATACATAGTATTTTGTTATAAAACTATAATAAAACATACAAACTTAAAACTAGACATAGAACTACACAAATATAATGGCACATTGATTGCATAACACACATAACATTGAGTAGTAGCCTAATAATAGAATAATTGACCAGTCAGAAATTTATTTAGGAAATGAATGACTATTATAACCTTCAAAACCTTTCAACAAGTTTTGGAACACAAGAAAACTTGTTTCGTTTCAACGTTTTGGAATCAAAAAGTTAAAAACGTTGGAAAATTTGGTTTACCCTCCAATGTTTAGAACGGGTTTTGATTCAAAACAAATTTTAAACCGTCGAAAACAAGTTGTTGTTTCAAAACTGTTGAAAAAGTTTTGAAACTGTCTACCGACAATAACCGTTCAACTAGGAACAAAGTCCAGAATTCGATATTCTGGGAACCGAATAAATACCTGATAAGTGATTTTTTCTCAACGGCGGAAGACCCTTCCTCTTTCTCTGTCTATCGCGTACTGAATCCTTGGATCTGGTTTTGTCTCTGTCATCTCTGTCGTAGTCTCTGTCAAACGAACGTGACCTGAAAATTAAGAGAAAGGAAGAATATTAAAAAAATAATTTTGTTAAAAAATGAATGACTTCAACACACATATATTTAATAACTGTAGTTCATGTCCTGCATTAGTCCACAATGAAATGACAAAATCAACGACATCATAGTCAAATTCTTCTGATTAATTAATGAATAATTTATTTTCAATTTGAACTCTTGGACATGAATTCAATTTTCAAGTAATCGTTCAGCTGGTAATATCAAATTCCTTATTCACAATAGTCTGTTTTCAACGATTTTTTTCATTATTCCACTGTGAATACGAGAAAATAAATTGTTAGTAGTCAGTATTTGTATAACACTTCATATAAAACGGGAATAGAACATTAAATCGAACACATCAGAAAAGTACCCGGTCCCCTCCATCAGAATCGCAAATCGTGATTTTTTTAGGATGAAGCCCTCATGGGCGGGTGATGAAAGATGAGGACTACTTTTTAGGCGAAATACTAATTGAAATAAAATGAGACAATGTACAAAGCCATTTACCGGAGGGAGACATTAAGGTGTGTTTGAAATGGCCTTGTTACTTGATGGACCTACTATTTTAGGTGAGTTCCGAACCACCGGGTAAGTAATAATAAATAAAACTGAAAACTGACAGTTATTGGGAAAATGATGCTATACCAAAAGGCTAAATAACATTGCTAGATACAGCTTCCAAAGCCGTATGTAAAATATCTCATTTTTCACCAAATTTCAACCTATCGAAAACCTTAATTGAACAGCTGACTTGGTATGGTATCAACACACTAGACATATACTGTCACAGTATGACCCCTGTTATGCACTTTTAGGGTTTGGGTACCTATCTTACCAAGTAAACCATTCAATTCAAGGTTATTTAATTGAAAGAAATTTGATGAGAAATGTGACAATGTATATACGGCTTAAAGCAGTATTTAAATTTAATATATCCCGCGAACGTTAATCGCGAAAGTTCTTTTTACTGTACCGACTGAAACAGAAAAAACGAAAACCAAATTAATAATATTCATAATTAAAAATATAAAGGAATTAAAACTTATAATACCTACAAAATTAAAACAACAAATGTATTCAATAACAAGCGATTTGATGGAATAAAAAATACGGTACCTATCATCTTACGTTGGAATTTCATCTAATGATTGTAATGTTAATCTCAATAAATATTAAGTTTCATAATTTTATTGAAGACTTCTAAACGCGTCATACAATAATCAAGTAACTTGACGAAATCAATTTCAAAAACAATAAAACGTTTAGTACGATAATGATTTTAAAATCGAATACAATAACTCTGCCTGTGCATGACTAATACAATCTCAAATGGAAAATTCATTCAAATAATAAAATAAAGAATATAAATACCACTATGATGTTTATAATAGAGATCTTACAACTGTGTAAAACATATCAACCTCTTCAAAAATTAGAAATTAGTTTCAGCACTTGGTATATGGTGCCAGCTGTTTCGCTAGCAGCTAATAAAGTAGCTTGGTGTGACTCAGGCTTTACTTGAATCTTAATAGAGGATCAAGTTGATAACTTCCAATAAACTCCACTCAAAATTCTATTAGATTCAAGTAAAGCCTGAGTCACACCAAGCTACTTTATTAGCTGCTAGCGAAACAGCTGGCACCAAATAGCAAGTGTGACATAGGCAGTAGCTTCTAGTAGTAGCTGCTACTCTCAGATTCATTTAATTTGACGCTTGGCATTAGATAGATAGATAAATAGAGATATTATTTCTTTGCCATCGTACTCTACGGTCATCAGCAACGTTAAGAAATATAATCTCTCTATCTATCTAATGCCAAGCGTCAAATTAAATGAATCTAAGAGTATTATAATCTACTGCCTATGGAACACAAGCTACCTTGTATCAGCTGTTTCGCTAGCAGCTAATGAACTAGCTTTGTGTGACTCATGCTTCAAGTAGATTAGTATAAGTGAAAAAAGAAGTAACTCCACACCAGTATGTGGTTGGGTATATGAAATAGGGAGTGATAATATTGGGATTGGATAGGAGTTAATAGAGATTAACAGTAAAAATTAAAAACGATAACATAGAAAATTGAAAAATAAAAATAAGTCACAGGAAGATTGTGAGTGACAAACGGATGAATAGTTTGAGAGAGAACAATCACATAATCTTAGAAGTCGAATTAGTATAAAAGAAATAAATTTACTGGTATTGGATTAGTATAAAAGATTACTGGCATGAAAGATAATAAGAAATGAAATGAAGGTCACAGATTAAAAAGAGCAATTATGCCGCGATCACACTTGGTATTTGAACAGGCGAGTTTACTTGCACAAGTTGACTAGAGGTTTTTTCCACTCGTCTGTCCACTTGCAACGTGTAAACGTGGTGTTTGGGACCAGTGGAATAGTCCGTTATAGATACAATTATTTGAAATTCAAAAGAATTAATAAAATAGTATGCGAGTTAGTAAAGCTGAAAAAGGGAGCTTTTAGAAGAAGAAAGCTTTTAGAGAGAAGATTAAAAGTATGATTCGAGAGAAAAAACGAATGAAAAGATCGGGAATACTAAGGAGGACCGATTGGCAGTAAGGCGTTTGGTCGAATTTTTCATTGAATTTTACCCAATAAAATTGAACAGCTATTCAGATTATAATTTAATATGTTCTTTACTTACACTAGATAATATTCACTGTGATTTTTTTTTGCTAGGGATGATGCCCACATAAGCTCTAAGCTTGTGCGTGGGTAATGGGAAGGATGATGATGAGAGATGAATGGACCTACAGCTTTAGGTGGGTTCCGAACCACCGGGAAGCGATTTTGAAGCTCATAAATATTTGTATTTAGAGGAGCCGGTCACCGTTACAACGGGAGTGGTAGGCGCTGTCTCTTATCTCACCGATTAGACTCGCCTCTGCCACTGGGACAACCCCTTCAACCAGATAATGCAAAAGCCATGACATGTGTGAGGGTAGCACACAAATCTGCTTTCAATTTTAATCTTAATTCATTTTTTTCTATCACATAACACGGAATTTAAAGTAATAATGAAAAACAACTAGAGGACAAGAAATTTCGATAATCATGAGAAGATTCGAAAGTGAGGAAAAATCAAATGACGAAGGAAGAAATGAAAGAGAATCAGGAATTATGAAAGATATGAGATTCGCAGAAGAAAATAAGATATAATAACCATAAAAACAAGTTATTGAAACCATAATATTGAACTTGAACGCACACTATTGACTGTGACAGCACGATATACAAAGAGGCAAAAGAAGAAGAAAGGCAAACAAAGAAAGGAAGTAAGAAATAAATAAAACAGTAAAAAAATAAAATCAGAATCAGATATTGAATTAAACTACTCAAAAATCATTTTTCGGAATTATGGACAACCCTATCTATGCAGCTCCGTCAAAGGACATCATTCTACGCGTCGATTAGTTAAAATTAATTAGCTTTCGTGCAATCGGTTGATAATACTTTTGAATAGAGAATCAAAGATATTAAATGTATATGACATAGGGATTGAATTGAGGGTGAAAAATTTGTAAACCGGGGTCTGTTCGTTAGAAATTAAGAAGTCCTACAGGACTTCTACACATGTAATACAGGAAAAATGCAGATGCACATTAGACTTAGAAGAGCTATTTATATCTAGTGTGTGCCCGCCTTTTTCTTCTTTAAATGACTTCATGAATTAATAGCATGTCGTACTATGCAATAAACTTTGAAGTCTAAGTTAGTAAAAGGTAGTAGTAGTACTGTATAAGACTAAAAGGGTAGAAACAGAAATGGAAATGAGAGTTGAAGCAGCAGAAAAAGAGAAACATTTTTGTAAAAGAAGATAACGTCCATGGAAGAAAATGAACGTTCATAAAAGAAGAAAAATGTAGAATGAAACAGAATATCACCTCTAGTGATCTTATCTTTGGTTCTTTCATTCTCTGATTCTTTTTCAAAATTGGAAAAAGATAACCAAACACTTGCTCGGAAATCCATCTGAATTCAACCACCGTAATATGACGTCATATTAGTTCTCGTTGCATTGGTTCCGTTAGATGACATCATTTTACGACGGTTGAATTAATTGGATTTCCGTACAACTGGCTTCAAAGAAAAAAGGTGGAAATGGATGTAGAGTGAAATAGAAATAAATGCTATTACAGAACAAGAAAACGTTCATAAAAGCAGAAAAGTGGTCGAAAAGCATGAAGAGTGAAACAGGAATGAAGGCCAATACAAAAGAAGAAAAATGTTCATAATAGAAGAAAAGTGGTAGAACGGGTGAAAAGAGAATACTGATGAAGGCTGAAACAGAAAAAAGCAAACGTTCATCAAAGAAGAAAATTGGTAGAAAAGGATAAAGAGTGAAATAGAAATGAAAACTGATACAGAAGAGGAAGAAGAAAATTTCCATAGAAAAGGGTGAACGGAGAAATGGAAATGAACAGATAAAACGTAAATAACAGGATAAAAAAAGGTGAAAAGAGACAAGGAGATGAAACAGAAAAAGAACAAAACTTTTATTAAAAAAGTGAAAGGGAAAAGGTTGAAACGGGTGAAGAAGAAACCTTGTAACCACACCACACAAACCACTCGAGGTCATCAACCTCTGCTTTCACCTTCACTGACCTTCGCCTACGCGAGCGTGACCTTGAGCGGCGCCGCGACCTTGAGCGTGACGACGAGCGACTGTAGCGACTACTGCGCTGTCGCTTGCGACCGGGCGAGTCGCTCGGCGATTCGCTGTCAATTACCACCACTGCAGCGCCACTGTCGCCGCCTCCTCCTCCCCCCGCCCCAGACTGCTGCTGCCTGTCAAACATTAGCAAACAAACACCGGTGTATAGCCTACAGTAGCCTCTGAGGTCGACGACAAGCCTACAGTAGGCTGAGACAAGTTTTGGGTGGACCCTAGTTGCAAACTAGGCAACAAACCTAGTTTGAATAGACTAACAAGTTAGTATCTCAAGGTGTTGGGCCCTAGTTGCCTGGCACATAAATAGTCCAATTGCACAAAGGCCTATTAAGCTTGATCTCCAATTAACATGTTAATTCTTGTGCATAATCAAAGATCAACCTCAATTCACTTTTGTGCAACCACCCAGCTTTTAGACAATCAAGCTAGGAAAGTCTAGTTTAAGTAGGCTGACAATTGGGTGGGCCCTAATTGCCTAGCACATGAACAGGCTGAGACAAAATTGAACTACATAGAAAAGGCAAGCCTAATTTAAATTATTTGCTCAGTGTGAGCTTAATCAAGTAGGCTAACTTGTTTGCAACGTTTGTAGGGATTGGGCGATATTTGTCTATAGGCAATAGGCAAGCCTAAATGAAATTAATTGTTTGATAAGTGTGAGTCTAGTTCAAGTAGGCAAACAAGTTTGTAGCTCAAGGGTGGGTCCCAGTTTCTTAGAATATAAGTAGGCTTGGACCATATTAAGCTAGTCTTTTATTGTGTTAAATATATATGTCTAAATATATATTTATTGTATTGGTGTGTTTATATTTATTGAATTGTATTGGTGTATTTTTCTTTGTTAAATGAGAGACACTGAGCCTAACTGATTTTACTTTGATCTCAAGCTATGGTACTAGAATGACTAACATTATGACTAACATGATTCATTATAATGTAGGCCTGGCTCATAATCTAAAAAAAACTAATTTGCTGCTTCAAATGTCATGATTATTATAAAAAAATGTATTCCTAAAGATTGTGTACGTAACAAGAGAAATGTTAGCTACAAAACCTTGTCGGAGCGATAGTTGCGATACATATTTACATTTTCTCGAGGGTTATGCCCACATGAGCTTTAGGCTTGTGCGTGGGTAATGGAAGGAGTGGTGATGAGAGATGACAACTGCTTTTTAGGCAGAAGAAACCAACGGCTTAAGGTCTAATACCGTAAAACAAACGTTCTACTCTTGTGAAATAAGAGAGGGATTGATTGACTGCAGTTTAAAGGATCATGGAGACTTTAAACTACTTTTATCTAAACTTTGATTTATTATTAAATCATATTGTAACAAACTTTGTTACATAATCATAATAATAATCTAGGAAAAGCCGTCAACTTGGACTTTAAATGACAATTTGAAGCAGCAAACAAAATTTCTCGATTTATGAAAATAATACTAATTTTAATACCAATTCTTCTCCTAAACAACTTGCTGACTGGTCAATATCATTCAAGAGGGACAAAACAAAATTGTTAAGAACCTGAAATAATCGAAACAACATTAAGCAACAACCAATGTGCCATTACATACAAATATTCGACATATTTGTAACAGAGTTAGTACTCACTGATTTCCGACTCTACTTGGGCTGCGTCTGTGCTATTTTTAGCCTAATGAGACTGTAGGAGAAGACTCTGCTCCCGAAGTTATGCACTTACCTTAGGGCCCTTTCCTGTTTTGCAAATTTACTACGACTAAATTTTCCTAAACTATCACGGAATATGGTTCAACTTATTCGTAAGTGACATTGTCAGGTTTGGAATGATATTTGTTCGACATTCGTTCAAAGTGATTGAAGTTTTTGACATTTATATTATTGACTGGGATTCCAAGCGGTATGAGTTGACATTCTAAAACCATGATTCAACTAAAAGCATGAGTAGACGTGTATAACTTGTTGAGGCAGCTAAAAATGAATTATCAGATAATCTGAAAAAGTAATCCAATGATAAATTGTCATCACAGCAATAGCAATTATACACTCTGTTCGAAAATTAACTCTATATCGATATTCGATAATGATCATTAGACAACAATCTCTAGTACACTGAAGTGCAATTATTCAATGAGCAATATTTATGTGAAAGGTAATCTGAGAGATTGAATAGACAATAGATTGAAAAGATAATATCTGAAAGATTGAATAGATAATATCTGAGAGATAAAATAGAAAACTAAGCCACTTAGCCTAGGAAAGTATAAAAACCCTAAAGTAAAATTCTTAAATTTTCAAGTACTAAGAATTATGCTACTGTATTTCTCATCATTTTGTAATGAAGTCATATAGAAGATTAAGTAACAATAAATGAAGATAGTGAGTTCAATTTCAATCAGTTTACATTCATTATTGAATAGACTAAAACATGGTAAGATTTTGGAAATAACAAAGTTTTTTCAATATTGAATTTTGAAAACATGAATAAAAATCTCCGAATGTTGCCTTTACGAATTAGTTGAACCATATCCTTCACATCCTATTTGAATATCACACAGTTCATTTGAAAAATCATGCAATTTACTGACTTAGGCCTATCCTCATTGAATGATTTCTTTCACAATATACGATATTTACTTAAATTTCCTCCTATGTCATTAGAATTACAGTAATCTTGAAAATTTGAAAGAATTATTACTACAATATCATTGCTTTTCACACTAGAATATTTCATCATCAAAAAACATCATATCAATATCCTATCATTGAATTTAATCATAGAATTCATTTTTAAAATTTCAAAAATCATAACAGTAGTAGAGTAATTCAATAAAGTTTCTACTTTAGCCTACTTATTCCTTGATCTTAAATAATTATACGTTTCTACATTTAAAAATTATAGGAAAATAATGTATTTTTATCTAGCAGTGAAAATGACTATTTTAATCTATTTGATTGAAACAATAATAGAAAATTGATATTGGGAAAAGCTCCAAATCTATTGAAGAGAACACACAATAGAACGTATCAATGAGATTCATGCAAACAATATACTAATGATCAAACAAGTTGATGAACTGCATCAAATAGATGCAATATACATATTTATTTCAAGTAATTCAATTTTTCAATAATTATTTTGAATAGAATAATTTCAGTTCCAAATTGGTTTTATAGCTGATGGCTATTAAGAAGAATAAACTTGAATTGGAAAATTATTAAATTCAAGATATTCTAGAATCCTATTTGAAACTGACAACAGTTGTTTAAGACACATTTCAAGTTAATCACGTTAATTGACTTCAAATGATAGATTAGTGCCTAGGTCTGCAATATGGAAGAGGAATATTCTTGTTGAAATAATCAAAAAGCAAATGTAAACTAATTGAAGTTACTGGCAATGAGTGTATTACTAGAAGTATGGCAAGAAAAGTATAGGAATAGACACATAAAATTCATTTTGATAGAATTACTATCATAATCAACATAGCAGAACATATAATACACAAGAAACATACAATAAATTTCTGCAATCTGTTATTCATTCTCAAACTGAACTATACATTCAAATTCTACAGTTTTCTTCTATCAACTGTTTTTCTAATTGAAAGTCCTAAATAAATCCCAACATTAAGCTAATCCATTTCGAAATTAAACCGGAAGGCCTGCCTAAAAATGTAAATGCAAATGGTCTACATAGAATATCCGGTCGTACCCTACTTCAAAAACACTAAAAAATGTCTTCTTTTCAACTTATTTACCCGAATTGAAAGCAATTTACAGAAGTATCATAAGAAATTGTCCATAAAAATACTAATAAATCAAATGAACAGTAAACTCTGTTACAGCAATTGCATAAAATTTCATATGTTTTGAAAATAACTACACTGAGCAATCCTTAGGATTCAACTCATCTGAATAAATTGTAGGATTACTTATAGATCAATCATCAGAGACGACGTTAAATAAATAATCAGTTGACTTCAATAATCAGGATCAACATCTATTTCTAATAAATACCCCGGCCTGACAGACGACACGGTAAAATAGTTTCAATTTTGAAATTTTCCACGTATTTTAACATGAATTCCAAACACTCAATCTAATCTGACAATCAAAGTTTCAATTCAAATTCATCAGTTATTAAATTTACGGTATTGAATTTTATATTCAGTTTATCAGATAGATAAACTCCAGATAGATAGATCAATTGCAGGTCATTCATTTCGAGCGCTAATGAACTTAAACAAGAAATTCGTTTCTGGGTTTTTGACACCGATAAGGAAAACACACAAGCGTGATCTAAACATCAAGCTCACAAACAAATAGAGAGCAACAAAACCAACAAGAAAGGACAGAAACAAAATTAAAAAACAAACAAAAGGAGATTAACAACAAAACGCATTTAGGTAGTTGATACTACAGAAATTAGTTGTTAGTAAAAGGCTGGCTGATAATTGCAGTGCTGATAAAACAAAAATTGAAAAAAGAAAATGAACTAGTCACATGTAACAAACAAGACCCAAAATAGCATGATCACTATTTCTAACCTGTTAAGGTTCTGACTCCGCAACATAGCTTCAGAAACCCAGTTACGAATCCTAAAAGCAAAGAAAATCACATACATATTCATCATGTTGTGAACCCAGTCAGTGCGAAGTTTTTCAATGCAAAATCTCACTTTTTTTATCCACTTGTGGAAGCATTTATCTGGTTCAAACATAACGATACATATGTGCGCTCGCTAACTTCTAGAAATCAATTTCATTGGGAAACCGAAGAAGAGATTTGGGAATTTTCAGAAGAATTAAAAGAATGAATTTTTATTTCTACCAATGAAGCCTTAGGCTGTTATTCAAATTAAAAAAAAAATACTTGAAAATGGACCACGTACCGTAACCTGCCGTAAATAAGAATATCAAGAAGGCTCTTAATGGACTTCACGTCTGTGAGCTTTATTATGTATCAAATAATTAATAAAATAAATAATAGTCTATAATTAAAAATAATTATATTATTAATTATTTATTTTATTAATTAATAAAATAAAAATAATATAAATTAATAAATAAAACCTAGGGAGATTATGATTCTGTTACAAATTCCTAGTTCTGAAAGAAGGCCTAATCCAATACAGTACTTGTACTTGGTAAGTTAGCATATAAATAATATATTATAGTTCAAGGTGGAAAAGCGAAAATTACAAAATCAAAGATGTAAGGGATGTACCGTAAGTAAAAAGTCGATAAAAAGTGAATATTCAAAAAGTAGGCCAAAGCATAGACGCATAAAATAAATATGACCAATGTAGCAATTTATGGAGATAAAGTAAACGATTAATTTTAAATAAATGAGCTGAATCAACTGATTCTTCCTATGCTACTAAGCAATATCATCTCCCAATATTGAAGTCTACGTTATATTGGGATGTTGGGAATTGGAATATATAAAACCTTCTGATGTTGTTAATATATTTGATATAAAAATATCTTTCGATGATTCAAGATATTGTTATTTTAATGTTTGTTATTGTTAATATCAAGCATTACTTTTGAAATTTACTAATACTGCAAGCTTTATGTACAAAAACGTATAACCAAATTACTTTTGTTTACATTTTTTGTAATGATATTTTATATGACGTTTGAAACCACACAACTTTTCAATATACCTAACCTTTTACACTATTTCACAAAATGAAACTAACTTTTTTAATATTCTATTTAACTCAGTAATAACTTTTTCAACAGCTGAACCTCTCCTAAAATCATTGAAACCTCTTTTGGTATATTATACATAATTTGCATTTTTTAATTCAGTTGTTTTGATATTCTACAGTAAAGATTCTAAAAAAAAAACTATTAAGAAACTTTTGTGATGACAAATACCGATTTTTGACACTCGAATTATTGACGTTGTACTAAAAAATTATTGTTAGTAGATTGTTTTTTGGACTCACAATTTCAGTAAGATGAATCAGCAACATAACATCTGGACTATTTATCAAAATTTGGGAAAGAAGCAGTTTTGGACAAATGTCTGTTGATTCTTCCCACATTGTAATGTATCTTCCCAATGAATGAATATATTGACACTAAATTTACTTGTCATAGAAGGCGAAAGCCTAAAGCCATAAATTTTCCTATCTAATAACACCTTAGACAATTTGTGATGATCATCGTAATTCATATAATTATTGTTATTCAAAATAATCGAAATTGATTGATTTGATTTTGAATTCACAACGTTGTATCGAATAGAATAGAATGATTTCTTCATTTTTCTGAGATGGCTAAGTTTGAACAGTAATGTCCACTCTACCACTGAAACACGACACTACTAATTCTACTGATATTGATACTTTGTATTCTTGTTTTAAAGTAATGTAACAATTAAACTGATCTTGTTCACTTGTACAATCAACAAACTCAAGTGAATAGGGAAAATGAAACTGAATTTTCATAAGTTGATGTAAAGTAATGTAACTAATCTTGTTAATTGTACAATCAACAAACTCATATGAATAGGGATAGTAACCGGTGGATTTTTCTAACCTATACAACAATGAATCAAGTTATTTGATCTGATCATTAGACAAAAACAACCTCGAAAATATTAATAAAACTCGAATACAGCATGCACAATCACAATATCAGCCTAGCACACGTTCAGATGTCATCGAAAACAAATCGCAAACGCCTATAAGATGTTAATAAAGTTCAAAAATTCAAATTTCCCGCTCACCCATGTTGCCGCTCATCATTGTCCGAGTTCGGTCTCTCTCCGTCTTCCAGTGGACTCTTATTCAGCGCATGCAAGTGCGGATATCCGGGTGGCGGTTGCGACATGTCGAGATTTTTGAGATTTGGCAACGCCGCCCCCGTCGCCCCTCCGCCCAAAGCTAGCATCGCCTGCTGTGTGCTACTCTCCGCCGTAATGTTCAGCTTGAAATCACATTCGTTAGCAAACGGTAAACTCTAGAAACAAATATGCCAGGTGTAAGTTGTTGGTAAATCGGAAATTTCAAATAGATAAAATATGTATAGATATTGTATAGATATATATATAGTGATTCAATAGATATAGATAATTGTAATATTGCTCTAATAATAATTTTATGACACTTATTAGAAATATATTTGTGTGTTTATTATTAATTTCAATTTCAAGAGGAATGTTTCATATGAATTTTGAATAATATGAAACAGGAAAAAGGCGATACAAACCAGACATGAATAGTAATATGTCATAATAATATCATTCATCAGATCACTAAATATGAATAGTTTTATGTTTGTCTGTCTTTTTCCTGTATTACAAGACCTACATTTTTATAAAACAGATCCCAAAAGTTTACAATTGCAGGTCCCATAGCACACCTAGAATAGCTATTCATTTTTCAGTAGCATCCATCCCGTTATCCTTGCATAAGTTCAATAGGCCTACTAAAATGTGAGCCTTATACTCAACAGAAAGCAGGCTCAGTCACAGAATACCCATAGCGCATTGAATCATATAGTTAATTAATACAGCTATAGAGTATATTAATGAGGTTCCATAGTTCTCTTCTGCTCTGTTTATTGAATGGAATATTGTAATCGCTTTTAGTTTCAATGAAGTTCACTATACAACCATCGTCATCCTTTAAAAACCTAAGCCATATATTTGATAAATAAAATAGCTGTATGAAATTATCTAGAAGTAAAGCTCTTATTCATATCATTTGATTAGCTTCCATAGTATATGCTTTGTTAAGTGAATTATTGAAGATTGTAATTATGGTACTTTCATTTTTGACGAGATTCATTGCTAAACTATAAAGTCTAGAATTTAAGCTGACATTGTAATCTACATGAATAAAGTGATAAATCTAAATCTCTCTCTCACACACACACCCACACGAATAATATTATCATTTTCTCATTCTGATCGAATATTGCCTTCAAAGATTGTATTTGAGATGACTGTAATACGATACCTCCCAATCAATAAATAACTCAATCAAGTAAATTAAACTGAAATAAAAAATTAAATAAACAACTCAACTGAGCTATATTTATTCACAGTATAAAATTTTTTTCACATTATTCTCTTTAGAAACTGAAACAAATACTGGATAGAACGAAACATAAATATTCCCAACATACAGGGTGGGTGAAAAGTTTGGAAACGGCTTAATATTTCTTATACGAAGGTAATTTGACGATAGGTGGTATTGGGGATCGTGATAAAATTAAAAATTCTATTTTACTGTGACTTTAAAAATCTGGTCCGCCATATTGGATTCGCCATATTGAATCTAACTTCATTTTTTAAATAGGAAGGTGGTCATGTTATACATGATTTCGATACAGAATTTCAAGAGAAGTGAATGGCAAAAACCGCCCATCGGTATGTCAACACAAACGGTATGTAAGACAACTAAACTTTGTGTTAAGATTTAGCAAAAGAAACAGCAGTGGAAACTTGACAATACTGTATTCATTTTACTAGAATGAACCATTTTAGAATATTCACTAGCTCAAACCATTACTCCTTGTCTTTAACTCTAAGGGCCGCTTTCCCCAACGCTGCTTAAGCAATACATCTGGCTTAAGCCTCATTCGGAGAATAGGAAAAGTATAGAAAAAATTGAGCGTCAGCTGTTATTACTTAAGCAGCGTTGGGGAAAGCGGCCCTAAGTAGCAGTAGATTTAAGCAGCCTAATCCCCACGCTGCAACAGCTGACGCTCAATTTTTTTCTATAGTTTTCCTATTCTCCGAATGAGGCTTAGATGTATTATGCGTTAGAAAGCGGCCCTAAATAAGCAATCTCATATTACGGTTGACTGTTGAGCTGAATCCGCACTGCTGGGTGGTTATGATAGATTTTTCTGAAGATTACAAATGAAATGGTTCATCTATAGCTCATACAACATCCATAATAATATAACGTTTAGAAAATGATCACGGCCTACTTGATAAATCATGACAAACATTCATCTTCCCACCTGCAGTGCTGCCCACAGTTAATAGCCAGAAATACGGCTGAATAGTAAAGATATTATAAGAAACTGATTTATAGAAAATCAATATACTGACAGGCAAAGTCTGGGCAAGATGCTTGTCGAATTCCTCCTCTTGCTGTTTCATTTGCTGCAATTTTCTCAGCTTTTCTTCCATGTCAGTTTGTTGCTGACGCACCTGCTGCTGATTCAAATGCAGTTGCAGGTTTTGCAGCTGACGCAACACTTCTGGGTTGCCTAGAATACTGAAAAACACAAACGAAAATCATTTATTAAATTTAAAAAACAAACAAGTGAGTCTTACTGTTCAAGTGCGATATGTTTAAATGTATTCTGATACAAATTATTATGCTAATCATACGTGTACGGATTCGCATATTGTTTATTATAATGTACCTAATCCTATTATATTAAGCGAGGAATTTCTGTATTTATGTTTATATGTTTATATGTATGTCCAACGGATCTCGAAAACGGCTCTAACGATTTTGACGAAATTTGGAATATGGGAGGTTTGTGATACAAAAAATAGTTTGCGCCGGGTCTCATTCCTGGGATAACTCGCTGAAGGACCTTAAAAAGGAAAAACCGATCCTTTAGGAATCAGCTGACAGCAGAAAGAAATTTCCGTCGGCTGTAAATGATAAGAAAGAGTGAGAGCGGTGATTGTGGGAGTGAGACAAGATTATTCCAGCTGCTGAGACAATGCATTTCAATCACATGATCACTCGTGAAATACACAACTACACTAACTTTTTTGGTAAAACCAGCGGTTCCATTACTAGAATTGAGAAAAATATCGAAACACATAAGCTGCTCCTATTCCCCTTTTTATTTCTGATTTCTATTTATCTATAAAAAATTAAAAGGAATTAGAAATTTTGATAATATTCCATATTGTACTGTTGTTATTTTTAAATTTAAGCCATGTGATCTGTTTTTATTTATTTGAGAAAAATCGTCAAGAGTACATCAAAACAGCTGAGCTAAAAATTGTTGTAGCAGGACTATTTTAAATTGTCAGAAAACAGCTGATTGATGTACGCTCGTTTACTGACGTTAAATCAGCTGTTTTTTGACAAGTTAAAAATAATCCTACTATATTAACCCATATTATTATTTCTGTGAAGCAAAATTTTATAAGAGCGATTTTTCAAATGATATGCATTCAAACTCGATTATTCATAATATTTCGAAAGCTGAGATTGATTTTTTTATAGTGCAATGATTCAGTGCATAAGACTGATGGCTGAATTTGAAAAATTGTTCAATTTCTTTCCTTTAAAATTTCCATTCCTGTGCCTTTGTAGGCCTACCCCCGAGCAGAGCTCGGTACCCCGATATTGAAAATGAAATGACAAAATAATGATACGTGATGAAACCAAAAATGATACGCAATGAAACGACAAATGATATATTGTTATAAGCAGCCAAATGATACGCAATGGAATGACAAATTATATGCAATGAAACGACAAATGATACGTAGCTAACAAAGTGGGACTGGATAACAAAAACTTATCATTTTGTAGATGCAAATCTATTCAAGTGAATTATTTATAAATAATATAGATCAGGTGGAACGCCAAGAATAGCTTGTATAGTCCTAAAAAATAACATAATACCGTACTGGAAATTATCTTAATTCCTATCACGTGTTCCATATCTATTGTATCCATTCTCTTTTCCTTCTATTTCGTCCTTAAAATTCAAAATTAAAAAAAACCTTACATATACATCGTCGCGCAGTTTCAAAATGAACATTCCTGCCAAATCTTATTGAAATCTGTCAATGCGTTTAGCCGTAAATGCGTTACAAACACACAAATCCACAAACAGACGAAAGCCAATCGACTTGAAACAAGACTTCACTTCGTTCAGACTTCGCTTCGCTCAGTCTTCTCTTCGCTCGGTCAATTATCATTATTATTACTGTGTATACTGTGTGACTTTTCATTCAATAGATAATTTTGTAATATTGAGTTTTTAGTTTAATTATGCAAATTGGATCAATCTTATGCTGCTGTATGCGGACGTGATCTTGTTAATGAGATCATTTGCATACAGTATTGATATGTTTCTGCATATTTTGAGAAGACTTGTTTATAATCCAATCCATTTTTCTTGTTTAAATTATAAGATTTCTTTTGTTTTGTTTTTTTTTCATGCAAAAATGAAGTCAAACATTTTTATATTATTATCATTATTTATATCTTGTGACTGATGTATTAGTTGTATGTTTCAAAATCCCTCTGGAGATAATTTCGCTACAATTCAAAACCAAGTAGTAATTCAATTTTAGTAATGTACATACAATATTACCCTTGCGGTATATAATATACGGTACACATTACAATACGGTATCGATAAAATCGAGTCCTACCTATCCTATCCCGTTTCTAGATGCTTTCTCAAGCCGGCTATTCACTATTAAGTCCACCTGAACAGGCCAAACTGATCAAACATACCTGTAAGGTGGACCTGATAGTGAATGGCCGGCTCAAGATTGATGATGTACCTTAAAATAAAATAATAGCAAGACATTACAACGCTCTTGTTTACTTGACATGGCAATAAAAAATCGTTTGATTTGATTCATAGATATTGACTGGTTTGATTGATTGTTTTATGATGATTTAAACATCCCTATGTCAAAGATGAATTCGCTCTTATTGTAATGTCAGAGATGAATTATAAATTCATCATAAATCATTCATGATAAATTCATCTCTGTATTAATAATTTATCCCATCTATGAAAGATGACTTCACTCGTATTGTGATGTCAGAGATGAATAAATTACAATCCGATTTGATTACTGACCTGCCAAGAGAGTCGAGCGCTGCAGCAGCCTGGGTATTCTGCTGTGCAGCTGGCGCCTGCTGCGGAGACGTCTTGCCATCATCATCCTCATCATCACCGTAGTCAAAATCCAACAGTTTCTTGTCAAACTTTACCTTGAACACACAATGCAAAACATTTCTCTAGTATTCGCAGCAAAAGCAACAAAGGTACACTGTACATTATACATAGAATTCAAGCTTATAGAGTTGTTGATGATAGCCTTCTTATGTACTACTTGTACGTCTGTGATTATGATTAATGCCCGGTTTCTCAGTCGTTCAATAAATAGTTTATGGATCCAAGAGCAGTATTGAATCAATAACCATGTGTATTCAAATTCAAAAAAATTAATAGTTTATTGAACAACTGAGAAACCGGGCATAAGTGTAAAAGAGGGCCAACTGCGCCCTAACTTCGCCCTCCCAGGTAAAAATAAAGGCAGTCATTCTATTCTAAGATCATTGTATGTAGTATCTCCGTGCTTGGAGTGTGTCTGTATTATGTTCACTTCCAAAATGGAGCTCAACGAATAAATTTAAAGTGCCAATTTCAAATGTGTCTAATTATTATTAAACATGACCAACACATATTATCACTCCCGAAGAAAGAAAGATAGACCGAGGATAAGATGGGAGGACGAGGTGATATACAAAGAGGTTATAGAGGATGGAGAAGATTGGTTGAGAACAGAGATGCTTGGAGGAATGTTGTGGAGGAGGCCAAAGCCCACAAAAAACACATACTATAAACAAGAGTACAGGCCACTGTTGCCTGTGTAAACACTTTCCATCTTAACTCTATGTGTATTCAGGAGAAATAACATTTTAGCAGAATAGTGACAGTGAATATTTGGCCAAGAATTTGAGTTCGAAAATAGGTAAATTCACTTCAATAAGTATTCATTTCACGACAAATAAACGTTGACAAACGAATGACAGATGTCTGACAAACAAAAGTTGTTATAACTTATAAATGTGGATAGTTTACACCAAAGTAAGAAGAATATTTTCAACCCTATCAATGATGAAACTATTGTAATAATTATAGCTGAACAGATATAACATCCGTATCAGAATAACTTGTATTCCGTATCTTATAAGTCCTACGCTGATACGGAAGTTATATAGATCTACATATTAAACTATAGTGAAACGAAAATCCAAGGAAAACTATATAGTGTAGGGTTTTGAAGCAGTTTATTAATAGCAACATCTAATAATTTTATTCTTCCCATTAAAAATATTCTACTGGAATAATATTAGTTAAACTTTTGAGATGTTTAGTTTGTTTCAATGGGACTGCTATTGAATGAAGTGATAAATACTTTATTCTTGTCACCAAAACAAGTGAACTGGCACGAGAAAGATCACGTTTTGCAAAGAAGAACAAATACAAATTTTATTGAATAAAAAAATCGACTTACCTGATCCCCACTGTCGCGATCTCGTTTGACTGGAGTCGATGAATGCTGATGTCCGTCAGCTGACTGCTGAGATGTCTGATTTAGTAAAATATTATGCAACTGCTGCAGTTGTTGCAGCATGGATGAATCCACTAGTGATGGCTGAAATCAAATAACACCATAAGATTTTCAACTCCAATATATTGCTGAGAAATTAATAAAAATAATAAAATGTTCTTTACATTATCATTACATGTAACGTGCAAGAGAATAAAATTTGAAGAAGAGTCTGAAATCATTCCATCAACACTAATATCATTAAATGATAAATTATTTACCATTAGGCCTAATATTATTATTATTGATGTTTATCATTGATTTTTTTTATCTTAATCATAGTATTATAAATTATTGTTCGAATGTTTGTTAAAAATAACAAAATAAAATATTTTTCATTAATTTATTATTCAACAATGGACAAATAATACTTAACGGAAGGTCAAGTCTGCTCACGCCCACAATGCCCTTTTCCAGTTGTGGTCAGTCCAAATCTAGGTTATGCAGCATAATAATTACTTTAAGAAATTGCATAAATCTTGATGTATTTACTTCAGGGCTACGTTGGTAAACCGTTGGTGAAAGATTCATTTTTGCATCAAATTCTACACAATACAATAAACTTAAATTGGACAGCTATCAGTAACATATATTTATAAATATATGTTCCTTCCATACAATAGACATAGACTGTTACAAGGCGGCAAACATCTACATTTTATTACATGGATGTATATTGTATAGTGTATGGGTAACTTACCTAATCAGCTCTTCCATTCAAAATCATTTTAATGGAATGAATTAAATGACAAATTTGATAGTGTACATACGGCTTATTGATATGTGCAGTTACACATTGAGTGAATTCTATTGAGAGTGTACAAGTAGCGCTCTCAAGTGAGAGACAGAGTGAACAATCGGGAGGGATTGAAGCTAGGTTATCATTGAATCAAATGTAAAAATGCCTGCTTTCAAACCAATCGTATTAGAAAAAAAGAAACAATGATCTTTTTAATTTAATCCTTCCAAAAAGCTTCCCTCCCAAAAGAGAGTGAGAGAGATAGCAATATAGTTGAAATATGAGGTTAAGATTTGATGTTGTGATTGAATTGAATATTATTTGCGTGAAATAGTTGACGTCTTTAAAATAATCATGTTTTTTATACTTGCGATATCGACTGTTGCAAAAACCGGGAAGTTCAAACTTCCAACAATCATAACAGAGTCTAGCAAGATGACGAAAATACTGATAAAAATACTTTAATCTCATCAATACATTCATTAAAAAACCTTGAAACCACTAAATAATAGATAGCAATAAAGTTTGAATGATACCTTAATGATTTAATTGAATTCTTTCTCAAAATCGTGTTTTGTTGGTAGCTTACAATGGTAAAATGTCAAACTGTTTCTCACTGGAGCGCGCCACTAGTACACCAGCTCAATGTGAATACAGTAAGCTATTACCTAATAGTTGATTTCAATTTTCTTGATTGGAGAATGTGACTCTCACAGTATGTTATTCTGCTATAAAGTGATAAACTAACCTGCATCATATTTAGTACAGAACTATTAGCGGCTGGAGTTGAGTCGTTTCCAGATATCCATGACGGAGTCGTGGTGTCAGGTTTGGTCGTTGAGCTCGGAGTTTTGGTTGAATCTGAAACACAATACAAAATATTAGCTTATCATTCAATGCATTCTATCATTATAAAGATTTAACTTGTAAACTTCAAACACAGTTTGATAGCAATCACTATCAAATTAATCATGGGATTAAATTATTAAAACACTTAATAATAATTATATCCATTAACAAGGAACCTAGTAGTTGATGAATAATTAAGAAAATTATAAAATTATCATTCAAAAATTAGGAACGCAATCGAATGTAAAATATTGCGATATGTTAAATACCTTATGTACTCTTGTAGTGAATAAGAGTGCTTTCAACAGTTTTTTCTAGTGCTTTGAATAGTTTTTCGAGTGGTACATAATACATAATTAGGTATAAATCAATTTTATTTGATTTATTCCTAAATACCACTCTGGAAAAACTATTCAAATCAAAAAGCTGTTGAAAGCACTCTAGAAAATTAATTAACTACAACCCTATAATAAAATATAGATTTGAATCAACAACAGATTCTATTACATGTATCAGTTTGAACTGACAACTCAATAAAGAGGGGTTCTATTCTCTTCAATATTTTTCAAACTTAATGACACTTCATAGACTTCACATTATGAACTCTAGTAAACTTTATTATTTACTCACTTGGAATGTAACAGAATTTTGCGAATTTCTCTATCACAAAACAAATTTACATCTATTGTATTGTATTACAACATGACTTCAATATAAATATTAGACTTGAAAACTTGATAGCAGTCACTATCAAATTAAATTCATCACAGCTTTAATATTCATTCTCATAGCTACACACATATGCAGAAAATAATAAGCAGCTATTATTCTAGAAAGTACGTCGTTGATAACGTGAACTGAATTATTTAAAACTAAAAATAAATATTATGATGCAAGACTCAGTATTGAATGAGAATAGTGCAATAAGAATCTAAGATGCTGAAAAAGTGATGTGTTATGGATGCACAAGAAAGACCATCAAAGCATGTCATATTAAAAAATCGAATGAGAAAAATCCTTAGATTTATCAAAATTATGCATGATATAAAGTTATAAAGTTAACAAAGTACCTTGATTATTATAATCAAGAGAAGGTACTTTCATTCTAAATTGTGTGATTCCTGCTGAAAGGATATTTCGTGAGGTATAGGCCTGCCGTACACATAATCGAACAGAACAGAACGTCAAGACATTTTGACTGACAGTGTGATATGATAAAAAGAAATATCACGATGAAATAGTGAAGTTTAACAGCTGGTTTAGAGTATTAGTTCGCATGTGATTTTATCATTGCATGTCACACTTTTGATTGGTTAGCTCCGACAAATCCACCATACTTTTGCCAATTCCCATAATATTCGCATTGGAATGACAAGCAAATCATATGTTATGGTTAAAGATTCACTTCTAATCTACATTTTGCCTTTGCCAGTATTAGTTTTCAACATTTTAAGCTTTTAAAGCAATACCAAGAGTAAAGAGACTATTTTTAATGATAGAACAGTTAGTTTTGATGTTGTTTCTCTTAAAATAAGTTTGACAAATGAGTGAATGGGTTCATGCTAGCCTGTAATCCCATATCAAAATTCAAAAATTTGGCAAAAGTATGGCGGCGGCGGAGAAAAAAATCATCACATATTCTTATGGAGTGCTTCACACAAATGGCCACACTGTTACTATACACTCTCTGTAGTGCAACCCAACCAGTTCGATCAGCTGATTTACTTAGTAGTAGGCCTACAAGTTCAGTGACAAAATTCAGGTAGTCATTTGGTATGACACACAAAATACTATACGATCTTAAAGCAGGATTATTTTAAATTGTCAGAAAACAGCTTATTTAACGTCAGTAAACGAGCGTACATCAATCAGATGATTTCTGACTATTTAAAATAATCTATACAAACTGTACGTTATTTGCATGCTTTGACTATCAATTGCCAATTAAATAGTCAAGAATAAAATACCGTGAAAAAAACTCATGCATAGTTGCAAACCATCCAAATGGGTTATAAAAACCGCAAAAGACACGTACAAAATGTATGAAAACGTAACAAATAAAAACCGAAGAGGGTATCGTAATTTTATAAAATTCGGTTGATTGAATTGAACGACTTTCAGAGTTAAAAAATAAAGAGCTGGAGGTAAGAGACTACATTTTCCACAAATACCAGCCAAACTTTATAAAATGTGTTTTATTGACTTGTACGTTCATCATTATTAATAATTCCATTAGTGTTAATCAACACTAACGCTGAGAAAGACAAAATCCTTCAACCATAGATCAATTTGTTAGCTTGCTGTTTTCAATAGTCAATGTTGACTGTTCAACGATAGGTTCAATATTATGAAATCAATTTTGAAACGCCTACTCAACAGAAATAACATTTTAAATGTTGTATTCAAATTAATGTATATTCAAAAACTATTTCAAATGAAACTGATATTATGAACAAATTAATTAGACAGTATGGGAATAGTTATCTTTGGGAAAACCTAGAACTATATCGACAAACACCGCATTGGCCTCTTTTGACGCTTCAAATGCATCTTTTGACGTTTTATGTTTGCATTGTGTACGCTCCCTAAATGTCGAGTCAAACATATCAGTTCAGTCCCGTTTCTGATGGTGCTCTGATTGGTCCAGCGTCATTGACACAGTTTTTTTGACATAGTTAATGACGCCGAACCAATCACAGAGCACTTTCTGAAACTGAACTGATACGCATGAATCGACCTCAAAATTAATTTCAAATTGATTAAAAAAGTCAAGTCGAAAGTCTGAACGACTATTCCCTACGTTCACAATTGGTCGATTTTGCGTGCTGCACAGCATGCTATCAATGCTTTATTTTATCATATGCAGCATGCAGTGCACTGCTGTGCACTAAAATCGCCCAAGTGAGGACATAGGGAATAACAGTGGCTTTTAAAATTTGTACGTTTCTTTAGTATTTTACACTACCAACATTCTCATTACTATTGAATGACTACACCTTTTCCAACTGTATTTGAGAAAGTGTCAATTCAATTTGAGAAAGTATCAGTTGTAATTGAGAATAGTGATTTGTAATTGAGAAAACATCAGTTGTAAATGAGAACGGTCAATTGTATTTGAGAAGATATCACATGTAATTGAGAATGGTGAACTGTAAATGAGAAATCGTCACATGTAAATGAGAAGTTAAAAACTTAAAAAGGTCAGCTGGTTCTTTTACTTGATTTCCCAATTACAACTGTCATCTTCTCAATTTTAAATGATACTTCCTCATTTACAATTCACCATTCTCAATTACATGTGATATCTTCTCAAATACAATTGACCGTTCTCATTTACAACTGATGCTTTCTCAATTACAAATGACCATTCTCAATTACAACTGATACTTTCTCAAATACAACTGGAAAAGGTGTAGTAGTTGATTAATTTAGTAGTGGAAAATAGATTTGAATTGAAAAAGTTGATTAGTGGTAGAAATGGCAACTGACTAGGCGTTGTCCGTGTTAATGGTGTATTAGTGGCGGATGGTGCTTTTTTCGCACTGAGTCCATTACTTGCGACATTGGCTTGCTCACTGTGGATCGGATGGGATGGGTCGGCCAGGTCGAACAGAGGATTGATGGTGTCCGCATCGAATACGCCATTCTTTTGCCACAAATTCAGTACTCGTATCACTTTGCTCTGGAAAGAAACGGACAAGAAAAATAGTTAAACTTCTCCAAAAAATGTCGCATAGATAGATTTATCACTATCATTTCAGATTACATGTCATTCACCACAGATAAATAGTTATCTACATTAAACTTGGAAATCCACTATTACTTTGCTCTAGAAAAGTCATTCAACTTTGCAAGTGAAAAGATCTATTCACACACCTCAGTTCCGTTTCTGTCAGTACTCTGTAGGCCAACTGGTCCAGCGTCATTGACTCATGCGCGGAAAAGTCGCTTCAATGACACTGGACCAATCACAGAGCACTGACTTAAACGGAACTGATATGTGTGAATCGAGCTAAAAACTAACTATTCAACAACTAATTAATTTTATTCATATAATTGCTTTCAAAATGAAGAATTTAGCTGATACTAAACATTTTACTCACGATTACTAGACTACACGTTAGAGTTTACTCAAATTTATTCATCCCACACAGGTTTCCTCGGGGATTTTATTTCTGTTTATTCTAGTATTTGCGAATCAAAAGAGAATGATCCTTGACCGAAGCTTAGGTAAATGCTTGAACAACGATCAATAACCCTTGATTGAAGCTCACCTTGTCTTCGGGTGGACAGCTGAAAAGGTGACTGAACGTCTGAGTGAGGTTGCGGGCAAATCTCGGAGCGAACACATCCTTTTCAGTGCCAAACTGATGGCGTGATTGTCGTACAATTGAATCAATCACATACAAGCCAGGCACCTTATATTCGGGTTTACACTGAAAACAAAGTGAGTTATCATTAGAAATCACTTTAGTTATTATTACAACAGAGAAAAACGTGTAAGAATAGTACAATTCAATAACGTTTGTAGCTCATTCACTTTGCTTGAATTCATTGCTTCCATTATGAACAATTGATAAATTCATTAAAAATCACTTTACTTATTATTAAAACAGAGAAAAATGTGTAAGCAGGCTATAGTACAATACAAAAACCGATAGCTTGTTCAATTTACGAAGGTCATTGGACTGAAAGTGATTTATCTTCATTACAGCGTTTTATCATGTTCAAAGTGCATAAGACTTTATCCTCTATTAATATGACTACATGATGGTGGATGAATTCTTGTACACTTTCATAATTATCAATAGCTGTAATGAGGTAACCCATTCAGTCCAGGGGCCTTGGCAAATAAAACGCACTCTAGAAGTGAGGTCCAAGTACTCGAGTTATAACAATCACCATGAATGACTGCAAGTTACACGCATCAGTTGAATCTTATCAAGGGATCAAGTCAATTTATGTTCACATTATTTACAGGCCAACTACGAAGAACCGGTTCCTCATGTGCTTAAAATGATGAGTGATATCATCTGATGACCACAGTACTGAGCCATGAGGCACTCAGACAACCATTCTGATCGATATTTCAATAAGATAAAGATTCATCCATCACTTCCAACTCAATTCAAATCGACTCTTGAATTGATAAGAATTAGCCTTCATCTTTTCAATTTCTTGAAATTATTTATATTCTTCCTATGACGTGCTTAACGAAGAGAAAACTCCATAATGGTTTTAATAATAATTTATCTTACCTTTTGTATAAACTTTTCTACACTTTGTACAACGTGCTTGTAGAACTTGATTGCTTTGATAGCTGTTCTTGTTATGGACGTCATCTTAGCCTTCGATATGGGAGGCTTTGTCTCATAAAGAGCTGAAAGCTGTAAATAAAAATAATCACAATTTAGTAGAGGTAGACTGCAGCCTACAAGCTTCTAGAATACAATATAGCCTACTAAGATTTCAAGACAATGATTCAATACCGTATTGAATAGTATCAAATACGGTACGCAATAAGAAAAAATATTTGCCAATTCACTCAACCCTGATGAATTGAGAGAAATTAGGGCTGACTTTTACTTTACTGGCCCACCTAGCTGGAGTCAAATCTCCGGTTGCAATCAATTCAGAATGTTATTCTAATGAGAAACCAATGATGAATTACACCGAAATTAGTTCTTAGCCATTGTAATTCTAATGTTTTGAAATATTTTTTTCAAATAATCGAAGATACATAAGTGAACCAACTAAGTTACTAGGCCTAAATGATTAGGAAGGTGTGAGGATGCCATTAGGCAACTTCAAAAAAGGTCAAGTCTACGCAAATCATTGCCAGGTTCAAGATAAACAGGCTTGCAGGAGATGGTAAGAGTTAGAAGGATTTTGAACAGAACCAATCTCGAGAAATTGGTAATGCAATGTATAAAAATGGTATAGGCCTACTTCCCATTTTTTGTAACAATCTAGGCGAAGAATCAAAACGAGGTTAAAACATAGGCCAATCATGTCAGATAACTGGATTTAGGACTGTTAACTTATTGTGAATCGATAAAAAGAGAATAGGCTATGTCCAGAAATGTTGATAAAGTGAGTAGGCCTATTGTTTGTTGTATTAAATTTATTGATCATAATCTTTTGACTGAACAAACGAAATGATAATAACGAGTTTAGGGTCGTTATTACGATCCACGAACAAGACAAAATTGAAATCAACGTACCTCATCGTTGAAAGCCTTTACAGCTTCCATTGTGATTTTATTTGTCACACAACACTAAAAGTGAACTTAAATCATTTAAAAACTAATCGTATTGTTTTAATCTCGACAAAATACATCACTGCGATTAAACGCTTCCCTACAAGAAACACAGAAAATGGCCTCTTCTACAGAACAACTGCTTTCATTTCGGATCTACGCGAAGCATTGAACGACGTTGACCGCGCCGGCGCTGATGGCTGATCAAGCCTTCATTGAATAAGAAATAGTTACTGTATTTGGAAATTATACCAAAGTTTAGATTATCACCATGATTTTTCAATTAAAAATTGAATTTTTGTTAGAAATTCGTCATTATTTAGTCAGTGAGTAGCAATCAAATAACTGAGGATGATGTTAAACTGAGTCGACGACAAAGTGGGTCGACTCTCACCACGGATGATGTAGTGGGACAATTTTTGTTTTACGCTGACTGCAGGCAGGGCCACAGTGTGTGGAAACATTTTTCTCGCCACTGCCATACTTTGTCGATATTTAGAATAATTCTGATCTGAGCTTATACTGGCAAACTTGAAACCATTCATTCATTCATTATTTTGTCACATTCATTGACAGTAAGGACATTCATTGACAGGAGTACCTCTACCGAAACACAAATAAATTAAATAATCCGATACAACGGAGTATCCAAGGACCCGATATTGTAGTGTACACAGTAGCGTCATTTCACCAAAACCTTGTGTGGGGGGGGGGGCAAACACCGGTGGAGCGGGGGGGGGTGTTTGCCGGATAAAATGCTCATTTGTACATTAGCTAGTACAGAATATTTTCTGTAACCCAGAAATCAGTACATCCCCCCTGCCCTCCCCAAATGACGCCACTGAGTGTACAGATTAACAGAAAAAACAGGACAGTACTTTCAAGAATTTCTCAAGTAGTAAACATAGTAGCTATTTTCTGCAATTGAGAGAAACGTTTCAACATTTGGATTACTTTCATAAAATTAGAATAGGCTATTGTAATAAACATAATGAATAATTTCAAATCATCAATAATGAATTTATTACAATAAAAAATGTATGGATAATTGATTAAAACTTGAAATTTGTTAGCAAAGAATCTGCCCGGATGGGACTCGGAATTGAATCCGGCTTCAAAGACGAGAACGTAGCCTTTACCAACTGCGCTATCAAGAAATTGGGATGTGAGGCTGAAATTTTAGTAGTTCAATGTCATTATACTTCTCTGTAACATGTATTTAAAATGGAGTACCTATTTTTTGCCTGTAACTTTTTTTAAATTCAACCTTCAATATTCATAATCAATAGGCTTCTTACTTCATCTATGAAGATACTGTATTATATTCCAAGTCTCAAAAGTGTACGATCTTCCGTTCGTTAGTTATCGTGCGGACGGACTGACGGACACCAGTACGATCGCATTAAGAACCCTATCGGGTCCTTAATAATATATGATTAAAAAAATATTCTTAGAGCCTCAATTTGGTTGCATTATTGTTATTATTAAAGTATTGAATATTTGAATATAGGCGTATAGTTTGCCTCATAATAGATGAATGTTTCATTTTGAAAATTTTCTTTGAAACCTATTATTTAAATGGAAATATTAAGAGGAAAACTATTTATGAATATCTCGAACATCGCAATATATTTATAAACAAAAACTGACAGTTAATCAACAGTAATTTGCTAATTTCTTACAAACTATGTACATAAACATTATTTATCAATTACATTAACAACCAAACAAGAAAAAGATAAATAGGTTTAGGTACAGTACGTTATAGGTAATACTAATAAGTATTTGGTACTATTACAAATTTGCAAATATTACATTTGACTTGTACCTATTTGAAAATTTAAAATAACAAAGTAGTGCACAACATTGATGTGATAAAAAGTACCGGTGATAATTGCTATATACTTAAATATTAATCTAATCATAATTATAAAGATCTTGCATCGACAAACATCATGCGGTAACACTGAAAACATTTTCATAATAATTTTCAATAAATACAAAAACATCTCTGTAAAATTTTAAAAATGTTCCAGAATTAGTTTAACATGTCATAATATCAATTATTCGAACTTCCTTGTTTGCTTTTTTTCGCCGATTTGATGGACTTCTGCTTTTGCTTGTCGCCTGTTGCGAAGAATGTTGTAATAACCTCCGACATTTCAGGCATATCATACTTGGCCAAATTATTCAGTTGCTCCATTTCCTGCGAAAAAAACGAATACATTGAATCCATCAGCTAAAATAGAAAAATTTGTATTTTTCAGGACGGTTGAAGAAAAGTTACATGCCGGATGGAAAACAAGTTGGCTGCGTAGTGCGTATACAATAAAAAGGGAAAGAGGAAAAATCAAGAAAAACAAACTAATGAATTTTATTGGACACAATTTTTTGATAGAAAAGAACTAATTGGAATAGTGCAAAGGACGCTTCGGCTAAATTTAAGTTTACTGGCCAAGTTAGCTAGTCAAATATTTGGTTGCAATTGATTCAGCATGTTATTCTGATGACAAAACAACAAAAAATAACCATAGTTCACTCATCATTAATTTTCTCCAAATGAACCTGATTGACACTATAAACTATGTAGATTTGTAATTGATGCATGTACTATCGATAAATCGAGTAATGTACTATTGACACATCAGAGATTCTCTAATCCAAAATGGCAGTTACGGTGATAGGACGATTACATGGGAAAAGGTGATACTTTGAACTCGATTTAGTTGGAAACTACAGGTGAACGACGGTTATTTTTGGTGATTTTGTCATCAGAATAATACACTGAATCGATTGCAACTGCAACCGGAACTTTGTCTCCAGCTAACTTGGTCAGTAAACAATTACACCGAAACTTCTATCCACAAGGCTGGGAGAGCACAGAATTTCATTGGCCAAAAATCAAATTAGTTATTTAAACTAGAATGTCTATAACATCACAATTTTGTTTAGTTTCATCATTTTACAATGATAAAACACAGTTTTCCTTTACCTTTAATACCTTCTTCTTCATCCACTACATCCATTCCTTTCAAAATGAAAATTCATTGTTGGTGGAATAGAAAAATTGTTTGACAGTGAAAATTCATAACAAGTAAAATTATGCTAAAAACGGGTGGCTCTTGATAGTCGGTGACCTACTGAATCTACAGAAACAGGTTTTTGGGGTTTCAAGTTTCATCCCCGCATTGGATACGCGTATCACTATGTAATGAGAGTACAAACACATATTTGTATCAAATTTTACGTACTGTACGCCAGTACGCCTTCCTACCAGGCAGTCATATTCCACGAAAATCCAATTTAATTTAATTATCGTAAATTGATGTCTGATTCATTTATTGGTTACGTTGAAAAACATAATTTTACAGCGGTTAAATTCAATTGGATTATCGTGCAACTAGCCATTAGTCTCAGTTGCACAATGGTCTGCTAAGCTTCATCTCCAATTAACAAAGTAAATTTAATTATTATTATAAAACAAAAATTAACTTCAATTCACTTGTGCAACAGGTCCTTAGCCCACTAACAAACCACCTCCAAATCGCTGACTATATTTAAAAAAAAATTTTAAGAAGGAAGATGTTCATTCAAGTGCAGAACACTACATTAATAGGAAATTCATTTTATTACAAAAATGAAACATCTTTACACAAAAACAGTTAATTCTTTAATGTTTTTTTTTGCTGTGGTGATGCCCACATAAACTCTTAGCTTGTGCGTTGGGAAGGATGGTGATGATGAGTGGACCAGCTTTGGGAGGGTTCCGAACCACCGGGAAGCGATTTTAACTATCATGTCTGATTTTTATAATTTCATAATAAATTTCGCAACGTTCTCTCTCAATGCCGACGACCCTCAAATTTGAAACGTTTTCCCAGCTATGTATTTATCTACAATCTGTGTATATTAGTGGCATGGTCAAAATTATTATTAGGCTAATAAACTCCATCAAGGCTATACTTCTACATGCTGATACTAATATCAAATACTTACATTCTTATTCTGGTGGCCAGAAAGCTAAACAGAAACAATACTGTATATAGAATGAACACCAGCACTTCTAATAGGCAACTGGGGATTGCTGGTTACGTATATTGAGGGGAAGGCATAGGTGAGACTATTACTGCTAGACTATTACTACTATGAGACTATTACTTTTAGGAGACACTATATAAAATTGGGTTTTAATTAATATGCGTATCCAATGCAGGGAGGGATTCAACAGGGAGAACCATAGAATTCAAACAAATGAGCTTTTCTCAACTAGGAGTACGGTAGCTTTTAAACAATATTTTCTTAAATGGGAGGGATTGTTGCAAATTCATTACTCTAAAGTACGGTTTGTTTACTTATTCTATTAAAAAAAAAAACATGTTTTGAAACTACTTACTTCATCAAGGATGATCGATCATTCTTACAACTTTTTGAAAATTCTACAGCTTTTCATACGAATATAATAGAAACAAAATTCAACCAAAACAGAGTCTGAACTCACCTTTCTCGTTTCAGGATCATTCATCAATCTTGGTAATACCATAACTAATAATAATGGTAGGACCATCATTAATACCTGAAAAAGGTAAACACATTATAATGTTTAAGAAGAAACAAATGAATTATGGAAAATATCTCTAAGAGATAAGAAATTAATAACCATCTATTTATTCATGTTTATGGTAACTTATATGATTCGTTAGAGTTGATGATATTCATATTTTTTGCTATTGAAATTAGTAAAATTTAAATTGGGATTTGAACATATAGGAGAAGGATATACAAGAACATCCTTTCCATATAAACTCAACCGTGCAAAAGTGGAGAGACTCTTGGGTGATTTTTTCCACATAGTAAAAAAAGTTGTAAAAGGCTTTAACACAGACTGGAGAAATTCAGCAAATCACCCATGTATTCTGGGTCTTATCTATGTAACTTGTTGCCTGCTAGCATGAAGTCTATCTCAGACAAGAGAATGTTTAGAAATGCCTTGAAAGTCTACCTCATAGCCAGACTATACTTCAGTAAAAATGTATACATCGAGGAGCACACATTTGTACACAGAAGACAAAGAGCTCACATACTAATATGGGAGAATTTCACTCTTGATTCTTCTGTGTTACGAAACATATGGATTTTATGGTAACAAGCCCCTTAAATCATAATTATTAAAATACTTCACCACTTACCATTGGATTGAACAGGAAATCAGTAGCTCTCCATTGCTCCCTGACTTGGAAGTATCTGGCATGTGACATGGGCTTCATTTTCAACGGATATGGCACCTGAATAACCTGCGATGTTTGAATGTAGTTGACCCGACGAGCCCTGAACTTTCCCTTAGAGTTAATTTCCACTCTTACCGGTTCGTACATGTAGTTGGGGTTGAAAACTTCAACAACATATGACCCAGATGGAACGTTGCTGATGACAAAACTCCCATCCTCTCTGTAATCGAAAAAAAGGTGGGACAAATTTATTACTTTCCAAAGACAGTGATTTTCAAGTCAAGCCTCTATTCTATATTGCTTCAAAAACAATTAATTACCTATCGTTCTATATTACTTAAAATGTAGTAAATAAGCTAACTTACTTCAACACAACTTATAAAGAAGATATGGTCACTAATTTCTCATAGGATCAACTTATTAGTTACGGTGATTGAAAGTTTTGAATATGAAGACAAGTGAATTCAAATATGAATGCATCGTTTCATTGAAACATTTCTACAATATTGTACAGCAATTAACATTGTGCAGTGTTGCTAGTAAGCTTTATTTATAGCCTAATTCTTGAATAGATATTGAGAGCGTAATTTTCAATGCTCATGTGAGATTTATTGTTTGATTTTAAATGGCCAATTATTAGATCGAGAATGTATTTGTAAATTGTAGGTCAATATTGGTTAAATGATGAGCTGAGAGGTTAGGTTGACATGACAGGTAAAGATGACTCCATTCTTCTTGTTACTAACTTTGTGTGTACGAATACATGCTTGAATAATTAATCACAGTTTTACATACCTTATAAATCCCATTTGATGCCCTCCTTTCAATAAAACTGTCGTTTCAGCCTGCCAGTTTGAATTGTCATTCACTGCTTCGGGAGGGAAGACTTTTCCCTCAATAACGTAGTTATCAGGAGCGCCTATCACTTCGTTTATTTCGTAGGAGGAGACAAAAGATAGGAATGAAGCTAAAACCATAGAAAAATTAACAATATAAAGCTCCATTTCGTCAAATATTATAATACTGAAGAGATGAAGAAAGACATGCAACGATGGGTTCGTTCTGGGAACCGGTAGATTGCACCGGGGCAATCCACCAGTCACCAGTCACGTGATCTAAAATTGTCACGTGACCGGTGCAAAAGTGCATGCTCCCATGGAACGCCTTCGGTACAAGTTTTCGGCGCGCACTTTTGAAATTAATTTCCATGTGTTGAGATTTTAAGTCCTTGCTTTCCAAATGTAGCAGGATCCATTTAACTTGTCATAAAACATATTATCGACGAACATATGATCACAATACTTAACCTACAAATGCTGAATCTCGCAGATTATTGAAAAGGTCTTTTAAAAAGTTATTCTTTGAAAGGTCTTCTTTAAAAGGGCTTTTAAAGACTTTAAAGGTCTTTAAGACTTTCAAGCCTTTTGATTATTGTGTCAAAATCACTGCTTAATTATTAATGGAACAGCTGATTTCTGACAAGTTAATTGAATCCTGCTATATTTAGGCGTCTCATGCTTTAATAAATGGCGTTACTAAAGATCTACAATCAGAATTTTCAGCTAAAGATTAGCTGATAGAGAAAAAGGTGATTCAGTTCCCTAGGAGAAGATACTCAATTTATTGTTCAGTGCCCTGATGCATCTAGGTACTGGTTACAATTTTCTCATGATTGATTGATCTTGACATAGCCTATATTATAATGCAATAATCCTATAATCATAGACTAACTATACCAACTATAACTTTTGTCTGTGCTATAATATTATATGGTAACTTATAATATTAAACATAGGCTATAACTTAAATCTATGACTTTAGTTGGGTTGGAATATGATAGTTTACAGTATCCATCAAGATAATATTGAATAGTAGACCTACCTCATGATTGATTGATCTTGACATAGCCTAAAATTATTATAATGCAATAATCCTAATGTTAAAGTGTTGAGTCAAATTCAACTCATAGCCTAAAATGCAATAATCCTAATGTTAAAGTTTTGAGTCAAATTCAACTCAAATCAAAGAATTCACTTTAACTTATAAAAATACAAAAAAGAATAATACTGATATTCTGTCAGCTCAGTATCAATTTAAATTACTTTTTCAACAAAACAAATTTTATTGACATATTATATACTATGCTGTACTGTGAAGCAATTAATTAATGATAATTGAATGAATAACTGGAAAATAGAAAAATATAAAGATACTTTAACAGTGGGGTGGTAATCTCCAAGTATGTAACTGTGGAGTGAGGTATAATAATAATAATAATAAATTCGAATAATAAAATAATAAATGTAATAATTTATTTACTTTAATGAAATAATAATTTATTTTAATAATTAGCCTTAGCAGACGTAATAAAATAACAAGAGGTATAATAATTTACTTTAATAATAATAAAATAATAAATTCATTTGTTAATAAAAAAATTATAAAAATATATTTGTTTGGACCTTTAAAATAATTAAAATACCCTTTTGGGATCGGTACCCGGCGCCTCCACCAAATAATCGTGGTGTGGTATAGTAAAATAAATAATAAATCTAATAATAAAGTAATGAATGTAATAGTAGTTTATTTACTATAATGAAATAATAATTTATTTTAATAAGTAGCCTTAGCAGACGTAATAACATAACAAGAGGTATAATAATAAATATAATAATTTACTTTAATAATAATAAAATAATAAATTCTTTATTAATAAAAGAATTATAAAAAAATATATTTGTTTGGACCTTTAAAATAATTAAAATACCCTTTTGGGGTTTAAATGAAAGTAACAACTTTTATTGGGGGTTATTTTGCTTCGCTCCGATAATAACAAAAACAAGAATACTGTGGTGTCCTATTCTAAAGTAAGGACTTACCTTTGAAGGTATGTGGCTGCTCAGCTTGTCCACCAAATATCACACTAACTGGCCTCACACCTACCTTACCCAAATCTGTGTGTGGTACTCAGTCTACAGTAGGATTGATTCCCTAAACACAAGATTTTAAACTGCCCGTACTGAGACAGTTCTTGTATCTTCGAAAATACAATTCCTCCTTCAGACTAACTATCACACACAGATGGTACACTTGTACCTTCAGAAATCTAAAAAGGTGAATAGCGCCAGATTCAAAATTGAAGCATCTATTTATGTGAGGACCAGCACCTTGAACGTGATCATTTCGTGGCCACACCAAACTCAGCTTTGTTATTGTTGTTGAATGCATTAAATACAGAACTGACAACAAGTACGCTCTCCATTTGACTATACAATATTTCAAACGCCTAATCCAGAAAAAAACAATAATATCTTTGATACACATAGTAGACAAGAAATCAATTTTAGCTTTGTTTTGTGGACCTCCGTTGCGAAGCACGGGTGGCTTCTAGTGTTTAATAAACAAAATAATCAATACTCAATAATCGTGTACTTGAAGCTGGAAATCAAATATTTCCGCATATCTCAAGAATTGTAGAAAAACTACAATTTTCTTATTTATGACAATACTCTCAGAGATAGATAGTAATTCCCAGCTATCGATATTCGTTTATTGCTCCTTACAATGCAATACAGTTCGGTAAGAACTCATTGAGAAAACTTTTGATACTAGAATGAATGATTCTGGATTCTAGGGAACTATCACTGAGTTCTCCTTGGTGTGAGAGGCATAATTATCCAAACCGAGAATTTAAACTTGTCTAAATACAAACCTTTATTTCTGTTTAAAAATTTCACTACATTGATGTAATAACTCAATTTTATGAATCTTACATGTAATCCAATAATAGTCTATCAAACAAAAAACATCAATTATCAGTCACAATCAAGATAACTTTCTTCAATCCTTGCTCTAGATAAGAAATAAATATTAGGTAACTTGAAAGATGGCTGGAATTCATCTTTTGAGTTTGAGATCTATCAATTAATTGTTCATTAGATAAGAGTTTTAATTTTTTCAGTATTTTATTGTGATACGTGAGCATTTTGAATAGTTTTGGAAGTAAGATACTTCTATTTCCAGTTGTAATGAATAAAATCATCTTCTTTTTATGAACAAAAGAATGAGTAATGTTAACTTGAGATATTATGTTTATTTAAAATAATTTGGAAATGAATGAATGAAATAAAAGTTGTAAAATTCAATTTAATGATTTTTTATTCTAAAAACCTATACTTGAGAGTTGTGAATCTATAAGAAAGAGTAGAATCTTTCAAAGCTCAGAAGAGTGGGCCAAAACATTGCTGGTAGCTGCAAACAATGAGAGTGAGCTGAATGGTCATTGCCCAGAATTTAGGAACACCTGAAAAAGTAAATGTTTCTCATCAAGCACTGTTATCATCATTAGATTTTCAACATATAATTGTCTGAATGTAAGAATTAATTTCAATCGATAAATTAATATCAACCTTTTTTAATTAATCAATATTATTCTATTAAAATAAAAATAGGCCTAGCATTCTCAAGTTGAGAACATTCGGTTTTGTAAGTTGAAAAGTCATCAGAAGTCTTCAGCAGAAGAATGAGCAGAATTTCACTCAGACTATGTTTTACATGTACTGAAAATAGCACATCAGGACCAACAGAGATAATTTTAATTTTGTTGGACAGGACTAGTTTGAGAGCGATGGAATGTGATGAAAATGGGATATTAGGAATTAATAGGTTTTATGATAAATATGTCGTTTGAAAATGATAATGAATCGACTTTATTGAGTACATTGAATAGAAATAATCTTGAATGGAACTCGAGAACTGAACGTAAATGTAATCATACTTGTTATAATATTGACTTGTTATATGACTTTTCATATTTCGTTACTAGGTAACAACTCAGATGATTGTATCACATGATTTGAAAGATACAACAATAGGTATGATCAAATCTGAGGGCAGGACCCAGGAGGTTAATAATAAAATCAATTGAGTAATAGAATCACCAATTTTAAATATTTCATGTGGTGAAATCATTTCCCATAAATAATGGCGATAAAAAGGTTTAAATTTCATTTCTAGATCTAACCTTAAACAACCACATAAAGATTAAAAATTGTATAATTTGGTTGAAATTGCAAAATATTGTAGAATAAAACTTAATAAACTTACCGATCATTGGAGAATGTACTTCCTCAGTTTTGTTAATTTCGACAATAAAGTTATACATCAACTACAATCAACATGTTTTTATTTTAACGCGATCTTGAAATGCAGACGCCAGATCATGCGCAGTGTCAGCTAGCAGACGCTCCTAGTCTCGAACCAGTCGACCGGTGAGTTGTCCCGGTGGATTGCCCCATATCTGGCTCAAGAAATCCTGCACCGGTGCAGGCGAAACCGGAAACAGCTGATGGTACATTTTCTGTCAAAATGCTCCCAAGGGACGTGGAACATCTGCACCGGTGCAGAAAAGGTGGGTTTTGGTACAATCTACCGGTTCCCAGAACGAACACAATGATTTCAATAACAAAATACTACACTCAACACCTCCTTGATCATAAATCGATCACCTACGAATGTGCATCGCCGCGCCACAGGCTGTGAAACTGCTCATTCTATTTTCAGGTTATGTTTCTCTATTTCAAACAAAATAACGTTAGCAACATAAATTTGGTCAATTTGAACGTTTTAAATTTAAATTAAACCTTGTTAAAGTATTGTATTGTAAAGGGTGATAATTAGAGATTGATTATGAAGGGGTTTCATCATCATTAGTGATTCAGTAGACACCACTACTCTTAATTTGTAAGTAAAACGAACATTTTCTATAATTTAGCTTGAAGTTGACTAGGCTTTGAAGTTAGTCTTTGAATATTTTTATCTATATTGTTAAAATACATAAAACTTCAATTTTGAATTGAAACTGCCCAGCAAGTGCAGGTAAAGAAAGACAAAAAATTAATTTATGTCTATTTAAATTGCTTCATTGGAACCAGTTTCTCTTTCATAATCTGCATCATTTTCCTCTATGTTTGACTTATTTTTATTGCATCCTGGTATCTTCAATATTATCATTTCATTTTTCTTTCAAGCTTTTTTTTATTTAAGCTTTAAACCTTTATTTTTTTAAAAGCATTAGCACACTAGGCTATTTGAAATTGTCCTCCATTTATATTTTTCATAATTTTTATATATGAATAATAACATTATTCTTTTTAAAGAATGTCAATTTTCAATAATGAGATAAATTTCACATTTCCAGATCAAAATAATATTACATTGGCCGCACAAAAGCTGTTATTTTGGGTATTTCAATCTTCATTGATTGGTGGTCTGTGACTCCAATTGATGAAGACAACATAAATACAAACCAAAACATTTTGACAAAGCGCGATCCAAAATGAGTGAAAAAATAGAAGACTTGGACGTCTATGGCATTCTTGGAATTGAACAAACGGCCACAGTCGAGGAGGTAGAGTATCCTATTTTACTACAATTACTGCTTCCATTGAATATGTTAAATAAATAAAAAAAGAATACTTGCCTTGTTCTTCTTTACAAAAGTGTTTCAAGGGAACCACTTGAAGCTAGCTCTTATTGCTATAAAATGCTTTGCAAGCTGTTGCTCCAATCACAGTATAATTATACTGTATTATGAGATATCTCAATCAATCAATCAATCAATCAATTTATTTCACACAACAATAATACAATACAATATTCAACAATACATTTTCTAATGAATAATACACATATAATATTAACAATAAATTACTCTTAATACTACCTGCATACATCAGCAAAGCTAGGCTTGTGCGCTGATGTACATATTTCTTTGTTTATAATATTGCTTAACGATAAATAGTATTGCTCAACAATAAATTTAACAATATCTATATCTACATAAAAAGATTATATGGAATATGGAATTTACAAGACCAATAAGAAATATATTACATTAAGCTACCAATCTTAAAATAAAAGTTATTTCTAACCCAATCAATTAATTCTATACTAAGTTTATAGGTGATTTTATTATGTATGAACTGGATGGGGATTATATTTATTAGTTTGCTGCTTATATATTGGGTTTGATGTCTGCATATTTTTTTATGATAGAGCGGAATATGGATGCTATTGCTTAAAGGTCTTATATTATAAGTGATTTGCCTGCTCATAAATTGATTTTTATTAGCGCAAGAATAAGTCACAATTCTCTTCACAAATAACTGCCTAATAGTTAATACATCCAGTTCTTCAAAAATTAATTTACTAGAATAAAGCCTAGGTCTACCTAATGCAGCTCTGATGATGTGTTTCTGAAGCGTGAATAACTTATTCATGTGGGTGTTCATGGCCCCACCCCAGACTTCAATGCAGTATTGAAACAGGGATTCAGCATATGAATGATATATTAGGCGGATGACTTCTAAGTTTCTAATCCTATTGAATTTGTAAAAGTGAAAAATCAGATATTTCAGTCTAGTAGTTAGATATTCAATATGAGATTTCCATTTGAGATGTTGGTCAACTATTACCCCTAAGTATTTCATCGATGTGGCCTTTTCCAGAGTATTACAATTGCATACATGACTATTTGTATTAGCAAAATCGCATGTCTCTTCATGAATTTTCAACACCACAGTGTTAGGAGGCTGACCTTTCAAGTCTGGAGAAAAAGCTAGATATTTAGTTTTAGCAACATTTAGCGTTAAAAGGTTGTGATTAAACCAGCGTTTCAGCTTTTGCAGAGCAACTTCAGCGTACCTATAAGTAGTCTCCCAAGTGCCGCTGTATACTGTGATTGCGGTGTCATCCGCAAATGAAACTATTGAACAATTTTTGCTACTTAATTTGAAAATATCATTAACATAGATCAGATAGAGAATTGGCGATAGTACCGTTCCTTGGGGCAGACCAAAAACAGAAAGTTTTTCAACGCTGTTTTCCATAACTTGAATTCTATCCTCTAAATAGCTCTTGAAAAGACCTAGCGGAATGCCGCGTATACCATAATATTCAAGTTTTTCAAGAAGTTTGTTATGCGGAACGGTATCGAAGGCCTTGGCTAAATCTAGACAGATTGTTAGAGTTTTGTTATTATTATTAAAATTCTCGTTAACTTTATCTCCTTCAATATACCTTATCTATAGACTACTGTAAGCTGTTTAAAACCATAAAATACAGTATTTTAAATCATGAGCAATTATTATATTTATTTAACATTTTTGCTCTAAAAGAACTGTATTCCAAAGCTGAGTTCTATTTGAGCGCTTCTTTTACTTTCAATCTTCATCCAACAATATTACTTAGTGTATTTTTTAACTCCATCTTTTGTAATTAAGTATAATTTTTACAGTATAACTGTCACAACCCAGAGCGCTTCTATTACTTTCAATCTTCCAACAAAATAATTGTATTTTTAACTCAATCTTTTGTTAAGAAATTGTAGCCGATTAATATGTTGGTGGATTTTATTAATTTTTACATGATAAATACAGTACAACTACATTATAATACAGTTTAACTGTCACAAACTAGAGCGGTTCTATTACTTGATCAATCTTCCAACAATATTAATGTATTTTTAACTCCATCTTTTGTGAAAAATTGTTTTAATGGTGTTAGTGAATCATTTTATCTTTTTAATTTTAAAGATAACCAACACAAACTATGATTGATGTTTCAGGTGAAAAAAGCATATCGCAAGAAAGCTCTCAAATGCCATCCTGACAAGAATCCAGACAATCCGAAAGCAGCCGAAGAATTCCAACAGCTATCCAGAGTCTTAGAAATTCTCATTGATGAATCCGCAAGAGTAAGATCATTCATAAAATTAATCTTAGTACTACAGCATTATTATTCTGTTGATGAGTTGAAAACAATTATTTCAATTGATTTATTTATTTGGTTGAATAAATAAATATCTTTACTTTTCAAGTTGGGATTGAATAAAATAAAATTAATGCGGTAGGTTCTAAGATCAACTAACATCTTCATTGGTAAACTGCAGAAGAATTTCTTCTCCTACAAACTACTGTGCATGACATTTGCAGAATTAACTGCTGATTGCTGATAGAATTAACTTTAATATTAAGAAAATCATGGCAATCTTATTGCAGAGCTATTGTTATTCAATTTGCAACTTTGATTAAAATTAAAGATCAAATACAACGTTACCAGAAGATTTTGAACCTTGAAGAAAATATATATATTTGAATCAAGGGTTGAAGTAGATATTTGTGTTTCAATATTTTTTCCAATTCACTTCTGATAAAGCAATTCAAATGCAATTACTTCTCTACTTTTGTATTTATTGCAAGACTTTAAACAATTTTTAAGGACAAATATGACCCAGTTATCGCTTATAATGTACATTACTCATCAATTTCTCCATACATCTTCAGAGTATATATTTTTCTGTGTTTTAAAATCTCTGAAGGCCTATCAATTTCCAAATTCATTTCAGATGCAACTTTAGACTCTAGTTGAATAAGAAATAGTGAGGTTTACAAACTGTCTTTATTTCAAGAAAAAATGATGACATTCTTCTCTCATCAAAAATTTAATTTTTTAAAACTTGAAAACTTAGTCATTCTGAATTTTTATTAAATATTTTTTTAAATGTCTGCTAGATTCATTAAAAAAGTCGTTTATTGCAATAGAGTTCTAATCCAGGAGCAATCGATGCACTTGTTTTACTATTTTTGTTGATTTTCAAATAAAATTCACCCTATTTTTGGTATTTTCCAGGCAGCGTATGATAAAGTAATCAATTCGAAAAAAGCTGCCAAGCTCAGACACCAGGCTTTAGACTCAAGAAGGAAAAAGTTTAAAGAGGATCTAGAAGCAAGAGAAAGAGCTGCAGAATCCAGGTTTAAAAGTTCCTATTCCGAAAAGTCTGATGAAGAAAAATTGAAAGTAAGTTTAATATATTATTTTTATTCGAATATTCAGAAATGAACAAGTTATTTTAATGGAACAATGTTAATAGTACAAAATTTAAGCTCTGCAGGCAACTTATTGTAGATGTAAGAAAAGTACGGTAAAAATAAATTCAGTAAGAATTAGTTTACAGATGACTTTAATAGAATATGAAAGTTGAATATATGCAGTTGATTATAATTATTTACAAATTACAGTTATCTGTTTTCATCTTTAGATCACTTGATAAGCAGCTTATAGACGGGGAAAGTAGAAACGGAAAGTAACTGGCGGCCAGTACTGATGGCCCGCTACTTCCCGTGAAGTGGCATGTAAAAACAAACAGGTTTTGTTTTTACTGGCCGCCAGTGATTACTTTCCGCTGGAGTGGAAAGTACATCTTTAGACAGGAAAAGTAAGCGGCAAGTTGAAGAGGCAAGTACTGGCCGCCAGTAACTTTTCGTCTCTACTTTCCCCGTCTATAAGCCGCTATAGGATCTTATAAGAGCAATACTTAGTAATTCAGTAACACTTGCCCAAAGGTCTTCCAAGGTTAACTTCCAATTAGAAATTTTTATTCTTATTAGTGATCAATGATTAACTTTCATCCTCTTTGTGCATCCAACGCTTTATCTTTGAATTGCCAATCCAATTACAATTTTTAAATACATGAAACTCTTCTACAAACATATCTCTCAATCTTAAACTTTTGTAATATAATTACCATTATACATATGATGTGAAATTGATGCTGTATTTTTCAGGATGCAATCGAAAGACTAAGAAAAGAAGGCAGTAAACAATTACAAGAAGAAATAGAACTGGTACAGAAGCAGATAGCTGAAGAACTGTTGAAGTCGAATCCCAGTGTGGGTGGATCCAGCGGTAAAAAGATCAAAGTACGATGGACTGCAGCCAAAGATGACGATAAAAATGGCGGCTATAATGAAGAAAACTTGAAAAGAATATTTACTAAGGTTAGACTCAAGTTTACAAGTGCAAATTACATGGTAGAGGTGACAATAGAGAGTATTTCAATTTAATGCACCTTGTACAATTTATTTGTATCACAACAACAGGCTCAGCTCAAAACTTCTCTATCCAGAATTTAGATAAAACTAATGCAGTCCAAAATTAGGTTATTTCACAACTCTATAGCTGCTGAGATAATCCATTCTTTGTATTAATATTATTTGGTTAGTCTATGTCTATAGGCTGTAATAACTACAAAAGTTGGTTCTTTTAACTTGGATAGCATGTACTTTAGTCAAAAAATTAACATAATAAATTCTTATTTTTTTAAACCAGAAAATTGACTCATTCTTAGCAAATTGCGATGAAAAACTTATTGTTTTGTTTCTAAAATATTTAGAAAGCATAAGAAAAATGTTATCAGCAGTTATGTACTTCTTAATGGCTTTCAAACTTCTACACTGCTCTGAATTATCTATTTATTCAACCATTTACAAGTAATGTTAGAGGAGAATTAAAGTAGGCTATCGCTCAATTTGTTCCTCTTTAAATTTTTGCACACAGGTAAAATCTAGATTAATTTAAAGTATTGTACGATATTATGGTAGAAATCTATTCATCATTGTTTTCAATCGTCATTATGTGATTTTTAACACAATTATTAATCGTTTTAGATTTCACAGTTAAATAAGTTGAATATTCATGAAAATTCTATTAAAAAAGTTGTAAATTTTTCTATTCAATAAACTTTTTCTGTTTTTCAGTATGGTGATATTGAAGTGGTCATTGTTTCAAAAAAGAAAAAAGGAAGTGCGCTTGTGGAATTTACACAATCTGGTCCGGCTGTAAGTTATGTTTACTTTTACATAAATTAAATAATGCTAATCATAAATGAAATACTAAATTATGATACTGAGAATAAAAGATCTAATTAGAAAGTGTTTAAGCATTGTGTGGCACCTAGGTAAATCCAAAAATCACCCTCCTGATGATTTTTTGAAGAAATAGGTCTATGAGATTCTTAGCATTCATAATAAAAAAATTTGTTTGAATGATTTCATTATATGCACAGTTTGTAATCGTATTTTTTCTCGGTGTATTCAAACCAATTATTTTGATGTAGGCCTTATCTTATATATTCTAATGCTTCATATTACAATAATAATTTCATATTTGAGAAACAAATTAGATTGTTCTCAATTAAGCTATCAATTATGAATTGAGCTAATTTTTCTTTCCATCAAGAATTCAATGAAATGGATTGATGTGATTGGATATTTTCATTGTAACACTATTTTAAACTGTAAAAAGATGTCTATGATGAATTTATTTCAAATCAATTAATCTATAAGTAAGATCAATAAATGAAGAAATATCTATCTATAAAGAAAAAATTATGATTTAGTTTTTCGAAAAATCTCATTCTAGATCAATAATATTTTTTAATTAATAGTTTTTTCTCAATATTTGTTTTGTTGAATAATTGTTTGAAAAATTTCATGAATTACATTGACTAAATATTTGTGTTGACATGAATGAAATTTCCCCCAATTCATTTTTTCAGTCGAATGCAGAAAAGTACGAAAAAGGCTTTCCTGAAAATCCGCTCCGTATAGAAATGATTGACAAAGTACCTGAAGGATCTACTCCCCTACCCAGACAGGAACCAAATCACTTGAGCAAGAATACTTCGGTGAGATTACAATCTATATATTTCGCTGTTCCACTAAAATATAAAAATCAAGAACTTAGTACAAGCATCAAAATACAGTATAATAAATTGATGTTATCATTTAATTTTCTTGAATTTTCAATTTATTTCTCATTGCTCATCCTTTTCCTTTTAGTAGTTTCCAGTAGCCTAGGTTATTTATTGATGTAAGATTTATTTGATGAGTATCTTTTAAAATCTCATCGTAGTAAATATTCAATGAAATAATAACACAATATATTGTCTTTTTCTACTTAGTTGGAACCTAAGTAGAAAAAGACAATATAATATATTTGAAATAACTGAATATATATATATATATTATAACTGAATTTGAAATAACACAACATATTATGTTGTGTTATTTCAAATTCAGTTCTACAACATTTCTGATAGCAGTGTTCAATATTGATTAGATACTTGTTCCGGTTATTTTTAACCTTTCGCACTTTCTAGTACATTTTTCAATATTCATATTTACCACAATACAGTATCATCTTCACTGCTACACTAAACGAGTTGTTAATCTAATACTAATATTGATCGTGATAACTTACATTCCAAATTTTTTCAATTTTACATTCATGAGAAACGAATGCTTATTTATATAATTCATTGAACTTCACATTCGTAGAAAATGAATTCTATTATTTACATAATTATTTTATTTTTCATTAGCTCGAAGTTTTCAGTGCTTTTAATCTTATTTTACTCATTCAACCTGTAATTTTTATAGCATTTTTAAATATTTCAAAATATTTTTTTACAGAATCCGAAGAGCACAAGCATCAACACAGATTTTGAATCACTAGTGATGCGGCAGATGAGACAAGCAGAAGAAAGAAAGCGATTAATAGAACAGTTACAAAAGGAAGAAGAAGAAAATAACTAAAAATACCAATAATTTTAGGATATGAATAAGACAACAATAATTTATTTTAAAAATGTATATACCGTAATTCATTTGAATAAATGACAATAGTTGATTAACGTGTGTTTCATTTGTGCCTTTGAACTCATTATTTGAATTCATAAGTGAATAACTACCTATCTCTTACTACTCTAAGAGGCTGGGTTCGAATTAAATGAATATAACCATATAATAAAGTGGATTTGTTTATAGTCCTCTAAAGACGTTTGCAGACGATCTTCAATTTTTTATGCAAATCAATACTACGAGCTTGTATAAAAGAGCTTTCATGCACTTTGACAAGACTTACATTTCAATGTCTTGCCAAGTCTTGGATGATAATATATAAATCAATTTGATTATTCTTGAAGCAGATTATACAATATACATGTTTCATCTTATTTAATTTTATTTTAATACGATGAGTTACAAAAATCTTTATCCATAAATATATTATTACTAAAAAGGATTCAATGATAAAAAATGTCACAAAGGAAACCCATAGATACTTCGAGCTGAGTTTTTAAAAGAATGTGATACCCATTTATGATCTATCCAATTATATTAATGCATGTAAAGGTATAATGTAAAATTGCTTCCAATCCCCCCAAATTGCTTTAAATCTTGTCCAAAATTTGATAGGACTTTCAAAATTCGTCAAGTATTTCAAACCTCAGGTGTTGGTGTTGGAATTATTACGGTTTTATTTGGTCAGTTTTGGGCTTTAGCGTATTGGAGCGTTACTTCCATCTAAGAAGTACCTATCATTAATTGTACATTTCTTTTACATTACTAAATGAATTGATAAAACAGACCGAGATAGCCACATTCCAATACTAGTAGAATTTCAGACAGGGCATTTCATTTTCAGAATTTAAATTTAAACAAGTTATATGGATGAAAATTATTGTTTTATCGATCAAATTCGTCTTCCTTTGAATTCAAAAATCACGTTTCCAGCAAAAACGATTCATATTTTGCCAAACATCTCAATTATCCTTGAAGTAACAAACTTCAATCTTATCTCATTTCTTTTTTTTTTATTTACTTTCATTTCATTTCATTTATTTACATACAATTTCCAAAAACAATACAATAATACAACAAATAAATACAATACAAAATTGGAAAGAGTGGCTAGATGACCATTAGTAATCGTGTTGGGGCACCATAATATCGTAATGAAGCACCATCTTATCGGGTATACCAGAAAAGTAGTCTTTCCATACCAGTTTCAAGAAAACTAGTCTGGTATACCTGTACAAGAAGAAGACTACTTCCAGTCTTTTTATTCAGTATGTACAAGGAAAGTTTCATAGGATATGACAATTTTTGTATGCTTTTAAAGCCACTATAAAATTGTAATTTTGTAAAAAAGGATAAATATAATACTCCATGAATTGAATTGCTGCGCATACGGCCTGCCTCATTCGAAATCTACTTGAAAATTCATGGAGAATCTATGTCCGTCCATTGTAGCACTGATCTGCTTTTGAAAGATTTTATGCTAACAGGAGTCACTGGTCGTTATTTTTTACATGTGTAAAGTAGGCCTAATCCCAGGTGATAGATTAGGCAAATAAATCTCTTCGGATAAACGTGACAGGATTGTTTATTCACATCCCTTCTGGGTTTGGGATGAAATAGTGACTAAATTATGACGTCATGCCGATCCGGAACCCATAAGCAGGTCGCAATCTGTTTGAACAGGGTTGCATTTTCAGTTCAGGTCACCAACTTCAAGACCAGATTGAACGGGCGAGTGGATTTTAAAGATTATTGTTCTTTGTTATTAGAATTTATTACTGTTATATTTCATTTCTTTCTGTACCTTGACGGTTAACAACCGATCATATTTGAGTTAGGCCTATTATTCATAATAGTTTTATGTTTAGTTATTACAGGATATTTTATATCAGAATCCTATTATCACAGGACTTATTTTGAATAGAGTAACTAATATAGGTAACAAATACTTTTAAGAATGATTCTACCCATCAAAAAAATGAGAAAAAATTCTCTCAACATAGGCCCAGAAACGCTTTGCTACCACGATGAAGGTAACGAAACTTCTTCCTCCAAATTTTCAACTTTTTGTTGGGTTGAATTATTGTTGAAAAAGAAAATATACTGAAAGCCGTGTTACTATTTAAAGGGGGCGGTAAACTAGTCCATACTAAAGAAACTGTATGATAATAAATTATTAATACACTAATTATTGTGATATATATTATAATAAAATGAATTATATAATACTGTAATTGTAATATAACTTATATTATATTACAATAATAATTATTATTATACTTGGTGACATTATACTTGATGCTTGGGAAGACAAAAAGGGACAGGATCAGAAATGAAAGGATAAGAGAGATGGCTGGGGTGGTGGAGTGTTCAAAGAAGGTCCAGGAAAGAAGGTTGCAGTGGTATGGTCATGTTGTGAGGAGGGAAGAGGACTACGTTGGAAAGCGAGTGAGTAGAATGCAGGTGGAGGGGTGTAGACCAGTGGTGAGGCCAAGGAGGAGATGGAGAGACTGTTGCAGGCGACAGGAGGGAAAAGGAGCTGACAGATGAAGAAGCCGGCGAGAGAATGGTGTGGAGGAGGAAGATAAGGAATAGCGACCCCGAATAGGGAAAAGCTAAAGGAAAAGAAGAAGAAGAATAATTATTATTATACACTCTCTGTAGTTCATACTATACACTGGTCTATGCACGGTATGAACCAGTAGCCTATAATGAAGTGAAGTACGGTATATAAAAATACATTATTACCGTATGTCACATTTTTCAGTCAAATTTACTAATTAAAATTATTATTCTTATCTGCCAACTGAATAATGATATGCATTAGAATTCAAATTAAGTAATCAAGTTTAATGTAAAGTCAAAGTTTCCAAAAAGAATCGAAAGCAAAATTTGACAATCTTTATTCAACTCAAATAGATAAACATTTTCTGATTTTTATCAACAATATTATATTGGTATAATCACGGCCTCCTAGAGACGGCCGTGATTATAGTTATTACAGTTTGAAGTACAGTGTTGTACATCTGTACAGTTCCCCTCCCCTTCAAACATATGATTATTCAATTATTGATTTCGACCCAAAAATCGGCTAAAATACATTATTACGTCGCCCTCATAGCAACAATATAGCCATCGTATGAGGCGCTCTACTTGTCAGATTATAGGGACGATAACGGTCCAGCTAGATTTCTGCGCATTATCTGAAAATTATACTATTTTAGTTTGAAAACGAGACAGATATTAATGCCGCTTAATAGGCCTGTTCTGCAGAATGATATCGAAATGGAATTCACGTATAATGGACGTTCGAGTATTGTACCAGCTGTTGGTTTAATGTTTTTAATGCGACTGTAGATTGTTGTTGGCCGGAGGGGGTGTATAAGAGGGTTGGGGGGAGGATTGTCGCGTGCAGTAGGGGCTTTGTGTCAAATTCGGCGGCTGGAAGTGACAATAGGGGTTTTATTCCCAAAATCCAAAATCCTGGAAACGCGCACCAAACCCCATTACCACCAGCCCTTGCCAAAAACGAGACTTGTGGGGATGAACTGTCAATACAGATATTTATTAGATTAAATCTCACCTTTTTTCTGTGTAATGTAGCTGACGCCGTTCGGTGAAGGGATTATGTAGCTGTTACCAGAGGAGTGTAATGCACAAAAAACTACAGCTGCAAAAACCCTTTATGGACGTAGAACTTTAGATGAGGGCAAGGTAGCCTATTATGCTTCGTAAAAATGATTAGATTTTCTTTGAAAAACACACTACTAAAAAGGCTAATCCTTTCTAAAATTTACAATTTTTGAAAAACATTTTTTTTCAAATTTACATAGGCTATATCAGCAACAATTATTAAATTAATGAGGTTCTGAACTTCTTCAGTGAATACACAATACAGGGTTTCCAACACCACAATTTCAACACCATTATAATTTGGTAATAATGATTGTGTGTTTTTCTTATTCATTTGTATGCCACATTAATTTATTTCCTCACACATTTCAATATCTTTCATATTCATGTTACTTTTAAATTATATGTAAATAGAATAAATGTGAGTTTTTATCTAAAGCTCAATAAATATTGAGCTCATTGTTGATTGTTTCTCATGACGTTTGTATGAATCGCCCATGACTGTTGGTTTGTCTAGGCCAATTGCAGTCGTTCACCTTGATAGGTCAGTCAACAAACGACCAATCGCACAACTCGCTTTATTGCATAGGCTATCATTCTGCAGCTTATTATTTCCATTCAAGTTTACCAAAGATTGATAATGGCTTAACAACCGAAACCGGTAGGCCAATTCGATACCCGATCTATAAATTTTAAATTTCAATTGAATTAAATAATATTCAATACCGGTATTCGATAATAAAATAGTGAATAATTTTTTTTAAATAATAAATTCTATTCAGTTGTGACACCTTCTACGGTAAGTTGCACAAGAATCCATTTGAATTTAACCACCCTTAAGTAATGCCGTCATTTCATTGACGCCAGATTCGTTCAATTGTTGACATTGGATTGTTTTCGTTGGATGAAATCATTTTATGGTGGTTAAACTAGATTGAATTCTCATGCAACTGTCTTTATACCGCTGTCTCTTTTCTTACGTCTACTATAATACTGTACTTAGAAAAAATCTTCACTTTAACAGTACAATCATTGTCCCTTTTATAGAATGATTTTATTGTGAAATATGAGTTCTGTAGTATTCGATCTTGGAACCTTTGGATTATCAGACAGGCGCTTATTGCCCTCGGCTACGGACCGAGTATTTTATTACAGTATTGTATTTTTAATACAGTATTGTATTAAATACATAGATTTACTATATAGAATATAGTAGATTTAACACTATATAAAATACATTGTATTTTGTATATAATGTATTTTATATAGTAAATCTACTACAGAATTCGTATTTCACTATAAATTCATTCTAGAAGAGAGACAATGATTGTTCTGTTAATGTGAAGATCTTTTCTAAGTACAGTATTATAGTAGACGTAAGAGAAGAGACAGCAATAACATGAGTGACTTCTCTCTCTAGACGGGGCTTTCATTGGTGTATTTTCGGTGAATTGTCAGCTAAATAAACGACAAGTTTTGGGAATGTCGAAGCTATTATGCTATTGTCGAGCGACGAGCATTATGATTAATACGACCATCTGTATTGGCAACTAATGTGCGCGATTGCATTTTTATTATTTAATGGGAAGGAAAATTGACCCTCGCCTGTTGAGAGATGGTGACCTTTTTTGGGGACAAATGTGCGCTTTTTGTGCCTCATTCTCGTTGATATTTCGGTTGTATTTCGACGTTCATTCATTCATCTTTCGAAGTCTGATCTGCCTCAAGATGTTTAGAATTCGCTGCATCCAAAATCCAAGCTCCTCCCACCATCTCTGATTGCCTTTAAAGTGGCAGTCTGAGAGGTATTTAGCCGATCGGAGCGCGGTCAAGTGGATTAAACACGGCTTTCTGGCATGTTTTCGTGCTTTTGCCACCAGAGAGCCATTTCTATAGAAACAGCACACGCTGCTTCTATAGAATGGGTGAAAATTTGGAAAGTGATTCGACAAAAGTCAGTTTGTTGAAGAGAGCTTGGCTGAGATTCCTCCCATTGAAAAAACTCAAGCACACCTGGTCAATCTTCTTTTTCTATCACCCTCTCTCTTTCTCTCCCTGCTTATACACGTATGAATTTATTGTATAAATGTTTTCTATGGTTAGCATTAGCACCCGCGCACCCTCTGCTAATATCTGTCCGCCCCGTCATGGCTCAAGAATGAGTTGACAAGATGCATTAGCTGATAATGTATAGGGGAGTCGGCAGATTCCCTGACACAAACACTTCCACTGAAGAGCACCTATTCGCCTGTGAAATTGCTAGAAAATACTCGAAATTAAACCTTTGTCAATGAATTCAATGGAAGGGATCTGACTGGTGACTGCTGACTGGCTTGCTTTACTCAAGAGCTATACAGAAAAAAAACTTAGTCCCAGTTTCAAAAAAACTTATTTCAAGTCGCACGAAGGTCTGATCTCCATTAATGTTAGCTTGATTAAGAATGTAAATTCTTTAGAGTAGGATTTGATAGAATATTCCACTCCAAACTCCTTTAGAGTAGAAGTTAATCGAATATTAACTTCAGTTCAGTTTTGTGCAACCTTAAAACCTTCCAAACTTACAAACCGTGTACAGTATTTACAACAATAATGAGTACAAAACTTGAACTGTTAGTAAAGGGGCCTTTTTCATTAATTCTTTATAGTCTGTTTTATGTTTCTTGTAACTGAATAACTCAAATAATAGTCAACTACTTTTTCTTTATCAATTAAACGGTCCATGTTTTGAATTGAAATGAAGGAAACTCAAGCCTCAATTGTTACACATTACACATACGTTGTATACATTACTAGCAATCCGAAAATTGTAGTATTCTACCACAATTTGGTTCATCAATGAAGGAGGAAACATGTACAAAATAACAATAACATGTACATAAACATAATATAAGGCGTTAATTTGAAATTTGGTATAATGTATTTTCAATATATCATGTATATAATGTACATAATGCATATATAATGTAGTATGCATTACGCTGTTTCTGAATCCATTCCCATGTGAAATTCCACTAAGATAAGGAGAAGGAGAAGAAATCAACTGAACTTCTTTGAATGGAGTGTCAATTGGATATTTATGTGTGCATTATCTTGTTATTGAATGCATTCCTACTAGGACCTTATCATATTATAGTAGCAGGTTGTGAAATAGTTTCGTTGGATTGTGACTGAAAACATGAATGAAATTTGCTTTATTTCGTTACTGAATGCATTCTAGTAGACAACTCTCATAGTATTAGGTTGTGAAATAGTTTAGTTTGATTGTGTCTGAAAAACATGAATGAAATTTGCTTTATGTTGTTATTGAATGCATTCTTAGAAGTAGATTATCATTGTAGCAGGTTCTGAGATAGTTTCGTTGTCAGAAAACATGAATGAAATTTGTGAAAGAGAGTTTCGAGTGGCGAAAGAAGTCAATGGTATAAGATACAAGCGCATATACCTGTGTCTTTGCACTATATATTCTCATTCTAGAGTCTTTGTAAAAAATGTCGGCTTGCTGCTTTCTAAAGTGTAGTGTGCTGTGAAAGAGACTCGATCCCATTTGGCGCTGCAAGCCAATGAATGGACCAACTCAAAGCCCAACGTTTGTCAATTACACACTCGAAATCAAGTTAACACCATTCGTGACACAATGCAGCCGCCGATCTTGAGAGCCGCAGATTTGCCGCCTCGGAATACCAAAGGAGACCCGAAGAAGAGACCAGTCCGTTTGCTAACCTAAAAGATTTTCCAATTCAACATCCAAGGCACGCCAAGTAGTTCTTTCCTTGCTTTCAATCTCGAGTACTTTGACTTTGTTGGATCTTTCTTTGTGTGCTTCAGGATCGATCGATTCAGATTAGCAACGCTGCATACCAATATTGTAAGAAGTGTTTTGAAGAAGGTCGATTTCGTATTTTTGGGCATTCCTATGATGTAACATTATGATTCTCTCTATATCACCATTCACCATTAGATTTATGGGGAAGGTAAATTTTGTATTTTTAAGCATTCTTATGATGTAACTTTATAAATCTCTCTATATTACTATTCACCATTGGATTCATGGAGAAGATCGATTTTGGGTATTCTTATGATGTAACATGAGAAACCCGTTTTGTATTACCGTACCATCAAAATTTCGGATTTCCATGTTTTCCTCCCTAATTTTAGTAGTGTAAATATGTTGGTTCTGGGACCAACTCTGGGCCCAACATGGCCGCTGGACCCAAGATGGCCGCTGGACCCAAGATGGCCGCTGGACCCAAGATGGCCGCTGGACCCAAGATGGCCGCTGGACCCAAGATGGCCGCTGGACCCAAGATGGCCACTGGGCCCAAGATGGCCGCTGGACCCAAGATGGCCGCTGGACCCAAGATGGTTGCTGGACCCAAGATGGTCACTGGACCCAAGATGGCCACTGGGCCCAAGGTGAGCGCTGGACCCAAGATGGGTGCTGGACCCAAGATGGTCGCTGGACCCAAGATGGTTGCTGGACCCAAGATGAACGCTGGACCCAAGATGGCCGCTGGACCCAAGATGGCCGCTGTCACCAAGATGGTTGCTGTAACCAACATGGACGCTGTAACCAGAGCGTTCTCTGTAACCAACCTATTCACTGTAACCAAATCTGATTATGTCTCCAAAATGGCCGCTGTAACCAATTGGAATTCTGTAACCAAAATTGACGCCGGCACCACAATGGCCGCTTATCACCACAATGCGCGCGGCACCATATGTGACTTTGTCACCACATTAATTGCTGTAACCAACATGGCTACTGTATCTTGTGAGATAGCCGGATCATGAAGACAAGATAGAACCTCACCCAGCTTCTACCGCCCGCCTTTTTCAAAAATATTTTCCCACAAATCGGCTGATTAGCAGACTAGTTGATCATCTCACACCTAATTAGAACCTAATTACGTGTGAACATTATTCTATTATTCCTGCTTCAAAAGTTGGCTTATTATAGATGAAATCTCAGCTGAATGGTTATCATGACCAGCTGACTGTGAGCCTATCAATAAAGCTAATCTTTCGACAAGTTCATCTGCATTGTCAAAATATACGTAATTTCTACAGTTGGTTTTTCTGTTTGCCCTAACCATATTTAGTTTCGATCTAATTTTTCCTATTCCTTTCCCGCACTTCAGCATCATCATAATCATCATTATCATCATCATCATCATCATCATCACCGCTACTTTCATTATTACGTGATAATCTCACATCTCCAGGAAGATTACGATAAAATGATTTATTCATAGTGTTAGACGAAGAGGCGATAGGATTTGTACGCTCACTGTCCTCCACCTCCTCCTCCTCCTCCTCCTCCTCCTCCACCTAAACCAGTCTCATTCAATCGTCTGTGCAGATCCCCAATTGATGATAAGTTTGCTAAACTTGTTTGATCATGAGATTCTTCGGTCTTTCTTTTTCGAGCAAGCAGCGGGTGGATGAAGAGAGCTGTTGCATGCCATCATGTTCTTGATCTTCATCACCTACTTGCCTCTCCGTCTACTAAGCTGAAAAGATCGCACATTTCGTCTGCGTGATCTGTTCTGCCTACCAACAGCACTGACAGTTAACGCTATAGATGGAAATATTTTTTGATAACATGTTTATATTTAAATCCTGCTCCGGTTTTCAAATTATTACGTTTATTCAAATGAATACGTGTTCATGCGTTAGTATTCGCTTATATTGTCTTATCGAGCTTACACCATATAAATCTGCATCTGGTTTATTTCGAAAATGAGTTCTAGCAAGCCGTGTGACAAGGGATATCTAATTGCATCTACATATAAATGCTTATTTTCGAATCTTACAACTGAATTAGGTCCGAATTTAAACTGATTGCTTTTCTTATCATAACTGAATCCAAAATAAACGTTTTTCTTGTTTACAAGAAATTTTGTATATATTTTTGCTAATTTCTGTAAATTACTCTGTGGGTATGAATTATCATCATCAACTATATCATCATCATCATTATCATCTGAACTTATCACCACCTCATTTCCTTCTTCTTCTTCTTCTTCATACTTCTGTTCAGCATTTTTTCTAACATGTTTCCTATTATTATTATTATTATTGCGATTATCAAAAGAAGATTTCAATTCTACAAGTGGTTTTATTATTGGGCTAAATGTATCTTGTAAATCTCGTTCATTAGCTCTTCTGCTACTAATCAACTTTTTATGTTTATTAACAATTGAATTTCTTAACTTGCTAATAGTATTCTGTAACAATTTTGATTTCTTTAATTGATTACGAACATGATTATTACGAACATGATGGCTATCTAAATTACCATCAGCAACAGTGTTACTACTACTACTACTACTACTACTCAACTTCGTTAGCGACTTGTTTTTCATCCTGACGCTGTTCACACATCTAACGCGCTAATACTAATAAATTTCTTCAGCGCACACGCACCTGTGTTTTAGCTAATAATAATTTCACGTTCAAAACCATTCTTATATTTACCGCTTTGTGGTGTTAATTCAAGATTGATTGTAATGAATGCCCTCTTATTAGATCTCCATACACTATCACACATTTTATGAAATGCTGAAAACTCATGTCTGATGCAACATAATCTCTAAATATTAACTTTAAATTTTGTAAATCAGTTCGAAATAAAATAATATAATTAACATTGTCACAGATTATGTTTACCTGCAGCGGCAAAAGATTGAACCAAATAAACGCAATCAAGATTATAATGACGTCCTATGCAGAATAAGATGTAATTTTCGATCGACCTTCAAAGATAATGTCATCGAAAATAACCAATGAATTTCTTCTCAACTTTTCTGGCGGAGGGATATTGTCAATATCCCCGCCATGAATAAAACCAATATTTTTCAACCCATTAAAAATCATTTCAAGCAGTCTATATTTTGGCTGATGCAATGATCTACTAAACACATAGACATTTTCAAATGTTAATGCATTTTCATTAACAATCAATGATAATAAGAGAGATGTTTTTCCACAAGCTGATGGTCCGATAATTAAACAACGTAATTGAGCAGGAAAATATCTACCGTTTTTTCTATTCTTCTCACAATTTGATTGTGAACTAGAGTTTAACAATAATCCATCAAAATCTAGTAAACTAATTTCTTGCTTTGATGATGATGATGAATTTTGTTTGTTACGTAATGTTTTAGAAACTTTGAATTAACCGACATATTGAGAAGTAAATAAACTAATATCGCCTCTCACATGATATGCGCACGCACAGTCTGACATCTGCTCATCAACTAACTGAAATATGTTAATATCTAATAACTATATGGATGAGGAGTATGCACACATAATAATAAACAAAGGTATATTTATATGTGCAATTTATTTTTTTTACAAATCCATATCGCCTATAGTGATGGTTAAAGTTATACATTGTTTATAGAAATACCTTAAATTAATTACTACTACTAATTACAACGAATAAAACTTACATACAACTAACACAATTCCAAAATGATTATTATACGCTTTACAATTAGCAACATATTACAGTAGGTTGTTTTTGATTAACACAATAATTTAGACTTGACAGCGCAAAGTTTTAAAATGTCTGTAAAATTCAACAAATTAACCAACATTTGTTTTCTTCTTGGTTTTTTCTCACCAATCTTTTTGGGGGAAGATATCATTGTTACAGGTATGTGAAATTCACAATTCTTCAGCTTTTCGAAAATCATTAATTTTCCTAGCGTAATTAGATGACGAACACAAACAGGCTTTTTCAGATTAGAATTCAAAAATGTACATTAATGTGCATGGGCTGCAATTTCTTTTACAAGCCTGCGTTTATTTTATTCTTAGCATCAAAAATACAATGTGAAAATGATCAATTTTATGAATATCGCTGTAGAGATATTCTTCTGCACTTAATGCATTATTGACAGACGACAACACAGCCACATGAGAGTTTACTAACACATCTAAGTCACATTTTCTACGTTTTTGTTTTGTCTCTACTGAATTAACTGAGTCTACTATGGTTTTTGAAATTTGCTGTGTAACATCATTTGATATATCATTGTTGTGACAAATCATCACAGCGCATATCATTATCAAAATCAGCAGATAATGATGATCATGATGATGATGAGGATGATGATTATGATTATGATGTTATTTCATCTGTCTCATTTATATTTTGCATATTTTCTTCATCTGTATGCTGTAAAAAAATACACATACATAATTTAGCTATATTTTTTTATACGGTCTCTATCTCTTTCTGTTTCAAACATTGCAGTCTAGAACGAAAAAATCAGTTTAACAAAGTATTCTTTATGTTACTAAATTTTCCAATGGAACCCAAGAATTAAATTTATCTGAAAATCCTAACCATCGAATTAACGCATGATTATTTTTCTTTCAATAATTTTTTCAACAAGATATACTTTTTGTTCTGCTGGTGATAATTGAGTTTTTAATAATTCATCTGCATAAAATGTTCCACTAATATCATTATTTTCCAAATCGGCTATTTTATAAACAATCGGGTAAGATGTTTTTATAATCTGTGTTACACGAAAAGCTCGGTGTATAATTCATTGTATAACCCTTTTGAAAAATATGTTTATGTTTGCTAATACGGACAATATCATTAACTTGAAATTTGGGTCTATTAGAATTTTTGGTAGTTTATCTAAACGTTTCTTATGAAAACTATTGATTCTTGACAACACAATATCACTATTATTTTTATTCACCTGTGAAGGTGCCATACCAATTACTCTGTGTTTTCGATTGTTATATTCAGAAATTAATTTATCTATATAATCAATCCAATTATATGTCCCATTTGCTGTAAAATATTTAAATAAACGAAGTTTTCACGCTATGATAAATCTCTCGCCATAGCCGCTTTTGAATGCTGTAAGTGCTATATTGATTAATTTTAAATTTATCAACTAAAGCTTTAACGTGTGGATTATAGAATTCAGACCCGCGGTCGCATTGTAAATTGCGACATTTTTCTGCACGTAAAATGCCTTCAAGCGCTGTGCAACTTCCTTGCCACCTTCGTTTTCAAACCAATTGCATAACCTTTCTTTGAAAACAATTAACTGCAGCTAGAAAATATTTAAAGTTTCTATTATGCTTTGATAACGATGATAAGTCTCCTAAATCAATTTGAATCAGGTCATGTTGATTCTTAACAATCGTTGGTCTAGTTATAAAATTTTTCTAACTTGCTTATGTAATTCAATGGCGATTTTATTTCGAACTTGATTCGATGCAGGTGTAGCTAATACAATCTTATTCGCGGCATAATCAACTGCTTCTCCTTCTTTTTCTTCTCTTCTGCTCAATACGACCGTTTCCGGACAACTGTGCATTTCAAGGATAACCAGTCACTGAGCTGTCACAATGCAACACAACTTGTCCAATAAATGAAAATCACCTTCCCGCTTTCGCTTCTCTGAATGCAACAATATTTGCAGACAGACAGACAGACAGACAGGCAGGTGTTGTTTGCCAAAAAATAATTTCAGTTCAGACAGTGTGAAAATTTCTTTCACACTATGCTTTGAGATTATAGCGAGTAAGCATGATCTGTCAGTACAGAAAGACGTTTTCGCTTGATTGTGAGAGCTTCTTCGTCTTTGTCCTCTTCGTCTCCTTCTCCTACTTCTGCATTTCTTTTTAGCTCTCTGCAGTTGAGCGCTGAAATCTGAATTCAATCTCTCAATATCACAGTGCCCCCATGCTTTCGTGGATTCGGGGAAATAGGGTTGATCCAGCGTGCTATCAAACGGTGACAAAGCTAACTTCTTTGATTTATAGTAAACAATTCATGCAGCTTACTTTTATTTGATTAAAACTTACATAGTGCAAAGTTTTGTTGAATAAACAATTTTTGTAATGCTCGAACGTCAATCTATGCTTAACTGTGTTTCGGGTACACCTTTGCTAGTTTCTTGACATCAAGATTAGCTACAGTTTGCGATGATAATGATGATGATGATGATGATGATGATGATTGATCGTATGCATATGTGTATGCATACATTTTGAGCGTAAACCGCAGAAAGAGTATATTGGACGCGATCCAAGTTCATCCTTCCAAAATCCCGGAATTTTCGCAAAAGCGGTGAATAGCACTTATGATTTTTGGATAGTTGGAAAATCGAATCTTTGTGGATTTAATTTCAGTATTTCATACACATCGTCACAATGTGTTATGGAATAAAGCAGACTATCCGTATCTGTCATACATAATTTCACTTCAGAATTTTCAAAGATTTTCAATATATAATTATAGTGAAAATCATAAATTTCATGTTTTATGTAGTCAAGTATCGTAGCACCCAAATATACGGCCTTCTTAAGGCACCACTCTGTTTCTGCAAGACTCACACCGACTACATCATTTCCAAATTGATACCAGTTTTTACCGTTGGTTTGCTTATAACTTTATCGAGTTTAGTTGGGTTTGTAATTAGCTTAAATTCACGATGTTTGCGGTATTTTCACACGATTTTCCGAATATCGAGTTCACGTTCAATTTCCAGAGATCTCTCTCAAATTCATTGGTAGCCTGACGCCTTAATGATGTGTTCATCTGAATAAAATCTCGCAACCAAGGTGATTGCTTATAACGCAACACGCGATGAATTTTTGTCAACTTTAGACCGAGCTTTGTGTATAGCTGTAGGTTCACAAGATTTAAAATGTAATTTTTCTTATCATAAAGTGTTGTCAAAAGTTTTTTGTTAGCTGCATTACCACAATCTACATTTACACGTGTTTACGTTATCGAACTCACCACCGCTGCCGCCGCTGTTGCTGTTGCTGCTGTGCGCCGCATGCAGCACTGTCTGTCTCACTACTTGTGTGTTCTTCTTCTTCAATCTCTATATTTTGATAGTGTGAAAATAATTCTTTTGGCGGATAACCGTGATGAGGTGCGAGCGGTAGATCGCTGTGAAGTGGTTGAAGATGTAGCGGGTAAGTTAAATCACATTCAAGTGTAAAGCCATATGGTGAAGCGTTAACATCTATATCTTGCCACTTGAGATTAGATATTTCTTCATCGCTAACCAACAGAATTCACCTTGTGGAAACGCTCTTCCTAAACAAAACAAATAAAGATTATTTGCATCAAAGTATAAGAGAGAAGTGGATGGTTTTTTCTGATCAAAACATGACATAAATTTATTATTAGCTTGACAAAATCTCAAGCTAATTCCCGAAAATCCACCTCTTAATCCCCGTTCATAAAACAAATGTTTTTCAGGGGATGTCAATAGTTGAAGTTGAATATTTGTTTGTTTTAACATTGCACACCATGCTAGGTGAGGGAGGCTTAGAAATTGAGCACAATCAAGTTCGTAAATATTGTAATATTTGTCGCGAAAATGTTCAAACACTGTACAAAGAAGCAAAACATCTGTTTTCAAATAAAGATCATGGTATTCTGCAAAAGTTCTCATTTCAAATGCTTCCCACACTTTTTTCATGCTGGTAATCTTCTTCGCTTATATTCTCATCAGTTAATGAGTTGAAAAACTTATCGCGAGCAGGAAGTTGTGTTTCATTGAATTTCGTCTCATCACACAAATATTGGTACGGGAAATGACCCTTCTGTAAAAGAAGGCTAATTCTCTCTTCATTTACGTCTGGAAACGAGGAATAAACTTTCCTAAATACATGTCTATTATGCTCAATGTCTGTATCACTATGCAAATTATTTACTAATGTTGCTAGTGATGTATTCAGAAATTGCAAACTATCAATGAATTTGAGAATACCAATTGACATTGTTAAGATCTTCTCAGATGATTGAGCAATGCAGTTTATTTTGTACTTTTCATCATCATATTTACCCAATGCTCTTATCAAAAAAGAGTTGTCATAAGATTTAAAATTGTGAAATATTATAGGAATAACAGCTTTCTGCTTAGCATTGACATTACAAACGTTGTGTGCGGGTCCGATGTAGCGCCCGGTTTTGTGACAGTGGTGGTGCACCTTTTGTTATTTTTATTTCTATCAGATAATGAGGTATGACATAGACAACACACTGTCGCAGTTGTGAATGCAAATTTCTGTTCATTCGTCAGCTGTTCCATTGGGGTTTCATATCTCAGTTGCGGTTCCAAAACTTCAGCATGTACAAGTAATTCATCAATGAATTTTTCTACAATTGGTTCACCAACGTAAGAAGCACGAACTACTTTCGCCCAAAATATATCTGAGAGTTATCTTTGACGATAATATAACAATAACCAGACGGGACATGTTTATTTAAATTAGTAGTTGCACTAGTATTTGATTGTCCTTGTTTTGTATGATTATCTGTCATATTATCATCATCATCTGCATTATCAAGTGAAGAATTGTCTTCATTGCAATCATTATCATCATTGCATGGTGTTAAAAATGCTTCAAAATCTGCATACACACAGTACAAAGATTTTATCGCTGCACTATAATCACGAAATTTCATAATTGATTCACGCTCAATTTCCTCACGCTGGTACCGCACCCTTTGCGCTACCGAATGACTTACATATAGCAATGTGTTTTTCTAGATTCAATTCCATCTGATTGACCTGTGGGACTATGTACATCTGAAAACGATGCAGACAATATGGACATATGAATTTTTCATTCTTATTCTTTGTACTCCCGCTAATAATCGAGAAAGACCATTTTTCTGTTCACGAGTATTAATAAGACAAAATGTTTATTACCAAAGTCGTTGGTGAGCAGAAGGAGATATATAAGATATTTCCGTTCACGAAACTTTGTTATCCTGAATGGGAAAATTCTTTCCGTATCATTACAATAACATAGTATGTTTATTGCGATCTGTGGGTTCAATTTTTCAAAAAGATTCAAATCCTTATTAGCTACTGGGAATGTTAAACCGTCTACATTAACAATTGGCATAAGTTTTTTCAAATCCCTAATACGATTATGATGTGATGTGTTGAAGTACGCCAGAACCGACCACAAAAAACACATGTTGTCTTCTCTGTTCTGAACATTTATTAGAGCCTTTTGTTAGCCAATTTTATGGGTGTAGGTATGTAGCTACTTCCAATAGATGAGCCGATATTGGATTATATCTAACAACATGTACATCAGCGTAATTAATTTCTCCCACAACCCAACCCGAGCCATTTTCTGTGAATTGATCCAAAAGAGAAAGAATTTTCTGTTTTGCTGCTTGTTGTAAAAAATTCGTCTCTATTATCTTGTATGTTCAATAAAATAGCCGAATTTGAATTGAAAGATGGTGTAGCAGTCTTCACTGTTTCACCTTCTTCGAGAATTACAATTTTGTACAATGTCACACTCACCGACATAAACCATTTTATGCTGTTATGCAAATTACGTGATTTTTCCGCGAGAAAATCATATATTTTGCTAGACAAATTCTCAATGAACAGTTTCAAATCTAATTGCAGTGAATTCGGTTTATATCTTGCTCGTGCTACAGTTTTTCGCATACTATATGTATAACTTGTAGTAACTTCCATATTATTGCATTGATCCTACTGTATGTAATAATGATTACATGTGTTAATCATAATTCGAGAGAAAGAGAGAACTCGAAATGAAAATATAGTTAAATTAAAAGTGAAATACAATTTTAAACTTACAAGAGGTTGTTTAGTCTGAATTTTCCCCATCCTCTCTAGATTGTCGGCTGCAATAAAGTTGACGCTGTTTTGATGATGATGACGATGATGATGGTGGCGATGATGGTGGTGCTCATGATGATGATGGTGAAGAGCAGCTGTGCAGATCTTGTCTATCCTTGCTTGCTATGAATGCAATTCATCTGCTCCGCTACATAATTTGCAGTGCGAAATGCAGGTGCAATAACGTTCTCCTGTCCTTCCCACTGCAAGCTTCTGTGAAATTACAAAACAAACCACAATTCAGCTGCGTCTGGAAATACGAGAGTAGGAGATTTTTTCCAGTATAAATACAAAGTACAAATGTTTATGCTTCATCATTCTCAATTCGTTCATGCTGTTGCTTTCGCTCATCAATTGCTTTCGGTTCTGACATTAATTCCAACTATTCGCTCCGCTTACCACTTCTGTCCTGTTATTGTCTACAATAATGTCTCATCAACTTTTCAATCCTATAAGTTTCAATCGCGCGGTTATAAACGAAACTGAGGCTTTTTCAATTGAACTTCTCACATTCAACTACAACTATCCGCAGAGTGCAAGGATCGCTAAGACCAAATTCGGTAAGAGGCCGGTACTAGGCATTACACTGGCAGCGTGGGAAACCGTAAAACAACTTGAGGAGAAGAAGGCCGCACTCGCAGCAGCTAGTGCGCACACATCCGACACCGATCCTAACGCGTTCAACAAGGCACGGAAGCGAATGATGTTTGCAGAGGCAGCAGCTCTTGCAACACAGTCAGTTGCTGACGAATCAGCAATTGAGGGGCGTCTGGAGTGATTGAAGAGGAGATCGAAATAGCAACTATAGAGCAGGAAAATTACAGCAGTGAGAAAGAGGTAATTGACACTTTCCTCCCCCGTCGGTATAATCAATTTATAAACGAGGAAAATATAACAGATTTTAACAAACGCTCATTCGAGGTAGTTTTCACGAAAAGCAAACGTTCATTCGAGGTAGTTTTCACGAAAAGCAATACCGATTACACTAATGTTCAATTGATTGAGGTATTATCGGTTAATTGTTATGTGTGCATAATGAAATTGTCACATGCACACATAACAATCGATCTACAACATAATACCTCAATCAATTGAACATTTTGTGTTCAATTGATTGTTTTTCATGAAAACAATGGAGGAAAAGTTTTATGTTAATAATAAATTAACATTATTGACTTAAATGTTTTTTCATTTCACGCATCTTGTTTTATTGAGTAGTTAAGCAGCAAACAGCAGCAACTAGCAGATATATAGTACTTGTAGAAACATCAGCAATGGTAATAGTAGAACTGATCACAGCTATATAACAGCAAAATACTGCAGACACACAATCTATTGTCGATGTTGAAGTTCACACTAACAAGCCACAAACATATATAGAGAAAATGATTGTGATAGTTGAATGTAAGTTTTATTCGTTGTAATCGAGAAACAGAATATGCGTAACTATCTGCTAGAACACACCTCACACAATGATGAGCAGAGAGCTAATGCCTGCGTTTTTATACCAATATTTTTCTATGAGTGCAGGTGCGTGCATGTGTTTTCGCATGCATGTCTCATCCGATGCGTGAAAAAAATCGTTACTTTTTGCCATTAACATATGGTGGGTGATGGCAGGTGCGTGCGCACGCTTTCATCTACATGTTTCATCCTGTACATGAAAGTTCGTTACTTTATGCCATTATTATGCAGATAATACATGCGTCATTGCTCATTAAAATTAGTGCAGCTTCAATGACAATCTTGATAAAAAAATTGTTCTTTGTTTAGTATTGATTGTGGTGTGATAGTGTGAACATCAACATGTTTTGTGAAAATTACTCTGAAGATTTAACATGTTGCTGTTGCAAGTTGAACGAATGTGATAATATAAATCATCATAGGTATAACACCAACTATAATCTTATAATGCACATAGACGAATTTTTGAAAAGACAACAGAAATTATTAAATGTTTTGTATGTGTGCATTATAAGCATAGTTGTACTATCGATTTATATTACTGCATTAGTTTCAATTAATAAGTTATCAGATGAAGATACAAAAGAACACCGTTATTCAGCTAATTCAACTCTCAAAAATTTGGTTTCAAACAAAAGTTTCACATTACAAAATGTTTCTGTTACGAATATTACTGATAATGTAGCAGACGAATCTGATTTGTTTTCAAATAATTTATCTTATAATGAGAAATTGAAGCGTGACTCGTTGGATTATATAAAAGCCTGTATATCAAGTGCAAAATATTTTAATATTAGCAATCACTTTAACGATGACATCGATAATTGGTATGACACTTTAATGTTGAAAATTGCTAGCGTTTGTGCTTTTAATGATGAGTATAGAGATTTTCTAGCTGGGTGTTTTACACAAACATCAATAGAACACATAAATACAGTATTGAATAAATCGATGGTTTTCTGTGATAGGAGATGATGATGATGATGATGATGAAAAAAGTTGATATACCTAATTGTCACATCAATTAATTGCTCAGTAGTGTACAGACAGTTGTGGAGGAAGCATGGTAGTTGTTCTAAATACTGCTAAGAGGCTGAGCCGTAATAAACAACGCAAAATCAGAGGTAGGGGTGTTTTATCTACTGCAAAAAATTTAATTGGTGATGTAGCTTCATTGGCTGGTACTGCAATTAATAAAGGTATTGATTATTTACCATATGAACTCCATTTTCCAACTTACAAATTCTGAGGGACCGAGACCCGCCTCAGGGCTCGCGTGGCACGGAAAGATCAGCCTATAAACTCTCTTGATCGTCAATGTTTGGCTCACGATCTTGCATATGAGAGATTTTCAGATTCAAGAATAGAAGTTTAGCCGATAAAAACTAGCTAATAACGCCTGGGAGATTGCTAAGGATCCTAGTAAATCACTTGGTGAGAGGTCGTTAGCATATTTAACAACCAACATTATGAACGCCAAAAGTAAATTTTTCGTGGTAGAGTTAGAAAAATTGTAGGAGACGCAAACGTAGTAAAAGGTTGTCAACAAAACTGTGAGTAGTGGTAGTGCATCTGTAACATCGAGACTAAGAAACAGTGCACGCCAGAAAACAATTCAGCATTTAACCAATAGCGAAAGGGTCGAGGCTTCTATTTAGCACCTTACCCGAAAATTACGGAGGAAGTATTCGTAATCTCAAACTGCCGAAAAGACGAAGTACTGTGGCTAGATCACGGCGCCGAACGCAACCCGCCGATCAGAGCAGGAGAAGGAGGAGGAGGAGGAGAAAACGAATCACACGTAAGTAATGATGAAGAAGAAGAAGAAGATTCGACGTAGTCGTGGGCTTTCTAATTACGATTTACTCGCATATGCGAAGCAAATGCAAGTACAATTACGTGGTGTTTATATGCTGGATAATTTACCGAAAAAGGTGAATATAAACGAAAATGCAATTATTAATTTATCTCGAACAGGCTTAGAAGGTTCTCACTGGGTATGTTTTCGAAAAGCTGGAAATATTGTTGAATATTTCGACCCAATCGGTAATCTAGCTCCACCGAAATTATTACTAAAATATTTATGTAGAAAAAATAATGATTGCAAGATCTATTATAATTTTACATCAGTTCAAAAAGTAGACACAAACATTTGCGGAGAATTATGTTTACTTTTTCTAGCGAGACAATTCTAAACAGCTTAAAGCATTCATATTTTTTTTTGCAAATGCAATTCCGCAGTTAACAACGGAACTAGATGATCTCCAAGGAAACATCTTACAGGTGTATATATTACATGCGTGTGGTTGGAGAATTATCGAGTTGGCATTTGAAGAATCAGATTTGGGAAATTCACAACTAGGGTTGTCTTTAGAGAAATAATAGAGCTTCCACTTGATATACGAAGAGGAAAATCTTGAAATGTATTAGCAAGGTAACAAACTATTTATCCATCCCTAGTTGTGAATTTCTCCAAATCTGATTCTTCAAATGTTAACTTCGATAATTCTCCAATCACACGATTCGATAAAGTTACAATGCAACTTTGATTGTAGAATATATAACGGAATTAATTCACTAATATTAACAGTTGTGAACAGACAGTTATCAGGTGAACATTACAATGAGTAAACTTGTGACATTGAGTGATAATTCTAGATTATATTTAACTCTACAAGAACCAATTCATTTAGAGAATGAATGGGAAATTGGATGGTTAATTTCACATGTTATAATTCAATAGCGAATATTAATGAAGGTATTAACAATAAAATTATGTACGGTGATTTAGAGATTGCACTAAGAACTGGTGCATATGAAATTGAATCAATAATCAAAGAAATTAAAAACATTTACCGCCTGATCATGGATTAAAAATAATCGCAAATAATAACACAATGCAGTGTGAAATCTATTCAGATAAACCTTTAGATTTGAGTGCAGAAGACAGTTTGGCAGACGTTTTAGGTTTCGAACGAACATGTTTAGCACCGATAAATGGCATTATTCCACACAAATAGTTAAGATTAGGAGAATAAGTGCAATACGAATTATGTGTAATTTAGCTAGTGGTTCAATTTCTCATAATGGAGACGAAAGTCATGTTATCTATGATTTCGCACCGCCTGTACCGCCAGGATACTTGATGCTAAGAAGACAACCACCAGTAATTTACTTACCCATGAGTACAAATGTAATTACTAGCATTTATCTAAAGACAGTCGATCAGAACGGACACCTAGTAGATTTTCGCGGAGACAGAGTAAGTGTGTGCTTACATTTAAGGGAAAAGAAAAAGAGAAATGGGAGTTGTAGTGTATAATAATCCAACATCATCATCATCATCAAGAAATATTGATACAACACATGTAAGTTGTTATAAAAAAAAGAAACGTATGAGTCGTATGCGCAAATCAAAAAATCGCAGTTTACGTTCAACTACGTTAAAGGTAACACCTCGTTACGCAAGAATTCTCAGAGATTTAGGATTTAAAGTGAACCTCGTCATGTCGGCGTTTAGTGAAATATTGAATATTAATAATCAAATTAGTATTGACTCATCGATTCAGGGATATGAAGTTCATTCCTTTGTACCATACACAAACTCAAATTTCAATAGTTCAGACGAAATAAGAATAAGTATTCAACCGTCTGAATTATTCAGTTTACCTTGTGAAAGCTACTTATATGTGGAATTCAGCATAACTTGTAACAAAGATGAAATTGTAAGGAAGACAGATACTACACCGAAACAACAAAAGTTGTTCCGCAGCGATACTGTTAATTCTAACCCTATAGCAAATTTGTTTTCAGAGATTCGATTCGATTTATCGGGTCATGAAATACAACGCCTTATCCAAATATTGCTTCACAAATAAAGCATATTTATGTCAACGGCAGGCGTTGACACGAATTCATTTGAATTGGCTGGAATTAAATCATCTGGCTGGAGTAATGCAGATCATAAATACCAATTTTAATGCCGTTGAAAATGGTTATGGGTTTTTTCGAGGATTTTCAACAAATTCTTTTACATGTTAAACAAGAATTAATACTTGTTCGTACATCTCATGATAAAAATTTAATTACTAGTGCACAAGCAAAATACTTAAGTGTGAATATTAGCAAAATTTGTTGGAGAATGCCATTCAGAACTCGCTGATTCATTGCAATTGAGAATGTTGAAATTATTGGATGATGATCACCCATTACCCATTGGGTTTAGACACTCTGAAGTTTTGAATACCCGCTTACCTCTTTCAAAATCCCATAGTTGGGTGGTAAAACAGCTTCATTCCAGGATAGACCGAGTTTTGTTGTTGTCGGTTTCAAACTGATCGAAAGAATCAGTATACAAAGACAATGGCTGAATTTGATGATGTATCAATAATTAATATGAAATTATTTCTTAATAATATATATTTTCCTTATGAGAATACCCAATCTAAATTTGAGATATTTTATCAAATGTTTCTTAATTTTTCAAAAAGCTATTACAATTTAAAAGTTAGTGATGAATATGGTCTTGCATTAACATTTAATGATTTTAAGACCAAAGCGCCGTTATATGTAATTGATTGCAGCCATCAATTAGAACTATTAAAATCAAATGCAGTTGATATACGTTTAGAGTGGGAATGTAGTGTAGATGTAAAGGCGAATACTACAGCCTATGCTATGCTAATTTCGATAAACTTCACATATAAGCCGCCACCGGCATTGTGACGCAAATTTAGATTAATTCAGTTGGTAGACATGTGTATGCATGAGAGAGATAGATGGATAGATAGTGCACATGCTAACATATTAGTGTTTAATTAGTTTTAAGTGAATACTCGGTGCATCGAGACGTTACAGTGTATGTAAGAGTGAAAGATGGCGGCAGCTGGTGCGGTAGACACGAGTGCAAGCGTGATACGGGTGAGATGCAAGATAATGTTAATTATCAATGCAACGAAGACATTAATAGCAATAATAATTCATATGCAGTTGTTGAATTTCATTGGTTCAGAGACAATTACAATAATCACATTATAAAGGAGTTAGCTTTTGCAAGTTATGGTGAACAACTAACAGACTGGAAAGAGGGAGGGTTTCATTATCAGCCACCTTATAATTTATGTAAACTCAATGATGATAAAATTAGACATGTATTATGGTTAACAAAGCATTATCATTTACTACCGTGGATTGTGGAAGCGAAAAATTCAGTAAAAATCAAATAAGAAACTTGCTATCAAAATATAAAATAGTGTATACTAAGGGTGAGGAAAACGTAGATATCTTTCTCGTTTTCACAATGATGTGAGAGATTTACCACACCGATGGAAAACCAATTTATAATCCACATACAAATGAACATTGCAAACAGCATAGAAATAATTATGGACGATGTGCATTAACTTCGCATACATTACAGGAACAAATAGAAAATTATATTTTGAATGCTATTGATAGTGGTGATGAAGATTATAGTGATGATGATGATAATGATGATAGTGATAAAAAGCTGTTGTAGTAGATGAGAGTAATGTAAAAGTGGAGATAATAAAGAAGAAGAAGAAGAGGCGATGGCTGCAGAGAAGCAAAAGAATGAGGAGGAGGAGGAGGAGATAAATGAATTTGATTATTCATCAGTAATTAATAGATTGAAGTCGTTAATGAATATGTTTATGAATCAAGAAGATTCTAAAGCTAGTAAAAACGAGGAAGAAGCACAAGATTTATATAATAATGATGATTATCTATATCAATTAACACATATGCTGGTATTAGCACAAAATGGATTTTATTATTGTCATAAGAACGATGCTATCAAGTGTTTTTGGTGTGAGAACCCATTAGAATTTCACATCGCAAATGTTTGCGCCCCTGATTATAGAGATACAATTAATTTTAATGTGTTGGTACCGCATCCACCTGATGCATCATCCCTTCCACAACCGCCGGAACAGTTTCTCACAAACATTAGTACAGAATGATTAGTGTATGTGTTGTGTGTGAATAGCAAGCAGACATCGCGACAAGGACTTGTGATTTGTGCGTCGAGGTGTGATATTGAGGAAGCAACAGCATCATGAATCAAGGTAGATTACAGATCGATTGAATTAGAAGAGAAATTAAAACACATTATCGAATGTGTTGACAAATTGATAATGCTATTTCACGAGCATACACAACAGGAGATTTGTATATAATAAATTTTGCTAAAAGTTGAAATCTACATATTTGTCAACAATTAACAGCGAAGATATTCACGAATATCTGGGCTACAGTAGACCGTTATTATTGGATGTAGATAAATTGATTAAAATTGAAACTTATATTTATGAAATGATGGCGGACATTGTAAATCAAGAATGAGTGTTAAAAGATTATATCAATGGATGTAGATTTAGTAGAAGAAGGAGAAGAAGATGCACTGCTTAAAAACAAATCAGCATTTGAAAACATCTCATACATAAACTACGTTATCATAGGTATGAATGTTATGGAAAAGATTATGGACATTATATTATGTGTATAAATCCTCAAGCAAATGAAACAATGCATCAGTTCATTGGAAAATGTACTTCAGATTCGTGCTTTTATCGACTAATGCAATCACATACAGCGGATAATCATTGTGAATTTTGCAATGGAGCTTATCATACATTCAACATGTGTAAAACAAAATTGATAAATTTTCGTAACTTGTGGAGGAAATTCCGATGTATGAAATATTGCAAATTATTTCGATCGTTAAACAGTGTACAATGAGCAGCTGCAACATACATACAGGTTTTTTAATTAATAATTGCACTTCAATTCTAGCATCTGCAAACTGCAACGATACAACGATGGTTTAATTAATTATTTCGATCGTTAAACAGTGTACAATGAGCAGCTGCAACATACATGCAAGTTTTTAATTAATAATTACACTTCAATTCTAGCATCTGCAAACTGCAATGATGCAACGATAGTTCAATCAACTTTAACGGACATGTTTGAACTTGAATAACGGATAAACACACACCTGCTCGACAGGTGTGCCAATAGGTGTGCACTTGAACCAGAATGCTGGTTGATGCATTCATTATCTGTGAGATCGCCTAGCTGTGAACATTGCGTGTGTAAGCTGCTGCTGCTGCGGAAAGTATTCAAAAACAATTAATAATGCCGATTATTAGAACAAGTCGTCGCGGCGTCATCACGTAACGAGTTTCAAGAATCGCTCAACGCGAAAGCGCGAGAAACATTGCCAACAATTCGACTTTTAGATTTAACTGAACAATTTAGATATCCGATAATTTCAGCACGAATGGTTACGACTAAATTTGGAAAACGAGTTATTGTGCGAGTGTTGTTCTACAGTGATGAAGAACTGACAAGCAGTGCTAAACCATGTGATATATTTTTACCGGAAAATTTCTATCTGTTGTAAATGCAGATAATATATCGAGTTTTAATGGAAAGGAAAATATGTATTGATTACGGAACGTGTGAATGGTTCAATCTACCCGAGTTGCACAATCGACAGGATGACAAAGGCTGAACTTGAAGAATATCCAGAGGAATTACAATCACTAATAATGAACGGAAGAGATATGGACACCAGATGTTAACTGCTGCTGCTGCTGCTGCTAATGCTATTCGAGCTCCTGCTTCTTCAAATTTATTTCTACTTCTTCTGCTGCTGATGCGTTTGCTGCTTCTTTGCTGCCATTGCTGATAATCTTGCTGCTGTTGCTGCTGCTGTTGCCGAGGTGATGGACACGGCAGAGGACGCTGATGTACGAGAAGATGAAGAATTGGACGACAGTGAGGAGGAGGAGGAGGAGGAGTTTCAGAAGATGGAAGGTGATGAGAACACTGAACGGATAATTGACATTGGAACTATGTATGATCGTTTAATATTATTGCTGTTGTTGTTGATAATTGCATTGCTTTTACTATTGTTGCATAATTTATTGTATGATTTAGCTGTTAACAAATTACATTGGTAAAGTATAATAATAATAATAATAAAGCTGAGATTTTTTTCTTTAAATATGGTTTTCTAATTTCCGTAGCATTAGAAACCTAGTTCATCTAGTTTTTAGTACTTCTATTAATTGCATACATATGTGAGGTGTGTACTTGAGCTGCACAGTTGAATTATCATTAGTATGATGATAACAATCGATCGATTTGGAAGACCGCTGGGAGCTAAGTCCAGCGGTTTTGATAGTGATAATAACGAAAATAATAATATCTTTAATGGTAAGCGCAAACGCCGCACGCATTTCAAAGCAAAAAGTGGAGATAAAAATTAAATACTACAGCTGAATCAACTTCAACTAATACTATTATCGCATCAAAATCTGAAGAAACACAGACTGATAATGCTGATTGGTTAGGAAATTATGAAAATTGGGATGATTTTATTAGTTCATTACAGATGGTCGCGGTCTCAATGTTCATTCTATACGAATTGTGAATTTAGGTGCACCGCTGGAAAATAGTGATGCAATAAATAAACAATATCTATTGAATGAAATTGACACCGTGAAAAACTTAAGCATTACTGATCTTTCAGAACGTCTGACTAAGTTAGTGGAAGACAAGGATGTAGTAAATAGAACGCATCTATTGAATGATATCGAGAATATTAAAATTAACTATTAACGATCTATCAGATCGCCTATCTAAATTGGTAGAAGAAAACAAGCACAAAATAAACAATATATATCGAATATAATTGGCGATGAGAAAGCAGTGATTCTCAATGATGTGTCAAAACAGGTAATCAAATTAGCAGAAGACAAAGATGTAGTTAATAGACAATATATATTGAATGTAATTGGGGAGGAGAAAAATCTATTCTCGCTGATCTTACAGGTCAAGTTAACAAATTAGCAGAAGATAAAGATGTGGTTAATAAACAAATATATTTCGGATGTGATTGGGGAAGAGAAAAATCTATCCTTGCTGATCTTACAGCTCAAGTTAACAAATTAGCAGAAGATAAAGATGTAGTTAATAAACAACATATTTCGGATGTGATTGAGGAAGAGAAAAATCTATTCTCGCTGATCTTACAGGTCAAGTTAACAAATTAGCAGATGATAAAGATGTAGTTAATAAACAACATATATCGAATGTGATTGGGGAAGAGAAAAATCTATTCTCGCTGATCTTACAGGTCAAGTTAACAAATTAGCAGAGGATAAAGATGTAGTTAATAAACAACATATATCAAATGTGATTGGGGAAGAGAAAAATCTATCCTTGCTGATCTAACAGGTCAAGTTAACAAATTAGTAGAAGAAAAGACAGAGTAAATAAAGAACATATATTGAACGTGGTTAGAAGAGAAAAATCTATCCTTGCTGATCTAACAGGTCAAGTTAACAAATTAGTAGAAGAAAAGACAGAGTAAATAAAGAACATATATTGAACGTGGTTAGGCAGAGAAAAATCAATCATTGATGATTTATCAGGTCGATTAACAAAATTAGTCAAGACAAGGTTGGCGGTGATGTTGGTCGACGGTATCAGAAACTACAACTAATATTGGTAAATTATCGCATTTAGTTCGTAATAATAGAATCTATTGTGCTACAAAATTAATACAAAAGCAACGAGATATGGAATCAATGGGCGCCAAATTCATGATTATGATTAATGAGACATTGAGAAAATATTTGTGATGTAATTATTAGGTTATAATTAGGTGTGAGATAGTATGCTAGTCTGCTAATCAGCCGATTCGTGGGAAAATATTTTTTTTTGAAAAAAGGCGGGCGGTAGAGGAGCTGGGTGAGGGTCTATCGTGTCTTCATGATCCGGCTATCTCACAAGATACAGTAGCCATGTTGGTTACAGCACTAATGTGGTGACAAAGTCACATATGGTGCCGGCGCGCATTGTGGTGATAGCGGCCATTGTGGTGCCGGCGTCAATTTTGGTTACAGAATTCCAATTGGTTACAGCGGCCATTTTGGAGACATAATCAGATTTGGTTACAGTGAATAGGTTGGTTACAGAGAACGCTCTGGTTACAGCGTCCATGTTGGTTACAGCAACCATCTTGGTGACAGCGGCCATCTTGGGTCCAGCGGCCATCTTGGGTCCAGCGTTCATCTTGGGTCCAGCAACCATCTTGGGTCCAGCGACCATCTTGGGTCCAGCACCCATCTTGGGTCCAGCGCTCACCTTGGGCCCAGTGGCCATCTTGGGTCCAGTGACCATCTTGGGTCCAGCAACCATCTTGGGTCCAGCGGCCATCTTGGGTCCAGCGGCCATCTTGGGCCCAGTGGCCATCTTGGGTCCAGTGGCCATCTTGGGTCCAGCGGCCATGTTGGGTCCAGCGGCCATGTTGGGTCCAGCGGCCATCTTGGGTCCAGCGGCCATCTTGGGTCCAGCGGCCATGTTGGGTCCAGCGGCCATCTTGGGTCCAGCGGCCATGTTGGGCCCAGAGTTGGTCCCAGAACCAACATATTTACACTACTAATTTTTATAGTTGATTGCACGAAAGTCAATCAATTTCAACCAACTTAAAATAACGTCAGTTGACGGAGCCTACCAATCAATGTCCTTTTCATTCGTCGATCACTGATAACCAATAACAGTTGACAACTAATAACCAAATCCCTATTCAGCTCTGTCAAATGGAGTCAATATGGAGAGACTCTTTTGCGGCGCTTGAATTTAAGAAGTTTTCGTGCAATCGGCCGTTAGTGGTGTTTTATATTCTCTGTCTCAAGCAGGCATACTAACACAAGAATCAATCGCAATGGACACAAGGGAATCAATCAATTGACAAGTCTCTAGTGTCACTTACTCCTTTCCATCCATTTATCTTTTTGTGAGATAAAGGAATCAATTTGTTTGGCAATATCATAGTACTAACCAAGTTCGACTTATTGTAGATTTATAGCAGTTTTGTTATTGATACTCAAGAATTTCTGTATATGACAATATTATAGGTGGAGAAGCGTTTTTTTTCAGAACCAGAATAATAGCGACTAGAGAAAAGTAAAGAAGAATGGGTAGAAGGAGTAATAGAAGGAGTTAAAGATATTACTTATTCGGGGAATTGAATAGGAAAAGAAGAAAATGGAGATAAATTGAAATAGGAAAGAGTTGTTATAGAAAGGAGTTCTGAAAAGAATTCTGGAAGGCGTTCTAGAAGGAGTCTCTTACTGAAAAGTTAAAAGTTGAAGAAAACTTAATCTATCATTTTCCTTAGATGAAACAAGTAATATCAGTGGTCACTCGGTGAGAGCGGTTGCTAAGTAATCATGTGGTTAAGTAACAAACATTCAAGACCGTTCTCGGATGGGTGACCGACACAAAAAAGACACAAAAAATTGTGCAATGAGGCGAGGTGGAACCTACCCGTAAGGGTCTCCCCACCAATAAAAGCCAACAAAGAAAAAAAAATGAAACAAGAAATACATCAGCAGAGAAACATTTTCGTTAGTCAGCGATGAGAAATAAGAATACAAATTTAGAAATCAGGTTCAAGTCCCTTTCCTTTACAATGACTATATCCTGTAGTTACTGTACTTTCCTTCAACCGAAGCTCTATGATTCAATCCGAGTTTTATGAGTCTGGTTGGTGTGAAGATGCTGTAATCGCAACACAACTCAGTGAGCTTACGAGCACCCCACAATTAATCTGTGAGTAATAAATAAGCGCCGTGAGTGTACAAGAAAGGCCGGTCCAATAAAATCGTCGTTCACTGATTCGCAATCGGAAAACGCTTGACAGTATTTAGAAAATTGTGAAGAACCTAATGAAGTGGATTTGAGAAGTAAATCTGGCGTAAAACCGCTGTAACTGCACGGTCACGTGGCGGACCGGAAGTGGGCCGCGTCACTTCCGGCGCGTGCCAAGATGGCGGACGGCGGGAAATTTCGGAGCCAATTTTGAGTGTCGACAGTCGGGGGTGTTAACCCACCATTATTTCGGGACACGTGTACTGTAAATAACGTTAATTATTAAAACTGGTACCGTACCGTACGATGAAGCTCCCAAGAAAGTCACAGACGCTTCATCAACACAAACACCAACATTGCGATTCTATTATTTGATAATGAACTTGGAGAAGCGTCGAATCAAGATTTATTTATTGAACTGCTACTGCAATTATTTATTGGTGCCAGCCTTTTAATGGGAGAATCTTGTTATCGTGATCATTTTCGTTTGATAGACCCTGTTATTAGAGAAGCAATTCTCTATGTTAGGACTCTCTCACCAATAATCTGAAAAAACTGAACCTTTGCTTTATTTGATTTAATCGGAACACAATGTCGCATTTCACTTTTATAGAGATGTCAGCTTTCTGATAAAAGGCCTAGTTGGGAGTTTTCTAACTCAGGGGACACTAAGTAGTGTTTCTTTAGTTTGTTAGTGTGTGAGTATGATCAGCAATATTACTGATGCTAATAATAATAGAAGGATAAATTTTAATTAGAAATTGTCAAAATTGTAACTAAATTACAGTTCAACACGTATTCAATACTTGAAATTTATATGGAAAATCGATTTTAAAATGACATTATCTACCGGACAGTTAATTATTATCCGAGACAGGCATTATTCATCATATTTTTTCTGTGGGTGATGCCCACATGAGCTTTAGACTTGTGCGTGGGTAATGAGAGAGGTGATGATGAGAGATGACGACTGTTTTTAGGCAGTCGGACCCAACGTCTTTTCGTCTTCTCCGAAAGTCTGAGAGGTAATAATAAGGAACTGGGCCACTCATCATTATTTATTAATTTATCTATTTATTATCTTCATACTTTATTACAAGATGAATTAAGGATTCGCAGGTTCTACCTTACACTAATTAACCTCAAATTATATCAGTCAATTTTACATTTTCATCATTAAACTATTGCTAACAAAACATTAAAAACAATTCTTGGTTCAGAAAATCCCTGTCATCGTTTCCATCTTCTTTTAACTCATCATCTTATTTCTTATCTTATTTCTCTCAATCATCATATTTTCTGATAAAACGACTCCAATAAATTTCTTCCATTGAATATCAAATTCAAATTGATTGACTTCAATTTCTCTTGATGTCAATCTTGATTGAATGACAAGCTCTTGAACAATCAATCAAATCGCTATCAATGCTATTGCAGTTGCTATTTAAAAAAACTGTTTGCTAATAATATATAACAAGTCCAGGTGTATCGTAAGGAAAGTCTCACTCTCTCTCACTCACTCGCTCGCTATCTCTCTCTGTACGAACATTCTCACTCTCTCTCTCTCGGACTCTCTCTCTTTCAAACACTCTTTTCTCCTGTTACAAATATTTTCGCTATCACACACTTTCTCACTCACTCTCTCTCTCTCTCTTAATCTATCTCTTTTTCTCTCTATGTCTCTTAACACTCTCACCCTCACTCACTCTCTATCACTCTCTTTCTCTGTATCAGTATCAACTCTCTCTCTCTCTCACGCCCATTGACCCATGCATTTTTCTCACACGGCCCGCGGAGATCGCAACCGAAGCTCTTTGTGACGTTTGTCCGCCCTTTGTGAACGGCTTCTGAAGCCCGTCACAAAAAGAACGCACTGTCGGCAATACAACACAACCTGAGGGTGGCAGCGGCATTTTGACAGAAACTTCAACCGCAATCAGCGTCTTTCTAACGGAAGGCCAACAAACCCATTCTCCAATCTACTGATAGCTGTTGAAAGAATGTTATAAAACTCCAAAACATCTTATTACATTATTACTGATACTCATAGAACTTTATTCAGCGTCTTTCTAATTGAGGACAAATTAACCCATTCTCCAAGAAAGTGATAGCTGTTGAGTAAGTTAGATGTTATAGTATAAAAAATTCCAAAACGTCAAAATTACTCGTAGAACTTACTTCAGTCACAGTAGCTTAGTTCATGGAACTGAGAATATACTACATATATAATTAATAATAGTTCATAATATACTAAGAATATAATACATAGAACTTAGTTCATACAACACATAGTTCATAGAGTACGTTGTAAAGCTGGTTCATTTTGTTAAAGCTTAAAGATTCATTGTTAACATTCCAACCAACTCATTACAACATTGCGAATTGCAATGCGTAAATAATATTAACAAGGGGGCGTACAGTACATGTGTATGAATTTTATGAATTATTAACATTCCAACTCGTCATCACTTGTCATCAGTTTACAATAATAACAGGCTGCTCCATAGTGGATGGATTCTTATATATTATATACTTTGAATATTTCAAAAAGCTGTAATAAGACAATTATCCATTGTTAGTCCAGAAGCGTTAGGAAAATTGACCAGCTACATTTTTATAATATTAATAATTTAAAAGCCATTCAGCAATGCGTTCATCCGCCTTTTACAATGGAAACCTTCAATTGACAACAATTCCTCATATTCTCTGGAAAAAATTCAAAAACGTTCTTGTATTTGGGATTCGTTTTATAAAAATTTTCCCTGTGCTGTGCAGTTCTGATTGCATTTCTGTACTACTTGCATTGTCTTGGTGAATGTCGGCTCAGTTGATGAATATTTGCTCAGTCGTAGAGGAATTTAATCGGAGTGTAATATATCTACAACTCTTTCAATAGAATTAATAATATTAAAGGAAATGGATTTCTGAATCTTGCACATATGATTGTGTTACAATCAGATCAGATCATATCTTTTAAGGCGTATGGGCACGGTCAAATCTTCCATCCAAAAAATGGGAGAAAAGAGTTTCAAATCTTGTTCAATACTTGACAAGATTTTAAAGAACTCTTGACAATTTTTGACAAGAATTTCTAAGCCTTGATAAGAAAATACATGACAATCTTCCAAAGTCAAGTATTGTCGAATATTTAAGAAGCTCTTTCCTCCAAATCGTGGAGAGATTGAAATCTTAAAAAGTCTTGCCATTTATGAGGTAAGAATTTGTGTACCGATCAAGATCTGAGTAGAGTGTATGTGATTCATTGTGAGTAATAATCGAAGTCATGTTATTTATTCAACTTGGGAATGTCTGGTGAGATGTGATATTTATAATACAATAATGAAAACACTTGGATGTAGTAAAAATATCACTGAATTTAGTAGAGAAATTCACAAACATGTTTCGGCATCATTGTGCCATCTACAGTGTACAGTGATTTTTTGACTACATCCAAGTGTTTTCATTATGTATAATGTATAATTTATTCAATTCAAAAGCCTTGTCAATTATTAAACAATATTTGAAACTCTTATATTCTATTAAAAGTCTTGGCATGTACTGAACTAGATTAGAAGCTCTTCTTTTTCATTTTATTGGATGGGAATTTGATCGTAAACACACGCCTTTAAACAAGATCTACCAATCTATCAGACTCACCAACAATAATTAGACTATCCTCTCTACCGTGATCTCTTCTCATGCTTCAAGCATGATCTAATCATTCTGGTAGGTGTAAGCAGGGGTGGCTAGATAAGGGATGATCTGTCTGGGTGGATTAGGTCTCACTCCACACTCGGAGGGTGTGGGTGGGGGAGGAAGCACCCCACCCTCATGTGACGAGAAGCTATTTGGACAGGTACACACGTCGTTTCATTTCCAGGTGCATTGGATGCGCAGATTTTGTCGGCCTTATCCCTTTACGTGTAAACAGAGCGCGCACACACGCGCATGCACGCGAGTCATCCGTCAAGACTCATTGTCTCACATGGGGGTGGCTACTGTAGACGACCCATTCGGGTAGAAACCGGACCCTTCTGAATTATACTTCGATATTACCAGCACGAGATTTATACTTAGACGCATGAGATTAGTGTGGGTAAACACACACTGCTATCCATTACAGTACCTGTGTGACACGCTGTCGTGTTTAATTACAATCAGTGGCCCATCAACGTCTCGTCAATGCCTGCTGCTATGATGGTGTGGTTAGCGACACGACTTGGCCTCTCTGTGCTGTTGATGTTGCTGATGAATGATACAGCAGGTCATCTGCAGTCTATACAAACACCTCTCAGTGGCTGTCATTCACAGCAATGGTCACTCAGATCACAGGTCACTCAGGTGGTAAGGTTTGAAGGATTTTAAAAACAACAAAACTATTCAGTAAAGCTTAAAAACTGAATGAAATGTTGAACTGTATTAAATTTTTTACCAAAAAACAAAACTGTGAATAACTTGCCAAAAAACTGTAAGCTTTAGAAAACTGACAGCTCGTTATCTTTTCCAAAGTATCTGTACTAAAAATTGTCATTACAATTATTCATTACAGCTTTTTAGCATGTTCAAATTTTCATGTCATACAATATTAATACGGTTGCATCATAGTATCTTGATGTGAAGAACTATATCAAGGATATCTACAGATACTACAGATAAATTGTGTAACATGATTGAGTCTGATTTGAATATAAGGCATATTCATTTGCCTCTGCAGAAGAGACTGGAGACGATAAAGTAGTCTAAAGATCTACGATATCTTAAAGTATGAAGTATTAAAAGTAATTTAATTTAGAATAGAACAATTAGATGGAATTTATGAATAATATGCTGGTTTTCTATTCAATTCATCATTGTACAACTTATACTATTTTAAAAGCTTTCAAAACAATAATTTTATACAAATAATCTGTTTTTATCTAATGTAAACTCCTTGTATTAGAGGATCTAGGAAGCTGATTTCTGACTGGAAATCATGCAGTTTCTGAAAGCCATCAAGCTGATTAATTAGAAACTATCAACTTTATAATCATTGTTAAATATTTTCAAACCAAACTCTGCAACCCCAAATCACACAACCCCTAGTTGTATAATGCAATCCACAAGGAATGACTGGTCACAACGCAATTATTTGATTCCAGATGACTGAGTCACACTGACATGTCGGCATTAAAAACTGATAATGGATTATGTAATTCCACTTCAAGAAGAATGTGTAATAACTGTAGCTTAACATGGGACAAATTGTCCGAGCATGGGTGTCATGTTGCCAAACTAATTACAAACGTCCCCCACTAGTTGCTAGGCTCTAAGCAATAATGTGACTAGAGAATGCCCTTTTAATCTGTCACATGATTCGCCACATAGCCAACATCTACAAATGGGCGATTATGTTTGAGTTTGATTAAATCTCTTCAAGAGGGTTAGGTCTTCAGATACAAATAGTTGTTTTATGAGTGCTGTATCAGAGTGGATTCAGACAAAAGTAGAAGGGAAGATCGGCTACTCCTGAATTTCACTGTTTTGAGGGGGAATAATGTTTAGTGTTTTATGCGTGATTTGACCTTGCTTGAAGGAAATAAAACATACGAATTGATTGAAATTGAACAACATCAAAATTGTTCAATATTGAAATTGAACATGTAAGTTGATCATACCAGAACTTGATACAACCTGAACGTACACTGATATTAAAAGTCTCCAACTCTAAATAATTATGTGAAAGGAGATTACATGTCTTACTTTATTAAAGTAAAATCTGTCAACACTGTATCAACAAATAACAACAGGATGAACACATAAATAATGCTGTACCTTAAATTAAATCTTGAACAAAAATTATTGACTTATTTGTAGAAATATTATTAAAAATTATTGAGTTGTAGCCTGGAGTATTTATTTAACTGTTTAGTCTCTAATGTCCAGAATTCAGTGAGCTGTAAAACTTGATAGTTGATGAAAGATAATTCAGAAGGAATAATCAATAGCCTGGAATATTATTTGCAGTAAATAGGATTACGGTATGTGAAAATATACGGATAAAATAACCTAATTGTGATGCAAATATTCTAATTTTTGACAAGACAGGGTTCTCAAATTGGAATATTCAAAGACATTGAATATGGATATTCTCAAAGCGTCTCTTAATTTATAATATCAAAACATGAAAAGATTGATATTACAGTGTTTCGAAACCATAAATTTATTAGGCCTATATTATCAATACATAAAATGTATATTATAATAATCTACAAATCATCAACTCATCATAATATTATCTAATACCATGAATATCCCTTCGGAATTTTCGGTTTAATCAGTATTTCCTCATTTTCCATTTGGAAGGACAAATGTTACACAATGGAAGTTTCCTTAAAAATTTCCCATACAGATGCAATATAGATATCCTCTAATAACACCTATCTATTCAATATTCATCTTACGATATCAGGTACATTGTTTGAAAACCGTACATTTGTTATATCAATAGCCTACATGGAATATCTATTAGATCATCTACAGATCATCACCTCATAATAATATATATCTTTACCATGAATATCACTTTGAAATTTCTAGTTTGATCATCAGTTTCTCCTCATTTTCCATTTGGAAGGACAAATTTTACGCAATGAAAGTTCCCTTAAAAATTTTCTATACTGATGCAATGTAGATATCCTCTATTATCGATAGAATAACATCTATCTATTCAATATTCATGATAAGATATTAAAGTGTTCAAAGACCATAAATTCTTAATATCAATACAAGAAAATATATTGCAGTGTGTGCAGGCCATCAATTTACAATATCTGTACCATGAAAAGAGTATAGGCTGCATTGGATAGTTTTAAATGCAAGGAGGGGAACGTTAGCTTGACGAAACGAAACATTCAATGAATGATAGGAAGTCCTCACTGGGAAATATCGCTTTTTCGACGGGGAGAAAGGGGTCTGTTTGTTGTTAGATGGGGTGGCTAGGCTATAGTTGAGGGAGGGGGAACTAGTGGGTGGTATAGGGTCAGAACTAAAGAAAAGTAATAATAAAGTTAATGAACAAGTGAGTGGTGGCAGAACGGAAACCGTGAACTGGCAATTTTATTAATCACATATTGAATTGAAGAGGAATACTTTGAGGAGGAGAGGGGGAGGGTCAATGTCGTTTAGGGGAGGGTGGTGATTTTGAAAAGAATGCAACTATCAAACAGATGCAACTTGAAATGCTTCTGCAAATCAATTATAAAAGCATCTTGCAGAGTGCGCTGTGTGTTTTAGAGGCGGAAAGGGGTGGAATGATATGTGGAGAAGAAGAGAAGGAAGAGAATGTGTAGGAGAAAGATGTGATGAAGGAGAGACGGCAGAGAAGAGAAAAATAATGAGAAGTATGGAGAGAAGAGGGGAGGAGAGGAAGAGGAGAAAGAGGAGGAAAAAGGAAGGTAATGGGAGAAGTTATGCTTTATGGAGCTAATGGTAACCTTTGTGGTGATCTTATGATGCTAATCTCCATGATGCTCCATGGTGGAGGGTTGAGGAGAGTAAGGAGGCGGAGGAGGAGGAGGAGGAGGAGGAGGAGGAGGAGGAGGAGGAGGAGGGGAGGAGGAGGAGGAGGGGGAGGATGAGGATGAGTGGTGAGAGAAGTAAGTGGAAGAAGTGTAAAATAAGGAACCTTTTTATTGGAGTTTGAACCAATTATCCTATTAATTTTTAATTAAATGGGTGTCATTGACAATACAAGAAATTGATAATTTAATTACTGCTATTATTTTTGATTAATACAAATTATTTATCCACCCATTCATTATTTTCAGCCACGTTTTTCATATTGTTCAAGACTGTGGGTGCCCCGTACTTCATACTTATACATACAGGCTCCCGTATCATACTTATCGCATGAATCAATCAATTATCAATCTATAATCATCAATCAATAAAAAAAACGTGTATTAATCAATTTGAATCAAAGTTATTGATGGTATTATTTGTTGGTGAGATGTGAGAACAAAAAATTAGTCAATTCTCAATTGAAATTACAACACTTTTCAACAAAATACATTAAAAATGATTGGACACTGACTTGTGACTTTAACATTGTTCTCAGAAATGTTACAGAATTGTTCCATGATAAAATAGAAACACAATATTTTGTATATTTCCAGTAAAAATGTTTATTTTCAATGTATCAATGCTCATGGCATCATATTCAGTTGAAGGGTTAGTTGGAAATCAATACTTTCCAATATAAATTGTGTTTGTGTTTCATCATAGGTACTTGTTTTGTAAACAGTATATAGAAAACGTAGGATTAATATAATATTGAAAGCAGAATAAATAGTCGGTATAAGTGCAGTAAATAATCAGTATCTTAATTACATATGTAATCATTACATAATTTTGTAATCAGTATCATATTTACATATGTGCAATTCACTCCTCCATTTCTATCCACACAACAAGATTAATGTGTAATAAAAAATACGTCGTTGACCAGTAAGTGTTGATACTTGAAAAGAACCGGTCCAACCGTTGAAAAGGGTTGTCGACACCCCAATCCCCCTCTCCTAAAAGATGACGTCATTCGTAATAAAACGGGAAGAAAGGGATGTCTGTGTGGCCACGCCCCCTTCATCAGCAACCATCCAATCAGAAGCGAGCTTATCGGGAGCATCTTCAGTATCAGAGCACCCTCTCTGTACGCTCATTATCCTGTCGTGATTCGCCATGGAGAATGTACGGAGAGTGACGTATGAAAGGGGGTTGCCAGAACAGATGTCAAATGTATAAAAATATGTTTAATATTGTATCTCTTACAACTTTCGACATAATGACAAACCAGATATTGTTCGGGGCCATTGTTGCGAGCCTTCGGGCTCTATCTTAACCATCGGAAGGGTTCAACATAATTGTATATTATTAGGCGTTGTTTGCTCGTTTTTTCAAATATATTAACTTATCAGTGTCTGAACATTCCCCCCTCCCTCCCCGATCTCCTCTTGTTAACGAACAATTCAAAACGTTACCAAACCCATCGATATGAAATTCATGGCTGATTAACCTATTATTTTTTCGGCTCAGTCTTTTGTACAGTTGCAACCACCCTTCCCGTATTATTAATTTCAGACATCGCTGGTGGCTGTCGGTGCAGATATGAGATTGTGGTGAAATTATACTCTATTCACTTCACGATGGAACAGGCTCATAATCCATGAACCCTTGCGTTTTATGGCTGCAAAAAAAAATATCTCAACGTCATGATGATTTGATCATGATGGTATTCTCAGACAAAAAAGACAGTAGCTGAAAATTCATTTCATTTCATTTATTTATACACAATTTCCAAAAACAATACAATAATACAACATATAAATACAATACAAAATTGGAAAAAGTGGTTAGGTGACCTCATTAGTAATCGTGTTGAGGCACCATAATTCATATATACACTTGGTTTGAATTGATTAATAGTTTGTCATACATCGTAAAGATTGTCGTACATCCATGAAAATTGAATCGCTCATTCAAATCACTCAATAGTGTTTTTCAATTTGTTTTACACGAAAATTAATTCAATTAGTATATAATCAAGTAATAATTAATATTTAATAAAGTAATTCTTAGCAGAAAATTAATAATCACTTGGTATGAAATGATTGATATTTTGTCAAAAAGTGTTAGATGTCAAGATGTGAAACTTCATAGAGATTGAATTACTTTTAGTCTATGTAACAGTTTTTCTCATTGTTCGAATTATGTGCTACTTGAACAAAGATTAGGCCTAAAATAATACATGGTAAATGAGTATCGTACGGGAATTCATGCGTGAGCTCAATACACTTTAATAGAGAATAATTGAAACCCTAATAAAATTGTGTTGATCATTCTCGACTAAGAACTCTTATTTCCAAATTCTTACTTTGAAATGAGAGTCATATTCGAGACAAAACATAGAGTGAAAAAGCATACTATGCAAAAAATAATGCTGGATAGGCTCTTTGCCTATTGAAGTTTTTCTTAATTGACTTATCATACAACTTTACCATTATTCATGCTACCTCAAAGTGAAGTAGCGATCCTTTCCAATACAGTAACTATATCAACAAAATTATTGCTTTTGATAGAATACTATTGGAGGATTTGGTATAGGAGGTGATATCCATTTCATTTCTGGATACTCAGAAAAACATAGAAAGAGAAACGATAGGTCATTAGAAGCTGATTTCTTCTGATTGAAGAATCTGAATAACTCTGTGAAGTTCTTAATTAATTCTCTGTTTGACTGTGTTCATGAATTGTCGTACTCATGCGATTCTCAGTAAACGTAGACCAATAAAAGATGAGTTAATAGAAGACAGAATTGGTATTGAAATTTCTGTTTCAAAGAAGGAAGAAGTTTGTATTACGTTTAACACGTAATAACAATGACAATAAAATATTTTAAAATATCCGAAAACGGATAAAACTGAACAATGAGAATATTAGTCATAATATTAGATACAATAAATTATTTTATGTCATATTATATTTTAGTATTCCATTATGATTATTATACATTATTGTATTCCAATATAATAATTTAATAATTCATTAGTTATCATACGTGATGATTCACAAATTTATCTATCAGTATTGCTTTTCTTCTGTAAGCAGTCATATTTTTTCTCTCTTCCACTGAACAATCGATTACGAATCCCAAAATATGTATTAAGGATTGCAATTGGTTTTAACTCTACAAAGCCTCAGCAGAAAATGCTAATATAATCATTCTGAAGTGGTGCAATATCAACCCTGAAACACAAAGAAGATGCAGCTGCTATTGTGACTGATACCAACACCATTAGATTATTTTGACTGTTCATTGTCAGGAAGTACTTCCGCAATGACTTTCAATATGGATATTTTCTTACACTTAGCGCGAAAGAAGGGTGAATATATGCCAAATCAGCGTAGCTATCATAATCAGCAACTTTTTCTTGCAAAGAGATATTATTGTTTGAGTGGTAGATTTCTGTGGGAAGCGGAACATCATTAACGTCACGCGTGTTGCATTCTATACATTAATATATAGATATAATGTAGATACAGACGTTTCAATGATAGATTTATACATAATATAAATCTGTATATACATGAGATACATTCTTATATATCTCATATGAAATATAGATATGTCTTTATTTTGTGTCTTTGTCTATATTATTGTATAGAGATATGTCTATACAATAATATATTACGAGTATATAATATATCTCATGTATATAGATCCAAAGTAGATTTTTACGTCTCAATGATATACAGTAGTATATAATGATAAATCTATAATCATCATCTCTGATGCGTTGAGCAGCTTTTTCTTGCAAAGAAATATGTATTATTGTTTGGTTGTTGGATGGTTGTTGGAAGCTGAACATGATTAACATCACGTGTTGGAGTGCATTTAATATAAATGATAATAGACTATGTATATCGTGTAGGATATAGGTATAATTAGATTTTGCAATCAATCAACTGCTATGAATATACAAAAATTATGGAAAGAAAAATCCATCCAATCGAATCTTTATCTCACATCTTATATCCTATATCTTTATCAAAATTATAAAGGTATATAATATATAAATGGGTTAAACTTATCTATAGAGCTTTAATTTCTGGTTGCCTAGTTCGGAAGGGATTCACCAATACAGGAAGGGGGTGATTCAGCATTTACTGAAGAGTCCAATTATTGGATTACGAGCCAATTGATTAATTACCGGCCAATGTTTACGTCAATAAAACTCTCAAATTAACCGGATGAGTTTTTGAAAGGGAGTTTCTAAGGGCGGTCGTCTGCATGCATAAGGACCGGTGAGTGGAGGGGGTAGGGACACAATAGTTCTTTCCCTGCAGGGGTTGTTCGCAGCCCTTATTTGACGGCAGCCCTCAGTCGGTTTTCGCGGAGACTTGTACGCGCGGTGCTGAAAGACTGTCAGAACTATTCGAAGCTTCGGAGGGTGAGCAACTATCCAACACTAAACGATCGCTGTCACAAGGTCTAGTTATCAGTGCGCTCGTTATCAGCCTACGACTTCGTGATATTTTAGTTCAAAAACTGTTAGTCCACTAAAGATTGTTTCTTAAGACTACAAGTTCGTGATAATTTAGTTGGAAGACTGTTAGTCCACTGAAGAATTGTTTCTCAAGGCTACAACTTCGTGATATTTTAGTTGAAAGACTGTTCGTCCACTGAAGAATTGTTCCTTAAGTTAATAATCAGACTACAACTTCGTGATTTAACAGTATACTAGAGAATTATTTCAACCGTTATTACTAAATGAAAGTTTTATCTTCATACACTGCTTTCCAGTTTCCAAATATTTGTGAATGTTCAGAAAATTTACACTCAACGAACTTTGAAAATCATTTTTCTTACACGACTTACTAGTTTTTTAATACCTGTGAATGTTTGGACAATCTGCACTCACGCTTTTATATCCACATCAAAACTCAGTGCTATATTGGGAAAATACAGTGTAAGGAAGACCCATTCAGGAGGAAAACATCCAATTTAACTTGTGACTAATAATAAACAGTTATGCAATTATTTCCCATAGTTCTAGTAACTTAGATTTACGTGTGTTGTTGAAGTTCATTATCTGTTGGAGAAACGTTTGAAGAATTATTCAACTGATCACTTTTGTAGAAGAGCAAGACTTTGTGGTTTAAGTTTCGAGAAACGTTTGGAGAATTAGTTAACACTTTAACTGAACTTCTGGAGAAGACTCAGGTTCTGAACATCAACTAAAAACTTCTGCTGATTTCGTGGTCCAAGGTTTGAGAAAAAGTACACTTCGATGTTGGAGATGTCTCGTTCGTTCCTCGTTGACTCGCTCATTCGTCCCGACTCGGAAATCAAAAGAACCTCACTTCCAGTCAGTCCATCCGCGGCCTCCACATTTCCCTACCCGGCCGGACTAGGCGGCTACCTGTTTTCGTTCGGACTGCCGCATGCGGCCTACCTCGGCAAACCGCCCGTCACCTATCCGTCGACGTATCCGAGATGCTATCCGACTTACTGCGAGATGCCGGAGGCGAAACAATCGAAGGTCATCAGACCTTTGCCACTCACCACCGCAACTGGACAGAGGAGACAGTCGCAGCCTCCTCAACAACCACAGAAAATCAAGCCACCGCCCTTTAGAATCACCACCTCACCGCTGGACACTCTGTCCAATGCCTCATCCGAGAGTCCGAAGCGGAAATCGCCTGGTGAGTTTTAAATTTACTAATAAATGTTGGGATGCACCAATTTTGATCCAGGATCAACACAATGCTAATTAAATGGGATCAGCTGATTAAAAGTAGTTAATCCCGGTAGTTGATAAGCCAACATTAATGTTGGCTTACACTAATCGGGGACAACGATTTTCAATCAGCTGATTCCATTTGAATTGAATGACTGTCTTTATTTGAATAGAATTTTACTGATCCTGGATTAAAATTAATCTTGCTTGGTGCAACCTAACTAAAGGCAATTGATTTATATTAGAATGCATGATATTTGATGATCGATTCGAGGAATTCTGAATAGCTGATTGATCTTACTAAGGCAACATCATTGACAATTAATTGATTACCACATTACACCTTTTTTAATATTTAAGTTGTTAGGATTGAGTAGGAGAGTTGCAGAACGTACGAGAATTTAATTTGAGGATGAATTCGTACACACTTGAAAAAGTTGTAACGCGGTGATTCAATCTAGGTGTATTACAAAATTGAGCCAGTTATACCAGAGATTATCAATTCATTTCTTTGGTCATACCAAATGACCTTGATCATAGTCAGTATTATTTTATCTATAGATTTGAAAGCCTCAACCATGATCGACCATGGATTTTTTTGAAATTTTATGATTTTATTGAAACTACATTTAGCTAAGATCAATGATTTGTGATCTCATTTGAAATATTATGAAAATTTCTCAAATTCCCAGTTGTAACTCATATTATTTCGTTCTTGAACATGCTCATGGTTTATTAATTCGATATTGAATTTAATTTTATCAAAATCAATAGAATATGAATTTTCTCAACTGAAACAGTTTATTGAATAGGCCTTCTACAAAAACTCAAGCTTTTTCAAGTATCTTCCAATCTTCAAACTTGATTGTACGTTTTGGGTTGATATTTGTTTTAGTTAATAATATATCCGGTAATATTCGGTAATATATTCGGTAATGGGATCGCTTCGGTTAATGAGGACTTGAGTTATCAAATGTTGACATTATCTTTACATCACGTGAACGAGGGTTAAAGAAAATTATTCACTTTTTCCTGAAAATGGAATTTGAGGAATAGATTGAAAGAAAATGGGAAAGTGGAGCAGTCAGAAGATAGAGAGAGAGGAAAATGGAATTTGAGTAATAGATTTAAAGAAAATGGAACAGTCAGAAGATAGAGAGAAAGAGAGCGATGGAGAAAAATCGTAGAGGAGGCGAATTGTGTTCTCAAGGAGATGAAGCTTGCTTGAAGTACGCACTAGAGAAAGCACGTTCACATACTTGAAACTGTTCGAGATCTCTTCTTCCATTCGCTCTCCTCTGCCTCACTGCTCTCGAAACAATAATTTAGAAATTCGCTACACACTTTGAAGAGCACCTCTTGTGACCTTCGATTCTACTTTTACTCAGAATAAGTGACCTACCGTTATTGGATTACAAGGTGATTCGATTATAGGTTATTGGGTGATATATTGTTTCCCGTGAAAAAGTGAATTTCACCAGGTTACCAGGGATGTTTTGTCTGGCCTGTTTCATGAAATTTCAGAAATACTGTAAGAGACAGACCCACGCTAGACACTGCCATACACTGGGTATAACCATAGACTAACTCTAGTACAACTAACTAATTGTATAGTGTTAGTCTATGGTATAGCTAGATATTTTCCTATAGTTTGTGCCGCGGTGAACTTTCCAATGAATCCATTAGTCTAGTTCGAACTGTGCTGCTTTTTCATGTATCACAAGACTCAACAAAAACAAACTTTAGTTCATCTTTCCATAATTTCTTCTATAAACTATTACAACATAACTAGAAACAATTTCTGCATAAACTATTGAAATCTGTTGCTAATAAAAATTATGTAGATTAGCAAATCATGCAAAATTCTTTATTTGATCAATTGAAAATTTTATATAAATAGAGTCATAACGCAATCAAATATATGTTATTTAAAAAAAATTATAATAAAATCACAGTCCCGGTCAAGAGCATTACTGATTACAACTCATTACAGCTTTTTGCCATGTTTTAAGTGCATAAGATTTCATTCACTAGCCTTAGCAAAGTGAGCTAAACTCATCCCGTTAAGTTAAAGGTCTCAAAAATAACAATCAAGCTCAAACACCCGACCTTAGAATACAACACTAAAACAACTCCTGCAAGACAATTTATAAGAAAATTAATCAAACGAATTTAACACAATAGAACTATACTAACTCACTTTACTCCGTATAGTTCAGTAGTCTACTGCGGACGTAGTTCCTATTTTTGGAAAAATGCCCCGGTTTTTTGAAAACATTTCCCGATTTCTTGAAAAAAATGCCCCGATTTTTGGGACTACGTAGAGAGAAGGTGCTGACTCTAATTCACATTTTCTACCATTTGAACGTATTTTCCAGTATACAAATAAAGCCTACACATTTAGGACCACTAACCTTTCTTTTGCTGCAAACCGCATCAAAAAGAGTTTATTACAACATTTACACGGACTGTCATAAGGTTTTCCAACGTATTTTAATATGTAAAGATTAAATTGGAATGTAATGTATTGGAGCAAGTTGAAAAGCATTGAATTGTATTGGATTGAAGTTGACTTGAATAGAGTTTGATTGTATTGAAAAGGATTGGATAGGAGTGAATTGAACGGAACTAAATTGCTGACAAAAATCCAATATCTTCACCATGGTCTTCCTTGTTTTGTTTCAGAACCAATCTCCCCCGGTTCAGCTAGCGACAGCGGTACCATCGAAAACAGTTCCAAGAGAATCCGTACAGCGTTCACCAGCACTCAACTGCTGGAACTGGAGCGCGAATTCGCCTCCAACATGTACCTATCGCGTCTGCGTCGCATCGAGATTGCCACCTGCCTGTGTCTGTCCGAAAAACAGGTGAAAATCTGGTTCCAAAACCGTCGCGTCAAGTACAAGAAAGAGGAAGGCGGTGAGGCCACTGGACCAAGATGCTGTTGTCTCAGATCCTGCGGGAGTCAGAGGAAAAGTCAGGATGGAAACAGGGACCAGGAAAAGGGAGGATGTCAGATGACGTCACAAAGCGACAGCGAGCGCCAAGATATGTGCAGTCCAAGCGTCAGTTCTGACGTCACTGAGTGTCATACGTTAACGTCACACACGAGTAGGCCAACTGATGAACTGCACCGGTAGACTTTCTAGAGTGCCGAGTGAGAAATTTTCGAATTTAGTGATGAATTTTTTGTAGATAAGTGATAAATTTGTATAGATTAGTGATTACTTTGTATAGATTGGTGATTAGTTCATATATTATAGATTAGTGATAAAGTTTTAGGTCCCTATAAACCATCTTTGTTCAAACCAAGTTTTACAAATCGAGTTAAAACTTAGTGAATTTTTAGTTTAAGCCGTGGATTTATAGTTTAAACCATGTTGAAACTTGTTGAAACAAAGATGGTGCATGCTGGCCTTAGATTAGACAAATTGTATATATTGTGTAGGATAATTATTATAGTTACGAAACTTAAACACAAAAGTGCAAAAACATTGTCATATCACGATAAGGCCCGATATCCTAGCTGCCTAATATTGCTACGATTCTATGCTGTGGTATCGAATTCTGCACAGAACCGACTCAACACACAGTAATAACGACGATAATCGTTCAGTTCAGTAGCTCGTAGCACCATCTTCGTTTAAACTAAGTTTAACTAACCGTAGTTCTAACTTGTCTCCTGCAGTACCTCACGATGCTCAACGTTAACACGCGAAGATTAATAAGAAAATACTTTTAAGAATTTAAAGAAATTCTTAAGTATATCTAAGAAATTAATAAGTATTTTAAGAATGATAAACATAAATTTACAGTTGTTCAATGTATTTTTATACTACGAATAAGTTCAAATAGCCTTCAAATGAATGAATTATTTTCATCAGAATTTCATTCTCAACACAGTTTGTGTGAATTGGAATACATTTAAAAATGTGATTTCTTATAATTATACCCTATTGTAAATAACAATATATTTTTATATCAACTGCGATTTTGTGATATTTAGTATTTAAGGATATTTTTATTGAATGAATAAGAATAATAATATTCTTATCTAATGATTGCAGGAGTTTTGTGCCTCATTGAAAGTCTGATCGAGTTCAAAGTAAGATTTATTATAAAGTATTGATCACAAAATTGTTAACATGGTTTAAAATATTGGTAATATAGATAAGAATACATTGGGTTCATCACAAGATCAGGATAACAGTATCCTGATTAAACAATGTCGACAATTTACGCATATCGAAGAAAAATTTTGTTATTACTGTACTGTGATTCATTTGAGTCACAACTAGCCTATACAATACAGATGAATGAATTCAATTTATTCTCATTATTTTTCAATATTCAATCACTTATTCTAGAATGTGACTGAATCAACTCAGTATTCTTGTATAGTTTGTGTTGATCTTTAAGACTTGAGTTTGCAGGTAAAAGTTTGATGAATAATATTCTTGACAGTGTTTTACAATCAACTAATATTCAAGTAGTAGGTTTTCAATTGAAGAGATATTTTTATTTTGAAAAGAGCACAGTAGCAGTACAAATTCATTCTATTTCCATAATCTCACTGAATATAGGTTTATTGAACTTGATATTCTACTGTATCATATTATTTAGAAATTTTGTAAAATATAGTTTAAAATTTTCGGTTTTATATCTGTAAATTTGTATGTTTCTTTGTGGTGTTATTCATAAGATGAATAAGTAAGATATTTGCTCAAATTCCTCCAGACTTTGTATATAGAAATATTTTTAAATCATAATATTTTTGTGAATAAATGAACATTTTAAATTTCTAACAAAGTTTGTTCTTATTCCCTTCCAGATGGAATAATTGAAACCTCATTTTCAGCCTAATTTGATTTTCCCATCTCAGTATCCGACTACGTTGAATAATAACTACTCGAGAAAAACTTCCTAATGAAAAAATCTTTTTAATGTTGAATTTTAATAATTCAAAATATGTTTGATTTGAATCTATTGAGATTGATTTTAACTTTCTAAGAGCTACAAAAATTATTTTCTGTTTTCCAAAAATAATCAATGATTCCCATTGATGCTTATATCGCTTGAAGTTTCAACGAACTTCCCACAGTTATGTGGGCGTAGCTTGTCTTGGCCAATGGCAAGCGTTCAGCCAACTACCAATCATGTTGCTTCGTAGCACACATATACATTCTGCTCATGCTCATTGCCGGTTCCAGTTAACGTTTACCAGAGATTGATAATGCTGTAACAATAGGAAGCGGTAACTCGTTATCGTTAGCGGAACAAATATCTGGACAGCAAATATCTGGATGTGACAATTCCTATTTTTTTAGCCTATATCTTGAAATCAAAGTTGGGAACGAAACATTGTGGATGGAAATATCATGTAGAGCAATCACAGATGATTGAAATATTGAGTTCGTTCTCGAAGCAATTTTAATTCTCAGTTTCTTTATTCTTTGTGGGAGATAATCATCTTTATGTACGCTACTCCTATTACTTTCCACTTTTCTTCCTATTTTGATAATAAAAAAACTTTATCCACTTGATATTTTTCTATTCTTTTTCATGAAACTGCTTTTGTGAAAATACATAAATGTGGAAAAGTTTCAAAAATGTTATTAGAGAGGATGAAATAGGGAAACATTGAAATAAGAGGAAAGATTCGATAGCAAAAAATGAATACCGTTAATCAAACTCATTCAACGCCATTTCTTGAAAAACAGAAGTGAAAAAATATTGACTATCTTATCTGGAAATTTATCTGGAAGTATACGATCCTGTTAATTTGATCTTGATAATTAACAGAATCTCCAACAACTTGAATATTATTACGCAAAAGTTATTGTACTGAACGAAGGATATCCAAAGCTGCTTCTTTACATTTCAAAGTTCACAATTCACAATTTACAATTACAATTTACAATTCTCTACAATACTTCTTTACAATTCATTATTACTCTGTTTTGATGAAAAACTGAAGAATATTATTATTATTTGCTTTGGTTTGAGAATATCTGAAGCTTTATAGCATCAGTTTGATTGTAATGAATAATGGTAAGACTGCTGATATTACATTCAGGACCTTGATATGAACCATAGTGAATAATTATGATGTCTTTAAAACGTACAATTTTCAACTCTTATTCTCAAGTTATTGATTATTTAATGTTGTCGATTCTACTACTTTTAATCAAGAAATTTGAGTTGTACTCGAAAGCAGTGGAGTTGACAACATTATAATAAATAGTTTCTCCTTTCATCTTAGAGTTCCACAACAACAACAACAGAAATTCTTCAAATGATTCTGCAAATGTAGAATTGACAACATTATAATAAATAGTGTTTCCTTTTATCATAGAATTCCACAACATTAACATGAATTCTACAAATGTGGAACTGACAACATTATAATAAATAGTGTTTCCTTTTATCATAGAGTTCCACAAAATCAACGGAAATTCTACAAAAAAGTTATTGATTATTATTTTCTTCTGTAATTGGATAATCGTCGAATTCATCAAACGATACCTTTCCCTCTTGAAGAATACAAAAATTTTATCATGGAGATCCAAAACATCAAAAGAAACTTTACAAATGAGTTATTGATTATTATTTTCAATAATAATCGTCGAATTCAACAAACGATACTTTTCGCTCTGGAAGAATACGAAAATTTCGTACACCTGAAAATTCAGTGCATTCTTACATCGTTCACGGGGCAGGTGAAGAAAATATATCGCCGAAACTCACTCAAGGCTACACGCAACAAGACGTTACAACTGTAGACTGTCTGCTGTCAGTTGTGACGTGACGAAGTCAGATTAGGCCATTTGTCTCCATCAGGACGACGAGGCACGGCCTCTTGTAAGTGCTGTGACATTTCTCAGCTTTTCTGAGTCGCTATTGTGGTTTCCGAAGAATATACAATACAATGATGAACAGCTGACAATGAAATAGGCAATGAACAGCTGACTCAGGTGAGAGTGACGAATAGCCAGCGAGGAGGGGAATGATGAATATTGGGATATGGCATAAATTTTGAGAGGAATAAAGGGTACCTAAAGCGGCTTATTGACAAATTCTACATGCAGAAGTGATTACTATCCTCTGAAAATTAAGGAATAGATTTTGAGCTAAAATTGGGAGTTGCGGGTCGTGTATTACACCACACTTCAATAGATCAGTCAATTTTATACTTCCATAAACTACACAAATACAATAAATGAACCAAAGAGATCAGAATAAACAGTACAGGAACATATTTGATATAGTACAGATGAAGCTACATTCATATATATATAGATACAGTGACATTCATTTAATTTGACCCTTGGCATTAGATAGATAGATAGAGAGATATCATTTCTTGACGTCGCTGATGACCGCAGAGTACGATGGCAAAGATTTGATATCTCTTTATCTAAAAATCTATCTTATGCCAAGCGTCAAATTAAATGAATAAAACTGTAAATAGATATATGATATATGATAATGAAGATATTATATAGATACCTGTAGATAAACAGATAGATAGGAAAAGTCTCCATTCAATGTAAATAATACAATATAAGGAAACCATTAAGGAAATGAACAAGAATAATATAAAAGAAAATAATTTCTTGTTAAGAAATTATAACTCAAGACTAACTAACTTATGACACATAACCATGAAACATTGTTTCAGATGTAATTATGGTAGACTGAAATCTCACAGAGACCGCACTGCTGGGTTGTCACCTTGATGGTAGATGGTTTATCTGTAGCTCATACAACATCCACAATGATAGAACATGTAGAAAATTATTACGGCAATCTTGATAAACGATCCACTACCACCTGCAGTGCGGCCTACGGTTTATAGTCTAAATGTGAGATTCTACCAAATAATTCTACTTCAAGAGAATATTGGTATTGTTAATAGCCACAAAAAGGAAAGAATCATGAGTATGGGGGTACGGAATATATTTTTGATTCCAAATTGGGAGTAACGTTCCGTATATTATAGGCTACCACTCTTGAGAAGACATTGATATCGTTCTTCATCTGTCTACATATAGATGGATGGACACTGGACGAATTGGGGCAACATATATAGACGGACACAGGGTTGGACTGAATTTACATACATTTGTGGCCGCAATACCCCCCACCCCTCCCCTCACCACACACGCACTCACAACGCTGCCAGCGAGCACTGGAAAACATTACTGAAGTAGCTACAAGCGCACATCGTATTGTAAAGCCAAACGAAACAGCGGTTAACGTATTGTTACTGGAGTGGGTAAATATTTCACAGCAATTTCATACTTGTCAGGCCTGGAGGGGGCCTGAGTTGAGGCCCCCCGCCGTGTCTTTTGTGTCTAACCTCTCGTCAATTTGTCATACAGAAAGACTCCTTTTTCGGGTCTTCAGAGACCACCGGTGTCCTCCGTAAGATGTGAAGAGGATTCTTTCTCTTCCGACTTGAGAGAGCAACTCTGTGTTCATTCAAAGCCTCCATCTTTCTCCATTTTACGCCTCTTAAGTGGTTGGTCCACTCGTGCAAAATACCTGGCAGACACCGATTCGCTCCCAGGCAGATGTTTGCGGCTGTTCTCAAACGATTATGGAAATATTGTAGCACAAAAGTGCAGATGCGACCGGCCTATCTATCATTCATCAAGTGTTCGAATAATACCTAATATGATTGTCATGTTTGTATTGTATATTGTTACACTCATATCAACGCTCTTCAGCCACTCATAATTCTTCAAATGTATGATATAGATAGGACTGTTCAAATATAGAAAGCGATTCTCTCTTTCCTTTTATGAAATGAAGTGTTGGACACTTTGAACATTGTGAAAAGCTGTGATGCTACTTAACCTAGATTTGGACTGTTTTTGTTTTTTTAAATTGGAAAAGGGACAGTTTTGGGCTTGAGCCTGTTGAACCTTCTATCATTTGTTCATTTTAATATAAGTATCATTTTCACATCACTGAATAAATAAATAAGATTATCCATTGTCAATACCGGGTAACATAGCTAACTGTAACCAACATTCAGCAAACATCGACCTAGTACTAGTAGTGTGCACCAAACTGGTAATTTTTGTAGGAATTTGGGCTGTCGCATGACACTCCAATTGGATGTGGCCGTCTTAAAACGACGCATCCTTCGATGGTTGAATTCAATTGGAGTTTCGTGCGATCGGCCTTTTGACTCATTTATACACAATACACATGTATTTATACATGGGTTTGTGTCCTGATAATGTGAAGCTAGTCATGTACAGAGTAATATACAAGTTTGATGTTTACCTATAGTTTGAAATTTTGACTAAAAATTTGGTGCATGTTTTGCAAAAGTCCTTCTAAGTTACAATCGATTATCCAAACATTACACTAATAGTAGAAGCATTATCTTTGAAAGCCATTTTCAGTAACAATCGATAATAAATTCAAACACAACAGGCAATATTAATTTTTTCTCTTCTTCATATAGGACATTTTATTATTTTGTATACCAAACAATTTCGGAAGTAGTGATGTACTCTATCAATTTTTTTAATAAACCTGAGTATGAGTTCATAATTCTCAGCAAGATTACTATTGTAGGCTACTGGTCGGAGCTAAAATTGTAAAATTAGCCTTTGGAAGGAATGCTCTTAGTGATCAAAAATCAGTGCTGTGAGCAGAGATTATAAAATGAGGTAAATTTTACTTCTATTCTCTCTGGCTGTGAGCGGAACTTATGAATATGCAACGAATAACAGCAAATGAACAATTGCTGATATTACACTTTTTCTCCTTTCCCAAATGTCAGGAGTCATCTATTGAGATTAAGCCAGTAGTAGTCTATCAAAAAATAATGAATGAAATAGATTAACTGAAGTAGTGGTCTTTCAAGTAGCCAGTAGTAATCTTTCAAAAAAATAATGAATGAAATAGATTAAGTGAAGAAGGGCTTACAACTGAATTTAAAAAAAATAAGGAAGAGAGTTCTCAGGAAAGGGAAAGGGCGTACCCAAAATAGATGCTAAGGGAAGAATAGATTGAAATGAATCGCCGGAGAAGAGTATATTCAAAAGAGGCTGTAATACGACGAACAAAGACCGGTTTCCCTGAACAGAGACAGAGTGCGTGGGTCTGTCTCTTCATGGTGTGTGGCTCAGACGGCAGCTGAGTTTTCCAAAAGAAAATGAGTTTCCTTTATTCAAGCGTATTACAAAGTAAACCCATCCCACATTTCCTTTTTTCCGAAAGACTATCTTTTCTCCGATTTCCGATACATCGAGTAAAAGTTGAATATTTATCTTCTGAGACTGAGGGAGGATTCACAGCGGAGAAATTGGTTGATCCTGTATGCCTCGAGAAAAAATATTTTCCAAGCTAAGTTGCGTCTCGAAGGCAACATTGCTATCTTGTTATTAGAATGCACAGATATCCTTCTAAAGGCTTTACTTCATAGATGAACTCATAATATACTGTCTGATAAGGGAATCTGATAAGGCTACATTACTATCTTGTTATCAGAATGGACAGATAACCTTCTCAAGTAGGCTTTCCTTCGTAGATGAACTCAAGATTTATGGTAATATGACTCAAAAAATATACTGTCTGATAAGGAAATCTGGGATTAATCTCACGTAATACCATGCAAACCCTCCATTCCATCCGCTAGCAAACGCTTGAATTTGATTATTGTTATCTGATTGTGAAAAATGATAGCACGTATTTCACACAATATCAACATGACTCTCTTCCTAGAAAGCTGGCTCAACTGATCAACTTTACCTCAAATAATCATCTTATAATTTTTCAATCATTGAACCATCAACAAATGAAAATACAACAAGCTAATGCCAAAACTGTTCCACCTTCAATTCACACAAAAAATCTTAACCTATTTTATATCATAATAATACGGAATCACTAATTTCCATTTCTGAAACAAAAGTGAAACAATATTTCTCAATTTAATGCACCGAAAAAGCCTATACGAACTAGTTTGATTTATTGTTATTCGATTTATGCAGTTGAGATAAAAATAAAAAAATCCGTTTTTATATACACTATTCAAGGTCTAATGGAAGATAATCTTGGAGTGTTTCAGCAGGTTTACCAAGATCTAGCCAAAGTTTTAGGACTGGAAAGGGTCAAGCAGGGTTGCCTTAATCCTCACACTCGAATTGAGCAACTCTCACCCAGGTAAACAAACTTGCCGGAAATACTTGAAACGTCTAAACAAAGCGGCTGTTGATCCAACAGGACTTTACTTACTTTGGCTGACTTTGTTGACTTTGGGCTGTGCTTAACCTTCCACCTGTTTTGCCTGCGGCCATACAACACTTCACATTTTGGTTCTCTACCAAATAAATTTAAAACAGTTTATGTCTGAGGTGAAAAAGTTTCTGCTGGTACAGTAACTTATATCAGATTGAAAACTTTGCCAACCAATATAAAAAAATATTGCTAAATGCTACAGTGTTCTCGAAAATATGGTTTATAAGATCTTGAAATTGATATTCATCAGAATATAAAACCAAAATAGAGAGGAAAATGAAATTTATCCAACATTATTAATTGAACAATAATCTAAATTGTGTCAAATAAAAAGCTTTGGTAATAATTTTTTTCAGTACATTGATTCATATTGAAAGTTTAAAAAAATCAGTATTCATTTAATGATAGAACGTACAGCGTCCTGCCGGCAGTACGTAAAGTACTCAAAGTCCTACCAAGTTGGACATATATTTGAGTACTTTCCGTCCTTCTGGCAGGACTGAGAATTTTTCCATTAGAAAGATAGTTAAATGACCTTTTTAACGCAAAAAAAGTCACGCTGGTACGACTGATTGATCAGAAATGGCGACATGTTTTGTAAAGGCCAACATGTCTATGTTTTGGCTTCATATTTTGACGCGCCCAATGGTTGCTCCACTCATTTTCGGTGTAAACTGGGAAGTAGAAAAGTGTTTCGAACCATAGTTTCAGTTAATAAAAGTTTTGGAAGTATAAAGTGGGATATTGATGGCAATACTACTAAAGTGCGGTTAGCGGACATCAAGCTACACGAGCACGAGGCAAATTATTGTGCAGTGCAGCCAGTTCTTCATAATATACAGGAGGAGAATAGATCCTCTGCTTCGAATGGTAATTCATATTTTCTATTGTTTTGTTTACAAAAGATGAAGTTTCTATTTTAGAATTTCATTTCAGTGGCAATTATTTTTCAACTTGACATTCCAAAATTAATAATTTATTCTGTGAAATGTAATGGCCCATTTTTTCATGACTTTTTGTAAACTGCATTATAGTCTAGAATTTACTTTATTGCGTTTGATATTTTTCAAATTATTGGAAATTCATTGATTTATATAGGCCTTTTCATAAACAATAAATCATTGTTCATCCTGTCCTATGACCAGTTTGATACAGTTCTTCAGCTCCTCTTTTCATGAAACTAATCTATTATAATTATATAATATAATGTATTATATATATATATTATATAATTATATGTTTTATCCTATTTATCACAATAAACCACAATAAACAGTAGTTTGATATAAATTATGTTATAGTATGTAAGTATATTCAGTATATACTAAAACACAAATCATATGATTTAGTAGTTTCATATGTGCTATATCCAATTGAAATGTATTAATATACATTAATTTGATATGTTGTGTTATATTTAATTGAAACGTTTTACCACAATTGTACTGTAGAACATTGTAATCTCACATCAGTAACAGATAGTTGTTGTTTACATGCTGTGGAAGTGATGTACTGCTGGAAGGTTTGCGTCCTGCTGGAAGGACAGATTAAACATTTTCCATAAACATCAAGAGTCCTTCCAGCAGGACGCTAGGCCATGTACAAAAGTACTTCCGGAAGCTCCTTCCAGCAGGACAAATGCCTGTACGTTCTATCATTAAACGTGTTTATAAATAGAAGTTAATCGAACGAAAAGTCATTATTTGCATAGAATTTCTGCTAAAGAATTTTAGTCCTGGAGACCAAGGTTACCAGAAGACAATTTACCAGATCACAAAAGTGATTAGAATACATAGAAATGTATCCTCTTTACTTAATCCAAATTTTTGAGAGGGTGTTGCCCACATGAGTTCCAGGATTGTGCGTGAGTAACGGAAAGGTTGATGATGAGAGATGATTTCAACGACTGCTTTTTAGGCAACCGTGACTGACGGCTCAACATGTCCTCCGAAACACGGAAGTGGCCCGAGAAACATATCCTGGAGTAGACTGGGATCGAACCAGTACAGAACATTTATTTGACTTATCACACCAGCTACGAACTACGAAAACTCCTAAATCTAAATAATATTATTTTCTATTCTTACCGATTTCGAGTGAATATCACAGCATCTGAGTTGGCAAATATGAAGCCCGGATAGCTCAGTCGGTAGAGCATTAGGCTTTTAACCAGGGTCCAGGGTTCAAATCCCTGTTCGGTCGTATTTTTTTTGTAAACTGTAAAGATAGTTCCAATCATACGTAACTTCACTCACAAAACGAATGTTTTTCATTACTGATTCTAAATGAAAACTCTCATGTATTTTTTCTAAATATATATTTTTTGTTGAATGATGTGTCAAATTTCACAGAAAGTATACATACTTTTTTTTACATTTTTGGCTCAATAATGATCAGATTGTCCATTTGATCTGAATTTGGGGTAAAGCAGTTTTGGGAGGATACTGGATGATTCTTCTCAAATTGTAATGTATATAGTCAATAAATGAATTACTCATTAAATAATAATATCAATTCATTGACGATATTGTTCATTGATGTCAATTTGTGAACATGTAGGCCTATCATTGATTAATAATATTGATGTTATGTGATTGTAACAGTAAAATTGTTATTTATTGTGACAATATTGTAACTCATTTTCAAACAAATTTTTCTCAATAGGCTCGAATTTTGAAACGAAAGTAATAATTTAATTCGATATAAGATTCTGTAATACTTGTATATACTTTAATCTTATTGTATTGATGGATTCTTTCAAATCACAATTCACAATGAAAGTATTTTTAGTTAGCCACAGAAAAAAATTCTTTGTTTTTTATGTTTTTATTTTATTCACACAGCACAAATACCACGTGATACCGCAAATGATACCACAAATGAACACTGCAAACTTGGTAACTGAAACGTTAGTCTTTGAGTGACGGTGAAACGTTTTTCTCAAATATAGTTGGCGGGACAAATATATTTTCCTTCAGCGATGGCACAGAAGTAGAATCGTCTTCTTCCAACAATCTGTCCATTTTTTTTTTCTGGATACTTTCTGAACAAGGTGTGTACTTATCTGACAAGCAACTCTCTAGGTTATATCCAATCACGCCGATAACTGAAGCTGCAGGAAGAGTAATGTAGGGCGCATACGACCTCAATGCTCTTAGTAGTAATGGCAGCATCTTTGTTTGTCCAAGTAGCAGTAGTGAAAAATCAAAATATTAGCAGTTTATAATTTGAAAATTTTCTGAATATTTATAAAATGTCGTTTATATTTAAGAGATACATAACCTCAATTATTTACTAAATCCACTCTCATGAAGATAGTAGTGTGGTTGTCATGAAAATAGAACTGTCATGCTTTGTCATGGAAATAGAATGGTATCTTCACACGCTAGTTGACAAATAATTTATAATCGCTCTATCAATAACAAATTGAGTGTAAAAAACTTATTAATCAACATTTGATAATGGATTGATAATAAATCACTCATGTGATTGGAGATCAACTTTCACTGAAATTTGTTTGTGCAACTACCCGAAACTGGTGACCTTTTTGTAGGTCAACATGTTTCTTGAACATATGATGCACCAAGCAATAGATACTCCAGGTGAGTAGAAAAGTCGATTTTGGTTAGTTAATAAAAATATGCGATCATAATATTTAGAAGAATAATAACTTTTCTTTCAACTAATCTTACTTGAAAATTATTCTAAAAACTGGTTTTTGTTACATTGTACTAATTCCTATCTAACAGAATTTATCACAAGAATAATCCATCAATACTCGCAAGATTAGATTATTTTGTCATTCTAATGAGCTGGGTAAATGAGTTGGATATCACAGTTTCCTATTTTGCCCTGAAGAGTACACAGTTGGGTCTAAAAGTGACGTACTATCTCGTCACGGTCAGTCGACCTCAAAAACGACACATTGACTACCTGTCTCTCTACATACCCGTGGCGAAGCGTGGTATACTTATTTGGTCATCGCCGGGTATATTTCCTAAAGGAGATATACCCGGCGATGACCAAATAAGTATACCACGCTTCACCACTACTACATACCTTGGAGAAAGCATAGCGCATCCATGCTCAGCTTGCGCAACTATTATTGTGCTATGGAGCTTTGTCTATGGTAGAACTGACCAAATAAATCACTGTAAATGCAAAATCTATTATTGTATAGTCAACTTCCGTTCAGTAAAAAATAATAATTACTCGACAAATTCTCAACTGGTTCTCCACACTATGACGACATACTCTTCCTGATGATTCATTAGGATGTTCTCATGTTGAGGGTCGAGCAGAAGTTAACCAAGTGTAAGTTATTGTTAACATTGTAGTCGTGTCCTACATCCCTCCAGAAAGCACTGAACAATGATGGCTTTGCATCTTAGCAAACCTTCTTTGAATATTAAGCTGGTCGAAAATGACGCGGCGCATCCAAACCATAGAAATATATGTATGTATATGGTACATATTATACAGTTCTATGATCTAAACAACATTCGACATTGAAAGTAAACCCCGCTGTTGACGTTTGATTGGTCATGCTTCGTCATTTATTACCTACTAGCATTGACAGCCCTTCTAGACATCTACCGACATCTTCTTCACCCAATACAATGGTGATCTCTCTCAAATCATTCGAGTGTAATGAGAAGGTCCTCATTTTGTTTGCATGAGATTTGTGTAATCTTGTGAAACTTGTAAAAAAAATTCATGTTGACAATAGAGTTGATGATAAGATGTTTTCTAACCTTTTGTTAATTCGAAAAACGAATTTCCTGTTGTCAATACAGTTTGATGAACTGTTGGTTAATTGATAATCGTTATAATCACCTTTATGTTTTGCGTGAAATGTTTCTTTACTTGCCAAATTTCTTGACAAAAAACTTTCATTAACTGTTATAGCTTAAGTTAATTGACGATCGTAAACCAATGATAAACTGCTCTTCAATGATTGGGTTTAATAAATAAAGTGGTACCAAATAAAAATACAAATTAAAATAATTTGTTTTTGTAAAGATTCTGAACACATAACATAACAAAATACGACAAATTAATTGAAAAATACATTCTTCCAAGCCATACAATGACATTAATACTGTACAATAATATAATAATAACTGATGTTATGTTTCAATTTACATCTTTCTATTATAATTTATAATGATCGCATTATAAACTAATATCCCCAGAAATAGTCTTCGTTAGATAATAATCGGAAAATGAATCACATATGACAACCCATGCTACTTAATCCAACTAATTATTTATTGAATATTATTATCTTTGAAGTTCAGTCTCATCGCTAATGGTTACATGCATTCAATAGAGGCGAATGGGGCCCAATATTGTCCTTCAACGTTCAATTGGAGAAGAGATAATCAATTAACGGATTAATTAATTAATTATCGGGTTGATTGGAGCGTTGACCGTCCACCTTGTTGATTCAGCAATAAACCAATCAATGTATTGATTACTAGGGGATGAAATGAGCAGCGGATATGGGGTGATTCATAGGAAAAATATAATTTGAATAACAATTGAATGAAAAATTACCTGATTAGATTGTCATCACATTATTTTGCTACATCATTACTATTATATTGCCATACTATCTGGAATTTCACTATCCAGGCTAGTATACATGGTGTGTACTAGTTCAGTAGATCACTAGATAAATTTGGTGATTTACTTCTAAAATTTTGTTTTACGTTTGAAAAGGTGCATGTAACAGTAATTTATGTTTCAGAGAAGATTCCCCTGTATTATGTGACTTATAAGTTTTATGGAAAAGGCCCCTGTTCTTATCTATGTTTACTGGAGAGTGTATGAATTGTAACATCTTGAAAAGAGGGAATTTAAAATTTAGGTAATCTGACAAAATATGTAAAATCAGACTATGCTAAAGTCAGAGATAATTCAGAGTATTCTTCTTTTCTCAGCTTAAGGCCGGTTAATACATTTGACTGAATTTATAAAATCGAGGTGATTTTTGCGTGCGCAGGTGAAGGGGATCAAAACAAGTTTACTACTTCGGACGCTATTTTCCAACCGATAATCATGAATTTTTTCCTTAAAGGATAGAAACATACACAACGAAACCATAGAGTGGAATGTCGTATCTGTGATAAAAGGTACAGTAGCAGATCGTTTCCCACAAACAATCCTCACATTTCTCCCTTTTGAAACTTGGATTTTTATCGTCCATCTTCAACTCTTTCATGAGGGCAAAAATTGACAAAATCAGTATCAGTCCAATGATCATCTGATAATAAAATGTTCATCATGAATTCTCAACTCTTTCATACGGAGGACATATTGACAATATTCAGTATCAATCGAACGATCATCTGATAATAAACTGTTCAATATAATTCAATTGTCAGTTTTTGAGGACACTCTGCCAGTTAAAGCAAAACCTCCAACTGTCAGGCGCTTCTTGGAGGATTGCAAAAGAGTTAGTCGTATTTTGAAAAAGAAAACAGACATCTTGCGCTAGCGAACATTTAAAGAAAAGAAAGAGGATACCCATCCATGCGTATAAATGTCTGTGCGCTGAGATTCTGTTCAATTCAGTTTAGGATGTTGATTTTATCTCAGACTTTGCTAGTCGAAAACTCCTCCCCCTCTCATTCCCTCCCTCTCTCTCTCGCTCTCAGCTTGCTCTCTGGATGCAGATCTCCTCGAGATATAAGTCGCTTCTAGGCTTTCAAACTCTTTCCACCTTTAAAAGGATGCGATCCCAATTTTCTTCTTCTGAGAAGGATAAATCTGGTTCCAAAGATAATAAACTCACAGGATTTCTTTTCTCCCTGTGACATTAAGGATACGCAGGCTAACTCAGTTGTGATGCTAATCGAGACACATCAGCCGTCTGACTTGAATCTATTTATCGAAGTTATGGCGTACTGAGCACTTTGATAATCAAATTTGTACTGATGGAGAGAATCAATTGCCATGCATTGGGCACTCACCTGATCAAATTTGTAGCGATGAAGGTTCAAGAGAATCAATTATTGTCATGCATTGAGAACTTTCCTAATCAAACTTGAAGTGATAAAGTTTAAGAGAAAAGTGGTTTTCTGGATAACCTAAGAATAGAATCCGGATGGAGCTTATTTACACCTTGAACTGTTTCCAATTCACTCAGTAAATTTCTGCGAAAACGTATCGCTTCCCGGTAATTCGGAACCCAGCTAAAATCTGTAGGTTCATTTATACCTCATCATCACTCTCCCAATTATCCAGGCACAAGCAGAGGGCAGCACTCTCTGCAAAAAAGGGCAGTGAAGGAAGCACTAGAGATTCCGTTTAGGATGTTGATTTTATCTGAGACTTTTTCGAAGGAAGCACGGTTTTCAGCTCTAATGATAGAGTTACTTTCCAGTAAGTTGAAATTGTATTCGGAGAAACATTGATTAAATCCATATTAGGCCTATTCATTATAATTTTGTATTTTGAGTTCCAATTTGGATTTCAATGAATGAGACTGCTTGAATACATTGTAAACTTTGTATTTTCATTAGAAAATCATATATCCAATTGAAGTCCTCATTTCATGAGCTCGAGAATTCTAGTTATTGAGTCATTTTTCGGTTTTTGCCATAATAAATCCACTCCTCCATAACCTAACAAACATATATTATTTCCTCTGAAAGTGAATAATACCTGGTATTTCATCATTCATAATATCGTGCACACAATACAATGTTGCCCAGTAGAATCAATTCCAAATATTCATATCAATTACAAACACAATCAGCCTACTTTTCCATGAATTGGTTCTATCATACAATAATGTTTCTGACAACTTATTTTCCAACAGCATAATAGAACATGAAGTTCCTGAAATTGTTGCCATTCTGCGGCGAGTTAATTGTTTCATGCTCATTGTTCATTGTTTCAGAGGTTTGCGGATTTATTGATCAATACAAAATATGGAAGTATTTATTCGTTCGACATCATTTCTTATTTAATTTATTTGCATACCATTTCCAGAGAACAAATAATCAAATAATTCTTTATTTTGGAAAAACAATATTACAAGTACATGAAATTGTAGGCATAGTAGTATTGTAGGCATTGTAGTACATTGTAGGCATACAAGTATTTTATAATATATCATGAATATATAGACTAATAAAGCGAAATGATGTACTGTCTTTTATAAAATAACTAATATTATCCAAAATAAGTGTGAATAAATTCAATTATTTGTTTAAGCAAGAACAGTATAAAATTAAAAAAGTTTTTTGAATGCTAACATTCACACACCTTTCGCACATTAAATCTATGAATATAATCTGTATTCATAACAATTAAGACTTAGACTATAATATTGAAAAAAATTTCAATGGCCTCAGGCGTTAGGGTCAACAACCATTTGTATGTTCGTTTCTTGAAAGAATGTATATTATAGTTTGAATGTCTAATATTAACAGGCACAAAGTTGAAACAATACAAAAATATAAATAATATACGAAAAGGAACATTAGTTCCTTAAAAAAAAAATATTCGAATTCTAGAATATTTGTATCATTCTACGGAATCACTGTCGATAATACTTGATGGGAAGTCCAATTCTGTTCGGTCCAATTTTGAGAAATTGAAACTCAGTTCAGTATTCTTCAGAGATACAATAATTATGTTGTCGATCTCGCTTGTCGGTAGGTTGTCAACGTTTGACAAGAATGTTATTAGATGATTCTCACAGCTCTCAGCCACTCGAATAAACCGATTACACCCTCATGAACTTCAAGTCTTCTCATCGATTGTTGCTCGTGGAATAATCGAATGAAAGCGATTTCTTTCAAACAACATGGTTACACGAGTGGTTTCGATATAATGCCAGCTGAAAAGAAAGAGACTCTCTCATCCCCTTGGTGTTCCTCACTCGTACTCAATCTCTCTTTTACTCTCTCTCACACTATCTCGTACTCAGTCCATTCTTCTCTCTCGTTCTCTCTCCATTTTTTTCTTTCTCACTTCCTTGCACCTCGCAGCTCTGGGACATGAATTCTGATGAAAACAGTAGGTGACATCTACAAGTGCTCGTTTGTAACGTCACGGCACTCGTACGAATATCTTGAAAAGTACTCGAATTCCAGCCTGAATGCCTGGAATGAATTCTTCACTCGGAATTGCTCACTGTTCGTCGTATTGTATTTTTCTACTACTTGCTCTATGTTATTGCTTTAACTCGTCTATTCAGACAGTGTCTATCCGAGATCTTATCGTGTTTGGAGTGAGTACTAGGAGAATTCATATCAGACTCAGTGAACTGTAAACGTGTAAAACTAAAAAAAGAGTGAAACTGAAACGCACTGCCACACTGAAACGCACTAAACTGTAAAACCTTAAACAGTAAAACTGTAAAGCATAAATACTAAACGGTGAACCTCAGTAAACAGAAATACATTAAATATTAGACTGTATAATAGGATATTTCCAATTAATTCTTACTGAAAAACCGTAGTACAAATCAATGAAGCAGATAATAAATAATGCTTCTCCAAAAACATCATACACGCTTTTTCTGTGCTGTGCCTACTCAAGTAAAAGGTTCAATTATTCCTAGAAACGTTTTATTCAACCTAAAAACAATAAACTGGTCGAATCAGATAATATATATTTATAGTAGAATTTTAAATCATAAAATTTAGGCTACTGTAGAATTTCGTTCAACTTGGCGGATGGCAAATGATTGTTGATTGCTGAGAGACTCCATTTGTTAACAGCTGATTTATCAGCTAAATTAATTCTTTTACTAGACATATAGCAGGATTAATTTAAATTGTCAGAAAACAGCTGTTTCGGCAATAAGTAAACTGTGATTTTGACACAATACAGGGTGTTTGAAAAAGAACTCCCTAGTTTTAGGTATAAATTTAATGTGTAAATTAATGAAAAACTATATAAACGAGTACATACAGTGAAAGAGAGAACCTTCAAGTTTTGTTTAACATCAGTACATTTCAACATGGGATCCATTTGTTGCCCTGCACACGTCGAGGCGATATTCAAATTCTCGCCATGTATTCACCAACATATCAGGTGTAACTGTCCCAACCGCTGACGATTCTTTCCGTAAATGGTTTATGTCTCAGTTTTCACTTTACAAAACATTTTTATGTGTCAAAGAAAAAGTTCAGAGGGTCAAGTCGGGCTTCGTGGTGGCTAAGCAATTGGGCCAGCTCTATCCACCTTCCCGGAAAGCGAGTGTCTAGAGACATGGTTACTGTAATGAGGAGGCATCTTGTTGGAAAAACAAAGCCTTCTGAATATCTTCCATTTGAGGAAAGACATTGGACTGTTATAACAGAATCAGTTTGAACTAACCAAATAACACACTGCGCTTTTTGTTGCGGATTAGCCATTGCACCGCACTGCACGCCCGAACACAACGTAGGGAATTGTTCCCTGGCGCCGTCTCAAGGTCAAGCTGGTCTGGCAACTGCAGGGGGACAAAACTTTGAGAGTTGCTGAATCAAACACCACAAACTAGAATTGTGTATATCACTCTTTACAGATTCTATGACACATTAAAACTAGGGAGTTCTTTTTCAAACACCCGGTAATCCAAAGGTTTAAAAGTCTTAAATACCTTTTAAAAGTCTTTAAAAGACCTTTTAAAAGTCTTCAAAAGACCTTTTTAAAGAAGACCTTTTAAAAAGACTTTTTCAATAACATGCGGGATTCAGCATTTGTATTGTGATATTGATTTTCGAAACAGCTGTTTTCTGACAAGTTAAATTGATCCTGCTATACTTATTGAAACTGTTGAAACTAGTCCTAATCAGTGTATAATTATCATTGATACCATATGACCCAAGTTGAATTGGTGAGATATTATTGTTAATTGTGTTCATTACTTCTCACAATGAAGGGTAATTAATATAAATCAAAATAATATCAGTCTCAAAAAGGCAAGTGATGATTAGATTGACCTGTGAAAAATCGTAGAGTTATTGCTAATTGTATTCATTACTGCTCACAATAGAGGGAAATTGATAATTTATTGGAGATCAGGGAGGGGCTGATTAGATTGGGTTGCTTTTTACCTAGTAGGTCATGTATGGGTAAAACAGCTACGCTGATGCAAATTACTGTCAAAAGCCTTTGATAGGTCTATATTGATGTTGTAATTATGGTGATATTGTCTCTGTTGGGTGCTGGTGTGGCTCTCAAATGATGCTGGTATAGTTGAACAAAAGCGTACGATATCTAACCTAACCTTCCCTAACCTTACCTTAACCGACCTAACCTAACCTAATTTGATTAGCGTACATCACTGTCACATGATTGAAGAAAGTGACAGAAATTGTAAATAAAAAGCGCTTTGATAAGAGCGTTCGTTAGTCGGACATTGTTGCTGGCTGATCTGCAAGCAAAGTTACTGCGAAAACTTTTCGTCTTTAAATTACAAAGCACAGGTGAGCTTCAGTCGGGACTGTGCCAATGTTACTCGTTAATGCATTTAAAATAAGATAATAAACCAGTTCAATTCACTGCTGCGTCTTAAACGATAGACGTGGAAATATTGCATATTTTGACTGAAATTGATCCCAGAAAGTGACCAACTCGAGGTGATAAGAAAAGCGAATATTGGATAATATGATTCTATGGTCGAATAATCTGGATTTATTCAGAAAGTCAAAATAATATGAAGTGAATATTTATTACTGTTATCATAGTAATAGACGTTACTTACTATGATGTTATGCATTATATATATTCTCAATTTGAATAGAAACTTATTGATCAACTCCTCATATAGATTTTAATAGAGTAGACTAACAAGAGAGCAGTCTTCAACTTTTATTAAACGATCATTATTCAAACTTGACATGATGAGAGAAAAAAACATGATGAGTCAACCCTACATTTAATAAAAAGAAAGTGTTCAAGTTATCTCATCTACCTATCGTCATAGAGTTTAACTAACTATAGTAACTATAGTTACTATAGACGTAACTAACTATACTTGTTATCTGTGCTATCGTGTAGGATTCTAATTCATCAATATTCGGTGAAATTCAGAGATTCTGATTTTAGTTTTTAACATTAAAGTCTAGTTTTGTTACTACAGACTTTGGATGAGAAACATGATTAGATTTCATTGATGTATTTTAACATTATTGGAGGGAAATTTTCAAACTTCTCCTATAAAGTTATTCAATAATTTTGTAATGTTGTGAATTTTTTTATTGATAATTTTTAACCTGATTAGAGTGAAGTTGTCAATATTTCTTTTACAATTTAGATCGATTATAGAAATAGTGTTCACATTCAAATTTAACTCTAGACTTTGGTTTGTACTCCAAAAGCTTGACAGAAACTTTCAACAAATAGTAGATTTCAGGTGATTTCAACAACAAACTATTGGTGATTTTTCAAAAAAATTTCTGATCTTGTATTGAAGGAAAACATTGCTGAACAATTACGGATCTAAGATCTGATTTTTGAGACGAACCTGAGATCAGCTCATGATTTAGTCGAAGGTTAGGCATTCACTTTGATCTCGGTCGTTAGTACTCGTTGGTTTGCACTGCAAAGGGGGGAGGGCGTTGTAAAGGAGAACAAGAATCAGCGATGATTGGAAATGTAGGCTCTACAACGACATTGTTATTATTGCGGGCACAAGAACAGGAAGTACTTTGATCAAAATAACAATACTGCATCGACCGAGTCTCCTTCCCGAGAGCTGGCTCATTTGCATAGGCAGAAGTTAGTGGCTCATCGGAAGTGATTAGGGTGCTCTTGGACACCCCCTCTCAATCCAACACTCTCTCTCACACACACTCTCTCTCTCTCTTCCTCTTACAATCCTTTTCCAACTCTCTCTCTCCCCCTCCGCACCCTCTTTCACGACTCCTTAAAGATTCACCCAACTGTGGTTAATCAATCAATGCGAGCCAAGAAGAAAAATACACAGAACTTGTCACTGTCAACAGCCATTGAATCTGTGAATTCCTAATTAATTCGACTTGCGGTGAATTGTGCCAATAATGAAACGCTGGGTACTTGGCTTGGATTAGCATTTATTGGATTGGGGTGAGTTCATTTTCGTGCTGTATTTTTCGATTTTGTCGTCCGATAGTAATGTTTCGGAGGAAACGTGGAGTATTTAATTCTCTTTCAATTGTTTTCGGGATTGGATGATTTTCTATGAAAACACATTCTCTCTTTTACTGTATTTGGTAATAATGAAGTTGATTACAAGTACATTTTCCTTTGACAGGTTTTTAGACATATAGTAATCAATATAATATAAAGTACACTGTATAAAACGTCCTGAAAAATAATTTTGACAAAACAAGGAAAAGGAAAATACCAAAGACAATAATTGCATATTAGTATATATGAATGTCTGAAGTAAATTGTCTTCAATGATATTTACATAAATTCTCAACATCAGAATCACAATCTAGATTAGCAATCTAATAAAGAAAGTAGAATCTGCTTGAAAGCAGCTCACTGCAGTCAGCCTCATTTGTCTGCCTGGAAAATAATTATCTATTTCAAATATTGTAGTAGAAGAAAATAATAGAATAAGATCCATACTATATCAATAAGTATTATGAATAAGCTCCTTATGCTCCATTCCATTAATTTTTTTGGAGATATGAAATAATCTTGTACAGATTTCAAAATAGCGTATTATCAAAGAGCTTTGCAAAATTCGAATGAGAATTTGAATTTTAATCGCTTACTTACAAAGCCTTCCCTGTAACTTCTACACTTTATTTTAAGGACAGAGACATAAATAAGATTCTCAATTAAAGACTTTTCAAAAGACATCATCAACATAACCTAAGTTTTTAATTTTGTTTTTGAAATTTATCTAAATTTGGGATAGAAGCAGTTTTGGCTGAATAATTTCTGTTGATTCTTCCCACATTGTAATGTACACGTATATTATAAATATTATTTTTATTCATATTATATTATCTACAAATATATTTATATTATATTTTCTACGAATGAATGAATAAATGAATATGTATGATAATCAATTCCATTAAAGTATACAGCCCATCATTAATTATGTCACTTAACGTTGCAACCCTCGAGTTCCTAACGCTGCACTCCAAATAAGCCTACACTAAACTGTTGTAGTGGGTGTATTACTTACCCTTGAATTATTATTCAAACAGGCATTGTCAAGTATCAGTGTGATAATGTTTTCCTACCAGCAATTCTCCGTCAACAAAGGCTGGCTATTCGACAAGAGGCAGTAGCCACGACAAATAACAGATGTTCTTTCTAATTAATGAAGTGGTACATGTCTGTTTTTCAATTCTTTCCCGGTTCTAGTGTTTTACTATCTCTCTCTCTCTCTCTCCTCTTTCTCTTCTTGTCACCAAATCCTCGACTGGCGCGCTAATGGCATTACCTTGCAATGGCATTGACTCGAACCAGAAAAAGAGTTCATCCGACTGGAAATGTCAACGCTGTGGTGGAAGCGAGCGCGCGATCGTGTGCGTGTACGAGAGATTCAATGAGAAAGATTGACTCACTTAGGGTTGGGAGAGAGAAAGAGAAAGGAGTAAGAGAGAGAACCGACTAGAAAACGAGTACCGAACTTAATTCGACCGATCTTACATTAGTGCAATGGTGCAGACTCTATTATTCACGTGAATGAACCATTTCAACAACAATGACCTCAGTGCTAGGTTACCAACATGCATGAGGCTTTGTTTATTTTAGTTTCCATTTTAACGCTTCAATTGACGAGTATTGTTATTGATATATGCACCAACAAACGGCTGCTACTATCATGAAATATTGAGAAATTTAGGTGGTGATTGATTGCTTTTTGTAATGTAGGATTTTTATGCTTGGCTTGGCAGTTCGACAATCGAGAAGATCTTACAGAATTTGAGAATTTGAAAGGGCACGTTTGTTTATTTCATGTATATATTATGTAATTTTCTGATTCCCATGGATACAATATTGTTCAATGAAAATATGCTTCTAGGCTGCAAAGCCTAATTAAAACATGACAAGTTCAAGAATTTGCGAGTTCGAAAGTGCTTAAATTAACTCCATTCATTGAAGTGAGTTCAAAAGATCCGGGCTTTGTTAGTTTATTCTATGTATTGTATCTAATTTCATACTTTTCATTAAAAAAAATATTGTTCAATAATTATGCAATATGCTTCCAGGCTGTAACGCCTTATTAAAACATGAAAATTAATTTCTTAAAATTATTCCAAGTTCATGTCGTTTTATGTTGATAAATCATAATCATACGTTTTGAATTCAATCTTCACATCGTTGAATCACTCTGTATAGTTTATGCTTTGACTCACAAAGGGAGAGAGTGAGTGAGTGTGTAGAGTGGAAGAGAGAGAAATCCGACTGGGATAAAACCAATCATCCAATGATCACATTTATTTTTCATAATCTGGAATAAAAATCTATATTTTTTGTGACCTCTATAAATAATCTAATCTAATCTAGTCAACTATGAGCAAAATTGATATTTCATTCATGATTGTCAACAATAAAAAAGCAGTAAAAGAAGCAGTGACAATTAAATTTGAACCTTTGTCAGTTGCTATGCTAATATCAGAGAAATACGTAATAAAAGAACAGCTGTTGACTGCGTCAAGTGATTCACCGATAGAATAATCGAGAATTGAAAGAAAGAAGATGCCTAAAAGAGAATTTGATCCCGTCAGTCAGTAATAATACAGATGGCATCGTATTTTGATGGCCTCAGGAGTGCAAGTTAAATCACATGATATGCATTAAAGTGAGCCGTCCTTATTGTCGAGTCATTTAGCTGATAATAGTAGTAACCCTTCATGTAACCTGAGAAGCTGTAATATTATGAGGAGAGCGCCTAGGGATGTTAGACAACTGCTCCTATTTACGCCGTATTGTTGCCACTGCTGCTACCCTCCCTCTGACACTCCGAATCTGTGCCATCGCAATAATATTCCCATAATCTTCTCAATCGTAATTGACTTTTATTGGTGTCAATCTGCAACCTTAGATTGCACTCATTCACACACAATATGAGATTGCAGAATGAAATTGTTTCAATGATGATGTACTTTGAATGATGCGTGAATGAACAATGAATAATGTAGGCTACTTTTTGATAGAACGCTGTGAGGAGATCTATTCATGTTCCTCATTCTCAGTGCAATGGAATTGAACCTCAATATTAGAAGATGACATACATAAAGAAAACATTAAGCAAGTAATGCATAATGGTTGCATAATAAACTTGTAATAAACACATGATGCTTGCACAATAAGCATCCACATGAACTTGCGTAATGCTGTCTGTATGGTACAAATTATAATGTTGTTTGCAGAGAAAAGGTCTTGTGTTACAATGATAACCATCAAAACTCGAAACATAAATATTAGTATGATGGGCCTACAAAAATACACAAGACAACACATTTATTTTGTTACAACACAAGAATAAAAGTTTTTGATATGAGAGAAAACTTCGTCGATCAATCCATTTTCAATCAGAAATAACTTATTGTTCTGAAAACAACTAATTTTGTCTTTTGCTTTCTTTCATTTTTCATTCCTGAAAGTAGAGGAAGGTAGCTTATTGAGAAATTAGAAGACAGATAATCCACATAATATTATTCACTGCTTTGAATTAACCAGCTTGCAAATGAATTAATTCAACACTTTTATCTGTAGTTATCTGTTGATGATTTCACGAACTTGTTGATGGTTTGATTGAACTTGCAAGATCTCCCTTCTCCCTTCATTTGCTGTTCAATCAATTCTCTTGATATCACCTTGTAAATTGAATGTATTCAATAAGTTTGTTAAACTTGAATAATTCTTTATCAGAGGATGATTCCAGTTTATTTCAGAGTTATTCTTGGTTATGTTATGTTGAATGTGGGAGTCATACAAGAGGATTCGGGCTTAAATTGAAAGCACTATTGTGTTCTAATTGATAACAGAGGATAACTTTCATAAGCCAACATTATTGAGATGAATGTTTGTAAGCAAAGTTTACCTGAACTTTAGTTGTGGGAGTAACGATATCAATCAAGATCCCTCGAATCTCGAATAGGACATTTATCGAGCAAGTTGAATCATACCGACAGCGCTCGTCGAGAGAATTAAGAGGCCATTGATATGCGATATTTCTGGAGATATTGTCTGGAAACTTGGCGGCAATCGAAACTTTGTATCTATAATGCTTTTGAGAAGTCCCTTGATCTGCAAACTTTGGATGGTGAGGTCGGGAATAGGATAAAGGGTCTTCTGAAGTAGCAACTTGCCTGGCTGCTGCCATAGAAATATATCCATTTATATACCAAGTATATAGATCTATGGTTGCTGCTTGCAGTGGAAACTCATCTCTGAGCAGTTTACTGGGAAATGCAAATACATCATTATAAAATGACACAGCATTCATGAAAAGTTCCGCTGCAGTTTTCGAAAAGTGAAATGGAACTTTTCATGAAATGAGCGGTTGGAATTATAAGTTGCAAGACGAACAAAAACGTTTCACTTGAGTTAACTTAGTTTAACTAAGAGAGAATTTTATCTCCAATCTGATAGGTAATGCAAGCGGTTGCTGGTTGCATGATTGACAAATAGGTATAAGAATGCATTTCTTTAAATGAACGGTCAGCTAACGATCTCTAAAATGAAGAACAAAAATTCTAAACCTAAGTAAACTTGGATAAACTGAGATTAAATTACAACTCAAATGTGCTACATATGATGCGAGCGTTTGCAAGTTCGTGGAATAAGTACAAAAACTATTTTTTACACTTCCTATTCTCTATATTAAATTTGATTCTTATATATCAGATTCTTCCATGCATCAATGAAACAAGATATTTTACAATATTACAGTCATCATAGTGCTTTCTTATAACACATAATTTTATTCATATTCTTCCTTCTCTATCTAGTCCATCTATTCTTCCTACTCTTCTACTAGTATCATCTCTTTCTACATCTCCATACTCTATCATCATAACAGTACAGGCTAGTAAGCTGCAATAATTATTATCATTCTTCTCCCTAAAATTAGAACGTAATCTACAATTTTCATATTTGAAACTTGTTATATTCTTCAGTTTGAAATGAGTTTTCAATTGTAGGAACAAGAATACAAATCGGAACTCCATATTTAAGTTTTGATTACAGGTTGATGAAACCTATATCCTTCATTCAACAGTCATTTCCAAAGGCTGTTGTATACCCAACTACAACAAAGTAGTAAATCTGACAATACATTGAAATTGTAGGTTTTGGAGGCGATTTTCATAATGATTGTGTTTGGAGGGGGAATAATAGCTTTTGTCGAGTGTTGTCAGTAATCAATTATTAGGGAGCTTGCAGAGAGCACACACAGTCTGTAATGATGGACGCCGTCCACTAAGGGATGTTTAAAAATTGTACGCGTGCTCTTCCTCTCTCAGATCACCCCCTCACTCTCGTTCTGTCTCTCTCTTATTCCCTTTCTCGTTCTCACTCTCATTCACTCCCAGGCCCTCTTCTTCCGTAGCACAATGGCCTTGTTAATAAATGTACGAGCAGCATATTCGCGATGCATGTTTACATTCATAAAGCCTAGCATTAATAGGTGGGTGTCGATCGACCCACTTTGACGTGATCCTCCCGGGAGGGGTGCATAAAAAACAGACCGGGCTAATGCTTGTGAAATGCACTTAAGAGTGGAAAACAGATGCTGCGATTATTGATTGGATCACAGTTAGATAGTGCTAGTTGTATCTAGGAGAAGACTGACTGAGAGTTGATTATATGGAGAGTTGATCACATAGACATTAGATCACACGAAAAGTTAACCACTCGGAGAGATGATCACAGATGAAAAAGCGTATATAGTTGAGAGCACGGTATATATACCGTGGTTGAGAGTACAGAGAATGTATAGTGTATAGTTTATATACTCTCTCGTTTCAATGTATACACTCTCTGTAGTTGAGAGCTGAGTTGAAATGTTGAGAGTAGATCCTATCTGTTTTGAACTTTGTCTTTCAGTTTAGCCAAACATTGAATAAAATTCCAGCCTGAAACTTTTCAATTCATAATTGAAACTCCCATATTATTTCGAACTCCACTCCATAATTTTTTGGTTCACCATATTTAGCTTAAAAAAACTCCTCAAAGAATTAAAAATAAGATCATTGTTAATGAGTTGAACAAATCAAAAGTAACGTTATCTACAAAATGGTACTAGTAGTTGTGGAGGCCTTCGGAGTGTTAGTTAGCATTAATTAGATTTTCGTTGATTTCATTACGAAGCCCATGTAATTGATATAAATTAATTATAATTGCAATATTAGATTATTCCTTCCTTTCGTTTCATTAAATCTGTACTGTTTTAATAATTCTCCCATTCCTTCAAATCCGCGCACAGATACCTTTCTTTGCAAATGTGTTACTGTATTCCGAATTGTGATAAATTTTATCATGTGCATTTACTATTGAATGAAAAGTTAAATCAAAGTCTGTAATATCAATATTCTTGGTTAGTTATTTTATTGGATAATTTATTTATTCCCATTATTTCCGTTACAAAATAACGTTTTAGACTGTCAAGTTTCTACTATCTCAGTGCTTCTTTGTTCAGAGTCCAGTGTTCAGTTGTTGATCTTGATCTGACACAATATTGTATGCTGACACATTCATTATATTCGACTTCTATAATACAACCATTCCAATTCATTGAGCAGCACTCAGGAGTGAAAAGATTGAATCGCTCAAAATCATGTCAAAACTAATGATAGGTCTAGATGATTAATTGACAGAATCATTATCATTCATTACCAGGAAGCAAAATTTGTCTAACGTCCACAGTAATTATGCGCTCAAGGGAAAATGAGTGAAATGAGATGTAAGTTACTATCGTGAAGAATGATCACCACGGTGAAGAGATGACAGTGACAAGAAGAGACAAGAGTGAGAGGGAAGAGGCCACTAGAGAGGACATGATGAGGAGGAAGAGAGTGAGTGAGTGAAAGATGGAAAGAGAGAGAGTGAGTGATAGAGAAAAGAGAGAGATAGAATGAGAAAGAGAGATTGATTGATCGATTTTGTAATCTTCATTGCTAGGTCGTGATAGACCTATGGCAACAACAGATTTGAATAAGGCTACATTATTTCACTCATAAAATATGGAAGTAATTGTATTTGTATTTCACATACAAGGGGGAAGGGGGGGTGTTTGTGACGTCATGGTGTCTCAGAAGTGTCCTTTTCTATATAATATAATATAATAGTGAATATACAACTAAATATAATCTAGAATATAAGTCATCATATTTGTTATCTACATGGATAAAGTAATAAATCTAAATCTTAGGCTAGGCGTACACCGGTTAGTCAAGACAAAACCAGACGAGATTAGTCACGTTTAGTCACAGTACTTCACATAGTTGCTTATGAAGCAACACACACCGATTAGTCAGTGCATCAGTGTGTGCTGTTTCATAAGCAAATATGTGAATTACAGTGACTAAACGTGACTAATCTCGTCTGGTTTTGTCTTGACTAACCGGTGTACGCCTAGCCTAAATCTCATTTTTCGCGATCACAATTACTTAATAATTTGAATGAAAATCATTTAATTACTTAAAATCAGGTAAAACTACTTGATGGTTTAGAGAGATATTGAGTGAGTGAGAAAGCCACAAAACATAGAAAATAGTCATCGCCAGAAGCTTTGGAGATGAGGTGTTGTTGTTTTCTAGAGTGACGGATGTCAGCGCGAATGTATGGCCAACCGGCCCAGATCCGGCAGAGTTAGCAAGGGACTGAAAGCGGGTTAAATAAAAGGTTAAACGAGGCGCTGCGATGCGATGCGATGCGATGAGTGATAGATTGCATCGATCCACGGGGATGATCACCGGTGGCCAGCAGTTTTTTATGACACTCAGGCCTACCAACAGCACCAATACCAACACTCAGCTGCTGTCCTGTCAGAGCCTTCTTCTCCTGGAGGGACGATACATCATCGATTACGCGCAACGTGTCAATTACAGTCCAGAGAATTGTTGAGTGCTCCTTTTCCTGCTTTCTCCTCATACTCTTCCACGTTCTTCTGCTTCATATCTCCTCTTCTAATCCTGGATATCCTTCCTTTGCTTGATCTCATTTAGTGCAGACGTTCTTCTGATCTGCCTATCACACCTTCCTCTATCACACCCCTTCTCCTTGCATCCTTCCTCTGCTTCCTTGAATTGAAAGCCTTCCTATGACATGGATATCCATAGTTGGGAGAACTTTCGATTCACTACCCTTTTTCACTACAACTTTTTTCTGGTTTAGCATTCTTCCTATTGTTTTTTATTTAACTTTTCATGTTATTATTGTATGTATTGATGTAATGTTGTTTTAATGTTGTGTGTGAAATAAATAAATTGAAATTGAAAATTTATTCAATAAAAAGACTGGAGCTTGTCATAACCAAAAATTTATAAAAATATCGAAATACGGGTTTCGGTTTTAACACCATTATTCTCTTCACGGTCAAGTGTTAAAAGAAGGATATCCTTGAACGTATTTTCCAATAAATATTAATGTGTTCAATTTACACTGTTTCATGTAGATACATCTAGATCATATTATTGTCAGTTTCATTATTGAAGCTCATCGAATAATTCTTCTATTTGAGTGATTGAGCTTTGTACAAATTTATAAAATAATTACTTGATTTTTTCACTATCACAATATGAAAGACATGCCAAATGAATCAACACTCGAAGGAATTCCTCGTAACAACATAAATTTCAATGACAATCAACTTACAGAGAAGGTTCTTTCGACCAGAGGAGCCAGAAAAATATTCTGACAACGATTAGGCTACTAATGTAACTTCTCTGAAAGGAATACTTCCAAAGTTTACAATTGGCTTACTACCAAGGTTAATGTATTTCGATTATCATTAAAATATTAAATTTATTGAAAAAAATTCAATTAATTTCAATTCAATTAATCAATTATTCTACAACATCAATATTAGAAAAATAATTCTACAATATCGATTTAGCCTATTTGGCCAAAGTTTCAATCAATACTACAGGAAATACTACTTACTTCGGCATTTTGACGATATTCCAACGATTAACCACGAGTTCCCTGTAATAGCAATCAAAGCAATATTCCTTCTACCATGAAACTTGTTCCAATGAATAGAATTTTGAATTGCGCAAAAATCGTTTACTAGTGGAATTGTTTGCGCGTCACTTGAACCGTCGTGTGCAAGTGATAGACATCTCCTCAGGCGTACACAGTAATTACAGCCTTCTTATTTCTCCATTATTCATCGATGGAGCAAGCTGAATGGCTGGCTAGCATCGTGTGGCCTCTCTTACTGCTAGAAGGGAGGAGGCGGGATTACACGTGTCGCCTGTGCTAGTGACGTGTGCACGTGGCGCTCCTTCTGACCGGAGAGTTCGAGTACGCGATTCGAGCTCGTTTACGGCCGTGACTTGCTGTTCAACCGCTGAAAGAGATTTCAAAGCCAACACGCGGCAGCAGCGGTGACCGTGTTCCATATTCTTCGAATTTTCGGGCACTCACTACCGTTTAATCATTCATAGACCCCATCACTGTCAAAGTAATCGCAAAGTTCACACAATGCGAGACATGCGAGAGTAAAATATTTTACGGGTTTTCCGGTCCAATGAAGTTTTTGTGAAGTCACATTAACCACTTTCTCTTCTACTCTCATGTTTTCCGAACTGTTGTGGTTTTGGCAAAATCTGAGGAACAGCTTTCACATTATTTCTGGTTTACTGGAATATATTTGAAAACAAACCGCAGTCAATACATTTGCTGTAATCACAAAGTACACAATAAAGACATCCATTAGTACAATATTCCCTGAGTTTATAAACTGAGTTTATATAATGCTTGAATGAGGTTTTTGTGGAATTCACGTGAACATAATACCTGTGAACATGATATTCTTTATCACTCGTACTTTCTGGATGGTTGTAGTTCTTGTGAAATATACAAAACATCTTCCACACTATATCTGTATACTTATATTGATTATGTTCATAAAAGCCTTGTAAAACAAGGATATTTTGATCTCAGACAACCACCGCCGTATTTCAGAGGAGACGTCAAGCCTTTGGTCAGGCTGCCTCAAAAGTAGTGGTCATCTCTCATCATCATCCTTTCATTACTCACGCACAAGGATAAATGATCTTGTGGGCAACACCCTCATGAAAAATTGATACGTAAGAAACGCTTAATTTTATACTTTGATCTTTAGGAACCTGGGAATTCATAATGTAGTTATATCTAATTCCATACAAGTTTTTAGTTTGAAAGTTTATTACAGTTTTAAAGTTTCATGTACTTTGTTTTTGTGTATTACCATTGTATTGTACTTATTAAATCTGAAAAGATGGCCCTTGACGTTTGAAGAGGAGAATAGAATGCATTATCAGCAATATTTTTGTTCTGCAATTACAATCCAAGCTCGGCTCACTGCATTGTTCTTTTTTACGCAGCAAATTCCTTTCAAGGCCCATCATTTCAACCAACCATTTCGTTAATTAACGAAATAGTATTCTGCTACGTAAACCTATCAGTAATGAACATACAGAGTGATCATAAGTCTCTCCGCAGTAGCTGCTTATTCTGATCTGGTTAGAAACGGTACACGAATTGAATTGTTTAATTATCAACAATGGAGGAGGCACTTCCAACATTTACTGAAATGAATCTTCAGGTGAGGTGAATTTTAATAAGTTGTTATTGTTGTTCAATAAATAACTTGTTTTTAAGTGATCGAGTGTTACATTGTATATATTATATTTTACTGTGGAAGGGCTTCTTGTTCTTCCTGTATTTAAGAAGGAAAAGGTTCATTCCTGTGAAAGAAAAAGGTTGATATTCCTGTATTTATAAGCAAAAGATCCATTATGTTCGTTGGCAACGAAAGGAAACATTCACGAAAGCCTTGTTCTAACTTGTGTGGAAATTATAAAACAAGTGTCGCCAAAAACACAGACTTTGTTGAAAACAAAGTGTGGACTTGGGAAAAATGTATGGAAGGAAGAAGAAAGGGTAGAAGGAAAAACAAAGTATGGACGAGAGAGCAAATGTAACAACGATGGGGTACAATAAGCAGGACATTCCTCTGCATCCCCTGCTTCCACCTAAGGTCGCTCACATAAAAACTTATCATTTAGTTATCTATACCACCGCCGCAGGCCCGGGCTATTCCAGACAAAGCTACTATTGTTCTATGGTCTCGAGGATATGAGAACGTAGGGAATGATTTTTTGTTTCCATTTTGTTTGTGGGGTTTGGTAAGAGAAAGAGAAAAGTTGGTTTGAGCAGAATGAAGGCGAAAAAGTAATGATGCTGGGTGGAATTTGGATGGAATGTGTTTTATGTTTTTCATTTATTCAGTTCTCCATGGAACTATAACAAAACTAGATGAAGTTTTACGAAATTGACAAACTCATGATCGAGTAAGTCATTTTTCGGAATGAAATTTATCCAATGATGGATGAAAGCACAGGGATTCACCAGACAGTAGTCGATTAAATGACAATGATATTATCAACAATATTTACAAATTATCTGAGTTGTTTGCTATCAAATAACAAACACACATTTGGAATTGAAAGTAAGAAACGCAAAAGGTAGAGTATCTAAATCTCCGAAATAGAAAAAGAGAAAAACAGAGTTTGACGTCTTCCAATGATTGAATTCATCACTCTACTCCTCAAAACACTTGCTTGAGAATATCAGAGCTCTTCCAGTATTACTAGGAAGGAATCTTCACTCCAGGGGAAACGTCAAAGCGTATATGTACAAACCGTGTTAGAGACTTATTTAATTATCCGATTCCGTCGATAATTCCTCCCTAGCTGCTCTATCAAAGTACAGAAATTCCCTCTCGCAAAATGTAACGGGACCGACTGAGTGCCAAATAACTGCCTCAGGCATTCTGAAAGCCGACAGCATAAATGAAAATTTGATTATTGCTGGGTACAATCATGTTGAGTTCTCTTTTATTTTCACGGAACACAATAGAAAATGAGAAAATCGATACGAGATTTATTGATAGTATCAATTTTATCACCAATAATTGATAGAATTATTGATCTTTGCATCAATAAATTGTAAATTTATTTGAGGAGAAAATTAGGAATAAATTAGATGACTCAGATAAAATAGAACTTTATCACTTGAATTGAATAAGTTACTTCAATAGAATCTTACCATCAATTGATTTTATTGCGTATTGATCGTATTACGTAAAACAAAGTAATAACGTATAAATTGTTCAACATTCATGAATTTTCAATATTCTCTAAATATCAAGTTTTCTTCAGATTATACTCCATACAGATTAACCTGTATCTTCAATTCGTGATCTTTCTGTGACATACTCTGATTATTTGTTAATTCACCACACGTTTATTACCTTATTATAATATACTTTCACTTGAATCTTCTCTAATAAGTGGAAGTGATCCCACTTGTACAACAGTTCAATAAAATACCAGAACAAGTACAGTACCTGGAACTATGAAAAATATGTTCTATGTTAGCTGATAGACCAGACTCAGACACCTTCTTCTATTATTATTTCTTTATTTTTTACTTCAAAAATCAAATTTACTTGAAGAAGTGATCAGTTAATTTACAAGTAACTTGCACATTTGTTTTTGTAAAAGGAAATAAATTTTATTATTTATTATTTCTCATAATATACATTACAAAAATCAAAAAGTAACAGGAATACCCTGCTAAAATAAAAATTTTGGCATTTTGGAATTGAACTCATTTATGCTTTGAGAAGTTCACTGATATTGCAGCAGATTTGAATATTTTATTGCAGATTTCACTCGAGAGTACTTGTAAACGTAAACGATGCTCATTTATTTACGCTAGAGTAAGCTACAAAAAATGGGCCAAAGTAGTTATGATTACACTGTAATTCATCACTCTATGTGACAGGAATGCTGTTAACGATGAGGCTGTTATAGGTGAAGGAATGAATGGGACCTTCTCATAAATCTCCAGTAACCAAGTAAGAAATATTGAGAAATCTCTGCAAGAAAAAAATCCAGCGTTATTTTCAACAAAGATTCCATATTTCCAACAGCGAATTTTGATTCTGAATATATGAAGATTATAACGAAAATACAAATAGGAAAATCAGAATTCGTCAAAACTAATTAAAATTACGAGTTTCATAGTTATCAATCTCTGGCGAACTAAAACTGAAGTAACGGTCAGCAGAATATAGGATGTAATATAATTGATAGGTGGCTGACCTTTTAAAATGAAAACCACCATACTTTTGACAAATTTTTGAATTCTGGTAAGGACAGGCAAAATATATTCAAGGCAAACATGAACCCATTTACTCTTTACTCAAACTATTTTGAGAAAAATAACATCAGAAATAAATTTTCTAACATCAAAACCCTCCCCTCTTGGTATTACTTTTAAAGCTTAAAATGATAAAAAACTTCACTACTGGGAAAGGCAAATTGTAGGCTGGAAATGTACCACTCAACATAACACATTTATGACTTGCGTACAATTTCAATGAAAATCTTATGGGAATTGGCAGAAGTATGGATTTGTCCGAGCTAACCATTCAATAGTGTGACATGAAATGTCCACTCAGTTACCATACGGTCTCTGTAGTATTAACCATCTCTTAAGGTGGGCCGTCCACTGGAACCGTTTTCGTCCGAACTAGCATCGGCCGAACACGACTGAACTCGACCGAACGATCCCCAAGAAAGAAAGGAATAGATCCTCGTCCATTGCAACAGATTCATGGCCGTGTACGGCCGTGTTCAACCGATGAATTTCTCGATCCGAAATAAATGGATTTTCGGTCCCTATTCGGTCGAACTAACTAGGCTAACCGTCCACTGAACCGGAATTCAATTCAACTGTTCGGCCGTCGGTCTGGTGAAATCTGCACCGGCTGTCAATTCGGCCGAACACGATCGTCCATTGGAACCGTTTTGTCGGTCAGTTCCAGTTTAGTTGGTTGCCAGAAAGTGGCAAGTTAGTTAGTACGGGAAAGTGATTTTCTTTTGTGTGTTTACTTACAAAAGTCCGCAAGATTGTAATGGATTTTGATGAGATATAATGTTACTTGAAAATACCTATGTGATGAGTGAGGAGGAAAGGAGAAGAAGGTATTGGTGCATCCGATACTGACCGAAAGAGCCGACTTTGCTTCATCATTTGCATACCAGTCTAAAGGAAGATAAAATTAAGTTTTCTGAGTACTATCGTATGAGTGAGGAGACACTTAGTGTATATTGAAATAAAATTTGGCACTCAATAGAAAGATTTTCAAATTTTCGAGAAACTATATCACCGAAGAACGATTGGCTGTCCACAATATAAGAAATAACTAATAATTCTTCAAAACACTAAAATTTTATTTTAACACAGTTTACATCACCTGATAAAGAAAATATCTTCACATATTAAAATGATTTTAAGAAAGAAGTGAAATACGTTTGGACAGAATCATTTGTGTTTCTTGATTGAACTCATTAAACAATTTTCTAGCTGTGACAAACAGGGGAAGTAGTAGAGGCTGTAAGCGAGAGGAAGTAGAGCTGTGAAGATGGAGAAGGAGAAGCCAATGGATGAGTCACTGACGTGTAACTCGTCTGTCTGGATTGTTCATCAATCAGAACATTTGTATTTTATTTTCATCTCCAGTTTCCTGAAGGCTATCAGGAATCTTCATCAAATAAGGAAGCAGGCTTTGCAAGAAACAAATAATCTGGGTTGTTTCAACAATGAATTTTCTAGAAAGCAGTTTATTTCTGTTGCCTTTTTCAATGTCAACGCGAAAGTGATCCTGAGATGAGCTTTCAAAACTTTCTTCAGCTTGGTTCCCAGAGGCTGATGCATAGGATGGAGGGAGGACTGCATTTCAGAAGCCACTGAATTGTGAATCGTTTGGGAAACAGTTGTATCACATATTAGAAACATCACTAGAATTTCTAGAAAAGATTACAAGTCCATGCTGGCCTGATGAATTACTCGTCAATTCAATGTCGTGCTGCTCATATACTAATTCTCGTTACTTGTAATTTATGACCGGAAGCTCGTGTAGCGTTAGGTTGTGTTTTCTTGGAGGTGGGAGATTGGCATGTAGCTTTCTGGCAGCGGTACCAGCATCTTTCATTAAGAGCATTCTGGTTGTAGTAAAGTTCATGAAAGACCCGGGAGGCCTCACTTGACTCCCTGAACGGTGCTCCTAAGCTTTTGATTAAATTCTTTTCTAGATATCTCGGGAGGTCATACTGCACTTTTTTCACGTCCATCAACACAAAAGGCAAAAAATAGCATCAAAACAAACTGTGGTATGAATTTGTTTATCAATATCATTTTATTGACGATCGACACTAACATGGTGCCCGCTCAAAATTCACCTTATCACAGAAAAACACATTTTTATAACTATTTCCATTGCCGTTTCAGGTCACCAGCGATTTTGGTCTTACCTTCCATTTTAAACACTGGGGAATTCGTTCTTGGAATTTGGCCCCTCGATGTGACAGTGGGACGAATTGTCAAGCTGAAGTAGCAATGTAATTCTGGGGATAATCCTGACAAACTGTACACCTTTATTACCCTGAAGAATGTGATATAAACGGTATTGTTCCAAGCCTTTGAGACAGGTGGAAATTCCCAACTATGTCGGTTCGCATTGATGGTTAACATATTCGTGATAAACAGCCAGAACATACAGATCATTCTGGCGCCATGTACAGGAACATAAACAGCCCAGTACTTTTCAATCGTGCGCCTTTAGCAAAGGTGTTGCTGTTTAGGACTACATGCTTTTGGTCATCGACGTTGGTGCGTATGGGAAAGAGAGTGATGGAGGGATTTTCAAGCATTCAAGACTTTTACCACCAAAACTTGAAACAGGCCTCCTTAGGCTGTAAAGGACCATCTTTCACTACCTGGAGACGCTTGTCAACAAGTCCGTCTCTCCACGAACTTCTTGGAGACAGAAGCAGCTGTGCCCTCCAAAACCCTTACTACTTAACGAGACCCACATATCCTGCTTGAAATTCTGACCAGCAAACAAAAGATTAAAAAGCTGCCAGTTGTCTATCAAACCAGACTTAAGTGGTAGAGTGCACTTTTGGTATTAAGTGATAACATGGAGGAATATTACTATAAGCTACGTTCGATCACCGCCTAGGCGATGCTGAGGCAAAAATCATTAAACGCATATGTTTGCTGCATACATTGTATCGGACAAAGCTGAAGGGCGACAGTTTCCATTTCATTGCTGTTGCCCCAACACAATATCGTTTCAGTGGCTCATCATTTGAAAATAGGTGTCAACGTGGCAACTAGCGCCTGTCCGCCAGAGACAAATTTGGCCTAAGAATTTCACTTAGACAATGATCGCTGTTTGAATTGTTACAATTGAATTGAACTACTAACAAAGCCACTCAAAAATTTTTGCTTGAACAACCGATTGCCTTAAATTCCCAAAACTGAATCAAACAACTTCAACACTTGGGTTCAGCCAAATTAGTTATTTCCTTTTAATGAAATCCACGTCCCAGATACCACTACTTTGTTTCAGCAATCTTTTGTCCCACAGGCTCCTTTGAACATCACGACAGATGATATCTTGTTCCGCACTGTGAGTCCCACAATGGAACATCTTCTTTCCAACCAAGCTTATCAATTACAGTTCATTAGCAGTTCTTAACTTCATAAACAGATCAACTTCAAAGAAACAGAAATAAAACAAGACTGGAACAATTTTAGGTTAGTAACACCAGGTTGTCTCCAAGCTGGACTAGTGTGGGCCGTCCACTGGAAACCATTTCGTCCGAATCCAGCATCGGCCGAACACGACTGAACTCCGGACCGAACGATCCCCAAGAAAGAAAAGGAATAGATCCTCGTCCATTGCAACAGATTCATGTGGCCGTGTACGGCCGTGTTCAGCTGATGAATTTCTCGATCCGAAATAAATGGGATTTTTTCGGTCCTATTCGGTCGAACTAACTAGTCCAGCTGAGACAACCCTAGTGTTACTAACCTAAAATTGTTCCACAGTCTTGTTTATTTCTGTTTTTTGAAGTTGTTCTGTTTTTATGAAGTTAGAACTATGGACTGTGAAAAGTTGATAAGTTTGGTTGAAGAACATGTTCCATTGTGGGATATGCGAGACAAAAGATATCATCGTCGTGATGTTCAAAAGGAGTCTGTGGACAAAGATTGCTGAACAAATAGGATCTGAAGGTAAGATTATTGTAAGAAAATAACTAATTTGGTGACTATGTTAGTTGTTTATTCGGTGTTTAGATTTTAAAACGATCGGTGTTCGTGAAGATTTTTGGTGGCTTTGTTAGTAGTTCAAGTAATTGATAACAGTTCAAATACAAGCAGTGTTCATGAAAATTTCTTAAATTTGTCTCTAACGGTGTATGCCACATTGACACCCCTATTCTCACCAATGGTTGCAAAACGATATTGTGTTGGGGCAGCAACTAATGAAGGTAAATGCCGTGCCCTTTCTTTGTCGATAATAATGTTATGTAGCAAACATATGCATTTAATGATTTTGTCAGCATCGTCAACATCAACCTCTATAGCTTTGTGTAATATTCTCCATGTGTTGGTCATAATACCAAAAGTGCATTCTACTACTTGTCTTGCTTGTGACAACCGGCAGTTGAATTTTTGCTTCTGCTGGCCCTAATTTCGTTGCAGGATATGGTCTCATTAAGTAGGGCTTTAGAGGGTATGCCTCGTCTCCAAGAAGTACGTGAGGAACTGACATGTTAGTTCCAGGTAGGAAAGAGGTCCTTTTTACGCCTAAGGAGCCTGTTTCAAGTTTTTTGTAAAGTCTTGAATGCTTGAAAATCCTCCATCACTCTCTTTCCCATACGCACCAACGTCGATGGCCAAAAACTTGTAGTCCGGCCCAGCAACACCTTGTAAAACGATTGAAAAGTACTGTTTATAGTTCCTGTACATGGCGCCAGAATGATCTGGCTGTTTGATACGAATATGTTTACCATCAATGCAACCGACACAGTTGGGAAATTTCCACCTGTTCCAAAAGTCTTGGACAATACCGTTTATATCACATTCTTCAGAGTACAAAGGTGCACAGTTTGTAGATTATCCCAAATTGCAGTACATACTTCCTTGACAATTCGTCCCACTGTCACATCAGAAATTCTGGAACGAATACCCCAGTGTTTTAAAATGAAGAACCAGTCGCTAAGTACCTGAAAACAATAAATAGTTATAAAATGTGTTTTTCTAGATAAAAATTGAATTTTGAAAACGGGCACCATGCTAGTGCTCAGTCAATAAAATGATATTGATAAACAAATTCATACTACAGTTTATTTTAATTACTTTTTGTTTTTCAGTTGATGACGCGAAAAAGTGGCATGGACTCCGAGATACATTCAGAAAAGAATTTAATAAAGCCTTCGAGCACCGTTCAGGGAGTCAAGTGAGGCCACTTACAATTCTTCATGGCCTTACTACAACCAAATGCTCTTTTGAAAGATGTGGTATCACGCAGAAAGCTACATGCCAATCCTCACCCAAGAAAAACAACCTTCTGCGCATGAACATAAATTACAGCAACAAGAATTAGTATCTGACAGCATCGCTGATGAGAGTAATTCATCAAACCAACATGGATCAGACCTTTTCGAAAGTTCTAGTGATGTTTCTAATGATACAACTGTTTCCCAACATTCACACCCAGTGGTTTCTGAAATGCAGCCTCCTCCATCCTATGCATCAGCCTCTAGAACCAAGTTGAAGAGAAAGTTTGAAAGTCTCATCTCAGGATCCTTTCCTCGACATTGAAAACAAAAAATAAACTAAGCTTTCTAGAAAATTCATTGTTGAAACAAAACCCAGATTATTTGTTTCTGTGCAAAAGCCTGCTTCCTTTATTTGATGAAGATTCCTGAGAACAGGAAACTGGAAGTGAGAAATAAAATACAAAAATGTTCTGATTAAGATGAACAATCCAGACAGACGAGTTACACGTCAGTGACTCATCCATTGGCTTCTCCTTCTCCATCTTCCTACAGCTCTTACTCTCCTCTGCTTAACAGCCTCTACTACTTCCCTGTTTGTCCACACAGCAGGGCACCTCGTTTAATGAGTTCAATCTCCGTTGTTCAAATGGATTCTGTCCAAACGTATTTCACTTCTTTTTCTTAAAAATCATTTTAATATGTGAAGATATTTTCTTTTTATCAGGTGATTAAAATCAAAGTTAAAATAAAAAATTTAGTGTGTTTTTGAAGAATTATTAGTTATTTCTCACCTTATTGTATTGACAGCCAATCGTTCTTCCGGTGATATAGTTTCCTCGAAAATTTGAAAATCTTTCTATTGAGTGCCAAATTTTATTCAATATATAATTAAATGTCTCCTCACTCATACGATAGTACTCAGAAAACTTAATTTTATCTTCCTTTAGACTGGTATGTAAATGATGAAACTCGCCAAGTCGGCTTCTCTCGGTCAGTAATGGATGCACCCAATACCTTCTTCTCCTTTCTCTCTCCCTCCTCATCACATAGGTATTACTAAGCAACATTATCTCATCAAAATCCATTACAATCTTCAGGACTTTGTAAGTAAATGTATTATCAAAGAAAAATCACTTTCCGTACTAATTCAATTTCACACTTTCTGGCAACCAACTAAACTCGAAACTGGACTGACAAAAACGGTTCCAACGGACGATCGTATTCGGCCGAATTGACAGCTTGCGTGATTTAACCAGACCGACGGCCGAACGGTTTGGTTGAATTCGGTTCCAGTGGACGGTTAGCCTTAGATTTGCCGACGTGCCGACCAAACCTAAAAAACGAAGTACGCTACACATTTCAGGAACGCAGATATCCCTGAAGTAGGGCACACTGATATGTACCCTCAACAATTCAGATGTGATGAGCCTACCATCCGTCTGTCCTGTTCATTCTGTTGAAGAGCTATCATCGCTGTGGCGTGGAGTGGTGCTTCTTCCTTTTCCAGTGGCGCCACGCGACTTCAAAGCTCCAAAGACTTGTTCTCTGATACAGCAAACACAGATAACCAAACAAGCATTGCCCGCCCCGCGCTCTCTAGTGGGTGTCTTACTTATTAACAGCGTCGTTCGGAACATATGTCGGTGAATAATAGCCGCCACCACCCCAATAAACACGCGAAATCCGTTGTTTGCTCTTCTTCTTGGCGCGGTACGCGGTTCGATTCTCTCATCTGGAAATGATTTGCGTCTCATCCTGGACCTCTCGAGAAATCTCACCAACGCTCGTCCAGTTCTAATAGGATGGCTTCTATTAGCACTGTTAACTCTAATTGGATCCTTTCAAGGCCCGATTTGGCTGAGGGTCAAATGATTCAAATGGTGAAACCTATGAAGTGTTCCGCGATTGAATACGGGTTTTCTGTTCCTGGTCTAGGTTTTATAACCAAGTACCGTATTTCCCAACATCACATTATGTCTGTGCTACGTTTTCGGTGCCCAGTCTTGTTTTGAATCCAAGTACTGTACTAGTAATTTATTCTATTAATGGTTTTGCCACAACAAAAATAAAATAAATCAAGATCTCAACGATTTTTTGAAAAAATGGAGGTACTTCGATGGATTTCCAGTACCCGAACCTAACTTGTTGCTGAATGCCATTGAAACAATAAGTATCAGATTTAGGTGAATATTTTCGACGATCAGCTTTTCTATGATCACGAATTTTGTCTATTTGAGTATCTGAGATATGGTATCACAAGCTGATATCTGATATGGATAACTGGAAGAGCTCTGATAGAGAAAGGAATGCCAATTTTCAATAACAAAATTGTGTAGACGAGAATAACATTAAGTGATTCATGTTTTATACTTGAAATTTTGTAGATACAATAGATTTCAAGTATTCATCATTGCAAGAGAGTCATACCTCGTGTTCAGTAGGCTATTCAGAATGACTTAGATACAAGTGATTTCAAGAATATACGGTAACATCGCAGGAGAGTTATACTTCGTGTTTAGTACTCGAAATTACGTAGATGCAATAGATTCCAAGTATTTAACATTGCAAGAGAGTCATACCTCGTGTCTAATACTCGAAATAACTTAGTTACAAAAGAATCCAAGTATTTTACATTAGAAGAGGGTCTCATACGCTCATTATTATACAGTCGACACGCATTTTTCGCGACCTAATCGAATGTAGACTGTACATCTGTTTTTTCTCTACCAGTAAGCTCTGGAGTAATAAATAACTGAAAAGCATTTCGGTAGCAGAGAGTCGAACCCAGGACTTTCTTGATCGCGTGGCCAATCGTAGGCTACTGCAAACAAATGGAGCAGGCATAATTCTTTTTTCTAACGGGCGATCTACTGATAGATTTTTGTTCGCTGTTGATTTTGGGTGTAATACTGAAGAGTCTGTGGTATTAGAATTATATTTACTGGATAATTTGGAACGAATTTCGGTCTGTCGATCGATGTTTTAGGGGTGCTCTCGGCTGGGCGGTTTTCTATTTTATTGCCAGACTTTTGTCAACTGAACAGAAATGGAATTGCATGCATTTGCTGGCGCACTCTTTCATGTCTTTGCTTATCGACCTCTCCCCATTTGTCAAACCATAACTCTTTTTCACCGACATTATTCTCCTAAACTCGCGACTCCCATTCAAGCAGCCAGGAAAGTTTTGCCAAACCTACATTTAAGCGATTTGAGAACTTTTCACCTATAATATTCCTTTTGATATCCACACCCCTTATCGCATCTTTGTTCTTCTATGTTATTTTTGTTCTTCTTTTGAATGGCTCAAATTGGATGAATCATTTCAAATAAAATTGTGATTTGGACATTCTATTCAATTTTCTAATCATATAATTATAAATATTTTAAAACATAAATATGCTCACTAATGCTGACAAATCTCATAAATCTATCCATCACCATTCCTATTCTATTTTATTACCCATTGTTCATACAGTATATAGGCTATATAGGAATCTACATAGTAATTACTCAATCCCATTTCTATTTATTCTAGTGGAAAATTGCAACTCTAGTCAATATTTTTCAATTAAGTATCAGTAAAATAGCAATTAGAAATGATGGAAAAAATCACCATCAATCCTAGTATTCTCCAAAACTTATTCCATACCTTATCCTTTCCTTTCTGCAATTAGTTTTTAGGTAAGAACGTGTAAGTGGTACTGATAAAAAGTGAGAGTTGATAATGTTGCGCCCTATAAAGCAAGGTAATACCATAAATGAAAATTTATCAATTCATTTATTACAGAAGAGAAGACTACAGGCAAAGCCCAAAACAGTCTTCATAACAATTCTATGCTTAAGAGTATGCACTGTTAACACATCTTCCAATACATCCTTTCCTTTCAGCAATTGTTTTTTACGAATGTGTTTGTAGTACAGATGAAAAGAAAGGGCTGACAATATCGCGCCCCACAAATTAAGGGAAATCGGCGCTTCGGCGATAAATCAAACGGTGTGCGTGGAATTGAGCCCTTTGAGCACTCAAAGCCCTTCAACGCCCCAACCTTCCATATGCTGACTGTTACTCAAGCAACGGTGACTACCCAACCCAGCCAAACAAACCCGAACAATGCCATCCAATAAAAGCTGGTTACCGGAGTCATTCACAATTGCCAACTCTCTTTCATTTGCATTTTCAATGAGCAACTCTTTCAGGTCGCCTGCAATCATTCAACAATCACTGTCAACAGATTTCAATCTAATAACATGAAAAACATTCTCATCATAGTTGTTTATCATTCGTTTTTTGATTTATAAATTTAATTGCTCTGTAGTTTGCACATTAGATTGGGCATTGTGAAGCGTTAATAGATGCTGATTATGAAATACTGGCTATAAATAATAGGATATTCTAAATAATATCCTGACTGTGAATAATAGACCATCCTGAATAATAAATAATATCGCGGCTTTAAAAACAGTAGTAGAGCCTGGTTTGTCATGACGAGCTTTAGCTAAGTCCACACTTGGTCGATTTTTGTTTCGGCTTTCGTCTCGTCTTGCTTTTCGTCTTGCTGTTCGTCTTGCGCTTCACGCATCATGTTAAAATTGGACGGAAAAACGAATGCTGCACCGCATGCTTCATGTGCTGTGCAGCACAACAAAATCGACCAAGTGTGGACATAGGGTTTGCATTGTTCCGAGCGGCAGCAAACCGAGTCAGAATAGACATCAAAAACATCCTAAACGGATAGGAACTAATAGAAGAAGAAAATATCTTGGTTGTTGACCAGAATTGAATTCCATAGCTTGATTAGTCGAATTCACAATGGTTTTAGATTATTATTGTTATCAAGAGATTTATCATCCACAGCTTTTGGAATTTATATTCACTTATTTCTAAAATGACTTCTAATCAGGGCATCCACAAAACATCTGAATATGATAAGAATCATGATGAATCATAATAGGAATAATCTTAAGAATCATTATTGAGTTGACTTGTAACTTTTAGCACACGTCTCAACCAGCGAACATAAAAAAAATGTCTTAGAATATCAAGTGATTCCTGATTTGCACTTAATACTCGCAGTCCCTGTTATACAGGAGTAAGGCGGACGCACAATGGATATGAATAGCACGGTGTTAAATGTAATGAATCAATATGTCTAGTGTGTGACTGTCTTTTTTCTGTATTTCAAATACTCAATACTACTCTAATTACTAATTTCATAGCCCCCTCTAAACCAATTTAACTAAACCAACCCCCTCTAAACCCTTAAACTAATTCCATAGCCCCCTGTAGTTTAGAAGGGGCTATGCTAATTCTCAATATTACTATTCTCAATACCCCAAATTTTGTGGTCACTAAACTTAACGCCTTGTTGACAGGTTATTCATCTACCAGGAAACTACCTGGTTTAAAAACAGAGAATATTATTATCTGATCCATCCAAGTCAGTAAGCACGGACCAGAATATTTAGAACAATATTATAATATGGGAAAATTAATTTCAAACATTTTGGCCAGATTGCAAGAAAGCCATTTGGATTCAACCACCGTAAGAGGACGTCAATTTCAGGAGCTCAATAAGGGTTTCGTTAGGGATTCCTTTAGATGACGTTGTTTCATTTCGGTAAGCAGTTTTGGACAAACGTCCGTTGATTGTTGATTCTTTCCACTTTTAATTCATATTTGCAATGGATGAATAAGTAAATGAATACTCAATTGCCATGACCTTTTGTAATTTATAAGAATCTCACGAAAATACTCAGGCCTACCAGCAAATCAGCAATCTCAATTTTTTCCACATAGAACCGTAGACATTGCCCGTCCCACAGGAAGTGACTATTTGCGTTCAGCCACAAATAAGACATTTTATTCCATTAGTTTTTCAATGACAGTTTATTTGGTTAGTCTATAGTTAGAGAATTGCCTGGAGACATTCGGATCAATGCCATCTCCCGATAATCCGAATGCTCGGTAGACCGCATTCAAACAACGCTGCGTTAATCTCGGAGGCATCAAACCGAATGTCATTGTGAAAACATCCGACTGTTTACTCTAGACCTGGATCACCCCTTTACAGCCTCAGAACATGTCTCTCACATAAAAAGTAGACAATGGCTGCAGGAGACAATCTAATACAATTGTGCTACCGGATACAATGACAGGAACGTGTAGGCTTACAAACTACTGATTGATAATAATGATGTGGTCGAATAAAAACCTTTAATAAGAAATAGTGAATGAATGGTAGAATAGATGAATACGTTTAGTCACATAGTTGCTTATGAACACACCGATTAGTCATTGCATCATAAGGATGCAAGGCTTGTATCTCATAGGCCATGGTCCAAGTATAGATTAGAGAAGATTATTTACTTTATTGATCACAAAATATATTGGCTTATATTCTAGATTGTGATGGTTGAAAATAATAGAAAATTATTATTCGATTTATTCAACAAAGCATAAAACTCAAACTTATTTCATTATAGAGATATAACATCTAATGTACTATTTGTGATATGATTGAGCTGTATCTAAATGAAACGGCGGACTATAGTTAAATGTCTATTCAACCAAGTATAGCTGATTCATTCATCTAAAATGAAAAATAGATGAGCAGAGGATGCGAGATTGGAACAGTAGAATGAAATCGACAGACCAATCACAAACAAGATCTAAAATGGACGCCCAAAGTCAGACCTACAAGCTCCGCCATCTCTCTTCTGATTGGTCAACGAAGAATACAACATGTGATTCATAATTCTACCAACAGATGGCAGCAGTTACTGGGTGATGTACTACTTCAACTCCAAGCTCCGCCCCCTCTCCTGATTGGTCGACAAGGAATACGACATTTGATTCGTATTTTCACCGATAGATGGCAGCAGTTACTGGGTTATGTACTATTCAAATTCCAAGCTCCGCCTCCTCTCACCTGATTGGTCAACGAAGAATACGACATGTGATTCGTATTTCTACCGGTAGATGGCTGCAGTTATTGGGTTATGTATGATTTTTTTCACTCATCACCGTAATTTCAGTGAAATACACCTTATGAGACTTATGAGACGTACTACCTTTACTCTTAAAATGACAAGAATAATTATCAACTACTTATTTAGCAGCCTAAGTACTTTACTGTTTTTGGATAGGCCTAAATAATATGATAGCTTATTGGAACATCAAACAATATAATTATATTATTCTACAATACAGTATTGTAAGTTAAGTTCGACTAAAATTGATAACATAAATTCACAGTACTTGTTTTAAATTGAAAATTAATTAATTCAAATATTCCAAAATTCTGTAAACGAATAATAAAGAAAATGCATTTAAAGCTTTTTGTATCAACTAAAAGACAGAAATTGTTTGTAAGATATTCGTAGTAAATATATTTTCCAACGGTGTTATCTACTCTTATGTACAATGTAGATTATTAAAAAACCGTGAGAGAAAATTCGAAAGCAACAAGCTCTTCAAACGTTTTTGCCGAGAGATAAAACGCGATCTATTTGGTTAACAACTGTAAAATGTAGGGGCACAATAAATTATTAGTCCACAGGGAAAATTGAAACTGCCGCTTGCCTTTGAAAGGTGAGCTCGCTGATATGTTTGCAGACGAGATTAAAAAATAAGAAAAGGAGGATTTTTATAATATAATTCATAGCTATCAATATGCTACTTGTTTGCTTTGAAAATGCAATATGAAATATTGGATAGGTTCGCTTGTGGCCTGAGGGAGGGTTGGGCAGAGGGTGTGGAGGGGTAGGAGGGTGTAGGGTGGTTTGGAGGGGGAAGGTTGAGTCGGTAGCAGACCGACATATATTATATATTACTATGTTACCATATTACTATACAATGATAGCAGATCGTTTTCAGCCACATCTCTACAGGTTAGATGTTGTCTATACTGTTCAAGCAATAATTTTTGCGAGAGAGAGATAGAGAGTGAGAGAAAGAAATAGAGGGTGAGTTAGAGTAGGAGAGTATGAGGAAATAAGAAAGAGTGTGCATTGAGTAGAGGGAAAGAGTGTTTAAATGAGATAGCTTGAGAAGAGTTTGAGAAGACTTAAATGAGAAGAGTTTGAGAGATAAAATAGATAGGATTAGATTTTTTTAAGGGTGATGCCCACATGAGCTCTATGCTTGTGCGTGGGTGATGAGAGGGGTGATTATGAGAGATGACGACTGTTTTTAGGCTTTTTGTCTCCTCCGAAAGACGGGGGATTATTTACTTTATTCATGTAGATTACAAAATATATTGGCTTAAATTCTAGATTAAAATCATTGTAATTTCAGTATTTGATTTATTGAACAAAGCATAGACTTATTCAATTATATAGATACAACTTTTCATGTAGAAATTGAGTTGATACAGTATTATTGTAGTTATCAATATTGAATAAAAAGACTCGAATTTGTGATAACCACAATTTTTTATTGGTTATTAAAACTTCAAGTCTTTTTCCAATATAGATATGAGATTCAATACGCTAACGAAGATAATATGATGTTGCTTTATCTATGAAACGGCGGAGTTTGAACATATAAATGAGAAAGAGAGAGTGTAAGAGATTGTGAGGAAGAGTGAAGAAAAACAGTTTGAGAGAATAATATAGGAGAGAGTAAAATAGAGTGAGAGTTGAGATTGAGAGAAAGAAGTGTGTAAGCTTGTCTACTCAGGGGTGAAGCACAATAGCTGCTATTCGATCTGAGAGATGCTCCAGCCGATCAGGGAGCAGAAATGTTTGCGAGAGAGATTGAGAGAGAGACGAGAGATATTTAACTGAAGGCTTAACACGGGTCAATATTTGACCAGAGACAAAGTGAACAGGTAACGCAGTTTAAGCTTCGACAGTGTTTCCGGTCCATCGATAGACTGAATCTCAATTTGTACCCATTCTGTCTCTCTCAATCCCTTCTTCTCTTTTCTCTCTCACAGTTTCTTTCTCTCTTGATAAACGTACACTATCCTCACCCTCACTATTTATTCTCCTCATTCTTCATGATCGTTCCCCGTACGGAACTCCATGTGAGAGCTATTTGTCTATCGAAAAACTATGTTTTACGACCTACCTGCGAAATTCATTGTTGAATCTTTTATTCTTTCTACTCTCATCCTTTCCCACTCGCTCTGTATTTCTCTCGAATATTGGATAGTTCCTTGGTGGCACATTACAGTGTGATCAACTTTCCGTTTTAACAGATCAAGAAAAAAAAGGAAAGAAAATCCTGTTCAGTTCTAGCCATATTAAACCTTTACTGTCAAACCTCAGAGGTTGGTCACGAGAATATACAGATACAGATTCAGAAAACCATGTAGCATGTAGCAGCGATGTAGCAATCAATGGTAGATTGATTAACTTTATCAAACCTTTGTCATATCAAAAACAACAACAATGAAATTTCCCATCCTTTTTTAGTGTAGTAGTGAAGGTGATTATTGTGGTAGTACTGTAGTTGTATTGTATAAATTAACTAGAATTTGTCACAACCACAAATTTATTCTCCAGTTTTCTTTTTCCTTTCCAGCTTCTGCTGTGATCACATTACTGTGTTGCCAGATTGAGACCGTTCGAGTAAAGGGAAATAGGAAATTGGTAAAATTTTCAGGGCCGTTCTGATATCCCAAGGTTTCTGGATCGAATACAGTAGAGTGTGATGTAATTTTGTGGCATTTCTACATAATGAAAGAAAAATACAAATATATTCCAAATCACTACTTTTGAAATAAGTGGGGAGAAAATGACAATATATTATTTTGATATTTTTTAAAACGGAAAATAAATTATTGACCTTTGTGCAACAGCGATTATATGACCGATAATGAGCTTCTCATTCAATTCGCTTTGTGCAATCATGTGTTTGAGTCTTCATGTAATAATATATATTCAGAGATCTCATTTCTTCAAATATTTTTAAAAATTAATGGAATTTGCCAAATTTTACTCAACTATCTAACTGACCAAAAAGACAAAGCAGTAACTAAGAAATCAAGTACTGAACTCAATTCTTATTAACTGCCTTCTAATCAGTAAAGAGCCTCAAATTGATGTTAATAATAATTACAAGAAATGACAACGTCCTACCAGAACTCAATTCCAGTGAATTCAGACCACAATCCATTAAAACTAATGGTTATTATTGAACTCGGTGCTAGTGATATATTAGGTATTTATTGACGACGAAAAGAATGATCCTCCTTGAAGCATTTGGTAAGAAAACCCTTTTCGCGTGGTGGATTTATGTGGGGTACATAATACCGGCGAGCTCAGCCTGGTGTATAGGCGCCTACTATTTGGCAGGTGTGAAAGATTAGCTAGGAGACGCACGACCCTCGGACTCATGATTTATTATCGTAGTACTGGCGGAAAGATAGAGTGCGATAGAGAAAGAGAGAAAGAGAAAGAGAGAGTGAGAGAGTGGCTGAGAGTGAAAAAGTACGAGATTGGTGAAGAGGCTGCCTCAGCATCTGAGTAAATAATGTAGTACGTACCTCCGAGTTCATATTGCAAGGATTTTGATATACTCACTATGAAAAATCCATGAGTTTCCCATTCCCAGGCAATGTGATCGGTTAGTTCTATCTTGGCAAGAGTGTTTCTTGCAGAATAGCAATTTTATTGCAAGTGAGTACTAGAAAATAAGTAATGCAGACAATCTAAATTTTTGTCTCATTTGTGTTTAGAGATTTTCAAAAAGATATAAAAAAGGTAGTTTGCGAAAGATAATTGAGTATCGTATACTTGTATAGCTAGCCCATCGATCTCTAACTAATAAAACTGTATTAGAGATCGATGAGTTAGCCTACTTGTACTTGTGCTGAATACAAATTTATCTCAATTTACCATCGGGAAAAAATCCATCTTAAGTGTCATCCATGAAGTATCCGTCATAGTCACCATCAGAAAGTTACCATTAAAAAGCCCATCGATAAATGCCCATTAAAGCAAAATTCAAACCACACTGATAATGAAAAAACTTCTACTATACAGTGGATACTATTATTTCATCACTATTTTCCATCATCACCCAGCCTCCTCACAACTAGAGCTCATTACATGTGGGTAGGTGGCTTGTCAGTGCCTACATGTGTCTTTTTCACTATTTTCTATATTTAATCCATCCGCAAAATAAAAAACAAAGTCAACTAGACAAGTAGGGTAGCTACGTAAGGTCCATTTAGATTATTTGAATGATTGATGAGGTTTATATTCAGATTTTATCAATGATCTATCATTTATTCTATCTATCATTATATTCCATCTATTCTATCATTTATTCTATCTATCATTATATTCTATCTATCATATTCTATCTATCTATCATTCTATCTATCTATCATCTTTATTTTATCTATCATCTATCATCACTAGCAGTAACTTGTAGACTGATTCAAGAAATCAATGTTTATGTAAGCATTTCGATAGCAGTAGCGGTATGAAGGCTGCTTTGAGAATTCAGTTCGTTGTTTGTTCAATTTATCCCAGTTATTGATCCGTCTCAGTCAGCTCTCATTAACAACCAAGACACACATTATCACTGTGTTACTATGTCGGCTCTATTTGTAAGATAACCGAAGACAAACTGTTCCGAATTACGCTACTATTTGCAAAGCTGACTTGGGGAGCTTCGTGGCTTGCATATATTCTCATTCTCAGCCACCCTTTCCCCGTCACTTCTTGATCCTTCCTCTTTCCACTGATTTTCCTGGCTGCAAATTCGTCCTCCCATTTACCTCTCCGCCTATTTCTTCCTGAACTCTTCCCTCCCCTCCACCATTTTCTCTGAGTTTTTTCTTGTTTATTTCTTCTGCCTTTTGTCCAATTTTCCTCCTACTGTTGAAATTTATCTCTCACCATGACTACAGAGGCTGTATAATAACAGGATGGCCATTTGATGTCACACTTTTAATTGGTTAGCTCGGGCAAATCCACCATACTTTTGCCAATTCCATTAAAATTGAATTGAAATGATGCGCAAATCATATATTATGTTGAGTGATTCACTTCTTACCTAGAAATTTCCTTCTTTGCCAGTGATCGTTTTCAACATTTTAAAAGCTTTTAAAGCAATACCAAGAGTATAGATATTATTTATAATGTTAAAAAAGTTATGTTTGATGTTGTTTCTCTTAAAATCAGTTCGACAAATTTGCGAATGGGTTGCCTGTAATTCACAATCAAAATTTAAAACATTTGGTAAAAGTAAGGCATTGGCGGGAATGAAAAATGTTCCAACACACTTTTATGAACCTTTTCACACCAATGACCACACTGTTATTATACAGTGTCTGTAATCATGACCCTTCCCATTACTCATGCACAATTTGCCTTTGCCAGTGTTTAGTTTCCAACATTTTAAGCTTTTAAAGCAGTATAGAGACTATTTTAAATGTAAAAAAGCTATTTTTGATGTTGTTTCTCTCGAAATAAGTTTGAAAAATGAGTGAATGGGTTGTTTCCCTGTAATCCCGTATCAGAATTTTAAAATTTGGCAAAAGTATGGCGGTGGCGGGAAAAAATGTCCCAACACACTGTTATGGACCTTTTCACACCAATGACCACACTGTGATTATACAGTATCTGTGGATAAAACCAACAAACAACTGAAAAAGAAGAAAAGAGTGATGAGAAGGAGCAAGTGAGAGAAGGAACCTAGTTTCGAGGTCATAATTATGACCTTCTCTCTCCAACCACAGCTTCATCCTTCTCTGTAGGGATTTACAGTGGCCGGGTGAGGGGTGGAGTGTGGGAGGAAAGGTCCAAAGGGCTGCAGCGACTGCGCTAAATAAATTAGATGGTTGGCGGGATTAATTATCCACACCGATAAAGTTAATTGCGCTCTTGTTGATTCAAGAAGCCGATTTCCGATGCAAGCAATAACCTTGAGCCGGCTCGTGTTTGAACTGCAAATTGAGTCGTATCAACCCACATCTCACCCTTGAAACAATCAAACTGGAGATGCTTCCTAGAAAATTGTATTTAAATTATGATCTCAATATGAAGCAGATAAATATAATCAGGAACCTGTTCCAATAAATTTTAGAAGTCTGGTAAAAACAGCAAAAAGACGGACGGAAACACACTAGGCTTGAATATTAAGCGTTCTATGCAATTAAATCAAACTTATAAAATTTATAAACTACGGTATCAGAGGTTTAGTGTTATTTTGCGTTTTTCATGTTCCACAGAACCTTCAAATTCTTATGAAACAGGCCCGTCATATATGTTGGTATTGATATATTAATTTAATTTGGTGGCAGATAACGAATAACTTTTATTTAATATTTCTATTAAAACGGGTAATGCTCTGTTGATTTCTGTTTTTATATGTCATATACAGTATTTACGCGAAAAAAATTCAATAGAACATCACCCGTTACCAGAGAAATTAAAGTTATTCGCCATCAGCTAAATTAAATGAACATACTTTGATAGAAGTATATGTAAGTATAGAAGTATATATAAGTCATGAAAATGCATATAGATCATATATGGAAAAAGCATCAAAAAGCATATAGATCGACCAAATGGAGAATAAACTATCAACTGTTGGATATAGACAGCCAGTTGCACTAAAATCTAACTGAATTTAACCACCGTAAAATGACGTCATTGCATTGACGTCAGATTCGTTCATTGGTCCTCGCTGCATTGATTCCGTTGTATGACTTCATTTTACTGCGGTTAAATTCAATCAGATTTTCGTGTAATTGGCCGTAAATGTTGAAACTTCATCATATCGGTTATTTATTTTTCCAGTTTTGAGTGTGTTTCTGTGCGAGTTTAAATTAATTGAAATTGAATGCATCACCACTTTATTACAGTGCGAATCCGAGAAAGTATTGATTCTGAAGTTCTTTATTCCTTTCAATTAAAGTTATTCATGATATCCAAGTTCATAAATTTAATCTAGTGAAAGTGAAAAGGACCAATACATTTTTTTGGGAAACATACACCACACACAAAAAATGAGAACATATATTTAACTATAAAAATTTGGGTTTGTGGACTGACGGCCCTTCATGGTGCATATTATGATACAAAACATTTTCACAGTGCTGTAAAAATATGCCATATTAACAATAATTAAACTTCCTCACAACTGCGAATATCACATTTTTGTTCAAATTATGAATCACAATATTTACTTCGAACTTTGCACTATCCTGGTATAATTGAAGTATTGTTTCGTTAAGTTATTCAAAAACATCTGCAATGTAAGCATGTACCTCACATAAATTACACAACAGAGGCGTTTTTGTAATTGGTCTGTTCCAGTTTAGAAGAGCGGCTTGAGGCTTTGCTCAGCATGTTTCTCGGAATAACGTTCCCGCAAAAACTATTGCAGTAAAGCATGTTATGAGAGAAGTTCGGCGTTCAAAATTGTTGCACTAAAGTACGAAGTTTACGAGGCTCAAAATAATTTTCTCATTAGTTTAATGGCCGATTGCACAGAGGTCAATTGAATCTAACCACTTCAAGATGGCATCAATTGGTGAAGTAGAAAAGAGATTCTGTAATTTAGGATCTTCAAAGTGACGTCATTTTACGGTGGTTGGTTGAATTTGATTGGCATTAGCTCGCTCAATCAACCGATAATTGTATGTCATCATAATACAACCCAAAGATTGCAAGAACTTGCTTTCTAGTCAATTCCCTATATGCAACTACTGCACTAGACGGGTTCTCGATTGCTGTACCTATCCATTTTTTCTCTATTAGGCCTATTTATCCATTTTTCATTAATCTTTTCTCCGTTATTTTTTCAATTCTACTTATCCAGTGGGATTTTAAAAAGGGGAAAAAGAGGAGAAGGAAATTTCAGAATCACAATAAAATCTTGTACAAAAACTTATGATCAAAGTCATATTTTTATTATGTTCGTAAATATAATTTCATATATTTGATAATTATTTATGATGTATAAGATTTTATTCACAATAGAATTTCATATTAGTATCAACTATATTATAAACATTATAATTAATATTTATTTATAATGATATTCATGGTCACTATAATAATAGATCGTTATTTATTTTTTCATTTCCAAAAATCTTAGATAAATATTTCACGATATTTTCTATTATTATGGTCCATCAGTCAAGTAGGCAAGTCAATAGAGCTATGTAGTATTTACATTATTGGCCTGACAAGCATGGACTGTTGATTTAAGCGTTATAAGTTGATTTTACAGCTGGATTTAGGGTTTAGTTGTCCGCAGATAGAACTTAGAATAACAAATACATAGACATAGAACTTTTTTATAGAGTTAAAAAAATGTAGACGTGTTGAACGTTAGTTTCTTTGAACAATGAGATATCAATCAATTGAAGATTAATCAAGGAAATAATTATGAATTCATTTCATCTCAATATTCACGATAAAAAGTTCTCTTCCACAAAATGGAGTTTTGCTCGTGCAAGACTTCAAGATTTCAGTAACTCGTTACAAATTGAATTTTTTCAAATTAATCGATTGAAGATAGGAAACTCTGGTAGTCAATGGAAAACCACCAAACTTGGGCAGTTTAAGATAGAATATATCTTATCATTTTTGGAGAAATGTTAAGAAGTTGCTCTGCTTGAAAAAGTTAAAGTGGCTAGTATCCTTTTGATTTTTTGAGCAACCCATTTCAAATTTTGATCAAGCTTGAATTATTATAAGACAATGTTCTCTCCATTATCCAATTCATAAATTTTCTCAACAATGTTATCGGAAATTTATGAATGAATACTTTTATCAGAGATTTTCTCCCGTTATCAAATTCTATTTCTTTTAATTCTAGTTTTCTGATAACCATCATTTATATACATTTACGGTATATAAAACCACGTGCAAGCATGCTAAACGTTCTTGTGCAAATACAAAATGTAACCAAAGTTACTTATCTCACAAATGTATCCATTAATAAATACAAAAATTGAACAGGCTCTTCATTATAAAAGGAATAGCATTGAAAATCACATCAATCAATTAACATGTAATGTACAACATCAAATTTTAACATGGAATACCACTTATATTCTCCATAAAACATCTTACAAATTCACGCGATATGTATAATACCGCCATGAATTTTAATGTATGATTAAAGCCCTGACCAAGACCGTGTTATAACGCGAACACAAGTAAAACTAATCAACTTAAAACACACATTTCAACTGTACATTTTGATATACAATTTTTTTCATAAATATAATTTGATGATTATGTATAAAATGACATATTTCTCTCTTTATATCAAATTTACAATATTCTATTCCGATCAACAAATCCTACAAATATTTGTTCCCATCAAATGATAATCTTACATCACTCCTCAATTCTTCCTCAATCACTCAAAAACAACAGGAACATCATTATCCTACTGTCATTTACAATCCTTGAACTATATAATAATATACATTCCTCATTCATCTGTCCAATAAACGTTTCATCAATATTACTTCATAGAATATACTATAGGATTATATCATAATATACATGTATTTATTATAAATATAGCTTATTAGCCCCTAGTTCTGGTAACATTATTATATTTAGGCACACATTTGTTGTGTACATACACACTTTTATAAAAACTTGGTATATTAAATGTATTACATACAATTAATTGAACATTCTTGAATGTCCTTGATATGATGATTATGAGTTATTCCCAAATGATAAGCACTGGTTATTAATATTGATATCATCTTTACTGTTCTGAGGATTAAGGTACAGGTATAGTTTTAATTCACCGTACTCTGAATGATCACATTAGTGGATTATTTCGAATATTTGATTAAAACATGAAACAAATTTCAATTTTGAAAATACCTAATTGAATGAAATTATTCGAAAATATTCCTGGTAAAATTCACGATATCATTCACATAAAATCTAATTTTTCCCACATTCCTTGTAAGAGAAAAGAAATGCTTCGGTTGAGTTTATGAGCTCAGGATTCACTAGTCCATCTGGTTTATCTAGATGATAAACTCAAGATGATCTGTTGTTGGACTCATAAACCCAACTTTTAAACCTCAGGTTTTTCCCTGCGATAATATCGCTCTTTTATTACGCCTGGGACTTCCTAATCTGGAGCTCATAAACCCGATTATTAACACTCGGCGCAAAATCCGTGGTTTATCCTTGAAATGGAGATAAACCCGAGCTCATAAACCGCCCCTTCATGTATATACAAATGGATAACCCGAATAAATTGGAAGGAAATCTTTACACTGAATATTTAAAGTAGACTTTGACCTGTTTCAATCCTCAGACTAAAGTGTTTCAGTACTCATCATGTAGAGTTTGAAAATGCCAAAGAGATTCAGAATGATTTGAAGAGTTTCAACTGAAAAATGAATGAATGAGTTAACAAATTAAAATGAGATTAGAAGGCCTTCAAAGATGAGATGTTTATGAAATAATACTCTCAAAACATGCGATGATAAATTTACATTTTTCGAACAAGGGATTGCATATATCAATTTGAGAAGCGTAATAATTTGCCTGCACATTATCAAAAGGCTCAGTTGTGACACCAAGTGAATACTGTATTAATTACTGCGGATCACTGTATTAATTTATATCAGAGATGCTAATCCCAATTATTGACAGATGACAATCATCTATTCATATTGAATTTCATGGAAAATTTTGACATTTACAATAAGCTGAGTAATAAATCGAAATTCGTAATTTACATATTATCAGCTTGAGCCAGGCGTTGTTTAGGAGCTTAAAAGCTCACAATTATCGTGTACTTAAAATTCAAGCTTTATTGTGTACTTTACTCGTAATTTAATGCCCGTCATTCATGGACACGCACAACTGATTTCAGGCGACGACCCACTTTGTCGGCCTCATTTCAGGCGACGTATTAGGCCCACTTTGTCGACAGACCCATTTTGTCGGCAAACGGCGACAAACACAGAAGGTGATCAGGACGGGGGAAACACGGCTACTTTGTGAGACAGAATTTAGAGAGCGACAAATTCAGTAGGTGTTCAGATTGGGGGAGGTCTGGGGTGAAACACGGCGTTTCCAGATTTCCCCCGGGCCTTAAATTCAATTTTGCTTTGTCATACTAACGACTGTCGGCGTAAATACCGTCCTGAGGACGGACGACGGCTCACAGCTCACGTGATTTGTCGGCCTGTTACTCTCATTGGTCGGCTAAATGACTGCCGATGCATTCAACACATAGGCACAGACAATATATAGTTGTATAGTTAGATGTATAGTTAGTCTATGACATAGGCTTTGAATTGGGACAATGCTCTTCATCAAAGGTTGGCAAATCCATAATGCTCACTTGTAGGCTTTCTCATTACATGATTAGTACAGTAGCACTTCTAATGCCTTAGAAGTAGTGTGTACTGATAGATTATGGAGAAATAAGTTATAATCAGTTTGGAAATGGGGAGCTACTCATTTATATAAATTTTCTTTAATGATTTGATGACAATGGGAATGATAATGTTTTACTTATCAATATACACTTGTATGGAGTAGCAGTTCACCAACGAACATCATTCCATTCAACGTTGATTGCATGAAACCATGGAACAAAGAAGAGTATCTTCTTTGTTCTATGCATGAAACTGATGACTTTGGAACAAATATTTTAACAAACATTTTCAAACAATCCTTCACTCGTAAAACAAAACTAGTTATGCTATTGAATAAGAATTAGGAAATTTTATTGCAGAATATGTCATGCAAATTAATAATATCACAATGACTGGATGAAAATACTGCAAAGGAAGTTGATTATTTTCTATGAATCAGGAACGTATCATACGTTTAAAAAGCAGAGTAGGCTGCATTAATTTGTACGATTGAAACGTTAGATACTTAGCATGCCGATTGAAGAAATTAAGGGTTTTCAGATAAAGCTTTCGTGTCTTGCTTCTTAGTAGCACAAATCACTAATTATTGATCGCGGGCACAATATCAATGTTAGCAGAAAAATATATTGATGCTATATAAAGATTGTTATAAAAATTGAAAACATTACGAGTTCCGTAGATGAAGACATAGTGTACTGATGGTCTCAGCTTTGGTGGTAAGTTTGCTTTATTTTGCAAATGCACTAAAGCAAGGAATCGCTTACACAGTTCCAACTTTCATAACGCACTTAATGAAATGCTATGTTCACGTTAACATAGCTTAATGTTAACGTTGCTCACTGTTCAACTGTAACTTGCACACTGTTCAATTAGAGGAACATGCATTACAGTCATCATAGAACACTTTCAACATAGCTGAAGGATAGGCCTGTATCACTCTATTCTCATAGACTTTCTTCTTAATTTCCGTGTTTACCCTTTGTTCACCTTTCTATTATTTATCATGACTCATGGTTGGAACATTATCCAAGCTTTCTCAAACACTCTTCATTTTATCTTTCTGGTTTTTACATCACCTTTACCTTCCATCTCTCACCTTTCAATCTTTTACTCACTTTTCTATCATCAGAACTCATTCTTGAATATTATTCGTAAATTTTCACAAATTCGCCATTGCAAAGGCTGCACAAAACAAAACTGAAGAAATTCACATTCTATTCACTTGTCACCTTCTATTACCCTTTCTTTTTAAGAAATTCACTGTAATTGAAAACTTTCACAAACTGACTGACCGTTTATTTCTAATTTGTATCCTTCTTTTACATTTCTATTATCATAACCCATTTTTGAACCTCAAGCAAATTTTTACAAATTCACAATTGACCTTCTATTTTCAATTTATATCCTTCTTCCTCATCTCTATCAACATAAACCTTGGTTGAACCACAAGCAAATTTTCACAATTTCAAGATCGACCTTCTATTTCTAATTTGTATCCTTCCTCTACCTTCCTATTAACATAAACCTTGGTTGAACCACAAGCAAATTTCCACAATTTCACAAATTGACCTTATTTTTTTTATTCGCATCCTTCTTCTAGCTTTCAATTAACATAAACCCTTGATTGAACCTCAAGCAAATTTTCACAATTTCTCAATCGACTTTCCTATTTCAAATTTGTATCCTTCTTTTACCTCTCTATTAACATAACCCTTGATTGAACCAGAAGCAAATTTTCACAAATCCACAACTGCTGCACAAAACCGAAGTCACCTTTCACTTGCATTGACCTTCTATTTCAAAATTTGTATCTTCCTTTCACCTTCCTATTAACAAAACCCACTTTCAAACTTCAAGCAAATTTTCCCAAAATCAAAATCGCGCACAAAACCGAAGTAACCTTTTACTTGCATTGACCTTCTATTTCAAATTTGTATCTTCCTTTTACCTTCCTATTAACATGACCCACGGTCGAACCTCAAGCAAAATTTCCCAAAATCAAAATCGCGCACAAAACCGAAGTAACCTTTCACTTGCATTGACCTTCTATTTCAAATTTGTATCTTCCTTTTACCTTCCTATTAACAAACCCCACTTTCAAACTTCAAGCAAATTTTCCCAAAATTAAAATCGCGCACAAAACCGAAGTAACCTTTTACTTGCATTGACCTTTTATTTCAAAATTTAAATCTTCCTCTCACCTTTATATTAACAAACCCCTCTTTCAAACTTCAAGCAAATTTCCCAAAAATCAAAATCGCACACAAAACCGAAGTAACCTTTTACTTGCATTGACCATCTATTTCAAATTCGTATCTTCCTATTACCTTTTATTACCTTTCACTTGCATTGACCTTCTATTTCAAAATTTGTATCTTCCTTTCACCTTCCTATTAACAAAACCCATTTTCAAACTTCAAGCAAATTTTCACAGAATCAAAATCGCGCACAAAACAGAAGTCACCTATCACTTGCAGTGTATCAGCATGGGGCACACGCACACCTGGCTAGCGATGAGCACAATTATGACGATGACCACGACTCCTATCAGTGAATAGAGCACAACGAGGTGTGTTAAGGCGAATAGGAAGAGCGTCTTGTCACACCAGCTGTTGGGATCCAGAAGAGTGGGCTTGAAGTCGGGCCAACCCATGCCCCAGATCCACACATTGCCCATGACAAACCAGACTATGAGGAACGAGCTCAGGAGGAAGTTGGTGATCTTGCCTCCCGTCGAGATGGGGTCGTCTCCACTGGAACCGGAGGATCGGCTGCGGGCGTCGAGACGCTCATACGTCATCGAACGGTACTGGTTCCACAGCATCCACAGCATCTTGATAGTGCCGAAACCGCCGCCCACTATCATGTACACTGGCAGTATAGGCTCTTTTGGACAGTCTTTTGCGTACTGGATACCTGGACAACAGAATGGAGATACAAGTTTTTATTAAACTGAATTTTAGAAACTTTTGAGTAGAAAACATACATAACTTACATTAGAGTTATAAACGTTTCGTCCTGGTGTTGGACTTCATCAGATGTTTTTTTATTCACATATGAGGAATAAATTTAATTACAGAGAAAAAATGCACTAAAAATGTGAATTCACACAATGCTTGAAGAAACATGTTACGAGAACATTTCGACTAATTTATTCAATGTGGATTTGATATACATTGAATACTTCTCAATAATTACGTTTCAACTCTCTGAAACGCATTTAGTTTGGTCTCTAGATTTTCAACAACGAACATTGACAACAGAAGTTTCATTATGATGAAGAGAAGGACATCATGAATTGGGAGCTTTGTTGTTTTAATGTTTATCATTGCGAGAGATTTCTGACGAAACTGATAGTGTTTTAGAGAATTGAAATGTGATAATTCGTATTTCTTGTCTGGTTTTTAATTTGTTGACTGGTAGTTGAAATCCCCATTTATTTCCGTCCTCTATAACTCGGTTGAATTGAACTGTTAATCATGAGTAAAGGTTTTTGATACTGTATTCCTGTAGCTATTCTCATTGGATATCGTGAAGGGAAAGTCTTGATATAGTTAGAGGCAATTCGTGAATATGCAGTCGCTGTCACAGTGTTTAAATATGCAGAGTTTGAATATAAATAAATAAGACAGCAAGAATGGTAATATCTATCCTTCCACATTTCATTATAGCTAGTCTTCCTTCATCTTGTACATTTTTATATTCAACGATAATTTCATCCATACGTTAACAACCAATAGAATTTTCTACTACTCTGTTTTGAACTTCAACCGCGAAGTCTTGATCTGTCAGGGGCGAACCCATATACATTTTTCGGAGGGGGATATCCCCCTCTTTTATACAAAATATAATATATTTAAGTATATTATTCCATTTTGTTCTATAACTTCGTGGGGGGGGGGGGTTGGTATCCCCTAATTTCCCCTCTCCTGTGTTCGCCCCTGTGATAGTTTTCTTCCTTCTTGTACACTTGAACAGTTCTATGAACGTTAATTTCATTATCATTAACCAACACATTCTCTACTACAGCAAAACTGTTTTTGACTCAATCCGTGAGTGAAGTTTCAATTATTTTCCTTCATCTTGTACACTCTTACTGATTCGGCTGTTACATGGCTCTTTAAAACGTTCACACTCAATGGCTGAAAGATATGATATCTGGTCACCATTGAGGGAGGATGTCTGAGGGCTGCGGTCCATTTAGTTCATGCTGAAGGGGTGATTCAGGGGTGAAGTGGGGGTGTTTGATGGAGAGGGGCCGTGATCAAGGCATTAGCCGTTGGCGGCTAAGTGCTGGTTGCATTTTGTCTTCTCAGACACGAACAAAGTTATGCTAAACAGCGGCCGACTTCATTTGCATCCTAACAGACTCCTAATCCGGATGGAAGGAGCCTGAAGCTGTGCCAAGATGCAACCCTCCAACACCCTCATTCATCCTCTTCCTCCTTCCTCTCCTTCTCCCCTCCTCCTCTCCTCCTCCCTCCTCCTCCTCCTCCTCCTCCTCCTCCCTCCTCCTCCTCCTCCTCTTCCACCTCCTCCTCCTCCTCCTCCTCCTCCTCCTCCTCCTCCTTCCCTCCTCCTCCTCCCTTCCTCCTCCTCCTCCTCCTCCTCCTCCTCCTCCTCCTCCTCTTCTTCTTCTTCTTCTTCTTCTTTCTTCTTCTTCTTCTCTCTTCTCTTCCTCCTCTCCTCTCTCCTCCTCCTCCTCCTCCTCCTCCTCCTCCTTCCTCTTCCTCTTCTCTCCTCTTCCTCCTCCTCCCTCTCCTCCTCCTCCTTCTCCTCTCCTCCTCCTCCTCTCCCTCCTCCTCCTCCCTTCTTCCTCCTCCCTTCCTCCTCCTTCCTCCTCTTCCTTCCTCCTCTTCCTCCTCCTCCCTCCTCCATCTTCTTCTTCTTCTTCTTCTTCTTCTTCTTCTTCTTCTTCTTCTTCTTCTTCTTCTTCTTCTTCTTCTTCTTCTTCTTCTTCTTCTTCTTCTTCTTCTTCTTCTTCTTCTTCTTCTTCTTCTTCTTCTTCTTCTTCTTCTTCTTCTTCTTCTTCTTCTTCTTCTTCTTCTTCTTCTTCTTCTTCTTCTTCTTCTTCTTCTTAGGAATGAGCGTCCAACTACCGGACTTCTAACTACTGCAACAACACTACCCTGATGTTCTTGACTTGGCAATGGTAACTGGATCTCGATGATCCGCCCCCCTCCCCCTACCAAGGAGTGGAATGCTTGTAGTTACTGCCAAACCATGCTCGCTCCAGCAAAGATTTCGCTCCGCAAATTCTGTCCTGACATTTGATGATTTTGTGGTCTATGAATACCGTATTAACTTGGACCAGTATTCATAGATGCAGACGGCAATTCAAGTGGAATTCACCTGTTGCTTAAATTATAAAGAGGAATGTCTATTTGAGACAGGTTCAAGCTTTATTTAGTCATGAAGGATACTTGACAAAATATGGGTGTTTTGGCGTTTAATTATTCTCTGGACATGTTTCAGACAATTTATAACAGTATTCATAGATGTAGACGGGAATTCAGATGGATTTAACCTGTAGCTTGAATTAATTATATTTATAAAGTTTTAAGGTTCATAAGAAGTATAGCTTCATGCAGTAGACTTGAGGAAGTGATACTTAAAATCATGGGGGATATTGGAGAAGTCTTGGTATTTGGTGATTTCCTTGTCAGGACTCATTTGGGTCGAAGGTCAAGGTTTTTCCTGGGAAAGTAAAATATACCCACTCGAAATTGTTAAAGAAAAACAAGTATTCGACTGTTCATTTCCATAAGATAGGATTCACTTATGGAAGAATTTTCAGTCTATTCCGAGTTACCTAAGTATGAAATCTAGTGTGCCAATCACGTATATAGATCATACGTGATAGATCACGTATAGCCAATATAGATCACGTAAAAAATAGAGCAAAGAAAATGCAAGTGCTGTACCAATAGGCTAAAAAACTTTGAAATTATATCTGTCTAATAAAATAATAACTTTGAAATAATTTGACAGGATTAAACTCACCTATAATGAACATTGCTACGGGAAGGGTGAACAAACAGCCCAATACGATGAAAACTACTCCTGCAACAAATAAAAAGAAACGAATAAAATTAGTAAACTTTTCATAATCAGTACATTTCTCACTTTTTAAATAGTTGAGTTGACAAAGAAATAAATGAACAAGACAATGAAGGGCAGTGCATTTGAGAAACATGTTCGACAGCAAAAAACATTCTAATAATTTATTGAACGAAATTCCTAATTAATAATGCTATAAAATACTCTGAAGACTTCCGCTACTGCGAATATTGACAACAGAATAATAGCTAGTAAGGAAATTTGATGAACGCTACTGTAGCATTATTAATTAGGAATTTCGTTCAATAAATTATTATGATTTAAAAAGCAATTGAATAGTTGCAATATCCCATCTCCTTCCAAAAAACATTCTATCACCAATTTGTTTTCCAATAGGCTACATATATCTACTTATAAGTGGAATTGCTCATTTACTCCTCGATATTTCTATGATACAATAAATATTGACTGGAATGATAATATCATTGATAGATTTCCAAGTACTAATAATCAATACAACAATATAGAACAACAAGAAGTTCCTAGACAACTACTTCCAGAAGTTCAGACAGGATCAGGAATGGGAAGCCATCTAGCGGATAATAGCTTCAGTACTAGGACATACTAACTACCCCAACTACAATGGTTGCTCACTAGATAGCGTAGGGGTACACAGACCATTCTTTATTGTGTTAATTTCATCCCCTAACAATGATATAGGTTTCAAACACCCCTACAGATATACGGACTATAATACATCAGACCACACGAGATACATCACAATAGCCAGGAGACCGCTATTCACAGTTCATAGTACCTTCAAACACTGCTAAACAGAACCTAATCATTACTACACACCGCTAGGCATAATAATTGAATTCTTTGAAACTCCATTACATTTTCGTGATTAACACTATCATACCTGACTGAAATGTTGTCTTCAAATATTAAATATTTAATATTGATTCAAATATTTCGCTATTGAATGATTCCTTCTTAACTTATAACTTCTCTATTCCTCTTCCATTACAATACAAATGAATAAATAATAATCATTCTATTCATAAACGAGCAATGCACATACAAATAAAAATAAGAAACAGGAAATAATATTTCGTTATAAAAAATACGTTATTTGACAACTTTTGAATATATTGGCTTCTGAGCAAATGACTGACCGTCTTTTAAGAATTCACAAAGACAACTTATTCCAATCCTTGACTTGATAAAATATGTTGAATATTTTAAATATGTTACATTGTAAAGAATTTTCCTAGAACTTGACCTGCACTTTATTTAATTGATCGTTCAAGTTTGTTATACCATTCTTAAAACACGAAATAAGTTGAAAAACAATAAAAAAATGGAGCTTAATGAAGTTTTTGTTTTAAAATAAATAATATTTTATATATTGCTCAGTTTTGTTTCAGTCAAGTTCCAGTTCAGTTCCCTTTCTTTTCCCGTTCAGTTTCAGTTGCTCGCATGCAATTTGAATTAACAAGGCGAACGCCGAATGAATGTAAAGGGAGAGACATGCGAGAATTTGGCTGACGAAAAATTGGCCGGGAGCAAGGAAAAGCCTTTCCAGAGATAAGAGGGGCTGAATGTTATTTGGGAAATGAGAGGACCCGCCAAAGCGTGAAGATACCCGTGGGACAAGATAAGGAAATGAAATATTCTTCCTCTGAAGAAAGAATTTTGTAGGATTTGGAAATAACTATGAAATGAATAAGCACATGAGATAGTCATTATTCTACTCTTTTTTGATTTCTTTGTACAATTCCATCTTAGAAAATCATTCTCTTATTACATCAATGGTGAAGTAGTTACCAAATTGAAATAGTAACTGTATCACTACTAACTGTTAGATGATATCATTTTACGGAGTTCAATTGAAATTTCATTATAATTGTTCCGTTATTGTTAGATTAATTTCACTAATTTTAAAATCAATTTGCTTCTCGTGTAACTGGCAATAAGTTATTGAAATTTATTGGAAAATTAACAAGTTTAACATCAAAAACAAAATGCATTTGCATTTAACAAAATGAACTCAATATCTGGTAGTCACATTGACCCATGGCGGGTTAGGCTTATTGAAAGACGAAAAATGTAGGCCCACTGCTATATTGGTGTCAAAATTCTGTCAGTGTCACTTCGAATTTTCAAGAAATAACAGTACGAGAAAAAATAACTCGTACCTTTTGGATCTGTACCATACCCAAGCATTACATGAAGATAATGTTTCAATATATTTAAAACGATTAAACAATAAACGTCGTATGATACCTTCCAACTTAACGTATATGGAATGTAACCTACTGTTCGCGATAGGGAAAAACACTTGATTTTCGACTCTCTTGATGTTCTAATAATAGAATGAAAATAATATAAATGAACGTGCTCTAGTGACTGACCTCTATTTCGTTCATTTGATGTAATTATATGTATATTTCACTGGTAATAGAGTGGATAAGTAGCTGAATGTACATTAATATTTTATATTGATTCTATTAATTCTATTTTTTATTTATTATATAAATAAATCAGCTAATGAACCTGATAAAATTCGTCATGTGTACAAGTTCAATAATTCATTTACAGAATTAAAAATGAAATTAATAGTCTATTATTATTCTCAATGATATAAATATTGATTTCAAATATTATTTAATCGTATTTTATTTTGTATTATCTTCTATTTTCCAAGTTGACCACGAATGTTGTCAACTTGGATAATGTGGTCAACTCTAGTTACTGTAATTCAATTGAATGGATAAAGAAGTTCATTATGAAGGGGTAAGTGGGCTCGTACACCGGAGCAATAAGCAATAGGCAACAAGCAACACAAGGATCATATGATCGTCTACTCTATACAAACAAATGGTCCAATGCACACCTAAAAACATCTTTTATGTGCATTGGACTATATCCCTGTTTACGATCATATGATCTGTGTTGCATTTAGAGATTAAGCTGCAATTAATATTGTCATAAGTCATTGATATAAATATTGACGAGCATATGATCACAATACTTTAAACCTACAAATGCTGAATCTCGCAGATTATTGAAAAGGTCTTTTAAAAGTTATTCTATGAAAGGTCTTCTTCAAAAAGGTATTTTAAAGACTTTAAAGGCCTTTAAGACTTTCAAGCCTTTTGATTATTGTGTCGAAATCACTGTTTAATTATTACTGGATCAGCTGACTTATGACAAGTTAATTGAATCCTGCTGTACCTATAGCAGTATCCAATTCAACTTGTCAGAAATCAGCTGTCTCAAAGAGCAATATCACAATACTTAACCTACAAATGCTGAATCTCGCAGATTATTGAGAACGTCTTTCAAAAAGTTATTCTTTGAAAGGTCTTCTTTAAAAAGGTCTTTTAAAGACTTTAAAGGTCTTCAAGCCTTTTGATTATTGTGTCGAAATCACTGTTTAATTATTACTGGATCAGCTGATTTATGACAAGTTAATTGGCTCCTGCTATATTGCTTATTGCTCCGGTGTACGACCGGGGTAAAGCTCACTATTTCATATTTCATGTGTATGTTTTACAGGACACAGAGTGAATAAATGGAACCAAAATCTATAAATGAATGAGATGAAGGCGTGACTGACCTGTCCTATAGACGATGTGCAGGGCTCGGCACACGAAGTCGCAAAGGCCGGAAGACTCCATGTTGGCGTGGTTGAGCTGGTAGACGACCGAGCCGTAGGCGGACAGGCCGAGTCCCGCCTCCGAGTTGAGCTTGGTGTGCTCGCCGCACAGCTGCCGCCGGTCGTCGGCTGACGCCTGCAACAGCACCAGCTAATGCTGTCGTCTCACTCAGCTCGATTCAACAAAATATTCTACACTATCTATAGCAGGATCCAATTAACTTATCATAAATCAGCTGATCCAGAAATAATTAAACAGTGATTCCGACACAATAATCAAGAGGCTTGAAAGTCTTAAAGACCTTTAAAGTCTTTAAAAGACCTTTAAAGTCTTTAAATACCTTTTTAAAGAAGACCTTTCAAAGAATAACTTTTTAAAAGACCTTTTCAATAATCTGCGAGATTCAGCATTTGTAGGTTACGTATTGTGATCATATGCTCGTCGATCATATGTTTTGTGACAAGTTACATTTCGGGCCATATAGCAGGTTTCGGACAAACGGCTTGACTGTTGCACTGTACGCTCGTCTACTAACGTTTAAATCAATTGATTTTCTGACAAGAGTTACATGAAATCCTGCTATACTCTGTATATCTTCAGGATCATTTAACTTGTCACAAAACATATGTTTTGACGTGTATATATCACAATACTACAAATGCTGAAACTCGCAGATTATTGAAAATGTCTTTTAAAAAGTTATTCTTTTAAAGGTCTTCTTTAAAAAGGTCTTTTAAAGACTTTAAAGGTCTTTAAGACTTTCAAGCCTTATGATTATTGTGTCGAAATCACTGTTTAATTATTACTGGATCAGCTGATTTCTGACAAGTTAATTGGATCCTGCTATACAGTATATACATTTCTTTCGTGAGATTGAATTTTAGAGAATGGCGATCTGACGCTAAACAGACAGATCAGCTGTGGTAACTCATGAACTCACTTTGGGATCAAGATTTTACTTGCTTCATTAGCCCAGTAAAATAGTAAATTTTACCTTGCATGAAATGGGGTAGTCGGTTTCTTTTTTTAATAATGTTTGTGATAGTCCTGGGATGCTAAATCCAAGTTTTCGACCTCGGCAAACTTCCGGATCATCTCCAAAAATCGTGAAAAATTGCGGAATTTTGCACTTTTTTTACGTTTAGCCAATTTTCACCCTGAAGAATCACTTTTTCATTAAGAAACCGACTACCCCATTTCATGCAAGGTAGACCCTATTTTCGATCACAATTTCACTGGGCTAAAAATAAATATTAATTTATTGAATATTAATTTTAAAAAAAAATTATAATAATATCAAAAATATTGAATAAAACTTGGCAAACTTTATTATGAGTTTTACAGCTGATCTGTCTGTTTAGCTTGAGATCGCCATTTTCTGAAATTTAATCTTACAAAAGGAACGTTCATAAATTCGGCTATCTGTCTTTTTATTCGTCATGATTAGTCTTATTATAATTTTATGTGATAATATATTATCCTATTTCGAAGTTGTGCTAAAAATTGCTTTTAAACCATAATATTGACGTTTTCAAGTTGATTATAGAGTAGAATAGTGATAAGTTTTATTCAAGTTCTGTCAATGGTCAATTTAGGCCCTACGCCCACTTAGCAACTGCTATCTGATTTCAGTCAGCAACCCAATGTTGCCAGATGACATTTGGCTGTTTTTCGGGTAATCGGGTAATCTAACCTATCAGCCAAAGTCATCTGGCAACGCTGGGTTGCTGACTAAACATATGATCGCTGGTAACTATTCGATACAGGTAATTGAAACTGGAATGAGTTTTCCATAAATACTAACCTGGCTAACACTACTACTGGCTCTTCTCGATCCGCCCTCGACAGCATTATTGACATTGGCACTCCTCGTTGATTTCCTATATGGCGATGGACTTCGATTCACGCCACCTCCTCTCGACGAACCTGCCAACATGAATGGCAAGTTACAAAAATTAATTACAATTTAGTTTTAAAAAATTGTCGAATTAAAACTTTGCCAGTTGACTGGTGCCAGTCGACTAGTAACCAGTCCCAGTCGACTGTTTTTAGGTTTATTTCTAGAATTTCAGGTAAGAAAATGCTTATTTTCCATTGGAAATGGTATTATAAGTGACGTATGAGGATTATTGTATCAAAAATATAATATTCATTCCAATAAATTATATAATAATAATTATTATTATTTATTGATCGAAATTCCTAATCAATAATAATAAATTATTATGATTTAAAAAGCAATTTAATAGTTGCAATATCCCATCTCTTTCTGTAATTATTATTAATGAACCTACTAGTTGCTTGCAAGTCGACTTATTCATGAGATCTATTTTAATTTTTAATAAGAGTGAATAATATTGATGATACCATAATACTCTAATGCCACTTATAACACCATTTTTAATGGAAAGTAAGCATATCCTCACCTAAAATTTCAGAAATAGTCCTAAAAAGTATTCGACTACCATCGTATATTCGCACTGTAATTGGCTTTAATTCCATTGTTTGAGAGAGTTGATTACATGTTTGAACAAACTATCCAATGTCCTCTACTAACGACGTTTTTTCAAAGATAATTCGAAATATATTTGTCCCTGTTGACAATTAAGTGATTTGCACATGAAACAATCAATTAACTCTAGCTTTTTTCTGAATAATGCAATCAAGCCTTGATCGCTTAGTCAGCAAACGTGAATGATGGGGATTTCGATGGAGAGTTGATAGTGAATTCCGATGTGACTGATTTTTATAGGAGTGTGAGCAAGCACAAGTTCATCAGTCCCGAATTCAATGTCTCCTGAAATTGTTGTTTGGGTTTGTTACACAACTACTTCCACTTTTTATTGAATTGGAGTGTTTAATTGATGATTGTCGATTATTCTTGGAATTGGGATTGCGAAATATCAAGCTAACGGTTTGCACAGAGCTCCAGTTAATTTATTTATTTCTGATTGAATTGGTGTGTTGAAACGCTGATTGTGAATTGATCGTGGAATTGGAAATGTCAAGCTAACAATTTACAAACGAATAAATCTAGTTGATTGGAGCTCTTATCGAGTTCAGCGAAAATGTAACGAATCAAAACAATTTATCCCAATCACTTTTCTTTTCTCACCTTTACGCCCTCTCCAATTTTTCTACTTTTATTCTCCAATTGCAATGTAAAGCTGATCATTTTTCCTTCTTCCGCACTTCACACATTCATTAATTTTTATTCATTGTTCCGTATATTTCCCAGTTACCTTGAAGCCAGTTCCAAACGCTGCGATAAATTGTATCAACTTATCGCAGTCTAACCATCCATTGGAACAGTTTTTGTCAGGAAGCGACCGATCATCCGAAATGCTAACGTTGAATCAAATGCCTGCTGTTCGAACATTGGACGCTTTCTGACAAAAACGGTACCAATGGACAGACTAGATGGCCATTCTGTGATAAGTTGATACAAATTGATCACAGCGTCTGAACGCTGCTTTTAAGCCCCAAAGTCTCCCCACTCCCCAGTTCATAGTGATTTCACTTGACCAATTTGAAAGAAGTAATTCGGTAGATTCACGAAATGAAATTGGTTTAGTATGACAATATTTTTAAACAGATTTGGTATGGGCCTAGGATTGAAGATTCAAGAGTTCCATGCATGGATATGATAATATTAGTAAAACAAACTGATAATAGAAATTCTCGTTTTGTATCTGCGAAATTTCATGATTCATACATAGTAACTAATGATTTTTTTATCCAGTACAAATTGTTGCTGAATACATTTAACGAATTCTAATAACCTTGCTCAAGGCTTATAAGAATTAAAAAAATTGACTATGCTCTAAATTCAACATAGAGTTTGGATCTATTCCGTTTCAAATAAAACTATTGAAACTCATCTCTCTAGCTCCATGATAAAAGAAAATACTATTTGATGTCAATTCTATTGTACTGTGAAAAATGTGACTTGTGAAGCCACGAATCCGCGGTCCAGTGCTGTAGAAATAACATAGTGAAATTGACGAAATCAAATAGTGTTTTCTTTCAAAAGTATTGATTTCAAGTACTCATTTCTGCTTTTTTCAACATTAATTTCCTGTTCATGCAAGTAATATTAGTATTTTTTGAGTCCTATATTTTTTATCTCGAAAAGAAGTACAGAAATAACTTCCAGTACAGTGAAATTAATTTTATTTGATTAGCTTGGTGATTAGTAAACAGCTGATGTTACGTAGCTTTGACACAATAATCCAAAGACTTTTTAAGGTCTTGAAGACCTTTAAAGTCTTTAAAAGTCCTTTTTGAAGAAGACCTTTAGAAGAAAACCTTTTCAAAGTCTTTGAAATAATCTGCGAGATTCAGCATTTGTAGGTCAAGTATTGTGTCAAAGCTGTGTAACATCAGCTGTTTACTGATCGCCAAGCGTCAAATTAAATGAATTGCAGTATACTTTTCAGTATAGGAATTGTGAGAATTCAATACTTAGAAGCACTTCTCACATTCCTGACACCAATTAGTATCGAAGCAGTAGAATTGAATTATAAGAGAGTGTTTTCCTTGTAAACTGGGTGAGCAGGCCCAACCCAACTCAAAGGTTCACACTCTCAATGTAAGAGGAGAAAGAAACGAGAATATTCGTGTGACAGAGGATCCACGTTATTAAATTTGCGTCGTGAGAAGTGTCAAGGGTAGGAACGAGGAAAAGTCTTTAGAAACAAGAGTGAGAGAGAGAAAGAAAGAGAGTGTGAGTGAGTGAGAGAAAGATAGTGGGAGGGGGAGTGAGCGTGAGGGAGTGAGTGAGAGGGAACGGGAGAGATAGAGTGAGTGAGAAGGGAGAAGTGACAAAGCGGAAAAAGGTGGTGAGGAGAAGGAGGGGAGGGGAAAAGGGAGAGGGAAAAAGGAGGAAGAGGGGAAAGGGTGGAAAAGGGGAACCGACCTGGAAGGGTCCATATCACGAGTTTAATGTCACTGGACTGTGGCGGAAGACTCCGAAAACATGTTGAGGAATTCTATAATGAAGTAAGTTCAAAATTGAGGATCCGCTCAATCTCTCTCTCTCTCTCTCAAGGTCTAACCACTCTCTTTCAAACTTGCTCTCATTTGTTCTTTGACTTTGACACACTTGAAAGCTCGTACGCATCTCTCTTCGTCGACTATTCACAATATTATGAAGTCGGTTTACGGTTTCTGCTACTCACAGTATTCATTCCACTCCCTGATATTAGTTACAGTGACATTAATTCAATTTGACGCTTGACATAAGATAGATAGATAGATAGTGAGATATAATTTCTCGATGTTGCTGATGACCGTAGATTAAGATGGAATAGAAATAATATCTCTTTATCTATCTAATGCCAAGCGTCAAATTTAATGAATGTCACTGTACCAGTAAGTGAAACCAAAGAGTGTGTTACAATGTATGTTAAGAGTATGTTCTGACATACTCTTTGGTGAAACTGAGAGGACTAAATTAATAAAACAGACTTTTAATTAAGGAGAAGTGATATTTTTATTTATTAAACGATTTTATGAAATAAACAGTTCAGTTGAACAATGTATCCTAAGACATTAACAACGAGAGTTTTATTGCAAAATGGCGCCCATCGCAAAAAATAAACGCAACGTAAAAAATGATGGTAAAAATGGGAAAAACAAAGAGAATCAAGATAAACATTTTGAAGAGTTTGATTTCATTTAATACTATTAGAAATGAACAGAATAAACGAGAAATATTCACGGTTTTAGTGACTTATGTCACAGAGAACAGACTTAGTATTTTTATTTTATCAAAATTTTCCGTCATATTCTGTTTTCAATTTTATAGAACCTTAATGAGAACATGGTCTCGACAACATGTTCGAAATTTGTGCACAAAGCAGCATTAGGTTCGATTTTGACTTCAATTTTAATTCGAGTTGGGTTCGATTTTTACTTCAATTTTAATCCGAGTCATTCACCTGTAGATTGTGCAGTAAAAGACTTAATCAATTCAAGGATAAATGATAATAGAAGCAGAAGCAGAATGGGGAAATTATAGTAAAATTGGGGCTGCCTGAAAAGCAGTCGTTAAGTCACGTCAGAGACCCTGAACTGATCAGGAGTGACCTGAAAACTCTGACACCAGACCTGAGCCAGCCAGGTTACACGGAATTATTATTATTAGTAAAGTTAAAACCAAGCTGTACTGAGTGGTTCAGAATTCAAAAACAGCCCAAGACTTATAGCAATACGCTTGCTCTGAATATTCAATCTCTAACCACATAAGCTAAAGCGATAGTCTGTGGAAAGTCTATCCATGGAAATTATGTAAACTTGAGAATTTATCTCACACAAGTGAGCCATTAATATTGATTGTGTTTGTCTGGAAATTATTCACCATCTTTTCAAATTATGAGTGAGCTTCGCTCATCAAACTTTCTAATTAAACCAGGACAATACGTACTATGTGAAGTTTATTCATTGAGCCAGCGGGATACCCATTGTTCTATTGCTTACTGCTTTATTTTGAAGGAGGGGGAGAAACGAGGGAGAGAGAAAGAAAGATTAGGAAAGAGTAAGACGGCGAGAGCGAGAGAGCGAGAGAGCGCTGAGCAATTTAAAGTTCAACCTGTCCAACAGAGCTCAATTTATTCTGTAGAAAGTTTATGATCAAAGATCCAAATTTGATTTTCTTGAGAACTTCTGAGTTCCATTCATGTTCAATTTACGTGGAAATCTTCATTAACTAGTCGATGAGCACTCATACACTACATAAAAACCCAGAACACTCCCAATATAGGAGCCACAATCACAACCCTAGGAGTGAACACTATAACACATAACACAGAGACCTTCTTATCACGATTGTCTCTAGGAAGACATTGTAACAGAGATATTTCAACCACCCAGCACCGAAAATCTACACTCTCCCGTATAAAATATCAAGAACATAATACACCCAAAAAAAAAATTGAAACCGCTGTTCAAAAATGGATATTGAACACTGGAAGACAATGTACAGAAAACCTCATTTCAAATTATATGTGAGCTCAATTACCGCATATAGGTGTGCACTTACACCTAAATCATACCTACCACATAACACCTTTAGTTCATGGCTAACCATACGATGGATTAATTTATAATAAATTTTTCGAAATCAGTGTAGTTTTTTTCAATGTCTTTAGTTAATATGTTACGTATGTATTTTTTAGTTAGGCCTATCTAAACTTTCGAAGAAGATAAATTTATTTATTTACTTAAATAGCATCCAAGAAAATTATAATAATTTTTTATTAGCTGATTTTATTGTCAACTTATTAACTTAATCATTATAATGATTTTTGACACCACTTTTCTTTTTTGGATTAGCCCTCTTTTTCTAGTGTTTAATCAACTTTTCTAGTTATTGTACAATATTGTTTGTATGTGATGTTGATGGCATGTTGTTTTAAAGATGTGTGTGAAATAAATAAATTGAAATTGAAAATCATCATCAAAGTGTCTAATTGTCTCACATCGCAATTCTCTGCACTAAGGCTGCGTTCGGGGTTTATTGAAAATATTGAAAAGAGGTGATATTGAACCGAGGTATAAGTGAGAGTGAGTAGCCTGTTGCGTTGCTCGGAAAGCTTTCCGCTGTTTTCGAAGATGACATTTGAATTGAGATTTATGCGCGCGAGCGAAAATATGAGACCCTAGTGTGACATATTGCTCGCGGGCCTCTCAATAGAAAACGGCCTCCGGGTCGTGCCGTGCCGTGCCGTGCCGTGCCGTGTCGGGTGAATGTCACACTGAGAGAGACAATCTGGCTTCTTTCGTAGCGATCGGGGACTTATAAAGCTGAGTGCTTGCTTAGCTAGAGGAAAGGTGCTTCAGTGATCATAAGTTATCGTGAAAAGTTTCAGTATTTATGATTCCACTGCACACTCTCTTGAAGTTGGAATATTATTATCCAGTTACAGAATCAATGATTCTATCTTCATTCACAGCACAACAATGTTAGTTATATTCAAATTCAGCGATCAAATAAGGTTGAAAGATCAACTGGTTAATAGATCTTTGTCGCCAATTGAATAAATAAATTACTTTTTTCCCAAAACCAATATCACTACAAATACAAATTATCCGAATCAATCCTAAACGCAATATTAATAAACTTAGAACCAAATCAATTTTAATGAAAATGAATTTTGTATTTTACTTAGCTCAGTATCTCTTTCCTATATCAATTCAACACACACTTTACTTGTTAAACTCAATGAATTTTATTCTATTTGTGACACTCCGTTTTTCTCCATACCAGTCAATGTTACCCCGGTCCTAATTAATTCTGATAGTCAGCGTTGTACTAAACAATTAACTAGTGATGATTGTTGTGAGAAAGTTTCTTCTAATTTTCTATTTTACTACATCATATTTCCATGATATTTTCTTTTAGCATTGAATCAATAGAAAAACATTTTATTCAATTCAATTCAATTGCTACAATCACAAAAAATAACATAATACAGTATTACAATCTGAGAGAGAAAAACTGGTATGAGCCTGTACTATTTCTCTTCCGAATTTTGATGAGTAATGCAAATCAAAACAAGGTTATGTATTTTCACACAATTTACACAAGAATTTATGGTCCAGGAATACTGCAGCCGAGTAAATTAACAATTTTGAATTTAGAAAAGTTGATTTGAAAGCAAAAATACCAATAAACAGTTCGCTTATCCCAATAATTAACGTATAGCAGGATCCAATTAACTTGTCATAAATCAGCTGATCCAGTAATAATTAAACAGTGATTTCGACACAATAATCAAAAGGCTTGAAAGTCTTAAAGACCTTTAAAGTCTTTAAAGAAGACCTTTCAAAGAATAACTTTTTAAAAGACCTTTTCAATAATCTGCGAGATTCAGCATTTGTAGGTTAAGTATTGTGATCATATGCTCGTCGATCATATGTTTTATGACAAGTTAAATGGATCCTGCTATAAAATTAATAATAAATAAGATAAGAAAGTGATGCATCTCACCTGGCGCCACAATGTCGACACTGCCCCTTGGACTCCTGGTCGTGTCGATGAGAGCACCGGCCGCAGACGTGATGCTCCCCCTCGGACTCCGAATCGACGCGCTGTCCTGCAGTGGCAAACTGTTTCGCGGGCTCTTGTTGAACGACACCTCCGAAGTGATGCTTCCCCTAGGACTAGACCGGGGCACTATGTTATTCCCCGGCTCTGGGACCAGACTACCCCGGGGGCTTCTATTAGGTGTGGGCTCAGGTACCAGACTACCCCGGGGACTCCTTGTGGCACCTGTTTCAGGCACCAAACTCCCCCTAGGACTCTTGTTGATTGGTTGATCAGGTACCAGGCTGTTTCTTTGGGAACGACTGGGGCTGATATCAGGTACTAGACTGTTCCTCGCGCTTCGTGAATTGTACTCAGGTACCAGACTGTTTCGCGGGCTACGACTGTACGAGTCCGGCGGCTCGGGGAGCAGATTTGTTCGAGATGTTCGGCTGAAATTCTCCACGTCAGGCAATAAACTACCCCTGGGGCTCCGACTGTACTCGGTGGGAACCAGACTATTCCGGGCACTTCTATTGCCGCCGCCACCGCCCCCTGCCGGCACGTCGGGAACTAACGAGTTTCTCGGACTACGCGAATAGGAGGTGTCAGGCACCAAACTGTTCCTGGGACTCCGGTTATAGCCGGCCGCGTCCGGTGTCAGACTGTTCCTCGGACTCCGGTTCGATTCTTGAGGTACAAGACTGCCCCTGAAACGCGAAAAACAAAATCAGAACCTAATTTTGATGTGTTCAATTATATTTGAATTTGCCTATTAGAGTTGGCCTATAATTTGAGTTGAACTATTAATTTTTGCTTGATCTATTAGTTTAATTAATAGTTCAACTATTTCTTGAACTATTAATCTATTAATTTGAACTATTAATTTCTGCTTATATCTTTCAAATATTGTTTTTGTTAATATATTATTATTTGAAATTCGACCCATAAAATTGCTTTTCAAAGTGAAATTTGGGGCTGAAAATACTGTAATGGATGCAGTATGGAAACAAGAGGCCTGTCTGCTTATTGAAATTATCGGTCCTTTTACGTTCCTTATTTTATAAAGCGCTACCGTATTGCACTGATGAACACTCTTGTATATTTGCCTAATTATTCTAAGATCTTACTTTTCAATCATACTCATTTTTATCTCTACCTCTAATTTTTTCACTTATATTATAACATTATAGCGTTTTCTCCATATGAGTCATTTCATTTCATGATTAGCTCCTATTTCATTAAGGTATATTTTATGTAGGCTAAATAATGTAAAATCTATATTCATTATAATTTTTATCCATTCTCATCTTCTGAATCTTGTTTATCATTTATACTACTATTATTGCTGAATGAGAAATGTGTCTTCTAACAGAGAAATGAATAAGTCAACCAATGAATTATTATTGGTTTTCCCACTATTCACCAGACTTGACACACTATTGACGACTTTCACACTGTAATTTATGTGAAAAATTTGCATACAGTATAAGCAGCAATATTATTGCAGGAAATGTTTGCTTCAAGATATTTTACCGGATCAATTGCGATTTTGCAATACCTATTAATTTTTTGTATGCTACAAATTCTTCAGAGATGAGCAACCCTACAATTTTTTGTCAAGTGTTACTTTTTGTCCTTTGATTTCTCGTCATGATAAATAAATTGAATGTGAATCAATAATAATATGTAGTACCGTATATAATAAGTAAGTAATGAAATAATTAAAACATAATTAGATAGAAAATCAATAGGATGAAATAACTAAGTAATAATATTGATAAGTGAGTAGTAATAAATTAGGAATAGTTCGCTAATGACCTTGGACTCCTATTGTAGACAGCCAGCTCAGGCATGAGACTATTATCGTCATGCTCCGGATCAGAGTCGGGATAGCCGGTGTCGGACGCAACGACCTCGTCGTCGTCTGCGGCTGTGACGGTGATTCCGCGTGCGGCTAGATCGCTAGACGACACGGCGATGCTGGCGCGACGCCCACGCGGCATCCCCCCCAGCGCCGGGACGCCCAGGGGCGCCGCGTCTCCCCCCACCACCATCATGCTGGGTCGCCGCGCCCCCCCGCTGCTGCCCCGGTGCGGAGACGTCGCCGCGCTCCGTGAGCCCCGTCTCTTGCGCGACGACGAAGTCCGGTGGATCATCTGCAACATTCACGTTCATTATGAATAAATAAAATGTTTGAAATAAATAAGTAATTATATAAATAATAAATGATTGATCCATTATCACTTAAGAGGTCCTAATATAATTATAATTATAATTAGAATTTTTAGTTTCTTACTTGTTGAATTATTGTAAATTTTTGTACTTTTGAATTTTTGTACGGAAACAGTTTTGGGCGGAAAAGCCCGTTGTTTCCATTGTTTCTTAAATAAATAAAATATCATTGGAAAAAGCTGAAAACCGGCACTCCGCAGTTTATTCCTTCGGTCGCTATTGTTAAATCTTTTAATATTTACTGTAAATACTGTATTTTTCGAAATATTGAATTTTGTATAAAAGCACCAACAGATTAAGTTATTGTATTTTAAAAGTAGGATACTATTGTTCAAGAAAGATAGAATATGTAATTTACAATAATTATTCTTTTTCTATGGAAATTCATTTTATTTGAATTTAAACAACATGGAATATTGTGGCTATGGAGCATAATATATTATATTCCTTCACTTTTGATTGAATTTTGAAATAGAAGGATTCTTGTTTCAGAAATATATGAAGCTTTGAATTTTTGAAGCTTCGAATCCAAGAGAAAGTTTTAACAATTTTGCATCCAAATTACCTTAAAGTGTTTCTGTTGACAGTTTGTGAATGAGATTTATGTTTTCAACGGCTTTGAACCGCTGTTCGTCTGAGTCCATTTTAATTCCATTGCTCAGTCTCCATCTGCAACAGAAATTAAATAATCATGAATTAATGATAATTTGAACTGCAAGAAGGACGGAACTTTAAGAATTCTCAGGTCATGTTAACTCATCTTTAGTTGATTTAACTCAAATAGACCTCGTTGTTTACTGGTATAGTTTTCATCAGGAGACATCCGAATCACCGTTAAAATATCACCTTTGAATCCCTCTTGAATCACCTTTGAATTACCTTTGAATCAAATGGCTGGCAGTTCAATTATCGAACGCTTTTGGACAAAAGCGGTTCCAGTTCCTTCGACAAGGATGGTGTTTTTGATTATGTGCTGCTGACTTTGCTCAATGTAACTAGCTCATTTTGTGTCTCTTGAAGATCAATTTCCTACGTTGAGTTGCCCATCATTTTCGAATCTCAAATTTTGCGTTTTAGTTTTTGAGTGTGAATATCACAATCTGAATTACAATTTATCAATGTACATTTTCAAAAATAAGCTTAAAATATAATAAAGTAGTCAAATTAATGTAACATAATATTTCTCGTAGCTTTCAACAACGTTCGAAAAGCGTGCATAAATATCAAATCAAACCATTAATTTGTTGATCGGTCTGCTGGTTCCATCATTACGGATGACAAATGTGCGCCGGGATTCATTACGACAACTGCTTGCTATGGCGACGTCAAATAATGAAACTCGAATGAATCAATCAAATCTCGACGACCTAATGCGATTGCACCATCCTTTCCAGTTCATGGAAACTGAATTATTCATCTCCAAAAAATGAAAAACGGTTGTGCTGAAATTTGGAGTGTTTCGAGTTTATTATAGATCTATTATGTGTAATGTATAATTTTATGTTATAATTTAAGACATAAGTTATGTCTTATCTCCATTTATCCACAAATAATTTTAATAACAATAGCACAAGCCAGTAACAATAACAATTTAGCACAATTATCTATCAATTGTTTCAATTTTCATCATCAGTCATGATAAGTGATGAGTCATCAAACGATTCCTGACTACTGAAAATTGATAATGCTGACTTGAGGATGAGGATGCATGTGTGTACAATCAATTCGTTCTGAATGTTAACCTCCATGTTGTTTGGATTGAAAAAAGGTTTCTTTATCATCATCCATAAATCTAAGGAGTTTTACAGGGAGTGTATACATTACATATTTGCAATGCCTTTATATGCATCTATAAACTCATCTTACTTGTTGAGACAAAGTATAAGATGTATGAATGTTGTGTTGAGATATACAGTAATATGTGCTTGAACAGATCACTTGGTATATAGCGGCGCATCATGGCATGAATTTATTTGAACAGTACTGCAGAACTAGTACTGCAGGGTGCTAACGTAGTTGCCTAACGTGCCCCTGTTAACTCCTAAACATAGTACACGTTTCTCAGCTACTAGCACATCACATGTGTGAAACTTTCAGGTATTTGCTCCATTTCAACTGTCGCCATTTTGGAATTATTCCAGCAAACTTTACTAGGCTTATTGCATTCTGCACCGAAACAAGTCAACTTGCATATTGTATCGTTGAGGTTGGAGTCATCTGAATGTCACAAAGTCTTTCTTATCACACCTACTTGCTTTGTAGAAGTCTTAGTTGGAATGTAAATAATGTAGGTGAACAAACCAACTGTGTCAACCAATCGCTGTTATTGTGAATAATGTATGAATCCACTAGTGTTCAGGAATAGGGCAATATCAAGGAGAATAGTAGGATTCTAAGTGGAAGATTATGACAGAGTAGGAATATCAATTCAAGTTGAGAAGTAGAAGAATAAGAAGAAGAAGAAGAAAAGAAGAAGAAGAAGAAGAAGAAGAAGAAGAAGAAGAAGAAGAAGAAGAAGAAGAAGAAGAAGAAGAAGAAGAAGAAGGAAGAAGAAGAAGAAGAAGAAGAAGAAGAAGAAGAAGAAGAAGAAGAAGAAGAAGAAGAAGAAGAAGAAGAAGAAGAAGAAGGAGAAGAAGAAGAACGAGAATAAGGAGAAGAGGAAGAAGATAAGAAGAAGAAGATGGAAAAGGATGAGATGAAGTGGTGGAGGAGAAGTAGAAGGAGAAAAGAGAAGGAAAGAAGAAGAAGAAGGAAGAAGGTGAAGAAGAAGAAGAAGAAGAAGAAGAAGAAGAAGAAGAAGAAGAAGAAGAAGAAGAAGAAGAAGAGAAATATTGAGATAAAGTATTAAAAATGAGTAGAGCAAGGAGAAAAAGAAAAGGAAATGGGAAAGAAAAAGAGGAAGCAGTGAGTTGAAGAAGAATATAAATAGGTAGAGAAGTGAAAATTACAAAAATAACAACATCAAAAGTATTAACAACAATAAAAACATCAACAATCGCATGACAATTGTAGAAGGAATAAGACCAGGAGGAAGAACAGGAGTGATAAGAACAGGAAGGACGAGAACAAGAGGAGGATAAAGGATCGGAAGGACTAAGAGGATCGACGAGGATTGGTGAGCAAGAAGGTGCACATTACAGAGAAGAAACCACCACAGTAATCCGCTTACTTGGTGCCCGCCACATCCAGATCCCGATGCGTTTTATGCACGATCGATGTACTCCAATGAATGGATCCGTTCGCATCCATCCATTCAAAATAATACGCCAACAACCAGATCAGAATAGAAACAAGCAACAATAATTTCCCCAAATGCTCACACAATAGTTTGCATCTGCTAGGATTCAGATCTGTTACAAATTTGCTAGAAATTCTGTTAGTATTTCAAAGGATTATTTTATCAACTACCAAGAACTGTTTTTATTTTGTTCTACTAACTGATTTTTTGTATTGTATTTCTCTATTTTCATTCCAGAGACCTGTCTCATAAGTACTGCAGGAGAATCCCCTCTACTGCATGAATTTATGCTCTTTACAACATTCTTGTAGCAACTTCTTTTTAACAACTACTATTCTACAGTAGTGGCAAAGCGTGGTATACTTATTTGGTCATCGCCGGGTATATTTCCTACAGGAATAGCAGCTGTAGAGTGGTAGAATAGTAGTAAAGTGAGCTGTAGAACCGTAACGAAACAAGGTATACTTATTTAGTACCTATAGGAAATATACCCGGCGATGACCAAATAAGTATACCACGCTTCGCCACGGCTCTACAGCTCACTTTACTACTATTCTACCGCTCTACAGCTGCTATTCAAAATCTCACCAGTCAAGATATTCGCACCTGTTACTCCCATTGTATGGGTGATCACTTTTAGAAGGCCTTTTTAAGCTGAATGTAATTCATTCATCAGTAGCAGCTACCTCTCTAGTTGAGGAAATTTTACCATTCAATCTCACCAGTCAAGAGACTCGCATCTGTTACTCCAATTGTATGGGTGACCACTTTCAGTTAAGGTCTTTTCCCGCTGAATGTCATTCATTCAAGAGAATAAAAATCTCTTCCCGGTGGTTAGGAACCCTCCTGAAGCTGTAAGTCCACTCATCTCTCATCAATAACATCCTTCTCGTAAAGCACAAAGCTAAAGCATGAAAATCTGACCAGTCTCGCCAAACTAGAGAACCTTGGTGTGTCTTAGTCCAAGCGCCCACTGAGGTGGAGTGACGATGGTGTCGAAACACGCTAAATAGAAACATATGAAACTAAATGAAACAGCGCACATCGAGGTAATGATATTTAGCGTGTTGTCACGCCATCGCCACTCCACCTCAGTGCGCGCTTGGAATTAGGCTTCATTTCACTCTGTTACTCAGTATCAGATACCTCACTAGCACCTACTAAAGAAGCTTGGTTTGACTTGAGCTTTATATAAATTTCATTATTATGATTTTTTATCATAATACTTATTGATAGTATTCTTAATGATCATGATCTTATTGACCAACATTTACCTTAGAAAATCCTTCAATATTGTACCTGTTCCTTAAAATTATTTTCAAAATGGATCATGACTCGATTGTAGCTTTACAATGTTGATTTTCATGAACAGTAAAATTAAATTGTAAAATAAATATGTGCAGGACATGCAACACATGAGTTCATTAGGATTATAACCGGGTATTACGCCAATATAACAAATGAGAATAAAACGTTTATCTCAACTGTTCCAGTAGAAAAACGAATTTTTAATGCTTTCATTTTGGCTGGCACGCGATAAATCTTAATGTAAGAGAACATTAAAGGCAATTTCCATTTTGTTATCCCTTTTCCTATCCCCTTTCATTTAAATGTTTTAAGGTTTCATGATATACTGGGTATTATCGCGTAAGCTCAAAGAATGTTTTCCTAAACTGAGATTAAATTTATGAGACTGGGTAATAAGATTTTATCTCAGTGTTGTGATCGGTTTAGGGCTTCACAAAAAGGTTATAACAAGTTGAGAATTGATAGCAATCAGCACTTCATTATTCTAGGAGATTCATATCTTAACTTATCATAACTCACCATGGAACATAAAATAGAAACAGCACGTTGAAAATTATAAAGAGCCATTAAAAGTTTGATGTTTCATGACAGAAGCACTGTACTCACTACGTATCAAATCCAGGCTTTGTAGGACTACGTATATTTTATAAAAAATTTTATCAGAAATGAAATCATTCTAGGAAGCGGTTGTCCCAGTGGTAGCAGGCGAATCTAATCGGTGAGATTAGATAAGAGACGGCGCCTACCACTCTTGATGTAACGGTGACCGGCTCCTCTAAATACAAAGTTTATGAGCTTCAAAGTCGCTTCCAGGTGGTTCGGAACCCACCTGAAGCTGTAGGTCCATTCATCTCTCATCATCATCATCCTTTTCATTACCCACGCACAATCCTAGAGCTTATGTGGGCATCATCCCCAGCAAAAAAATTCTAACCTCAATTCAAATTTTCATTTGTGACTATTACTATAGTTTGAATAAAGATAGTTGTCAGGAGTATCAAATGCTACGCTATTTCAAACCTAATCAAACTAAAAGTTGAATGAGTTCTCTAGATTCAATATAATATACAATAAAAACGTCAACTGATAAGGACTTGGCGAGTTACGCCAACAGAAATACGAGAACAGAAGCAACGCATTGCAATCAATGAACAACTGTAAGTATCTAAGTGAACTTTTAAAGTGAATGAGCTGCTTATCTTGTACTGTATTGCATTTACAACCATGTATGTGCTGATCTCTAGTGGCGAGAACAGGAAACAACTGGCTCACTCCGATTGGTCGGTTAGCAGCATTCTCCCCCCACCTTTGAGGCGTGACAAGCCTCCCACCAATCGCGGAGCAGTTCAGTCTAACATAATCTCATCCTCGTCTATTGGTAATCGAGTGAGCCTATCCAACGACGTGAAGAAATAAATTTTAAAGATAATTGAGATATAATGTATGAATGAATAATCTTATAATCAGAAGTTATGTAAGTTCAAATTGAAAACGTTAAAAAAATAATTATTGATAAGTTCAATCCATTTTGAAATAATGGGATTTCCGAATGGTCTATCATGAGAATGATTTTCAATATTTAAACTATAGAATTAGGTTACAAATAGGTAGAAATGGTTTTACCGGATAGTCAACAACAGCCATATGTCAAGCTGTATTGTTTAAATGGATATATTCCTCACGAACTATAAAATAATATTAACACAGCTCTCTCTGTCTGCCACTCAATTCTTTTTCTTATTTGAAATCTGCGAGATGTGTGGATTCAAAAACTCGGAAGATGTATGTACTCAACATATAATCAGATTCACTTAATTTTTAAGCTAAATAGATATATAGAGATATTATTTCTTTGCCATTGTACTCTACGGTCATCAGCAACTTCAAGAAACAATCTCTCTCTATCTATCTATTTATCTAATGCCCAGCGTAAAATTTAATGAATCTGATTTTATATGTAATTTAAGAATTATGATTCGTGTATTTCCTGGCATGAGCAACACTACAAGAAGATGTGGACTCAATAATTTAATGAGGAACATCGGTTGATAATATTTCTATTAAGTAATAGGAATTGAAGATTTTTTGATATAATATTCTTCTTGATTGATAATAAAACGACAAAGCTGAGCTAGCAATATTCAATCCAAAGTCTCTTACAATTATTATTGCAATAACTATCAAAACCAGACATCAACCATCACAGAGAGCGCTGGCTTATCCTTGAACAGCCACTCAAGCCCATTGACAAGCATCGGTGAACACATCCGTCTATGCTTTTAAACATTTCCATAGAATTGCATCTCATTTGCCCAACTGTGAATCGGGCTTGTACGGCATAAATGGCCTACATAGAAGGCATACTATAGACATAGTAATGGGAGTGGTATCGACATTTGAAGCAGTCACTGATGGCTGAAGTCCAATTTGAATGTTCGGTGCAGATGAGTCTGTTACATTGTAACGCGCCATTGCATTCATTGATCACTTATGGACGTTACGAGAATGTTACATAGACATTCTGGTCCTGATCGATCCATTACAAGGACTTAGTATGAATTTTGCTACAAATTGTTCCATTGTTATTGGGTGTTGTGAAAATTTATTCAACTAGCACTTCTGTAAACAGTAGACCTCACATAAATACTATTACCATAGCACATTATACCTTAGCACTGTTTAATACCAATTATGCTTCAACATTACCTTGTGATACTAAATTTGATTTTGTTCAATATGTTTGTATAAGTACAGTGAAAGAAACATGTACCATATCGATAAATCATGTACAAGATGGTCACTCTCAACCGTTCAAAAAGAAAAATAGAATTATAAAAATTTAGCATGCCTTACCAGTCTTTCACGGATACGTACACCTCAATCCGAGGTTACATATCTCTCTCAACATACTCTTAACTTGTTCCCAATTAATCATCAACTCCCCATATCAAAGCATCAATCATTATGACATAAATAATAACAACTGTTATACAATAAAGTGAATTTATCGAAATAGTAAATATAGTTTCATAGTTTTGATGTAGATTTTCCATGCACGTCTTGTTCATCTAGAATAGAATAAACAAATGAAACCAGAGTAGTCGAAGTTAACTGAAACTAGTTAACTGAAAGTAGTCTGAAGTTAACTTGTTCACTGAAAATGGCCTTAAATGTTTACTGAAAACCACCCCTTAAAAACTTCTAGAAGCTGACACAAAAAGGCTAACATGTAATTACAAAATACAAATTTAATTGAGAAAGATGAAAGATTAAGTGGAGCCTTATGTCTTGAGCCTGATAAATTGAGGAGTACATTAACGATCTCACTTTAAATGCATGACAAGAAGACAGTTCATAAAATCATGTTATCTATATTGAATTTCGAGTAGCCGAAATAATGGAGAAGAGTCACGAATTATTCTAAAGATGAAAGATCTCATGCACGAGTTAGTAAAATCAGGTTATTTTAATGCAATTTCGAATACACAGAGACAAATATCTACTTACAAGCAGACAAAGTAGGCAAAAATAATGGAGAAGACTCGCTAATCGTTAAGATCTCAGACACCAGTAAGTCAAATTAGGTTATTTCAATATAATTCGCAGTAGACAGAAATCTACTTCCAAGCAAAGTAGACAAACAATGAAGAAGAGCTTCTAATTGTTAAGATCCCGTACACAAGTTTGTAGAATCAGTTCATTTCTAGGCGATTCGGAGTAGGCAGAGAGAAATATCTACTTCAAAGCATACGAAGTAGACAGTAAACAAATACTGCATAAGAGTCCGTAATTATTGTCAAGAGTTTGTAAAATCAAGTTATTTTAATACAATTTCAAGTAGGCAGAGACAGATATCTACTCTGTAGCAGATGGTAGACAAATAAGAGTCAACAATTGTTTAGATCTTATACAACAGTTCCCAACTAGACTCTATCATTATTCAATTGCAGTACTCTCGGGTTTGCTCATCTGCGAGCGTAATTGCGATTGTTCTTGATTGGCGTAGAATATGCCAGTTTGACTGCAGATTCCGAGTTGACCAACCAACTGCCAGCACTGAGAAGAGCGAACAAAGCGCTCCCTCACAGCCCAGATTACAATGGGAGCTGAGGAATGAAATCTGAATTACCGCGATTAGAATGACAAAAGCGCGTTTCACTGTCTGCACCGCTGCACGCCTTGTCTGAGTTCGTACTGGATTTATTTACTTCAGTCGGCGAGAGGAGTGCAGTGCTATGCAAACAACGGAGACAGTCGACATAGTACTCTAGATGCAGTAGAAAGCAATAGTGTACTTCACAATAATTTATCTAGTCTTTTCTCTTGCTTTAATGAAAACTGGATCTTGCTTGAAAGGAAAATCTTTCACCTGTTTCTATATTGTTACACCGAATCATATCAAATCATTTTTCATTGAGTAAAACAATATAAACTTATGAGTTCATCATAGTTGATTATTGTTGATTTGACATTTTTATCAATACTGACTACGGTCTTTCTTGTGAATTTGTAAAACTTGTGAGTCTGTGAATAATTTTGCACTCGTGATTTGAGAGAAAAGTTATTGGAATGAATTAAATTAAATTATTATTATTATTATTATGCTTATGGCTTTTATTAGCGGGGAGACCCTTTCGGGTGTTCCGCTTCGCCGAATCATCCAATTTCCGTAATGGGAAATGTGGAAAAGATAATATAGGTTATGTAGTCCAACATTGAATTTCACTGAATTTTCACGAATCAGTTCCAAAAATCTTCAAAATTGAATTATTTTGATTTATTAAATGAAAGAACGAGGAGTATGATAACAAGAAAAAAGATAATTCTATATCCGGCAAGTGATTCTCAATTGAACATAATATTTTCATGATGGATAGTAATTATATCATTAAATAATCTGAGATTAATAATTTTTCATCACTCAACTTGATTCTACCGCTCTTTTTAATAAAGGAGGATTAGTAAAAATAGTATTTAATCACCAAATATTAGCCCCGGCATCATTAGGCGAGATAAGATGATTCCATGCGTAATACCCCAACTTTGGCCTTCAACGAGGGAAGATCAGATCTAATGAATAAGAGCTGTTTTCAGCGTAGGCGGTGTTGAACGAAATGCAAGCTGACTGAGGGCAATCTCACTGAATCCTGATCTCTGTTACCGAGCTCTGGCTGTTACCGAGATTGGATCCCAAGGAGAGTGCTTAGCCGGGCGAGGCTTTTGGCTTCGGCTTTCGTCGGAAGTCGACTTCTTGTTCTCTGCTAGGCCAATCATCCAAACCTGACACGTTTCACGTTTCGGTTGAAATCTGCGCAGTGTCGTTAAGACGGCTGCCTGAATATGAATTTTTATCTCTCCTATTCTCTCACTGGAGAAATCTCTAATAATTTCATTAGTTCAAATTGAAATATTCCCACGTTGTTCAGCATTCAAACCTGACTTGTTCCGATAATATCTTCGTCTTTATCTTCATTGGATCAATAAAAAAATACAAATAATTGATTTATCGATTGATTGGTTGCCTTCATTAAGGGCGGAGTAAGGACTCCTGGTCCTCTCTGCCACACAACCCACACCAGGTTTTGAGGTTATTTTCAAAATTGAATTTGAATTTATTGAATTGAATTAGAATTGAATTTTGGATTTGAATTTGAAATTGGAATGATATACCCAATAACTTTAATCTGTGTTAACTTTAAGTTGTTCGATGAAGAAGAAGTTTTATCTTCTGTATTCTCAAATAGGAGGAAGAAAGAGGCAGTTACTTTCATAAGGTGTCTAAATATTGAGGTTATTTTCAAAATTGGATTGACACATCCAATAACTTCGGTCTGTGCAGAGTTGTTCCATGCTTGATTCAGAAAATCTTATTCATTATCTCACTCGATGAATCTTCATTCATTTTAATGGTTCAAATTACATTACTTATATGTTTTTGTTATAGTATAAGCAATTTCGTGAAGGTAGCATGATTATTAATTTTTTCTCCTGCATTCTTTCACGAGATTGGTCTTTATTGACTTCATCTACATCTCTACACGAATGAAGAAGAAAATCCAATCCGAAGAAACAAAATGCGACATTCAGGGAGCAACCATCAATCCACAATCAAAATTATTTAGTTTCTGTGATATTCATTTTTATTTCTAGGTTGAATTTTATTATTGTATTGTTATCAAATAAATTATTGTGTGTCAATAAGGCTCTTCATGGAGTATTCTGTAAGCTTTTACAGAACATCTGTATATAACATCTAGTGTAGGATTGCACAGAATCTACCGTTGAGCAACTCATCCAACATCATAAAATGTTGCTTGTAATATGTTATCAAACAGGCAGGCCTCTGCTTGTAGAACCAGGACACAACCTATTTAAAGAGATGATGAGAAATGGGAGTTTGATGCCACTTATTCATCTTTGTGGTAAGGTTGTTCAGTTCACATCATTCAGACGCAACGATGTTGCTTGGATCTCGTTTATGTCTAATCATTGGACAAGCCCATTTAAATGGATGCTGTGAATGCTGGTAAAGAAAGCTTGTTGTATGAATGCTGCTTTACCCATACAGGATTATTGCACATTACACAAATATTACTGCATGTGACTAACTTGATCACTCACTGGTTGCCCACATTAAGCGCGTTTTGACCTGTAATCACAAAAAACCTCTTACGAAATCCTGATTGGATACACTCCTGCTATTTGGTTTTTCGCTGCAAATTCGAAGATTAGTGTACGATATAATTATATTGCAATATATTGTAACAGGGCTAGCAAGCTCATTAATTGAATATAAAAATTAAAATAATCAACTTCGAGGCAGACAAATTTTTCATTCATAAAATTTTATTATTCCAACTGGACTTGAAGTCAACTATCGACTCCCTTTCCACAAGTACATTCCAACTGGACTTGAAGTCAACTATCGACTCCCTTTCCACAAGTACATTATTATACATATTGTAACATTCGTACCGGTGGTGAAGATGATTAATTGTAGTAAATCCTTGATTTACCTTGTAGTTGATCCTTGAAATGATTGATTACATAATAATTATCAAATAAAAGTTGTAAACGGATTTTGATTGTTTATGATTGTTGATACTCTGTTCGAAGCAACACTATACTATGTAAGGCAAAATAAATGTGAGATCATCAAATAGGAAATAGTTCATTTATAGAAAAGAAATGAAAGAGAAGGAAGAACTAGGAGGTTTAAATGAGTAAGAATAAACATAATTTCAGAGAGAATCTTTCGTAAGAGGTTCCATTGTAATGTAAAAATTATCAAGGCATTTATCTGCTGAATTTCATTCATTCATGAAAATCAAAACCGCTTCTAATCCAGTAGATATACACTTTTTACCTGGAAAATATTCCGAAGTCTATTTTACATGGTGTCTGGGGGTAATCTGGGATGTATATCCTGAGTTTTCCCCTCAGTACCCTAATACTTCTTCGAGGGGCCAAAAACTTCAAAATGTTCAGTATTTTCTATGTTTTTCGTGTATATCTTGTAAATTAAGCATATTTTGTGTACTATTGTGCATTACAAAGTTGTAGAGCATAAAATTTGCTAAATTTTGGTTGGTGAAACAATTTTATAGACTCAATATTAACTGGAATACAGCCCACCAAAGTTTGAATTTTTTATTAAAAATGTAAACAAATTATTGAAAATGAAGTTTTCGGCCCTGTAACTATTTTTATTACAATCATATTTGTTATGTAGTTATTTTAATAATTCATCAATAACAATATCTTGGAATATCTATTAACAAAACCCCCCCCATTATCATTCACTCACCAAACAATTTTTTTTTTCCGAGGATGATGCCCACATGAGCGCCCACATTTCCACATGCCCACATTACGGAGGAAATTAATCAATAATTAATTAATCAGACATATTTACATTGTCAGAGTGTGTGAAAAGTATTAGAACGGCGTGATATCTCATAATACAGAAGTAATTCGATGGTAGGGGTGATTGAGGATCCTACTCACATCAATAATACTACTTTACTGTGACTTTTCAATTTTAGTCCGCCATCTTGGATTTGCCATTAATTTTCAAATGATAAGGTGGTGATGTGATACATGATTTCGATACGGAATTTCAAGACAAATTGAATGGCGAAAACCGCACATCGATATGTTCACCCGTTTTTTATATACTAAGTGATTTCGATTTAATACGTCTAATTAATAATTGAAATATCTTAAAAACCGCTCCACATATCGATGTGCGGGTTTCGCCATTAATTTTCTCTTGAAATTCTGTATCGAAATCATGTATAACATGACCACCTTCCCATTTAATAAAATGAAGTTAGAATCAATATGGCGGATTCAAGATGGCGGACCAGACTTTTGAAGTCACAGTAAAGTAGTATTTTCAATATTAGTACGATCTCCAATGTCACCTACCGTCATATTACCTTCGTTTAATAAATATTAAGCCGTTTGCATAATTTTCACCAACCCTGTATGCTCAATATCTTTGAACATCCGAATCTTATTCTCAAAAGATGAAGAATTACTAACCAAGAATTAAAAAGGGGGGAGGTTCGTTAATAGATATTCCAAGATATTATCATTGATGAATTATTAAAATAACTACTTAACAAATATGATTGTAATAAAAATAGTTACAGGGCCGAAAACTTCATTTTCAATAATTTGTTTACATTTTAATAAAAATTCAAACTTTGGTGGCTGTATTCCAGTTAATATTGAGTCTACAAAATTATTTCACCAACCAAAATTTAGCAAATTTTATGCTCTACAACTTTGTAATGCACAATAGTACACAAAATATGCTTAATTTACACGATATACACGAAAAACATAGAAAATACTGAAAATTTTGAAGTTTTGGCCCTCCCGAAGTTAGCACAGGTACTGGAGGGGAAAACTCAGGATATACATCCCAGATTACCCCAGACACCATGTAAAAATTTCATAGACTTCGGAATATTTTCCAGCAAACCCACTTTTTTTCATTATATCGACTGGACTATTCCCTGTGATTTGGAGCCCACCTCATTCATCTGTCATCATCATCCTTGTACCCGATTACCCGAGCACAAGCCAAGAGCTTATGTAGGCATCAACACAGCAAAAAATAAAAGAAAGCAAACAGAGAAGATTTTAGGAGCTTGAGTTGGCTTTGAATTGGAATTTAAAAGGAAGAAAAAAAGGAGACTGCAGGTGACGGGAAGACTGGATGGATAACGAGCAATCGATTGTCAACTTTACTGTTCATTGTTTTACTGTCACACATTAATGTGACAGTAAACACATTTTCCAATCCGATCGGCAACAAAATGAAGATAAAACTGGAATCTCACTAGCATTGCTCATAACATGTCGGCCGAATTCATATCAGATCCGTGCACGACGTTTTTGCGCCAGTCTCGTAACAGAATCTCATGACACCGTTTACGAGATTAGCCGTTGAAATTTATGAGCAGAGCACGGCGCCAGATGCAACCTGCAACACACGTCTGATGAGGACCAATGGGAATGCGGCTCTCAGAAATGCCTGCGCCACTGCAGGATGAAGTTGTCACTCTGCTTAACTCATTTCGCGCGCCAACCTGTAATTTATGGCCGAGCTCTGGTGTGACAACGACGTCTTCTCGAATGAACTACCGCCACAGGTGACACTTGCAAATTGAAATTTGCCCTGATATTTAAATCGCTTTTTTTGATAGTGTGAATGCTGGTCAAGATTACTTTAGCACTGTATAGATGGGCCAAACTTTCTTGGCACTTGGCAGGTGTCTAATACTAACCGCATTAAAAACATTGCCTCTGCTGCTATGAATCTTTAAATCCCCCCTGACTGTGAATATGCTCTCAGCTGATCGGTGCATGTATTAGACCAATATTATCAGAAACGGACCCGCACTACCCCCCTCGCCATAGGTCGAACCGGTCGAGCTAAGTGCCAAGAAATTTAGGCCCATCTATAATCATGTGTGTTTTCTAATTACTTAAGAGCGGTTGCTGAGTGAACATGTGGTTAAGTAACAAACATTCAAGACCGCTCTCGGATGGGTGACCGATACAAAAAATTGTGCAATTTGGCGAGGTGGAACCTACCCGTAAGGGTCTCCCCACCAATGAAAAGCCATACGATAAAAAAAAAATTACTGGGAAGAATGAAGCTCTATTCTATTCTTTGCTATTTATTGGAAATATTAATGACATGTGGGAGGAACTAATTGGGGAGTGGGAGTATTAATCAAAAACATCTTTACAAAATTTACTAAACAAAAGTGTACTTAAACAAAAGCTTCTTTACTAAATTTAGATTACCAAATGAAGGTTACCAGTCAGGCTCCCGCTACCTATTGTCCGTGAAGATTGTTTTTATTACTTTCTAACAAGATACTCTGATGGGGGAATAAAACAACCCTTACAGGAGAATACGTAGACAAGAGGTCCCATTTCCTTCAACCAATTTTCTTTTTACAAATTTTTCTCTATCCAGGAAGAATTGAAAGGAACTATAATATCATATCGAACAGCACTTATTCTTTGTTATAGCAACTATATTCCAATGGAAGCAATAAGTGTAATTAAAGTAATAATAGCAATTAGTCATATCAATTACACCATCTATAGCTGGTGAATGTTTGACCGCACGGTGAGAGCGGTTGCTGAGTGATCGTGAAATCAAGTCACGAACATTCAAGATTACTCATGGATGGGTGACCGTCACAAAAGAAAAGCGAGGTGGAACCTGCATGATTCCTACATGAGGGTCTTCCCTACACCAATGATAATTCATTGGTGTAGAAATCAACACGAGTTTCAATTCAAAATCAACAGGAGTTTTTTTGTAGAGCTGGTTCATTTTGCAAAGGCACCTAGATTGAAAATAAATTGTCATCACAACTTACCAAAACGCTTTAAAAATGGATGAGAATTATCTATTTTATTCACTTTTAAGTTGAAATTGTTTCGTATAATTTTCCTCACACATATCTTCAACATAGTGGGTGGATTCTTGAAATTTTTGAAAATTAAAAAAGCTGCAATGAGTTTATTCATTGTCAATTCAGGCGCCTTAACAGAGTCCTGAACAGGATTCAATAGCAACAAAAGTACCCATGATACAACAAAGCGCAGATACTGCCAGTTTCGAAGTTAGCAATGAGGAAAAGCAGTGTTCTAATGAAGTCGATAGTCGAAGTCGGTGTAGCGGCAGTCTGCTATGAACTGCACAATGCAGTTGAGGAAGATGTTTCACTCAATCCGAATTCAGGCGAAAATAATTGAACTCGCAGTCACAGAAGCAAATATGACAGCAACTGTCTCAACAATGATTGCTTTCTTGTTGACCTGACACTGCATCGCTCACAACAGCTTGTAGCTATCTGTACTACAGTCCTATACCTAGAATATAGAATGCAGTAAGCTGTAAAACCTGATTAGCTCCCACCTTGAATTCATTGCGAAGGATTAAGCTTAGGATAAGCTCCTCGTTTAAAATGCGAAAGGATAAAGCTGAAATGAGACACAAGGATGTAAAAGTTTTCCTAGAATTTATCATCGATAGGACTTATCATTTGTGAAATACAAGCTAAATTTCAAAAAACAAGTATTTTTTCATTTTGGTTATTGAATTTATGAGTGCGGTATCATAGAAGCTCATTACGAGAGCTGTTTAATGAAGTCAAGTGATGCAGGAAAAATTTGTTCGAACACTAGACGTGCATGGCACAGCATGTTTTGTGGATAGGTCTAATGTGAAGGCAGGATTTTCCCATATCGCTTCCACGCATTCTTATTTTGTTAATTTTGAAATTTCATTGCTGCAAGTTCCATCTTATTGAATAGTGAGCTCTGGAATTTTTATCGAATGAAATTTTAGAAATGATTTTAGAATTTGAAAAACAACTCACTTCAAAACAAAATCATAAGCGACTTATAAACGGGGAAACGGGGGTTACTGGCAGCCAGTAACTTTCCGTCTCTACTTTCATAGCCGCTTATAAGCCGCTTTACTCGTGGAGTGGCAAATAAAAACAACAAAAAATTACTTTCCGTCTATATTTTTCCCGTTTATAAGCCGCTTAAGAGGCAAACGTAATTCGTATTAATATTAATTATTCACTCAATTTTACATCACCACCTATTGCATTCTTCCAATGTTTCATTTAATTGCATTCTGTTGCATTCCTATTGCATTTCACTTCCAATGCACTCAATGTTCATGTCATACTCATACACCACAATTCTAAATATAATTTCGATCAACGACATTCGATCACAGAATTACCTGTAAGATGAGCATCCCAAAATCAATTTGCTCAATAAATTGATTGAAACTGATAACCACATGTGCAGACGGGTTACGGAATGGATTCACCGTTACATGATACACCACTGATGGTGATCGGAAGAGCTGGTAAATACGATTCCGGCTCCAAGGGGATTGTTAACACAATTTGCTGCGATATTGACTTCGCGAAATGAGCAGATATGAACCAATCTGCGCGGTCGTCATCAGTATGTGGCGAGTTCTCGGAAGGCAGGGTTCTCGAATTAATGTTCAAATTGGATTTCCAAGAGGAGTCCAGATACAGTCTTATTGAAAATGGAATTGGAATGGTGCAAACATTGTGTTAATTATAATAAAACAATTTCAAAAAGTTATGAATTATAATATTATTCTTCTTCTTTCGTGTCTGGAGTGACCAAGTCATATACTTTTCCAAAATGTAGCTGCAGAGACTGCATTGTCAGTAGCTAAAACGAAATCCTATAATATTATTACGACTATACTCTTGAAAATCAATTGAGAACTATACTTGAATAGATGTAACTCCCGTATCCGAATACAATATTATTCCCTATCTTAATATCTGCTACGCCGATGCGGAAGTTATAGTCAAGCATAATCCAGATACATTTTTATTGTAAAATGGCATAACATTTTGAATATCATGAATGCAGTATTATTATTACCATATATGTGAATGATTATGGATTGAAAACTGAATCTTTTGTCAGTTCCTAGAAAATCAATTGGAATGATTTTATACATTGTGTTATTTTTTTGGACCTTTCAATATATTGTAAAGTAGGCTACAAATAGATATCTATATGTATTGAAAACTGAATAACTTGTCAGTTCATAGAAAAATTGAGGCCTTAATATACGTACATTGTATATGTATTGTGCTTTAATTAACCTCTCAATATATTATTGTGCTTTACAGAACGAAATATCTTCAACTATCGACTGTTGAACTATGAAACGGAATTACTATAACATATTTTATGTCCTTCTGAAATAAACTTATTCTGGAAGTTCAATAAACGAAATCCTCTATACGCAGAATCATGATAATGATCTTAGCCTCTCACATTTCACACATAATGTTTTCTATTTAAACATTGATTTTAGCATAAGATCCCAACAGTATTATTAGCCTGCTTCTAAATATTCCCAGAACGTGGATTAGAATGAAGGACTAGCCTTTTTAAATGTCACAGACTCCAGAAAAATTAATGGAATAATAAATCTAAACATCGCAAAACTAGACAATTCTAAAAGTTTTCTTCTGTATTGTTTCTCGGAATACGTCACGATAAAAAAGTGATAGAAATTGAAGAAATGAGAAGTAATTGAATTAATGAAGCAGGAAGCAGCAATTATTAAGAGCAGGACATGAAATAAAAAATTATCATTCTTACCGTTTTACAAGATTCATATCAATGGCTCGTTAGTGGGTCAAGGTCGAAGGAGCGTTGCTCTTCCCGCAAACACCGCGACGGCCGCTGAATCTGAAACAATGAAAAATAGGGTTATTAAAAAAATAATGAAAAATATTACAGGATTCGTACACACTTTAAACATTATAAGTAACTTGAAATCTAGCCGAATTTAAGTCTCAATCACTATCAATATTTAATTTCTATTGTTTTATTTCTCTATTTCTTCATTAATACTACAATTCATTTATTCATAAATCCATTTATCAATCTATATTTTCATATATTTGAAATCCAATAGTATACACAGTAAGAGATAGTTGGATAATGAGAAAACAAAATATTGAAGCAAATTGAATATTAACTTCATCGACTTGGTTTAACAACTTTGATACAACTAAACAAAGTATCTAAATGGGAATATGATCGATATAAACTGAAGTAAAGCTGATAATCTTAATAACTATTATTGATTCAATTGTGGTGATATTTTCAACCCAATTGTTATCTCAAATGTTCTCATTCCCGTCGCACGAAAATTCAATGGAATTAAACCACTATAGAATGATGTTATCTAACAAAGCCAATGCAACTTGAACCAATGAACAAATATGTAACATAATTTTACGTTAGTGAAATTTAATTAAATGTTTGTGCAACTGACCAAAAGACTCAGATGAGATTAATTAGGTGCTAATCATTGCCAAGAACAAAGTTTTTATCACTTGAAAAATGAGTATATTACAATCAAACGTAATCTATTTTATTCTATTCTGTTCTAGTTCCAAATAGCGAATTATTTATTCTCATTCAGGAGTAAGAGCTGTCAAATCAGGTAGAGTCAGTATCGATTATGCTGATTAGGGCGTAATGTTGGAAACAGTTCAATACAACACCGAAGACACAATAAAGCATGGGAACAAACTTTCAAATCGAAGACTTTATAAACGATTTCGCCTCAACCCCCCCTCCTCTAACAGTCGATTCTGGAAAGTCGACTATCTAATGAAAGGTGTTCAAGATGGTAATATTTCACAGTCGACTGTCAGACTATCGAAATAAGGAAAAGCCTGCATTTTCTTGAGTCGTTCAAGCATGCCAACGTTTCTAGACTAGAGTAATTAATGGTCCAATACTTCCTCATCTCTCTCACTCACTACCTCACTCTGTCACTCTCTCTCTCTTTATTACGCAGGTCATTGATCCCACCCCGCCATTGTTACCGATGTCAGGTAAAGGCTGAAATCGACTCGACGCTTTTCGAAAGGTAAGGCCAAGTCCATAATCAGAGCAGAAAGGCCCAACTTCTTTTCAAAACTTTTCAAGTGTGGAGTCGGTTATTCATTTGAAAAGTTCGCGCTTCATTCATCTATCACTAAGTGCAATTGTCAAGTGTAATGGATTGCTTTCAGAGGACAGTTCTGTGCGATTGCTGAGGATTCAAGACAACCCGTGAAAGAGAAAAAGTGCGAAAATGATGAGAAAGCAGACAGTGCAAGTGGTTTCAGCTGAATCGGGATCATACAATTCAAATAATATCTATTTATTCATCCATTGGAAATGTGCATTATAATGTGGGAAGAATCAACAGAGATCAAAAACTGCTTCTATCCCAAATGAAGATAAATACTCGAGAGGTTATGTTGATGATCCATGTTACTAAAACCTGAGTCCAAAAAATATCGAATAATAATTTTGAATTTTCAAGATTACTACATGTCGAACACAAATCCATAAAACAAGACTAATAATATACGTTCTTAAAATATTAAAATTTCCGCAACAAAAAGAAACTCACATCACACATTGAGTGTATAATATTGATTATATTTTGAATGTTATGGCATGAAAAGCAGAAGCAAAACACATCAATAAACAAGGATAATATTTACATTGACATCAGCAACGAAACCGCACAATTTGAGGGTACGAATTGTTGTGAAAATATGTTCAGACGTTTCCTATTATTGTTTTGATACTCATGGGATTCAAGATCGAAACATGAGCTGTCATATTATAACATATTTTATCATATTGCAATATTCTACGATGAACCTGTAATATTTGAATATGAACATGTAATCTGTAATTTCTCATTCCTATGAACATTTATTCATGTAATTGTTCAATATCATTGCTATCTCGATAAATGATTTCTGTCTAAATTATTAAAAAAAAGGAAAACTTTAGGCAAAGTGGAACCATTTTTTCATGTCAAAAGTGATCCTAGAATTTATAGTATAAAAACTCCTAAAATTTGATGTATGAATTTAGTAAATTCAGTAGAGCGCTTGTAAACATGGTCTAGTAGACAGAAGTTTTTATTGCACAGTCAGACTCAAACTGAATTCATTAGGAATAGGTACAGATCCTACAGATCCCTCTCGTGTTGATACTAAGACCTTGCGGAACTAAGTCAATAAAAACAGTCGGACGGGTATCAACAAAAACATACATTTCTAATAGGAGCTCTGTGGTAAGTCAGACGCATGCTGAAGAAAGTGATGCTACTAAGATAGAGCTGTATGCGTGGTAATTGAGGAATAACATTTTATCGTTGTATGCAAATTTTCCGCAAACATTCGGCTTGCGGCGGTGCCAAGGTTAGGTTTCATATTACGGAACAAGGAACGGAATGTTCTCTTTCCTGCGTGGGAGAAAAATGAAAAAGCGGAATGAATTTTCGCTTGATCAAAAATACGATTCCTCGAAACTTCAAAGAATTCTTTTATTATCATAGGATGGTACGGATTATATTCAAGACATTTATTACAAAAAAGAGATGGAGAGAAAGAGGGAGAAAGAGAGTATGAGAGTGAGAGAGTGTTTGGAAGAAGGAGCGGGGTTGAAAGAGCAGAAAAAACAATCAAAACCTAGGGTTCATCCGTCGCTTTTTCTCCTATTATTTAATCTCCTTTCTCTTCAGAGCTGGAAAATGAAATAAAATATCATCATTATTAGTTTTTTGCCTTCTGGCTTGTCATACGGAAAATGCTGCTGACGGCCTGCAAAAACTACGTGAATAGAATGTTCGTGACCAGAGAATCGTGAATCAGAGATACCGAAATTATACTTGTCGTTCTACTTGTGAGCCGCGATTAAAGATTGCAATCGGGTGGGTCACGATACACTGTAATATGGAAAAATTAGGTTAGGGTACATATTATATTCTTTTCATCAAAAATAAAGGGAATAATCCATGGATATAATATATTTATTTGAAAAGGTTTGGATCTGTCCATTGCAAAAACTTACAGAAGACAACCGATTGTCATTATGTAGGGAATTGAATATTTGATACATATAATATCATCGGCATGTGTATTTGTGTTAGCTACTTTTTAAGGTCTTTGGAAACTAGAGTGAAAACATTGTATGAGATATAATTCATCATTTATTCAATCATTGAACTATTTACAAACACACATCTATCTACAAATCTATTAATCGGTGTTTGAAAAAATTTAAATTAAATGGATTTATAGGCCTATTCACGAAAATCGTATAGAAATAATTGTATGAGTCAAATTGTACAAGTCAAATTTAAATTAACTATTACACTTCTCCTCATGATAAAATTGAATTGATGTTAACTGGCTCAAATAAATCTGATCATTGAACCATGTATTCAAGTTCAACATTATTGAGATTTTCAGTTAAGTTGATTTGAAAGGTTTTAGAGTTCGAAACGAAAAACTATTCCTCTATCCATGTTTCAACTGGCCTACGCCTTTACCATTATTGAGCAATTAGTAGGTCGAATGAATCGTACTGGAAGTTCACAGTTGAAAAGTAGTAGAAAATGAAAAATGCTGAGCTAGCTGAAAAGAGAAAAGTGCCCGGGGATGCACAGTGAACATGAACAAAAGAGCAAGAGAAATTTCAGATAATGATTGAGCACGCTTCTGGCAAAATGCACCTCTTCAATGATGCGGCTAGAATAGAAGGCTGTGGGAGAAAAATTGACAGCACGCAATATCCTGTTTTCCTGAGGGTCAAGAATTTCAGGCCATAAACTACCGTGCCCCAAAAATAGCGAACGTATGTGGTGAGATCAGATAATGGGTAACTTTCTACTCTGGTAGGCTAGACCAGAATTTCAGAAAAAAGCATCCTGCACATTTCGATACTGATTCAATTTTAATTCAAAAAACAAAAGAAAATTGACTCTGGCAGCATAGACACAAATGCGAGGTTATTCTCTTTCAGACAACTTACGATACGATCGCTACTCAAATACATCTGTATTCATAATACAGAAATACTGCTGCCATCGTATTCTTCGGTCATCAGCAACGCCAAGAAATAATATCTCTTCATCTATCTATCTAATGCCAAGCATCAAATTGAATGCATAACTCAAACATACAAATCTGTATCATATAGATATATTATCATACTCTTAGATACAGTTATGATGTCATACAAAGCCAAAGTACCTTGTCGACAGATATTTATTAACATATAATATATGTATTACATCATAGCCTCCTCTAATACATTGTATTAGAGGAGGCTATGATTACATACATTTATTACCATAACACATATCAGTTATATGTATTACATACATTTATGTATACATACATAATCATACATAATACATAATACACATTTATTTATTACGATAACAAATATCAGTTATGATATATGATACAGTAAATATGAACAACCAGTAACTGAAGTGTATTTCATGAATACCATCAACCCAAATTGCCAAGAATTTATAAATTTGATAAAGTTTGTGGTATGGGAACACGTGGAACTTTTGGTTGGAAATAAAGTGTAATTTAAAAAACTTACGTTAACTCCTTTTTCGTGTTATGTTGATAAAACTCTGATAAGAATCCATAATGCTTCATTGCAGAAAATCTGTCACACAGCTCACAGTGTTGCAACTTCTTAAAGAGGAAGTATCATTAAAGGCAACTTGGGGTGACACATTTGCTGTTGATATGATTTCCATATCGATTAAAGTTAACTCAACGTTTTCCGGCTTCAATGAAATCCGCTAATAAGATTGACACGCAACACTTCGTGCAAAGTGATCCGTAATCGGAATGCGTCTCAGAACTTGAGCAACAGGCCGATAAAGGCAGCAATTATCGTGCAATGCACAAGCGACAGCTTCAATAATCACAGACATGCATTCACATAACAACTGGGAAAGGTAACTCGGTAGTTACCATGCATTATAACATAACGTTGGAGAATCATAGGTATGCATGATAACATAATAAGGTTGAAAAATAAACTGAATAGGTACCACTTTAAACTTGATTTTTCAACCAGTGATTCACTACTTCAGTGATTTTGGATTTATTTCAATTTGTTTCATCTTCCATCAAAAAAGAGCATTGATGAAAACCAATTCTACCATTAAATACAGTCTAACATATCTACAGTCTAAATATTGGAGACCTTGACTTTAGAATCCTTCGATAACGAGCTTAAAATTTCTTTTCATTTTCTGACATTATTAAATCAAATTCAAGAAAGTTGAGAACTTGCCACATCTGTACTGAGCCCTGATTCAACTAAAATTTCAATTCTAATTGGAGCTAAAAGATTTTGTAGGTACATTTATACTTGAGTCCCTTCTCCAACAAACAAATTGGATTTGTGAATTCTACCACATTCACATTCTCTGTTTCCTCGTTTTTTGAGAAAACCCTGCTGTAGTAATAGATGTTGCAAATTTTAATATGGGGAAATTTGGTATTGCTAAAGGGGCTCCAGTGAAGTTTGTTTATATAGCTTAGATGATCTGGAAAACATTTTCTGAAATAGCTTAATATTTCAGAAAATTTTATTCATACTAAATTCAAAATTAAAAGCTATTTATCAACTACACTAAAATTATATTCATGATATATTTGTGAATGAAATAATATTTATACACTGATCATTCTTCTAGTCTCTCATAACCTTTGATCGTAATAAGCTCACTCAGAAGTCTATTTTTCACTCCACTTAAATCTCTCTGATACAGACAATCTTTTAGGATATTATAGACTCAATTCGTAATACATCTCACCCAGAAATGAATTTTTCACTTAAATCTCTCGAAATGCAAGCCAGGAAAGAGCAGAGATTTAGAGCAACCGGGATCCAAGTCAGTTAAAAACTTGATCTCAGTTGATCGTAGAGGACTCTGGGGAGAATGAGAAGTCGAAACTTTTAATTGAAGATGAGGGATTAGACAGCCACGATTGTTGGTAGCTGGTGGGGGGAGGGGGGGGGGTGAGGTTTAAGACGTCTCATGGGAGTTCTTGTTTCTTGGATCATTTTTCACAGATTTGATTTATGTTGCAACCACAAGAGGCAGCTTGACAGAGTCGGACTGTTATTTCTCAGGGTTTATTGTCTAGATTTCTCCCAGTTGCCACTTGATTACCTCAGTTAACTTGGATTAACTCGGTGTCGTTAGGGAACACGCTTTATTACCACAGCCTTCTTATAAGTGGTTTTATTGTGAAATATACATCTGAACAAACGAACACTTCAGTTGATTACGTGCAAAGAATGAGAAAACTTTGCTTCAAGTTCTGCTGTAGGTGGGTGAGTTAATAATAATAAGCTACCTCCCACTGAAATAACAAAACTTTATTCTATTCCTCATTTCAATTGTATGGCACATTTTCTACCAGGATTTACTTGTTTAGATCGTAATTAGATTGTACTTGGTTATACGTCAAAAATCATTTGATGTAATCAGCTTATAAAGTAATCATTCTGAAGCGGAAACGTCCATGCCAGATATTTTCCTTCCAGTCACTTTCCTTCCAATTGGTCACTGTATTCCTTCCTTATGATCCTTATGATTCCTTAAATAATGAAAAATCAAATAATAATAACAATGGGTGTATGTTTGTACAGCCCATTGTGGGAGGAGCCAATGTCTAGGCCAATGACAGTAGTTCACCTTGATAGGCCATTCAACTCCCAATCACAGCGCTCGGTAACGAGTTAAAATTCTGCTGCTCTTTACTTCAGTTTACGTTTATCAGAGATTGACAATGGTGAAGCAACCGAAACCGGTATCTCGCTGTTTTAATGAATTCGTGGTTTTGACAACTTCAAGTCTTTTTATAGAGTGGATAATTTATTATCGCAATATCACCTTCATCATTACACAGGATATCTAGTAATGCAAGTCGGTGAGTCGATATCTTCAAGTGGGTATCTTCAGGTACTATCCTTAACTTTATCATCGCTAATGTGATGAATCCGAGACTCAGATAGTTTGGTTTATACAACTCAGATGTTTGTTCGTACAGAATGAATTAAAACAGATTGATAAAAAGTGTTTAAAGAGAAACTTTTCTCTTGTAGATAAAAATTAAGGCCGATGATAAGATTAGAGAGGACGGAGGAAGGGCGAGATTCGATAGGTCAGAGATTACAATATTTAAAAGATGGGTTCCTATAGGAAATATACCCGGCGATGACCAAATAAGTATACCACGCTTCGCCACGGGTATAGAGTATGGAGAAAATTGATTGTAGACAGAGAGGTTTGCAGAAATGTTGTAAATCCAACACTGGGCTATAGAGCTATAGTCAAGAAAAATAATGCTAAAAAATAACTCTGTCAGTACGCAATTTTACTAAGGCATATTATGTTCTGATACCCTATTCTACGATTCACTTAGTCAAATATATTATTTGTTTTTATAAAAATAGCAAGATTTTTCAGTGCTGTTTGATTGGCTTATTGGTGAGAGACTGGACAAACACGTCGAGGCGTGAAAAGCTATGGAAAAAATTGTGTCGGCATCTCGTCAATCGCAATGTTAGTCACGTTTTGTTTGTGAGTCGGGCCGTGTGACAAAGTCCGGTTATTAAGGCACCAATATTGGACATCGGCGGCGACCTTCAGACAGAATTCCAAACCAATTAAACTCCTCGATCGATATCGGAAAGTTCCAAGGTGTGGAATTACTTCAATAAGGTACATTCTTGTCGAAACTCAGATACATAACCATCAATCATTTCGAATTGAGAAAATACCTGGTTACCTACACTGAATGTGGGAAATTTCAGAGTTTGAAATTGAAGTTCATTGTTTTCATCAATTATGTATGACAATCAACTTACACGGGAAAAAATGTCCCGATATTTGGAAAGAATGTCACGATTTTTGGAAAAAAATGTCCTGATTTTTGGAAAAAGAGTCCCGGTAGAAAAATGAATATAAAATAACCTAATAAATCGTTTAATTTTAGAATCTTTTATGAGATTCTGACACAGATTCAAACAACCCTGATGGAATTAGTAGATGAAATGATAATTATTGAACTTTGATAGATCGATAATTAGTGGATCCACGTGATAAAATTCTGTAGCTTCAGCCAGGCAGTGAGCTCAAGTAGTATTTCAGTGAGCTTAGGTAGAATCATTTTTTATATACAAGATAGTTTGAGACAGGCGAAAGTTGTGAATTAGAAAACGATCAGATTTTTCAAGAATTATATTGAGACACTACTGTAATTGGATTGAATTCCCCTCCCAAAAGAGTTTTTCGATTAACAATCTATCAGAAATTTTATTCCTTCATACTTTTTTCAATATTATTGTTGTAGTTCCTTCCACAATTCTCATCTACTTCAAATGAAAAATGACTGTTTTTCCATTCAACATAGACAAATTCGAACACGGCTGATAAGAATTCCCATATCTGATCGAGAGACTCCGAAAAGAACTTTCCAGAAAATGCTTTTCAAGAACAATGATATGAATTGTCTTGCAATTTGATCATACAAAACAAGGCAAATACGCTGCTCTTGCATGTCCAAATGTTTTCCACTTGCAAGAAATTATATCCGGTTCAGACAGATTCATAGAGCAAGATATACTCCGACATTCCATGACTGAAAAGTTTTCTCATCTCCACAATAAGGAAAATTCCCCGTTCTCGGGTGTCCAAATAGTTTCCTCTAGCGAATAATTAGCTGTAATGTCTAATGGTCCAAAGATAAAGTTAGGCATACATCTATAGAGAGACATAAACTCCGACATTCCATGACTGATACATTGTCGATAGCAGACTTCCGCGTTGGCGCGGTTCAAATGTTATCTCATCTACAACACATCACACTGAATATGCAAACCCATTCTCAGGATCGGTGTATCCTTCACAGGATTCAGGAAGATTTGGGGCGCGCTTCCTTGTTCGCTGGAAGGATGCATGCTTCTCCTGCTCTCATATCCTGAATAATTAAGGAGGAGATGGTCCTTTAATCTCGCTGCTCCCTGCTCCTGGGTCAGAGTGTGGAATTTCTGAGTGATTATTCACAAGTGTTTACTTGTGATGGAATGCGTGCATACAGCGCTCCCTATGCTGAGATTTCGACAACAAACATTTGTTTAATATACAGCGCAGATTCGTTGTGAGAGGCTGTCATCCCAGATACCATTTCTTAACTTTTTGTAACATGTTTTCTTTCAAATACGAAGTTATAATCAGATTCATTTAATTTGACGCTTGGCATTAGATAGATAGATAGAGCATAGAGATATATTAGTTCTTGACGTTGCTAATGACCGTTGCAATGACAAAGAAATAATATCTATCTATCTAATGCCAAACGTCATATTAAATGAATCTGATTAAACTTTAAATGACAAAAAAACAAAACCAATAAAAACTTCGTGCAGAATTAAAACAGTGCAGCAGAAAAATAATTGTAAGAAGAATTGCCTTCTGAATATAGGTGGTGGTGATGTGAAAATAGTTTCACGAATGTGAATGAAGAGCGATCAATCATTTTATAGAGTGCTTCTAGACTTGAGATTTCAGATCAATGTACTATTCAATAACTCAATCCACGATTGTAAACAATATTGAAAAACACGAATATTTCGCAAATCAATTCTGTACTTTCCATCTGTTTGTGATCATCTTTGTTTAAATTGACCTGAACCAGCTCAGAGCTGTTTTTCATAATAATACCAGTACAGTTACTGGAATACCATTCACAATTATTATTATCGATAGATTTATTCAGTGGAATGAAGGCATTTTTCGAGATCAACTAACGAACTGTAATCACAGTGAATTTGCAGACAGACTGAACTCACAGCAATGCAAAACAATATTCAGGTTCTATATAGTTAGTTATTTTTCAAATTTTGCTCAATGTAGGTTATTGTTTTCGGGCAAGTGAGAGAAAAAGAGAAAGAGATACTGATCTAGGGAAAGTTATGGGAAGAATCATTAGAGCGAGATAGTGTGAGAGAGTAACAGAATTATTATCATTTTACAAATTCCGTTCAGTAGGGTTGAGTGAGAGAGAAATAGGAAGTGAGACGGAGCTGGGGAATGTTGTAGGGAGTATATTAGAATAAGAATAAACCAGTAAGAGAAAACGTTGTGAAAAAAATATTATTATGATAATATTAATATAATAATATAATTAGTGAGATAGTATGAGAGAGAGAGTGTTTTTGTGTGCGCGAGAGAGAGAGAAAGAGAGAGTGAGAGTGAGAGAGAGATGAGAAAGTTTGATAGAGAATTATTCGATGAGGCCTACCTTCGGTCGATTTAATTCCGCGGCAAAATCTCTCTCCATTCTAGAAAGAGCAAAAATAAACAAACAATCGCAACGAACAAACAGAACATTTCCCATTCACCGCCTGGCATCACTCTCAGCACCACAAACATTTCGGGCATCTTTTTCAATTTTATCGATCTATTGCTGCCTGTGCTTCTCACAGTCTGCGGGAAAACTTCTCAAAATATCGATGTTTCGATACATCGATATATCGAGCAGTAAACATTGATTGTACAAAAATATCAAACCAAACCATCGTTGTCGAACATCGATGCTTTTTACAGTAACAATTTCATTAAAAAAATTAATTTATCGGAACCAAAATTTTGAAATCCTTGAAAAGGGTTGTCAATCTTTAATAAAAATAGAACATCAATGTTTCTATTACAAGACATTTTTTGTCATCATAATGTTCATGTGTTCAATGTTCAGTGAATAGTAATTTTTGTGTAGTAGCCTACTGTATTATACATTTTTCAACGCTAATCGAAGAAGTTTAAGGGCCGGTTCATGAGCTCGGGATTTAGCCAAGTCCTAGACTAAAACGGGTGGCTACCTTAGCATTGACAAACGTTTGTCTCAACAGGTTAGTGGGTTAGCAGCATAGAGAGCCCTTAGTACATAGTATCGAGGCTAACGTTTGTCGATGCTACAGTGGCCACCCGTTTTAGTCTAGGACTTGGCTGAATCCCGAGCTCATGAACCGGCCCTAAGAGATAATAGCTCAAATTTGTTTCAAAGCAATGGATCATTCTATGGATTCTATGCTTATCCAGTCGTAAATTAGAAAATGAGCCAAGGGAAATAATGTTCCTCTTGGATATTTATTACAGTACTTGATTTCTTGTTCCCCAGGAAATATACTTTGCAAGGATCTCATATCTCATATTTCCATGTAATAAAACAATACACATTCTTCCGAAATAAATCTACTGTTAAATTATTAATGCTGAAAAAAGATCAACGCTGAGTATTGGGATGAACTGAAACAGTTTGCAGTGAAGATTACCAGAAGTCTTGAAGAGGTTTGTACAGATAGCTTAGCTCTCGAAATGATCATACAAATAATTAATAGATGAGAACAATTCGATATACTTTATTATAAATACTTTATAGATGATACTTTTATTATAAAAGTATTGTAGCGATAGATATAAAACATCACGCAAAAAAGAAAAATAATGTATTTTACATGAAATGAAGGAAGAGTCGGATTTTGGTTTCAGCAGAGAGAATATAGTATCTATGTAGGGTTAGGCACTGAAATCATTTTTTAATACAACATACAAAGAATTCCATGTTCAAAGCTACCGGACAATGTTATCGTCGATCTATATAGGGAGTATTCCTGTGAATTTTCAATAATTTTCAAAAGGGAATAAATTGATCTCATGTTCATCCAATAGTTTTTCGACGATAATCGACTACATCTGTATTTTATAGACAGTTGAACAAAGCAAACCAAAATGCATTTTCCATTGAAATCAACCCAGTAAACTTAACACCCCTACCAGACAGCACTATTTATATTGCAATGTATGAAGCACTATCCTTGAAAATTCAGCGGCGTTTGGCAAAAAACTATGAACCTGTTTTTTGACACTTGGTCTGATTTGACACGAGTTTCTACTCCACTATAATTCAATACATTCGGCTTTGACAAGCTTTTTAAGTTCTTTTGTTCCATTTTACGTTGGTTTAACAGTGACAATACAATATGTGAACCATATGAATTCGCATCGATAGTCTCACTAGAGTACTCTTCAATACAGGTTTTACCACGAATGGATTTGATTATTATTTTACAGGGCTGTCTACGTTTTGATCTAAACCCACCTACGAGGTTGGTCGCATTGAAAATATATCATATTGAATAGATAACCTAGATTTGGACTTAAAGATGGAAGGAAATGAGATATTGAAACTATTCAATTGCTTTTAAATAATAACTAATTGAACCAAATTCCTAATTAATGCTATGATTAGAGTAGTTTATAGCATTAATTAGGAATTTCGTTCAATTAATTATAAGATTTGGCCAGTTGGACCTTCCATCAAGTGGTATCAATATTGTTTAATGCTGAATTAATAAATGAATTATATAAATAATTTTTGAAAACTTATACAAGTATAATCTCGTAAATGTTCCAATTCCCCTGTTTCAGTGAAGTGCAATGTATTTCTTTTGTTTTTCTGCTTTTCTGTAATGAAATGTTAACAATAAAGTGGACTTGTGAAGGACTTAACAACGGTGAGCTTTTCTATGTATGAAATGAAGAAATAAATGTATCTTAATCTTATGTGTATCGTACATGTATATGAGACATTTTATGTCAGAATATGATAGAATAGACAGAATATGAGACATTTTCCTTCTTTGTTGAAATTTCAATTAGTCATGGGTTTATGGAGATATTGTTGTGTCATAACATTAGGGACAGAACTCATTTTACCATAATTCAGTGAATGATATCACAATCATTCCACTAAAATTAACAAATTGGACCATCGTATCTCATATCGCTTATCTTGTACCATAATGAAACATCATAGCTCTTGAATCAACACACTTTGTGGTCTAATATGTATAAGAGCCTGATGAGTGATCTGCATCCATGATGAGAGGTTGTAAATTAATTTCTAATGAGAATTCTGAGTTTCAAATTTCAGGTTATCTATTTGAATTTTGAATCATAAATAGAAGAGTAATTTTGTCGAAATTGAGAATACGTAGTTGATGGAATTTATGTTTTCTAGCCATGTTATTGTTGACCTTAGTGATAATTAGACTACCTACCTGTGCAGAAAGATGGATAGTTATACAATATAGAAGAAAGGGTAGTTATACTGGGTGGCGCAAAAAGAACGGATGGATTTGAGTAGGATAGTATCAGTGGACTAGAGCTGTCTGTGACCGCGGAGCGACACCATTTTGTAGGTTAAAGTATCCAGTTTTAGTATCAATGGCGCAATTGACCTTGCAAAATCGCGTATTTACTGTAGAACAATATTTCCAATAGAATGAATCTGCAATCGTCGTTCAACAGAGCTTCAGCAGAAGGTTTCAAGTCGAGCTTATTGGCTTGAGATTCTTCTTTACTTGAAATTCAAGTTTACTATCGTAAATATCGTTACATTGAAGATTTGAATACTGCAATACATGAATGAATTGCTGCTGAATCAAAAGTTAAGGACCAATTTGAGGCTTTTCATGAACATTAACGCATTAAGGGCGCCATGTTTCCTATGTAATTTTTGAAATATACTAAAGTTTTTTGGAGTTTTTCATACAAATTCTCAAATTAGGTTATTTACTTAGTATTTTGGTGTAAGGAAGGTAAATGTATAATTCAAATGAACTTTCTTATAACACTTAAAAAACATCCGTTCTGTATGCGCCGCCCTGTACTATCGGGTTGCTGGTACACACTATATAGCACATAGAAACACTAAATATATTACTTAAGCGATCCCCTTCTATACGTTTAATCAATTCACTTTGATCTCGAACATTTCAACTCAATAGCATACACAATACTTCAATATGGAACTTTGTCTCAAGGAAAAAATGCACGATTGAGTCTAAAATAATTTCCATCAATTTCAATTGTTTCCAAGTAGTTCCACCCAATAACATACAACTTCCATGGCTCTTTGTCTCACGAAATCAAAGCACGAGCCAAAATTGAATCTATATATTGAAGAGTTATTGCGTGAAAGCAGGAGATTTCGAGATGTTACTTTGAATGTGACAAGCGTGGTAGGAGTAAGTAGCAGAGCACTGGCTGTCGCAGTTGGAAAAGAAATGTTCCAACCTGACAATTCGACTGCACTTGACCTAATTCTTTATTACATTCCTTTCTTCGTATCAAAACCACTTCTACGAGAAATGAAAAATACGAGCGCGGTACTCAGGAGCTTCTAGGGCAGGAGTCACAGGGTGGGAAGTCGCTGAGAGTAGTTCGTTCAACAATCTTTCATGTGAAGCGTTTTCGTTTGTCAGCTTTCACAGATTCAAAAAACATTCCCTGAAATAATTCTCAAAATAGTATTCAAAGTATCTTGTAAAAGAAATAATTCAAAACCAAATTTCAATACAACAAAAAAGTGTATTAACTTATTTTATCTACAACCGTGTTATAACTCAATCATTGGGGTTCCATAATTGAATAGGAGCTTTTTCAAAATGGAATTTGTAACTTGTATCTTAATCACGATATTATAAACGGATTGAACATTATGAAACGTTCCTTGTTCAATCTGATCCAGTTTTAAAACACTGGAACGGAACTGTTCCTAACATATACTGTAATAATATACATTGGAATAGAACATGGTCGTTCGAATCAAGGTTAGTTTAGATTGATAATGTAGTTATCAATTGTTATTGTTTTTTGCTGGTCCTTTTTGTTGTACATTAAATGGTATGGGAGGAACACTAGAGAACTCTTCAGAGCGGCTGAAGAAGTTGTCGTAGATAAAATGATGTATGCTAATGGTTGTATTCTAGCCTTTGAACGACTCTTGAGATTCCTTAAAATAACTCGCGGCGTTGCCGTTCGTATTTTAACCTCGGTCTCTCACTCATCGTTTAAAGGCTCTCATAATACAACCATTGCATAAACTACTATATTGTGCCTGCTTTTCAACATTATAAAACTCATATATTTTTTCATTACTTATTTCTTTTGAGAAGAGTTACCGAAAATATGATGAATAGCTGACTTCCACAAAACTCTAATGCAAACATCTCTCCGGAACCCTTTTCAAACCTTTTTTTTTATGCCGCGATGTTTTCTGAAAAATCATATTCCATCACATTCCCACTTCCTCTCTCTTTCTCTCTCCACCCTTTCTCTCACACGCTAATCCTTTCTCTAACTCACTCTCTCTTCTCCTCCTCTCATTTCTCTCCTTTTTCCAGTATGATACAAGTAAAGAGAGCGACGCAAAGAGATAGGAATTTGTTTGTCCCACTTCTCTTTATATTACTACTCCTCACAGTTGCCAGCCCTGTTCAAGGTCGACTGAAATTGTTAGGTTGGTTGCCATGACAACGCATCTGTCACCGACAACGCATTCACCCCCCCTCCCTCCATCACCAACACACCTACACAGTCGCGCCATAAGCCAGCATTTCAACGGTCGACAATTTCTATAGACGCGAGTCGTCGAGAAAAAACTCCCTGCTGAACTCCACCACTTGTTTTCAAATAATACAAACGTTTCTGAACTCGTGTTTATTGAATGTCGGTTTCCTAGTTGTTTTAATTATACACTGAGAGTTTCATCCATAGAGTTTTAAATTATAACAGAGTTTTCATCAAGCAGACAAACTTGATCTAAACAATGGATTTTGCAATAACAAACAAATTAATTTTTGTTTGTTATTGCACTGATAATAAGAGACAATCGAATTTTGAAGAACAAGTGCTCTATTGTTTTCAAACAAAGGTCAATAAAAAAGCAAAGGGACAATGTGGAATGGCTAGCATTGTTTGTGCATGCCGATTCATAGAGAATAGAAGTTAGCTCTGCTAGAGTTGGGTAACTTGGAAAAAGATTTGAGACAGCAAAAGAAACGAAGAGAGAATATGAGATCAACCAATCAGAGTATCAACCAATCAGAAAGAAGTGGAGTATGGAGAAGCAGAGTGGGAAGAGTAGTTGGCAAAGGTTGAATATTGGAAAAAAGTGGACAAAGTCCTCATGGGGAAGAAAAGTTCTTGAAAATCAGAATTGTTGGATGAATTCCAGCAAATAACAGAAAATTAGAAAACTTTCAAGTTGATCATATTTCAGGGTAGTAGCCATTGCATAAATCTAAAAAGTCAATAATCCACTTTTATTTTTCTCTTAGAATTGATTATCAATCGAATCCTCCATTATTAATGGGAATCAAGCTAAATTGCACTACAAGCATTGCTGAGAATGAAAAGAGCATATCGGTAGTGCTTTTTCATCCATTAATCCGGGGGGATATTTGTGACTAGCCAGATAGTGAATGTGAACATAACCTTCATTTTTAATATATTTATCAAAAATTTGAAGAGAAGACGTTTTGGACATGATGTCTGTGTTTTCATCATGTATGTATTATTGTACTATCTTGAATAAATAAATATTCATGTTAATAAATGATCATTAATGTAAGAAATTTTTTATGTATTAAAGAAGCATTATTGGATGATATCATGGGAGAGACTGGATAGATTGATAGATAAATGACTTAATTTTTCCACTTCTCACATTACATTATGAGCGGGGTTGAGGCATAAGAATCGCCTCCCACAATGGACTAAGAGTCAACTGTATTGTAATTCGATTGTAGTGGAAGCTGATTCCCACATTTTCCAAACAATCCCTAGGCATTCGAGACAATTGAATCCCACTTGAATCAGTGCTCTGATGATGTTATAAAACAGAATGAGACGAGGTGAAATTTCCTCATCAAGATTCAATTATTGTGCTTGTGATTGAAAGATACCAAGTTCGACTTCTCGAGTTGAATTCAAACGAGCGGGCAGGTCTATTTAAAGAATGAATGGATTGAAACTCGCAACTTCAACCGTGCCCCATTCAAATTGACGGTTCACAGAACTCGAAAGAAGCCGCTTTGAAACAAATACATCTTGATGGATTATTTTCTTCGCGTTCAACTTTGAAAAGAGATGCTATTACCGCCAAGTTGCCACGTGAGAATGGTAACAGTTCAATAGCTTCTTATTCCATCTCATTTAACGTGACGTCAGACCTGAAGCTCGACTAATAATGGAGTTTCAGTTTGAAAATAAAATCTGAAACAAAGATTGAAGCGTTTCTTGGAGGAATACTTTTGTATTCAATGGAGAAAATAAACGAATGCTTATGACAAGTTAAGAAATGGCATTTTTCTTTCAATTCGCTCAGCCAATAGTATTCGTTTCTGATGATGGAGTGCTCGCTTCCCCAAGATACCGAAACTATACTTTTGATTTAATAGATTTCAGATATGCTTATATTTCTAAGAAGCGGTTGTCTACTCAGGAATTGGGTGTTGAAGAGTTTTGCTAAACTATTGACAGCCACTCTGACCGTTATATTGAGTTAATTTAGTTGCAGTTAGCCCCAAAAAGAAGGGCAGAGGTCCTTAAAGTGCAGATTTCATTTGTATTTTAGAAAAATATGCTTCGGGGTAAAAAATGTTGAATGAACTCAGTGCCATCTCTCAGTCGGAACTGCTAGGATCCGGCGTGCTAGATAGAGTATTGATTAAGATAGCGACAAATTTGAACAAAGCTAACGTTTCCAGTTCAATCTGATCCAGTTTTAAAACACTAGAATGGAACAAAACAGGATTTCTGCTGATCAAAGCGCGTGTGATAAGCTGCTCATACCTGTGTTTAGCTTATGCCTGTGTTTGAATTATGGTTAGTTTAGATTGATAATGTAAATTATTATTTTTTGTTGGTCATAGATGAAAATAATAGTGTATGCAATGGTTGTATTCTGCCTTTAAACTACTTTTGAGATCCTCAATATACTCGCTTTATTAAATTTCGCTCGTACTTTAACACTGGATCTCACTCGTGGTTTAAAGGCTCTCATAATACAACCATTGTATAAACTACTATTGAACACAGTTATATGATGAAAGATATTTTGAATAGATTATATGAGATGAACAGAACTCAGTTTCAAGTTTTTTATCTTACAGGCCCATTTTGTTTCAATTACTGTATTGAACTTTGAAAATCCGCTGAAATATGGAACTGACAGCCAGATAAAGAGAGATGATCAAGGATGACAGTAATGTGATTTAGTGAGTGATGTAATCAGTGAGAGAGGCGATGAAGAGTAGGTGTGATGAAGTTAGGAAATGAGATTGAAAGCGGTTGGAAGGTGTCACACATGTAATTGAAGATGCCATGAGTTGAATCCAATCCACGGGGAACAGGAAAGGCGGTTCACATGACGATACATGTTGCTTGTATGACAGACGATGGAAATTGTTTCGGATCATCATCATCATCATCATCATCATCATCATCATCATCATCATCATCATCATCATCATCATCATCATCATCATCATCATCATCATCATCATCATCATCATCATCATCATCATCACCAGATTGATTATAAGCTGCAGTATGTGAGAATAATGATTAATCTGATAGTAAATGGTATTTGAAAACTGAATGATTATTCATATAACAACAGTGATGCACTGCATCACTTTCCAATTCCGTAATCGATGTTGTTTCGACTGTAACGGTATATTTCAAGGAAGTTCGGGCAAAAAACAGGTTCAAAGTTCAATATTTCACAGTTTCCCCTATTGTAATAACGGTGGATAGTGACGGCACAGGCACGAGTATGTGAGAGATGTCGAGTTCTGCTTTTCAAAGCCAAATGCGATGTTTTCACTATTATAACTTTCCTTTTTCAAAAAATTCAAGGAAAAGTGCGGGTTCAAAGTAAAAATTCTATATTTATCTTATTGTAACGGTGTTTTGGGACCTCATTAACATGAATACGTGGAAAACGGGAAAACATTCAGTTGATACACTACGAACCTGCTAATGCGCATGACACTCCTGAGAATTACCTTGGTGAATGCCGTCTCATTTCTGTTGGTTCAATACATTATCATAATAGGCTACATTTTTCTTATGAAATTTCGTTCATCATGAAAATTATTCTAGTTGTATCAACAGTTGATAATCCTCCCATTTACCTTGGTTGGTTCAATACATTATCATAAATAGGCTACATTTTTCTTATGAAATTGCGGTCATCATGAATTCCAGCTGTATCAAAAGTTGATAAGATTCCCATTTTCCTTGGTGAATACTGTCTCAGTTTTTGTTGGTTCAATACATTATCATAAATATATTCTTCTATTAAATTCCGTTATACCATCACTTGATAATCCAGGTATTGTAAGTATATCAGTGTTAAAGCTCAATCACTATCGGATAATCGGAATCTGAAAGCACACCGCACAACTCAATTCAGTCGCTCCCAAACAAAAGTACGTGTTTACAGGGTCAGAACAAAGTTGCACTTGAATCAACATAATGCGCATTGACGCAGTCTGAAGAGGACTGGAGAATAGTAAGCAGCTGATGGAAGGAGACTTGCAAACGGAATAGTAGAGGAATGATTTCCAGCCAGCTCACGTTTGTGTGGAGGCTGAAGATGCGCTTGCTATCTATTGAATGGGTCCGATCGATTGTGCAACAGCACCTGCTTCTCTGTACTAATCCATTAGCCGAGTGGAGAAACTCTATCCTAGTTGAATGCATTTTCAATCAGGCAGCCGATTGTTATTACGCTATAGTCTTTCAGCATTAGTGGTGTTCTTATCATGTTAGAAAACCATTGTTTTAATGTATGATCTATGAAAAACTGTGTTTTTGTTGAATAAATACATTAACCAATCATCATTAATGTTTTTGATCAATATGAGTAGTAATGCATCACCCATTCCACTAGCTACCACAGATACTGCCCGCTGCTAAGCTCCGTGTCCCTGGAAGGAATGCATACGTCATCGAAAACCGTTTTTGCAGTGTATAAAAGTGCTATCTTCGTCTCTCAACTTCAGCCGTCAGGGACACGGAGCTTAGCATCGGGCAGTGTTTGCTTTAACAAGTATTGCAAGTATCTTACGAGTGGTTTAAAGGCTAAATACAATCGTTGCATTAATCTATCTACGTTTGCACCTATTTATCTATTAAACCATTCCATCTACGACCAGCAAAACAAAAAATGTCAACGTTGTTAACCTAAACCTCGATTGAAACTAGCATCTCCCAATGTTGTTTGTTAGTTAGAACAGCTACACATGCATTGCTACAATGAAACAGCTAATTTTAGTTTTATTTCAGTTTTTTTTATATGGAACTGATTTCAATGCTGGATCATGATTGGTCCAAAACTCGTTTTATAATGTTCAACCTGTACTGTAATGACCTCATTGATTCATTTTGTAAAGGGTTTGAAAACTAATTCCGAAATGGTTCCAACTGTAATATTTACGTTATAACATAGTCGTAGATAACGTTTTTATACAATCAGTGTGTGGATGTGGAGTAGTCATATAAAAGTGTGAATGTAAATATAAAGTGTGACTTTATATATTGTATTATATACAGTATTTTATATTGTCCCACAATATAAAGTGTGACTTCTCTCATAAAAATATAAAAACTCTTCCACGAAAATGTGAATTAATGCAGTCATTCCATAGTAATCTATTCAACAAATATCGAGATCTATAAATTGAGTCCTGTTGAAAAATTTCACGAAAATATTGCCAAGTATCCTACACAAATTTTGAGAAAAAAAACTCAAAACAAAAAGAGAATAATACATCTCAGTGGGCGACGCAAAAACTTCAACTTTGTGATGTAGGTCGTCAGATATAAATTCCAACGTAGATTGGAAAACTTTCCATGTCTGGAAAAGCGCACGAGAAAGAGAGCGCGCGTGTGTGCGAGAGAGATAAACAATCACTTCGTTTCAATATGCAAAGTAGAATTAAGGTCTTCCATTGTTTGCCAGTGTGGGTCACTGTCGATTCAGGCTGCAATGTTTATTCGAACACTTTTTCACCAGCTCTATTCCACGAGCAAACCAAATCTCTGAAATCGCTTCTATTCGGCCTGCCTCGCCAGGCAACAAAAATCGCAACTCACGTGATCAATGCTCTCTCAAGTGGAAACAGATGATAAAAACCGAAAACACTGCTGCACCATGAGAATATTCCATGAACAGATCCTAGTTAATAACGGAGTGCAAGTGATTGGTGTTGAAAATGTGGATCTTTATAAAAAAGCATTTCATTTTGAACAGGTTTGAGTTCATGAAGAGATAAAGCAATAACTCCATTTTCTAGATAGTATAAGGCTAGGCGTACACCGGTTAGACGAGACGTCAAGACAAAACGAGATTAGTCACGTTTAGTCACAGTAATTCACATAGTTGCTTATAATGCAGCACACACCGATTAGTCATTGCATCAGTGTGTGCTGCTTCATAAGCAACTATGTAAATTACTGTGACTAAACGTGACTAATCTTGTCTTGTCTTGTCTTGACTAACCGGTGTACGCCTAGCCTAAGGGAGATCGGAGCACAAGACAGTCGAATTGATTGGCCATAGAAAGTGATGGCCATCTATCATATTAAAAAACTTTTGGCGCATTCCTTTCTGCTGTGCTTCCACTATTGCGAGATTTGATGTGGAATCTAGAGGAAGCTCACACTGATACAAGTCTGTTGCGACGATACTGAATTCCCAAACTATACAGTACTGAGCAAGCAAGCGGCGCTTTGCGCTGCACGAGGTAAACGCGTTTCTTATTAAAACATTTTCAAAGTAGAAAATTTTCTTGTAAAAATGTGGTGCAACACAGCGGCGCCGACTTCATGGGATTATTGGGGGGGCAAAGTCCACCAGAAAGGTCTCTAGGGGATGTCATCTAAAGAGCGGGGGGGGGGGTGTTGTCAATATACGCGAATTTACTATAAAAAAAAGAAAGGCTACTTCTAAGCATGCTATTTCGTACGGGAGTTTGTAATATGGATATTATCTGTTACACTACATTCAACTTGCTATTTTACTATAATCTTTATATTTATTTTATTTGTACTATAATATTATATATGTTTAAAGAAAGGAGAGTGGGAAAGTTATACTGTACATAAAACAAACAATATCCTATATCCAGTTTTAATTAAAGAATTTCTTGCAAAATCTTGCTATCGACGATATGAGTCTGTGTTTACAATTAGGCGCCTAGCTGGCAATGAAAATAATAAACAAACAAATAAGAGGTCTGATATATTTATGCTTTTTGGAAGCACAGATAAAGGACACATCCTTTATCTGTCTTTATCTGTACTGGAAGTAATCTTTCACAATGATGCAGTATTATTTCTGTTCAAATTAATAATACAGATTCTAATACACTGAAAAATGCATTAGCTAGTCAGGTCCATCGTTTTGTATAAAACTTTCTGGGACTCGTACTTGGCCCGTTGGCCGTTTTGATGTAATTCTTTTGGTATGGATATTGGGGGGGCAAAATACATGAATTGCCCCCCCTGAGTAATTATTGGAGGGGCAGAAAGTGCCTTGCCCCCAATCAAACTTATTGACAAGAAAACTTGCAAAATAATTCTATCATCATAAAACGTAGGCTATAGTAGAATTGATCGAGCTGTCATGACCTAGTAGCAAAACGCATGGACTCCGAAAAATCCCCACATTGACTGCATAAAATGTATTTTCTATACTCACTGCAGAAATTCCACAGCTACAGCTCCCACATGTTTGCTGAGCAACCCACAGACTGTGGCAACAAAGTGAGAATATCACAGGAAATTTGAAATTCGTTCCACATAGGTAAATTGAATTAGAGCGTGTAAATGTCAGCGGGGTTGGTTTTGAAAATATCTGGGATGAATTTGTTTAGAATTGACCTTGGATGGAATTTGTGGTTGAATAGATCAACCAGATACTGGATAGAATAATTTGGAACGTATTCTAGGAAGTTTATGATTTTTAATATTTATCAATTTTAGAGATTGTTGATGGTGTAATCAATATCTTTGTATTATTGCGATCTATCGAACTCATCAAACTTCCATTATCTATTACAGTTTGTATCTGAATTGTGTAGTTGATAATAGTTAGAGTGTAAAGAATATCTCAACCATAAAATAGTAAAGTCTGTAGTATGATGTTGAAGAGTCTCTTTTTCGCCCATCCAATCTTAATGCAGTAGACTGTAAAAAATCATGAGATTTGATTTAATCAAGGAATTTGATATTTAGATATTCTAATTTCAAAGAAGATTGTATTCTTCAGTTTTTTCCTTTGTGAAACTTGAATATTATGATTCTCACACAGTTCATACCTTGTGATTCATTATTCTAAAAATTCCCCTTTAATACTCATTTCAAATGATATTTTTCTAGGTTAACGTTATCAATGGAGTACACTAAAGATATTTTTCAAACCCACATCAATCTTGGATGTCCGAAAATTGAAATAACATGTAAAAACTCAACTTTAACTGACTATTTCTTGCCCAATGACAGTAAGATATTTTCTCAAGATTGCCACAGTCTTGGGAAAAGTAGTCTTGTCACAGGAAAAGTAAGAGTGCCATTCTATAGAGACTACGAAAAATTGGGTGGAGTACCATGGAGGGGGAGGGGAAACGGAAGAACCTGAACTCTACTGAATATTCATGTATATTAATTATTCAGAAGCCTTCAAAACACACTCAAGGGTCGTTGTTTGCAGAGAATTTGAGATATTTAAATATTTAGAATACCAAGTTATATGGAATATATCCGTGGCGAAGCGTGGTATACTTATTTGGTCATCGCCGGGTATATTTCCTACAGGAAAAATTTCCTATAGGAAATATACCCGGATTTGGGGGTATACTTATATACTGTATATACTTATTTGGTCATCCGGCGATGATCAAATAAGTATACCACGCTTCACCAATAGAATATAAATTTGATATTTGGAATATAAAATGATATCGAGATATTTATATGCTTAGAATACCGAGCTGTACAGTATATTATAGCAGAAAGCATAAACCAATAATGACAACTGAATAGACGTTGAAGACGAATTGAAGAATTTTATTCCCTTAAGTTATAGTTATATATTATGATTACTAGAAATCATAAATTTATTCTATATCCATCCTTACCACATGGAGATCACTAATCTCAATTGATGTACATGAGCGCAATCATTTCATTACGGTGTGTACATTGATATTCATTTAATTTGACACTTGGCATTAGATAGATAGATAGAGAGATATTATTCCTTCAATGGTCACTCTACGGTCATCAGCAACGTCAAAAAATTATATCTCTCTACCCACCTATCTATCTCATGCCAAGCGTCAAATTAAATGAATGTCACTGTAATTCTGTGTCATTTGAAAGTATTTAGAATGATAGTCTGAATGAAATAATGCATTTCAAGGGCTATCTGCAACAAATGATGAACGCAATTTCGTTGAGATTACTCATACTAAACTAATCCATTTATAAGCAAACACACAAATAGCATAGAATGATTTGGGAGAAAAACAATAGGCTCAGCCCAAAACTGTTTTCAGTGTGTAACTCTAATATATCCCCTCATCACAGTAACTGTGTGAATATAACGTTCTCACCTCTTAACTTCAACACAAAATCAAATCTCCAGTTGTTGTACAAAAATCACTCAATTCTAGTGTGCAACCTTGATCCCCCCTTATCACAGTAACTGTGTGCTCTTTAGATTTCAAACTGCACAATAAGTGCAAAAGTCCAGCAAGTGAAAGCAGGTGAGACCACCACCGTAAAAGGCACAGTCAGCGAAATTTATAACTTCGGTGTTTCACAACAAAGTGAGTCGACCATTGAAAACCGACCGCAACCTTCAGCAGCCGTGTTCCCCGCTGAATAGACGGCGGCTTCCCGGCCTAAGTGGAACCTAGCACTGAGAGAATTGAAGTTT